>JAJJWW010005814.1:0-1361050 GCA_023531295.1 Papaver armeniacum | reverse complement strand
TTTGCTCGTTGCTCTGATCCCGGTGATCGCGGCTGCTGCAATGCTCAATGCGTGCAGACCAGGCGGTGATCGATCTGCCAGTCGGCTCGTGATTACCAACTGCCTGTCGATCCAGTGATCACCCCTTTCTGGAAGTGTGATTTCTTTCGTCGCTCCCTCCAGTCGATGCGCCAGTTTCTTGCAATGCTCGATTCTGCTGCAGGCCAGCTGATAGGAGCTGCTGCGGTCCAGCCCCTGTTCGCAACTCATGCAGTCAGTGATAGCATTGTTTGTAGATGCGATTTTGCTCGTTACTCCACCGTAGTCCGGTGATCGCAGTGCTTTGCAATGCTCGATGCGTGCGAGCCAGAGACCAGGCGTCGAAACTGCTTTGCAGTCCGGCTGCGGTCGCAACTCTGCGGTCAGGCGATCACGCAGCTGCTCTTGATGCGGTTACTCGGCTCGCTCTTGCGATCCAGTGATCGCAGTGCGCAATGCTCGATCTTCTTCGAGACGGTGATGAAGCTGCGCAGTCGACCACCCATTCGCAACTCCTGAGTCGGTGATCGCAGTGCTGCTGTTGCAGTTTTGCTCGTCGCTCCTGTAGTCCAGCTGATCACCATTTTGCCGCAATGCAATCTGTTTGCCCGATCCGGCTCCCGTTATAACTCCACGCCTCCGATGATCGCCCCGTTGTAGTGCGTTTTTGCTCGTCCTCTACTTGATCCGGTGATCGCAGCTCTTGTGGTGCAGTTTTGCTCGTCACTCTGCAGTCAGCTGATCACAGGCGCTATGGACCCGGCTTCACTCACTTAGGGCGACTTGATTACGATCTCCACAATCCCAGCGAGGCGTTTCTGTTTCAGCAAACGGAACATAAATTTACTCTTGGGGCGTCTTGATTTCCGCAAACAACAATGGAAGTTCGCCAATCACCTCAATATCAATAGTCCACGCTTGGGGGCGAGCTTTATCATTGATTAAGGAACACGAAATTTTTTCTTAACCCCCAACAAGTTGGAGGTTAAGAGGGGGCGATGTTTGTACCATAAGTAAAAATACCACTTAATGGGCCAAATTGATAATTGAATCATGTTTTGGTCCTCATCCAAGCCCACTAACCAACCAACCAAGGCAGCCCCACCAGTGCACGGACCGGTCAATGGTCAAAGTCGGTCAACTTCCGGTCAAGGTCGATGGTCAAAGTCGGTCAACTATCAAAGTCAACTTCCGGTCAAGGTCATGGTCAACGGTCGGTCAACAATCAAGGTCAACCGTCGGTCAACTATCGGTCGGGCCGCACTTCTAGCCAATTTTCAGTCTTATAGCCAGCAATGCTGCAAACCAATTCCCAGCCAAAAACTCTTCCACGCTGCCAACCAGTCTCCAACCATGCTTGCAGCCAGTCTCCATCCACACTGCCAGCCATCATGCCTGTCAACCATCAAGCCAGTCCCTACCCATGCAGTCGGCTGTTCCACCAGCAACTGTCCACCAATACTGCCCGCCATCATTTATGCAGAATTTATCATGGAAGCATAAATGTGCAGTTTCATGTAGAATTGAATTCCAGCAGTTTCAGCCATGCGAGTTGAAGTCCAAAGCATTTCAGCCATGCAAAGCTAAATGCGGCGGTTCCGCTTATGCGGTACTAATTGCAGCAGTTTCATACATGCAGAATTAACTCCAGCTGTTTCATACAGAATTGATGATGAAGACATGAATGAGCAGTTAATGTAATTTATGTTTATATTTAGATGTGGAACTGTATAAATAGGAGAGGGCAGAAATCAGGATGGGGGGCCAAGAGGAGAGTAATAGATACACTATAATACAATGATCAATAGAACACTTCTACCCAAGGGGATTCATCCGTGGACGTAGGCAAACCATGCCGAACCACGTAAAACCTGCGTCAATCTTTGTCTCTTTATTTGTTCTTCAATTTGTCTCCTAACCCAAAATACACACCAAACTATCCATTCATCGTGTTTCGTGCCCAAAAGTAATTTTGGGTACAAACAATATTATTACATAGTATCAAAGTTCTTATATCACAACTTTGACAACAATACTATGGTGATATGTATCACTCCCCCTTAGTCAATACTTTCATCTCAACATGAAAACCACCCCCCCCTTACATAATGGCCCGTAAAACACATAAACCATATGTATATGTAGTGTGAACTACATATTAATTCTCCCCCTTTTTGTCAATAAAATTGGCAAAGGTAGGAAAATGGGATCCTAATGAAATTTCCACGGAGATGCTTCAAGACAAAAGAAAAGTACATACCAACTAATTTAGATGCAATCATATAGCCGAAGCTAAATGCTTTCATAAAGGAGTTTATGAAGATACAAGATAACCCCTAAAAATTCCAAAGCCGCACTCCCCACAAAGATATATGAAATTAAGCACAAGTTCGAATGAACTCTCCCCCATTTGATGTCATTCTCGAAAGAACAACAAGAGCGACCTTACTTTTAAAGGAAAAAGAAGAATTTTATTGGACACCAAAAACCATAACGAAATTATTTTTATATCCAAAATTCTCAATCAAACTAATCACAAGTAAACCTGTGATTAATTTAATCGGAATACACAATCAAATTAAACACAAAAGTGATTAACTTAATTGATTATGCTCGACATAAGAAAACTTACGGAGCTACAATTAGGTTAACCATTAAGGAATGATCAATTCAATCGTTCATATACTCAACACAAGAAAAAACTTATGGAGTATCGCAGTATACACATAAAATATGGATCAAGGAAAGATCAATATCATGGAAAATACAAAGATTCATTCTATCTTTTATCATTATTTGCATAATGATTTTTAATAGACATAATCTTTGTAAACAAAAGATTTTAACGTATCTTCCATCAATAATTGAAAATATAGGCTTAACTTTTGTTATTGTCAAGAGTTCATCGATCTTGTATCAATATTTGCATATCGACATGTGAAAGAGTTAACTTTGACACCATATGGGCACTTTATGTAGCAAATTTTAATTTGAAAGATAAGCATTCAAAACTAAACATAAAATTTATTACAGCCCATAATATAACAAGACAAGTTCAACAGAAGGAGATGAAGAAACAACATAAGTTAGGAAACTAATCGTTTGCTTATTTATAATGAATAAGTTATCTTAAAAGTTAAGCTACGGTTTTAATCATTTTCCTTTTTCAAGACTCTCCCAAATATGAGAGTCTTTCCTAAGTTACAACTCTTTCCAAAATAATTAAATAAATAATTAATTAGCAAATATTGTATTTATGTGAATAAATCACATTTTAACAGGAAGGAATTAAAAGTTATCACAAACACTTTAATTGGTAATCAAATAAGTTTGGATTAATAGCAATCTTGCCTAGATAAGGAAACATCACCAACTTGACTAAAAAAGACTTTTAGTCACGTAACTGGGCCCAAGTCCGTGAACTGTTACAAACAGTCCATGGATTGTTTCCTACTAACGAACTGTAACAATTACATCAACACTTATAATTGTTACTTTAATACATCACTCATAACTTCATCGTTATAACTCGGGATTGAGTGATTCTTGGCTCGTTGGATTCTTAAGCTCATTCACTATAACATAAGATCTTTTATAAGGATAACGGTTATTGTCACCAAGGTCATGAATCAAATAACCTCAAGTATATATACAAAAATGTACATTTACCGTCATAGAAATTGTTCCATAGAGTGAGCATTTAACTAGATAGATTAGTAAGGTAAAATTGAACAAGAATCCAAATGAAATCAATCACATAACTTTCTTGATGAAGTAGTTGTTGATGTCTTCTTGTATCCTCAATCTTCATCCTTTAAGGATACCTTCGATTCATCTTCTTAGACCTAATCTAGTCTGAAACTATCTTTGTAATGCTAAATAAAGAATGCATTTTGGAAACTAAAATTGACAACTAACTTGACATACCAACGATAGTGGGTTGAACCGAGCAGTGCTCTAACAATAATAGTATTAAGAAAAATCTAATCAACTCTATCAAAAGCTAAATTTTTATTCCCATGCTTCTATTTTCGCCTTTAATACCTCTTTTGGTTCCCATAGAGTGAATGAGTTCACAATAAATGACAGTGTTGTCAGATATTTCCCCCCAGGAATGAAAGCATATTGGTAGGGGGATACTATTTTATTGAGGTAAGGTTTCATTCTCTGAGCAAGAAGTTTGGATATGATTTTATAGGTTGTGTTGCATAGTCTTATGGGTCTAAAATGGCCTGGATAAGTTGGGTTATCAACCTTAGGAATGAGAGAGATGAAAGTAGAGTTCATCTCTTTTATCATATGTCCAGAGAGGAAGAAGTGTTGCATCATCTTGACAATGTCATCTCCAATCAGGTCCCAGTTGGCTTGGATGAAGTTAGGTGGGAAGCCATCAGGTCCTGGAGCTTTATCTTTTGCCATGCTGAAGAGGATGGCTTTCACTTCATTGTGATCCGGGGTTCTGCTAAGTATGGTGTTCAGTTGTGTTGATGGTGGAAGGGATTAGGTTGATTATTTTTGGGTTGATAATATTGGTTTCAACAGTAGCCATACCAGAAAAATGTTGTGTGAAGCAGTTCTTCAACTCTTGATAATCAGTAATCCAATTTTCTTTGTTGTCTTGGATAGTATCAATCTTGTTTCTTCTAGTTCTGCTTTTGGTTTCTATATGGAAGTAGTTTTTATTTTCATCTCATAGATTTATGAATTGATCTCTACTCTTAGTCTTCCAGAATTTTTCTTCAATATCTTGCCAATCTCTGAGATTTTTCCTAATTAAAGAAACAACTTTACTTATATCAGTTCTGAAGTAGTTGTTATGTAACCCAGTGAGATTCTTCTTGCATTCATCAATGTTTGTCTTGATTTTACCATAGACTTCCTTGTTCCAGATTCTCAGTTGAAGCTTGACATATTTAAGTTTTCCGTCTATAGTGAAAGCACTAAAACCATTGAGATTCTTTCTCCAACACTCAACAATAATCTTTTTACAATCCTTATGGTCCAACCAAGGATCAAAGAATTTGAAAGGAATTTTACTAGTTTTCCAAGTAGGATTGAAATTAAGGAGAATTGGGTGGTAATCAGAACCAATAGATAGCATATTAGATATGGTAGTATTGGGGTATAAGAGAAGACAGCTTTCAGTTGCTAGCCCTCGATTCAATCTTTTTTCAGTGAGAGCATGAACACTTCTTTTGTTGGACCATGTGAAAGGGAAACCTATAGTCCCCAGATCAACTAAGCCCATTTCAAGAATTTTGTTGCTAAAGACAGTAGTTTTATTAACATCAATAGGTTGAGTACAAAATTTTTCAGTATTATGAATGATGAAATTGAAATCCCTAATAACCAACCAAGGCAATTGGTTATTGACAGCAATATTTTGTAACATTTTCCAACTATCAAGTTTACTAGTTGTGTCATAAGGGCTACCATAATGACCAGTGTATAACCAAGGAGTGCCATTGGCAGGCTTTACTATGGTTTAGAGAGAAGTCAATACTATCAATATTATTCTTCCATATCAAAACTAGGCCTCCGACTGTGCCACTAACACCTCGTGGGTTTACAAACCAATAGTTATGAACACTGACATCATTCATAATTTTCTTGAGCTTTTTTTATTTTTGTTTGGTTTCAGAAATGAAGATTATATCAGGATTTAGCTTATTTAACATATTATTTAGGTATTTTTTTGTATCCTTTGTTCCCATGCATTGGAAATTCCATGCCAAAGTGGTAAATAATTGCCAAAAATATGAAACATTTGGATACTTTGAGTATGGTCTTATAGCAATGGTGTCATAGTAAGGAAATAGCTTTTGATGGAAACTTAGTTGGTAGGGAGTATAGAAGTGTACTATGGAGTTTGAGGAAAAGCTTTCCAACTCACCATTAGCCATCAAGAGGTTGCTGGCGTCCAAAGGTTCAGCAGACAAGTCATCATGGTCTTTGAATCTTTTAAGTTGGTCAGAATCAGTTGAAATGATGTCAGTTTCATCCTCAGTGTGTAGTGGTTTCTTCCTTTTAGATTCCATCATGGTAAGCCTGGGAACATGTGGAGTATCTTGTTCAAATACATGTCCTCTATTCGTTGCCTTCCAGGCTTGCTTCTTCTTCTTAGCCATATCAGCCTCCATTCTCTCCTTAATTTGAGCTATAGTTTGGAGGATGTTGAAGGGAAAGGGTTTTGGAGGGAAGTTGGGAAAATTGCATCTGGGTTCACAGCTAGTAGTTGCTCATTGTTAGTTTTACATTCATTTTTGGTTCTTGCAACAATATTCATTCTTGGGAGGTTTTTCTTGTAGTTGCCAACAATTTTCTTGGATAATTCCAACTTGTATTTTTTGATCTGGAAGGCTAAGACATCTTGGTAGGAGGTATCAGCTTCCACATCAAGTGAGGGCTGAGCTCCAATGGTGATTGGGTCTTTTGAGGAGGAAGCAATATTTGCAATTTATTTTTCTAGTTCCATCTTTTTAGCAATTTTTTGTCTTGTTCTGAAATTCAGCTGCAGCATCAGCATCTGAATATGGCCTATAAATGACATCCTTTCCAGCTTGAACAATTTTTTGTTGTTGAGTTCTTGGTGGGAGAGATGGTTGAGGGGGCTTGGGTGATCAAGAACACTACAGACTTTGCATGATTTCATTCCATTGAGAGATAAGCAAATTCAAGCCAGTGTGAAATAGTTGTGGTTTCAAAAGCTTCAATGCCGAATTTAAGTGGCCGAGTAACATCAATGGTAAGCTTTACCTCCATATTTTTTTTTCAAATATCAGGGATAAGCCTTTTTAGCAGTTTGGTATACTCCAACTAGCCTGAGGATTCCTTGAATGTCAGGGATAATGTGTGTTGGTAGCCTTTTGATGATCAACCAAATCATCACCCTTTTGAATTGTTCTTCATCAATCAATCCAGGACCTCCTGCAGGAGCACCTACCAAAACCATAAGTTTGTCAAAAACTCCTCTTGTTCCTCCATTTCTCACGGTGGAGTATTCTTCTTCATGAGTGAGTCTGAGGATACAGTAGTTTCTTCTCATATCCAAGATTTCTGCAGCAAAATTTTCGAGGTAAAGGGAAATGTCATGTTTTATCTATCAAGGCTTAGTCGTGGCGGTTTTTATGTTGGCTAAACAAAACTGCCAATGCACGGATATAAGGTCCATTCACATTTATGTTTATCGAAAATGAGTACGTAAAAATATATGGAAGTGGTAATATTATATAGCGGTAATTCATCTTTCAAAGGTTAGTGAAATTTTTTGAATGTACCTACTTGTTCAACTTCAAAGGATTCAATTCAACATCTGACCTCAAGCACCGGATTCATCAGGCGCAAGCCAATTTTCTTCTTTTTCTTTCCCTTCCTCTAGATCTCTCCCTCGCGCCGCGGTCTTGAATACAAATGGCACCTGGTTTCGTTTGGAAATGTGGTAGAAGAACAAGAACCCAAGAACCCCTTTGAGTTCATCAGCATTATATTATGATATCTCCTCTCAATTAAGATTCCTAATATCCATAGCTTTTGGATATCATGTCGACGATCTCTGATGCAATATAGAATGAAATAGATACTATAATGAAGACGGATGATGTTTCTGGAGTGGCTTTTGGATAATCCAGAGGTAAAATGACACTTCTATGTCTCTTTCTTACACTCTATATGAATCTTTTGGGGATTTCTCATACTTGGTTTCTTTTATAAACTCAATTTATATCCCTTTAGTTCGTATTTCTTGGAAAGTGAGGAATCATTCATATGCGAATGAAAACATGGAATGAAAGTGAGGATATTTAATTTCAGATTTATCTGAGCTAAGAATCACACGTCAAAATTGAAAAAAAAAAAAATGGTTTTCTGTCTTTTTCCCTAGTGTAGTTACGCCCCTGATTGGCAGAGAGAAGGCTTAAGAAATAAAATAAATACTTGTTTATGAAATTCCATTAAAAAATATATGATGGTAGATGAACATGTATTATTTATTCATGATTAGAAGAACACATCAGCTCGGTAAAACGCCTTAAATGGTGAGTTCATCAACCTATTGGTCCGCTTCCGCAGTCCTCATCAGCAAATGAGACCCGCAAATTCATATTATCATACAAAAACCTCTTATTAGTCTGTTGTAATGCTCCAAAAAGCACAGCCGGCTTATTAGAATCCGATTTAGTCATAGCTAAACAAATTTTTCCTCCCTTCTTATACCAGGTCTCTCGAACAACATATTCTCCAGCCTGTTGAAAATGAAATTTTATGGTGGGTTTTGTATACGCAATTCCATTTCTAGGTTCGTAACAAGCGCGAGGTTCGGAAAAATCTGCACGACGCATACCAAATTGCCCAAAATATAAGTCTACAGAATGTGTAACTCTATCAAAAATGTTTCTGTACAGGGTGGTCATAGGAGCCCCCGAATCTATGATGCAACCGCCAGTTTCATCATCGCGGTCAAACTGCAATTCTCTTCTTGGAATTGGCACAATAGCACCAGCCACGCTGATACCCTCAAGATTCAAGTAATAAAACGATGTGTTGGTTGGTACTATGGGAGTACTTCTGATAACTTGGCCTTCAATACTCGCATCTGCACCAAAACTTAAATATGTGTTTGGTATCCTACCCCGGCTATATTTCTCAAAGCAGTAGGAAAATTTACCTTCTCCAGGAGGACCTAATTGGGTAACAAAAGAGTGTTCACCTCTTCCTAAACCAAGAAATCCAGCAATACGATTTTCATTGTCGTTAACACCAATGGTAAAATTTGCTTGGTATAAACTACAGCCCATTATTAGTTGAAAACTTTCAGAGCCACCAGTACTTGTGTTAAAAGTGAATTTTTCTTTGGCAAAAACACCAGATGTAACTTGAGAATCTATATAAATATTTGTGTAAACACATTGGCCCTTTTTATTGCAGTGTGGGCAGCCACGACTAGGATCCCGACAAGGAATAGGACGATATGATCGTGATTGGTCCCAACGATAAAGAGGCGAAACTTGATTGAAATATTTTGTCGCACCTTTGCATTGAACCCAAGTAAGATCACTACCCGAATCAATCAATAAATAGTAATTCTCGAATCCTGGATAACCAGGAAATGTACCTATACCCACATTTGCAGCATAGTAAAATGTTCTTGCTTCGTAAATCACCGGCGCAACAACATCGGGATTCTTCGCGCGTGTTATTTGTGAAGCAATGTATCGTGCTCGAGCTCTGGATTGGTCGATGAGGGTTTCAAATCTTTCTTCTGGTGTCATCAAATGATCAAGAGCGTTGTAAAAGGGTGATTCTTCAGAGTCTTTGTGAATCATCCGCAGAGTAAACCCTTTGGGCTTCATTGCGATGGTTGAGTTTACCAGTATAATAATTGTTAGAAGAATAATGAAAAGACATGGTTTTGCTCTACCCATTTGTGATCTGGAAAGGATTTTGATGAACAAAATATCTAGTATTTCTGAGTTTTAGTTTCGAGGAATGGATTGAAATTTCATGATACTAACTCTTGACTGTAAAGATACATTTTATACTCTTTAATAATTAATGTGGAGGGATCCCCTCACACTTTTATTATCACACTATCTCACATGTTGGGCGTCTTTTTTGCAAATTAAAACCAAACCTGTAAGCTAATATTTTGAGGATATGTTCCTCTTACCAAGTTCTACGTGCCTACCAAAAATGACAGTATTTCGAGACGTATAACATCATCATCTACTATTTTGAAAATGAGCCGTTTAAAATCTGTGGATTTCTGGCCGTCGAAATTAAGACCGGTAGATTGTGAGGTTTTATATTTTGGAATACGCTCATTTTTGGTAGGAAAATAGAACTTGGTAAGAGGAACACATCCTCAAAATATTAGCTTCAAATCCGTTACGCTTTGATTTAATTCGCAAAAATGATGTCCAACGTGTGAGATAGTGTGATAATAAAGTGTCTAGCGATCCTTCCTCATAATTAATTACTATATAAAATCTTTAATAATTAATTATTTAATTATTATGGGATCTTGCGGATCAAAACATTAACGTAATATCTTTTGTTAATAATAATAACCGGGGGAGTAATTGGCTGGAGGCCTGGGCCTTAGATTTATACCAATATTTATGTGGAAAATCTTTAAACACACGTTTTTATGAAAATATCTATTCAAAATTTTTATGTACCAATAATTTTCAGGCTAATAATTTTCGCTTAATTAGTTCTAACATTTTCTTATCTTATATTTTTTCCTTAATACACAGTTAATATGGTAGACAATACATATAAGATTTTTTTGAATAACATTGAAATCGAGATACTTTTCAATATTTTATCTGTTATATTTTCCCAGATAAATTTAAGAATTGTTAAAAACAATTTTCCCATTTTTTTTCCGGATTTATGAATATATTTACCTTAATTATAGATGAGGAAGGATCCCTTCACACTTTTATTATCACATTATCTTACATATTCTGCATTATTTTTGCGAATAAAAGTCAAACCGTAACGGATTTGAAGCTAATATTTTGAGGATATGTTCCTCTTACAAAGTTCTATATGCCTACCAAAAATGAGCACATTCCGAAATATAAAACCTCACAATCTACCGGTCTTAATTTCGACGGACAGAAATCCGTTGATTTTTAACGGTTCATTTTCAAAGTAGTAGATGGTGGTGTTATATATCTCGGAATACGCTCATTTTCAGGTAGGAACATATATCTATGTGATAGAAACATATCCCAAAATATTACCTTCAAATCCGTTACGGTCTGATTTTTATTCACAAAAATGATGCCGAACCTGTGAGATATATAGTGTGATAATAAAAGTGTGAGGGGATCCCTCCTCATTATAGATTTATGCTTTCTATGAATTTTCGCTATGTGATAATATATTTTCAGAAACAAATTTAGGTGCTGCTATGTTACGCCAAATTTACGGTCTTTTCAATGGCAACTTATGCAAACTTTAGAAATGGACATCAAGAAAATTTTGGTGTGTATATTTACTTTTTGGAATAGACTATTCCAAAATTAGATCATTTAGCAAATCTTTTGGTTTTGAATCGATAATTGAATACTCAATCCAACAGAAATGCGTGTATACACTTAAGATTTTTGTTAAAGGGAGAGCAAAAATCGATCTGAGGAGAGCAAAAATCGTGGTCGACTCGGTAACTAGGCTGATTCGTATACTGAGTCAAGTTTTAAGTTTTTTTTTCCCCAAATGCCCTTAAACCTAACTGCGGTTATGAACCTAACCTATGTAAGTTAACCTAATATATAGTTATAGAAACAAAAGCTCAAGGGAATAAAATCAGAATTTTCTTCTTATTATCACCATAAACCTAAACACCGTCAAACCTTAAATCAAGTCATAACTTATTGTGGTGATTCGATAGGAAACCAGGAATCAAATATACTTGATGTTACAGGGAACCAAGAATCCCAATTAATTACGTGATCAGAAGCTTGGATAAATCTTGTAAAAGCGTAAATGGTGTCATCACTTTTCTATATCTTTATATCTTGCTATCAGAAGTGCTAATGCAAAATGTTCCCATAAATTTTCCCTTTAGCATCTAATTGTCCAACTGGACTCCAACATCAGACATTGTTTGAGTGGATCTCTCTTATTTCATAACAATATTAAACAACAGTGAGCAGTTCCTACCTACTCTTCTTCATCTTTTGCTTATCCTCCGGTACATCTTTCACCTTCTTCTGACTTGGATTTTTCTAATATGCTGATGTCACCTTCTTCTGAACTGGATAATTATACTTCTCAGTCTGCCATTGGACCTTTCGTTTCTTTCGGATCTCAATCCCTTCATGAAATCTAATTAGACGCTCTGGTAAATCCTTGAAATCCATAACTTTGAGATTAATAGCTAGGGTTTTAGGGTGATTCTTATAAAGCCATAACGTGGCTGCATAAAACCCTTCCTTATTGCCTGAAACATAAGTTGCTGATCGGTTTTATGTATAGCCTCTAAGATGCAAATCTGAAGAACCTGATTTCGAAAAATCGTTGAAGTTACTCTTTCTAAAATTGGTGAGTTAAACTGGGTTGGGTTAAGAGTACGTGGGGACAAAGCATGTGAAGGGTATTTCAGTCGAATTAACAATTGAGTATACGAATCGGCCTAGTTACCGAGTCGACCACGATTTTCGCTCTCCTCGGATCACTTTTTGCTCTCCCTTTAACAAAAATCTACACTTAAAATGTGAACTTACCTAATTTTTTTCACTCAAATCATTTAATAGGATTTTTGATTTTAGGAGAATATTAGCCATTTAATTGTCTCTCGAACGAGATTAGTGTTGCTTTATTTTCCCTATGTGTTTTGTTAACTAATGAAAAATTATGGCTTCTTTCTTCTAAAATTATAAATATTATTATTTCGTATATTTCGGAGATCACTCATTGACTAAACTCCATAACCCTCACAATATCATCGATCAAAAATTCATTTTCATCGATTATCATGTTGATCACTCACCTACTAGTCATGAGCTTATTCTAGAGATCAAACCCCAGCATGGGTTCATGAATATTAGTCCTACTTAGGGGTGTCCAAAATGCCTGGAGTCTCGTGGCCTCCCATATGCCACCTGGGTCCGATAGAGCTCATTGACATCCGGAAGCATGTCGGGGGCTCTTCCGGCCTGCACGATTATTTTAAGTGGGAGGACGCAGGTTTTTATTCAAATTTTCGTGTCCGGTCTGCCCTCTGCCTACTTAAATTTTTTCATAGGTTTTACAACTACAATATCATGCATTTACATATGTTTTTTATTACGTATACGATACAAATATTATTGTTAACTAATTGGTAGTCGAAGGTAAGGATAATTATTTAGGTTTGACATGTACTAATATTAATGATCATTAAAAACACCTAAAACCCGTGGCCCGACCGGCCTGGCCTGCCCGAATATTTTGATGGATGAATGGGTTGGGAAGCCCGTCCCGGCCCGTTGTACACTCCTAGTCCTACTAATGATAATCCAATAGATCCTAGAATTCTATCCCACATTTGTAAAAGGCGAGCGCCCGGAACGCGGCCAACTAAGCGTAGGTCAACCGCCTACTCCACTCTACTTCCCACGTCGGCGCTTTAGGAAAGCCAGTTTGGTGTTTTAGGCGCTTCGTGGAAGTGTTAGGAGCTGGCCTAAGCGCCAAATCGGACGAAGTGTATATTTACTTTCTGGAGGTGCGACACAAACTTAAAATATCGAGATTGATTGTACAGAGTGTATATAGGAAGGCTAAGTTTTCAGGATGTTGAGGTGCCAAATTGTTTCGCCAAATTCATTTTTCAGAGAAATATTTTCTCCCGAATCTTCTCTTCTTTCGAATATTAATGGTAACAATGTGTATATCCTCTTAATCAAAGATACTGCATAGATTTTATATCTAATTAATTATAAAATATTCAATCAAAACTTAATTGGAGAGATTTTATAGTAACTAGAGAGATTCTTTAGCTAATTAGGTGTCAATATTCAATTAAAAAGAAACGGTTGTTAACCTTTTGACAAACCCACTTGAGGGGAGATCAACACTCAGGCTAGCAGACGTTCTTATTTTTAGATGGGCTAAATTGCAAACACGTATATAACGACGTCACTGGGATTTCTCCATTTGCAGGCATTGGGCATGGCACCTTTACAGTTGGCCAAGCAGCACTGAGGGCTGCCTCAGGTAAGATAGCGAAGCATGAGAAAGCATGTATCGTTAATGGACATGCATTTATCCCCTTTGATTTTGATACTTTCGATTTCTTGGCTCCAGAGGCGGTAGGAATCCTTAAGAGAGTCCACAAAGCCAAGCACAGTAATGTCATGACCCCGATCCGAGATAATTTATTTTTAAAAGGATAGGTTTTGTAATTCAAAAAGGGTTTGCGGTACAGCTTGTTACCCGCTTGCTTGCTATGTAAGAAACTTTTCTTTTTTTAATTTAAAAATAATCTATTTATTTAAATCTTAGTTTCAGAAATTTTAGAGCAAATTAATTACCAAATTTGAAACAGAATATATAAAAGGAAATCCAAAATAACTTGTTAAGGATACGCGCAATCAAAGATACGTTTAACATATATTGTGCTTTATCTCCGGAGCAAACTGAGTTTTTAGTTTCCTTTGTTTATTTGTAAATTACTACACCAAAACAGACGATTTGGAACGGATATAGACGTTGCTAAGCAACGTCAATATTCATTACAAATATGACGTAGTAAATTTTTTCTGGAACGTAAAAAACGTTGCTCAAATTAATTAAAGCAACTATTTAATGTTTCTTAAATAGGTTTGCAACGTCTTTTCCGGTAATTAGCACAACGGATAAATTTATTTAAGCAACTGTAATATCTGTTGCACAATAAATAATTAGAATTAAAAAAATAATATAGTTTGTATCGAGTCTGTATATTTGTATTTTAGAAATTCTTGTATTAACAAACCCATGTGCATTCAACTCTGATCATTATCGTTGTCTTACAGAAATCTTTCCTGGCATTAATACATACACAATGGATTCGATATTGTTCACTCCAAAAACATTAAAAAAATAAATGATTATAAAGCTACTTCAAGAGAATGATATAACCTTAGCTCGAGTGGACTAGTTGTTTGAAACTCTCTCATTAATAGTTTACCTGAACTGGCACTAAGTGCAGCTCTACCAAGACCTCCCCTAGACCCACCTCCGCCATGACCTCCTCTTGACACAGCTGTAATAGTAGGAATAGCATCTGATCCAGTTGAACCTAAGCCACGTTCACACCTCCAGGTCTTGTTTTAGCATCCTGTTAAAATAAACTATACTGTAAGCCAATGTCTTACAGTCTCGAAGCATCTTTCCAATATAAAACTTACATTATCTGAATTGTCTTATTGGATTTGTGCATGGTCCTATTCAATTCATCCATTCCTACATCTACGAAACAAATATTCATATGGACTTAACATTTCTAGCTGATAAGTGTGAGGCTGCATTCGAGTGATTTTTGGAAACGCATTACCTAGTTGACTATGTTTTTAGCGTATAGGTAACGACAATTCAGTGCTCCACCACCTGAATTATCCTAAAGGTCTTCCTCCACCACCTAAATTATCCTAAATGTCTCATTTTACCACCACCATAATTTTTGAAAAGGACCCAAATTAAACCGTCTTAAATAGAAAGGGAGGTAAGAATTTATACCTCATCCAAGCTCTTGGGCAATGGTTTCTCATCCTCATTTAACTTTTCCATCTTCGTTTGTGTTTCTTTATCCCGCGCAAATTTTGCCAACACATTCTCTACTTCTGCTATCGTGCATTTATATTTTTTTGCTGCCTCTTGTACAAGAAGAAGACGAACCTCTTTCCTTCTACTCCCACCTTCATGAAGTACTTTGTTGCATAGGAAAGCTCAAAGAAGGACCTACAAGAAAGAATATCCCTACGCAATTTTGCTTCCGGTTCCAGGTCATCGAAACTCAACGAGCAAGGTAATCTCCAACTCTAATTTCCAAACTATACACAGAAGTAAGAAGGAAAAGTTATTGAGATTGGATAACTGATAAAATGAGAGAAAGGGTTATAATTTATGTGCAAACAGATAACAGAAGTCGCTGAAATCAATAAAAATGAACAGTCCACATAAGTAGCCGGTTAGCAAATGGTATTTTATATTTATGTAAGTAGAAATTTCAAAATGGGTTGCTAAGATGAGTTGAAAAGATTCAAGCGGGTTCCCAGAGGTAACACAAATGATTATATACGAGAAGTAATAGAGTAACAAGGATAATAATATAAGAAAAATTATGAAAGAGTTCACTCCCTTTTGGCCATCAGTGGAGCTTTTAAATACATAGCTCTATGGATCATTATCACTAATAGGTAGTAGGCTATTCTGGAAATTTTGTTCAAGACTTGATTTAGGATGTGAAAACTAGTAATCGAAACCCCGGTTAAAATCAACTTCAAAAAAATACGCAGATCAAATCAGAAATAAAGAAATTTGGGATTAGTCAGAATCATGGATACACAACCTTTCCGTGATTTTGAATACTATAATAATTATATAATGGATACACAATCTTTTCTGAAATAGGACAGTATCATAATTTCATGTTATGTAGAGTAAATCAACATCTAACATAACTCAAAATTTATTTTTATCATTACATATCATGCTGAATCCTCCTTGCCAGCAGCGTAAAGAAAAACGAAGTAGTACTATCAAATTTGTCCACTAAGGAAATAACGTATAAAAAACTAATTCATTTGTCGAAATGCAAAGATAGTTAAAAGAGATACAGTTGCAGTTAAGCTTACAAGTTCATGAAATAGTCCAAATACTTCTTGAAAAGACGAGGGTACCCAAATATACCTCAATCTAAAAAATTTTCACCTATAAGTCATCTTACCAAAAGTGATTTTCTATGGACTTAGCCGAGACAATACAACGAATCGGTATACACACTTTGTGTAATCGTCTATGGATACGAGATCGAGACAATACAACAATCAAAGTGTGATTACTTGATAATAGCTTCGGACTTAACCAAACCATATAGGATCACGGGATCGAGAAAATAAAACAATTATAATTGCGGAAATAGAAAAGTAAAAGACACGGAAATATTTTGTTAATGAGGAAACCGCAAATGTAGAAAAACATCGGCACCTAGTTCAGAATTGAATACTCTCCGAATTAATCCTTGTACAAAATAAACCAAATTCGTATAGGTGAGACCAAGCAACTAAACCTACAGTTCACCTAGTTTCTTCAGTATCCTTGCGCTTCCGACATTCGATAAGTGCACACCGTGGAAAAATTCCTTTGGTTCATATTCCAAACAGTAAAGGAACAACAAATCTGTTCGGTAACAACTCTATTCAATCTCAGTGATATCAGTTCGATAAAGGCTCTTCCATTTAATCCTATAAACTCCTTTGTAGGTTTTAGATTTATTTATCCAACAAATACCAAAGTAGAAGAGTTTAGATTATGCAATCAACGAATGTAGAATCCACCAAGAGACTATATAGTGATCCCGATCTACACAACGAATCAATCAAATCTATCAAAGATAAACCGATTATAGTTGGATCCCATCCGATCAAGTTTTGTGCACACCAAAGATTATGAAACCAATAAGAAATCTTCTTTGTATACAAATCTTAGATCTTAAAAAAACACCTGCACAGAAAGGAGTCTGTTAACAATGGATTACCACACGACGTCTTTATATCTACAAACAGTTCTAAATATCCCGTCGACACTTCGACCTAGTTTGAGTGAATCATATATCAGAAGAGAAGATTCCCAAGAATAAATAAACTAGGTGCAATAAAAGTTCAACAACCTGTTAGTCAATCAAATCAATCGAAAACTTAAATAAATTGCAATTTTATAATTTCCCACCAACGAGTACTCGTAGAGCTTCTTGATCCCAAAGAAGTCTTTAAACGAGCGGTCGTAAGAGATTTTGCCTAATTAGGATACTTTCCTATCCGGATAGACGGATCCACCAGTAACAACAGGAAGAAATATTTTTGATGTCTCTTAGGATAGTTTGCTCGAAATGCAAACTTAAGTATTTATAGACCAATGATGTTTGGACACCAAGGAATTTCCAAAATCGAATATTCTCAAGATATGCAATAAATGCCCAAATCGGTTTTTATAATTCCTGGAAATGCTTTGTCCAATATTACCGAAATCTCACTAGAAAATCTCCAATTAGTAAATTAACATTACCAATTTTTATTTTCCAGAGATATGCGTTTTAATTATCGATAATTAAAAGCATATAAACCTAAAAACCTTAATTAAAAGATTTTCAACCCGATATCTCCTTGAGTTATTAAGGAATATCTTTGAACTATAAAAGATAAGAATTACTGATCATGTTCATAGTATTTCGCCATCTTTTTCTTTGTAAGTTCTTTTTCATATTTATAATCTTGGAACCGATTATACCAAACTTCCAAATGAGTTTGTAATTGTTTCATATGATTTCCAAGAACTATGTGATTGATCAAATTCTACTAAACACAAGGATCGGTCCTACCTCCATATGGTTACTAGGACCGGTTACATCAGTTACCAGGATCAGTTACATCAATTACCAGGACCGGTTACCATATACTCATGGTATTACTTGTGATCGGTTACACAAGTCACTAGGATCGGTTACACCAATTACTAGGACCGGTTACACCAATTACAAGGATGGATTACAAAACTATTTTGTGATCAGTCACACCAAATACTAGGATCGCTTACATAAATTACTAGGATCGGCTACACCAATTACAAATACCGACCATACCATCTTAGGTGATTACTTAGGATCGGTTGCACTAATAAAAGTCATACCAATACATAAGTCAGGCACTGTAATTAATTTTACCAAGATACATAACAAGTTATGATCTGTTCTATTATAACTCACACATATTAGTAATCCAAAGATATGCAATGAATAACAATAAAAATAATCCTAGCGATTTTCTTTTCGATTCATAAAACAAGTTTATGAATGTACTTCCTTTAAATGAATGTTAACATTTTTTCCTAGGATGAAATCTTCACCTTTACCCATACACATAATTATAATGGCATTCTTACGATTGCATCGATGTCTTATATACGCGAAGTTCAAAAGATAAGCATTATACTTCGTATTCTAATTCCTTAATACCATGTCTCACTACTAGAGTATAATCATTCACAGCCTCACAGTTATGTTTTCGATATAGCACGACTTGAAAGATACGTTAAGAATGAAACATTTCAAGTCCAAATATTACTAACCTCAAGAGGAAGGATGATGTCGACGATGTAGCTCGTCACTTCTTCAAATTATTCAAGTCTTCGAGTAATACTTGCATGTCTCATAATCCTAGTCTTTCTAGTTTAACCTATAGGAAGTTGTCTCTAGCATAGATAATCAAGCGACTCTTTAGATGAGTTTTTATTCACTAAAATATGACAACCAAACTTGACATACCAACACTTGGTGGATTCAACCGAGATATGCTCTAACAATCTCCCCATTTATCAATTTTAGTGACAAAACTCTTACAACATATGGATAAATAAATTACAAGAATTCTTTATACATACGCTTGATTCCAAGTTTCAACAACACAATAACCTGCATATATTCAATCTATCAATGTCGGTGTTGACATTATAATAACAAAGCTAGTACTCTCCCTAAAGGTGAGATAGGTAGATTTTCAATCCACACATCTTTGTTATTTCCCTTTTTTAGTCTACATAACTACAAACATCGTATGATATGTTTCTACCCCTTAATCAATCCTTTACTCTCTCGTTAGATATAACGTTTAAGCAAAGTTGTCTTTTCCTTAGTGATTACCAATCACTTGTTTAGTCCATATATTTCTCCCCCTTTTTGTCACAAAATGATAAAATTACGATCAAATAAAGGACAAACCGAAAGGATCTTACAAATCTAAACAACTTGTACGACCTATAAGAGTTAAGCACGAAGGTTTCACATACCATTTTAGATAAACGATATCAAAGCCGAAACTACAAGTAATTTGATTTTAATATTTTATCAAGGAAACAATTGCCTGAAGCAATTTTCCCTAATATTTTAACAAATCGACTAAGCAACTTAGTTCCCTTGCTAAACCGATTGCAAAAATACAATCGCTTATTTCGATAAGACCAAAATAAAGATCATAATTAACTTTATTTTTCTCATCAAGCTCTAATTATTCAAACAATAACTTAAACCTTTCACTTTAAAACAACACAAGTACTACGTTAATTAACTAGTATTTCTTGTTAAGGTTTCGATTAGACTGGAACAACTGAATCCTTTACATGACTAAATGATTGTCCTTGTCACGGTTTAAGCTACAAACGTGACTAAATGTATGTTTGACACGGTGTTTTCAAATCCCGTGACCATTCATCATGTCATTAGTCCCGGCATATGTATCAACCGTGTCTCCAGATCGTAGATTATGTAATGGTCTTGGAATATTGAGGGATGTGTGTCTAAATCCATCCAATAACTACATAAAATACACGTGTCTAATAACTGTATGAAACTATGATGTAAATTTTATATCCAACTCCTTTTTCCCTTTTACGATACGATCATGGAGGAGAAAAAATCGGGGTGAATCTGGTGGTTGGTTAATCTCAATCCCCATACTTCCCACAGAATACTGTAATTGTGGGAGTGAAGATTCGAGAAAGCAAACCCCAGTTTCACCACCAATTCAGTTTTTTTTTTTTTTTTTTTTTTTTTTTTTTAATTTTCCAATTCCCCATTTTTTATTTTCTGTTCCCCTTATTCCCCCAATTATCTTTGTTCCGAAGAAATCAGCTCCCTCAGAGAAACCCTGGAAGAGAAAGCGGTACAATTTCATGGTTGTAAGTTCGGGTTTTATCCTTGATTTATGAATCTAACAAACCCAGATTGTTTGGTTTCTTAGGGTTTTGGTTACCTGCTGCATATCATGACATTAGAATTTAGGTTGTAAAAGGTGGAAGGGGAAGATTGGATCCTCATTGCAACGCTGTATGATTTCTTGATAGGTAATTATTGGGAATCAATAAAGTTTATTGCTAAAAATTTGTTGATAGAGAGTTATTGGGAATATATGTTTATCAACGTTGAATATACGTAAAGTCTCCTATTTCCTTTGTGATTTACTGTATTTTGGTTGTTAATGTTAATTTTTATTTTCAGTGAATTGCGATTGTTACGTTTCCAAGTAATTTCTGTTATTCAGAATCTATTGAACTTATTTTGGGATACTCAATTATTATTAATGGTTGAGTTTTTGCATTCAAAGAGTTGGGTTTGAATGGTTTTTATATATTTTATTCAAAGGAGATCGTTCATTGCTCAATTGAGTCTTCTTGATCGTAACTTCTAGTCAACACGGTAAGCTCTGAATCTTCAATCTAGCCCATCTTTTTCTTTTAGGTCAGATTTACGTCTAATCTTTAAAGATTCACTTTCCTTAATTTTGATATATGAGTTTATGTTTATATAACTGAATGGATATTGTCACCCGAGTCGAAGCATGGGTTAAGGATTATCTCAAAGTTGCTAGTCAGACTGCATAGAGAAGGGAACTAAGGAGAATCTTTCTCCCACATTGGTGTGACTCAATAATGTTGTAGAAAGTGGTAGTAGGGTTGTCGTTCACTCGGACTTGTTAAAATTGATTCTAGGCTTAAATATAAAAATACTAAAGATAAGAAATTATATACAAAAATATGTCACAAGATGAAGAGAGTAACTGGGACTCGGGATTCCACCAATTCTCACATTCATGCGGTTCATCTATTAATTCCGACAATTAAAGCTCATAAAATAACAAACATCGACTCTAATTCTTTGCCAAGGTAGATTTTATAAAGAATTATATGTAATTCACAAGCATGACGCATCTAAAGTACCTAAGACTAAGCATGCGACATTTAACAAATTCATAAATAATCAAGAAAAATCATAAACCAATTATAATAGTGCAAATAGTCATAAAGGAATTAAATAGAATTACCACATGGGTGCAAAACAGCTTCCTCCGTCATCCCAGTGATGGGTTCTAGCTCATCATGTTGGAAACACGCTCAAAAATTATTTTTATTGCTCAAAGGAGGTGTACAATGATGAAATGGAGAAAAACTATTAAAACCGGGTGTTTGCAACGCTTATAATTGTTGCAAACACTGTTACAGAGAACGATAAGGAAGAAATGTGGTTGTTGCTGTATCTCTGCGACCCACAAGTGGCAGTCGCTGTCACTGTTGAAGAACGACGGTCTTTGGCCGTCTGTTCTTCGTGTTCTTGAGGTTCTTCAGCAGGAGCAGAAAAACTCGTCTCTGCCACCTGATTTTCTCGTTCTGTAGTGTTCTAAAACTCTCCCCAACTCTCCATCCCTTCTCTTGATCCCCTGAACCCTTTTTATATTCGTTAGAGTCCTTCAATCTCTGTAATAAATGCGAATGATCTTCTTTTTACTCGGGATCATTTTCTGCCATTTTCACGTGATTCTTTCCTTCTATATCGTGTTCACGCGTTTGCAGTGGAAAAAATCCATCCAAACACGTTCCTTACATGTTTCAGAAGCTGTTAAACACGCTATATGTTCACGCATTTCCCAAATAACTCTCAACAGAATATCGAAAATATTTCTCTTCCCTGTTTTGGTCTAATACGTGGAAACTTCCTTTTTCTTCGAATCCAAGACTCTTACCAAGCCTGTTTGAATTAAACAGGCCTAAACCAACCCGAAACCATGAGAAAGTCCAATAGAAAACTCGTCCAAATCACAACCAGGTAACTTCGCCGGAGGAGATGAACAATCACGACCAAAAATCATGTTTTCTTCCCACTCGTCGATCTAGTCAAATCTAGTTGATCCAAACTGCCATACCATCCCTGTTATGCTCTAACAGGTCCATCCAAGCCAAAATCCGCGATTGAATCTCTCTCAAAAACCTCCAAAAATCCAACCCTAATTCTGCCGTGAAACAATAAAATTTCCCGACAAAAACTTGATTTGAAATGGTGAAGATGACCTCCCCCTAACAGTGATGGGGGTGCCAATAGAAGCTTCCTTAAGGGGTGTCGTGGGGTGCCCCTTATCCAACATTCAAAGTCCGAATAACAAATGTCCTCCGGGGTGCTTCAGACAACTTTTCGAACCGAATTTTCCAAAAATATTTATTGCCCAAAAATACCTACAAACACACAAAAAACCATAATTAGTACAATATCGACCACTAACAATACAGAGCATTGAGAACAAAATAGACACAAAAATGTATCTATCACATATGAAATTTGTGTGAACCTTAACCTTTTCCGTAAAACTTTACATTAGGTAAGTGTTTATAGGTGAAAATCGTTTCTGCCGATTTCGGTAAATTCGGTAGGTGAGTGAGAAACTGGTTTAAACCCTAAACAAATGTGCTGCACGTGAGCACTTTATAGATTCGAGAGATCAATCTGTACAAGTACGGCCTAAACCAAGAAATGGTCGTTCCAGACTTGCTTCGGTCACAAAGTGGAGGAGAAGGGTTGATTTGGGGAGGGAAGCAAAGAAAGGTGTTGAGGCCAGAATAGTGCAGGAGAGTAGTGTCTCGACTTGTATCGAAAGTGAAAGCTTAGGAAGCTTGCAAGAGATGAAAGCTTTTGGATAGCTTGCAAAGTTGCCTTTTCCGAGAGTATTGTATTTTTCTCCCGACCGAGACTTGTTGTCCGTGGAAATAGGTAAGACCTATTTATACAAGTCGAGATTGAAACGTTACCCGGCCTCATGAAGGATAAGAGTAAAGGGTGAAATAATGGGAGGAGGTGGTAACCGCAAGGTGTTTATGGGTGAAAACGTTTTCACCATTATTTTCTCATTTATTTGACCGCTTTATTCCTATTCACGCTTTCTTAATGTGAGCGTAGTATACGCTGCAAGCTGTGACCGCCAAACCAAGACCCTGGAAAGCATCCCCCAGTTTGTGTTGATGTCTCGAGTGTTGGTTGCACCTTGAGTGCAAGTGGCCTCCCATATGCCATGAGCCTACTAGTCATGAGCTTATTCTAGAGATCAAACCCCAGCATGGGTTCATGAATATTAGTCCTACTTAGGGGTGTCCAAAATGCCTGGAGTCTTGTGGCCTCCCATATTCCACCTGGGTCCGATAGAGCTCATTGACATACGGAAGCGTGTCGGGGGCTCTTTCGGCCTGCACGATTATTTTAAGTGGGCGGACGGAGGTTTTTATTCAAATATTGGTGTCCGATCGGCCCCTCTGCCTGTTTAACTACAATATCATGCATTTACATATGTTTTTTTATAACGTATACGATGCAAATATTATTTTTAACTAATTGGTAGTGGAAGGTAAGGATAATTATTTAGGTTTGATATGTACTAATATTAATGATCATTAAAAACACCTAAAACCCCGTTGCCCGACCGGCCTGGCCTGCCCAAATATTTTGATGGACAAAAAATTACTAGCATTACCCATCCTTCCCGTGTCCGATGAACTTTTTGGTCACCTAAGGATCAGGCCTGGCATGCCCGACCAAATAAAATGAATGGGTTGGGCAGCCCGTCCCGTCCCGGCCCTTTGTACACTCCTAGTCCTACTAATGATAATCCAATAGATCCTAGAATTCTATCCCACAACTATGTTGTAAAAGGCGAGCGCCCGGAACGCGGCCAACTAAGCGTAGGTCAACCGCCTACTCAACTCTACTTCCCACGTCGGCGCTTTAGGAAAGCCAGTTTGGTGCTTTAGGCGCTTCCTGGAAGTGTTAGGAGCTAGCCTAAGCGCCAATGGCGCCAAATTGGCGGAAGTGTATTTTTTACTTTCTGGAGGTGTGACACAAACTTAAAAAATCGAGATTGACTGTACATAGATTTCTCCAAATTTGCGGAAGTGTATATAGGAAGGATAAGTTTTCCGGATGTTGAGGTGTCAAATTGTTTCGCCAAATTCATTTTGTGGAAATTTTATAAATATCCCTCCTTTTCATGGATTTCACAAATACCCTTATCCACAATAATTATACCCCTCATCTACTAAAATGTTATCCATTTAATTTTGAATCATATAAATATCCTTTCAATATTAATAAAAATTTAGATGAAAGTCATTTCATTTCTTATCTCAAATGCTGGAGGTGGTGATGGTGGTGATGCCGGCGATGAAGGTGGTGGTGCCACCAGATTTGGGATCAACTTTTGTTGTTGAAACCAGATTTTTGTGTCAACTTGGGTTGTTGACACGTAATCTTGACCTAACTAATTTCCGAGTTTTTAATTTTTGTAAAAACTTGGGCTGTTGACACCAGATATGATATCAACTTCGGTTGTTGATACAAAAAACTGGATCAACTTCGGTTGTTGATACAAAAATCTGGACCTAACTTATTTCTAAATTTTCAATTTTTTTATCAACATGGCGGCAACGATGGTGGATTTGGAGGAGATGGTGGTCGCAATTGCGGTGGCGGTGGTGACGATGAGTTGTGGTGGAGTTGTGATGGTGGAATATTGGTGATGGTTGTGGAGTGGTGGTGGTGGTGGTGGTGGTTGTGGAGTGGTAGTGGTGGTGACTTGCCGTCGGTGGAGTTGGAGGCGGTGGTGGAGTGATTGAGAAACAAAATTATTGCTTTTTGAAAAACAAAAAAAAATTATGTATAGTAAATTACTAAAATAGTTTATTTTTAAGAGGATAAGCTTTATATATAAGAGGAGGGGTATATTTATAATGTGATAGGGGTATTTTTGAAAGGTTCCAAAACTAAGGGTATTTAACTAATATACCCATTCATTTTTCAGAGAAATATTTTCTGCTGAATCTTCTCTTCTTTCAAATATTAATGGTAACAATGTATATATCCTCTTAATCAAAGATTCTGCAGAGATTTTATATCTAATTAATTATCAAATGTTCAATCAAAACTTAATTGGAGAGATTTTATAGTAACTAGAGAGATTCTTTAGCTAATTAGGTGTTAATATTCAATTAAATCTTCAGCAAAGAAAGAAGCGGCTGTTAACCTTTTGACAAACCCAGTTGAGGGGAGATCAACACTTAGGCCAGAAGACGTTCTTATTTTTAGATGGGCCAATTGCAAACACGTATATAACGACGTCACTGGGATTTATCCATTTGCAGGCATTGGGCATGACACCTTTACAGTTGGCCAAGCAGCGCTGAGGGATGCCTCAGGTAAGATAGCGAAGCATGAGAAAGAATGTATTGTTAATGGACATGCATTTATCCACTTTGATTTTGATACTTTCAATTTCTTGGCTCCGGAGGCGGTAGGAATCCTTAAGAGAGTCCACAAGGTCAAGCACAGTAATGTCATGACCCCGATCCAGAGAGTTTATTTTTAAAAGGATAGGTTTTGTAATTCAAAAACATGCCGAGATTGGGGTATACCAAGATTAATTGGGGTATACCAATTTTATTCCCATCCAAACTAGTGTGCTAAGGGGTGTCTAAAAGGTGTTAAAAGACCAAGTTGCCCATTCTAAAAAACCATGCTGACTAAAACATATTTAAAAAAAATTCAAATCTTTCTTCAAAACTCTAACCATACATGATGAGATCAAAAAAAAAAAAGAGAAGAATCAGAATGGATCGAAAGTCGGCAAAGTTTTTTTTGTCGACCTTGCCGACTAAAATATAGTCGGCAGGGTGTAAGGTTGAATACCATGCCGACTTTTCATCTCTGAAATCAGTATTTACAGGGTCGGCACGGTATTCAACCTTATACCGTGTCGACTATATTTTAGTCGGCACGATATTCATCCTTATAACTTGCTGACTATTGTTTAGTCGGCAGGTTATGAAATTAATACCTTGCCGACTAATCATGCATTTGTAACACCTATATGTATGTCAAAAATCCTATAGACGGCAGGGGGATTTTTTTATCGACCTTGCCGACTATAAGGTAGCCGGCAAGGTAAGAAATCAATAAGATGCCGACTAGTGAAGCATTTACAACAGTCTCATGTGTGTCAAAAATAATAAAGTCGTCATCTTCTTCATTCACCGACCTTGCCGTCCATAAGTTGTCGGCATGTTCTTCATCCGTAGACCTTGCCGGCCAGATATAATCGACATATTCTTCATCCGTCGACCCTGCCGACTTTTCATACTTTCAGAACTGAAAGTGTTGATTTCTGATTTAATTTTGAGTATGATCTCATACAAAAGCTTTGCAATCCCCTTTTTAGAAGTGTTTGGGTAGTGTGCTTTCATTTCCGTTGCAAAATATTTTCTAAAACAACTTTTTTTCCTCAAAAATCTTCCCAAATAAGTTCAATCAAAAACAAAAGTTCATTTCATAAGTTTTAATCTACTCAATTAATCAATCTAAATTCAATTAATTAAGCCAATCAGATTTTTAGTGTTAATTAAACAAGGGTATATTAGTGTTTATGGGTGAAAATCGTTTCTGCCGATTTCAGTAAATTCGGTAGGTGAGTGAGAAACTGGTTTAAACCCTAAACAAATGTGCTGCACGTGAGCACTTTATAGATTCGAGAGATCAATCTGTACAAGTCCGGCGTAAACCAAGAAATGGCCGTTCCCAGGACTTGCTTCGGTCACAAAGTGGAGGAGAAGGGTTGATTTGGGGAGGGAAGCAAAGAAAGGTGTTGAGACCAGAATAGTTCGGGAGAGTAGTATCTCGACTTGTATCAGAAAGTGAAAGCTTAGGAAGCTTGCAAGAGATGAAAGCTTTTTGGAGAGCTTCCAAAGTTGCCTTTTCTGAGAGTGTAGTATTTTTCTCCTGACCGAGACTTGTTGTCTGGTGGAAATAGGTAAGACCTATTTATACAAGTCGAGATTGAAACGTACCCTGGCCTCATGAAGGAAGAGATTAAAGGGTGAAATAATGGGAGGAGGTGGTAACCGCATGGTGTTAATGGGTGAAAATGTTTTCACCATTATTTCCTCTTTTATTTGACCGCTTTATTCCTTTTCACGCTTTCTTAATGTGAGCGTAGTGTACGCTTGCATGTCAGTGACCGCCAAACCAAAACCCTAGAAAGCATCCCCGCCTGTGTTGATGTCTCGAGTGTTGGTTGCATCTTGCGTGCAAGTGGTACTGCTAGGGACGCATGTGGCATGTGCCAATGGCATGTGCGGAATGCCTTCGTTGCGAGTTGCACCTCGAGCGTAAGTGGTAATGCCGGAGTCGCTAGTGGCGTGTGTGGCATGTGCCAACGGCATGTGCGAAATGCCTTGGTGGTAGGTTGCACGGTTTGGAAGTTAGGCTGCCGGTGTGTGTTTGGCATGTGCCAATGGCATGTGCGGAATGCCTTGGTGGTAGGTTGCACGGTTTGCAAGTTTAGGCTACCAGCGTGTGTGTTTGGCATGTGCCAATGGCATGTGCGGAATGCCTTGGTGGTAGGTTGCACGGTTTGCAAGTTTAGGCTACCAGCGTGTGTGTTTGGCATGTGCGGAATGCCTTGGTGGTAGGTTGCACGATTTGCAAGTTTAGGCTACCAGCGTGTGTTTTTGGCATGTGCCAATGGCATGTGCGGAATGCCTTGGTGGTAGGTTGCACGGTTTGCAAGTTTAGGCTACCAGCGTGTGTGTTTGGCATGTGCCAATGGCATGTGCGGCCATGTTGACGTAGTTGCAAGTCTTGCAAGCCTAGGGCGCTATATTTGGCATGGGCCAAAGGCATAGCGGCTTGGAAATATGGCCTGCGATACGTGTTGGCATGTGCCAATGGCACGTACGGCCATGTTTACCTAGTTGCAAGTCTTGCAAGCCTAGGGCGCTATATTTGGCGTGGGCCAAAGGCATAGCGGCTTGGAAATATGTCTGCGATACGTGTTGGCATGTGCCAATGGCACGTACGGCCATGTTGACCTAGTTGCAAGTCTTGCAAGCCTAGTGCGCTATATTTGGCGTGGGCCAAAGGCATAGCGGCTTGGAAATATGGCCTGCGATACGTGTTGGCATGTGCCAATGGCACGTACGGCCATGTTGACCTAGTTGCAAGTCTTGCAAGCCTAGGGCGCTATATTTGGCGTGGGCCAAAGGCATAGCGGCTTGGAAATATGGCGTGCGATACGTGTTGGCATGTGCCAATGGCACGTACGGCCATGTTGACCTAGTTGCAAGTCTTGCAAGCCTAGGGCGCTATATTTGGCGTGGGCCAAAGGCATAGCGGCTTGGAAATATGGCCTGCGATACGTGTTGGCATGTGCCAATGGCACGTACGGCCATGTTGACCTAGTAGCAAGTCTTGCAAGCCTAGGGCGCTATATTTGGCGTGGGCCAAAGGCATAGCGGCTTGGAAATATGGCGTGCGATACGTGTTGGCATGTGCCAATGGCACGTACGGCCATGTTGACCTAGTTGCAAGTCTTGCAAGCCTAGGGCGCTATATTTGGCGTGGGCCAAAGGCATAGCGACTTGGAAATATGGCTGCGATATGTGTTGGCATGTGCCAATGGCACGTACGGCCATGTTGACCTAGTTGCAAGTCTTGCAAGCCTAGGGCGCTATATTTGGCGTGGGCCAAAGGCATAGCGGCTTGGAAATATGGCCTGCGATACGTGTTGGCATGTGCCAATGGCACGTACGGCCATGTTGACCTAGTTGCAAGTCTTGCAAGCCTAGGGCGCTATACTTGGCGTGGGCCAAAGGCATAGCGGCTTGGAAATATGGCCTGCGATATGTGTTGGCATGTGCCAATGGCACGTACGGCCATGTTGACCTAGTTGCAAGTCTTGCAAGCCTAGGGCGCTATATTTGGCGTGGGCCAAAGGCGTAGCGGCTTGGAAATATGGCCTTGTTGCCATGGTGCGCAGGGTGCGGCTTGGTTTGGCATTGTTTCCATGGTGCGCAGGGTGCGGCTTGGTTTGGCATTGTTGCCATGGTGCGCAGGGTGCGGCTTGGAAATATGGCCTTGTTGCCATGGTGCGCAGGGTGCGTCTTGGTTTGGCACTGTTGCCATGGTGCGCAGAGTGCGGCTTGTTTTGGCATTGTTGCCATGGTGCGCAGTATGCGGCTTGGTTTGGCATTGTTGCCATGGTGCGCAGTATGCGGCTTGGTTTGGCATTGTTGCCATGGTGCGCAGTAGTGCGGCTTGGTTTGGCATTGTTGCCATGGTGCGCGGTGTGCGGCTCGGTTTGGCATTGTTGCCATGGTGCGCAGGGTGCGGCTTGGTTTGGCATTGTTGCCATGGTGCGCAGTATGCGGCTCGGTTTGGAATTGTTGCCATGGTGCGCAGTGTGCGGCTCGGTTTGGCATTGTTGCCAGTCGAAAACCCTAATCTGGTATTTTGAAAAAATACCCCCATTAATTATTTACACCTGAGTTAAATGCTCTTAGTTAATGTGTTGCGGGTAACACTAGGTCATGGGGTTTTACGACTTTACCCCTTGTTTAAAAACCACCATCAACATTAAGTCCCCTGCTTAGCTCGGAACAGGGGCTTTTTTGCGAGGTAAGCATAAGATGGTGACAGACTATCAACAACAAACCGTAAAGAGAATGGAGGGGCTTGTCTGACCTTTCATAAATAGGATTTGGAATCCTTGCCTCGGGGAGTTTTGCACAAATCGGGAGGCTGGCACAATTGGTGGGGCCAGTGCAGCTTGGGCGACGTTGGGAAGTTGGCGTGAGTTGGGAAACTGATTGTGCTAGCTGGTGGGACCGGCGCAAGGTGTGGAAGCTTTGCGTGCTTGCAGGCGTGACTTGGGCGGTCATTGGGAAGTCGGTGTGAGTTGGGAAACTGATTGTGCTAGCTGGTGGGACCGGCGCAAGGTGTGGAAGCTTTGCGTGCTTGCAGGCGTGACTTGGGCGGTCATTGGGAAGTCGGTGTGAGTTGGGAAACTGATTGTGCTAGCTGGTGGGACCGGCGCAAGGTGTGGAAGCTTTGCGTGTTTGCAGGCGTGACTTGGGCGGTCATTGGGAAGTCGGTGCAATTGGTGGGGCCGATGCAGCTTGGGCGACATTGGGAAGTTGGGCGAGTTAGGAAACTGAGCGTGCTAGCTGGTGGGACCGGCGCAAGGTAGGGAAGCTGAGCGTGCTTGCTGGCGGGACCGGCGCAACTTGGGCGGCATTGGGCATTCTTGTGAGCCCGTACGATTTTTGGTAAAGGGAAATCCTTCCCTATTTCAGAATCTTCACGCCCATATATATATAAAATCCCTTTCTCTCATCTTGCACCTTATTCCTTTCATCCTTTCCTACTAGTGGCAGAGTCACAAAGAAAACCAGCTTCCGGGTATGTCTTCCAAAGGCTTCTTTTGTTTCCCTTTTTATGTAGGTGTAAACCCTAAGAGCGTGCATTTATATATTGCGCATATAATTTCTTGGCGTGTCTCTTGTAGAAAATATTGTATGTATGCGCCCAAGGGAAATATTGCATATATTATTCGAACCCGTATGAAAGTGCTCCATATATAATTTTGAACCCGAAAAAGGATATTGCAGACGCACTTGAGCCCGTATAAAATGCTGCGTATAATTCTGAACCCTGAAGAAAATATTGCGTGTGCGTTTCGAACCCGTAGAGAATACCGTATATGAATCCCGAAGAAGAATACTCGTATATGTGCTTCATATGACTTCGAACCCGTAGGAAATATCGCGTATATGAATTTTCGGTCCCGAAAGAAATATCGCGTGCAATTTTTGAACCCGTAGAAAATGCTCCATATATAATTTTGAACCCGAAGAATGATATCTGCAGACGCACTTGAGCCCGTATAAAATATCGCATATATAATTTGAAACTCAAGAAAATATTTGGGTGTATTTTTGAACCCCGAAGAAAATACGCATGTGTATTTTTGAACCACGGAGAAAATACTGCGTGTGTATTTTTGAACCACTGGAGAAAATACTGCGTGTGTATTTTTTGAACCACAAGAAAATATCTGCGTGTGTATTTTTGAACCCGTAGAGAATGCTCCATATATAATTTTGAACCCGAAGAATGATATCTGCGTGTGCGCTTTTGAGCCGATAAAGAATACGCCCTTTCTCTCTCTTTTTTTTTTGTATTTCGGGTTTTCCTTTGTTGGGCGCGGTTACGTGTCGGAGATAATTTTGTCTTTCTCCGTGTGCGGATATCTTGTTACTAAGTTGTTATGAAGAAATCCGGTAAGATGTTACCTGAACAGAATTTCGCCTCATCGAAAGATGTCATAGTTCCAAATCGAACACGGATGATGAATTCTTCGTCAAAAAACTTGCCTCTGCTCGGAAGAATCACCCAGTTTTCGTGCCAATTTTGTTAACCGGTGGTGAAGATGAAAAGAAGACACGTTCGGTTCGCCCAGAGAACACCATACGGTTCTGTCTTCATAAAGGGGTATATTCCTCTTCCAATATTGATTTCGGGATGTGCCAAAGCCCATTGCGTTCTTTTGATAGATGGGTTGAGTTCATGGTCTTTGTTTCGAAGGGAGAGGATGGTCTTTGGAAGGATGCAAATTGTCGGCCATGAGTGTGATACTGTGGCTAGCATGCGCGTGCGGCATGTGTGCCTGCATGTGCGTCCCAGTAAGCGTGTCGTAAGCACGTCTAGTAAGCGCTTCGTTTCTTTCTTCTTCTGTTTCTTCTTTTGAAAAATGTCTAACTCAAGTTCGCAGGAGGAATCCGGTTCGGAGGATGATTTTGGGGTAGAGCCACACGAAAACCTGCCTTTGGTGACCACCGCTGGTGACTTGGAGATGGGCGTTAGCCAATTGCTGGGCGCAGATGTGGCTCAAACGGCGGATGATTCTCTGATGGTTGCTGCCGTAGACATGGAAGAAGACCCTTTGCGAGTCGTGAGGCCAGGTGCGGGCGCCTTTTTGATCCTCCGTACTTGGTTTCTTATCCAGGTCATGTCTTGGTTGGCGGCTTCAACGTGCCGGCTAAGCACGAGGCGTTGTACACCGGAATCTGGGAGAATTACGGACATATGGCCACAACCAAGAAAGTCACTAGTCGATTTTCACTGGTTAAGCGTGTGGAAGAGGCTTTATCTTCCATCGAGGATATGCGTGAGGTGACTGGTCACACCGTTTCTGAAGACGTTATTGCCGACTAGGGGCACCATCGCGACGTGTGCGTAGAAAAGGAGTTCAACACTTCGTGGTTTGTCGAAGGCCTTGCTGAGATCCAAAAGTTGAAAGATGCAGCAATCGAAAGCCTTTCCGCCGAGGAGATTGCACGACAGAGGTGGAACTCGAAAAGCTTTCCAAGATGTTGACTATAAAGAGAGCGGCTCTTGAAGATGCAAAGTTGACTTTCTCCAAGAAGAGCAGACTTACATTGGATGATTTTCCTTGAACGTTTCTCCGTTGATCTTTCATTTAGGTTCTTCTCTTTTTTTTTTTGAAAGACATATTGGATGTCCGGTTCAAAGCTTGACCTTTGATAGACAAATGGTAGCTTTTTTTGGTGTTGGATTATTTACGGGATGAATGGTTTTGATAATGTGATTCTGATTATGTTTTTGGAAAGGAATATTTCTTCTATGAGAGTGTGTGCTAGCAATTGGCACAAGACTCAAAGAAGATGATGACGGTTTTAATAGGAACCTAAAAATAGATCGTATATCTTGTGCGGTCTAAATTTACTCACTTCATAGGTTTTGTGAACACGCCCCTCCGTGTAAAAGGCGGCTTTCTTTGGTAGCATCGCTTGATTAGTCCCGATTCTTTGGTAGCGTCTTCAATGAGTCTCCGGTTTTCTGGTGTAGTTTTAACAACCGATAACCGAGTTGTCCGGCGGTTGAGTCGGACCGAGTCGCAAGTCCCCAATCGCTGGTAGCATCTTCAACGAGTCCCGGTTTTTGGTGTAGTTTTACAACCGGTAACCGGGCGTCTAGCGATTGAGTCGGATCGAGCGGTAGCATCTTCGGCAAGTCCCAGTTTTCTCGTGTAGTTTTACAACTAGTAACCGGGTTGTCCGGTAGTTGTGTCGGATTGAGTCGCCTTCCCCACCATCTTGACATCTGGGTCGAAGAACGAGATCGACAAGTCGACATTGTAGCCGATAGATCAATCCTCCCGCCGTGGTCGCCAATTGTTTATGGGTGAAAATCGTTTTTGCCGATTTCAAGAAATTCGGTAGGTGAGTGAGAAAGCTGGTTTAAACCCTAAACAAATGTGCTGCACGTGAGCATTTTATAGATTCGAGATATCAATCTGCACAAGTCCTACCTAAATCAAGAAATGGCCGTTCCGGACTTTGCTTCGGTCACAAAGTGGAGGAGAAGGGTTGATTTGGGGAGGGAAGCAAAGAAAGGTGTTGAGACCGAGAATAGTTCGGGAGAGTAGTATCTCGACTTGTATCGAAAGTGAAAGCTTAGGAAACTTGCAAGAGATGAAAGCTTTTTGGAGAGCTTGCAAAGTTGCCTTTTACGAGAGTGTAGTATTTTCTCTGACCGAGACTTGTTGTCCGGTGGAAATAGGTAAGACCTATTTATACAAGTCGAGATTGAAACGTACCACGGCCTCATGAAGGAAGAGAGTAAAGGGTGAAATAATGGGAGGAGGTGGTAACCGCATGGTGTTAATGGGTGAAAACGTTTTCACCATTATTTCCTCTTTTATTTGACCGCTTTATTCCTTTTCACGCTTTCTTAATGTGAGCGTAGTGTACGCTGCATGCTGTGACCGCCAAACCAAAACCCTAGAAAGCATCCCCCAGTTTGTGTTGATGTCTCGAGTGTTGGTTGCATCTTGCGTGCAAGTGGTGCTGCTAGGGACGCATGTGGCATGTGCCAATGGCATGTGCGGAATGCCTTCGTTGCGAGTTGCACCTCGAGCGTAAGTGGTAATGCCAGAGCTGCTAGTGGCGTGTGTGGCATGTGCCAACGGCATGTGCGAAATGCCTTGGTGGTAGGTTGCACGGTTTGCAAGTTAGGCTACCAGTGTGTGTTTGGCATGTGCCAATGGCATGTGCGGAATGCCTTGGTGGTAGGTTGCACGGTTTGCAAGTTTAGGCTACCAGCGTGTGTGTTTGGCATGTGCCAATGGCATGTGCGGAATGCCTTGGTGGTAGGTTGCACGGTTTGCAAGTTTAGGCTACCAGCGTGTGTGTTTGGCATGTTCCAATGGCATGTGCGGAATGCCTTGGTGGTAGGTTGCACGGTTTGCAAGTTTAGGATACCAGCGTGTGTGTTTGGTATGTGCCAATGGCATGTGCGGAATGCCTTGGTGGTAGGTTGCACGGTTTGCAAGTTTAGGCTACCAGCGTGTGTGTTTGGCATGTGCCAATGGCATGTGCGGCCATGTTGACGTAGTTGCAAGTCTTGCAAGCCTAGGGCGCTATATTTGGCATGGGCCAAAGGCATAGCGGCTTGGAAATATGGCCTGCGATACGTGTTGGCATGTGCCAATGGCACGTACGGCCATGTTTACCTAGTTGCAAGTCTTGCAAGCCTAGGGCGCTATATTTGGCATGGGCCAAAGGCATAGCGGCTTGGAAATATGGCTTGCACTTGCGATACGTGTTGGCATGTGCCAATGGCACGTATGGCCATGTTTACCTAGTTGCAAGTCTTGCAAGCCTAGGGCGCTATATTTGGCGTGGGCCAAAGGCATAGCGGCTTGGAAATATGGCTGCGATACGTGTTGGCATGTGCCAATGGCACGTACGGCCATGTTGACCTAGTTGCAAGTCTTGCAAATCTAGGGCGCTATATTTGGCGTGGGCCAAAGGCATAGCGGCTTGGAAATATGGCGTGCGATACGTGTTGGCATGTGCCGATGGCACGTACGGCCATGTTAACCTAGTTGCAAGTCTTGCAAGCCTAGGGCGCTATACTTGGCGTGGGAAAAAGGCATAGCGGCTTGGAAATATGGCCTGCGATACGTGTTGGCATGTGCCAATGGCACGTACGGCCATGTTGACCTAGTTGCAAGTCTTGCAAGCCTAGGGCGCTATATTTGGCGTGGGCCAAAGGCGTAGCGGCTTGGAAATATGGCATTGTTGCCATGGTGCGCAGGGTGCGGCTTGGTTTGGCATTGTTGCCATGGTGCGCAGGGTGCGGCTTGGAAATATGGCCTTGTTGCCATGGTGCGCATGGTGCGTCTTGGTTTGGCATTGTTGCCATGGTGCGCAGGGTGCGGCTTGGTTTGGCATTGTTTCCATGGTGCGCAGTATGCGGCTTGGTTTGGCATTGTTGCCATGGTGCGCAGTATGCGGCTTGGTTTGGCATTGTTGCCATGGTGCGCAGTATGCGGCTTGGTTTGGCATTGTTTCCATGGTGCGCAGGGTGCGGCTTGGTTTGGCATTGTTGCCATGGTGCACAGTGTGCGGCTCGGTTTGGCATTGTTGCCATGGTGCGCAGGGTGCGGCTTGGTTTGGCATTATTGCCATGGTGCGCAGTATGCGGCTCGGTTTGGCATTGTTGCCATGGTGCGCAGGGTGCGGCTTGGTTTGGCATTGTTGCCATGGTGCGCAGTGTGCGGCTCGGTTTGGCATTGTTGCCATGGTGCGCAGGGTGCGGCTTGGTTTGGCATTGTTGCCATGGTGAGCAAAGATGCGGCTCGGTCTGCATTGTTGCCATGGTGCGCGGTGTGCGGCTTGGTTTGGCATTGTTGCCATGGTGCGCAGTGTGCGACTTGGTTTTGGAATTAGGGTTACGTGGTCGAAAACCTAATCGGTATTTTGAAAAAATACCCCCATTAATTATTTACACCTGAGTTAAATGCTCTTAGTTAATGTGTTGCGGGTAACACTAGGTCATGGGGTTTGACGACTTTACCCCTTGTTTAAAAACCACCATCAACAATTAGCCATTTAGAAAATATATGGTTAAAGGGTGGCCTCTTTTACTTCAAAATGACCCTATTTTGTCTTATTGGGTATACCCCAATTAATCTGGGTATACCCCAATCAAGCCAGTTCAAAAATGGCTTGCGGTACAGCTTGTTACCCGCTTGCCTGCTATGTAAGAAACTTTTCTTATTTAATTTAAAAATAATTTATTTAATTTAAAAATAATATATTTAATTAAATCTAAGTTTCAAAAATTTTACAGCAAATTAATTATCAAATTTGAAACAGAATATATAAAAGGAAATCCAAAATAACTTGTTAAGGATACGTGCAATCAAAGATACGTTTAACCATATATTGTGTTTTATCTCCGGAGCAAACTGAGTTTTTAGTTTCATTTGTTTATTTGTAAATCACTACACGAAAACAGACAATTTGGAACGGATATAGACGTTATTATGAAGTTAAGCAACGTCAATATTCGTTACAAATATGACGTAGCAAATTTTTTGTGGAACGTAAAAAAACGTTGCTCAAATTAATTAAAGCAACTATTTAATGTTTCTTAAATAGGTTTGCAAGTCTTTTCGGTAATTAGCACAACGGATAAATTTATTTAAGCAACTGTAATATCTGTTGCACAATAAATAATTAGAATTAAAAAAATAATAAATTTTGTATCGATTCTGTATATTTGTATTTTAGAAATTCCCGTAATAACAAACCCATGTGCATTCAACTCTGATCATTGTTGTTGTCTTACAGAACTCTTTCCTGGCATTAATACATACACAATGAATTCGATATTGTTCACTCCAAAAACATTAAAAAAAATGATTATAAAGCTACTTCAAGAGAAACTGGATAACCTTAGCTCGAGTGGACTAGTTGTTTGAAACTCTCTCATTAATAGTTTACCTGAACTGGCACTAAGTGCAGCTCTACCACGACCTCCCCTAGACCCACCTCCGCCATGATCTCCTCTTGACACAGCTGTAATAGTAGGAATAGGTCATGTTTTCTTTCAGGTCTCAAATCTGGCACAAGCTACTCAACAACTGTTGACAAATGGTCAACTGACATCAAGTTCAGGAACAAAGAATGCTCCGTGACTTAAGTTATGCGAGTTAGTATAGTACAACTTCAGAAAATTAGCTTCAGGCTTTAATGGTATGGTAATGTAGTATTGCGTATGAGCTGATTGTAATTACATGTTGTTTAGTATACAATAATATTCCGTAGAAGAAACAACGTCGACCAAACTCTTAATACACCTAGCTAGATATGCTCAGTTCAGTTAGGATGAGGTGAACTGAATGTACAAAATAAGCTTACTGTTTGAAAAGGTACACATTTGAGTTTGCATCATTTTATAGAACTATGTTGTCCAAAATGTTTTGCTAACCTGTTTATGCTTTTATGCCCAATGCTATTGCAAAAATTTAGCTGTGTTATTTAATTTTACAGAATTTTGTTCAAGAGGGTGTATATAACTAAAGTGAAGTACTAATGTGTTTTTTATTTCACTTATGTTTTGTAGCTAGCTAAAGACATCTTTCTCTCCAATTTTGTCAATATCAGAAAATCATTTAACTTAAGGACATGAAAATTGTTGAATGGTCGAGGGATCATGTTGAGGTCGAGATATTTTAATAGAATTTGTATCAAAATTTCTTCAAATTAATGTTTGCATGGCTAACAATTGTCTGAACAGGTTTATTCATAGGATGCACGAGCGATATTTAAAGTCCCACAAAGTGAAGATAATTCAGAATGAGGCTCCAGTGATTTGTACTTAGAGGTAGATTAATGATTCTTATAGCCTTCTCATTTTCTTAGTGTATGTTTTTACAACGGAAAATGGGTCATTTGTCCAAAAAAATTTAAAACACGGTTCAAATGGACGAGTAAAAAATTTTATGGGTGAAATTGACAAAAAAAAAATAGCAAGGATGAAACTGGATTCATCTTGGCTTAAACTTAAAAAATAGCAAGGATGAAACTGGATGCATCCTGTGTAAAATAAAAAAAAGAAAAAATATTTAAAAATGGACAGATGAAACCGGTTACATCCCCGCCTATTTTTAAATTTTTGTCCATTTAAACAGTATCTAAATCTGACTGTCCTTTTCATCCAGGAAATTTTGATTTTGGTCTTTTTAACCAATTTTGTGTTTTTACAATTAGTTATAAGTTTTAACCTGCACTATATTTCATGGTCTTGCAATTAGGAGAAGACCCATATAAACTGATGCACTGCATATATATCCTAAAATTCGAGCTTTCGGTATCAAATAAAGCTGAGTAAGTGGCATTAACTGTTTACTTAAGTTCAAGGAAAATATTCTAAGTGTAGCCAGTACTTAGTAGGCTCAAAGCCTCCTTTTAGTCGAACGTTCTCATTGGTAGTTCTGGCAACTATTTCATTCTTTGGTCGAACATTCTCATCAGTTACGGCATAAATGAAGCCGCCACAACGGGTAGTAATGTACACCGCACTGACTTTACTGGTGTATCTAATCATGGCTCTTCATTTAGAGAATCAACAGCTCTATAAAAATGGTGATGTGAATCCACAAGATATATTTAGGAAGGTCCATTGGTGTATTGGTTAGGGGAAACTGGTACCGAGGATCGGAGATGCTCTATATTTGCACATTGATAGGGAAGCTCTTAGCTATTGTCTAATTTTCTAAAAGGAAGGTCCACTTAAAACTCTCAACTTGCATTCGCTGATACATGCCTCCTTTTTGTTAAATGACGTAGAAAATACTATGACAGCATCATATTGGACTTATTTGTAAGGCGGAAATGATTATCATGTTACATTACTGATGGAATTATCTGTTAAATATCTGGTAAGGTACGCTACCTTTTTTATCACTATGTACATGGGATGAAGCCGAGATCAGGTAAACTCTCCCTGATATGCTTATGACTTGCTCATGTGCTTAATTATCATTACATTAAATCTAATTACATTAAGAAATGGTTCTTGCTGTCTTAGCTCAAATGGAAGAGCACATGACTTTCGACCATGATACTCTATATTTCTTTTGTTGCTCGCTGCACCGAACATACAAATTAACCCATCACAAACCATGAGATTATCTGTAATTCAGGCTTTTCAAACAAATGAAATCAATCTATTTGATCCCGTGCAACGCACAGGCAAGACACTAGTATGAGTAATTTCGGTAGAGAAGTCGCATTATTGGCAGCAGTGGCGGAACTAGACATTGGTTATGGGTGGGCTACAACCTTTTCTTATCCCCGGCTTAAGCCTAAGAATCACACGCATACTTAAGAAATAAAATAAATTCCAAACAATATATATGATGGTAATTAAGATGAACATGTATTATTTATTCATGATTAGAAGAACACATCAGCCCGCTAAAACGCCTTAAAATGTGAGTTCATCAACCTCTTGGTTCTCTTCCGCAGTCCTCATCAGCAAATGAGAGCCGCAGATTCTCATTATCATATAAAATCCTCTTATTAGCCTGTTGAAATGCTCCGAAAGTCACAGCCGGCTTATTAGAATTCGAAGGAACCATAGCTAAACAAACCTTTCCTTCATCCTCATACCAAACCTCCGACTCTGCAACATTATAATCAGACTGTTGGAAATGAAATATCATGTTGGGTTTTGTATACGGTATTCCAGGTTTAGTTTTGAAACAAAGCATGTTTCGGCGGTCAAATCCTGTAGGACGCATTCCATTATTATATTTCCGAAAATATGTCTTTAAATAATCTGTAACTATATCATAAAGGTCTGTATACATGGTGGTAAAAGGAGCCCCCGAATCTATGATGCAACCACCAGTTCGAGTGTTGTGGTTAAACTCAAATTCTCTTCTTGGAATTTGCAGTCTAAAACCACCCACGGTGATACCCTCGAGATTCAAGTAATATAACGATGTATTAAAGTTGTAGGTTCGTGCAAAGGAAGTACTGCGAACTTGGCCGCGTCCAATCGTGGCATCTTCACCAAAACTTAAATATGTGTTTCCCCGGCTATATTTCTCAAAGCAGTAGGAAAATTTACCTCCACCCACAGCTAATTGGGATACAAAAGAGCGTTCTCCTCTTCCTAAACCGAGGATTCCTGCGATAAAATCAGGTTTCTGTTTACTGCCGTTATTACCCAGGTTAAAATTGACTTGGCGTAAACCACAGCCCATCCGTAGTTGAAAACTTACAAGGCTGCTAGGGCTAGTTCTTGAGCTAAAAGTGAAATTTTCCATGGCATAAAAACCAGATGTAACTTGAGAATCCACATAAGTTTCTTTGTAAACACATACGCCCGATCCATTGCAATTTCTGCAGCCAGCACTCTTATTCCGGCAACGAAGAGGAAGACATGATTGTGAATCCTTCCAGGGATAAAGAAGCGAAACTTGATGGAAAAATGGTGTCGCACCTCGGCATTGAAGCCAAGTAAGATCACTACCTGAATCAACCAATAAATAGTAACTCATGTATCCTGGCTGACCAGGAAATGTACCTATACCCACAGACGCGGCGTGGTAAAATGCTGCTTCATCGTAAACCACCGGCACAAAAACATCAGGATTTATTTGTGAAGCAATGTATCGTGCTCGAGCTCTGGATTGGTCGATGAGAGTTTGAAATCTTTCATCTGGTGTGATCAAACGATCAAGAGGGTTGTAAAGTGGTGATTCTTCAGAGTCTTTGTGAATCATCCGCAAAGTAAACCCTTTGGGCTTCATTGCAATGGTTGAGTTTAGCTGTAGAACAATCACTAGAAGAATAATGAAAAGACATGGTTTTGCTCTACACATTTGTGATCTGGAAAGGATTTTGATGAACAAAATATCCAGTATTTCTGAATTTTAGTTTAGAGGGATGGATTGAAATATCATGATACTAACTCTTGCCAGTGAAGATACATTTTATACTCTTTAATAATTAATTACTTATATATGTATAAAATCTTTAATAATTAATTATTCAATTATTATGGGATCTTTTTACTGATAAAAAAAATTTAACGTAATAGGATCTTAAGATTTATACCAATATTTATGGTTGCAGATACCCTGTCCCCTCCTTTCCCTGTGCCCTCATGTCTCTTTGATGGTGTTTGGACACCTGTCTATTATTTAATTCTCATATTTTCAACGGTTTGGAGATTTTATTATTTTCAGAAATAATAGCAGAAAGATAAAACACTTTCCTTAGTTGGCGCTAAGATAAGTCCGAAGCAAATTCCAAACCTATAACTCCTCCCTTATACAGAGTATTAACTTTATTTTTAACAAATTCATCTTTTCTCAATTTTAAAACCCTAAAATTCGATTTGATTTTTGTATTTTCTCGAAGGTATTAGTAGTTCAGCATTTACGTAGAATAAAATGTTAGATATATACCTTCGTTACCGATTCTTCAATAATACAACTCGTGTATTATCCACCGACCCGTTACAACTCTTTGTAACACGGTTTTCATTTATGTATTACGTTTCGTAATACCAACAACAAAACAAGAAAGGAAGGATAGAAAAAGATGATCAATCACAAAACTTAAACAAACTTACTTGGGTGTATTGAGGCGAGTAATCTCTTTGCTTAAGACATTTGATGCCCCGTATATAATGTCATTCTGATTTAGCGGCATATGTCTCCAACATTCAACAATACCTCGATGTTTTTCGCAAAGACTTCGATAACACCCGAACAGCGAACGCGAATAGATGTAGCACAAACTCTTCTTTAACTCTTGAAGACACATGCAAACTCTTAAATTTCTAGTACTAGTTTTATGACTCTAAAAACACACCCTTGAAATGGAGAATGAGTGGGGTTTATATAGGTTTAGAGGTGACTCTTGGAGAAGTCCTAAAAGTCACATCCCTTAGTGGAGAGACACATCCCTTGAGAGGGTTTATATGAATAGACACAACCCTTCATAAGTTGGTTGTAACTAACTTAATTTCTATTCAAATTTCCAACAATCCCCCACATTGAATTGAAATTCATGCAAACCTAATGCGTACACTAGAAAGAGTTTGTGCGCGGAACATCACCGCATCGGGAGAGATAGCTTTTGGCTTTGAATCTTCCGTAGTGAATACCTACCGGGTTTACTAGTTGTTCTAAGAACGCGATGTCTTGAACCGCCTAACTTTATGATGTAAACCGATGCAATAGATATCACACGTTTATTTCCTTACATATCCGGTTCTCGGTTGTGTTCATTTCGGCCCTGAACGATGTTGGTTTTTCATGAGTGCTCTAGATTAACTTAGCCTTATAGTTATCATAGAAGCGGCACCACTTCACACTCATATAGGTGATCTCCTATTTGAAAGTATCCTGCCATACTTTTCTTAGTTAAACTAAGCCATAGGAATCATTAAGAGAAAATCTCAACCTCTCGCTTGACAGGCAACACTGTTTCATCATAGAAATGGGAAAGAGAGTAAACTCTCACAGTGTTTCCGGTGAGTATAAATTTATAACTTGGTTGTCCCTTTTGAACCTAGATAACCATGGGATCTCCAATCGCTAGGTTGGGTGTCCGCTATAAATACTACTCTATATAGGCTATCCCATTTCCCTCGATGACGCAATTATACGCTCTCTAAAATTCGTATCGATTTGCCGGCTTGATACAATTCACATACACTATTTCTTTTAGAGTGCGCACTTTGAGAGCAATTGCCTAATAATACTATATATGTCGTCATTGTATTCGTCAAGACATAACATAATATCACAAATTATGTGCTTATCCTAAATATCTGTTTGATCAGAACAGTATATTTAATTCTAATATTATGCGTGTACTATGGCCACATTATTATTTTTCAAGGAAATTTTAGTACCCCTGCGACTTTGCGTCCAAAGCTCCCAAGTACATAGTTGATCTCACCGTCAACATTTATTTCCACCTACACCGCATTTCCATTACAACAAACACATAATTCCGCTGATGATTTTGAATCATCATTTACCACAGATAATTATATCTGTAAAAAATCCGCTCGACCCGAACAGATAAGTCTACCGTCGTACCAACTATCTGTTCGAAACACCCCACATTTTGCGGACTATGCAAGGAATTTCTATTTCCTTATTCACAAAACGATCTCTGATGGGGTAACTGGATACTAGACAATAAATGTTTTGAAAATGTTTCCCATTCAGAAACGACATCCAAGTATATCGTCAGACATTTTGAAATTAATGTCCCCGTTCTTCAAACCCATCAAGCAATCTGAGCTCCTTAAGAGATTCGTCTTCTCGCGATTTTTGCAAAACCGCCAAATTTTATTGTACATACGCACGCAGTATTTTCATTTGCCGTGAACAACAAACTTGGATCTATGTATTGTTCTCATAGACTTACCCCCACAAATATGAGATATACTAGAATGAAGAGATTCATCCTTTTTCTCTTATTTGTATTTCTCATGACGCCAAGAAGGAAATTCAATTTCAAATTAATTGAGTTTCGAAAGGTCATCTGTATATCAGACATACTCTCTGATAGCGCCTTTCCAAATCAATTCAAATTGATCTGAAATGTCATCCCAACCAAGAGGTTCCATCTCTTCGCCACTGGATATTTTCCTAATGGGACTTTCTCTTTCTGAACTACTTGCATCTTTTGAACCCAAAGTTTACATTTCAAGTTCAAAATATAAACTGCCTTCACTAGTCCGTCTAATCAATGTACCGTCATTGATCTGTCAGAGGAATCTTAGGAATTAAACACCAATCCAAAATATATACTATTTTGGAATAATTCACTAATTAATAATAACTCTTGATAGAGAAGAGTTACTGGGATCTATGGTAGCAACTTAGTTGGGAACTCAACTGTGGGTTCTTGTATCGAAGAGATTTTATCACTGCAGATAAAATCATTCACTCTCAATACTGCACCATCATTGTATTTCTCAAACAAAGTGGATACTTGGGAAATATTCTAATTTCACAGACATACAATTCGTGTCATGAAGTTCTCAATAATTTATTCTTCAAAATTATCTACAGATTTGATTAAATGAAGAATAAATATCTGTCTCCCATGATCCAGTGATAAGAGACCAGATGCAATTAGAGAGCGTACCAGAACGATCTCCCAATATTGTTCGAACAAAGCAACTGAAATCTTCTATGCCAAACCACAACGTTCGTTTCCTGTAGATTTTAGTGACCTTTAGTAACAACATTTTTAGGTCCATTTCAATGCCCTGCCCATGTACATACAGTACCTTGAGAATCAGAGAACAATCTTGAGTGGTTTTTAATCTAAAGCTGATCGCTTGGCCTTGATTGTTCCACTGACACAAATTGACTTAATTAGTAATTAAGCTCTCAACTTAATTTCCACAGTCTCCATTCAGATTTTAATGGACTTCAGGGTGATATGGATACTGAAATCCTCTCTATACCTGTTCCAAACTCTGCGGTTTTGGTTTCTGATATAACCCCATTCATCTTTCAATGAGAGAATATTGTTGCTCAATCTGAATCTTTAGCAGATTCGTGATCATGCGTCATCACCCTGCTCAAAACACACAAGCCACTCTAATATAGGCTTCCACAAGTCCTAAAATTCTGAATTTGGTGTAGGGTATCACACCAATGTCCTTTGTACTCGGTTAAAAGGATTAGACCAAAATCCTTTTCAATTGAGGAATACAAAGCTCTGGTCTTTTGGTTTCCATATGATTCAATAATAGAATGACGTTACTCAATCTTGATCTTGAATCATTAGCATATCTGACAAATTTATGATCGCTATCCACAAACGATACTACCTCATCATCTGTTTCGGTTTGTGGAGAGTCGCGTCTTTTCAAATTTCAACTTTAAATTTGAAATGTCAAAGCCACTGACCGTCGCTAACACTGAAATTTCCTCTGCTAGAAAAGATAACTTTACAATAGCATCTACAAACACACACCATAATTTCATACCCGAGAGGATACATCACAAATCTCCCCTACCAAACTTGATTTGATAATTTGTGAACCAATCCGGACAAGAATGAATTATTACCGTGTATACAACTGGTTTTTCAACTGCCCTCTTCTAGAAAATGAAGAAGATCTTATTACAACCACCAACGGCAAGGTCTAAGCAAAATGCAAACCCCAAACCATGAGTCTTTTGACGAAAGACCTCTCCGAAGTCCGAATTCCAGTATACATGGTTGACATCACTGTCGGTTCCATTACTAAATTCTGACGGTTCATAATCTTGGTTTGCTAACTTGTATACATGCTCACAATCAACACTTTGTTTTCATGAAACCATAATTAACACAAATATCTTCACTCATGATTCTATGAATACTTTTTACCATTGTATTCCAACTTTTGAATCAGATGTAGACAACAGTTAATTAATGGATTTCATATTAAAATGATTATGGCCTTTCAACCCACATCCAAAAATCAAGTTACACCAAGAGAACTTATCTTGGCCTACTGATCACACGTATACTAATTGTTGACTGTTAAGACAACCCGGCCCGCTGTTAGGTGAATGATTCTTTGTAACGGAAATATCATTCCCACCAGAGATATTCAGCATAAAGCAAATCAGTAACGAGGATAGAAAGAGATATCAAATGTCTTAAGATTGTTAGATATATACCTTCGTTACCGGTTCTTCAATAATACAACTCGTGTATTATCCACCGACCCGTTACAACTCTTTGTAACACGGTTTTCATTTATGTATTACGTTTCGTAATACGAACAACAAAACAAGAAAGGAAGGATAGAAAAAGATGATCAATCACAAAACTTAAACAAACTTACTTGGGTGTATTGAGGCGAGTAATCTCTTTGCTTAAGACATTTGATGCCCCGTATATAATGCTGTTATGATTTTATCGGCATATGTCTCCAACATTCAACAATACCTCGATGTTTTTCGCAGACTTCGATAACACCGAACAGCTGAACGCGAATAGATGTAGCACAAACTCTTCTTTAACTCTTGAAGACACATGCAAACTCTTAAATTTCTAGTACTAGTTTTATGACTCTAAAAACACACCCTTGAAATGGAGAATGAGTGGGGTTTATATAGGTTTAGAGGTGACTCTTGGAGAAGTCCTAAAAGTCACATCCCTTAGTGGAGAGACACATCCCTTGAGAGGGTTTATATGAATAGACACAACCCTTCATAAGTTGGTTGTAACTAACTTAATTTCTATTCAAATTTCCAACATAAAATTCTTCTTGCTTTGATGTTGTTTTCGCAAACGATACCATTACTCACCGTTAATCCCATCTACCTCAAACTTACTCGGTATGGAGAATTAAAACATGAACGTAACGACGATCACAACCGGCATTTCAAAATCCGCTTCTTCTTATGCTTACTACGATCATCTTTTACGAACGTAGGATATTAAAAGATAATCCTTCAACTCATGCTTACGATCATCGACTAGCCTTAAACCAAGTGGGCGTGATGTTCACTCCTTCCCTTCTCCCAACGTTATTGGAATTTTATTCTTTGATGGTTGGTTTGTTTGCAGAATTTACTGTTTAGAGGAATTTATAATTCCATGGGATTACAAATATTGGGAATCATGTAAAGTCCTTGTGTGTTTGGTAATTCAATTAAAAATTTAAAAATCTTAAAATTTATAGAGTTCTTTTGTATTAAAGTCTTTGTACTGTTTGACATTACCCTTAAATCTTAAAATTGCATACATATGGGATTTAGAGTTTAAAAAAAATGGGTCCATAAATCCCTTGATAAGTTTCCCAGCAAATCTTAGGGGGAGGGTTCGGACTTCATATGAGGGATTTGCTGGAAAACTGAATCCCGTAGGAAACGTGATTCCAAGGATTCGGGCAATCAAACATACAGAGGAAAATGTAATTCTACCAAATCCCCTGGACCCATAAATTCCACCTTTAAAATTCTATATTTGAACCCACCATAAGTGAATTGATTTATCACGAGGTACATTTGCGTTTGACTCTTAATAGAATTAGCATCTAATTTTTCGGCTATCATTTCTCTAAACTAGTAAGGCCACATGTGCGATGCACATGCTTGAATTGAATTCTTTTAACAACACCAAATTTGATAATAATGGGGGAAAAAATCTTAATTTTTTTTTAATATCCTTGTTTGTACTCATTATTACGTAGATAATTTTAAGAGCTTTCCAAATATATTAATTTTGCAAAAATCTGATGTGTATTTTTAAAGATATCTAAGTTTTAATTTTTTTTAATTTATTTTTTAAAACAATGGCATTCATGTAAATATACAAATATTAACTAAAAACTTAGTTAATATGGGTATTATTGTCATGTAAAAAGGCTTCACCAAAATAAGGCTTCACCAAACGATTACCTCTTTTCTTTATATTAGTATAAGATAATGATATCTTCCGACCGCCAAATTATGGGAAGTACAGAAGAGACACATGTCGATATATTGTAGGGAGGGACATGAGGGTGTAGGGAAGAGGGAGATAGGGGATCTGGGCGAAAATCTTTAAACACACGTATTTATGGAAATATTTATTCTAATTTTCTCGGTATCTTTTCCCATAATTAGTTCTAACTTCTTCTTATCTTACATATTTTTCTTTAATAAACATTTAATATTTTAGAAAATATAAGATTTTTTTCTATAATATAAAAATCCAGATACCTCTTAATATTTTCTCTATTATGTTTTGCTGATAAATCCAAGAACTGTTAAAAAATAATTTTTCCAATAATTTTTTCATGACTTTTGAATATACTTACCTCAATTCTAGAGATCCAAACCCAGCATGAGTTTGTTCAAGAACATTAGTCCTGCTCAAGGGTGTACAAAATACCTTGAGTCATGTGGCTGTCATGTGTCGCCTGAGTCCGAAAGAGTCCATGGAAGCCCGTCAATCTATCGTGGGATCGTCTGGTCTGTCCGATTATTTTAAGTGGACAAGCACAGGTTTTTATTAAAAAAATATTGTCCAGCTAGCCTGCCTGTCCGATTCTTGTTTAAGCTTTGTCATAGTTTTTACAAGCACGATATCATGTGTTTACATATACAGTAGAACTTCAATAAATTAATTACTTCGCTAAAATAATAAAATTCTCCGGTCCCAACTAGGCTTGTACAGGCTAAATTTTAACTCGATAAATTAATAACTTCGCTAAAATAATAATTTTTCCGGTCCCAAAGATATTAATTTATCGAAGTTTTACTGTATTAAGATACAAATGTTATTTTTAACTACTAATTGGAAGTTGAAGGTGAAGATAATTATTTAGATTTTTGGCATGTATTAATATTAATAGGGAAAATTAGGCTAAGGCCCAACCCATGGATAACCCATAATATGAGGCCCCTAGTTAAAAGAAGTTTAAATCTAGGCCCCGAGTTATTAAAAGACATTGATACCCTTATGCATATTGTCAAGCCCATAATTAAATAAAATTTAAATTTAGGCCCCAAATTATTAAAATATAATGTGATGATATTCCCCCCACCTCCGACCACCACAGCCACCGCCAACCACCTCCGCAAACCACCGCCACCAACCACCTCCGACCACCACCGCCTCCGACCACCACCAATCACCTCCTACCACCTCTGACCACCGCCTCCGACCACCTCCGACCACCACCAACCGCCTCCGACCACCGCCGACAACCACCCAGCCGCTGATGACCACCACCACCACCTCCGGCCACATGCATATTGCAAGTGTATCCGGAAGTTACACATGCATTCTAAAGTGTGTAACGAGAAGTTACACATGCATATGGCATGTGTATCCCGAAGTTACACATAGCATGTGTAATTAAAAGTTACACATGCATATAACATGTGTATCCACAAGTTACACATGCATATGGCATGTATAGCCAACAATTATCAGAAGAAAAAAATATACAAAAAAGATATGCATTGCTTTAATATTCATTTACAATAATTTTTCTGTTTTTATCTATTAATTGGCTGTTATTGAATACAATAAACGAGTTAGAACACTAAATATGTAAAACTAAATCTTAGAAATGAGCCACGAAATCCTCTATTGTTCCTTCCATTCTTGTCTTCCTCATTACAAAATGCTTCCATATCTATAACAAAATAAACATCCATGAAATTAGATTGGGTAAACAAAAAGAATGAAATAATATTATAGAACAACTAAAAGAGTAATTAAGAGTTACACATGCATATGACTAGTGTAACTTGGAGTTACACATGGGTCTCATAAGTGTAACTGGGAGTTACACATGCGTCTGACTGGTACGATGAGAGTTACACATTCATAACCTTTATATCCCATCAATTAGCAAGTGTAACTAGAAACTACACATCTAATTGGGAAGACAATTAGATGCCATATGCATAAGCCAATTATATGCCATATGCACGAACGCAATTCACTCGGGGGCTTTGCCCCATCGTGAAAAAATATATCCTATGGAACAAGCTAAACATAAAATGAGCTATTAACATACTCAACATGAGAAATATATCATATGCGAAAGCAATAGATAAAATGTGTCTTAAAGATACAAATGCTACAATTGTTTACAAATACACATGCAACAGATATATACATGTGTAAATTGTTAAAAATACAATAGGATATATATGTGTAACCTCAAGTTACACATACTTTGTAAAACAAAAAACAAGATCTCTACATCATCAATTTGAAGTTGTTCTTTTAAAACAACATTGTTTCTTCATCCTTCTCTCGATCAAACAAAAAAACTCACAACAAATTCACAAAAAAACAAAAAACAACACAAAAATACAAATTCCATGCTAAAAGTAGAATATGATATATATGTGTAACCTCAAGTTACACATCTTTGTAAAACAAAAACAAATTTGTCTACATCATCAATTTGAAGTTGTTCTTCCTAAACAACATTGTTTCTTCATCCTCTTCTTAGTATCAAACAAAAAGCTCACAACAAATTCACAAAAAACAACAGAAAAATACAAATTTCATGCTAAAAATACAACAGGATATATATGTGTAACCTCAAGTTACACATACTGTAAAACAAAAAAACAGCATGTCTACATCATCAATTTGAAGTTGTTCTTCTGAAACAACATTGTTTCTTCATCCTCTTCTCAGTATCAAACAAAAAACTCACAACAAATTCACAAAAAATAACAGAAAAATACAAATTTCATGCTAAAAATACAACAGGATATATATGTGTAACCTCAAGTTACACATACTGTAACAAAAAACACCGCATGTCTACATCAAGTTGAAGTTATTCTTCTGAAACAAAATTATTTCTTCATCCTCCTCTCATTATCAACAAAATATAAACAACAAACCAGAATCAATTGAGAATTCGTCGATTGATGATCAATTGTTAAATAAATTTGAACCAAATCATTTAGATCTATAAATCCATTGAACAAAAATCGATTAAATCAATACCTGAGATATCTCCGAATCAACTGAAAAATCCATATTTAATCGACGTAGATCAAATCTATTTATTTCAATCGATTATTTCGTTGAGCTATTCAATCGAAATCATCAACGGAGATCCATAAGCATCGTCATCTGAAATCGATGAATCTAAACTCGTTTTCTTCTTCTCCGTTAAACTACGACGTTGATGATGTGAAACTGAAAACCCTAATACTCTTCAGAGCAGAAACTAGAGAGATAAAAGGATGTTGATGTAGAATTTTTGTTTGGATAATCAAGATATTTGTTTGTAAATCTTAGATCTAGGTTTTGAAATCATTTTTTCATTGAGAATTTCGATTAGGAATTGTTTCTGACCGATTCTTCATCCGAGAGAGAAAGCTAAAGAAAATTAGAGAGAGAAACTGAAAAAGAAAATGATACCAAAAATGAAATCTACGCCTAATTTTATAACTATATATACTAAAGGGTTGTTTTGGTATTATGAAATATTTTTTTTTATTTACAGGCCCTGAATCCTAAAATTATGGGCCTAGAAATATCAAAATGTGAAAGAATGGAGTTGATAGAGAAGGATCCATTTTGTGGGGCTTCTCTATATTCAACCCATATAGTAGGGGGTTATAGTATTTTTCACATATTAATAATCATCAAAAACTCCTGGCCCGACAGGTCTAGCCTACCCGAATATTTTGATGGGTCGTGGGCTGGTAATGCACAAAACATTAATTACTAGCATTACCCGGTCCATCCGTGCCCTTTGAACTTTGTGGTCACCTTAGGATCAGGCCAGGTCTAAAATAAATGGGAGAGACAGTCTGGCATGGCCCGGCCCGTTGTACAGTGCTAGTCCTACTAATTATAATCTAATAAAAGTCTAGAATTATATCTCCACGCTATGTTGTAAAAGGAGAACGACCCGAGCAAGCGTAGGCCTAGTGCCCGAGTATCCATATTCCGTTGTACTTTGTACGTTGACGCTTTAGGCGAATGAGTTTGGCGCTTCGCGGAATTGTTATGCACTTCGCGGAAGTGCCGACGGTGCCAAATTCGTATTTGTTTACTCCCAGAAATATTTCCAGGCACTAAACACGATGATTTTGGTGTTGTTGATGAAAACAGGGCTAACAACAGGAAATAATCAGGAATGACATACACATGGATTTAACGTGGTTCGGCGTGGTTTGCCTACATCCACGGGTGAATCCCCTTGGGGGGGGGGGGTGTTTTATTGATAATAGAATTACAGTCTATTTTCTCTCTCCTTTTTCTCCCCCTTGTTCAGAATTACATTCTCTCTATTTATACAATTGAATACCTAATTACAATATAAACTTAAATGGCATTAACTACTCATTCATGCCTCCATGTTAAATTCTGCATGAAACTGTCTTTGCATGCCTCTTGAATTAATTCCCATGAAACTGTCTTTCCATGCCTCCTGAATTAATCATGTATGCTGGCAGACTGGATTGATGGTTGACAGGCATAATGGCCTAGCAGTTTGGATGGAGGCTGGCTGACAGCGCATCTGGCAACATGGCTGGAAACTTATTGGCAGCACATCTGGCAGCATGGCTAGAAACTGGTTGGCAGTGCATGTAGGATCGGAATATCGCAATAACAACACACTTGCGGAATCTTCAGCAACAACATTGCGAAACCGTCGCAGAGTTATTTCATAAATGACATAACATATGACGATAGCGTAAACGTGAGAAAAGTGTGATGATCTAGCGAAATTTAGGATGTTTGTGAAATTAACATTTGTAAGCCTGCGAGAATCTCGCAAACCAGATCCGAAAATAAAGATTAAATTAGCTGTCACCCACTAGATAAACACCTATATAAAGAGGAGAGAAGGAGAGAGAATGGGGGGATAATTTTGGTAAGAAAGAGAAAGATATTATTTTAGAGAGAGATATTTTTAGAGAGGGATTTATTTTTTTTATCATCTTCTTCCTCAAATAATTAGATCTAGAGCTCTACAAAATATCCATTAATGGAGATTGTAAATGTAATACAAATGTAACTCAACAATCATAGTGAAGAACCATGGATGTAGATCACATTGATCGAACCATGTAAAAAAATCCTTGTTTCCATTTTACAATTTTAGCCTTTAATCTTTATTTTGATTATGAAATATATTTAGATCTACAAAATACTATAGGGGGTGTGTTGTGGGAAATCCTGTAACTATATTTTTGGCGCTAGAAACAGGGAGGAGTAAAGGATTTATCTTCCTGTAATTTGTTGGTTCAAGAAGTTTCCATGAAGATTAACTATTGTTCATATTTCGGTAGAGAAGTCGCATTATTGGCAGCAGTGGCCGAACTAGACATTGGTTATCGGTGGGCTAGCTAGAGCCTTTTCTTATCCCTGGCTTAAGCCTTTTCTTATCCCTGGCTCAAAATACGGTATGAGAAAATATTATTTTTTTTTTGTCTTTTTCCCTTGTGTAGTTCCGCCACCGATTAGCAGAGGGCTTAAGAAATAAAATAATTTCCAAACAATATATATGATGGTAAGATGAACATGTATTATTTATTCATTATTAGAAGAACATATGGCTCGCTAAAACGCCTTAAACTGTGAGTTCACCGACCTCCTCCGCAGATCTCATCAGCAAATGAGAGCCGCAAAGCCTCATTGTCATACAAAATCCTCTTATTAACCTGTTGAAATGCTCCAAAAATCACAGCCGGCTTATTAGAATCCGAACTAACCAGAGCTAAACAAACATTTCCTTCATCCTCATACCAAACCTCCGACTCTGAAACATTATAATCAGACTGTTGAAAATGAAATATCATGGTGGGTTTTGTATACTCTCGTCCAGGTTTAATTTTGAAACAAAGCCTGCCTCGGCTAAATCCTGCAGGAAGCATTCTATTATAATTCCAAAAATATCCCTTTAAATAATTTTTGACTCTATCATAAATGTTTTTATACATGCTGGTCATTGGAGCCCCCGAATCTATGACGCAACCGCCAGTTTCATCCCTGTGGTTAATCTCAAATTCTCCTATTGGAATTTGCAATCTAGTACCTCCCACGCTGATACCCTCAAGAGTCAAGTAATAAAACGATGTATTAAAGTTGGTTCGTGCAAAGGGAGTACTGCGAACTTGGCCGCCTCCAATTGTGGCATCTTCACCAAAACTTAATAATGTGTTTCCCCGGCCATATTTCTCAAAGCAGTAGGAAAAATTACCTCCACGAGGACCTAACTGGGTTACAAAAGAGTGTGGACCTCTTCCTAAACCAAGGATTCCTGCGATAAGATTTCTATTGCCGTTATTACCCAGGTTAAAATTTTCTTGGCGTAAACCACAGCCCATTAATAGTTGAAAACTTTCAAGGCTGCTAGTGCTAGTTCTTGAGCTAAAAGTGAAAATTTCCATGGCATAAACACCAGATGTAACTTGAGAATCCACATAAGATTCTTTGTACATACATGCGCCCGTTCCACTGCATTCTCTGCAGTCAGCACTAGTACTCCCACAACGAACAACACGAAATGATTGTGACTCCTTCCAGGGATAAAGAGGAGAATCTTGATGGAAAGCTTGTGTCGCACCTTCGCATTGAAGCCAAGTAAGGTCACTACCTGAATCAACCAATAAATAGTAACTCATGTATCCTGGATAACCAGGAAATGTACCTATACGTACATATGCAGCGTGGTGAAATGCTTCTTTATCGTAAAACACCCGCACAGCAACATCAGGATTTATTTGTGAAGCAATGTATCGTGCTCGAGCTCTGGATTGGTCGATGAGGGATTGAAATCTTTCCTCTGGTGTCATCAAATGATCAAGAGGGTTGTAAAGTGGTGATTCTTCAGAGTCTTTGTGAATCATCCGCAAAGTAAACCCTTTGGGATTCAGTGCGATGGTTGAGTTTAGCTGTAGAATAATCGTTAGAAAAATAATGAAAAGACATGGTTTTGTTCTACCCATTTGTGATCTGCAAAGGATTTTGATGAACAAAATTTCTTAGTTTAGATTGAAATATCACTCTTGCCTGTAAACATACATTTTATACTAAAAATGGTTAAAAATCACATCTAACGTTTTCGATTACATATATACAAAATCTTTAATAATTAATTATGCTATTACATATAAATCTTTAATAATTAATTATGCTATTACATATAAATCTTTAAAAAATCTTTAATTAATTATGCTCTTACATATAAATCTTTAATAATTAATTATTTAATTAATATGGGATCTTCTGGATAAAAAAAATTAACGTGATATCTTTTGTTAAGAAACCAAAGAGATCCTCCTACAACACACCTGGTTATTATCATGATTGCCTACATCAGGTGTCGGAAGCTGATCGAAGTCTTCTTTCTCAAAATCAAAGAGAAGAATGAGTTATCATAAAAACCCTGCGCATGTGCCATACATACAACTTTGAAATCCTCAATCCGGTGATCGCAACTTATTCCATATTCTTGAACACAAATTAGGTACTCCTTCGATCTAGTTGCTGGATTTCGTAACTGCTGACACTCGTTAGTCAATGGGTTCCAAAGAATGAGTTCCCTGTTAATACGCCTTAACAAAACCAAGCCATTACAATATCCAAAAACCTCAATTCCCTTATAAGATTCAACAGGGAACTCTATATGACCAGAGCTCTCACATGTAGACGATGATGGATCATAACTAAAGGTATATATATTATGAAACAGGAGACTAATTCTGTTCAGCTCAACAGCATGCTTATATTGTCTTTTAAGAAATTCAGGGTTTTTTTATATATTGCACTACGCTTTGACTTTGCAGGCAACCAAACAAGGATTTCTGATACAATATCCCATGGTAAGTTCACCATTCCTGCAGTTGAATCTGAAGGAAACATTTAAGATTTTGGGATTTAATAAGTAATTAATCTGAAGAAGGGCTCTGATCCAGTTGACTGATTCAACATGAAAAGACTGATACCCCTCTCCAAGGTATTTCATGGTGTTTCAGACAGCTCCAAGGAAATTCAAATGTGTATTCTTTTTTTCATTCTCACTAATATATCAAATCAAAGCTGTTCCATTTATTGAGTTTGTAGTTTCACTTTATAAAATTGAACAAGGTCGGTAGATTGGGTCTTATAGCTTTCATTTTGGTTGTCATGCTGAAATATAGTGCCTCTTTTACTCATTAGGTTACTGCAGATTTGGGAAAATTTAAAGGAGCAGCTATTTTATGTACACAGGCACTATGAATCCATCATTTACGACTATGATTTTTCCTATCAAAAAGCAGAGAAGGCAAAATTTGGTATGTTGGAACACAAAATTGAGTTTATATGGTTTTGATTGTTTAATGCCGCACTTTGCTTAGATTGCGACCATTTCCTTTTACTTAGTTGTCACGATTGATTGTTAACATCTGTAGTTCACTTTGTTGTGCAGAAATGGTGCTGACAAAGGGTGTTTGTACTGGCATGAGTGGGCTGTTCACCTCATATATGGACCGTTCCAAGTAAATCATTTTGGATCCACCGTGGAAATGCTTATGGATGTTACTGAAGGATGATTTCCATATTTATTCGTATACACTGTTACTTGAGTGTCTTAGAATGGGCTTATAACATCTGCACCTGGAAGTTGAGCAAATATCTTTGTTGTCATATCTGGTTTTGAATGATGCCTAAATTGTTGCTTGTGTGGGTTTGTTACATTGTTCTCCTCTTAGCAAGCTCTTTTAATTGGTTGGGAAACTAACTCGTCCTTTACAAATGATAAATTTGCTGATCTCAACCTTCTTGAACTCACCCCAACTTGACCATTTGGAAAGTGATAGCTATCATAGTGTTATGGGTTCCATCGGATTCTGAGTTACCGTAGAATTTTGGTAGTCAGCTTTGTAATCCATCTTGGTGACTTGGTGTAAATACAATGTTGCATAGTAGCGAGTTGTGGTGTTTTGAGCTGTTCAGGCAGGGTAATTCTGCATCTTACGCTGACAAACATGGAAATTCTGACTTGGCCATGCCAACAAACCTCCATAGCTTCGAACATTAATGTTGCCCATTCAAGAATTTGCAATGGTTGGTTGTTTTTCCTAAGTTTCCAAAGTGATTTCAAGAGTTTCAGAAATATGCATCGTATTCGTTTGTAGATATTCAGTATACTTGGAGTCAATTGGATTCCCATCTTTGATGTCTCTAAACTATTTCCCCGTGTGGTTGATGAATATATTCAGTGTACACGGAATCAGTCAGACTCCCCAATTCAGAGTACAAATATAGTTTTTTGCCCTGACCGTGGAATCACAACAATTCCATCTTTTTTTTTTATAGATAATAAAAGGAGTTACTGACATTCTGAACAGAGAGAACTTGCCTCCCACATTTGAGGACTTGTGTTTCTTACTCCTGCTTTAGCTAAGTTTTGGAGACTAGCGAAGTTTTTGGACTTTATGTCCTTACAGATAACATTTTCAAAAGTAGATAAACTTAAGAGCAGGCTGTCTATAACTGAATTGGATTTCCAGCTAGTTCTTCTCCTTCCACCTTGCAACGCTTTGTTAATATGGATGTTGTTTCCTTGGAGATAAAAAGCTTTGCAGTTCAGTTGGATAGCCCACTCCAGAGCATCTTGGATAGCTAGACAATCTCCTTCTTCCTTTCCATGGACCCTAGCTCTTCTTGTCCTTCTCCCGATGGTTTCTCCATTTGCACCTGAAATGGCAACACCAATACCTGTTAGGCATGTTACCTTATCAAAGTAGCTCACATAAGAGAAAGAGATATTCAAGACAAGTTCATTTAGGTGTTGGTCAGTGCTCCTGTTCGAGATGCGAGTCAGGTTTCTATTTTGCAAATTGTTTGTGATTCTGAAGTGATCCAAAATGAGTTTTCCTGTCCTGGTGGGGCAAGGATTCGTTTTTTGAAAAACCATTTCACATCTCGCTTTCCATATGAACCAACATATGGTAGCACATAAGTTTTTCCAAGGTCCAAAAGGTGTTTGAGGGTGGTAGTTTTGAAACCAACTAGAGCACCACTCATTGACAGTATCAAAACCGTAGGTAGCGTTATCTAGATTTAAAGAACAATAATCCCAGACGGCTCTCGTGAACGAGCAGCGCATAAGAGAGTGTTCCCCTGTCTCAATTTCATTCCTGCACATAACACAAAGAGGGTCAATATGAATGATGTGGGTAGCCAAAGCGCCACTGAAAGGTAAAATATTATTCTTCATTTTCCATATGAAGAATTTGATTTTCGGAATAACATTGAGCCTCCATATTTTTCCTGCAAGGATATCAGTAGCTTGATCACATTTTTTATCAAGAATATCATATAACGATTTACTTGTAAACTTACCTTGGGGGTCATCAATCCACCTAAGGATATCATCTTTATTTCTAACTGGTTGTATAGTTAATATTCTCTCAATGGTATACCAATCAAACATCTGATGCGGGATATTGATATCCCACCCATTTTCAGTGAGCAAGTCTTCTACCATTGTATGAGTGCCAACGTAATCAGAATTTAAGATTAAAGGGTGATCTTTCATATCAGGAATCCAGTTATCTTTAAGGATATATACACTATTACCTCTACCTATTTCCCATATGCTATGATCTTTAATAATCATCGACCAAAGTGTATATTCCTTTCCATGCCCAAGAAGCACTATCACTACAACAAGGAAAGGGTTGGTAAAAGGAAAATACTTTCCTTTCATAGTCTTGGTAAAAATGGAGTTAGGCTGGTGAAACAGTCTCCAAGCATTCTTCGCTATTAAAGATAGATTCATTTTATTTAAATCTTTTAAACCATTTCCCCCTTTTTCCTTGCTCTTACAAAGGTTAATCCACTTTTTCATATACACACCCTTAGATTCTCCTGATTTATCCCACCAGAAGTCTCTAATTAAAGCAGTTGCTCTTTTAGTAATTTGTTTGGGGAGAATAAAGGTAGACATGTTATAAACAGGTAAAGTCTCAAGTACAGATTTAGCTAAAACTTCTCTACCCGGAGGACTTAAAGATTTTCCTTTCCAACCTTTTAATCTACCACTCATCTTCTCTAACAGATTCTCAAAGCAAACAATTTTTGATCTATTAGTGAATAGGGGGCCTCCAAGGTATTTATCATCTAGTTTAATTTTCTTAACCTTGAGAATGTCAATTATCGATTTACCAAAAGCATTACTGACGTGAGGGGTAAAAAATATCCCCGACTTGAAAAAATTTATCATTTGTCCGGAGGTCTTACCGTAGTCCTCGAGGATTTTTAACAAGTTCGCACTCTGGTTTAAGGTGGCTTTTGTGAAAATTAGGCAGTCGTCCGCGAAAAGCAGGTGACTAATAGCCGGGCAATGTTTGTTAACTTTGAAACCAGTGATAAGGCCATTGGTTTCAGCATCAAACAGGGTCCTCGAAAATGATTCCATACACAAAATAAAGAGGTAGGGAGATAGGGGATCTCCCTGCCGCAAGCCTCTAGTTGGCTTGAAAGGTTTACTAGGAACCCCATTGATGAGAATAGCAGAAAATCTAGTGCTAATGCACTGATGTATAAGATTACACCAAGCATCGCAGAATCCCATTCTTTTAAGAATAGCAATCAAAAAATTCCACTCAACACGATCAAACGCTTTTGACATATCTATTTTTAGGCCTAGATGGTCAGTTTTAGTTTTTTTCTTTTTCTTCATGGCATGGATTATCTCATGAGCAACAAGAATGTTGTCTGAGATAAGCCTTTGCTTGACAAAAGCCGATTGGTAAGGAGATATCAGCTTGTCCAAGTGAGGTTTCATCCTATTGGCTAGGACTTTAGAGATAATTTTATACACTATGTTACACAGGCTTATAGGTCTATAGTCCCCTGGTGTAGTTGGGTGCATCACCTTAGGGATCAAAGAAATAAAGGTCTGGTTCAATTGAGTAAGCATATGCCCACTACTGAAAAAGGCTTGCACCGTTTTGATCACGTCGCTACTGACAAGCTCCCAGTTTTTTTGAAAGAAACAAGCCGGGAAACCATCCGGACCTGGGCTAGCGTTCGGAGGCATACTAAAAATCGCATCTTTAATTTCGGCAGAGGTAGGATTAGACATAAGCACAATGTTTTCATCATCAGTGATTTGAGGGGGAACAAGATTAACTATATCATTATTTAAAACAGGGGAAGATGTGGTAAGTAAATTTTCAAAGTGGATATTCAGACAGTTTACAATGTTATCCCTACCTTCTAACCATGTGTTATTACTATCATATAGACCATTGATTTGATTCCGTCTTTGTTTTACAACAACATTCTGATGGAAGTAATGATTGTTCCTATCTCCTAATAGTATGGTGTTTTCTCTACCCTTTATTTTTAACATTTCTTCCTCATAATCATACATTTTCTGTATTTCAAATTTAGTGTTTAACAAATTAGGATCATTCATTCTAATGTTAGGGGTGTTCATGATATTGTCAAGTCTATTATTCAGAGCAACAATGTTATTTTGAATATTACCAAAGTCTAGTCTATTCCAGAGTCTAATTTCATGCTTAACAGTAGAAAGTTTATTAACAAGTATAAAAGCATAAGAACCCTTAAAATTCCTATTCCAAGATGAGTGAACTAGATCTCTACATTTTTGTTCCTCTTGAAATAAGCCAAAGTACTTAAAGGGTTTGCATCCAGTAATAGAAGGAACCTCCGTATTAAGTAAAATTGGGGAGTGGTCGGATCCCACATGACTTAGATGTCTGACACTACTATTAGGAAAAAGGGTAAGCCATTGCCCATTAGCCATACCTCTATCCAACCTTTCTTCTATGAGAGCGTTACCATCTTGCTGGTTAGACCAAGTAAAAGGAAATCATATACAACCAACATCTTTAAGGCCTAAATTGTTAAACATGATATTAAATTTTCTAATATCAGAAGTGTTAGCCGGATTACCACCTCTTTTGTCATCCGGATGAAGAATAACATTTAGATCACCTAGAACAATCCAAGGAGTAAACATATTTGTTCCCATTTGATTCACAACATTCCAAGATTCCTCTTTTCTCCTATCCTTATAAGGACTACCATACATACAAGTAAGTATCCACACAGATTTAGTTTTTTCATTCCAAATTTCACAATTTATCTGGTTATTATCCTGGTATAGAACACTTAAACTAATCGATTTATCCCAGGCCACTGCTAGACCTCCGGCGATTCCCACTGGATTTTGACTGACAAAATTATAGAAAAGTGAATTATGCAAGGTGTTTTCAACGAAATTATGATGTTGTTTAGTTTCTGATAGGAAAATAATGTTTGGTTCGTTGGTATTGATGAGTTTACCTAATTGTTGCCTAGTATCTCTAGGTCCAAGGCCTTGGCAGTTCCATGCTAAGATTTTAACGAACTGCCAAAAGTATGACACCTCAGGATACTCGAAAATTAAGCTATTATAGTTTATGTTTTCCTGATAGACCATAAGAGTGCTTCTAGTATACATGCTATTTGGGTTCATGCATGATAAGTAAGGGAATAGTAGGGTGAAGGGGAAAACCTGGTTTCGCTTAACCTGTAGCTCTTCGTCTGGTGAATCCCCTTCAACCACAGGAAAAGTAGTCTCCCTGGCAGTAAGGTTGTTCCCCTCAACAGACATCTTGGGCTTTAATTTCTTTGAGAGAATTGAGCCATCTGCTTTACTTAGAGTTCCTGTATGATTTACATATTTTGCTATTGCATTTATCTCCCCAACTCTAGATGTTCTACTACATATTTCTCCAGTATTATGCTTGATAGTGTCTTTTCCTTCTGCTTCAACTTCTTGCTTTTGTTTAACACTCTTAATACCAAGAGTCATTGATAGACTGCAGTTTGATGTGAATATGGGTGGTTTTCTATTTATATGGATGTTACTATTGAGAATAGTTTTGATGATAGAAGTTAAAGAATTTTTCCAGAAAACAGCACCAATCAATCTCCCTTTTCTTCTACCTCTGCATCTGTTGCTATCATATCTTGTGCAAATACCCAGTCTTTTTCCGTCCTTTGCAGAGATCGAATTTCTATTCTCTTTGCAGGACCAGCTTCTAAAGTTATTGATAATCAAAACCGTTTTGTAGCTTTTTGTCATTTTAACAAACAGGTGAACTACAAGAGAAACCAGATAAATTAAAAGATGCAACAGACGATGAGAAGTAATCAAACGAGGAAGAAAGAAAAAGGAAAAGAAACTCAAATCAATGGGGGATTAACAAAGGAGAAGAACTGATGGATTAACAAAATCCGGAGCAGGACAAAGAACCAATGGAACCGAAAAAATCGAATCACAATAACTGAATCACCGAACAAGAATCTCCGAGATAGAATCACAGAACCAGAATCACTGTAACAAGAGTCCCAAAGAAAAAACCAGAATCCAATTCACTTTCCGGTCAGATTCCGATCTAAGATTACTGAAAAGTAAGCTAACGGTCATATACAGATAGCATAACGGTAAGAAAATAGCTTCTCTGACACTTTCCGATATGATTGAAATCCTCCTATATAATTGGTGTCAACAATTCCATCTTGATCTATTAGTTTTAGTCCTTTTTTGAAGGATGACTGTGCACTGCTAGTTAAGGCCAAATGGTTTTTTGTATACACTGTAACCGTTTAGCACAAACATTACTAGCTGCACATCAAATTCAGGCCAAAAGCTATTGACCTTGACTTTCATTGACCAGACTCACTATTTCACACCAAAGAAAACCCTAAAACTTTTTCTTCTTTCTTCTCTACATTTAGTTTTTCCTTCCCTTCTCCAACTCTCTCTCTCTGGATCGCCGCCATAAGAAGATCATCCCCAAAATCGGCAAACAAGATCGATCACTTCAATAGATAACTTTCTAGATCCAGTGAGAATCTCCTTGTTTGTTTCATTCTACATATAACAAGCCAAGCCCGAGTCCAAACTCGTTTTCGATAAATCGGGGTAGATCTAAACCCTATAGGAACAGAAAAGAACCATTTCATTTCTCACAGTCCTTCTCTCCGGTCTCAATTTCAAAACCAAATCCCCTACGTGAAACCCTAATTACTCTGAAATCTCTCGTCCTGTTTCGATGGGGAACTTCGATATGCTCCCATCGGATATTATGTTAGATATTCTATCTCGATTACCTACTGAATCTGCTTTAGATTGCAAATTGGTGTCAAAATCATGGAAAAATCTTATTTCACAAATGAAATTCAATCTTCATCTTGATTCTTCCGGTAAGTTGAGTTTGTTATTATATGAACCAGATTTTCATCTAGATACGTATGGATCAGACACTTATTTTTCAGGTGATGATTCTGATGATGAAGAAGAACACTTTCGTTATACATATGCTGAGTATGATGAGAATTTAAACTGTTTTAGTAGAAGTACAAGGATGAATTTAAGACCTCCATTTAACCATTCTCATGTACTTGGCTCATGTAATGGCTTAATTTGTTTCAATGCATTTAATTTTGGTAGTCCTTTGTATGAATATGCTTATATCTGTAATCCAGTTACTAGAGAATATGTTGTCCTTCCAAAATTTGAAGGAGAGGACTTGTTAACTGGATTTGGTTACGTTCCATCGACCAATGAGTACAAGGTTGTCAGAATTGACAACTCTAGGAGTGACCCAAATTTTGGAAATGTTCAGATATACACTCTTGGTAGTGGTATTGGGTGGAGAAATGTTAAAAAGAAGATGGATTATAATGTGAATCGGTATTGCCTTGGTGGTGAATCTAGTGTGTTTGCGAATGGAGCTATTCATTGGGTGGACGACCGAGAAATTATTGTTGCCTTTAGTTTGGCTGACGAGGAGTTTCGAGAACTTCCATCACCACCTTGTTTGAGACGAAATGGTAGTCCGGAACCTCTTTATCTACATGTTTTGGACGATTATCTATGTGCATATGTTCGCCCGTATCTAGATTTTGACATATGGGTTTTGAAGAAGAATCAAAATTATCATGATGTGTGTATTTGGAGTAAAGAGTTAAGTGATTTATCAATGGCTGAAAAACCGATCACCATTACAAAGAACGGTGGGCTTTTGTGTCGCCATAAGGGCGATAAAAAGGTATATTGTTACTCCCCAGATCAAGCTTCATCTTCTAGAATGCTTGTGAATATTGATAAGAATTTTGAAATTGGAATCCCTCACAAGAACACCTTAGTCTCATTGAAAGCACTAGGAGAAGAAGTTACTAAACTAACGGATTTGGGTGAAAGAGCAAGAACTAGCGGGGGGACAAAAAACAGTAGCGGGGGGACAGAAAACAGTTTTCTCCTAGAATTGGAAAAAGGAATAAACCAATCTCTGAATAGTTATAAACAGGTATGTTTCATTCAGATTTTAACAACAATTGATCTCGTGCTGAAAACTTGAATTACTGTTAACTTCTAATTATGCTAAATTGCTATGCGCCTGTTCTACTATTTCAGTTACAAATATTTCGTGTATAGTCGAAGTGTATATAGTTAAAACCTTGAAACAGAGAGCTTTCTCAGTGGTTTCTGGAAATTTATTTGGTTCCTACTTCTTGGAATTGCTTTAGCGGGGAGTACTTTGGCTATCTCCTGTTTGTGCGCTGTATGGTTGTGTGGAACAATCTAGTAACACCATGGCCTGCCTCTCATAACTCCATACAAGAGGGCAATTTTACACAGGATAGGTGGGAACAATCTAGTAACCTACTTCTTGGTAGCTGTCACCGAGTTGTGTGTTTCCTGTTTATGACCCTTGTTGGGCCAAGTACGAAGCATACTACCTTGTCTGACTCAGACCTTAAGATAAAAAGTATGTGTTATGTTAAGTTTACATGTTTTTGTTACCTTGGAATATCATAGAAATTTCGCATTTACTGTATGTCTGTTGAATCTGTGGTTCTCTGTTATGCCAGGCTACTGAGTTTAGCCAAGTTGGATATTCTGTTTGTTTTTGGTGTTTAGAGTTTATTTGAAGCTTATCGTTCTATTCGACTTTCTTTCGTGTTTCTAAGAGTACCTCTAGATTTTTGTTGGTTGGAGCCACTCTTATTCGACATTCTTTCGTGTTTCTAGGAGTTTCGTTTGTGGGAGCCTGATGAAGAGGAATTAACCAGCTAGCAACAAGGCAGGCCAACTTTAATGCAGCCAGATATTTGCATTTGCAGCTGCAAGAATCCGTTCTTAACAAACCCAGTATGATTAGATATTTTGCATTTCTTGATTTGTACTGATATTTGGCTTATAGTGCCCATGATAGCAACTTTTGGTGAGAATGTTTTACAGGTCCAAATCACCTTTAGATTTTTCCACTTGCCTCTAAAGATTCATCTGTTACGGGAATTTACTGACATTTACATAGGCACCGCGGAGAATGATAAGTACTTGAAATTACTGGGACTGGATAACCAATTTTAAGAAACCCCGCCTTCTCTTGTGGCGACACAGAAACAATGCTCAACCAATTCAGAGGCATAGACATGTAGACATATAGAACAAACTGCTCTCTCCTCGTTAAGAAAAAAAATATGGATGAAGGCGCGCAAAGAATGGCACGCAGAGTTCAAGAATAATGTTAGTATTACTTCAAACTAGAGGCAATATGGATTATCAAAAAAAAGATACACTGTTAACTAGCTATATATGTGTATTTTGGTTGTACACATGAGATTATTGGCAATATATTAGCAAATATCATTTGTGGGTTACCATTCGTGGAGAAAAAAATAAGGCAATTCAATTTTTGTGGCTATGGGGTCATGGAAATATACTAGCAAATATCGTTCCTGGAAGAGGCTTTACACAATGAATTGATGCGAGAGTGTCAGCACCTGAATTAGCTCCTTTTAAAGTTGGAGATTTCTTAACATTTTCCCTGCGGCACCATGATTTCCTAAGATTGAACCAATCTTGGAACAACCGGTGCGTATGCACCGGGAAAGGTGCTTGTTATAATATATATGTGAACTTCAGATTTAGGAATGGTGAACCCTCTTAGGAGTGGGTAGCGAAAGGATGACTGACCAGCCGTTTTCGTAGGCTTCTAGCCAATGCTAATGAGGTCAGGATTTGTTGAATGTAAATTTAGGAGCTAGCTTCTAATAATAGATTAACATGCTAATTTTATCATTAGCTAAGCAAGATAATTCATCAAACGTATTTTGTTGATGTTACTGATTTTTCATCTCCGGTTGAAGATGAACAAAATTATACTGGTGGGTTTACCGGAAGCTGGGTTTGTTTCGCTCCTGCACTTGGACAAGAGTATACAAAACCCATGATAACATTTCAATTTGAACAGGCTGATTATGTCGTCTCAAAGACTGGTGAATTGTCGCTCCCATTTGCTGATGAGAACTTCTGAAGAGGTCGGTCAACTCACAGTTTAAGGCGTTTTAACGAGCGATATGTTCTTCCAATCATGAATTTTCTACATGTGCTCTACGTCGTGCTTCTTTGGCAAAAAAAAAATTTCTTCTAAATATTGTATCTGCACACTCTAGTCAAGTCCAGTCAAAAGTCAACCAACTAGTTCTGGATATTATCCTTGGTTCCGGAAGAGCGATTGACTCATTTCACTCACCTTTTCTCCTCCTCCGCACCCAAGATCCCCAATTCCTACAAACCCTAGATTGATTTTCTAAAATCTCACTTCTACACGGATCATCATCCATCCTCTGCAAATCCTCCTTGTTTCTTCTTTATATACAAAGGGTTTTATCATTCATCTATGGATTACTTCAACAGACTCCTCCCGGTGGATATCCCAGTAGACATTTTAGCTCGATTACCCAGTGGATCAGTCCTAGATTCAAAATTGGTATGCACCAGATGGAAAAATGTTTTTTCTAATCATCCTTCATTCTCTAATATGCACTTACATCATCATCTCAACCATCCTTCTTCTGCTGTTGCTGATCCTCGGGGTTATTGTAAGTTGGGTTTTCTTGCTTTGACTGTTGCTGATTACTTTGGTCCTGCATCTTTTTACTATTTTGAATATAATGAGAAGAATCATGATGATGGTGAGGAGGAGAAATCAACAAAATCCATTCAAAGTATTAAAAGAATTAAGTTTACCTCTCCGTTCGGGTATACTAGTTTTGTTGGGTCATGTAACGGCTTGGTCTGTGTTACTTACAGCCCAAACCCATCATGGTTTTGTATTTTTAACCCTATAACCAGAGAATATGTTCTTCTTCCAGAAATTGAAACAAAATATTGTAGTGCTTGTGGATTTGGTTATGTTTCTTCAACCAATGAATACAAAGTCTTAGTTATATCTGTGATGAACGCCAGTGTAGATGTCCACATATACACTTTAGGCAGTCGCAGTGGGTGGAGAAAACTCACTGGAAACTTCAATTCTCATTTCGGTTGCAATCGAGCTGGTGTACTTGTCAAAGAAGCACTTTATTGGAGGAATATTGTCAAATCAGAATGGATCATTACCTTTGATTTGGTTACCTTCGATTTGGTTGAGGAGAAGTTTTGTGAACACCTTTCACCACCTCCTTTGCCTAGAAACAATGATTCGTCTTCCAACGGTATAGGTGTTTTATGACATATGGTTATCAAAGAAGAAAAAACCTAATCATGACAAGGAAGAGGGAGAGGAGCATCAGTCATTGTGTTGGGGGAAAGAGTTTAGGATTGACACCATGGAATTATTAGCCATTACAAAGAGTGGTGGTGTTTTTACTTATGATAGTAACTATCTCAACATTTACAACACAAAAACTTCAACCTCGAAAAGCCTTGTGAAGTTTAAGAATTTGATTAAGCATGTAATCCCTCATGAGAACTCCTTAGTTTCATTGAAAGAATTAGGGGAAGAAGATTCAAAAGTAATGGAGGCAGTTGAGGAGATAAAAAACCGTGACCAGCTACCGGAGGATACGGACCGTGAATACATACATCTCTAAACTGGTAATCTTTAACGAGTTTGATTTTGAATTTGGATAACAAGTATTATTTGTGTTAAACTGAATTCTGACACTGTCTTAGCTAATAATATATCCAGACTACTGTTAGTTTGCATGTTCCCAACTTTATGGGATTGTATATTACTTTCTTATTTTAATCTGTACTGCTTCAGTGCTCTGATTGGGAGAATGTAATTGATCTTAGGCTTCTTAGCTATAGTGACTTATTTTCTTCATATATGGGAGTAAATGTGACAAAGATTGTGAAAAAATTAGAGTATTCCAGTGATTGAGGGATCTTGTTTTTGGTCGTATATATCTCCAGCATTTTGACAGTACAATAACTAGTGGCAGTTTGAATAGGAACTGAAATTTGTCATCATTTATTAATAAATATCAATTAGCAAGGTACTTGCGGACTACTGCCTAGATTCAGAACAATGATTTCGCTGAAGATTATTAGCAAAGGTACCATATGTACTTCATGCCTAGTTCCACAGATGTTTACGTATTTCAATTGCCTGACTTCGATTCAGTTAGATCCCAAGTTGCATAATTAGCCACCACATGCTCAGTTACGTTATATTGTTAACCACAAGGTCCTTTAAGTGACACTTTTTTTCCATCTCCATGGGAATGACCGATTAAGCAAGGGACATTGCAGGCTGCTAGTGTAATTTTATGTTGGATGAATGTGGCTGGTAATGATTAGCACTTAGAACATTCTAGACTATTCTAGTGAATAGCTATTTGTTTAACTCTTAAACTGCTGTGGCTCATCAATTTATCTTATATGTATGGATTTCGTAACTGCAAATGAAACCGACATTTGATGCATATGGCTGACTGCAAGTTACTGAATGAGATTTCGTCAAAATTCTGTGGAACCAATATAATATGCCATTGCAGATGGAATATTTCAGGTAAAGGTTGTAGCATTTGTTGCACCTTGGCACCTTGCTTTATTCTGCTCTTACAGTAGTGATCACTGACTTGACAGATAATTAGTCAATACAGTTTTAGAAATCGCAATAGCTTACGGTATATTACTCTTCCAGTAAAAATCATCGGGTAGACTTGGTTATCCATGTTTATTGAATCCTGCAAAAAAAAATTGAAAAATTTATATCTTTACAAACTGTTTTGAAGTCCTGTGAATCCCAAAATGTGATCAATGCAGAGTCTTTGAGCTTCAAAAACATGGAAACTAATAAGTTGAAGCTTGAAACTACACTTTCATATAAATTATGGTTCTTGATGGTGCAAATTTATAAGATTCCATTACTTCGAAGAGCAAAACTCGATTATCGCACCGAAAGGTCCCAAGCTCATAATTCCCATTGTAGAGCCATCTACATTTTTTCTCTAAGACCTGCCAGGCTTCCAGGGAATTTTATAATGCAGTGAATTTAGTGTTGTTAGTGTTTAGCTAGTTCGGCCTGCAGGTAAGCTAATTTGCAAGCAAAACCCGCATATGATTACCGTGAGGGTTGGACGTGGGGACTGGGGAGGGTGTGGGGGTGCGCATACGAGCAACTTTGTGGTGGACATGACCCTGGTTCAAGAAGGCACAGTGGACACTCTTTATAGATCCAGAAGTAGTATAGATGTCAGAGAGTTGGAGGTACCAAATATTAGTGCATAGCATATCTGAAGAGTTAAGCAACAAGCATTGATTTTAGTTATATCTTAGCTTTTGATTCTGGTTATTTATTACTTTTTTTTTTAGGATGATTTTTGTTTTATAATGCATAATATGAAATCGAACTGATATTTGAATCGTAGACTTCTGAATTTATTCATCTATTTGTTCTAATATGCAGGACAGGTAAATGATTCTTAATCAAAAATTTCAGTCACTAATCAACTTGAGTAGACATGAGTAGTTACGCCTTCTTGTTTACATTTAGAGAATTTATAAGCAGGACAGGTAAATGATTCCCCTGCAGTAGTACACTTTTAAAATTTTGTTACTTTGAATTTCCTCTGTCCTAGCTTCCTATTTAATCTTCCAGTTACTACCTAAGTAATTGAAAAGAGACAGCGATGACTCAGACATTTATTGAAAAAATACAAAGAAGAAAAAAAAGTCTTTTTGAAGCAATGTGCTTTACACATACAAGTTACCCCAGAAATTCCCTCAACAAGCACCAAAATCAATTGAACCCTAATTACTGCAATCATTAATAGTGCATTACTAAGCAATGAGCTAAATGTTGCAGATTAATGAATCCACCCACTTGATTTGTACCACACAAGCATTACTAGACAGAATGTGACACCTATGTTTCCATATGGTCTGAAAAGAAAAAGCAACGGCATGAGAAAAAGACTAGCAGAATGATAGATATTGGGACCTGAGTCTTGATTCTGCCAAGTCTGCACCCAGGAAATAACAGATTGATGTTGAAACAGAGTTTTGTATAAAGTAGGAGAAAATGTTCACCAAATAACTTTAGCAGAAGGATGATAAATAACCGGATAATTTAAGTCTCCAAGTTGATGAGTATTGCAGAGAACTCAAGTTTTGTCTATAGAAGTAGTGTGCTGAAATAATCTCTCCTTGACAGGTAAAGCATTTTTAATAACAGTTGGTGTTTGAAAAGAATCTGTAACTTCCAGAGCTTAAGTCAAAAAGCTGAAGTGAAAATACAAGGTGCTGTTGATGGTTGTTGTTGCTCACAAAGATATGTTTAAGTAGACTTGTTGATCCAACAGAATAGGAACAGTCAAAGACTCAAAATTGAATCCACCTGCTGGGAGGTAAAAAGCTGTCAAAGCAAAGATATATTCAGTTGATCTGTGTGAGAATCAATTAACTATGCAGCCCGCTTATAATTGCTTAAGTGCAGATCATCCTTCTCTTGTTAATTGAATAGGAGCATTCATAGAAGGAATCTAATTAGAAGTCCAAATGTTGATTGAATTTCCATTTCTCATTTCTAAGAACAATGTTAAGACCATGAACAATGCTTTCCCGCATCCAACTAGAGTCTGATGTAGAAGGTGGTGGATGATGTAGAAGGTCATGATAAGGAAAATATTTACCTTTTAACCCTTGAGCCCATAGAGGAAGCTGGTTATGAAGAAGCTGCAAAGCAAGTATGGCTAAGAAAGCAGAGTGATAATGATCCAACTGTTGTCTTCGACTGTTTATGGTTCCTGTAGTTATGCCACAGAGAAGGATAAAGATTGCAGAATTGTCTTCACGAATTCCAGTAAAAATTGAAGAATCAGAATGCATGACAACACTTCTACAAATTGGTTATTCATCTTAAAAAAGTTTACTGCATTTGTTCGATATAATTCAGCTATATGATTAAGGTGATTTGTAGCCATGAAGTAGTAGATTGTTGGGTTCTTAGATGTGAAATTATGGTGAATCTGTGAGTCTTATTAGTAATAGAAGATAGAACTCACTTGAGATTTTTAAGATAGATAACTCTGATTTTTTCTTATTCTTAGATTAGTAAAACATATTACATAGCCTTCTTTTTTTTTTATAGCTTGACAGATCAACTATCTAGAGTCTTCTGAACTAGTTAACTAAAGTTAGTGTTCACACAAGAACTTTGACTGACTGTAAACTCTATAAACTTACAGACTCTAGTAACTTCTTTACTACTAGACCAATATTTTACATTTAGAAAAATCCAGAAAAAGTGTATCACACATTTCAACACTCCTCCTTGATACACTTTTGATCAACTCCCAGTAGTCTTCTTAGGAACTCAAATTTTGGCCTTGCTAAAGACTTTGTAAATATGTCTGCAATTTGTTCTCCAGTATTGCAGTACTTGAGCTCAGTTTCCTTGTCTGCTGTTGCTTCTCGAATAAAGTGATGCTTGATAGGAATGTGTTTTGTGCGATTATGAAACACAGGATTCTTCGATATAGCAATCGCAGACTTGTTGTCACAGTATATTTCAGTCGCTTGATTTTGCTTCTCTCCCAAATCTTCAAATATTCTTCTCAGCCATGTAGTTTGACGTGCTGATTCTGCAGCCGATATATACTCAAATTTTCTGTTATGATTGCGCGACTCTTTCTTGCTTTTTAGAAGTCCAAGAAAATACACTGTAACCAAGTGAAAATGCATAGCCCGATGTGCTTCGCATATCATCCACCGAACCAGCCCAGCCACCGTCTGTGTACCCAACTAATTTTGAGTCTATAGCTGGCTTGTACCATATGCCATACTCCTTCGTACCTTGAAGATACCTTAGGATTCTCTTTGCTGCACCATAATGGATTTGTGTTGGACTTTCCATGAATCTTGACAGTAAACTAGTTGCATACATAATATCAGGCCTTGTTGCCGTAAGATATAGCAAACTTCCAATGAGACTTCTGTAAATTGAAGCATTTGCTTTTGTTGATCCACCTTCCTTCCTTAGTTTTTCATTAGGTACCAGTGGTGTTGCCACAGACTTGCATCCAGCCATCTTGAACCTTTTTAAAAGGTTTTCAATATATTTCTTCTGACATATGAAGATGCCTTTTTCTCCTTGATTTATTTCGAGCCCGAGAAAATAGTGCATTAGTCCGAGGTCGGTCATCTCGAATGTCTTCATCATGTCTTTCTTGAATTCCTGAGTAGAGATTCATTGTTCCCTGTATAGATAAGATCATCTACATACATAGAAACAATAAGAGTACCTGAATTTGTAGTCTTAATGTAAAGTGTTGGTTCATTTGGACTCCTCCTGAATCCAGATCCAATGAAATATTTGTCAATGCGACTGTACCATGCTCGCGGTGCTTTTTTAAGCCCGTATAGAGCTTTCTTTAGCCTTAGCACTTTTCCTTCTTCTCCTTTCTTGACAAAGCCTTGTGGTTGCTGGATATAAATCTCTTCCTCCAACTCTCCATTTAGAAATGCTGACTTAACATCTAACTGATGAATTCTCCATTTCCTTTGAGATGCAAGTGCCACAAGTGCTCTTATAGTGTCAAGTCGTGCCACTGGTGCAAATGTTTCATGGAAATCAACCCCTGGTTGCTGCGAGAAACCCTTGGCCACGAGTCTCGCTTTACGTTTTTGAATTGATCCATCTGGATTAGTTTTGGTTTTGTAAACCCACTTCACACCAATAATTTCTTTGTCTTGTGGACGTTCGACACGTTCCCATGTTCCATTTTTCTCAATCGTTTTGATCTCTTCTTTCATTGGATCAACCCATACACCTTGTTTAATTGCTTCCTCAAAGCTCTCAGGTTCTGCAAATGCAAAGTTGCAAGTTTCGTATAAATCTCGCAATGATCTAACCTTTCCTGGTGTTGTTTCTGGAGAGGATACTTCTTGCTGTGGAGTTAATGATGGAGCTGGTGATTCTGTGGTGAATCTGCCGAGTGTTGTAGTCTCTGCCGCCGCCATCATTTTTATCATTCTCGTGTTTCGTCTCCAGCAGTAGCATCACTGTCCTTCTAGTAATAGTATCTGCCTCCCAATTCCATGAGGAATTCTCATCGAACTCAACATCTCTACTAATTATCATCTTCTTTGTTTGAAGATTGTATACTCTGTAGCCTTTGGATTAAGAGATGTAACCCATGAAGATACCTTTCTCTGATTTTTTTTCTAGCTTATGTCTCTTTTCTTTGGGGATATGAATATAGCATATACACCCAAATACTTTGAGATGTTTTGTCGACGGCTTCCCGTTGCTCCAGTGCTTCAATTGGAGTCTTGTCTCTCATCGCTTTTGTTGGACATCTATTTAGCAGATACACTGGTCGTATAAACAACTTCCGCCTGAATTTGTTTGGTAGGCCTTTTTCACATACCATAGACCTAGCCATCTCCATTACGGTTCTGTTTTTCCTCTCTGATACACCATTTTGTTCCGGTGCATAGCCTACTGTTAACTGGTGCTCTACTCCTTCATCTTCACAAAACTTGTTAAAGTTTTTAGAAGTGTACTCCGTACCCCTATCACTTCTTATTACTTTGAGATAGTGACCACTTTGTTTTTCCACCAAATTTTTGAACTTTTAGAAAACTGCAAATACCTCAGACGTCTCATGCAAAAAATAAACCCAAGTCATTCTTGTAAAATCATCAATGAAAAGAATGAAGTACCTGGATTGATTGAGTGATGGTGTCCTCATCGGTCCACAAATATCTGTATGCACGAGTTCTAACGGTGCAGTTCCTCGCCAAGCTTCTCTATGCGGAAATGATAGACGATGTTGCTTCCCAAGTTGGCAGCCTTCACATACGTCAGAAATTTCTTGTATACAGGGAATGTCTCTCATCATATTCTTTTGCTGGAGTAGCTTGAGGGCATGGAAATTGAAGTGACCAAATCTTCGATGCCACAACCATGAATCTTCAACTTCTACTTTCAGGGCAGTATTGCTTACATAATTCCAATGTATAAGAAAATTTCGATTTTGCATTTTCACGGTATCAATAATTTGATTCTTTTTCTTTCTATCATATATGAAGCATAGACCATCCACAAAGTACAAAGAATATCCATTTTCGACCATTTGGCCGACACTCAATAGATTGGTTTTCAAACTGGGAACTAAGAAAACATTTTTGATAAATTTCGTACCTCTTTTAGTTTGAACAGCAATTGTCCCTTTTCCTTTCGTCTCTATCAGTTCACCGTTTCCCAATCTGATTTGTGACTTTTTGGATGTGTCGATGTCGCAGAAAATACTCTCATCTCCACTCATATGATTGGTGCAACCACTATCGACGTACCATGCTTCAGTCTTCTCTTCCGGTGAAGTTTGGCGAGCATAAAACAGTTGTGCTTCCTTCTCCTTCTCTTCTTCATGATAGTTGGGATGGAAGTTTTTCTTTGCCCGACAATATTTTGCAGTATGACCAAAACGCTTGCAATTGTCACATTTTGGCTTGTCCTTGAACCAACAATCTTCTGTTCGATGATTTGGTATTTCACAGATCTTACAAGGTGGAAAATTTTTCTTTCCTGTCTCTCTTTTCTCCCAATTATTATTTGGTTTATCTCCTTTATAATTTCCTTTGAATTTTCTCCCATCTTCTTTAGATTTCTGAGACTTGCCAAAGTTGAGTTTCGACTGAAACGCACTTTCGATTGGGGCTTCATTATGCCTACTCAATCTCTGTTCGTACGCTTCTAAAGAACCCATAAGTTCCATCACCGAGAGAGTCTTAATATCTTTCGACTCCTCAATTGCAGTTACTATTGGGTCATATTTTTCAGAGAGACTTATAAGGATTTTTTCAACCAACTTTTTATCAGCAATAACTTCACCATAAATATTCATTTGATTAACTATATCTTTCATTTTAGAATAAAAATTCTTTGCTGTCTCAGAATCCTTCATTTTGATATTTTCCAAATCTCTTCTAAGTGTTTGCAATTTAATGGTCCGTACCTTTTCATTTCCTTGAAACTCCTCCTTCAGCTTAGTCCATGCTTCTTTAGCGGTTGTAGCTCCCATTATCCGCGGAAAAATTGTGTCATCAACAGCTGATTGAAGAGTATATAGAGCTTTAGCATTTTTTTGTTTTTTTTCTTTCAACTGAGTTTGTTGTTCCTCGGTCAAATTTGTTGTAGCATCTAGATCAACACCAGTATCAATTATGTCCCAAAGGTCTTGAGACACAAAATCCGTCTTCAATTTTATGCTCCAGAAATCATAATTTTCACCGGAAAATATAGGTACTGCAATGGATGATTGACTACTTTTTGCCATGATTGTAAACGGAAGTGAAACGCCCGATTAGATCGAACGTGCTCTGATACCACTGTTGGGTTCTTAGATGTGAAATTATGGTGAATATGTGAGTCTTATTAGTAATAGAAGATGGAACTCACTTGAGATTTTTAAGATAGATAACTCTGATTTTTTCTTATTCTTAGATTAGTAAAACATATTACATAGCCTTTTTTTTTTATAGCTTGACAGATCAACTATCTAGAGTCTTCTGAACTAGTTAACTAAAGTTAGTGTTCACACAAGAACTTTGACTGACTGTAAACTCTAGAAACTTACAGACTCTAGTAACTTCTTTACTACTAGACCAATATTTGACATTTAGAAAAATCCAGAAAAAGTGTATCACACATTTCAACATAGATACGTAAAATTCGAAACATAGGAGGGAAAACTTTTTAGTAGGAAATTGTATAAATTTATAGGCAGAAATACTAAGAGGTGGCACATAGCAGGTATTGTAGGTTTGCAGAGAATAAACATAGATTGGAAATGTGTTGCAAGGAGGGAAGGCAGTGAATGTAGAGATAGCAAGTGTAAACTGTAAAGTGAATAATGACTAGTTTTACATATCAGGTTCGATATACATTGCAGGTCCAATATGATATAACCAAGTAATAGTAATGCTGATAAATGTAGTAATTAGAAACATATGCACCACTGCGACAGATCGATGCCATCGTGATAGATGGCAACTGATGATAAGCAAATCTGAAGGATTCAAATTGATGTCATGCCACATTGGTGATACAATGATGCGTGCCAACATTAGTAATAAGCTGCCATCAAAGAGAGAGAAACAGAATCAAAAAAGGAAAAAAAACAGTAGAGAAAAAAGAAAAAAGAGGGAAATTAGGGCAAAGTTAAACCAACAGAAATATACAAGTAAGGCTTTACATCTTAAGCAAGATATTATAAAGAAGTCTTAGTGTTATCTTGAAAAGAAAACTCCTCCAAAGTAAAACAACAGAAATTTTTAGTCAGTTATAGAAGATGTTAGAAACTACGAGTTATGTTAGCCGGTGGATGTACTTAGGGAGCTAAAGAGGATTTTTTCATCAATAGACACCCCAATGAGCTAACTTGCAACCATTTCCTTTTGTATACAGATAGTAAACCCTCTATTTTTTCATTCAACGAGTCTGGATTCCTGGGTTTGGCATCAGTACATCATTTGACTTTTGCATCAGTTAGTTAGATAGGCTTTGACTACGAAATGAATATATGAGAGGTGTAAATGAATCATCCATTGTTTCCAGTGAAACACAATGCAGGATGAAAACACAAATACTGCAATCACTAACGAGGTTTCAGAATTTCAGAACTTCATGATAATCAATTAGATAACAGATGACCATAAAGTTAACCCGATTTCTCACATGAGGAGGGATGTAATGCTTAAGACAGGATACATACAATATCAACTATTTGTAAGTTCTAAAACAACAAGAAAAGCTGGAAATGTTAAACACAAAATCATGTTAAAAAAGGACTAATGACGCACCTTTGTAAGCTCCTCCTTCATCATGTTTCGGTTCATTCTTCTATTTGTCCTCTCCCCTTATAAGTACCAGAACTGAGTGACACTAAGCTTTCTAAAAACCACTCTGCTGAACAAAATTGTATTTCAAAAACACCTCCGCGATTGGGGTCATACATTATTAGCTTGCTAAGATGCCTGAATAGAACCTGACCATTCTTAACATTCCCCATAATCTTCAGATTACGAAATGCTAATTCTCATAGTTAATATCTTATTAGTAACGGTATGACGCTTAGTCCAAGACTCTGGAACTCCATGTTCTTCCATTACCCATAGTTCAATAACATCATCCGTAAAGATTTCAACAAGTACACAAAGGAACCCTTCCAAAACTCCATGAATAATATTCTGATGCAACTTATTCTCTCTTTGTTCTATTCTTAGTTGCATTACCTCAAATTCCTCATTACTAATATCCAAAGAGACTATGCTCTTGTAGTCTGACATGGCTAACCAATGAAGTTTTCCGTTAACAAGTACCCCATCCCAAGCACAATATGTCCACCAATCATAAGGTGTGACCGGAAAGCTTTTCCACAAATTTAAGCCTAATGTAAAGACACTTGAATGAGTTTCTGAAAGAATCAACAACTTGTAGTCGTCATTTTGGCAATCATAACCAAAAGCATATATCCGGATAGAAGAACCGTGATTTTCTGGTGGTACAGGTATCTTCTTGAATTCTCTAGTTGCTGGGTTCCAAATACAGTAAAATTTGATATCATCCCTATTACCCTTTCTCTCATAAAACATTATGCAAAAAAGACCATTACAAGAAGACCCAACTAAGCGAATTGAAAACCCTGAAGATTTGAACGGGTAATCGACAATTTCAAAATCAGCATCATCATAATATTTGGTTTCAGCTTCATGATCATACAAAAATCTGAATGGAGAACGATCAACTTCGATTTCATCATCATAATCTTTGATTTCAAAATCATCATAACCTACAGAGTAGATTGCATATCTCCTAGCAAAGAGAATACTCCATCTAGAGTTGTTTTGGACAGTAAAATCAAAGTGTTTCTTAACAAAATAAGGGTTAGAAATGAGGGAAAGCCAAGATTTACAAACAGACTTACATTTGATTATCAATTTCACTGGCAATCTTTTCAAAATTTCAATCTGAAGATCTTCAGGTATACTTGACATTCTCTCCTCTACTTCTCTTACAAAATCACTGAAAATGGTAGAAGATAAGGTTTTTGGTGGATCTTTTGGTGGTTTTTCCCGATGATCAGATCTGGTTTATGACGGCGTTTTTGAGAGTAAGAGAAGTAACAAAAGAAATGAGGAGGAAGAAGAATTATGTTTTAGGGTTTCTGTTTGGTGGTAGGTCACTTGGTATTAAATGGTAAGGCCAGTCAAACCTAGTCAAAAAATAAGTTAAGGTCATGGGACTCATGGCCTAGGGTATGCCTGTAATTTTTCAAATCCAGCCATATGATGTAAAAGCTAAATGGGGTCAAAGCTAGTCAAACTCATAACCGATTAGTCTTGTGCCAAATAATTATTGGTAAGGGCGAATCAGGGAAAAAGTTGCCCACCGGAAGCTCGAGCACAATATTCTATCCCGTGGTTGCAACACAAGACGGAAAAAAGATGCTGCGACAAAGAATTTGATGTGTATCATGCTCGGTGGGGCTACACAAGTAGTAATTGCATAGACGACATTACAAGGACACAATCTTTTCAAACTTTTGGACATTGTATGACCATGAATATATCATGAACTGCACAAGAAGTGATTCAGCAGGGACGGAGCTACTAACGATCTAGTGGGGACAGTAGTCTCCCTAGATTCGGTGATATTAGCTACTCCCTCCGTTCTTAAATAATAGGCTGGTTTAATGTACAAATTACACATGAAACCAGCCTATTATTTAAGAACGGAGGGAGTATATATGTTCAGTAATTTTGTAATTTTAGGATATTCGGGGATAAATTTAGTGGAAATTTATGAATTTGCTGAATACTAGCTATATCAAGAAAGAAAAAACGGAAAGTTGCTGCTTTCCAGGATTAAATAGCATATTGTTAGCAAATTCAAGAGTTAGATACCTAATATGAAAATACTTAACTAATTCAAAATGATTGGATAACTTTGAAATAATCAATTAAACTCTTCGATAGTATGTGTTATACGCGAATTCATATATTAAGTTATTAACACAACTTAACAAGCATTTCATTGTGATATCAACCCAAAATACAGTTAAGGAAAGGTGAAAATTTTTTGCGGCCTTCGACCGCCTAGCCAGTTTTAATTGATGACTATCAATATATATTTTGTCCCCCTAAACAAAACACAAAATTGGTCAAAAAGACCAAAATCAATAATTCCTGGGTGAAAAAGACACTTAGGTTTTGATACTTTTGTTTAAATAGCCAAAAATTAAAAAGATACTATTTAAATGGACAAAAATTTAAAAATAGGCGGGATGTAACCAGCTTTCATCCGTCCATTTTCAAATATTTTTTCTTATTTTTATTTTACATAGATGCATCCAGCCATCCTTGCTATTTTTTAGTATAAGCCAGGATGAATCCAGTTTCATCCTTGCTATTTTTTTTTTTGGCTATTTCACCCGTACTTTTTTTTACTCGTCCATTTGAACCGTGTTTTGATTTTTTTTGGACAAATAACCCATTTTCTTAAATAATAGGCTGGTTTCATCTACAAATTACACATGAAACCAGCCTATTATTTAAGAACGGAGGGAGTATATATGTTCAGTAATTTTGTAATTTTAGGATATTCGGGGATAAATTTAGTGGAAATTTATGAATTTGCTGAATACTAGCTATATCAAGAAAGAAAAAACGGAAAGTTGTTGCTTTCCAGGATTAAATAGCATATTGTTAGCAAATTCAAGAGTTAGATACCTAATATGAAAATACTTAACTAATTCAAAATGATTGGATAACTTTGAAACAATCAATTAAACTCTTCGATAGTATGTGTTATACGCGAGTTCATATATTAAGTTATTAACACAACTTAACAAGCATTTCATTGTGATATCAACCCAAAATACAACTTGTAGTAGCAGGTTTTCCCACACTACACCCCTTACTCGATTTTGCTTAATTAATCCATTGAAAGATATAAGATCAAGAAGATTTATTGATTGAATTCATGAAATGTTTACACAGGAAAATAGAATTACACTTAGAAATTAAAGCATGCTTAAACTTTCTCTCTCCTAATGACTTGCCCAACAATTCCAAAAAGATCCCCCTTACAACAGACGCGCTCATCCCTTTATATAGGGTAATACATAGTGGATGACAGCTAAGCTACCCTTTATTTTCGGGAATGTCCCGCGAAGTGTCGCAAATGCACGAGTATTCATTCTCGCAACACTTCTCAACCCTCGCCAGGTCTTATGGTTTGTTTGTCGTTTATTCATCGCGTCGTTTATTTTAGCTCCCTGCGACTCCCTCGCGGTGCCATCGTTTATTAATCTCGCGAACCTTATATGCTGCGATATTATGATCCTACAACAGTTAAGGAAAGGTGAAAATTTTTTGCGGCCTTCGACCGCCTAGCCAGTTTTAATTCATGACTATCAATATATATTTTGTCCCCCTAAACAAAACTTCTAGCTCCGTCCATTACTGGGACTCGAAGACATAAAAAATCAGCCGTACAACATATCCCAAGGGCTCCGTAATGAGTTCTATGATTGTCCGTGTAAATTGAATCCATGTCAACTTCAAGATATTCAGGAAATGCCACATACTTTGTTCTTCAATGACGAAAACAAAACAAATGAACAAAAACCATAAAATAACAACCACCGGCTAATATACAATCTTTGAGTGGGTTACATTATTGTTCAACTAGTAGAAGTATGTTGACCCAGCTTTATGGACCTATTGGAATTTCATGACCGAGTGCAAAATGGACCATTTCCATTTCCTGCTTGAACCGCCCAACCCCCACATCTTTTCTATGCAACCGAAATTCTGAAGAGTCCAATTAATGGCCCGATGCTTTACTTCTCTTAACGCTGATTACACTTGTAGGAGCAGAATCTCGCAACACTTTTGTCTCAACGAAGTTTTAAATAAAAGGTGTTTGCGAAGACCATTGCAGAGTGTTAGAGAAGTGATGTAGGGAATGACGTCAACCTAATTATGAGGAAAGTGTGAAGATTTTGCGAGATTGAAGTTAACTTGTGAAGAAAGCCCTTGTAAGTTTGCGAGAATGACGCAGACCAGATCCGAAAATAAAAGTTGGCTTAGCTGTCATCCACTAAGTAATATCCTATATAAATGACCAAGCAGACTAGAGAAGGAGAGATCTTTTGGAGAGAGGTTGGAGAGAACACATAGGAGAGAGAAAGTCTAGAGCTATTTTGATTTCTTTGCATTCTTATTATTCTTGTAAGATTCTTCAGGAAAAATAAATAAAACTTTGTTAATTGATCGTGAAATTGGATTGGATCATTGTGTAATCTTGTAGGGGTGTGGTTGTAGGAAATCCTGCAACTACATATTGGCGCTAGAAACAGGGAGCGTTGATCTTAAGAGATTTGAAGAAGGTTTGGAAAAATTGGTAAAGAATTCGTGAAATTTGTAAGAGATCATTAAAATTGAAAGGATGGTAAGGAGAAGCACAAGAATTGCAGGAAGAAGGAGAAAGGAAATGGGAGAATCTTCTAGGATGGAACAAGAAACGATGGAGAAGAACGAATTCAACTCCCAATTCAGCATGCACCAATACAAGGCGGAAACGTTGATTATGATAGAGTCAGTATACACACTTGGAGGACGGAATCAATAGAGGAAGTTGAAGAAACACAACAATTGAGGCGAGTAGAAGGAGGAATTATTCATGAAGAGGAGGAGAATGAAACGCTAGAGACATTAAGACAAAGGATATTTGAAGAAAGGAGATTAGAAGCAGAAGAACGTGCAAATTTAACACGACAAAACCATGAAATGAGAATGGAAAATATAAGACTACAAAATACAAGGTCCAGAAGTACTACTAGATCAAATTCAAGATAAATTAGAAGAGAAGCAAGACGAGATTCGCTTGAAGTAGGTGTTGTTGAGGACATTCAAGAAGATATGCAGAATCTTGGCGATGGACATCGAGAAGAGAGAGAAATAGCTGAAGATCGTTACATTCAACGTGGTGCAAATTATCATATTGAACAAAACAATAGAGATCAGGGGAATGAGCAACGTCATGAACGAAATAATCAAGATGGCGAAGAAAACCGGGAGGAAGGAAGAAGGATATTATATGGGAGAGAAGTGCAAAGGAATCAACAAAAAGTTGAGGATGAGATTGAGAGGCGAAATGCCGAACAAACACGTATAGCTTGCGAAAGAGAAATAATGAGGGCGGAAATTGAAGAACAAGAGTTTCAGGAGGCTATACGCCAGAACAATCATGATAACCGGGAAAGAAGGCGCGAACAATACCGCAACAATGATAATATTAATGAAGAGGTATATAGAACAAAAGGAAGGATTGAAAGGCGAGAAACAGAAGTAGCGAGGAATGAACCAGGATGCAGAGGAGGAGATGAAAGGCGCGATCATGTGCGAATACACGAAAGGGGTGAAAGAGAAGATCGCAGAGGAAAACGAGAAGAAGGGGATGAAGAGGAAACACAAGGCAAGATAACATGAACGCAGAAAAAGAGAAGCAAGGTTAAAGAGACCAATGGACCAAGGGTCAGGCACGAATGAACAAATTTTAAGAGAATTGGCAGAGATGAGGGGAATGCTCAATAACAGAAGAGAAGGAGGCAGGAGACAGTTGGATGAAGCAATAGAGGAAGCAGCGAAAATGCCATTTACAAAAGAAGTACAATTGAGGGGGATACCGCCAAAATGTAATTTGCCTGCATTAACTAGCATCTTCGATGGAACAACTTGTGTCGTTCAACATATCAAAGCTTACGTGAGGTGCATGTTGCAATGGGAAAACCATGACGTTGTGTTGTGCAAATACTTTGCATCAAGCCTGACGGGAGAGGCGTTAAAATGGTTTGAAGGACTGCCAAAGGATACCATAGCATCTTTCAATCAATTGCAAACGGTGTTCTTAGGAGCTTACATAAGTAACAACTCATTGCGTCCCGGTATTGAAGATGTATTTGGACTGAAACAAAGAGTTGGCGAAAGTTTGAAGCATTTAACTATGAGGTGGAAGACAATGTGTAGTAACATGGCTGGCCGTGTGGATCTTGTTCTTCCACCACATTCCCATATGAAACCAGGTGTCATTTGTGGTCTAGGCGGCGCTCTTGAGTTTTCATAGAGGAGGCGGGAAGAGGAAATGAAGAAGAAAGAGTGTTAGGATTTAGGGCATTTGTTCGGGGAAAAATATCATTTGGTCCTTTTTTAGGTGGGCCCATGTCTGTTTAGTCCTTTAGTCAAACGCCTTTACTGTTTGGTCCATAATTATTTAAAAATATTTAAATAGATAAAAATACCCTTCCGTGTTAAATTTTTATTTTTGTAGCAGTTCTTCCGTGCTAAAAAAACAAACTTCATTCCCAGGAATGAAGTTCATACAAAAAGCTAAAAAAAGAAACGGAAAACTTCATCGTCTTCATCATCTTCATATACTTCAACATCATCAGCAGCAACATCAATACTAGCAGAGAAGCAAAAACCCTAAGAACTCCATCGTTCATCATCTTCTTTGTCGTCTTTATCATATTCATCGTTTTTCAATCTTCTTTTTCAATAACAACAAACACTATCTTCAACAGTAGCAGAACTCGAGAAGTTTTTATCATTTTTCTAGTCTTCAAACAGTAATCGATCAAGTCTACACATCAAGATTCATCGTCTGCAAACATAAATACAAGCATAAAGAAAAAAAGAAAAACAAATGGAGAGAGAAAGAAAACTAGATCTGAAATTGAGAAGAGAGAGAATGTGAATATGAAAAAAAGATATTTTTTTATTGATTTTTGTATATATGTGGTCCCCTAGGACCAAACAATAATATAAGGGTATTTCTGCCAATACAGGGTGACATTTACATCATCCATGACATCAGCGTAGGACCAAACAATAATTTTTAGGACCAAACTATAATTTATATTACCAAATAAGACCAAACAGATATTTGACTGGGTGAAATGGATTAGACTCATCCTAATATATTATTCCTAAGCCTTAATGGTATTTCCTACATTTGTTCGGTGGCGGTCTTAAATAGTAAGTTCGGTCAAAGAAAGTCAAGGTCATTAGACTCATAACCTAATAAGCCTAATTTGATTGGGGGCCAAAGATATTAATTGAGGGCCTCCCACTAGAGGACAAAAAAGGTCACCCAAACCTAATTTGGGTCACCCTTAGCAAAAAATTTTCTAAATACCTAAACTACCCCTGAATGATTAGTATTAAAACTTAATAATTTGGTTAGTGTGGTTAGATTATGTTAGATTAAAATCAGATTTTAGATTTTTTTTTTTTTTTTTTTGTGAGTTGAGAAGAAGAAGAAGAGGTTTTAGAGGAAAACTTGGGGTTTTTAGAAATGAGTAATTCAAGTAGGGGAAATGATGTTGGAGAAGGTTCAAGTAACAAAGATGATTGTGTTGATGGTAAGATTATCTTAAATTCTCCCATGGATTGGATATATGTCACAACACAGAGAAAGAGTCGTCAATGTCGAGGGATGTATACCCCAACGACTCTATAAAGTCGTCAATGTATTGACACCAAAAATGACGACTCAAACTCCGCAACTTTTCCGGTTATGAAAAATCGTCGAGTAATATGATATACCCCGACGACTCAAACCCGCAACTTTTCCAAGTTATGAAAAATCGTCGTGGTAATATGATATACCCCGACGACTCTTAGCTTGGGCCACAAAGAGTCGTTATTTTGTTTGTCTATACCAAGACGACTCTGAAAAATTTTGGGACAGAGAGGCTGTTTGTTTTTCACTGGGGTCGTTGACCTTTAAAAAAGGGTCGTCCATGGAGGATTGTCATAGATTTCTATATTATGTTAACGACTCTAATCTAATCTAGGGTAAAAAACATGAAAACCAGAAATATGGTCGTTATCTTGATCATCATATACCCTAACGATTTTTTATGTTCCCTACATGCATATGAAAAATCGTTAGGGTTTAGGCTTGTCGAATTGACGACCCTTTTACTCAGAATCGAAATTTTTCTTTGTGAATTTTTTTTTTTTTTTTCTTGGAGTCGTTAATGGAGGAGAAGAGAAGAGTCGAGAGGGTGAGAGAGGAGGGAGTGATAATGAGTTGGGGCTTAGGATTAAGGGTTAATAGGTTTTTAAGATTTATTTTTAGTGAAGGGTAAAATAGTATTTTCACAATCGGTTTAATACGCCCCTGAAAAATTTGGGGTGAAAATAAAATGTCAAGGCCCCCAATTAAAATGTTTGGCCCCCAATCAAATTAGGCTAATAAGTGTGCCCATATATTTGCACGGTCTGGACTTGGTCAGAGTTCGTGTGTGGCGTGTTGGTGTATTGTGGTCTGCATTTACCCAAATAGATTTTCAGCTCAAAGATGATTAGGTTATCCCCAGCAACAACAACAGCTCAAAGATGTTTCTCAACTGATTGCACTGTTGGATAACACTCTGAGAGTTACATAATTCAGCACTAACGATGGCTTTAACAAGTTAAATTGAATCAATTTCAGGCTCCCCAAACCTTATATCAAAAAGCAAAAAGATAATTCCAGATTATGACACATCGTTGTGGATTCAACTAAAGTTAACCAGTCATTGTCTTTGCGACTTCAAGACACTCAGACAACCTTATACAAATTAACATTTGACATCCGAAAGCATTGCCGCAGCTGATCCATAGAAATGTACTTAGGATAACCAGCCAAGTGCATAGACCACTCATTTCAATGGAAAACAGTAACACCCCCAAAAGTTAAAAAAGCCTGACCAAACTCGTTCAACCAAGGTAGTCATTAGCCAAAATAGCTTTTCGTATCCCATATCTCCTCTTTAAACCTAAATAATTATCCAGACAATCCAGAGATTTGGGAAAAGAAAATACAATGACTTGAACAAGTTCATAAGAACAAAGTAGGGGCTTTACCCAAAAGGTGGATATGTAGAGCAGGATAAACAAGCATAAGGCATGAGGTATATAGAGACATATTTCGATGTTAGCATAAGCTTAGGAGATTCACTGACTGAAATCAAGAAACTCAATTTTCTGGATTAATTATAATACAATCCTAGAAAGGCTATAATGATACATAAGACGCTTCACACAATTCACATAATCGAAAGCAGAAGGGGATCGACTTTGGAGGAGCAAGAGCAGGGCCATCGATGCATATTTCTGAACTCATTACTCTTGAATTCACTTTGACAAGATAGGAAAAACAACCAACCAGTAGTTAATGTATTTTCTAGATCTGGTAACATTAATGTTCAAAATTACGGAAATTTGGTGCCTGCGCTACGTCTGTATTCCATGATTTTCAATGTAAGGATGAACCATTTCTTTGCCTGAACAGCCAAGGACAAACTCCCTATAGAAAAACCCGTAAAGGTACAAACTTTGGCATCATTCAGATATTTGCTCAATTTACAGGTGCACAGCTTATAACCCCGTTTCAAGACACTCAAATGACTTATATGATAAACATCTGAATCATTCTTCACTAGCCTGCATAAGGATTGCCAATATTCAGTTGCGGAGGTCTTGCTGTTCCTCTTGAATGTGGTACACCTGTCACATCACAACAGCATTAACATTTCCTAGCCAGTTGCACATTTTTGAGAAAATCAACATAATAGTTCAAGAAACAAAGTCAGCCACAAACCAATCCGTGGATAGCGAATTAAGGAATTTTTCATGGCGGGGAGGTATAGAGAGTAGTGGGTATTTGCTAGTGCTCATGATAAGTAAAACTTGCATTTTTGTGTCTTCATCGTCGTCTTTAGTATCAAACCACTATGAAAATAAATAAAGATGACAGAGTCATTGTAAGAGTACTACTAGTAACAAAGGAACATTCTTAACACAACGAGCAACACAAGTGGTTCCTGCCCATTAATGCTTAAATGTAAACAAGAAACATTTGGGCTTTATGATCATTTGGAAAGTGGTTGCATTATGATGGCAATGTTGTGACATTATGACGCATGAGGCAAGTTCAAGATGGTTGCGAATTGAAATGCAGCTATCAATCAATTGCAAATAACGTATTTTCTGCATGCATCACGACTAATGCTGAGACGGAAATAAAGAAAATTTGAGATAATGTAACTGACCTGGTTTACTAATTCTTCCGAAGTGATATACTTGGGATAACCTACAAATACAAAGTGGACAGACCAATCATCTCAATCCAAAATAGAAACACCCCAACTCAGCAGCATCTATATGCTCGAATCAAAATAGAAACACCACAACTCAGAAGTATATGCTCCAATCTGCACAACAAAGTGGACAAATACAGATGAATGCTGAGAACTAAGTTGATAGCACAGTCGAAGCGAAGTGCTGCATTAAACAATATACCCAAACCATATAAACTGAAATTTGTGATTTAGAATACCAAATCTCATTACCTGTTTTTGAGAGGAAAAATCATTGTTGCGTTAATGATGAATTCTCAGTTCCTCCATTCATGTCAAAGAGCTGTTCTACTGAGTACCCACATATTCAGTAACCTAACGAGTAAAAAGCCACAAAAATTTCAACATGACAACCAAAATGAAAGCTATAAGACCCAACTTACCAGCTGAATTCAATTTCTTAAATTTAATAAATGGAACAGCTTTGATTCATAATTTACATATAAAAAAATTGAGCTCAAATAAATCTGAAATATCCTACATTAGACCATCCCTGTTTTCATGGCATCACCCATATGAATGATTCCTCGTATTCAGAAAAATACGAGCTAAAGAGATACAAATTTAGTTTAGATCGCAACAAATTATGAGAGATCCCAGAAAGATTCTTATACAGTGAAAGAGAGAGAGAGAGAGAGAGAGATAGAAGTATGTGGTCTTGGCTACGTTTGAATGTCATGATTATCAAACTCGGTGTAAAATGGATCCCAGTTCCTGCCTTACCTGCCCAGTTGTATAAAAGAAGAGTATAATTCAGCTGACCTGCTGGTTCATTAATTCTTCCAATCCATGAACTTCTTTTACTAATATTGTTTTCTTCAGAACAGGCTAGGAACTCTCATATCCATCTGTAGACATCTCAGTGATTCGCTGAAAAAAATACCCTGTTTTCATCCTTTCAATAAACATTTAAGTTACAACTAGCCACGCCACACTGTGGACTGCAACTAAAGAGAAGAAGTTTTTTTCTAGCATACCATGTTTATTATATGGTGGAATGCCTGGCTACCACAAAACCAAAAACAACGAGATGGCATGAAGTCTGACGCTCTGTCACATCCGTTAGAAACTCATAATGAGATGAAACAGAAGCCTGAAGGGCAATGGGGCATAATCCGATTCTGTCCACATCAAAATATGTCGACATATCTCGACGAAGTAAGACTAGTCCAAGAAACAGAAGTCTCACATTATTGAGCTATTTTATTTCTTTGTACAGGGGAGGATCCAAAACGGCGTTACAACCCCACAGACGTACAACCTTGGAGGTGCAAGGCTTCGCTTCCATGACCAAATAGTCTATTGGATTTAAACACCAATAAGCGTTGCCACACATGCTGGATGATCCAAAATAGTAGCTCCTTAACTCAGAGAATGTCTGTACAACAAAGTCGACGAATACAACTTTTCACAATCCACACCTCACTAAGTGCATCATTAGGTAATGTACCAGATCCATGTTAGGAGTTATCTTACCAAATTGCGCTTCTTTTTGAGAGATCATTACAATAATGATGGATTCTTAGTGCCCCTGTATATAAAAGAGCTCCTCTACTAAATGTCCTCACTTGCAGTAAACCTAATGAGTAAAGAACTACTAAGATTTCAGCATGACAGTAATATGAAAAATACAAGACCCAAAAATATATTCAATATGAGTTCAATTTTATGAAGTTAAATACAAATTCACTAGCATCCACAAGCACATTCCATGGTTGATCCAAGGTGATTTGTATGGGATAGCCTCCGAAGACTTGTGTCAATCCAAGATATTAACACCACAAGCATATATGCTCAACAAAGTAGACAAATAACAATTATTCACAATAATACCGAGAGGACTATCTAGATGGTCACTTTCGAAACAAAATGCGTCATTAAACAATGCAAAAAAACCATGTAAACCCAATATAAATGTTTGAGCATACCAATTTTTGCTGCCTCCAAGGAATCTTTGCTTTTTGAGAGGAAAAATCATAGTTGCAATAACGATGGATACTTGGTGTATCGTAAAGTTTCTGGAGGCAGAATTCGTGACCTAATGAGTAAAGAACCGCTAAAAATTCAAATATGACAACCGAAAAATGAATTCAAAGCAGCAGGTCTTTGGCTGTCTTGGATCGTTAGACGAAACCGAGTAATCAAACAAGATGATACATAATATGTCCCGAACGATGATCTTGTCAGATTCAATTGCACGATCTGGTTAGAAATCTGGTGACAACCTACTCTTATACAACTGTAAACCAAGATCCGAAACAATTGTAATTGAAATTGTTGTTGAGAGGAGATATCATAATGCTAGATGATGAATCGTTGTTTTTCCTCCACCACAATCCCATATGAAATCACCGCTTACTAATCTAGATGATGCCATTTTTTTAGAATCACACCAAACAAGGAGACTATTATTACCAGAAGATGATGCTATGAGATGAAGCAAGCTAAGATTTTGGTGGATTGAAGTAATATTTGGTGGTTTTTCCTCAGATCTGGTTTATGACGGCGTTTTTGAGAGTGAGAGAAGTGAGTAAGGGACAAAAGAAATGAGGAAGAAGAAGATGGATTATGTTTTAGCCTTTTAGGGTTTCTGTATGGTGGTAGGTCACTAGGTCTTAAATTATAAGGTTGGTCAAAGTTAGTCAAGGTCACGGGGCTCATAGCATAGGGTATGCCATGTAATACAGTCATATGGCCGGCAGGCAAGCCATCTGATGTACAAGCTTAAAACCGAGTTGTGAGGCCGTAGGCGCAGTAAGCCACGTTACAAAATGTATCCGTAATTCCGGACTCTTAAAATCATTTCCGAACCCATAACAACCAAACCAACCACTTCATGAACACACAATCTTGAATACGTAAAATCAGTATCCAAACGCAGTGGAACATCAATGTAAAATGGATCAATATTGAAGAAAGCTGCAGCTTGAGTAATTTGCCCCTCAGAAAAAAAAAAAAAAAAAGTTGTAGCTTTCCCTGTTTTCTATTTAAACCCAACAAAGACAATCGAAAGATGCAGCAAAAGAAAATAAAAAGGGGAAATGCTAGAAAACGCGCTCAATTCACGTTGCTTTCACGCTTTCCATCGTGGCAGCATCTATGTGGTGTTTTTTTATTTTTGCACGTCAAAGTGGATCTAAATCTTAGCCGTTTATCCAAAATTCAAATTAAAGTAAATCTGACAACATCAAATAGCCCGCGAAAAAAGGTTGACCTTCTTCTTATCCTCAATATTTAGAGTTAGAACAGAAAAGACCTTCTTCTTCTCCTCAATATTTAGAGTTAAAACAGAAAAAGACCTTCTTCTTCTCCTCGATATTTAGAGTTAGAACAGAAAAAACTCATTACAAAGCAAATTCAGTAGCAGATTTCTCTAATTTTTCTCCAATTGAATACGAACAATAATGTAAGTTTGTCATATCTAAAAAAAAATTTGCCCTAATTTTCACAAATTGTAGATTCATATCATACCTACTTGATTCGTTAAATTCTTGTGGATATTGGTTTTATAATTTTCCGGAAAACTTTGTGTTGCTTCTTATCCTTTTAAGAAGGAGAACAACAGTACTAAATTGTCTTCATTTACGGTTGTTCATAGATGGTTATCAAAAATGGAGAAGTAAATGTCGATGACATTACTGATTTGTATGAGAATGATGATGAGGATGTTGATTATAATGCAGACGAGATCGATGAGAGTAATGAAGATGATGCGGGGTATGAGGATGAGGAATACGATGACAATCCCAAAATTTGCATAGGTAAGATTTTTGATACACCTCTTGAGGTAGCTGAAGCATATAAAAAATATGCAAAATCATTGGGTTTTGCTATGAGGAACAAAACCCAACGAAAGGATACTCAGGGAATTCTTAGAAGTGTCACTTATAGCTATAATCGACAAGGAAAGTTCAAATCCAGATCTTTCAAACCTGCAAGACCTAGCAAGACGCGTCTGGTGTGGGTGCTTAGCTTCGATTCTTCGCAAGATTGAGTAACGACAACAAATGGGAGGTATCTCAATTCTTTGTTAAGCACAATCATCCTATTAATGTTGAGAATGCTCGACATTATCGTTGTCACAGTTTATTAGTCCACATGTTAAACATAGGATACAAAACAATGATCAATCGGGGATTAAGGTCATAAAACCTTTCAATCTGTCAAACGAGCATGGAGGAATTGCTAATGTCTGATGTAGTGAGAGGGATATAAGAAATGAAGTTCAAGAACTAAGGAAACTAAGACTTGGGGATGGAGATGCACAAGTGTTGATGGTGGTTTTTAGACAAAGGGTAAAATCGTAAAACCCCGAATAACCTAATGTCACCGGCGACACATTTATTAGAACATTCAATGCATGTAGTCGGTAATTAATAGGGGGTATTTTTTCAAATTAGGGTTACAACGAACAAAAACCTAATTCACCTCTATGCCAATGGCAAATCATGCCAGCCACACCAAACGCGCCAAAGCATGCCAACCATGCTAGCCGCACCTCTGTGCCAATGGCGAACCATGCCAGCCACACCTAACCGAAGCTAGACGCGCCATGCCAAACGCACTCTACCTTGGCCCTAGCTATGCTAGTCACACCAAACGTGCAAAAGCATGCCAACCATGCTAGCCGCACCTCCGTGGTAATGGCAAATCATGCCAGCCACACTTAGCCCAAGCAAGTCGCGCCATGCCAAACGCACTCTACCTTGGCCTTAGCTACGTTAGTCACACCACGCCAAGGCAAACATCCTTGCCTTGGCCCTAGCTGCACCTATGTTCCAATGGCAAATCATGCCAGCCACACCAAACGCGCCAAAGCATGCCAACCATGCTAGCCGCACCTCCGTGCCAATGGCAAACCATGCCACCCACACCTAGCCCAAGCTAGCCGCGCCATGCCAAACGCACTCTGCCTTGGCCCTAGCTATGCTAGTCACACTAAACGCGCCAAAGCATGCCAACCATGCTAGACGCACCTCCGTGCCAATGGAAAATCATGCCAGCCACACTTAGCCCAAGCTAGCAGCGCCATGCCAAACGCACTCTGCCTTGGCCCTAGCTACGCTAGTCACACCACGCCAAGCCAAACACCCTTGCCTTGGCCCTGGCCGCACCTCTGTGCCGATGGAAAATCATGCCAGCCACACCAAACGCGCCAAAGCATGCCAACCATGCTAGCCGCACCTCCGTGCCAATGGCAAATCATGCTAGCCACACTTAGCCCGAGCTAGCCGCGCCATGCCAAACGCACTCTGCCTTGGCCCTAGCTACGCTAATCACGCCACGCCAAGCCAAGCAGCCTTACCTTGGCCCTAGCCACCCCATGCCAAAATGGCGCCCGCGCCTAGGCTTGCAAACCGTGCAACCTAGGACAAATTGGCCACGCATGCCATTGGCACATGCCAACACGCTCGCTGGTAGCTTTTCCTACCAGGCCGTGACCCAAATTGGCCACGCATGCCATTGGCACATGCCAACACGCTCGCTGGTAGCTTTTCCTACCAGGTCGTGACCCAAATTGGCCACGCATGCCATTGGCACATGCCAACACACATCGCTGATAACTTTTCTTACCAGGCCGTGACCCAAATTGGCCACGCATGCCATTGGCACTTGCCAACACGCATCGTTGGTAGCTTTTCTTACTAGGCCATGGCCCTAATGGCCGAGCATGCCATTGGCACATGCCAACACGCATCGCTGGTAGCTTTTCCTACCAGGCCGTGACCCAAATTGGCCACGTATGCCATTGGCACATGCCAACACGCATCGCTGGTACCATGCCATGGCCCTAATGGACGAGCATGCCATTGGCACATGCCAACACGCATCGCTGGTATCTTTTCTTACCAGGTCGTGGCCCTAATGGCCGAGCATGCCATTGGCACACGCCAACACTCTTGTTAGTGGCTTTCGTTACCTAGTCGTGTCCCTAATGGTCGTGCGTTCCATTGACACATGCCAAAATCCACGCTGGCAGCCTAACTTGCAAACCGTGCAACCTACCACCAATGCATTCCGCACATGCCAAACACGCCACTAGCAGATCTGGCATTGCCACTTGAACTCAAGATGCAACCCGCAACAAAGGCATTCCGCACATGCCACGCGCACCACTAGCAGCGCCACTTGCACTCAAGGTGCAACCAACACTCGAGACATCAACACAAACTGGGGGATGCTTTCTAGGGTTTTGGTTTGGCGGTCACAGCATGCAGCGTACACTACGCTCACATTAAGAAAGCGTGAATAGGAATAAAGCGGTCAAATAAATGAGGAAATAATGGTGAAAACGTTTTCACCCATAAACACCATGCGGTTACCACCTCCTCCCATTATTTCACCCTTTACTCTCTTCCTTCATGAGGCCAGGGTACGTTTCAATCTCGACTTGTATAAATAGGTCTTACCTATTTCCACCAGACGACAAGTCTCGGTCAGGATAAAAAACACAACACTCTCAGAAAAGGCAACTTTGCAAGCTCTCCAAAAAAGCTTTCATCTCTTGCAAGCTTCCGAAGCTTTCACTTTCTCGATACAAGTCGAGACACTACTCTCCTGCACTATTCTGGTCTCAACACCTTTCTTTGCTTCCCTCCCCAAATTAACCCTTCTCCTCCACATTGTGACCAAAGCAAGTCTGGAACGGCCATTTCTTGGTTTAGGCCAGACTTGTACAGATTGATCTCTCGAATCTAGAAAGTGCTCACGTGCAGCACATTTGTTTTGGGTTTAAACCAGTTTCTCACTCACCTACCGAATTTACCGAAATCGGCGAAAACGATTTTTACCCATAAACAACAAGCTATGTGGAATTATTTTTCTAGGAAGAGCAAAGAGAATTCTAACTTTTATTTCAAGGTGGACATATATAAAGATGGGCAGTTGAAAAATGTATTTTTGGAAGATGCTTGGAGTGTAGAAGCATATAAAGAATTTGGTGATGTTGTTTCATTTGATGCCTCTTACCTAGTAAACAAGTACAACATGCCATTTACTCCTTTTGTTGGTGTCAATCACCACGAACAATCTATATTGCTTGGTTGTGGGTTACTTGCAAATGAACGAGAATAAACATATGAATGGTTGTTCACAGAATGGTTAAAATACATGTTCGGGGTTGCTCCACAAGCAATTATAACCGATCAAGATGGGGCGATAAAGACTGTGTTTTCAAGAGCTAGGCATAGGTGGTGTTTGGAAAGATACTATCAAACAAGTTAGCTACATGTCGTCATTTACTCATAATGGAAGTACTAGTTGATTTTGTTTCTTTAAATCTCCAAAACGTTGGAAAGATATTAACAATCAACAAACAAATTATCAACCAATGTACACAGAATCCAACATACGCACTTCTCAAGATACCCAAATTTAGCAAGGCTACAAGTTTTATTGACAATTGTTCATAACAATACAAAAACATAAATAAATAGCTTAAAATCACCATACCTTGCGAATTGAAGCATCCGCTAAATCAATATGAAAGCATTTAGAACACGATCGAAAAATCTGAAAAATCTAAAGCATCACCCAATTGCATCTATTTCCTGAAGCAGTTCCAGTATCGTCCTAAAAATCGGAACAAAACCCAACTCTGTTTTTTCTATCTTTTTTCGATGAAAGGAAATCGAATTCTTCAATTATTGATCAAATCCTTCAGAATTTTGTTGTTGAAAGATGGATATGAAAATGAACAGAGAAAGTTGCAGAGGCTTTTTGGTTCAGTAAAATACTGTATTTATTTCTATCTCTTGTATCTGAAACGTGGAATGAATAAAATCCTTATTTCCTGCCACATCATTGCCCCACCTCAGCATGCGTGAAAGTGGCGAACAATTAGCGCGACGCCTAGCGCGACCGAAAATACTTGAGTAAGTTCGTAAGGATGAAACACCGGCGTTATCAAAGAAAAGGATGAAAATAGAGCAAGACAAAAAAAATACATTAGATAGTGGTAAGACCTGATAAGAATCCATATGAACATGCTTCAACAACGGAATGAGCTTGTGGGGATAAAGTGAAAATGAGACCGAAATAGAGAAACTCAATTGTGTGGATTATGATACAATCTCAAGAGAACCATGATGATACATGTATAAGACATCCACCACTGTACACTAACTTATGGTTATTAAAAGTTAATCTGAATACCATTTCAGGCTACACAAGCTTACTATCAAGAAGCAAACAATTCATTCCAAGGACGAATCATTGATTTATTGAGAGGAAAAATCACCATTGCAAACAAAGATACTCATGCCTCCCGTCTCCTTCCACCCTTGCAGTAACCTAATGAGCATACAAGTGCAATGAGAATCCTAATTGATGTAAGGATGATTTAGAGACATATATGTAGAGAAAGTGAAGACTGAAGATACAAGTTGCTTAAAGTCATTCACCCCTGAAAATCAGGGTTTAATTGGGGGCCATAGATTCTAATTAGGGGCCTCACTCATTTTATTTTCACCCCAAAATTTTCAGGGGCGTATCAATACTAAAGTGAAAACTCAATTTATCCCTTATTTTAAAAAAAAAAATTAAATTTAAAATCAAAATCAAAACTTAATTTTTTTTTTCTGCACAAATATGTATGAAAAGTCGTCATGGTATTTAAGTGTATCAGTCACGATTCTAAACAGTCATTATTGTTTAAAAAACGACCCACAAGAGTCATCATTGTTTCAGTGACGACTCTAAACAGTCATTATGTTATGACGGAGCGCGACTCTATTTTATGTTATGACGGAGCGCGACTCTATTTTATGGCATTGCAACCAGTCCAAACATGCCTGGGATTTTCTGATGGCGATTCCAATTGTGGGGCTTAATCAACATATTGGAGCTAGGCAGTTCGGTGCAATTCTCCGGTACAGATTAAGGATCCCTCTTTTTGAGGAGGATGGTTCTTGTCCCTTTTGCAAGAGAGATATGGATATTTTTGGTGATCATGCCTTACATTGTGCGAATGAGGTTGGGCTTAAATTTTGACATGATTTGGTGCGAGACACTCTTGCAGACATGTGCTACCGTGTAGGCGTACCTGCTAGGAAGGAGGTTGACTTGGGGCTTCTCGCTAATAATGGCACTGCTCTGAGACCGACTGACTTACTTGTGCATAATTGGGATAATGGGCGGGATGTGTGTTTGGACGTGACCGGTGTTTCTCCTTTTACCTGGGGTGGAGTTCGTACCTTTTCCCCAGGTCTTGCCATTAAGAACGCTGTTTCTCGCAAGAATGCTAAATACTTGGAAAAGTGCACTTCTCATGGCTTTGGCTTTGAGACTTTGGCCTTCATTACCTTAGGGGAGTTAGGTGACGGTACCATAGATTTTCTGAAGCGTCTGCGCAATTATATGGCTAGCCATGATGCTAATATTCGGGTTGGAGAGTTTTTTTTTTCATAGGTTAGGTGTGGTTATTCAAAAAGGTGTTGGAGCTCAGCTTGTTGCTAAGCTTCCATCCAATTTCTTACCAGTTGATAGTCTTTTTGATTTGTAATTTTCTTCGCTTTATGGAGTACAAATTATTATGAGTGAAATGGACACAAAAAAAATAGCAAGGATGAAACTGGATTCATCCTGGCTTAAACTTAAAAAATAGCGAGGATGAAACTGGATGCATCCTGATGTAAATAAATAATTTGAAAATGGGCAAGATGAAACTGGTTACATCCTTCCTATTTTTATATTTTTGTCCATTTAAACAGTATCAAAATCTAAATGTCTTTTTCAACCAGGAATTATTGATTTTGGTCTTTTTAACCAATTTTGTGTTTTGAATAGATACTGATCCTTGGAACTTGGCGAAAACTTCAACCCCAGTAGCAATAAATTTTATCTAGAGATATATATTTTGGAAAATGTTTACCCATTTTCTGCAAACTAGTTTGCACTCGAAGATTATGGTACTGTTAAAATTTGCAAAACTAGTATGCCGAAAATTGTTAAACATCTTTCAGACACCTGCTGATAATAACCAATTGGTACTAATATGTGTCCAGTCCACTACAAATGAATCATACAATAGCAAAAAATACTAATTTGTTGACAAGTTGATAAACAAGACACAACAAAAAGGTATCAAAAAGGTCTGCTTAATTATAACTCTCTGTGATAAGACCATAACAAACGAAATAGCTTTGAATTTGTATTCTCCACTTAACCAGAAATCTGAGTAACAAGTGTCTCCTAATTACATTTATGACCTTGTCTTCTTCTTTTTATCCTCTAAAGTTAAGAACAGAAAGCTAGGTTAAGGTAAATGTTACTGAAGAAGGTTTTCGAGATCAATTGAGAATGAGTGGGAATGAAAATATATGCAATATGAGAAGGTAAGCTTTTGCTTATGCTGTAATCAGGTTTTCAGGGGTAAATCAACAGTTAAGTGGTATAGGAAACATTATAATGCTCATTGGATTCAAAGGATAGTTCCTCCTCCACATTCCCATATGAAACCATCTATTACTTATCCAGATGATGCCATTTTGCAGAATGAAAAGAAGATGGAGACAATCACCACCAGAACAAATATGAGAAGGTAAGCTTTTGCTTGATCCTGAGTTTGGTTTTCTTATGGTTTATGACGCTGTTGGAAGGAAAAAAATGAAGAGAACCATATACAAATGTACATCTGAATCATCAACCACCCCAGTTTGCAAAGTGAAATTGTTAATCTGAAATACTAACAGTCCATCTCAGCAGCATCTCTGCACAACAAAGTAGACGAAGGGAATTGTTGACAATCAATTCTAAGATCTAAGTAAATGGTACTCACATTTTAAAACAAAGGGAGCATTATTAAACAATGTACCAAAACCATATAAGTTCAATTTTGTGTTTTACCATACCAAATTTCGCTGTTGAGAGGAATCTTTGCTTTGCATTTTGAGAGGAAAAATTGTAGACACGGTATAGATGGATTTTCAGTGCCTCCAAACATGTAAAAGAGCTCCTCAAGACCTAACAGGTAAAGACCGTTAAAATTTTAGCATGACAAACAATATGAATTCAAGTGAGGACAGCAAAATTGATGGATTATCATTACTAAACTTAATTATTAACAATAAGGGTTAATTAGTCATTTCCAGGGTTTTATTGATAAGGGGCACTTGAATTTACTTCTAATGACCTTTTTTATCTTATTAGGTTGCCGCCCCTCTACCGATTCCTACCGCCCCTTTACCAAGTGCCTTAAATTTCGCCAACCAAACGCCCATGTTTTTTTGCAATTTTAAGAACTTTCCGCGACTCTAATTATGTTGCCTCATGGACAAACTTATGTTGGTAGCCAAACTAAAAAAAAAACACCGAAACGAAGGTGACCTGATACAGATACCGGTATCATGATACGGGAATGCTGTTTTTCACGTACTGACAGCCGGATATGGCATCACTATGGTAACCATTACTGCACCAGCATTATTTTCAATAAAGATTTCAATACTAAACCTCTTCAATTTAAGCATGAAATAAACATAAGTTCGAGCAGTTTGATTCAGATGAAAGGGCATATACATTTGAATTAGCTTGGATCTCTAGCCATTTTTCATTTTATAGCTAAGCTGAGTTCCAATTAGCCGTTGTTTAACTTTCTAGCTGAGTTCTAATCACTAAATCTATCTTACTAATATAAAGAAAAGAGGTAATTGTTTGGTGAAGCCTTATTTTGGTGAAGCCTTTTTACATGACAATAATACCCTCATTAACTAAGCTTTTAGTTAATATTTGTATATTTACAGGAGTGCCATTGTTTTAAAAATAGATCAAAAAAATTAAAACTTAGATATCTTTAAAAATACACATCCGATTTTTGCAAAATTAATATATTTTGAAAGCTCTTTAAATTATCTACGTAATGAGTACAAACAAGGATATTAAATTTTTATTTTCCATTATAATCAAATTTGGTGTTGTTAAAAGAATCCAATTCAAGCATGTGCATCGCACATGTGGCCTTACTAGTGATTAAGAAAGAGATCATCCTGAATCAATCGAAACTCAGGAATTTCATTCACATATTCATCGATTTTACATATGGAATTCACCTAATGAATTTCTTGTAATGAACATCACTTCTGTTGTTATCCCATCAGCTACGCCCCGTAAGCTATGATTTCTTGAGCTTCCCAACGTGGCCCCAAATTTAGTTGTTTAGCAATCCAAGGAATCTGAGTTCTCCGGTTCGAGACTGAACATCATCTTCAGCAATTGCTGTCTAAACTACACAAATTTAAATTTGTTGGTGCGTGTGAATTAGCAATTGAAGAGAATCGAAGTTTAGATGTAAATGAAATGATCCACATCGATTCCCTGAATTGTTTCTTGAGAGGAGATACCATAATGCTAACCGAATTCAAACGCGGGGATGTATTGTTGTTTTGATCCGCCAGATTCCCAAGCGAAACCACCACTTACTAATAATCTACATGATTCCATTGTTGTAGATCGAAAAGAAGAAGAAGGAGACAATTAATCACCAGCAGTAAAAGATATATGAGAAAGTAAAGTAAGCTTTTGGTTGATCCTGGTTTAGTTTTCTGTGATGATCATATATGGCGGCCCACTATGGTTTATGACGGCTTCAGAGGGAGAGAGCTGGAGAGATGGGAAAGGAAGAAGAAGAAGAAGAATAAGATCTACCATCTAGGGTTTTGGTTTGGTATCAAATAGTAACCACGGCCAAAATTAGTCAAACAAAGTCAAGGTCATAGCTGACTAGGTGTGTGTGTATACACAAATAAATGGCTAAATCCCATTATTTGAGAGATGTGATCTCTATAATGAATCACTCTCCTCTGGGAAAAAAAAATTACTTACGTTTAGCACTTGGGTAAATTGATTTGTATTTCAAAAGTTTATGGTCGTTGGATTAAAAATTTATTTTAGCTTATAGCTGTTTTCGGTAAGATGCCCATAATTTGGTAATTGAAAAAAAACAGAAACAACTAATAGTAAGTAGTGCCATGATTTCCTGAACATGGAATGATGTTATAACCTTGGACCTCTTGATGATAGATGGAAATGTAAATTACCTGTACTGCCCAATGGCTATCAAATATTTTTTTATACTCTCCTCTCCTCTCTCCTCTCTCCACTCTAGAAACAAACACCTCTACTACAGGCAAAAAATCCGCCGCTCCTTTCTTGCTCGGATCTAGTCTTTGACTAGATCCGAGCAGGCCTTTAATTCCTCCCCGGTTTGCTTTCATGTAGTTGGTATCTCCTGTTGTCAAGAATATCAAAGTTGCCATGGTAGCTTGTAGCTCTCTTCTTCCCCTTGTCTCTCTTCAATTCCTGGATTGAAGAAGTTTGTCCCCATTTCCCCTTTACAATCTCACCTCATGTTAGAGGTACTGCTGGTCCCAATCTATATAATCAGTGAAATCCTTAATTAATTTCCATCGATCAAAGAAGATGCTTCATCCTAACCTAAACAAAATCTCCAAAGAACCAATCCCCTTGCACCCATTTCTCGTATCTTCAGTTCCTAACCAACAATGGTGTTGGTTAATCGATAAGTCTTTTGCACCCACCTCTCAAATCTTCGCTCTTAACCAACAATGGTGTTGGTTACTGATAAATCCCTTGCACCCATCTCTCAAATCTTCAGTTCTTAATCAACAATGGTGTTGGTTACTGATAAATCCCTTGCACCCATCTCACACACATTCAGTTCTTAACCAACAATGGTGTTGGTTACTGAATAAACTTCCAATCTTCTTCTTCGAGATGTTAATCGGCAAAAAGGTCTGTTCCCTGATGATAATTAGGGTCGCAAAATCAATGAATCTCTTCGTAATTAGGGTTGCAAAATCAAGTTCGTGCAATCGCAATCGTTTCGTGGTCGTGGATATCGACGGCGGTCGTGTTGATCGCTTGTTGTGATCGAGAGATTGGCGGCTAGATTGGTAATGATGATATTGATTAGGGTTTGTATCTTTTCTCATGGGCTCCCTGACTTAACGGGCACTTCCAAATGTTACTAGGTTATCTCAAAGTTTCAGTTAGTACTTTGTAATGGGCTTTCTGGGCTCTTCGAGGTTGTGTTGTAAAGCTCTCTCAATAAGTCCATTGAGACTTGAGAGTTCTCTCTGTTTTTTTATTTTTGGGTCCGGTTGTAATCTATTCTTATTTCTCTAATATAATCCTCCTTTCACGATTAAAAAAAAAAAAAAAAAAAAAAAAAAAAAATCAAATATTTTTTTATCTTTCAACTAATCTGGACACTTGACCCCCTACTAAGCAAGGGTGTAACTTATTCACTTTGCAAATTGAATCTTGCGTTTGAAAAGAATACATAGAGTCCTGCTAGAAATGACTACCGAGCCTTTTTTGAGTGGAATAACGAGGTTAGCTCTAAATTCCACCACAGTGAAAGTACCACGCCACAAGTTCTCAAATCTAGTATTTTGCTTTGTGGCGCGGCATTTCACTGTGGCGGAACCCAAAGGCTTCACCTCACTATTCCATTTCACTGTTTTAACATACAGAATTCTGCTGTCAAGAGGAATCAAAATTTTCTGAGAGAAAATTATTACCGCAAGGAAAGATTCATACATAAAAGAGCTCCTCCACTAAACGTTTACACCATGAGGTAACCTAATGAGTAAAGAAACGCTGAAATTTCAGCATCACAACCAACCAATGTGACAGTTATAACATACAAGCTGAGTTTAATTCTATAAAGGCAAACTACAAACTCAATAAGTAATTCAAATAAGACATCTCTGATTCATATGTTTATTAATGATAATTACTAAGGATATACAAATGATTCATCATCATCACATAAGAAGGGTATGTGATGATATTCATCTCAAATTACTCCTCAATTGATCTTGTCCTTTCTTCATTCCGACATATCATATCGAGTAAGTATCCAGTTCCCTAATTTCACCAATAATAAGTACACAGAGTAAACCCAAAATCTCAACTCCTGGTGGATCTAAATGTTCAAATGGGTAACCCACTTCGATTCCCTCGTAACATTTACATTCACATTCACTTATAGTTTCGGGTGATGATAGTATAACTCGCTCATTATTGAAGGAAGGGTTTTGAAATCAAGAATGAGAATCAAGATTTGGAGTTAAAAATTCTCTTTCTTTATTGTAAAGAAAGATTAGACCATAAGAATAGTTGTTTTTGAGAGGAGATATCATAATGCTGATTGGATTGGATCGATGTAATGTTGTGTTGTTCCTCCACCAGATTCCCATATGAAAACACTTAGTAATAATCTGCATACCTCCATCTGTAGAATGAAAGTAGAAAGAATTAGATATTCAACTAAGCTTTAAGTTGATCCTGGCTAGTACTAGGGCTCGGATTTGAGGGTTTCAAGATTTACGACGGCAGGGACAGGTTTTGAGTCTTATGTTTTAGGGTTTCTATTTGGTGGTAGGTCACTTGGTATTAAATAGTAAGGTCGGTCAAACCTAGTCAAAATAAGTTAAGGTCATGGGAATCATATCCTAGGTGTGCCACAAATTTAGGTTGTTTTTTTCTTTCCAAACTGAATCGACTCCTATGTGACTCGATAAAAGTTACAGTTTTTTAAACTGACTGATATAAGTTACAGTAAAAATCGCCATATGGAAATTATAAGACTCAAAACCTGTGACGGACTGATGTAGTACATCTTAATACGTATCAACCATTACAGTTGGTCCCTAGTACGTGTATCAACTGTTACAGTTGATCCCATCAGTTTGTTTTAGTTTACTTGCTTTGCAAGTCCTTTGCTTTCCTAGTTTAGGTTACATTCCTTTTTCTTTTCTTTTTAGTCGGTCATGCTAGTCTATATAAAGGCTAAGCCTTCTTGTTTGGAGATATCTTTTATCAATCTTATTATCAATATTATTATCATCAACTTTGATTATTCAAACTCTTAATTCTTGATCCTAGAATCAGGTTTTAATTAAGTTTCTGACGAAACTTAAACTCTATCCTTGTTACCCTAATCTGTGCTACAATAGTTGGTATCAGATACAACGTTTTTAGTTTTTACCTAGAAACAGATCCTTACACAGCTTCCGCGCAACTTCCACAACCCTACACAATCTTCACAAGCAATGGCAGATGCAACTTTTACCAAAGCTCTTGAAGAAATCAAAGGTCTCTTGAAAACTTCCATGTCTGAACTTACTACCAAATTTGAAACTCATGAAAAAAACGTCAAGACTATTACTGGTAGTTTAGAAAAGAAGTTTGAAACATTGGAAAAGAGGATTGAATCTATGGAAAATAGGTTAGTTTTCCAAGGCGATTATGTCAACAAATTATTGAAACACACTGGTTTAGAAAAGGAAGACATACCTGAGTTAGTCGATGATACAGAAGAAGGAGACCAAAGCTCTGGCGAAAAAGAAGATGATAAAACAAAGAAAATTAAACCTTCCTTTGTTCAAAATACGTCTATCCCGGGACATGTGTCACATGTTATTCATCACACAGAACCATCAGAAGGTTATATTCATAAAAAATATACCACGATAAATATCAACAGTGATGATGAAGACAAACATGAAGACATCCTAGAAAAACAATGGAAAGACGAAAAACTATTGAAGTCTAATATGAATTCTTATGGAAATCTTCCAGAATACAAATTAAAGGCTGATATTCCTAGTTTTCATGGTGGTTTACATTTTGAAGATATGCTGGATTGGATATATGAAGTAGAATCGTTTTTCACTTTTATCTAAGTCCCTGATTCTACTAAAGTGAAACTAGTAGCATATAAACTTAAAGGCAGAGTTGCAGCTTGGTGGGAAACTCTTTGTGATGATCGACGTAAGTATCACAAACCTCCTATACGAACTTGGAAGAGAATGCGAGACTTATTAAGAGCTAAGTTTCTACCACAAGATTTTAAACAACAACTGTTTCTCAAACTTCAAAACTGTCGACAAGGAGCTAGACTAGTAGAAGAATATGTAGCTGAATTCTATGCATTAATTGCTCGTAACAGGTTGAACGAAACTGAAGAACAGTTGGTTGCACGTTTTATAGATGGATTGAACAATCTGATTCAACAGGGAATGACACAATCTGCATTTACAATGGTTGAAGCTATTCAACAAGCTATAAAGATTGAAAGGCGTGTATTAAATTCTTCCAGATTAGCATCACCTCGTCAAGCTCGTTATCAACATTATTATAAAACTTCTAGACCATATAATTCTTCTTATGGTTATCAAGGTGACAAGGGATCAACAGTCGTTGTTGCTCCATATTCAAAGGGATCAACTGTCTTTGTTGATCCAACTGACAAAAATACAATCCAGCCATATCAGCATCAACAAACAACATCTGTTCTTCCAGAAGCTTCTCCAATGATGCATATACCATCTGCTAAATCACCTCAGACTAATCCTCAACGAGATGTTGTTCGCAATACTAGAGGTAACCAATTTCAACAACAATTTCCACCATTATCTAAATCCTGTAATCATTATACAAAATTTAGTGGAGATAGATGTAATAAGTGCAACCAAACTGGCCATACTTCTAGTGATTGTCACAAGTTTCATGCTTACATTAATGAAACTCAAGAAGAAAATTTGGAAGAAGAAGATCTAGAAGACGAAGAATTACTTTATCTTCAAGAACATGAGACTTATGATGCAGATTTTCTTGGAATGATTCGACCAGTTTTAATCACTGAACCATGTCCTACTCTAATACATAGTATTTTCAAATCTCATTGTCTCATTGAAGAGAAGCTTTGCAATACGATCATTGACAGTGGAAGTACCGAAAACTATGTTTCTGCAAAGTTGGTTGAAAAACTTGGTTTACCTATTACTCTACATCCAAAGCCGTATTCAGTTGGTTGGATACACATTTCATCCACTCAGCAGATCACCCATCAATGTTTGGTGAAGTTTTCTTTCCCTGGTGTTTATGGGTAAAAATCGTTTCTGCCGATTTCGGTAAATCGGTAGGTGAGTGAGAAACTGGTTCAAACCCTAAACAAATGTGCTGCATGTGAGCACTTTATAGATTCGAGAGATCAATATGTACAAGTCCGGCCTAAACCAAGAAATGGCCGTTCCAGACTTGCTTCGGTCACAAAGTGGAGGAGAAGGGTTGATTTGGGGAGGGAAGCAAAGAAAGGTGTTGAGACCGAATAATTGGGGAGAGTAGCGTCTCGACTTGTATCGTAAAGTGAAAGCTTCGGAAGCTTGCAAGAGGTGGAAGCTTTTGGGAGAGCTTGCAAAGTTGCCTTTCTGAGAGTGTAGTATTTTTCTCATGACCGAGACTTGTTGTCTGGTGGAAATAGGTAAGACCTATTTATACAAGTCGAGACTAAAACGTACCCTGGCCTCATGAAGGAAGAGAGTAAAGGGTGAAATAATGAGAGGAGGTTGTAACCGCAAGGTGTTTATTGGTGAAAACGTTTTCACCATTATTTCCTCATTTATTTGACCGCTTTATTCCTTTTCACGCTTTCTTAATGTGAGCGTAGTGTACGCTGCAAGCTGTGACCGCCAAACCAAAACCCCGGACAAAGATCCCCCAGCTTTGTATTGATATCTCGAGTGTTGGTTGCACCTTGAGTGCAAGTGGCGCTGCTAGTGGAGAGTGTGGCATGTGCCATTGGCATGTGCGGAATGCCTTGGTGGTAGGTTGTACGTTGAGTGTAAGTGGCAATGCCAGAGCTGCTAGTGGCGTATGTGGCATGTGCCAATGGCATGTGCGGAATGCCTTGGTGGTAGGTTGCACGGTTTGCAAGTTAGGCTACCAGCGTGTGTGTTGGGCATGTGCCAATGGCATGTGCGGAATGCCTTGGTGGTAGGTTGCACGGTTTGCAAGTTAGGCTACCAGCGTGTGTGTTTGGCATGTGCCAATGGCATGCGTGGCCGTTAGGGCCGTGGCCTTGGTAGGAAAATCTACCAGCGAGCATGTTGGCATGTGCCAATGGGATGCGTGGCCGTTAGGGCCGTGGCCTTGGTAGGAAAAGCTACCATCGAGCATGTTGGCATGTGCCAATGGCATGCGTGGCCGACTTGGCCTAGGTTGCATGGTTTGTAAGCCTAAGGCGCTATATTTGGCATGCGCCAATGGCATAGCGGCTTAGAAATATGGCTTGTGGTACGTGTTGGCATGTGCCAATGGCACGTACGGCCATGTTGACCTAGTTGCACGTTTTGCAAGCCAAGGGCGCTATATTTGGCATGCGCCAATGGCATAGCGGCTTGGAAATATGGCTTGTGGTACGTGTTGGCATGTGCCAATGGCACGTATGGCCATGTTGACCTAGTTGCACGTTTTGCAAGCCTAGGGCGCTATATTTGGCATGCGCCAATTGCATAGCGGCTTGGAAATATGGCTTGTGGTACGTGTTGGCATGTGCCAATGGCACGTACGGCCATGTTGACCTAGTTGCACATTTTGCAAGCCTAGGGCGCTATATTTGGCATGTGCCAATGGTATAGCGGCTTAGTTTGGCATGGTTGCCAATGAGTGCGATATGTAGTTTGGTTTTGGCGCACGCCATGGTGCGCAAAGTGCGTCTTGGTTTTGGCGTTGTTGCCATGGTGCGCGCGCAGCGGCTTGGTTTGGCATTGTTGCCATGGTGCGCAGTATGCGGCTTGGTTTGGTATTGTTGCCATGGTGCGCAAAGTGCGGCTTGGTTTTGGAATTAGGGTTCTGTGTCGAAAACCCTAATCTGTATTTTGAAAAATACCCCTATTAATTATTTACACCTGGGTTAAATGCTCTTAGTTAATATGTTGCGGGTAACACTAGGTCATGGGGTTTTTCGATTTTACCCCTTGTTTAAAAACCACCATCAACACCTGGGTATTCAAATTATGCTTTGTGTGATGTTATTAACATGACTGCAGCAAGTTTATTATTGGGAAGACCATGGCGTATGATATTCGTGTTGTTCATAACTGCTATGAGAATACTTATACCTTTGTTCATGAAGGGTTTACTAAAGTTTTATGGCCTTTTGGTTTTATTTTATTGTAATTCTTATCTTACACTGTGGACTGCTGTTACAGGCTTTGAAGGCTCCCATGTTGATGCTTTTCGACAAGCCATAATATTAGATGAACTATTACCAGCTAGACATGATGACTATCATATGATGCTAAGGTAGTCTATGGCTTCTTCTTCGTTTTCAGAAATTTGTATGGTGTTGATATACTATTGCTCTGTCAGTTTATTAGCCTTTTGCTTTACGAGGTCTAAATGTTGGAGCTTTATTAGTAAGTTGTAGAATTGAGATTATCTCCTGGAGTTCATCCTTTGGGACACCTAGGGGAGTTTTTGGTATCATATGCTTAGGTGAACCCCCCATATTGCCACTCACTAACACTGCTTTGCAACTCAGGGCTCTACCACATGTGTTTCCACATGCTGGTTTCACAAATATTTGTATTTGATAATTACGTTTTTTCTTTAGTTGTGAGAGTCGTGCTTGGGTCATCTATGGCTCTGAATTAACAAGTGAAACATCTAATTGCATATTTTTGAAAGCAAGGAAGTTTGACATTGAAAAAACTAAGCACATGTGGGATAAAATGATTCAATGGAGGAAGGAATTTGGGGCTAACTCCATAACGGAGGTAATTTCTTTTGGCAGCATCACTGGACTCTGTAGTAGTATAAGGTTTCTGTTAGATTTTTGGATTCATGGATCTCGTTTTTTCACTCAGATGTAGTTTTTGCCTGGTTTTGGTCACTTCTTTCAATTATTAGCTTTTGGTGTTGTGGTGATATCTCAGTTCTTAATTCTTAACTAAGACTGCTTGGTTCTACTGCTGACTTATTATTATACCTTTTTTCTTCACATGATACATTGCTCTAGATGTAGATTTAATTGGACTCGCGACGGTACATTTCCTTTTTTTTCCCTTATTATTATATCTTCGAAGTGTTTCAAATTTTCGGTCTTCTTTTGTTGTAGACGGAATTTTGCTTCTTGAGGTCAATAGAAAGATCAATGTTGAATTTTTTTTTTGAATTCAAGCTTATCATTTACCGGATATGCCTTAGTATTTGATGCCTCATAGTTTGGTGAAAGATTTCTTGGCCTGTTCCACTTTTGTTTAATTTTTCGTCCATGAATTATTTTGTTCAATCCCCTTATTCTTTCCAAATACATCGCCAAATATTTGAGATGTGTGCGTGATCAGAATAGGAATCATGTGATACAGAAATGTATCGACTGAGTTCCAATAAAGGAAAATTGGATTCATAGTTTCTACAGTTCGTAATCAAGGTGCAGCACCATTTACATATCCTTATGGTTGCGGTGTTATTCAGGTTGCCCGTTGTTCTTAGTTTCATTTCAGTTTTGGACACCAACTGTTAAGTTTGTCATTAATTTTGTTTTACAAGCTTATTTCGTTTGTCCTCATAAAACTACTTCACATCTCTTATTTCCGATAGTTCTGGAGTACTGTATAGATGAGCAGCAAAGTCAGATCATTGTTGAGGAGATTTTGGAATTTGCATTTCCAAGCTTGTCTAACTGCAGTTCAGGTTCACTTGTAATTTAGATTTGTCTTTAGTATGATTAATTGGTTTTTGTTGGATCTTACTCGGTTGGTTATTGCTACTACTATTGTGTTTGCATTTCTTTACAACTATGATCAAACGATGATGGTTACTGAGACTATTTTGTCTTTAAGAGAGATCTGGAGTTAGACATTGCAACAGAAAAGACCAATATGAAGCCTGATGAGTTGCTGGAAAAATATGTTGCTTCAAAAAAGCTTCAACAAGTATATAAAAGGCTTGAGTTCATTGGTGCGCTTTCAGTACGGGTCATCGGGAAGCTTCCATTTTTGTGGTCAGTTCTCAAACTTCCATCCTATTGGTAGCCTTAGAAAGTTCCCCAGACACTTCAATAGTTTGATGCGAAGTCAAGTTTTGTGGTCTTTCCACGTAATTCTTTTTTTAGCTTTTGAAGCTAGCATAACTATCTGGATAATCAAAAATCCTGTATAGTTTTTCCATATTTGTCGTCACTCATCTGTTCCCATATCTGTTTTTTCCAAGTTTTAGAGAAACATTTTATCATAATATCATGCAACGAGAAACTAAGACATTGATTTATAGTCATCTCTCAAATGTATAAACTGTAACGACACTTGTGCGTCTTTAGCTAGAGATAGCCAGCTCAGAGTTGCTCATTTATGAGTACTAACCTGTTGACTTTAAATTATTTCCCAAGACTAAGTTTTACTTTAGAAATGCAGTGGAAGGCGATAAAAAGCTTTCCCCAACTCTTGCTCGTGTGCTCTTTATAAATCCAGATCTGTTATTTCTTGACAGGCCTATGGAATGTTACTTCACATTATAGGTTTGTTAAAATGAAACCCATTTTAGGTCTGCAACGTATTGTGGTACCGACGAGGATACTTTCAACAGTTCAATTGGTGTATGAAAGAGATTGACTGAGCACAAAATTTACTTAAGGTTTGTGGCATTTTTCATCTTTTTTGTTACATTTTTGTTTTAACAGGTTTAATATCAGCCTGAAAAATCAACAGACATGAGACAACATACATCTAACCCAATGGTAATTTCTGACTTAAGACTTCAGTATGGGGATTCTATTGTTATGTTGTTTTTATCAGCACTGCTTTGTCCAATTGAAAACTAAGTCATGCAACTCGAAAAACTACAAAATTTGATATGTATGGATTAATCTAAATTCCAAGCCCTTTAACTACAAAATGGAATCATAAATGGACTATTCAAAATTTTGAACTGTTAGCTTACAACTATCAGTTCCACAAGAATAAGTATGTCTCTGAAATAGTAATGTTGTAAAAATTGGGGGTTCTGTTTATATTCTGGGATATGAAGTATTAAAAATTTCAGTTCTCATAGTTTTAGAGAGATATGGTGTTTCAGCTATGGTTAGGAGTTTGGGGAAAGGTACGAGTCGTATTAGTAATTTAAGTTTTTAATTTTCTTGTTTACTGCTAACTTTTCCTTCTAAAACTGTTTAATGATATTCATTGTTCTTTTAATATAAGAAATCCTGTGTTGTTGCTTTAGAAATGTAATTATGGATAATTAGTTTGTATTCATTTTGCAGAGGAAGTCCGGGTGCTATGAAGAAGAGATCACAGAGGATAAACCTCAAGAGTTGATGACATTGTTCCAAATTTTGGTTCAAGCGTTCGTGACATGGAGTTGCGGGTGTGTGGGTCAATAAAGTAGAATTCAATCAACTTGAGTATAATTCTATCAACTTAATTTACGGAAAAATTGGTCTCCAAATTTCATTGTTAATTTCTTTTAGTTGGTACTAATGAGAATACTTTTCTATGAAGTATATCGAATTATGTAAATTACATCAAACATTAACTTCTTGTATCCAAACTTATTTAGTTCAGAATTTCTAGTTCCTACTAATTAAATCAATTTTGAAGAGTCAAAAATTCTTTCCTACTATGACTAACTATGTTACCCGTCGTATGAACTCAAAACAAATTAGGGTCTATAATGGATGGATTTACGGTAGCAGTTTTATCTCAAAAATTTTACCTACAAAGACAGGTTCACAGAAGAAACTGTTACCTAAGTACAAGAAATTAAGTTTTTGATAACAGTTTTATTTAAAATATGTTACCGTAACTTGTCAACAATGACAGGTTCGTGCAGAAAACTGTTACCTTAGTGTATGAATTTGATTTTCTGATGACAGTTTTTCTAAAAAAGTGTTACTATAAGTCGTCAACAGTGACAGTTTTTGAAAGAAACGGTTACCTTACAGTCATGAATCTGTAACTGTTTCTTAAAGACCTTTTGTAAGAGAGGCTTTGGTGACAGTGCAATTATTTTTGAGAACTGTCATGTAAGTATTACGGTGACAGTTCTGAACTGTGACCTAACACCATTTTTGTACTAGTGCTGCAAAACCTGGGGGAGCATTCGAATTACTAAACTGACCTTGGTTCTGGTCCTTAGACCATGAGAGGTTCGGATGGTTTCTCCAACCAGGATTATAGGTTTCTGAATATGGGTCAAACTTTTGACTAGTTATCAAATCTAGTGTTATTATTATAAAGAGCATTGGCTTGCTCTTCAATAGTCTGGCCTTCCCAAAAAGACTCCACTCTACCACTAGTGTGACCCAATTAGAAAGCTTCTAACCTTTTAGCTATTGCTGCAATTTTGGCATCTGATTCAAAGCCTCCTTCTAGCCTATTAACGTTTCCTCTTCCTAGAAGAAGTGTTTTCTTGGGTTCCCTACTATTTTCCCATTGTTGGGTCTTTTCGGCGATTTCATGCAAATGTCATTGCCTGATCAACTGTTTGGTTTTCAAACCCACCTGTACACATAGACTCTACTGTGGTCGTAGTGGAATAATCTAAACCCTCATAAAGGATCTGAACTAACCTAACCTTTTCTAGACCATGATGAGGACATTGGGTTAATAAATCATTGAACCTTTCCAAATACCTATACAAAGATTCTCCCTCCTGTTGAGAAAATGTGTAGATTTGCGTCCTAATAGACGATGTTTTGTGCCTAGGGAAAAACTTGTTCAAAAAGGCAGATGTAAATATGTTTCAATTGAACCAGAAGCCAAACTATATAGCCACGATTTGGCTTTATCCTTCAAGGAAAAAGGGAATAACCTGAGTTTCAAAGCATCATCATCAAGGTTTTTAATCTTTAGGGTACTACAAATTTCCTCAAAGTCCCTAACATGGAAATAGGGGTTTTGATTTTCTTTCCCTAAGAAGATTGGGAGCAAACTGTAAAGTCCTGTGTTTAAGTTCATAATTTGCTTCATTTCGCTAACCTGATGCACGAGGGACGAGTAGTCCTAGTTGGATTCAACAAAGCTTTCAAAGTTGCCATTTCTGGTACTATCAGAATATTAGGGATTGTCTCCCCAAATGGACGTTCAAAAACGGACTCTTCAAAAATCGGACTTTCTAAATCGAGGTAATCGAGACGCTTAGAACTACTAGGTGTCTCTTTAACAAATCTACCTAGGGCGTCTCTTTTACGTTCAGGCATGTAAAAGAATAAGGAAGGGGATTCTATGCAATCACAAATCAAGGCCGACTCAACCAAAGCAAACCTAGATATTTCTAGCAAACAAAAAGCATGATGGCTCAACTTAGATTATTTCTAGACCAGCTTCTAATCCTTCGAAAGGGAATTCGTTACAATTTAAGCAAACACCTCTGGAATCAATCCGAGTCAAAGTAAGTTGAATAGAGGCGAGGGAAGCTCGGTGGAGCTTTGATACCCAAGGCCTCACCGGAATTACAATGCGGCGCAGTCACGCATTCAATTCACGTAAAACCTTCATGAACTTCAAGTGTGCTTAAAAGAGTAACCAATATTTTTCGAATGACTTTCCTATTAAGCTCGTTACCCTATCGGTCTTGTTGTAGTCAAAATTTTAAGGATTAGGTTCGCGTAGGTTACGTGTTCCTAAGGCGGGAAAGAAGAGAACGGTGATGAAATCTGAACCCTTATCTTGTATGGCCAGGCCTTGCCCTTTACTAGAAAATTAAAGCAGCCGTATTCAAGTCCTCAGAATATATGCAAACGAAGGAGTCCAAGAACTCGCCGACAGGGGATTCGCGAGTGTTCGAATCTTACCTCCCGTTCCAGACGGGGATGAATCGGTTTGTAGTCGATTCGGGCCACCGACTCCTATGTCAAACGTACGAACCCAAGGTGCGGAGACAATATCGTAATTGTCCTCCTTCTTTGCAAACAGTTTATATTTAAGACTACCCTTCTTTAGGGTTTAAAAATAATGTCCAGAATGTCCAAATGTCCAAATATCCAAAAAGTCCAAATGGTTGGCATGCTTTGGCGCGTTTGGTGTGACTAGCGTAGCTAGGGGCAAGGCAAAGTGCGTTTGGCATGGCGCGGCTAGCTTGGGCTAGGTGTGGCTGGCATGATTTTCCATTGGCACGGAGGTGCGACTAGTATGGTTGGAATGCTTTGGCGCGTTTGGTGTGACTAGCATAGCTAGGGCCAAGGCAGAGTGCGTTTGGCATGGCGCGGCTAGCTTGGGCTAGGTGTGGCTGGCATGATTTGCCATTGGTACAGAGGTGCGGCTAGCATGGTTGGCATTCTTTGGCGCGTTTGGTATGACTAGCATAGCTAGGGCCAAGGCAGAGTGCATTTGGCATGGCGGGGCTAGCTTGGGCTAGGTGTGGCTGGCATGATTTGCCATTGGCACGGAGGTGCGGCTAGCATGGTTGGCATGCTTTGGCGCGTTTGGTGTGACTAGCATAGTTAGGGCCAAGGCAGAGTGCTTTGGCATGGCGCCGCTAGCTTGGGCTAGGTGTGGCTGGCATGATTTTCCATTGGCACGGAGGTGCGGCTAGCATGGTTGGCATGCTTTGGCGCATTTGGTGTGACTAGCATAGCTAGGGCTAAGGCAGAGTACGTTTGGCATGGCACTGCTAGCTTGGGCTAGGTGTGGCTGGCATGATTTGCCACTGGCACGGAGGTGCGGCTAGCATGGTTGGCATACTTTGGCGCGTTTGGTGTGACTAGCTATTTATGGGTAAAAATCGTTTCTGCCGATTTCGGTAAATTCGGTAGGTGAGTGAGAAACTGGTTCAAACCCTAAATAAATGTGCTGCACGTGAGCACTTTATAGATTCGAGAGATCAATCTGTACAAGTCCGTCCTAAACCAAGAAATGGCCGTTCCAGACTTGCTTCAGTCACAAAGTGGAGGGGAAGGGTTGATTTGGGGAGGGAAGCAAGAAAGGTGTTGAGACCGGAATAATTCTGGTAGAGTAGTATCTCGACTTGTATCAGAAAGTGAAAGCTTCGGAAGCTTGCAAGAGATGGAAGCTTTTTGGAGAGATTGCAAAGTTGCCTTTTCTGAGAGTGTTGTATTTTTCTCCTAACCGAGACTTGTTGTCTGGTGGAAATAGGTAAGACCTATTTATACAAGTCGAGATTGAAACGTGACTCGGCCTCATGAAGGAAGAGAGTAAAGGGTGAAATAATGGGAGGAGGAGGTAACCGTATGGTGTTAATGGGTGAAAACATTTTCACCATTATTTCCTCTTTTATTTGACCGCTTTATTCCTTTTCACGCTTTCTTAATGTGAGCGTAGTGTACGCTGCAAGCTGTGACCGCCAAACCAAAACCCTGGAAAGCATCCCCTAGTTTGTGTTGATATCTCGAGTGTTGGTTGCACTTTGAGTGCAAGTGACGCTGCTAGTGGCGCGTGTGGCATGTGCCAATGGCATGTGCGGGATGCCTTGGTGGTAGTTTGCACGGTTTGCAAGTTAAGCTACCAGCGTGTGTGTTTGGCATGTGCCAATGGCATGCGTGGCCGTTAGGGCCGTGGCTTTGGTAAGAAAAGCTACCTGCGAGCATGTTGGAATGTGCCAATGGCATGCATGGCCGTTAATGCCGTGGCCTTGGTAGGAAAAGCTACCTGCGACTATATATGTTGGCATATGCCAATGGCATGCGTGGCCGTTAGGGCCGTGGATTTGGCAAGAAAAACTACCTGCGAGCATGTTGGCATGTGCCAATGGCATGCGTGGCCGTTAGGGCCGTGGCTTTGGTAAGAAAAAGCTACCCGCAAGCATGTTGGCATGTGCGAATGGCATGCGTGGCCGTTAGGGCCGTGGCCTTGGTAGGAAAAGCCACCCGCGAGCATGTTGGCATGTGCCAATGGCATGCGTGGCCGTTAGGGCCGTGGCCTTGGTAGGAAAAGCTACCAAATGAGCATGTTGGCATGTGCCAATGGCATGCGTGGGTCAAGTTAGGGCCGTGGCCTTGGTAAGAAAAGCTACCTGCGAGCATGTTGGCATTTGCCAATGGCATGCGTGGGCCGTAGGGCCGTGGCTTTGGTAAGAAAAGCTACCAGCGAGCATGTTGGCATGTGCCAATGGCATGCGTTGCCGTTAGGGCCGTGGACTTGGTAGGAAAAGCTACCAGCGAGCATGTTGGCATGTGCCAATGGCATGCGTGGCCGTTAGGGCCGTGGCCTTGGTAAGAAAAGCTACTTGCGAGCATGTTGGCATGTGCCAATCGCATGCGTGGCCGTTAGGGCCGTGGCCTTGGTAGGAAAAGCTACCATTCAGCATGTTGGCATGTGCCAATGGCATGCGTGGCCGTTAGGGCCGTGGCCTTGGTAGGAAAAGCTACCAGCGAGCATGTTGGCATGTGCCAATGGGATGCGTGGCCGTTAGGGCCGTGGCCTTGGTATGAAAAGCTACCAAATGAGCATGTTGGCATGTGCCAATGGCATGCGTGGCCGTTAGGGCCGTGGCCTTGGTAGGAAAAGCTACCAGCAAGCATGTTGGCATGTGCCAATGGCATGCGTGGCCGACTTGGCCTAGGTTGCGTGGTTTGTAAGCCTAGGGCGCTATATTTGTCATGCGCCAATGGCATAGCGGCTTGGAAATATGGCTTGTGGTACATGTTGGTATGTACCAATGGCACGTACGGCCATGTTGACCTAGTTGCACGTTTTGCAAGCCTAGGGTGCTATATTTGGCATGTGCCAATGGCATAGCGGCTTAGTTTGGCATGGTTGCCAATGAGTGTGATATGTAGTTCGGTTTTGGCGTCGCTGCCATGGTGCGCAGTGTGCGGCTTGGTTTGGCATTGTTTCCATGGTGCAGTGTGCGGCTTGGTTTGGCATCGCTGCCATGGTGCGCAGTGTGCGGCTTGGTTTGGCGTTGCTGCCATGGTGCGCAGTGTGCGGCTTGGTTTGGCGTTGCTGCCATGGTGCGCAGTGTGCGGCTTGGTTTGGCATTGGTGCCATGGTGCGCAGTATGCGGCTTGGTTTGGCATTGTTGCCATGGTGCGCAGTGTGCGGCTTGGTTTGGCGTTGCTACCATGGTGCGCAGTGTGCGGCTTGGTTTGGCGTTGTTGCCATGGTGCGCAGTGTGCGGCTTGGTTTGGCATTGTTTCCATGGTGCGCAGTGTGCGGCTTGGTTTGGCGTTGCTGCCATGGTGCGCAGTGTGCTGCTTGGTTTGGCGTTGCTGCCATGGTGCGCAGTGTGCATCTTGGTTTGGCGTTGCTGCCATGGTGCGCAGTGTGCGGCTTGGTTTGGCATTGGTGCCATGGTGCGCAGTGTGCGGCTTGGTTTGGCGTTGCTGCCATGGTGCGCATTGTGCGGCTTGGTTTGGCGTTGTTGCCATGGTGCGCAGAGTGCGGCTTGGTTTGGCGTTGTTGCCATGGTGCGCAGTGTGCGGCTTGGTTTGGCATTGTTGCCATGGTGCGCAGCAGCGGCTTGGTTTGGCGCCACGCCATGGTGCACAAGTGTGCGGCTTGGTTTTGGAATTAGGGTTACCGTGTCGAAAACCTAATCTGGTATTTTGAAAAAATACCCTTATTAATTATTTACACTTGGGTTAAATGTTCTTAGTTAATGTGTTGCGGGCAACACTAGGTCATGGGGTTTTTCGATTTTACCCCTTGTTTGAAAACCACCATCAACATTAAGTCCCTTGCTTAGCTCGGAACAGGGCTTTGTTGCGAGGTAAGAATAAGATGGTGAAAAACTATCAACAGCGAACCATAAAGAGAATTGAGGAGGCTTGTCTGACCTTTTATAGATAGGATTTGGAATCCTTGCCTCTGGTAGTTTTGCACAAATTGGGAGGCGGGCACAATTGGTGGGGCGGTGCAACTCGGGCGACATTGGGAAATTGGCGTGAGTTGGGAAACCGAGCGTGCTAGCTGGTGGGACCGGCGCGATGTGGAAGCTGTGCGTGCTTGCAGGCGTGACTTGGGCGGTCATAGGGAAGTCGGTGCAATTGGTGGGGCCGGTGCAGCTTGGGCGACGTTGGGAAATTGGCGTCAGTTGCGAAACTGAGCGTGCTAGCTGGTGGGACCGGCGCGATGTAGAAGTTGTGCGTGCTTGCAGGCGTGACTTGGGCGGTCATAGGGAAGTCGGTGCAATTGGTGGGGCCGGTGCAGCTTGGGCGACGTTGGGAGGTTGCGTGAATAGGGAAACTGAGTGTGCTAGCTGGTGGGACCGGCGCAAGGTGTCGAAACTGTGCGTGCTTGCTGGCGTGACTGATGTAAACAAGGAGGGAGTAGGCGTTTCTTGAGATTGCAAAGTTTCCTTATCTTGCTTTCCTTCACGTGCGGCTTCAATTAGGGCATTGTTGTCATGAATACCCTTCCGCAGGTTTGTCGTTTGAGACTCGTATGAGGTGTCTGTCCTCCAATTATCGGAATGTTGGTGGTTTCTTGGTGCGGAAAGAATTCGTAGCCCTTTATACGAGGATATGGAAGACATACGGCCATATTGCTACCAGGAGCGTGGTGAAGTGTTTGTTCGTCCGCTTTGGTTTCGTAGAGGAACTCGTCTTTTGCCAATGATTGCCGAGATGGAGAATGTGTCCATTTATGCTTTGTTGTGGAGTCACCATTCAAAAGTGGGAGAACATGGTGTCTACTCGTGAATCTTTGGAGTTTAACGTTAGGCTGTCATGCGGCACCGCCTCAATATTGTGAAGGTCGACAGTGGCTGGGTATTCTTGCCGGTGTGATTCCCGCCACGAAAGCCATCTTTGGAAGAAGAGGAAGTTTGGGCCCCAGAGTCTCGGAGGATTGAAGAGTTAACTCGAGATTTGAAGAGTAGGACTGAAAGATATCATGGCCGATTGAAGATGATATTTTGTAGGGATTATAATTTACTAGATGGGCTTTTCTGATTTGCATTATGAGATTCAAAGGCTCCTCTTTCTCTCTTTTTTTTTTGAAGAAAATAAAGAGATTCTGTTAATCTGTTGGATTTGTATTGAAATTCGATAACTGGTAAGAAAGAAAGTAAAAGCAGAGAGAGTGCCTGGACGTTCACACTTTTGATGTAGCATGTTGCAGGGAAATGATTAGGCGTAGTACGCCTTAAGCCACTTTCCGTTGATGACCGTCTCTAGCTTTCCCCCATCTTCTTTGATAACCTTGTAGTAACCACTGTTATATGCTTTAGTGATTATGTACGTCCCTTCCCATTTGGGAGAAAACTTCGGTGCCGATGCGTCTTGCTGGATGTGTTTGGCGGTTTTTAGCACCAGATCTCCTTCCTTGAAAACCCTGGGTTTTACATGGCTGTTGTACGCCCTGGAAATCCTGTTTTTGTATGTTTTTGCATGTTCCTCTCGCCCGGATCTTTTGGAGTCTAGAGTATCCAGTCCGCAAACTGCATTGAGTGATTCGGCTTGTTCCACCGGGGTCCGCCGCTGCGGTAATTCTGCGACGGGATCTTGATTTCTCCGGGAGGATCGCGTCTCACTGTAGAAGAGGGGGAGTAAGGAGACATGCCGGTGGAGCTTCTAGAGATATTCTCAGTATGCCCAGAGAGCCATTGGCAATTGCTCATGCCGATTCTCGGGATTGTCATGTACCGTTCTACCGAGGATTCTGGATCGTAGTCTTGTTGGTACTTTCGGCTTGCCCATTTCCCCCGGGATAATAGATGGTAGAGAAGACTTGTTTGATTCCGTACCTCTCAAGTAGTTCCTGTACTTTCTTGTTAGCAAAAGGCGTGCCGTTGTCGGTGATGACGTGTTTAGGTACGCCAAAACGGCAGATGATGTGCTCCTTGATGAATGGCGCGATTGTGGCTCCAGTGGTTCCTTTCAACGGGACAGCTTCAACCCACTTGGTAAAGTACTCGGTCGCGGTTATTATGTACTCATGCTGTTTTGAGGATGGTGGGTTGATCTTCCCAATGATGTCGACTCCCAGGCCTATAAAAGGGCCACGGGCTACTTATTGCGTGCAAGGGTGTTGGAGGCGCGTGGATAAGGTTTCCATGAATCTGGCATTCTCGGCATTTCTGAACGAAAGTAGCCGCGTCGTCTTCCATGGTTGGCCAGTAGTACCCCTCGTGTATCTGCAGGAATAGTTTTTGTTTCCCTTGGTGTTCGCCTTCGTGCATTTCTCTTAACATAACTGGGACCTCTGTACCGCTCAAACACCTTAGTAGACTTCCCCCGAAACTCTTGCGATATAAAACTCCATCATGGAACACGAATCTTTTGGACTTCTGTCTTAGCTTGGATGCATCCTCTTTGTTAGTAGGAAGAATTCCATCGCGAAGGAAAACGATTTACGGCTCCCGCCAGTCCCCAGTGTGGCTGATGTTGAGGATTTCTGTCTGACATGGGGGCGCCTGGCAATTTGGACACGCTTTCTGGAGCAATCGGGATTGGGTTTACATCTCCGGCCAATAGTATCCAAGTCGTTGTAAACGACGGTAGAGGGTTACCACTGATGTTATTCCACGGACTTCGGCATGAACATGTTCAAGTCGTTGTTGTGCTTCCTCTTTCCCGAGACACCTTGACAGAGAGCCGTCTGGATTTCGATGATACAGAACACTTTGAAGCATAAAGAAATTCCGCAAAGTCTTGAGGTCGACCTTCCCTTGGAAAAGTGAGTTCTTGAGTTCTTGAATGATAGGAGTTCTCCAAATCATCGTCTTCGGCTTTCTCGGGTTGTGAAAGCCACGTTGAAGCTATCGTTTGCCGTTTTACTCGTCGTGGTTTCCTCACTCTCCTTCGAACCGTACCTTTGAGGCTAGTGTAGCTAAGCGGTCGGATGCTTGTTGCTCATACGGCCGACATGTGTGATGGTTGCTTCGGCGAAATAATTGAGTAATTTTTGTGCTTCACTCGTATGGTGCCAAATGCGTTAGTTCTTTCAATGCATAGATCCCGTTTACCTGGTTGATGAGTAATTTGGAATCTCCTCTTATCTCCAAACTCGTGGCCCCGACTTGTTTAGCTAGTGATAGTCCGATGAGGAAGGCTTCGTATTCAGCTGAGTTATTGGTGCATGAAAAGTCTAGCTTAAAAGAGTGCGAGAAGACTTCTCCAAATAGAGATACTAGTACAACACCCGCTCCTCCCAGATTAGTGTTGGGGGTGGAAGAGCCGTCAAGAACAAGAGCCATGTTTCTTCTTTGACTAAAAGATATCCTGGAAGGTCTCCTGGGAGATCTTCTCGTAATTCTCGCAGTGTCTTCTCCCGGGAATGCTGCTAACAGTGTCCGCAAATGTGCCTTGTCCTTTTATGGCCCTTGGGAAACGCACGTTATGTCGAACTCGATACCTCACAGGAGCCATTTAGCCGGGCTCCCTATCAGGGCAGGTTTCGAGAGGAGAAACTTTACAGGGTATCATTTGGATACTAGAACCACTTTATTGGAGAGGAGGTAGTTCCTGAACTTCTGGATGGAATAAATCAGTGCTAAACACGCCTTTTCCGCTTTGGGGTATCTGAGTTCAGCGTCTCTGAACGTTCGACCGAAATAGTATATGGGGTATTCCATTCCTTTGTCGTCCTTTGTGCGAGGAGAGCTCCGATGGCGTATCGCTAAAGGCTGTGTAGAGACATAGTGGTTTCCCTCGCATAGGAGGCTTCATGACGGTTGGAGAGGACGGTATTTGCTGGATCTTCTGGTACGCTTTTTGCTGAGGCGTAGTCCATACGAAATTCGCTCCTTTTTTTAGCAGAGGAGTAAACGTAGTGGTGAGTTGTGCCAGCCCAAGTATGAAGCGACGAATGTAGTTTACCTTGCCCATGAAACTCTGGAGCTCCTTTACGGTTCGTGGTGGCGGCATCGTGAGGATAGCTTGCGTTTTGACTGGATCAACTTTTATTCCTGCGGCCGTTACTTGAATCCCAAGAATTTCCCGAAGAGACACCAAAGGCGCATTTCGAAGGATTCATCTTCAACTTGTATTCGCGCATCTTTCGAACACTTGTCGCAGCGTTTCGGATGATCCGCTCGAGTCTTCGATTTAACCACCACGTCATCTACGTAATCTTCGACTTGCTTGTGCATCATATCGTGGAGATGGTAGTCATGGTGCGTTGGTAAGTAGCGCCAAATGCGTTCTTCGTGACCGAAAGGCATTACGGTGTAATAGAAGTTTCCGAGAGGGTTCGGAAAGCGCCTTACTCGCGTCGTGCTCATACATCTTTATCTGGTTGTAGCCGCTATATCCATCCATGAAAGAGAACATACCATGTCCACTGGTAGCGTCTACCAGCATGTCGATGTTAGGTAGCGGAAAATCGTCTTTGGGGCAGCATTTGTTCAAATCTCTGAAATCGACACAATATCTGATCTGACCATTCTTCTTTTTAACGGGAATGATATTGGCCAACCAAGTAGGATGATGAATAGGCTTGACGAAACCAGCGGCTAGTAATTTTTGGACCTCCGCCTTGATTTGTTCTTCTACGTCGTGTCTGAATTGTCTTGGAGGCTGCTTGACTGGTTTGGACCCGGGTATCACGTGCAGATGGTGGGTGACCAGTTTTCCATCCAAGCCAGACATTTCTTCGTAATTCCATGCGAAGACGTCCTGGTATTCTTTGAGTAGGTTGACTAGCTTTGAGCGTTCCGCAGGATGTAGAGTCGAACTGATCAGGATAGGTCGCGAAAATTCCTCATTCCCTATATTGACAGTTTCGAGTTTGTCGGTGGTTAAGTCGGTCCCATCTTGTAGCTTCTCAGGGGCGTCTGGAACTTCCTCCCCGGTCATTGTGAAGACATTCCTTCTGGGCGAGAGACTGGGTCATGGTCTCCCCTGCTAATTGCTACCAAATGGTGATAATGTGTGAGCTTTCCTTTTTTGCTCCGTCTTGCGGTAAGGGTGCACTCTCGCTTAGTGTGGGCACGGGTTACATCCGGTGGCGAGAGACTGGCGGGTCTTCCTTCTGAGGAGATGGTGGAAGGGTGGTCTCCTCTGCGGGGTATCTCCAGTTTGTCGCTATCTCTGAGCGACGTCCATTTTGGTAGCAGTAAAACCGTGAATCCCGGGCTCGCCACGCCTTTTGAACCCTCCTTCGGCCCATGTGCTTCTACGTAGTAGACCGGGGTGCATAGGGGGATAGTGACGCGGAATACGAACAACTTCTCCGTTCAATACCGTTTTAGGCATTGGTGGTATGTTTAAGGCACGATTTTGAGGTTGTGCAACCACGGCCTTCCCAAAGATCATGTGGTAGTCCTGTTCTTTTTCAATTATTTGAAACTTCACGCTTGATTGGATTGGCCCTACCGCCATCTCCAAGTTGATGTAGCCGTATGTGCTAGTTTGGTTGCCTTCAAATCTGTCATCGTGGTGGGTTGTCGTATGATCTCGTTAGGTCGCACCGGGCAGCTTTGAGTGTCTTGAGAGTGATGACATTGGAAGATGTACCGTGTTAATGAGCGCTCTTCAAACTCTATGTTCTTGACGAGAGTCAGAACATGCAAGGCCTTGTGACCGTCTTCTACCATCATGTCGTCATCGGTGAAAAAAATATTGTTGACGGATCTTCCGGGGATCCTTGGAGTCCCCGTGGGTGTAGGAACTAGTGATGCGTTTAGTGCTATTCGGTTGATAGCAGAGAATGTATTTATTCGCTGGTCCTTGGAGAGGTGCAGCAACTCACATAAGTTTTCTACCAACATGGTCGCCTCCTGGTCCGCCGGGCTTCCAAAGGGACAAAACCGTTGATTTGAGCATGCTCATTCGGGATGTTAGTCCCCTGCTCTTGATCTCCTGGGGAGCATGAATCACTTAGCCCCGATGTTAGATTGATGAGGAAGTCGAGTATGCTGTTAATCGCGTCTTTCATTAGGTCCATGTTTTTGGCGTGGATCTCCTGAGCACGCATCAGGTAAACCAGTCTTGGGACCTCTTCATTGGTGATATTGCTTCCAGAAATTGAGGAGTTATCATGACCTTGAGCGGGATCAATGTTTGTGGAGATCGCCTGATAGCCGACCATGCTTGCGTGAAATTTGCGGATGGGAGCTAGAATTTGATATTGTAACCGAAAAATCAATCCTCCCGCTGTGGTCGCCAATTGTTTATGGGTAAAAATCATTTCTGCCGATTTCGGTAAATTCGGTAGGTGAGTGAGAAACTGGTTCAAACCCTAAACAAATGTGCTGCACGTGAGCACTTTATAGATTCGAGAGATCAATCTGTACAAGTCCGGCCTAAACCAAGAAATGGCCGTTCCAGACTTGCTTCGGTCACAAAGTGGAGGAGAAGGGTTGATTTGGGGAGGGAAGCAAGAAAGGTGTTGAGACCAGAATAATTCTGGTAGAGTAGTATCTCGACTTGTATCAGAAAGTGAAAGCTTCGGAAGCTTGCAAGAGATGGAAGCTTTTTTGGAGAGCTTGCAAAGTTGCCTTTTCTGAGAGTGTTGTATTTTTCTCCTGACCGAGACTTGTTGTCTGGTGGAAATAGGTAAGACCTATTTATACAAGTCGAGATTGAAACGTACTCTGCCTCATGAAGGAAAAGAGTAAAGGGTGAAATAATGGGAGGAGGTGGTAATCGTATGGTGTTAATGGGTGAAAACGTTTTCACCATTATTTCCTCTTTTATTTGACCGCTTTATTCCTTTTCACGCTTTCTTAATGTGAGCGTAGTGTACGCTGCAAGTCGTGACCCCAAACCAAAACCCTGGAAAGCATCCCCCAGTTTGTGTTGATATCTCGAGTGTTGGTTGCACTTTGACTGCAAGTGGCGCTGCTAGTGGCGCGTGTGGCATGTGCGGAATGCCTTGGTGGTAGGTTGCACGGTTTGCAAGTTAAGCTACCAACGTGTGTGTTTGGCATGTGCCAATGGCATGCGTGGCCGTTAGGGCCGTGGCTTTGGTAAGAAAAGCTACCTGCGAGCATGTTGGCATGTGCCAATGGCATGCGTGGTCGTTAGGGCCGTGGCTTTGGTAAGAAAAGCTACCTGCGAGCATGTTGGCATGTGCCAATGGCATGCGTGGCCGTTAGGGCCGTGGCCTTGGTAGGAAAAGCTACCTGCGAGCATGTTGGCATGTGCCAATGGCATGCGTGGCCGTTAGGGCCGTGGCTTTGGCAAGAAAACCTACCTGCGAGCATGTTGGCATGTGCCAATGGCATGCGTGGCCGTTAGGGCCGTGGCTTTGGTAAGAAAAGCTACATGCGAGCATGTTGGCATGTGCCAATGGCATGCGGGCCGTTAGGGCCGTGGCCTTGGTAGGAAAAGCTACCTGTGAGCATGTTGGCATGTGCCAATGGCATGCGTGGCCGTTAGGGCCGTGGCCTTGGTAGGAAAAGCTACCAAATGAGCATGTTGGCATGTGCCAACGGCATGCGTGGCCGTTAGGGCCGGGCCTTGGTAGGAAAAGCTACCCGCGAGCATGTTGGCATGTGCCAATGGCATGCGTGGCCGTTAGGGCCGTGGCTTTGGTAAGAAAAGCTACTCGCGAGCATGTTGGCATTTGCCAATGGCATGCGTGGTCGTTAGGGCCGTGGCCTTGGTAGGAAAAGCTACCAATGAGCATGTTGGCATGTGCCAATGGCATGCGTGGCCGTTAGTGGCCGTGGCCTTGGTAAGAAAAAGCTACCATGAGCATGTTGGCATGTGCCAATGGCATGCGTGGCCGTTAGGGCCGTGGCCTTGGTAGGAAAAGCTACCAAATGAGCATGTTGGCATGTGCCAATGGCATGCGTGGTCATTAGGGCCGTGGCCTTGGTAGGAAAAGCTACCAATGAGCATGTTGGCATGTGCCAATGGAATGCGTGGCCGTTAGTAGGCCGTGGCCTTAGTAGGAAAAGCTACCGATGAGCATGTTGGCATGTGCCATTGGCATGGGTGGCCGTTAGGGCCGTGGCCTTGGTAATAAAAGCTACCCGCGAGCATGTTGGCATGTGCCAATGGCATGCGTGGCCGTTAGGGCCGTGGCCTTGGTAGGAAAAGCTACCTGCGAGCATGTTGGCATGTGCCAATGGCATGCGTGGCCGTTAGGGCCGTGGCTTTGGCAAGAAAAGCTACCAGCGAGCATGTTGGCATGTGCCAATGGCATGCGTGGCCGTTAGGGCCGTGGCTTTGGTAAGAAAAGCTACCCGCGAGCATGTTGGCATGTGCCAATGGCATGCGTGGCCGTTAGGGCCGTGGCCTTGGTAGGAAAAGCTACCAAATGAGCATGTTGGCATGTGCCAATGGCATGCGTGGCCGTTAGGGCCGTGGCCTTGGTAGGAAAAGCTACCAAATAGCATGTTGGCATGTGCCAATGGCATGCGTGGCCGTTAGGGCCGTGGCCTTGGTAGGAAAAGCTACCCATGAGCATGTTGGCATGTGCCAATGGCATGCGTGGCCGTTAGGGCCGTGGCTTTGGTAAGAAAAGCTACTGCGAGCATGTTGGCATTTGCCAATGGCATGCGTGGGTCGTTAGGGCCGTGGCCTTGGTAGGAAAAGCTACCAAATGAGCATGTTGGCATGTGCCAATGGCATGCGTGGCGTTAGGGCCGTGGCCTTGGTAAGAAAAGCTACCTCGCGAGCATGTTGGCATGTGCCAATGGCATGCGTGGCCGTTAGGGCCGTGGCCTTGGTAGGAAAAGCTACCGGCGAGCATGTTGGCATGTGCCAATGGCATGCGTGGTCGTTAGGGCCGTGGCCTTGGTAGGAAAAGCTACCAATGAGCATGTTGGCATGTGCCAATGGAATGCGTGGCGCGTTAGGGCCGTGGCCTTGGTAGGAAAAGCTACCAAATGAGCATGTTGGCATGTGCCAATGGCATGCGTGGCCATTAGGGCCGTGGCCTTGGTAATAAAAGCTACCGCGAGCATGTTGGCATGTGCCAATGGCATGCGTGGGTCGTTAGGGCCGTGGGCCTTGGTAGGAAAAGCTACCAAAGGAGCATGTTGGCATGTGCCAATGGCATGCGTGGCCGTTAGGGCCGTGGCCTTAGTAGGAAAAGCTACCAAATGAGCATGTTGGCATGTGCCAATGGCATGCGTGGCCGTTAGGGCCGACTTGGCCTAGGTTGCGTGGTTTGTAAACCTAGGGCGCTATATTTGGCATGCGCCAATGGCATAGCGGCTTGGAAATATGGCTTGTGGTACGTGTTGGTATGTGCCAATGGCACGTATTTCCATGTTGACCTAGTTGCACGTTTTGCAAGCCTAGGGTGCTATATTTGGCATGTGCCAATGGCATAGCGTCTTAGTTTGGCATGGTTGCCAATGAGTGTGATATGTAGTTCGGTTTTGGCGTCGCTGCCATGGTGCGCAGCTGTGCGGCTTGGTTTGGCATTGTTGCCATGGTGCGTGATGTCAGCGCTTGGTTTGGCATCGTTGCCATGGTGCGCCGATGTGCGGATTGGTTTGGCGTTGCTGCCATGGTGCGCTTGATGTGCGGCTTGGTTTAGCATTAGTGCCATGGTGCGGATGTCGGCTTAGTTTGGCATTGTTGCCATGGTGCGCATGTGTGCGGCTTGGTTTAGCGTTCTTGCCATGGTGCGTGATGTGCGGCTTAGTTTAGCGTTGTTGCCATGGTGCGCGTGTGCGGCTTGGTTTGGTATTGTTGCGATGGTGCGCGTGTGCGGCTTGGTTTGGCATTGTTGCCATGGGGCGCGATGTGCGGCTTGGTTTTGCGTTGCTGCCATGGTGCGCGGTGTGCGGCTTGGTTTAGCGTTCTTTGCTGCGATGGTGCGCGATGTGCGCTTAGTTTTAGCGTTGCTGCCATGGTGCGCATGTGCGCGCTTGGTTTGGCATTGGTGCCATGGTGCGCGATGTGCGGCTTGGTTTGGCATTGTTGCCATGGTGCCTTGATGTGCGGCTTGGTTTGGCGTTGCTTTGCCATGGTGCGCAGATGTGCGGCTTGGTTTAGCGTTGTTGCCATGGTGCGCAGTGTGCGGCTTGGTTTGGCATTGTTTCCATGGTGCGAAGTGTGCGCTTGGTTTGGCATTGTTGCCATGGTGCGCAGTGTGCGGCTTGGTTTGGCGTTCTTGCCATGGTGCGCAGCGTGCGGCTTGGTTTTGGAATTAGGGTTAAATGTCGAAAACCCTAATCTGGTATTTTGAAAAAAATACCCCTATTAATTATTTACACCGGGTTAAATGTTCTTAGTTAATGTGTTGCGGGCAACACTAGGTCATGGGGTTTTTCGATTTTACCCCTTGTTTGAAAACCACCATCAACACTAGCATAGCTAGGGCCAAGGTAGAGTGCGTTTGGCATGGCGCCGCTAGCTTGGGCTAGGTGTGGTTGGCATGATTTTCCAATTGCACGGAGGTGCGGCTAGCATGGTTGGCATGCTTTAGCGCGCGTTTGGTGTGACTAGCATAGCTAGGGCCAAGGAAGAGTGCGTTTGGCATGGCGCGGCTAGCTTGGGCTAGGTGTGGTCGGCATGATTTGCCATTGGCACGTAGGGGAATTAGGGTTTTGTTCGTTGTAACCCAAATTTGAAAAATACCCCTATTAATTACTGACTACATGCATTGAATGTTCTAATAAATGTGTCACCTGTGACATTAGGTTATTCGGGGTTTTACGATTTTACCCTTTGTCTAAAAACCACCATCAACACTGGTCAACTCTTTGCCGTGCAACCTTCCGAGATGGAGAATGCTACTTTGGGAGGTACTTTCTTTATATTAGGAGAGCCTGTTAGTATTTTATTAGATACCTGAGCTACTCATTCTTTTATTTCTGTTAAGTTAGTTCGCATGGTAAATCTTTCTATGCCAATCTGTGATATTCCGTTATGTGTTTCCACCCCTACTAGTAGTATGGTAGAGTTGAGTAACAAGGTCGATACTTGTACAATTATGATTGGTGATGTTGAGCACTTGGCGGATCTATATGTGTTGGAGATGGTTCCTTACGATGTAATACTAGGGACGGACTGGTTATCTTCTAATTTTGTGCAATTGGATTTGTTGATAAGACAATCACTTTTGCAAAGCCGGGTCAATCTAAGGTAGTGGTACAAACTACATCTCGAAGTCTGTTTGTAGAAGCTTTCGTTAGCCATATTGAGGGTGAAGTAGTAGATAATGAGTCTCTACAGATTGCGAGTATACCTGTGGTGTCCGATTTTGGGGATTTATTCCAAGAGGTTCCTGGATTACCTCCAACTAGGGAAGTAGAGTTCTGTATCGAACTCCAACCAGGTACGACACCAATTTCTCGTGCTCCTTACAGAATGGCTCCAAAGGAAATGCAGGAGTTGAAGTCTCATATTGACAAGCTTTTAAGTCAAGGATTTATTCGACGTAGTTCTTCACCATGGGGTGCTCCTGTTTTATTTGTGAAAAAGAAAGATGGTTCTTTACGTTTGTGTGTTGACTACCGTGAACTAAACAAGGTCACGGTAAGAAACAAGTATCCTTTACCTAGGATTAACGATCTATTTGACCAGTTGAAAGGGGCTATATGGTTTTCGAAGATAGATTTGCGTTCAGGCTATCATCAGCTTCTTTTTAAGGAGAAAGATATTTCTAAGACTGCATTACTGACGCGTTATGGTTCTTATGAGTTTCTGGTGATGCCTTTTGGGCTTACGAATGCACCAGCAGTTTTTATGGACTTGATGAATCGAGTATTTAGAGATTTTCTTGATCGGTTTGTTATTGTTTTTATCGATGATATTCTTGTATACTCTAAGACTCGGGAACAACACGTGGAACACTTACGCTTAGTGTTGCAGACTTTGAGAGAGCATCAATTATTTGCAAAGTTCTCGAAATGTGAATTTTGGCAACAGTCAGTTAAGTTTTTGGGGCATGTAATATCTGATTCCGGAGTTTCTGTAGACCCTTCCAAGATTGAGGCAGTGTTGATTTGGAAACAACCTACAACGGTTTCAGAGATTCGAAGTTTTCTTGGTTTAGATGGATATTACCGTCGTTTCATTAAGGATTTTTCTAGAATTTCGGGACCACCTACTAAGCTAACTAAGAAGGGAGTATTGTTTGTTTGGGATTCTAAGCGTGAAGATGTTTTTCAGGATCTTAAGGCTAAGCGTACTTCGGCACCAGTTTGGACCTTACCCGAAGAAGGAAAGGAGCTAGTGGTTTACACAGATGCCTCACTTACTAAGGTTATTTCTTATGCATCTAGGCAATTGCATGTTCATGAGAAGAATTATCCAAACCATGACTTGGAGTTGGCGGCGGTAGTTTTTGCTCCGAAGTTGTGGCGTCATTACTTGTATGGCGAGAGATTTGAGCTTTTCACGGATCATAAGAGTCTCAAGTATCTGTTTTCCCAGAAGGATTTGAATATGAGACAACGTCGATGGATGGAGCTCATAAATGATTACACTTTCGTCTTACAATATCACCGTGGTAAGGCGAATGTTGTAGCTGATGCGTTGAGTCGAAAACCAAGGGGTTTGTTATCTTTCATGATGGTGGAAGAGTGGAAGATGTTGGAGACAGTTGCCGAGTTTGACTTAGAAGTAAAGAATTCTTCTACTTCGCAAGCATTTTTGGGTAATCTTGTGGTACAACCTGCACTTGTTAGCCGTATCATCCAGGATCAATCCAAGGATGATTGGTGTGCGAAACTACTTGGAGCCGGAGACTTAAGTGAAGATTTTTAGGTAGGGACGGATGGTAGGCTTCGACTTCGAGGTCGGTTATGTGTACCCATGGATGCCCAGTTGAGACATGAGGTGTTAGATGGAGATCATCGTAGTCGCTATACTATCCATCCTGAAGCTAAAAAAATGTATAAGGATTTGCGTAGACAGTTTTGGTGGAAAAGTATGAAGCGAGATATTGCAGAATATGTTTCTAAATGTCGAACATATCAGCAAGTTAAGATTGAGCACCAAAAGCCAGCTGTAGAATTACAACCACTCCCAATACCAGAATGGAAATGGGAAAATATTTCCATGGATTTTATAGTTGGACTACCGAGATCAAAGAGAGGAAATGACTCTATTTGGTAATAGTGGATCGGTTGACTAAGTCGGCACACTTCTTACCAGTGCATACTACTTACAGCGTGAATAGATTATGCAACCTCTATGTAGAGAAGATTGTGGTATTGCATGAAACGCCAGTCTCGATTGTTTCTGATAGGGGTGCTCAATTCACTTCCAAATTTTGGAGAAGCTTTCAACAAGCTTTGGGTTCAGATTTGGATTTTAGTACTTCATTTCATCCTCAGACTGATGGTCAGACAGAGAGAGTTAATCAAATATTGGAGGATATGCTTCGAGCGTGTGTGCTAGATTTCCAAGGAAATTGGGATATTATTTACCATAAGCAGAATTTGCTTACAATAATAGTTATCAGTCGAGTATTGGTATGGCTCCTTTTGAAGCTCTTTATGGAAGACCTTGACATTCACCGGGATGTTGGGTAGAAGTGGATGAAAAGAGATTTTTGGGGCCTGATTTGGTTCAACTCACTACGGACAAGATCCTAGTGGTTAAGGATTGTCTTCGTAAAGCTCAGAGTAGACCAAAAAGTTATGAAGATAGGAAGCGTCGGCCATTACCTCTTGAAGTCGGAGATGAGGTTTTACTCAAGGTGTCTCCTATGAAAGGAGTAATGAGGTTTGGGAAGAAAGGGAAATTGGCTCCTAGGTTTATAGGACCCTTCCCTATAACTAAGAAAATTGGAAATGTGGCATACCAGATGGAGTTACCACCGCAGATGACTGGAGTGCACAATATGTTTCCTGTTTCCATGCTACGTAGACACTTAAGAGATGAAGAGCGAGCTCAAAAAGCTGACCTTAGTGAGTTAGTTGTGAAACCGGATGTCACTTATGAGGACAAGGCGATTTGTATTGTAGATCGACAAGTAAGACAACTTCGGTCTCGAGCGATATCATTTGTCAAGGTGCAATGGAATCAAAAGGACGAGCGAGAAGCTTCTTGGGAACGCGAGGATGTTGTTCGTCGTTCTCATCCTCATATCTTCAACGACGAGGTAATTTTGATTCCGAGGACGGAATCCTTTTCTAGTGGGGTAGACTGTAATATTCTTCGCTTTTAAATCCTTGAACTAAAGTGGATTTTTTTTTGGGATCTATGCGCAATTTGGTTTGGTTTAGTGTGGGTAAAGCCCTTAGTAAAATTTATTATTTTATTTAGCTATACCCAGGTGGTTAGGAGGAAAAAACTAGGTTTTTGACATTTTCTTCTTAAACCCTGATTGTGGGGAAAGTGGGAAGTATATTTAGAAGAGGAAAATAAAATTTTAGGAGATTAAGCATAAGAAGTCGCCGCAAGTATACCAGACCCATAGGTTTTGGTTGAAGGGATTTATTAAGAGTGATCGGTGGGTAAGAGTTAAATTGATTAATCGTTTTTCATGGTTAACCAGAGTACGATTTAATTTTGAATTGGTTCTCTTGTTTTCTTTTTCATAGGGCTTGATCAGTCGAAGTAATTCTGCATAAGTTGGAGAAATTTGTGTGCGACAGTTTGAGGCAAGTTTACTTCGTCTCTGTGCTACGGCAAATTTAATATTCAAATTGGGCTAGATATCTAATTAAATTTAGAGATTAGGATAGAAGTATATAGGCTCATGTGCTTAACCAATTTGCTGTGAACTATCTATATAGTTGGTAAGTAATTTCATAGTGCAAGCCTCGTGAATAGATCTCATTTGACATCTCAAGAACTGATGATAATTATTTCACCCATTCCCTTAATTGAATTTTAGTATCTACCATGCTTAAGTAACTATGATATTGTTGATGCACATATACTTTATTTGAATTAATAAATTGTACTTGTATGATTTAGGATTCCATGCTTGTACAATTTTAAATCAAACATTTGACATTCATCATCTATTAGGTCAGTATTGAAATTTGTTGTCTGTAAAAGCTTTCTAAATCCTATACTTGTGATTTCCAGAAAATGACACCAGGCAAACTATTTTGGCTTTGAGAGTTTGAGTGATATCAAAATACAAGTGTTATCTATTTTTGCCTAGTTAAATTGAGTGTCATGTATCACCTAAAATTACTTCGGTGGTGGTTCCTATGATTTGGTAAAGCTATCGTTATAGGAGATTTATAGAAAAATTATGAAAATCTAATGTATTGTTGGAACTGCTGTTTTTGATTGTTTGTTGTGAATTTCAATTTAGTTAGATTCCGATTGTGAATTTCAATTTAGTTAGATTCTGAAATATATGCAATGTATGCTATTATACCGTTGCTATAGCTAGTGGTTGAAGATTATGTGATAAGACAACTCGATTTGTAGAAAAACTATGAAATTTAATGTCGTTGGTTTAGTTTGTGCAGGCTGTGTGAGAAAACATGGTTGAGATTACAGAAGAGATATCAACGAGACCTCCAATTCCCTCTCAACCTGCATCTCCATCTGAGCAACAAAGGGCCAGTACTCTTATATGAAGAACAAGGTTACGTGAAGAACATGAAATTATGCTGGGATTCATCGTCGATTTTGAAAAGAATAGAACTTTTGTTTCTTGAGACTACAAATGGCTTTGTGCCTAGCAGGATGTTTTTGTTTGTTCATTTTTCCCTTGTTAGATTGGCAGTACCATTAGATAGGCTGGCTCTTATTTGTTGTGTTGTTGGAAGATTTTTTTTTTTTTTTGGGAAGCATTTTTTGTATACACAGGTACTAGTAACCAGAAAGTCCAGAGAACATGGACAAAAAAAGAAACGGTTATACCCCCACCCTACCCGACCCGCCAATAAATGGGTAGGGTAGGTATTACCCGTTTAATGGTGGGTAGGGTGGCGGGTAAATTTTTTCTTACCCGCCATTAAGCGGGTGGATGGCGAAATAGGCCATATCCTACCCACCCTACCCGTTGCGCAGCCCTAATTTTCCCATTTTGTTCTCGTAAGTAGTTATCAACCGTCCTCCCTATTCCCGGTGTGGCTTCGCCACTGGTTGAGAGCATGCTTTACTTTCCATGAAATTTTTACCAACACTAAATCCACAACGAAATTCACTGGCTTTAAAGCGGGCTTTGAATCAGTTGAGAGCATGCTTTACTTTCCATCCACAACGAAATTTATGAACACTAAAGCCAGAACGAAATTGTACAGAATACTGGCTTCGAAGTTTGAACGCCGGCTTTGAATCAGTTTGATGTGCCATATATAAAAGTCATTGACCGTTAAGTTGCAATCGTTCAACAGAACTAAGAGAAAAGGTTCTAAAATGTGTCTTTTTCGTACAACGCTTCGGAGGGTCGTTCCCTTTCAAATTTTCTGGCTCTCTTCAGATCTAGTACGGGCATGACACATCGAACAAAAGAGTTGAAACTTCATATGGATCCTCCACATCAGCAAAATCTTATACAACGAAGAATTGATGTAATATATGCGGGTGCGAATTCGTGCACACTCTTAAACGAGTGTATATTTCACATTTCAATTTCTAAACATTGAGGGTAACGACACCATCAGTTAAATAATCAACCAATCAGAAGAATATGTGAAATATACACTCGTTAGAAGAGTGTGAACAGATTTGGACAGTAACATATTTTGACAATCTTATAATTCATAAACAAGAATCTTTCCCGCCACCGGCGCATGGTTCAAATAATGAAATTTTCAAAATCATTATTGGCAGCAGTGGCGGAACCCTTTCCTTATCCCCGGCTTAATAAAATAAATACTTGTTTATGAAATTCCAAACAAAATATTATTTATTCATGATTATAAGAACACATCAGCCCGCTAAAACGCCTTAAAATGTGAGTTCATCAACCTCTTGGTCTTCTTCCGCAGGTATCATCAGCGAATGAGAGCGACATTTCACCAATATTATACAAAATCCTCTTATCAACCTGTTGTAATGCTCCTAAAAGCACAGCCGGCGTATTAGAATCCGATCTAGTGATAGCTAAACAAATATTTCCTTCCCTCATATACCAAAGATTTTGAGTGTCTGAAACAACAAAATCTGCAGCCTGTTCAAAATGAAATGTTATGGTGGGTGGTGTATACCTAATTCCATCTTTAGGAAAGTAACAAGCGTGAATTACGGGGAAACCTGCACGACGCATACCAAATCGCGCAAAATATGAGTCTACAGACCGTGCAACTCTATCAAAAATGTTTCTATACATGGTGGTAAGTGGAGCCCCCGAATCTATGAAGCAACCGCCAGTTTGATCCTGGTTAATCTGAAATTCTCTTCTTGGAATTTGCACTCTAGCACCACCCACGCTGATACCCTCAAGATTCAAGTAATAAAGCGATGTGTTGGTTCGTACTATGGGAGTACTTCTGATACCTTGGCCTTCAATCTTCGCATCTGCACCAAAACTTAAATATGTGTTTCCTATCGTACGCCCTCTATATTTCTCAAAGCAGTAGGAAAATTTACCTTCTCCACGAGGACCTAATTGGGTTACAAAAGAGTGTTCACCTCTTCCTAAACCAAGAATTCCTGCGATTATATTTCCACTGCCGGTACCAAAGGTAAAATTTGCTTGGCGTAAACCACAGCCCATTATTAGTAGAAAACTTTCAATGCCCCCCCTAGTACTTGAGGGTACAGTGAATTTTTCTTGGGCAAAAACACCATATGTAACTTGAGAATTCGCATAAGATAATGTGTAATGACATTGGCCCTCTTCATTGCAACTTTGGCAGCCAGGACTAGGATCCCGACAACGAATAGGATGATATGATTGTGAATACTGCCAAGGATAAAGACGCGAATCTTGATGGAAAGCTTGTGTCGCACCTTGGCATTGAAGCCAAGTAATATCACTACCTGAATCAATCAATAAATAGTAATTCAGGTATCCTGGCTGACCAGGAAATGTACCTATACCCACAGATGCAGCGTAGTAATATGTATCTTCGTAAACCACCGGCGCATAAACATCAGGATTTATTTGTGAAGCAATGTGTCGTGCTCGAGCTCTGGATTGGTCGATGAGGGTTTGAAATCTTTCCTCTGGTGTCATCAAATCATCAAGAGGGTTGTAAAGGGGTGATTCTTCAGAGTCTTTGTGAATCATCCGCAGAGTAAACCCTTTGGGATTCGTTGCGATGGTTGAGTTTTGCAGTATAACAATCGTTAGAAGAAAAATGAAAAGACATGGTTTTGCTCTACCCATTTGTGATCTGGAAAGGATTTTGGTGAACAGAATATGTAGTATTTCTGAAATTTAGTTCAGATGGATGGATTGAAATATCACTCTTGCCTGTAAAGATACATTTTATACTAAAAATGGTTAAAAATCACATCTAGTTCGTAACGTTCTTTATTACATATACATATACATATACAAAATCTTTAATAATTAATTATTTAATTAATATGGGATCTTCTAGATAAAAACAAATTAACGTGATATCTTTTGTTTAATAAAATTAATATCGGTCTCTTAATTGATTACAGAATATATAGCTGGGTTAGTTGAACCAAATCGGGGAACGCATGGTATCATTCGCCGGGGACATTGAACCGTAAAAAGTAGAGGTGTAAAACGTGCCGGCCCGGCACAGCCCGGCACACGAAGTCGCGTGCTTCACGTGCCATGTGCCGTGTTGTGCTGTGTCAACGACTTAAACGTGTTGTGCCGTGCTGTGCTTTACTAGTCAAAAGCTAGGCACAGCACAGCCCACGAGCACAACACACGAATAAACGTGCCGTGTTGTGCCGTGCTGGCACACGTGCTATAAATAATTTGAAATCACTTACTGTATACATTAAGTCGGACATTATCACAAGAATTTAATTAAACAACATATCATTTGAAATTATTTCAAGTAAAATTAACAAGTTTATTCAATAAAAAGAAATAGCCCATCAAATATAAAATTGGGGGTATATTAATTATATGTCCCTAGTTTTTACACCCTACAAATATATCCTTATACAACAATAAATATGTCCCTACTTTTCAATAACCTTATCCATTTAAAGTTAGATTACTGTAATACCCTCACCCTTATAATATTTTTCTTTATTTCAACATGAAACAAATTTCTTCCTCTACTACTAGCACCACCACCACCAACCAACATTCAACTACCATTCCACCACCACCGTTCAACGACCACCACCTACCAACCTCCACCACCACTAGTCCGCCGCTGCCACCACCACCACCACCACTAGTCCGCCACCACCGCCGTCACCATTGGTTCAGATATTTTTGTATCAACAACAGTTGTTGATCCAAATAAAAAACGGATCAACAGTAGAAGTTTATCCATTTAGGGGATCAACATCAGTAGTTGATCCCAAAAAAAAAGGATCAATAGTAGAAGTTGATCCATTTAGGGGATCAACAACAATAGTCCGCTGCCACCGCCGCCGCCACCACCACCGCCACCACCGACGCCACCATTGGTTCAGATATTTTTGTGTCAACAACAGTAGTTGATCCAAATAAAAATAGAATCAACAAAAGAGAAGTTTATCCATTTAGGGATCAACAATGAAGTTTGATCCAAAAAAAAAGGATCAACAATAGAAATTGATCCATTTAGGGGATCAACAACAATAGTTGATCCAAAAAAAAAAAGGATCAACAATGAAAGTTGATCCATGTAAATGGAGTGAACTTAGCGTGAGTCGAACACGCATCATCTGACACGGAGTCAGTCATGCTACCATTGCACCACAAATTCAACATTCGAAGAATTTACATCTATAAAATCCAAGCATTTAAAATACAAGCATAATCCTAGCATCTATAAAGTCCTATTAGGATAATTATACTCAATCAACATCATGACAGCACTTCCGTTAAAACACATTCAAAGAATTTACTAAAGTTTCAAACCCCATGGAAGTACTATATATAAATGACGAATAGTCATCAACTTCATCAACACCGCTATTATCATTTCAATTCATTTCATTGCTCTACCACGATTTTTTTAGTTAACTCCTTTTCTTGTCGTAGACACAGCTAGTGGACAAGGTCTGAAATTGGGTTTCTATGTGAAGTCATGCCCCAAGGCAGAGTCTATTATTCACAAGACAGTCGCTACATATATTTCCTGTAATCCTACTTTCCCTGCTGCCTTTTTGAGGATGCATTTCCATGATTGCTTTGTCAGGGTATGCATTTCCGAGAAGTCATGACACAATCATCCAACCACCGATTCTAACACCACATCACTACCACACCCATAAAACAAAAATTTCAAAAAGCACAAAAATACGAATTTCATAACATCCATACATGGAAAAGAATCAAACTCACCTTCAGTTTTTAAGTACTTTCTTCATTTCCCTCCATCTCACCATGATCAGTACCTAGTAAATACTAACAAATTAGCACACACAATCTCAGTAGCATTCACGCAAAAACATATGCCTCGAATTCCTGTCACATCTAAAAACCACAAAATTAGCCAAGATTCGAGAAATTGGGAAACAATCAATACCTAAAACATGAATTCGCATCTAATAGATCAGTTATTAAGCTTCAATTATACTAAATTTCGAAATCTTCTCACTGGAGTTACCAGAAATCGAAACCTAAATAAAAATCTCTCGATCTATCGATGAACTCCAACCAAACCAAAATGATTTTTGTTATCATTTTTAGATCTTCAGATTTCAAAGGTAATAATAAACGAATAATAATGGATCTGTTGACGGCGCGGAGGTTGTAGTGGCAGAGGTGGTCGTTGTGGTGGTGGTGGTGATAGCTGAAAGAGGAATAGAGAGAGAAGACAGACCGAGCATTAAGATCTAATGAAAGGAGATAACTTCATTCACATATATGGAGGGAGGGTAAACTCGGAATTAATGTTTAGTGGGATCTCTTTCGGAAAGGTGAAGGACATAATTATTGTTTTGCAAGGACATTTATGAAGACCCATAAAAATAGGGACAAATATTCAATTACCACTACAAAAAATGTGATGTATTATGCCTTGTTATATGGTGTATTTGTACATGTTATGACGTGCTCTCTTAACGTGTTGTCTCAACAGCCACGTGCTTATCCGTGCCGCGTGCTGTGCTGTGCTACTGTGCCAATTAGACAAACCCAGCACGTCCCATTTAGCTAACGTGTTGTGCCGTGCTGGGCTAAGTCACGTGCTGGGCTGGGCTGTGCTCAAATTTTAGCGTGTTGTGTTGGGCTGTGCTCGTGCTGGCATAGCCCAATTTATACCTCTAGTAAAAAGTGCCTATAAAAAATCTTTCACTAATTGATCATAATCCAAATCCATGAATTTTATTTCTTATCTTATCTTATTACTGGTAGGAACGAATTAGTATTTATTGGTAGGCTAGTACAACAACATTTTCAATTAATGTAGTGGTTTTAGGCTTGCTTCTTGTCGATGTAATACTCTTTATCTATTACAAGTAGTGAGCATGTACATTGCACGTCGGCAATATTATTTTTTTTGGGGAAAATATTTCTAGCCCATTTCTATTTTTTTGCTTATCACAAACCCACCATTAAGATTACATATATGAACAACCCATAATTAGTTTGAAATAGGAGGTAGTTACAAAATTAACCTTATATATAAATAAAGAAACCAACAAAAATTTAAATTCTTCTTTTAAAAACGGTTATGGATAAAAATTATCCCCAGAAAATCTTCCTAAAAAGTCTCCCAAGAAATCCGTTTTAAATTTTGGTCATCACTCCTTATATTCTCCTTCTCTAACTAATTTTGAAGGTGAAAAATCATTAATTTTAAGTAGCTTAGTTTTACTGCCCATATAACCGAGAGAATTTTGTTTTTCACAATTTGCATTTTGTGAAAATAGAAATTATCATCAGCTTTTTGAAAATTGATAATTGTAATTATTATTTTTTTCACAGTTTACATTTGTGAAAATAGAGATTATCAATAGCTTCCTAAAAGTTGATAATTGTGATTTTCACACGACGAACTCAATTATGCTGTGTAAAAATCCAAATTATCACATGCATTCTCGAAATTCTAGTTTTAACATTAACTGATAATTGCAAGGGTACATTATTTATGGTTTTACCTATTTCCCATCCCAACTTTCCCTAAATCCCATCCAAACCATAAAATCAATTTTTGTTTAACTTTATTTAGGTTGGGTAAACAAAAATTACCTTATTTCTTGGATAATCATCTTCATCAAACGAAGCTTCCTTCTTCCCCTCTCCCTAAATCGTCTGTTGAAAAAGAAAAAATAAAATCTAATCTAATCCTATGTCAACAACACCGCTGCACCACCTATACATACTACCATCGCTGATTCACTAGCATTGAATTGCTAATTATCTCTGTACCGGGTTTTTTTAATTTTTGTACTGATGCTAATGAAACGATGCGTCAATAAACCAACATTGGTTTACCAAGCAAGCATATTATGCCAGTGAAACCTAATCATATAATTAGGTTTTTGATTAATCTAATCATCCCCAAATTTAACAACTTTATACTACCTGGTTGTTTTGCTTTAGTTGTCCAGACTATCATATTATGCACAAAAGCAAAAGTTAGTTTTCCAATTTGATTATCAAACCGGATCAATGGCGATTTGGGAATCAGTATCAAACCTGATTAATTTTGGGGCCGTGATTAGAGTTCGGTTAATTATGAAAAACAATAAAGTGAGTTTTGTTTACCCTATCAAAAAAGGGTTATACAAAATCTGAATTGTGTAGTTGGGATAGGATTTAGTGAAAATAGGGATGGGAAATAGGTAAAACCTTATTTATATGTCCCTACTTTTGACACCCAATAAATATGTCCTTATACAACAATAAATATGTCCCTACTTTTTTCTTTATTAACCTTATCCATTTAATATTAGATTACCTTAATACCCTCACCCATATAATATTTTTCTTTATTTCAAAATACAACAAATTTCTTCCTCTACCACTTCACCACCACCACTAGCGTCACCACTACCACCAACATTCAACTACAATTCCACCACCATCGTTCAACAACCACCACCTACCAACCGCCACCACCACTAATATTCCACCACCACTCCTTTACCACCACCATTACACCACCACCAGTCCTCCACCACCACTAGTCCATTGCGGCCACCACCACTAGTTCTTCGCCGCCGCCACCATCGTCACCACCGCCGCCATCACCACCGTCACCGCCGTCGCCGCCACTACTGGTTCAAATATTTTTGTATCAACAACAATAGTTGATCCAAATAAAAATAGAACCAAAAGTAGAAGTTTATCTAGTTTAGGGGATCAACAACGATAATTGATCCAGAAAAAAGGATAAACAGTAGAAGTTGATCCAATTTTAGTAGATCAACAATGGAAGTTGATCCATGTAAAATTGGATCAACAATGAAAGTTGATCCATGTAAAATGGAGTGAACTTGGCGTGAGTCGAACACGCATCATCTAACATGGAGTCAGTCATGCTACCATTGCACCACAAGTTCAACATTGGAAGAAGTTTGCATGATTTAAACTATAAGCATAATTATACTTATCCAATGAAATATCGTCAACAATAGGAGTTCAAAGGATCAACAACATAGTTGATCCCATATAGATGGATCAACAACCATAGTTGATCCAATAAAAAATTGGGTCAACAACAGGAGTTTATCCCACAAAATGGATCAACAACAACAATTGATCCCATAAAAAACATATAAACAACAACAAATTGATCATTACCTGTAGCTTCATAAACACCAACAGCTCCAAGACCAGCTTCAAAACCAAAACCACCATTCTACTGCTATTTCCATGACTAATTTCTCATTCATACCTCTCCACCATTACCGCCACCAACAAATCACACATCTCCAGCACCACCACCACCACCAAAAACGACCACAACCAAAATTCAACACCAATTTCATCATTCCAACCGAAACCACCATAGTTGATCCAAAATATATGGATCAACAACCATAGTTGATCCAATATCACTGCCTGCTTCAACCTAGATAACCACCAACAAATCACACATCTCCGGCACCACCACCACCAAAATAACTAGAGCCAAAATCCAACACCAATTTTATCATTCCAGCCAAAACCACCTCCGTCTACATCATCAATTTCTTAGTTCTAAACTATTCTAATCTACCTCTACTCGAAATCCAACACCAATTTTATAAGCACTACCACCACCATCCACCATCATCCATTACACCATCTACCATCCACCACCTCTTTCTACATCTTGATATACCCCCTTAAAATGTTAAAAAGTAATGTACTGAAAACAATTAGATACAAAAACATACCAACACCACCATCGGTAGCTTCAAACTCGTAAACCTAGCTTCATCAATTTAACCACCACCATCACCAGAAACTAATTCAGATAAATTGAATACATAATTGAAAACTAAATCTCTCATTCAAACTCCCAAATCTAAAGTATTCATCTTAATCAAAGAAGAAAGAGTTTTGTGCCGGAGAAGAAGACGATGATAATGAGAGATTTTTAGATCTGAAACATAAAATACATGATTGAAACCTTTTGTTCTCAGTGAGAAGATAGTGTTATGGTGGTGGCGGCGATAGAGATGATAGTTGTAGTGGTGGTGGCGACGATGAAGATGGTGGTGGTGGGTTTGTTTGATTTTCACATATAGATCTCTCTCAATCTAAATTTTCTTCGATCTCTCTCTGAAATGGTGGTGGCGGTGGTGCTGGTTGTAAGAGTGATGGAGACGGCGGCAGAGTGGGTAGCGATGGAGATGGTGGTGATGGGTTCAACTGACTTTCGTCCCGAGTGATGAATCTTTTAGAAGCGAAGAAGAAGTAGAAGGTTAATTACAAAAGGAATTATAAAACATACCTTTTTAATTAGAATTTCAATTATGCCATTAGGGACATTTTTAAAGTCTATGAAGGATATTTGTGAAGGCCAATCAAAAATAGGACAATAATTCAATTCCCACTAATTGCAATTTTTCTACCTCTATATCTTCGGATGTCATAAACAAAAACACTTCAACATAATTATTTTAGACTGTGAAAGCAGACAACTTAGTATCATCTTGAAAGTACCGTCTCATACTGTGATACGCTTTTTTATGGTTTCTTATTATGTGTCATAACTTCAAATGCTAAGTAGAGAATAGGATCATAACTTCCAAAACAAAGCAAAGGAAAAGGTAATTATCATCAAAGATACAAGTAAAAGTAGGCCATTAATAAACCTTTGATCTCAAAACCAATGAAACATGTATGAGTACGAAGACGGTGATCCCACATGTGGAACCACAAACTTTATGAATCCAGTAAGGATTGAAGGCTTGTAAGGGACGATGGTTTATTGTGGTAGTACACATTGACCAAATCAAAAAAGTTTGGAAAGTACTCAACGAAGAAACCATTATATCATCCCAAACCCACCGAACTGCTACTGGAATTGGAGAAAAAAAGAAGAAGAAGAAGAATTCCGTGAAAGAATAAGAGAAATGAAACGATCTCTTTCTTCTTAGATCTAGAGTAAGATTTTTATGGTATGAAATTAATTAGCAGTAAATGTTGGTAAATATTTTATTTGTGAGGAGATATATCCGGAGATAATTATGGCCATCACCATTGACCGTAAGAATTGGAGTATTTTTTTTAAATAAATTAGTTAAGTTGAATAAAAGGCTAATTTTGTCCTACATAAAATAGGAAAATTCGAATTCAATCTTAATCCGTTAATCTTAACCGTAGATCTTGTATTTTGGGCTACACATATATATACAATTTTAATGATGGGTTATCTTACTAATATATAAAGAAAAGAGGTATTTTTGGTGAAGCCTTTTCACATGACAATAATACCCTCATTAACTAAGCTTTTAGTTAATATTTGTATATTTACAGGAATGCCATTGTTTTAAAAATAGATCAAAAAAATTAAAACTTAGATATCTTTGAAAATACACATTGGATTTTTGCAAAATTAATATACTTGGAAAGCTCTTTAAATTATCTACGTAATGAGTACAAACAAGGATATTAATCTTATAAAAGGAGAAAATAGAGAAGGAGACACAAAATAAAGGGGAAGAAGAGAGAGAGATTTCTTATTCATGTGTACAATAGACAGACATTAGAGCCTCTATTTATAGGGCTAAACACAAGGGCATCCCAGTAATAAACAAGATTTGCCCTAGATATTCTTAACATAATTACACGTTTATAACACTCCCCCTGATGACATTGTGTCTAAGCTATTTACCTCGTTAAAACCTTGTCAGGAAATTCCAAAAGGACAAAACCTGATCGAAGGGAAAAGAGTGTACAATTGAGAAAAGTTAGAAAAAATTTGGACACGCAAATGTTGCCTCATTAAAACCTTGACAAGGAAAACCCAATGGGAAAAACCTTGATGAAGGAAAAAGAGTACAACGTGATAGTCCAGTAAAATACCTTCTAGTTTGATACTCCCCCTGATAAGTACTTTAGTTAAATCTTGGCTTGCAAATCTTCGAGTCGAGCCAATTTCGGTAAACGAATTTCTTGAATGCAGAAGATTCTTCTTCTTTCGTCAACAAAATTGCTACTTGATGAAGTCTTATTTTGTGTTAGTCTTCTAGTAGTAGTTTTCTCGAGTCTTCAAGCTTCTTTAAGTACATTGAGGACTTGCTTCTTGGATTCCTAGCTTCTCGTAGATGATTTGCAAAAGTAGTTGATGTAGTTTCTTCAACAAAGTGCCAATATGCAGTTATAGTACCATAGGTGAGTAAAGTTTGTGATCATACCATATATGGATCAGAATGATATCCAAATTCCTAAGGGTTCTTATGTTGATGTGGTCTAACAAAACAAAATGACCTAGTTACTGGTGGGAATCCATCAAATAACCAAAATTATACAACTCCCCCTTGGATGACCACCATGTTGAATAAATTGCCTCACTAAAACCTTGCCAATAAAACCCAATAGGGAAAAATTTGTACGAAGGAAAAAGAGCACAATATCAACATTTTAAATGAAAATCAAATGTCAACAAGAAGTTGCCTCGTTAAAACCTTGTCAAGAAAACCACATGGGACAAAACTTGAACGAAGGAAAAAGAGTACAACTTTTGACGTAAATATTGCTGCTAACCCAACTATATGAGTTTTACAGAAGACAAGCATCAAAAAAATAACTCTAGTCCATCTTGAATAAGAGTTTAAGCTAGCATAATTCTAACTGCATATTTAAGGGGGAAAAAATAGAATATATGCAGCTAAAGCGTGGTTTTTTGTGTTTTTATGGACTCCTTAAGAGACCTATATATAAAGCTGATATCATCAACTAATTAATCCGGATTTTCAGTTTGGTACCAAACTTCTAAAAACACATACAGGATTGTTAAACCTGACATAATCGAGTCAAGTGGTCAGCTGAATATAATTTGAATCCTCCAAAGAATACAAATTTGAATATGTTCTCCAAGAAAATCACTTGTGTGAATGCAATACGAGTCCTTCAAGACTACCACGCAAAATGCATCATATAGGAAGAACGATATATTATTGAACGATTCCTCGGGTTTGAACTTATAACCCTCAATCGCTCTTAAAACGACTTATTTATCTTAATACGCAATAAGACTACACCAACCTTTAATTAATAGGCTTGGCAATTTAAATTGTTAAGTATTGGATCCAAAATCACGTTAATCAAGAAATTAATCCAATCTAATTTGGAATATATGCCAACCAATCACATTGTCGATATTCCTCTGCAGAGGGGTTAACAACCACAATCTTTATTATTTTAGTAGCTACTGTAATATTCGACAAAAAAATTAGCTTACTACGAGCTCACACAATTCCCAAATGTATCCATACTTTGAAAATTTCAAAATTTACTGGTACCAGCACCCGCATGCATTATAATCTCCTCGTTTTCATGTGAGAAGATATTATTATATTTGAGAATGTGATTTTGGTACACTCGATTGGAGCACTACCTGTAGCCTTTTATAGAACGCTACTTATTTGCTAGATGTGACTGGATTTCCTCTTAAGAGGCAAAGCTTATATAAAAGCAAAATGAGAAAAATTTCACGCCAATTATATAATGACAGCCTTAATCGATTTGAGTGATGGGAGAGAAATTAATATAACTTTTAAGTTAATGAACACCAACCTCTGGTAGTGTATGGTCTCCCCCTGGTTGTGGCGGAAATACTTTCATCTCATATACGAAAATAAGTTTCATAAAGTATTATCCGATTAATTCGAGACATATACTTATTATAAAATATATCTTTCGACATAAAAAAAATGTAGTCTTAATAGGGCATACATATTTAACATCAATCATGTATTACGTTTGGAACCAAAATTAGTTGGTGTAAAAGCATATAAAATATGCGTACTCCCCAAAAAATAAAATGAGAATAAAATTATGGACACTTATGTTAGCAAAAGAAATTTATAGAAAGATCAATTAAGTCGCTCAAGGACTAATGATATTAGCTAACAAGCCGGGTGCACACCCTTTGATCTTTTGTGTCCTTTCGTGTTCCAACTACAAGTGGAACAGTCCAAAATTTCGGAGATTATTAGTAGGAGGAAAAATTAAATTTTCCCAATATCCCAAGGATATTACAAATTTTTTTTTTTATTCGCTGGTAATTGCAATTGGACCATAATAACGATACTTTATCCCTCTAAAATCAGTAGGGAAAACCAAATCTAGTTGGTTATAGATTTCAATTTAAGAAAAATAAAGAAATCACATCATTTGAAGAGAAATATTCACTTAATGGTTGATTAACGATGATTTCTTATAAGGAGAAATAGAAACCAATCAATGTTCCTTGTAAGAAATAGAACCATTGGCTTAAAAATAATTTAGAATGCCAATTTATTTACATCTCATATCGAAGAATCGATAGAGAAAATCAATTCCAATTAATTTATGATATGGTCATCCTATATGGAAAATCCATTTTTATCGCTGATAAAGGGTTTCTTGTAAAAAAATTAAAAGAAACTATATGGCTAAAGCCTAAATCACATGATCTTTGTCTACCAGACAAAAATACCAAATTGAATTGGCCGTAGGTTTTTCAACCATGCACGTGATTATTTACCATAAAGATAATTATACTGCGATAACACCAATCTTTTAATTATTTACAGTTTCATTAAAGGGATAGAAACCGTAAACTATTTTTTCTTTCTCTACGAAAAAATATTAGAGAAGAAAGGAAATCAATAAAGATTGATCACCCCGTACATAATAAGATAACATATAACTTAATATGTACAATAATTAATTAAAAAGAAATAACTCAAACAAAATATCAATTAGTTAAGACATAAAAACACTATTGAGATTTTAACCGATTGCTGCTCACGTATCTGTGATGGAAATGTACAGACGCAAGTTTGTAACCACATGCTCCATCCATGAATAGTTTTGATTTGTCCCGCATACCAAACTGTCAACTAGGTTTAGAGAAGCAACGTCTCCCTAGCATACTGGGAGTGCTACGGACGGATCGGTTTTGATCTACAAAAGGACAAATAATGTTAGTTGTGAAATAATTAACTTGTACCAATGTTAATTAAATCTTTGATATACAGTAAATATTATGTAATAAATTGATTAAAAAAAAATCAAAGATTAAGATATCCTCTAATATCTCTTCTCCATATAGTGTCCGCGTGTGTGATAGAATATTATTTTTCTTTCGCTTAGTCGGCAGAGTTACGTCGCTGATAACGTCTTATAAAAGGAGAAAATAGAGAAGGAGACACAAAATAGAGGGGAAGAAGAGAGAGAGATTTCTTATTCATGTGTACAATAGACAGACATTAGAGCCTCTATTTATAGGGCTAAACACAAGGGCATCCCAGTAATAAACAAGATTTGCCCTAGATATTCTTAACATAATTACACGTTTATAACAATTAAATTTTTATTTTAAGATTTTTTTCTCATTATTATCAAATTTGGTGTTGTTAAAAGAATCCAATTCAAGCATGTGCTTCGCACATGTGACCTTACTAGTTATAAGAGAGAGAACTCAAACTTGGGTCCTCATAAATTTCCACTTATTTTTTTCTACTTTGAAAATTATTTGGTGGTACTTTGACACCATATATTGTATTTTTATCCTAAATTGATCATTGTTTGTGTACTTTTGAATCAATTTTCTTTATGGATACTAGTAAGGACACTAGCCCAGCCCAGCACGTGACTTAGCCCAGCACGGCACAACACGTTAGTTAAATGGTACGTGCTGGGTTTGACTAATTGGCACAAGAGCACAAAGACAAAGACGCTGCACTACGGATAAGCACGTGGCCAACCCAAACACAACACGTTAAGAGAGCACGTCATAACATGTACAAATACACCATATAACAAGGCATCATACATCACATTTTTTGTATATTTCACAAAATAGTCACTATTCTAGCTAGTTTTTAACATTTTATGTTGGCTTATTTATAACAACACATATAATACCTTAATATTTGGCAAATATGTTTCAATATGGTTGTTATAATGGCGTCACCTATATTTAACTAGAACATTAATTTACATGACAATAATCCAATTTTATATTTGATGGCTATTTCTTTTTATTGAATAAATTTGTTAATTTTACTTGAAATAATTTCAAATGATATGTTATCTAATTAAATTCTTGTGATAATGTCCGACTTAATGTATACATTAAGTGATTTCAAATTGTTTATAGCATGTGTGCCAGAGACGACACAAAGCACGACACGTTTATTCGTGTCTTTGTGCCGTGGTCGCTGTGTCTGTGCCTAGCTTTTGACTAGTAAAAAGCACAAAGACGGCATAGCACGTTCAAATCGTTGGCACGGCACAGCACGGCACTTGGCACGTGAAGCACGCGACTTCGTGTGCCGGGCTGTGCCGGGCCGGCACGTTTTACACCTCTAGGACACATGTGCGATGCACATGCTTGAGTTTTACTTATCCAATAATACTAAATTTGAAAGTCATGAAATTTTTTTCCTAAAACAAAAATTTACTATTCTTATTTGTATTCGTTACGTAGATAATTGAAAGAGCTTTTCAAATATATAAATTTTACAAAAATCCGGTGTATATTTTGAAAAATATTAAGGTTTTAAACATTTTGATATATTTTTAAAACAATGGTATTTATGTAATGTAAAAAATTGGGGACAACTAAGTAATTTAGGGGGTCTCCTACCAAATAGAGCTCTTTTCTTTATATTAATAAGAAGATTTTCAATTTTTTTGAAGGTATAAATTCCTTTAATTCAATCTAAAGTAGAATGCACCTGCATTGCACGTTTATAATCACGACACGGTGTGGTTGATTTTTTTTTTTTTTTTTGAATTCTAGTTAAGCAATGGTATCACCAAAATCGTACCTTTTAGTACTTGTCATGGTACCTCTCGGTATGTGTCATGTCACCTCTGATATCCAATACCGCGAATCATGATATGATAATGTTTTTTTTTCCGACGTCCCACCTAGTCAAATGCTTAGACTCCTCTAGCTATGGTCCCAAACTGAAATCAAACGCCCACAGAGAAAGAAGAATACAGATGGAGTGAATCCGGACTTCATGTCTTTCTTCGTCCATTTGATAACTAGAACTCTAGAAGAAAAAAAATTAAATAATAAACAGAGAATCATCAATCAATTAAAGATAATTATAATTAAATTAACATAAATTAGAAAAATAAATAAATTATGATTAAACAAAATTATTATGTTAGTTAAACTTGCATTTAAGTATTGGCTAGATACGCTTTTTCCTTAAACAATGACTTATTCTTAGTTAATTATTGCACTAACAAAGTAATGAACACAGATTAAGAAATAAACAAGTACAGCAAATGGTTTAATTCTGATTAAGATACCACAGTTTTCATAAAGGGTTTTGGTGATTAGTGATTGCGTCAAGCTTCCACTAACATAATTAATTATTATATTAAGGTGCTTGATTGATCAGAATGAATTGATAGATTCTTTTTCTGGTGTTATGATATTTATCAATTTTCCGTACCGAAAATAATAGTCCAACGAGCACAGCGCAGCACAACACGCTAAAATTTGAGTATAGCCCAGCCCAATACGTGACTTAGCCCAGCACGGCGCAGCACGTTAGTTAAATGGGACGTGCTGGGTTTGACTAATTGGCACGGTAGCACAACACAGGACGCGGCACGGATAAGCACGTGGCCCAGTCCAGCCCAGCACGTTAAGAGAGCACATCATAACATGTACAAATACACCATATAACAAGGCATAATACATCACATTTTAAGTATATTTCACAAAAGAGTCACTATTCTAGCTAGCTAGTTTTTAACATTTTATGTTGGCTTATTTATAACAACACATATAATACCTTAATATTTGAAAAATATATTTCAATATCGTTGTTATAATGTCGTCACCTATATTTAACTAGAACATTAATTTACGTGACAATAATCTAATTTTATATTTGATGGGCTACTTCTTTTTATTGAATAAACTTGTTAATTTATTTGAAATAATTTCAAATGATATGTTAAATTCTTGTGATAATGTTCGACTTAATGTATACATTAAGTGATTTCAAATTATTTATAGCACATGTGCCAACACGTTACAACACGGCATGTTTATTCGTGTGTTGTGCCCGTGGGATGTGATGTGCCTAGCTTTTGACTAGTAAAGCACAGCACGTTTAAATCATTGGCACAGCAACAACACGACACATGGCACGTGAAGCACGCGACTTCGTGTGCCGGGATGTCTTGGGAGGATTTATTTACACTCTATTTGGACGTACGATAAAAAAGAAAAGAAACTTGAGTACATGTAATCATAGAGGTGTAAATTGGGTTGTGCCAGCACGAGCACAGCCCAACACGAGCACGCTCAAATTTGAGAACAGCCCAGCCCAACACGGCACAACATGTTTGTTTCATAGGACGGTCTGTGTTTGACTAATCGGCATAGTAGCCCAGGCCAGCACGCGGCACGGATTAGCACGTGGCACAACACATAATATGTATAAAATACTACACAACATGTCACAATACATCACATTTTGTGTATATTTCACAACAAAACCATTATTCTAGCCAATTATTGACATTTTATTATCGTTATGTTGACTTATTTTCATCATAACATATATAATACCTAAATAGTTGGAAAACATTTATATTGGAAAATACAATATAACTGTGCCCGGCACAGCACGTTTATTTTCCTGACACAGCCACCCCAGCACGCTTTCTAGCACGACACAACACGGCACGTCATAATCTCCGGCACAGTACAACACGACACATAGCATGTTAGGCTTAGTCCTATGGGCTAGATATGTAGCTGCTAGATTGGCCATCCACGTCAGCTTAGGCAACCTCCTAACCCCTATGGGATGGCCAATCTAGCAGTGGAACGCCTAACCATTCGGCTTTAAACGCCTAACCATTCAGCGTTTTCCTCTCTCTCTCTCCATAAATATTTTTTTTTTAAATTAATTATTCACTTCTCTCTCCACCTTTTCCTCTCTCTCTCCACCTTTTTCTCTCCCCCATCACTTCCTCTCTCCATCTACTCCGCGTTTTTTTGTTTTTTTTTTTCATATTCTTTCTTCAAGGCCGAATGATTCGGCTTTATAGCCACTTTTTGAGTGCTGCACTATTCGGCGTTTCAATCTCGCCGATAGTGCGACTGTGAGCAAATGCTAGGAGAGAGAAGTAGTCAGAAAGAGTATTAACTTTTTCCCACACTTTTTTCATGATTTGCAACACTTTTTGGCCAATCTAGCCCATAGGACTTAGCCTAAGCACGTTATTTCGTGGGCTGGACCGGCACGTTTTAATCAGGTACGTATTGAGTTTTAAAGAACCGTTTTATTTAAGTAGCAAATGAACAAAATCTATGATGTTAGTTCGTTCAGAAATTATGGAAGACATAAGACAGGAAAGCAGTGCTTGTCCAAATTTTATACTCCCTCCGTTACTTTTTAATAGGCCAGTTTCATTTTTTGAGAAAATTAAGAAAATTATGAGAACTAATCATTGAAAGTGGTCCTCTAGACACTTGTCAATAAAAGAAGTGAAGTGAGATGGTCCCCATGACACTTGTCAGCCAAAGAAATAATTGAAATGGTCCACATAACACTTGTCATTAAAAGAAGTTAAAAGAAAAGTGGTCCCAAAAAATTAAAGTAACATTTGACTTTCCCAATTGGGAAACCAGCCTATTTTTTTGTAACATTTATTTATAGAAACTGGCCTATTAAAAAGTAACGGAGGGAGTAGGTTATTTTTCATTTCGAGATCGGCAAACAAAGTAGCGGACCTTCTAATAAAGAAAGTTGAACTTGTTAGTTGTAATTTAAATTGGAATCTTATCGGTAATGCCCGCATTTTCGCATGGTGCGTGCTCAAAGATGCGTCATTGGCTTGAGATGAAGCTTCATCTCAGGCTTATATTGCAGGTTAAAAGGAATATTGGGCCCAATATCACCCCAAGTATGGGGCATTACGTAGGCATATTGGCCTAGGGCCAGACCAGTATCGCGCCTAAATGGCACATTATGTTCCGCGTATTGGCCAAGGTCCCGTATCGCGTTAAGAGGGTGCAAGTTTTAATCTACGTTGATATAGAGCCAATATCGCGCTGCAAAGCGGCAAATCAGGGAGTTATGACCTGCGTGCCCTGACGCGTTAGACGTAATTTTCCGGTCCGTCACATTATACATTCATTTTGTATTAACTACGCCTTTGCAATAGATAAATTAAATGTTAGGAAAAACTTGACTACTTCCACACTAAATGGCTCTACTCCTTCGGTAATCAGGGTTACTAACTCCCCGAGTTAGGTTTCTTAATATTTTTCCAATTTGCAAAAGAGAAAAAAAGTTCGTTCTAAAAGTACATGATTTTTTTTTTAGCCGAGTCCCCACCCAAATCAAGCCAGTTGGACTAGCCCCACTGCTAGACCCAACACCGCCAAACCCCTCTATACAACTAACTTAAATACAAATCTCTACCACGGTGGGGATCGAATTCCTGACTTCCTCCCTACTGGAGTTGATGGGATACCACTGAGCTATGCTCTTGGACCCTAATTTATAGTACTTAAAACTTGTAAAAGTAGTAAAAAAAATGAAATTGAAATAGTGAAAGATTCTAGAGATGTTTATCCTAATTTGATTGGGGGCCAAACATTTTAATTGGGGGGCTTGATATTTTATTTGCACCCCAAATTTTTCAGGGGCGTAATAAACTGATTATGAAAATACTATTTTACCCTTCACTAAAAATAAACCTTAAAAACCTATTAACCCTTAATCCTAAGCCCCAATTCATTTCTAGTTCTAAACAAAAAGATCACTCCCTCTCGACTCTTCTCTTCTCCTCCATTAACGACTCCAAGAAAAGAAAAAAAATCACCCGAAAAATTTCAGTTACAGTAAAAGGGTCGTCAATTCGACAAGCCTAAACCCTATCTATTTTTCATATGCATGTAGAGACCATAAAAAATCGTTAGGGTATATGATGATCAAGATAACGACAATATTTCTGGTTTTCATATTTTTACCCTATATTAGAGTCGTTAACATAATATAGAAACCTATGCCGATCCTCTATGGACGACCCTTTTTAAAGGTCAACGACCCTGGAGTGAAAAACAAACAGCCTCTCTGTCCCAAAAATTTTCAGATTCGTCTTGGTATAGACAAACAAAATAACGACTCTTTGTGGCCCAAGTTATGAGTCGTCAGGGTATATCATATTACCCTGACGATTTTTCATAACCTGGAAAAGTTGCAGGTTTGAGTCGTCATTTTTTGTGTCAATACATTGACGACTTTATAGAGTCGTTGGGGTATACATCCCTCGACATTGACGACTCTTTCTCTGTGTTGTGACATTATCCAATCCATGGGAGAATTTAAGATAATCTTACCATCAACACAATCATCTTTGTTACTTGAACCTTCTCCAACATCATTTCCCCTACTTGCATTACTCATTTCTAAAAACCCTCTAAAACCTCTTCTTCTTCTTCTCAACTCACAAAAAAAAAAAAAAAAAAAAAATTCTAAAATCTGATTTTAATCTAACCACACTAACCAAATTATTAAGTTTTAATACTAATCATTCAGGGGTAATTTAGGTATTTAGAAAAAAATTTGCTAAGGGGTGACCCAAATTAGGTTTGGGTGACCTTTTTTGTCCTCTAGTGGGAGGCCCCAATTAATATCTCTGGCCCCCAATCAAATTAGGATGTTTATTGATCGAGTATCAAAATGTAAAAAAGAAATGGTGAACTTTATTATTATCTTAGCTAGCACATACCAGATCTCCATTAAAATATAGGAACTGACTTTACAATATTAGTTGGGAATCTTCATCAATTATATGATAATGCACTAAACAAAAAATAAAAATAAATTGAGTCCATTGAATTTATCTTTATGCAATTTTTATGAATTAGCATGATTTTTTGTAGAGTCCTGGTGAGCGAGCTTACAACTTAAAAATAAAATGGCCTATAGGGAAACATTTCGGTTTCTGATAAATTTGAAGTGCAGAGTATGTTAGATTGTATTTATCATTATCCATTGCTTATTTTCTAGTATGGGTGACGGTGATATTGCGAGGATATCAATCAATAATTTAGCTGCATTTGAATATTTTTCAGGTATAACTAGAGGTCCATATCATGATATGTAGTCCCATACATATTGACATATTCTAAATTATCAATCTCCTTTTTCCACTTAAAAAATATATAAAAGTTATCCCAAGGTTTGTTTATGATTCTTCATGAACATGAAAAAAGATTATGGAGCTCACGATCGTGGAAGTCAATTTTCAAAAATGACAACTTATTTTGTGGCAAAGGAATATAAACTAATTCAATCATAGTGTCGTAGACAACAAGGACCTTTTGTTTAAATGGAGGAAAATATGTTTTTGTGTTTTGAAAAAGATGAAAGGAAAAGAAAAAGGAACGATTACTATAACACTAATTCGGTTGTTTGCTTCAAAAAAAGAAAGAAAAAATACAGTTTTTATGCGCCAATTTTTTCTCACCCATAAAAAAAAAATATATCCCATTTTTATCTTTTTTTTGATCGGTAAAAAGAGAACTATGTATTAATAAGGAGAAAAACAAGGACGAGATGCCCCTGCTTATAAACAACCAAGAATGTAACAAACCAGAACAACAACCAACTAGCAACAGAAAAAGCGAACTATCAATGTTACAAAAAAAGACAAAACAACCCCAATCAATGATGTTGTGGTGTGACATTTTTATTATGAGTTTGAGTCTAAGTTGTAAAATGCCAAAAAGTTTGAACAATTTGGTGGATTTCCATTGTGTACAACAAATACTATTTGACCAATTTTGGTCTTTTTGACCAATTTTGTAATACGAGAAAATGGGTCATTTGTCCAAAAAATTTAAAAACGGTTCAAATGGACGAATAAAAAAAAAGTACGGGTGAAATAGCCAAAAAAAAATAGCAAGGATGAAACTGGATTTCATCCTGGCTTATACTTAAAAAATAGCAAGGATGAAACTGGATGCATCCTGTGTAAAATAAAAAATAAGAAAAAAATATTTGAAAATGGACGGGATGAAACTGGTTACATCCTGCCTATTTTTAAATTTTTGTCCATTTAAACAGTATCTTTTTTGGTTATTTAAACACTAACAAAACCTAAGTGTCTTTTTCACCCAGAAATTGTTGATTTTGGTCTTTTTGACCAATTTTGTGATACTATTTACCAAGCTAGGAGACTGAACTACCAAAAGTTCCCATGGGTGCATTTTTTTTTGGCGATTAAGCTTGGGTTTTAAAAGGGATCCCAAAACCACTACAGAGAACTAATACATACGGAAACAAATATAAAAAAATTATGCAATATGTCTCACGAATGCTTTTCCTGTTCTATCTTCGAAAATGATTTTCTTGGTCTTGGCGAAGGAACCGGAAATGATCTCAAAAAACTCTGAGAGGGGATGTAGATTTGCAAGGTAATCAAACAGCTTTGTTTGTTTCACGGTAAATATGCTTGATGCGAAAGAATATAATTGAGAGATCTTCGATCTTATAGCTCTAACAATATGAAGACTTGTCCATGGCCCGGTTCGAGTCCGGTGGTTGATGATGTCCACAACCATCTTCGATTCGGTTTCACATTATATTCTTCTGAGATTAGAGTTTAAGGATAAATTTAGACCCAATCTAAACCTTGTAGCTCATGTATGGTGATTGTAGATGGTATTGTACTACCCGTGGCGGCAGATATCACTTCCCCCTCGCTGTTACAGATGATAGCTCCATAGCCATCAGTGTGATTTCTAAGAGAACCATCTGAATTAATAATGACGTAATTCGTTTGTGGTTTCTCCCAACAACATGTTATAGTACTCAGGACACTATAAGAAATATTAAGGTCCCATCTATTCGTTTGTGGTTTCTCCCATGGGTGCATTTTGAAATTGCTACATTGAGTTACTCGAGAGCTAAGCAGGGTCTATTCATAAACCATATAGTGTTGTTTCTATGGTGAACGTGAATGCTATGAAATGAAGACTAATATTATCACATTTAAACGCACAGCGCCTAGCATTGTCTAAAGTGAATTCTCGCTCGTAAGAATAGTAAAAGACAGAATCTGATGAGACTAAGTTATATGGTCTTCTATTCTAACATCTAGATGGGCAGCTAGGACAACTTTCCAAGTCCTATGGCAGTTCTAATCTAGCATATAGATGCGCTTAATGGAACAACGAAAAGTAGACGTGTTAAATGGAATAGTGAAAAGTAGAATTAGGTTGTGCTGAATGGAACATCGCAACCATCTCAGCGGTCGAATCAAAAAATAAATCAATCTACGCTGAATCATTCAACGAAAAGTTAATTTTCTCCGCGATGAACCTTTCAGCGCAACCATCTCACTACTAATCGGAATGCGAGATATATCTAGAAATAGTGTCAAAAAATAAACAATGTTTATTTTCTATTCTGCAATGCTTTATTGGCTTATTTTCCGGATGTTTGGATTTTTCATCCTTTATTCCAAAGTAGCCTGAAGAATGGTTGGGAAATTCATAATTTTCTTTTTACGGATCTTCATGATTCAATATGGCCACCACATAATCACCTGAGGTTGACATAATTCCGGCCTGCACTTTTGAACGACGGTTGTTCTCTATAGTCCATTCAATGCTACTGTTGCCCCCACGTGTACCGTCCTAAGCTCTTCAATGTGTCTTTCAATGTGGGCCCTGCTCTTGTTGGATCTGATGTCATAATCAGTCATCTGATTGCAACAATCATTTATTTTTTCTGACAGAGAAACAAAATAAATAAAATCCTTTTGAATTCCGCCCTAATCATTTTTTATTCTCTCTTTTCTATTTATTTAAATTAAATAATATTCTATTAATAATTTTTTGCTACTTTAATACCAATGGTTTCAAACAATTCCGGTGGGCTCATAAACTTTGTTCACAAAATTATAAATATTTCCATTGTTTCATACATTTTGGAGATCAGAAAACCAAACATTTCATTTCATCAATCAGAAAATCACGCAATTCATCATATCAATATATAAGAAAACCAAAAATTTCATTTCATCAATCATCATGTTGATCACTACCAAAACACCTATTTCACCCAGTTTAACCATTCTTGAAATCGAAACCCAGCATGATCAAGAGTTCATGAACATTAGTCCCACTAATCATAACCCAACAGAGGCTAGAATTCTATCCCCGAGGTACTCCAAAAACGGCACCGTACTCGGTGGTGGTGGTGTTGGTTTGGGAATTGTTGCTGCACTTGATAACTTTGGTTGCACGGTGGATGGAGAAAAAACTGTGACGAAACTCACCTGCGGTACTAATCGGTCCAATCCGATCGCCATTTCGACTATTAATAAGTATACTAATGGTATTAATTCCAAAGGATGTGAAGGTTTAGGAAGTGTAGAGATGGCTACTAGTACTACTGGTGGTGCTACTAATGTAACAAGATCAGTGTATTGCGATGAAGATATGAGAAATGAAAGATTAAACCAATGGAGACAAGTTGGTGTGTCTTATGAATATCTGTCACCGGTATTTTACAATACGAGCGCCGTTACCAGAGATTATCCGCCATCGGATTTTCTTAGTTCATGTTATCTGTGTAGGAAAAAGCTGCATGGAAAAGATATATACATGTACAGGTACTAATACTTTATCTTGAATTTGCTCATAATTCTATTGGTTTTATTAGTTTGGTTTCTGATGGGTATGATTTATGGTTTTGCAGAGGAGAACAAGCATTTTGTAGTACTGAATGCCGGTACCAACAAATAGCTTCCGATGAACGTAAGGATAAGAAGCGTCCTCGTCGTAGAAACAGTGTCTCGAGATCATCTTTCGATGTATCATCATCCGCCGGTGGCTCACCTCATCTTTTCTCTCCTGGAATAATGGCAATATGATTTTTACGCAGCATAGATATATACGCACGCTGAAAGACTGCCGGTTTAACACAGAAGATGGTTACCGCTTTGTCGGATATAGGATTATGGTGCAGAACAGTATAATACGGTTTTCGCTTCGCATCAGGAAGCGGAGAAAAAATGTTTTGATAATGATTGGATTAATGAAAATATACAGCTTAATTGTGTTTGTTAATTGCTAATAATTGAGTCTACTTTGAAGTCTGAACCTGTTTAAGAGGTTTGTAACAACACAGCACTGAGAGCTCTTATCGGCAATCTATGTATCTTAAGCTTCATCACTCTCTTTTTTCGGTTGAACTTACGTGTATAATTAAGTCTTTGCAGGTCATGAAGTAATTTCGACTATTCATACGGGTCATGAAATAGCTTCAGTTCACACTGCAAGATTCGGGTTAGCAGGAGACACCATTGAAATCGATAAATATGAAGCTTTTTGTTTGTTTGTTTTTTTTGTGTTGTTTTTTTTTTTGTGTTTTTGTGCTTTCTCTTTTTGCTTCCGATTTGAATTTCAACTAGTAACATAGGTCATGAAGTAATTTCGACTAGTCATACAGGTCATGAAGTAGCTTCAGTTCACACTTCAAACGTAGCATGATATATCATCGAAATCTATGTATCTTAAGCTTTATCACTCTCTTTTTTCGGTTGAACTTACGTGTATAATTAAGTCTTTGCACTCGTACTGGTAATCTACATGTTTTCCAGCTTCATTGCTCTCTTTTTCATTGCATTCGTCAAGATACAACTTTTCAGTACGATGATTTGCTAAATAAACAAGGCCATAAACCCCAACATAGGCCAACGGAAACTCGCTAAACAACAACGTTGACTGTCAGTATTTCAGTGGGATTTGCTAAAGGAAACGCAGGTATGATTCTCTACTGTGTGTATGATTTTTTTCAAATTAAACACCAAATGCTTGGCTTGAGAGTTTTTTCCCATGATTTGTCTTGGGTCACACTAAGAAGAGACATACCAAGATGAACTATTGTTTTTTTAAAGAAATTAACCGGTAAAAAATTTGGTGTTGATGAGAATATTTTGCATGTTTTGTCTTGACACTAAGAAGAGACATCTCAAGATGAATTTTTTTTTTGTCAATTTAATTGGTAGAGAAGTTGGTGCATATGAGTTTCAAACTCATATCACCGTATCATCACCCATTGACTTTAGCAATGTACCACAATGACATCGGCAAGATGAAACATATCTTGAAGCTAAACTCATATCACTGTATCATCACCCAATGACTTTAGAATTGTACCACAATGACATCGACAAGATGAAACCTATCTTAAAGCTAAACGTCTTATGTTCTTGCTTTTCCCGTCTTTATGGCCAGCTGAGCCAATTTGATCCTGAATAAATATTTATCAAATTGGCTCTCTGACTACATATACTTGATTCTATAAAATTGTTATACGACATGATTATAAATATTTCCCAAAGCACTATGAGACATCATAGAAAAATCTAATAACTGCAACTATCATAGTTATGTTTTCCTTTGAAAAAACAGGTACCTTTTTAGAACATATCCTATGGGTAGTCCCCAAATAAAGACTAACTCTTTCATATGAAAGAGGACTCGTTCATATGAACGAGTGAAGTCATCGAGCAAAAATGAAAGAAAACACTAAACGGGAGACTTTCCCGTCAAAAATGAAAAACCTAAGAAACCTACGTAGACGGGGGACTTTCCCGTCAAAAAAAAAAAAAAAAAAACATAAAAACCTACTTAATACGTGTCTACTACCTAATAGGAGAGAGAGTACTTAGTTATTTAGGAAACTGCATATTGTGGTCCCGGAAATACATGCCACCGTGACTAGTGCAAGTGTTTAACGGAGACTGAATCTCTCCGAGTGAAAAATCCAAACTTCAAACGGGAGACCCGTTTATGTCTTAAAAAGTTATTAAACGGGGGAAAGTCCCCCGTCCATGCTCTTTTTTTTCTTTATACGGGACACAGTTTCCCGTTTTTTCTTCTTTTTTCTGACGGGACTGTCCCCCGTCTAGTGTTACACTCCGTCACTCCCAACCACTCGCTCGAGTGAACGAGTGCATGAACGGGTTTGGGGAAAAAGTGGGCGAAAGACTACCCATAGCAGCCTCTAATTAGACCAAATTGGTAGTCACTCTTTCAAAATGAAAGAGTTACGCTACTGTTGATGGTGGTTTTTAGACAAGGGGTAAAATCGTAAAACCCCATGACCTAGTGTAACCCGCAACACATTAACTAAGAGCATTTAACTCAGGGGTAAATAATTAATAGGGGTATTTTTTCAAAATACCAGATTAGGGTTTTCAACCGTAACCCTAATTCCAAAACCAAGCCACACTGCTCGCACCATGGCAAAGAATGCCAAACCAAGCCTCTGCATATCAAGGCACCATGGCAAAAAGAATGCCAAACCAAGCCGCATACTGCGCACCATGGCAACAATGCCAAACCAAAACTCTTCTTGCCGGCACGATCCAAACCCGAGCCAACTCTTAAAGAATGCTAAACTAAGCCAGCAACAAGAATTAATGAATGCCAAACCAAGCCGCATCTCGCGCACCATGGCAACGACAATGCCAAAATCAAGCCGCATCTCGCACCATGGCAACAATGCCAAATCAAGCCGCACCTGCGCGCACCATGGCAACAATGCCAAATCAAGCTACGCACCATCTGCAATAATGCACCATGGCAACAATGCCAAATGGCAACAATGCCAAACTAAGCCGCATCAAGCACCATGGCAATAATGCCAAACCAAGCCATATCTTTTGCACCATGGCAACAATGCCAACCAAGCCGCACCTGCGCACCACCATGGCAACAACGCCAAATTCCAAATGCCTTGGCCCACGCCAAACATAGCAGCCCCTAGGATTGCAAGACTTGCAACTAGGTCAACATGGCCGCACGTGCCATTGGTACATGCCAACACGCGCGCCAAGCTATATTTCCAAGCCGCTATGCCTTTGGCCACGCTCAAACATAGCGCCCCTAGGTTTGCAAGACTTGCAACTAGGTCAACATGGGCGCACGTGCCATTGGCACATGCCAACGCGTGTCGCAATCCATATTTCCAAGCTATGTCTTGGGCCCACGCAAACATAGCGCCTAGGTTTGCAAGACTTGCAACTAGGTCAACATGGCCGCACGTGCCATTGGCACATGCCAACACGTGCCGCAAGCCATATCTCCAAGCCGCTATGCCTTGGGCCACGCCAAACATAGCGCCCTAGGTTTAAGACTTGCAACCAGGTCAACATGGCCGCACGTGCCATTGGCACATGCCAACACGTGCCGCAATCCATATTTCTAAGCCGCTATGCCTTGGGCCCACGCCAAACATAGCGCCCTAGGGTTTAAGACTTACAACTAGGTCAACATGGCGCACGTGCCATTGGAACATGCCAACACGTGTCGCAAGCCATATTTCCAAGCCGCTATGCCTTTGGCCTACGCCCAACATAGCGCCCCTAGGTTTGCAAGACTTGCACCAGTCAGCATGGCCGCACGTGCCATTAGCACATGCCAACACGTGCGCAAGCCATATTTCCGAGCCGCTATGCCTTGGGCCCACGCCAAACATAGCACCCTAGGTTTGCAAGACTTGCAACTAGGTCAACATGGCCGCACGTGCCATTGGCACATGCCAACACGTGCCGCAAGCCATATTTCTAAGCCGCTATGCCTTGGGCCCACGCCAAACATAGCCCCTAGGTTTGCAAGACTTTGCAACTAGGTCAACATGGCCGCACGTGCCATTGGCACATGCCAACACGTCGCAAACCCATATTTCTAAGCCGCTATGCCTTTGGCCCACGCCAAACATAGCGCCTTGGGTTTGCAAGACTTGCAAATTGTCAATGGCCGCACGCGCCATTGGCACATGCCAGTTACACGCTACGTAGCCTAACTTGCAAACCGTGCAACCTACCACCAAGGCATTCCGCACATGCCAAACACACACGCCGGGTAGCCTAACAAGACAAACTGCAACCTACCACCAAGGCATTCCGCACATGCCAAACACACGCTGGTAGCCTAACTTGCAAACCGTGCAACCTACCACCAAGGCATTCCGCACATGCCATTGGCACATGCCAAACACACACGTTTGGTAACCTAACTTGCAAACCGTGCAACCTACCACCAAGGCATTCCGCATGCCATTGGCACATGCCACACGCGCCACTAGCGAGCGCCCTTGCACTCAAGATGTAACCAACACTCGAGACATCGACACAACCGGGGATGCTTCTTTAGGGTTTTGGTTTGGCGGTCCAAATGCGGTACACATACGCTCACATTAAGAAAGCGTAAAGAAAGGAAAAAAGGAATAAAGCGGTCAAATAAAGAGGAAATAATGGTGAAAACGTTTCGCCCATTAAACCATGCGGTAATCACCTCCTCCATTATTTCACCTTTACTCTTCCTTCATGAGGCCCGAGTGCATTTTCAATCTCGACTTGTATAAATAGGTCTTACCTATTTCCACCGGAAAACAAGTCTCGGTCGGGGAAAATATACTACACTTACACTCTCGTAAAGGCAACTTTGCAAGCTCTCCCAAAAGCTTCTATCTCTTACAAGCTTCCTAAGCTTTCACTTTCGATACAAGTCGAGATACTACTCTCCTCAACACCTTTCTTTGCTTCCCTCCCCAAATCAACCCTTCTCCTCCACTTTGTGACCGGGCAAGTCCGAACGGCCATTTCTGGTTTAGGCCCGACTTGTGCATGGGATTTGATCTCTCGAATCTACAAAGTGCTCACGTGCAGCACATTTGTTTAGGGTTTGAATCAATTTCTCACTCACCCAACGAAATTACCGAAACAAGGAGAAACGATTTTCACCCATAAACAGCTACCCATACGATTTGCTCTTAGAATATGAACACATAGCCTCAATTGAAGTTGTGAAGTTGGTTTAGACAAGAGCCTACCACAACGTATGCTTTAGAGGTGATGCTGAGGCCAAGCACTATGGGAGAGGGCATCCCTTCCCTATCTCTCATATATAGGGAAGGTCTATGGGTCACAAGGCAGCTCACTATAGTCTACTTTTATTCTTCCCTACATGACACTGAAACTGAGTTTTCATGTGAATAGTGTAAAGCAGAAACTCTTTGTTTTATCCAAATTTTTTTACATTGGGTAAATTGTATAGGTTAAAAGATAATTAGTAGAAAAAATTAAGGAGATAAAAAAGGTAAGAAAAAAAATTGTATGAAAAAAGAGTAAAAGGGGGAAGTGTTAGTGTAAAACTATGAAAACCAGAAACGGATATTCAATATCCGTAAAACTCAATTTTACACGAAAACTCACCCTTCCCTACTTGTGTAGGGATATGGGAGACCATAGTAAATGGTTTTTTACATTTTTCCCCACATACGAGGGATAGGGAAGGATAAAAGGCACCATAATGCTTGGCCTAACAATATTGATAAAATTAGCTGGTTCAATCATTATACTGACTTAAAAGATCGCCTCTTCTGTCTAAATGATTTTTAGTTTTGACAAAATTAAGTATGTGAGTAGGATTTTAATGGTTGGACTGATGATGTAATAGAATTACTAATTGGGGGATATGAATTACTAACTGCATCCAATAATAACTGTTAAGGGGTGTTTTTTGGGGCGAAAATACTAAAATACCCTTCCATCTAAATTAAAATTTAAAACTAAAAATCAAAATCAAAATCAAAATCAAAATCAAACCCTAACAAGTTCTTAAACATAGGTTAAATTGAATTGTTCTTGAGAAGAAGAAGAAGAAGAAGAAAAGAAGAAGAAGAAGAAATGGATTTATTGAGAAGGAGGTACATGATACCTAATCATATTTAAAGTTTTGTTATTGTTTTGAAACTTCGTTTGGGTTAGAATCATAAACTTTGAATCCAGTCCCGGCTTGTGTTCATGATGAATACCCTACTATTTTTTTGTCCCGGCGTAGTTTCTTGGATGAATACCATGCCGGTACTAAGTGCTTTACATGGTTTTTTATGATGAATATCATGCCGGTACTAGATCCTAACATGGTTTTTTGGATGAATACCATGTCGGTACTTTCTTTTTGAGACAAGTTTTATGTATATTTTTGTCCTCAAACTGGCACGGTACATTTGGGAATCAACCATGCCGGCACTACTACCGGCATGCTCGATAATGAACTTTCTATGCCGGTAGTGTACTTCCAATTTTCAAAATTGGGGGATATTGTGTACCTGCATGGTGAAAGTATGAATAGCATGCCGGTTTTGGTCACTGTCGTCATGGTATTCATACTTTTACCATGCCGGACCGAGTTTTTTAGGGCGCAACAACGCGAATTCAATGAAAAAAAAATCAAATTTCAAAACATTAATACGTGTATATGAGTAATTGGAGCACTTATATGTTCAGCTAGTTTAATTTCCTGGGTTGGTTCTTCAAGTAAACCTTCATGATCATAAATATCTTGATTTGATGTTGTTGCATCAACAAATTCAATGATAATGATTTATTCTAATCATTATCAAACTAATCTATTAACTTAACTAATTATATTTAACCACTAAACATGATTAGTAAGGGGTAGATTAGGAATTAGATAAAATGCTTAGATAAGGGGTGACCCTGATTTGATATTTAAATCCAGTTTTTGTCTTTTTCCTCTATCCCCGTTTAGTTTTTTTATCCCCCAATTGCGCGTTCATGTAATAGCCAATATAATAGAAGATTTGATGGATGCGCAATTTCCTCCATTTGACATAAATCTGATTTAATCCTTTCTCTACATTAATATATTAAAAATGTAATATTTTTAGAAACTCAACAAATTCTAGACCGAATATTTGAATACTTAACCTAAAATGTAATATTTTTTTTACACGAAAACTCAAAAAATGTAATATTTGTTTTCTCTACAAAAATAAAATAAAAAAATAAATAAACTTAATATGCGAAACTTCGGGATTACGCTCGCACCAACCTACCTTGTTTGTTTGAATCGACTAATTGACTAATATTTCAAACTTGATTCAAACGTCTAATTAAAGCTCGAGTTCTACTAATGCTTATACATCCTTCGAGTCAAATTTGTCTCTTGATCGCACTCTACCTTCTCATACATTATTGGACTCATAGGCATTTAGGTGCCATTTCGTACTTGACTTGGATCGAATATGGTTGTATTAAAAGAAAATCTCCAATCGTGTGTAATTAGTCAAACTCGGGCGAGCCAATTAGGTTAAAAATATAAACAAACAACCTGCTAGAACTGTTTTTTGGGCACAACTCCGTTTTGGAGGGGGATACTATTTCTTTGGTTGGATATTTGAAGTAATCCTAAGTAAACCCTTATCTAAGTATTTATGTTAATACAAAACTTACCCTTTTTAGAGGGTAATGATTAGTTAATGAAAAGGATTGGTTAAATAATTAACTTAAATTAATTAGTGATCAGTGATTAGTGAGGTTAGCTAGATTAATTAGTCAGGTGTTTTAGAAGAATAATTTTTGAGAAGAAGAAGAGGGTTTTTGTTAGAGCACCTTTGTCGTTCGAACTCGCAAGCGTTGTTATCTCAAGCTTGTTTGTCAATGTTAGTGATCAAAACCAGAAGTCCTGATTTCTAGTCTACTTATAGTGATGTCTCGGACTAGGATAGATTGTGTAGTTGAGCATTAGACTTCACGACGTTCATCAAATGAAGACGAAGAACTACTAAGGCGATCTTGTGGAACTTCATCAACAAAAGGTATGTAGAGACTAAAACTCATCTATCACTTGGAAAGTCTATTTCTACTCTATCTCCTATATTGAGACATAAGTCGTATTACTATATAGTTTTCGATTATGCACATTTGAGATTTCGAGCTGAGTTTAACTCGCTTACATATTTCTCGAAATATGTGTTGGTAAGTTTTCGCTTTAACCAAGTTCATGTTATATTCTTGACGAAAGTCAATAGATGATCATGTGAAAATTGCCGAGTAACATCTTACATGGTTTGTGTGATACAATCATTTGGTGTAAACTTGGAATGTTTCGTTATGATTATTTTTGGAATGTGAAAACGGTTATTTTCATCCTCTAAGAAAGTTTCACTGATTGATATAGAGTTTAGAAATATTGGATTATGAACATAGTATGCATTCTTGCATGTATGTGATCCATGATCGGAGCTATTTTATGCATACCAATATGCGTACTTATAGTTGTGGAATTCCGGGTACCGGTACGCACTTGCATAAGGTATAAGTCCTGGAATTTCTATTAGGTTATGGAAATGTACTTAGGTATGCGTACACGTTCGCATACTGGCGAACCCAAACCCAGACCGGTTATTTAGGTATGCGTACTCGTATGCGTACTTGAGTGGTTAAAATTCTAAAATCGGTTGGCTCATGCACTAATACATTTATATATTAAGGAATTCATTATTTGCAAACCGTGGCTATAATGTTCATGATTGATTCGAGTGAATCAAATCGATTTTGCTTCAATTGTGTTCTTGTATACTTCTATGAGAATATAGCAATTGAACAACTCTTTAACTAGTTTCATTTGAGTCATTTGAACTAGTCATTTGAGTGTTCATATAGCTAACCTAAATTAACTACTATTGAGCCAACATGGTGTACACATTTAGGTACGGTTACATAAACCTAAATGAGCATACATTTCATTTGTGTATAACAAGCTAAGTTCGATCTAACGGTTGAAATATTTTAGCTTGAATCTAATCAGGATTTCATCTAAAAGTGAATATTGAATGCTTTGTTACCAAGGTAACTCTGATTGCAAACCCTGATTTGAAAACTATATAAAGGAGAACTCTAGAAACTGGGAAACCTAATCCCCACACCTCTTGTGTGTTACTAGTTTCATAAGCTAGAGTCGATTTTCCTTTAACCTTAGGTTTTTCACGAAACCCTGTATGTTAACGACTTAAAGACTTCATTGGGATTGTGAAGCCAGACCCAACTATTTTCTCTGTAGTTACGTGTTCTGATCTTACTTTTACTATCGTGATTGAGTACTATCTTTAATAATATTTGCTCGAGATTTATCTCCAATATGTAAGATTGAAAAGTAGTCACAAACATCTTCGTCTCATCGTTTGTGATTCCACAATATCTTGTTTCGTTAATCGATTGGGTTTATTGTGAGGTGATTGATATTTCTAGGTTGTTCTTCGGGAATATAATTCTGGTATATCAATTGGTTCCTGTTCACCTTGCTTTATCAAAAGATAGAACAAAACTCGTAGGTATTTCTGTGGGAGACAGATTTATCTATTCCAATAGAATTTTCTGTGTGAGACAGATTTGTTTATCAAGTCTTCGACTTTGGGTCGTAGAAACTCTTGGTTGTGGGTGAGATCAGCTAAGGGAATCAAGTGCGTAGTATCCTGCTGGGATCAGAGGCGTAAGGAGCACGACTGTACCTTGAATCAGTGTGAGATTTATTAGGGTTCAACTATATTCCAGTTCGAAGTTCATCGGTAGTTGGCTAGTGTCTGTAGCGGCTTAATACAGTGTGGCATTCAAAACTAGACTAGGTCCCGGGGTTTTTCTACATTTGCGGTTTCCTTGTTAATAAAACTTCTGGTGCCTGTGTTATTTCTTTTCCGTATTATATTTTGTTATATAATTGAAATATCACAGGTTGTGCGTTTAATCAATCAATTGGGAAATCCGACATTTGGTTGTTGATTGAAATTGATTGATCCTTGAACATTGGTCTTTGGTACCGTTCAAGTTATTTCTCTTATATTCAACCGGACTCGCAAATTCCTATTTGCTGATTGCGAATTGAATTGAGAGAAAAAGATATAAAACTCTTTGATATACTTTTTTCTAGATTGAGTCTGACTGTCTGGTTGATTCTCTTGAAAGTATATTGGAGTTTGTCATTTCAGATTGCCAAACGAAATATTGGGTGTGGTTGTTAGACCCCCGTTTTTTTTTTTTTTTTTTTTTTTAAATTTCGAAATGATGGTTTCTGGAACTTAGGTATACTTCACATTTTAGTTAATGTTGCTTGAACTGGTCAAAACTTTCGAAAAAATGAAAAATTTATAAACTGATTTCGACCATGGAAATAAAGCTACGACATCTGAAGAATAGGTAGCCGAATTTATCTGCAAGTGTAGTTAGGATAATGTTTCTGAAAACACGGACAACCGAACTCAGCTTTAATGGAGTTTTTTTGTTTCAGAGAAAAGTTTGGTTAGGAGAAAAAATTGCGACGTAACCGAACTAAAAGTTTGTCTAGGGAAAAAAATGAAAAAATGTTGCGACGTAACCAAACTAAAAGTTCGACTGGGAAGAAAAAATTCTACGTAACCGAACTTAATATTTAGGTTTTCAGAGTAAAGTCTGGTTAGGAGAAAAGAATTGCAAAGTAACCAACTAAAAGTTTATTTAGAAAAAAATTTTGCGAGGTAACCGAAATTTTCTATGAAAGAAAAAACTCCATTAAAGCTGAGTACGCTAGTTCGACAAACAGTTTCACATAATTCCTTGCCGAACTTCTCTTTGCCACTTCCATTTTCAACTCATTTTGATGATTACTACTCATTTTTTCAACCAAAAACGAATTACAAGTAATGGGTTTGTGGAAGTTTCTTTGAATAGGGACGATGAAGTGGGAAGAATTAAAGAAAATGAACCTTCTAATAGTAACGGATTTGTGAAAAATTAAAAGTAATGGATTTGTTATAATTTTTATTTTGTTAATGATTCAGATTAGGTTATATCTATATTAGATTAATTTTAATTTTAGTTAGGTGAAGGGTAGGTCATTCGTTTCCACACTTTGGGACACCCTTTATAAGTATAGGGTAGACATTCTTATCACATAATAGTCCCCCTCCAAAATGGAGTATTGCCCAAAAAACGGTTCCTGATTTAAGTGATGGGCTCGTTTTCCTTGGGCTTATAACAAACCTAGACTTGGAGTACCATTTAACACCAGTCAAAAATCGTAAAACCTAAACATTCTTCTGCATTTCTTCCTTCCCCTCCCCTCCCCTCCAAATCTCTCCTTCCAGCCGTCATAAACCCTAAACTGCAAAAATCATCAAATCCGGGTCCTGTCTCAAAACCAGGATCAAGAAGAAGTATAAGATATCTATCAATCTCCTGGTAATTTCAGTCCTTATTAAACTTCAGACGTACATAGCTCAAGTTGTTGTATTTCACTAGGTCTCCCTACTATTCTGCTGTAACTATTCTTGTTTACCTATTCTCCTACTTATTAGTTTTAGTCGTTCTATTCATCAGCTACTCCTATTCTTTTGTTGTTTCAGTTGTAACCTTATCAGATGTAATCATATATAAACATCTTAATGAATCAAATCTCAGTACAGTTGTATGAGATACAAAACCTAATACCAGATTGTATTATGGTAATCTAGAGCTAGGTTATTTTTATTTTATTTTTCTCTTTTCTCTTCTACAACTGATCAATCATGGCACTTGATGATGAAACCCAAACTCCTCCTTCTTCAAATAATTCTTCACCCACGAAGGATTCAAACACATCAAAGAAGGATTCAGTTTTATCTCCATCATCTCCCTATTATGTGCATCCTACGACAATCCTACAATCATACCTTCACACCCCTTCTCACCAAGAAAACTATTGCATCCAGGAAAGAGGAGTCAAAAGCCCTAAGTGCTAAGGCTAAACTCGGGATACATCGATGGATCAATCAAAAACCCCGAAGATCCAACCGATCTCCTCCATTGGACTTGTGCGTGATTTACCTGGTTGGTAGCTGGATTGCAAATTCTGTGGACCCAGTAATCCGATCTAGTGTCATGGCCTTTCCCTCTGCAAGGGCTCAATGGTTGGAAATCAAACACCGGTTCTCTCATAAAAACGCACCTAAGTTATTTGCCCTGAAACAATCAATCTCTTCTCTGAAGCAGGAAACCCTAAGTGTAGATGTCTATTTCACTCACTTGAAAACTCTTTGGGATCAGCTAGATTCCTTTAGACCTTTGGTACCATGCATCTGTGGTGCTGGGAAGGACTTTTTTGATCACCACAATCAAGATCGGTCTATTGAGTTCCTTCAAGGATTGCATGATCGGTTCTCATCCCTTCGCAGTCAATGTTTGTTGATGGAACCAATAGTCCTATACGCAAGGAGGAAGAGCAACAAGGTATAAACTCCTCCTCTATCCCTCAGGTTGATTCCGCTACGTTGAATGTTTCTCGCAGCGATTCGTATATATCTCAGCAGCCTTCTTCACACAACCCCGGCAATGGAAATAGCAACAACAAACGCCTTCTTCCATTCTGTGATCACTGCTATAAACATGGTCATACTCGTCAGACCTGCTGGAAGTTGAATGGATATCCAAGTAATCCCCAAAGTCGAGAAACCAAGCACCCTCTTATGTCTGTTCTTTGTTGCTCTCACTATGCACGTTGTTGACCCTAGTCCAGCAGCTCCAGCTATTTGCCCTGCACAGTATGCTCGCCTGATGTCACTGGTTGAGACTGACAATGCTGGACCTAACATATCATCGTATGCCAACTGCGCAGGTATGATTCTCTCATGTGCTTCCCTTACTTGGATTATTGACAAATGAGCGCTACACATCACATTTGTTCTAGTTTATCCTGCTTCACAACTTACACATCTCATCATGAACCCTATAATGGATCAATCGCCTAATGGCTCTAACATCTCAAAGGACACATACTGGGATTGTTAAACTCTCTCCGACTATTACGTTGCTCAATGTATTTTACATTCCAAGTTTCAAATTCAACTTGATTTCAGTCAGTCAGCTTACAAGCTCAGTAAACTGCTGTATTACCTTCTCACATGAGTCTCATGTCTTCCAGGACCTTCACAAGAGAATGGATATTGGATGGATTAATCGAATTGTTGGCCTCTACCACTTCACTTTTCAGCCATGTGTTTCTTCTCTAGCTGCAAATAAGCCATTCGACAAATGGCATTATCGTCTAGGCCATCCACACGTGGATTGTTTTAATTTTTTAGCTCGAAATTTTGCTTACATTAGTTCTTCGTTTAAGCACTTGTGTGATGTATGCTCTCGGGAAAAACAATCTCGCCTGAAATTTAATAAAAGTGTTTCTTTATCTAAACATCATTTTCAATTGGTTCATGCTGACATTTGGGGACCATTTTCTACTACATCTTTAACTAATGCTAAGTATTTTCTCACCATAGTAGATGACTATTCTCGCTGTACTTGGGTGTTTTTGATGCAAGTCAAATCCGAAACTTTAAAGTTTCTCAAATATTTCTTTGATTTTGTTGTCAAACAATTTGGACACAAAATCACCAGAATCTCCTCTGGTATCATTACATTACTTATTCCACAACTTCAGACCTTTAGTTCTGATAATGGATCAGAGTTCAAATCCAATGCTCTTCAATCTTGGTTCTATGAACATGGAATTTTACATCAAATGAGTTGTGTCTATACTACACAACAAAATGGCATCGTTGAAAGAAAGCATCGCCATCTACTCAATGTGGCACGTGCCTTAAGATTTCAAGAAAATCTGCCTATTCAATTCTGGGGTGAATGCATATTAGCTGCGACATATCTCATCAATAAACTTCCTACACCAGTTTTATCAAATAAATCTCCGCATGAAGTCCCTTTTAAATGCTCCTCCTGATTACTCTTCTCTATGAGTCTTTGGCTGTTTATGTTTTGGTAGGAATCCTAGACCAATTCACAAATTTGATCAATGTGCCAAGACGGGCATCTTCATTGGCTATCCTTATGGCAAAAAAGGTTACACAATATATGATCTCGAATCCAAGATAACATATGTTTCCCGAGATATGGTATTTCATGAGAATTTTTTCCCTTTTAATGACTTATCTACGTCTCTCCCTAAGTAAGTATCTATGTCAGACATCCCTCTGACTATACCAAGTATGATTCCATACTTGATTTCCCAAGTTTACGTGGTGATACTTCTCACCCTGATCCATCTTCTTCTTGTCCAATGAATCATACTGGACAATAGAATCCTGCAATACCTGTTGATATTTCCGCTGCACCACTCCCTGACATTCAAAGTGATTCACAGGGTACCTTGTCTTCAGGACAATCCCCATTCTATGAAATTAATTTTCCATCTCGGTCTGTCATACCACATTCTCCAGCGTCAGTTCCTTCGCTTGAATCTGCGGACCCTGAGTTCAATCCTAACATACAAGGTATCATATCTCCACCTATTGCTACTGCATCTCCGCAACAATCTTCAGTTTCTTCACAAAATTCTACATCTCAACCTATCGATCCACAATCTTCTTCTAGCATGGAATCTGCACTTCCTACTATGACACCTGCTGGTATAGAATCTGCACACTCTGAACCACATTCTCGTCCCATTCGAGACCTTCATCCACCTGCATATTTGCAGGATTATCATTGTTTTGCTGCTTCCGCAAGCAATCATGTCTCTACTAGCATGCCTGCTTCTGGTTATCCGATGACCAAATATTTGTCTTGTGACAAATTCAGTCCATCTCATAAGGATTTCTTGGCTTCTGTCATCCTCAATACATAACCTCGGTCATTTTCTCAGGAAAATAAATGTCCCAAATGGCGTGCTGCCATGGCCAAAGAAATTATGGCTTTGGAAATTAACGACACTTGGATTGAAGTCGATTTACCACCTGGAAAAACTGCCATTGGTTGTAAATGGATCTTCAAAATAAAGTTCAATACTGATGGCTCCATTGAGCGTTATAAAGCTCGTCTTGTAGCCAAAGGATATACACAACAAGAGGGTATTGATTACTACGATACCTTTGCTCCTAGTAGCTAAATTGGTTACTTTTCATGTTTTACTTTCTATTGCAGCTATCAAAGGATGGTCTCTTGATCAATTAGACGTGAACAATGCGTTTCTTCAAGGCGATCTGAATGAAGAAATTTATATGAAGATTCCCCCTGGTCTAGCACGCACAGGTGAGTCTAAGGTTTTTAAACTTAAAAAATCTCTATATGGCCTTAAACAAGCCTCTCGTCAGTGGTTTGCAAAACTTTCTTCCGTTTTGCTTTCTGAAGGCTTTAAGAAGTCGCTATGTGATAATTCACTTTTCACATATCATCAGGGAACAACATCAATTTTTGTTCTCATCTATGTTGATGACATCATTATCACTGGTATGGATGATACTTTCATTAACTCTCTCAAATTACGTCTTGCATCTCATTTTTCCATTAAAGATCTTGGTCGCCTATAATATTTTTTGGGCATTGAAGTTTCTAGATCTTCCAAAGGTATTTTTCTATGTCAACGAAAATATATTCTTGACATTCTGCAAGATTCTGGCCTTACAGGGGCTCGTGTATCCACTTTTCCAATGGATACTCATCTCAAGTTACTCCCTACCGATGGTGTAGAGTTAACTGATCCTAGTTCATTTAGATGTTTAATTGGTCGTTTGTTATATCTTACTGTCACTCGTCCTGATATCACTTATTCTGTTAATTATCTTAGTCAATTTCTTCAACATCCAAGATCCCTTCAAATGTATCCTGCTCAGCGTATATTACGCTATCTTAAAGGCACTATAGGTCACGACATCTTTATGTCTTCCTCTAGTTCTTCATCTCTCCATGGTTATACAGACTCTGATTGGGCAGGTTGTCCGTTTACTCGTCGTTCTACCACTGGATACTTTGTTACCTTAGGTGATAGTCCTATTTCATGGAAATCTAAGAAACAGCCCACAGTGGCTCGTTCCTCCGCTAAGGCTGAATATCGTTCTTTGGAAAATTTAACAGCTGAACTTCAATGGCTAGTTTATCTCCTTAAGGACCTGCATTTTTCTTGTCCTCTTCCTATCACCGTATCATGTGATAGTCAGGCATCAATTCACATTGCTCAAAATCCAGTATTCCACGAAAGAACCAATCACATTGAGATTGATTTTTACTTTGTCCGCGAAAAGTTATTATATGGATTGATTCTTCCAAAGCACCTATCATCTTCTGATCAATTGGATGACGTTTTCACTAAGCCTTATGGAGCTCCACAATTTGGTCGATTAGTTGGCAAGTTGGGCGTTCGTTCAGCCTCTTCCGCTCCAACTTGAGGGGGGTATTAAACTTCACACGTACATAGCTCAAGTTGTTGTATTTCACTAGGTATCCATACTATTCTGCTGTAACTATTCTTGTTTACCTATTCTCATGCTTATTAGTTTTAGTCATTCTATTCATCAGCTACTCCTGTTCTTTTGCTGTTTCAGTTGTAACCTTATCAGATGTAATCATATATAAACATCTTAATGAATCAAATCTCAGTACAGTTTTATGAGATACAAAACCCAATACCAGATTGTTTCGTATTGATCATTCGATCACTTGAAAGTTGTTGAAGCTAATATTTTGTGTGAGACAGTTATTATCGTCTTCTAAGAATGTTTCAATGATTGATATGGGAGTTTAGAATAATTAACCATGATTGGAAAAGGTTGTTCGGCAAACATTTCAAATCTTTGCAATTAAACTAATTCCCTTGGTTTTCTATCATAGATTCTATTTTGAGAATGAAAATCTTGTTTGGATCTTAAAAGTATAAATGGTTCGCACATTGATTCTGTAACGGTTTTGGTTTGTTTCTCTATTCCTTATATACACAATGTTAGTGATCCTGTATACCTTTTGATGTTGTTTTTTTTTGGGGAATATAGGGTCACCCATATTGTGTGTATATGGTTTAGTTTGTTTCTCTGTGCCTGCAACAAGGGTTCATTTTACACTTCAGATGCCTACCTTGCAGAAATGAATTCTGACAGCTCCAAGGTAATTCAAATGTGTATCCATGTTTTTACTCCTTATAAAATTGTCCCAATTGAGCTTATGTTGGTTGTAATAATTCTTATAATTTTTTGTGGTTTTCTACTTGTTAGGTTACTGCAAGTGGGAGAATTTGGTGGAGGATATAGAGGCACAAGAATCCTTAGTTGCAAATTAATAATGATTAGTCTAGCAGAATTTGATATGGTAAACCACATAACATTGAATTTACTTTGTTTTCAATGTGATCTCAGGATTGATTCTAAAGAATGGGATTCTTCTACTTTTCTGTGCAGAGAGATGCTGCCGAGTTGGTATGGTTGCTATACATGATTTGTCTGTCCACTTTGTAGGCTATCCCAAGGAAATCACTTTGAATCAGCTGTGGGAATGCAGAAGGATGATTTACATGGTTTTTGCGTATTCGTATAAGGATATCAGAGTGTCTTGGAATGGGCTTATAAGCTCTGCAGTCTGCCCTACAAGTCAAGCGAAGATCTATATTGTCATACCTGGTTTTGAGTGATCACAATTGTTTTTGCTACTGTCCGCTTGTTAGTGAACAGTGGGAGGTCAGTATGCCTTCTGAACATAATCCCCGAGGGCTCTCAGCCTGCGTCCTGCATTAACTATGCAAGAAGAAGATTGGGTAGCTTTAGTTGCAGCTCACGGTGATGCGCGGCTACTAGTTAGTTATGTGTTTGCTACGATGAGTTCATTAATAGATTTTTCTGGAATGAACTGTTCGCTTCTTGAATTGCATTCAGATTAAAAAAAAAATTGTTCTCGAGGAATAGTGCAGCTATATTTTTTATAAGACTGGCTAGGTTGAACCAGTTTGGTCAGGAATTGTGAAGAAAAAGTGTTGGTAATGCATTAGTTATTGTAATCGAATAAATCTGTTCATGGGAAAGATTGGGAAAAGCCTGGGACCTGAATCTGGTACAACTTGTGCTCTTTTTAGTTATTTTTCATTGCTCTGTGCATTATCCAAAAGTTTGCACATTCGTTATATAATGCATTTGAACAATGATTTCACCTTTTAAAGATTGTATGAAATCTAGTGGTAGTTTTTGTTGTAATTTGTTTAGAAGTGATTTTAAGTGTCATATTGCAGGAGCATTTTGTATTTTGTATTTTAAGTGTCATGTCCCCCTGATGCGATAATGTAAATTGTCTTCCAATATGTTAAAAAAAAAGGAATTTCTTTCTTTGACGTTCCACATAGTTAAAATAATAGGCTCCTCTATTGGCTATTGATATCTTCAATCCCAAACCAAAATCAAACACATATTTGAGATAACTATTTTTGATAAGAAGAGAAGATTTATTGAAAGAAGAAGGATGTATAACTTACATCACTAGTGGAAAATGGCCTATCAGAGACACAATGACATGACACAAACCGGAATGTCGCGATTCAACTACATACCCTAAGTGTTGTTGACTAAGGTCAAACTGTCGTTGTGTTTGGACTTTTGTTGACTTAGACAACAATACCAGTTATAGTGTCCTTGACTAAAGTCAAACTGTCGTTGGTTATGACTTTTGTTGACTTAGACAACGTCACTCATGTAGTATAGTTTCTTTAGTAGGATATTCCACCTCTACGGTCAGGATTTGCTCTCAAAAGTGATAAACAGCTGGATCGCCTCAACCTTATCTATCTCAATGCAGAGAGAGAGATAACATATTATTCTCCGCCTCACTTTAGTCTCTCTTTTTCTCTCTCACCTTCTGGTAGGCCTGAAAGATGTGTATAATTTATTGGCCTACGGGTTATACCGCAAGTGCACGGCGTCTATCGGAGACGCGGCAAGTACGGGTCGAACCACAGAGACTTGTGGTGCTCTAAGGTGATCTAAGGCTTGCCTAAACTGAGTTTTAGTGATAACAAGTGACAGCATATATTTTTGTTGCCGAAACGGCTGATTTTTAGTTGTGATCCTAAACTAAGGTAAAAACAGTGAGAAAAAGGTATGCTAAGGTCTGCAAATCCACCTCTGACCCTATTGTGATTTCAACTAAGTTAAATGTCTAGTTCCTATAGTAGCTAAGGGCGTGTGTCAATTCTGCCACTTAACTAAGGAGTTTCACCTTGTGATAACTCAAATATCGCCTAATGTACTAATCCTAAGTACTAGTTGTCTAATTAAGAACAACAAGTCGGGGGTATTAGTCTTAAAAATGGAAGTAAGGGTGAAACATATGCAACACGATTTAACCTAACTACGATTGCATCCATGGCTTTGGTATGCACTTTGTGAGAGAAAGGCATTGATATGTTAAATTGAAGCTATCTAATCATATTAAACACTCAAGAACAATTTAACAGAGTTTCAACACAGTTTGGAATCAGGGTTTCATTGAAACCCTAACACTAAATTAAAACAACAAAAACAGAAATTGAAACTAAGTGACAGCACTGGCTAATCCAGGCGTACCCGCAAACAAACACAATTCATCTCTATTTATACATGCAAATAAAACTACCAAACCCTAATTCCCAAAAATCGAAATTAAAGATAAATAACTCAAACAACTCGCACCCATACTCTGAAACGCTGCTCTCCCTTGTCACTTCGTGCTCAGAACTCTATTGCTTTGATTTTTCTCCAACTGTGATGAAACCCTAGCCCTAATCTTCTCTATCTCGACCTTAGCTCCTAGGGTAGAAGCTAAGACAGAGCTAGAGATTATTTGGGAGGGGATGGCGAGGCGGCTGTGGTAGGAGGTAGCTATGGAGGTGATAGGAGATGGAGGTGGTCGAGAGATGGGTTTTGCAGAAGGAGAGGAGTTTGCAGAGGTGAGAGCGACGGGAGAGGAGGAAAGAGAAAGTGAAAGGAGAGAATGGTTTGGTTCGATTAGGGTATAGGGGTAGGGTCATTTCGCTGTGAAGCAGGGACATCAGGGGAATGATGAGACTAGCCTAGCGAGCGTTGGATGGAGTGGCTGCGATCTGAACGGCTGAGAGAGGTAGCCGGTTTTTGATGTGATCTAGTGTAGCACGGGAGCAGCGATCTTCGATGCACGTGGAGGCAGCGACCGTATGATGCGTCTGGGAGAGATCTCAACGGCTCGGGACGAGCGGGTTCGGATCCGGGTCGTGGGTAGCTCTAGCCCATGTCTTCCTTATTGGGTTGCAACTGATTCGCGCGCGGGCTTGGGCTATCTGCTCCATAGATGCTTGACTCCAATTCTTCTGCTCTTTTGCTCCTTAGTTTCTCCGAGCTTTATTTATTACCTAAAAACACAAAATTAATTAATACAAATATTTATTCTTGAAAACAAGGAAAATACAGAATCTGGGATAATATCTGATTCTTGAGCACAAAAGATGAGTAAAATGCCAATAAAAAGGTGTATAAATATGCAATATTTGGCACTCATCAAATACCCCCAAACCTGAATTTTACTTGTCCTCAAGTAAAACAGAAAAATAAGAAATCCTAACTATACCACCTGTCGCTGGTCTCTCGAATGCATTTAGCGTATGCACTAAGCCTTTAAACCCCTAGGTGTCCCTAGTGGACGAGTTGTAGTCTCGTGAGGGTTTACAAGAGGTGTACCCACAAAACCTTCTCCAACTTCAGAGTGTAAAAGAGTCTCAAGCCTCCAAGAAGATATGAGGACATAGAGTTTCTGCATGCTAGTAACAGAAGTTAGAACTATCGAAGAACGCATTCTCATCCTTAAGTGCTGAGCGAGAAGTAATCATACCATATGAAAGAATTCGGATTCGATTGTGATCATAAGTCTCAACTTCGCCTCACCATTAGGATTTTATGATAATTGCACTCAAAAAGATCGCTTTTTTAGTCTCTCATGTGTGCGGGCAGGAGTAAAGAGAGAAATCCCGCACACGTTGTAGGTAAGAAGGATAACCTTCCAAATAAAATCGGAGACTCCACAAAAGTGTGGACAAAAGAATCTTTTTCTAATGATCTCTAAGGAAGGAAATCAACCATTAGCAAGGGTGGGAGTACTCACTCACTTCTCACCCGATCGGCAATTAATATCAATCTCTCATAAGAAACCATAGAAACGTCTTCAATCTTCGGTCTTCGGTCTTCAAATGTTGATGACGAACTTCTAAACTTCACAAAACTTGACAATTTTTAACTTTTCTACTCAAATTCCTTGTTGTTTGGATTTTTCTTTTTGAACTCTTCTTTACCATGGTGGTAGCAAAAATAAGAAAATAAACTACAATATTTTTTTTTTTTTTTTTTTGATTTTTTTTTTTTTTTTTTTTTTTTTTTTTGATTGTTAAATTACAAAAAGTTAAAATAAAAATACAAATAATGAAACAACTAACTCCATGGACAAAGGACTTTATCACTCAATTTTTCCACAACTTGTATTGTCTTGATTTTATAAATTTTATTAATTCTCATCCTATTTTCTTTTCTTTGTTGCACATAAACCTTGGACTATATCAATTTTTCTTTCAATATTCGATTCTCTCCTAGGTTCTTGGCGATGATGTGTTTCTATGGGTCTTCTTGATTGAGAGAGAGAGTGATGCTAACGGCAAATCGGTATTTAGAAGGAGTTTTCATCTTTAGACGTCACCCTCATGATTGACAAAAACTAGCACTCAAGAGATCAAAAGTAGTGCTGAAAATGGTGCGAAGTTGGGTAGCTCACCATTCCTACCCGAATTTACGTACGGTGACACACACTCTAACAAACTTTTCTAGAAAGTTGCAAAAATTTGAAGGTTGGTGCCTCACTTGATGTAAAATGGGTAGTCTCCACTATGGGTGATCACAATTCTACTACCGAATATCTAAACAAACACCTAATTAGCCCTCCGGTATGGTTAAATCCAACTTTAACGCTCTAATCAACTAAGGAACCCGATTTGCGTTTTCCTATACTTCCAAGTTCTGTTATTTCGGTCAGAATCTCTATGTAAACATAGCTAAAAGCATGCTAGTGACTCTAAAATCTCTAAAAGTTGGAGGTTTTTACAAAAAGAGTTTTTGAATTTTTTTTTTTTTTTTTTTTTTTTTTTTTAATAATAAGTGAAAATAAAAGATTAAAAAGACTAAAAACTCTAAATGCAAATGCAAATGTACCCCCAAACCTAAATCAAACATTGTCCTCAATGTGTCTACATATAGAAAAAAATTTAAACAATCACATACCGAGAGAACTATGCTGAAAAGATAAAAGGGAAGAGATTACCGGAATGTCGGCGGAGCAAGGTTGAGCTTCGTTAGTCAAGGCAAAATCCAACATTCTCAGTGGAGATCATATCAGATTAGCACAATATAAGCGCATGAAGACTCAACCAATTCAAGAAAAGAAAAATTTAACAAGTCCTAAAAAGTTGAGGGTTACCCCAAAAAAAATAATGTACAGAAACATCAACAAGAAAATGGGATTTGGTTTATGTGGGAATTTGGTTTGTGTGGGCTGATTGTTTGGTTTTTGTGGGAAAATTTGGTTTAAATGGGCTTCATTTGGTTTATTGGGATTTGGTTAAAATGGGTTTTGGTTTGTTGGGAAAATACAGCCCATTGGAACTGTGGGCTCTGTTTGGTTTAAGCCCAGTTTTTTAGTCTAAGTGCAAATGCACGGCTCAAGATTTGGGCTTCAATTTGGTTGCGGCCAGGTTGTGTAGCTTAGTTGGTCTGGCCCAGCTTGGTTGCACAGCCCAGAAGTCTATGGGCTCAGTTTGGTGCAGCCCAGGTTCAGTCAAAAATGTATTGCCCAGAAGTGGATTGAGTTGGGCTGAGTTTTGGTGTAAGCCCATTTCTCGGAGTTGTGTTGATCGGCCAATGAGACCATGGGCTCGGCAGTACTGGTTTATGTTGAGCCCAAGGGTTGGGTTTCAGCTCAAGCTGGCAAGTTAGCAACCCGGTTGAATTGTGAAATGCCTAGTGGAACCGGGTTCGACCTTGGTAGGCCTAGTTTTGGTTATCCCACCGCATGAGTTTTCGCTTACCAGGTGAACCGAGCTTGAGCTATGCTCAGCTCAGTAGAATGGCAGTGAGGTACAGGATTGAGCTCAGGGTAGTGGTAGCTCAGGGTTAACATACAGGTTTGGTTCATTCACAGCGCACGATCACTATTGCCCCACTCACGCTTTAGATTGCACAAATTACAAGGTTTAGATTGCACAACTCACAGCTCAAGTACTGCCCTAACTCACAGCTGCAGGGGCTGGAGGTTAGGTGATCTAGCTTTTCACAATGACCACAGATATTGCACAGCACATCATAGGTTCACAGATTCTGGTTCATACAAGGGTTGCCAATTCAATGAGTCAAGACAAAGCAAGTTGGCCCAACAACTTCGGGTAATGTGGTACCAAGATGGTCATGTCTTCTTTGCAACTATGCTCAAGATTTCGGGCGGTGACTTACTAGGTTCAAATAAAGTCGGTTCAAAGTGCAATGTCATAGTTCTCGCCTAGCATGTGCATACTTCAAATGTCAAGGACCCACTCACATGAATATCATAACTAGCAAGGATGCCTCGAGGGATTACACTACTCTACAAGATGCTTGTTATGAATTCACAGGCTCACATGAGAGTTAAGCTCACCAATTTGCACAGGGGAATTAGCATGCAAGGGATGCAAGGCAGCTATTCTATCATGCTCAGGGCAGATTGGTTTGTGCTAAATACAGCTGAACAAGCACACACACAGGCTCTAGTGCGGCTCCCAGCACAGATAAGCTATAGCACAAAGACACAGTAATCATGCACACAACTGCACACAAGGGAGCTGGTTGCTGATGTTTATGAGAGGCACAGCACAACTTATGCACTACCCAGGTTGGCAAGTCTAAATGGCAGAGCTTGCAGCTAACTTGGCTCTCCAAGTGGCAGCACAAGCTCAACAGCTCAGGGGCTGGAGCTGTGCACAGGGTAGACTAAGGGTTGAGCAGCAGCAGGGTCTCACAGTTCATATACACTGATGCTCAGGGTTAGCACTGTGTTCAAGCATGCATTCAAGTAAGCAGGGTTGCAGCAGGGTTGCACAGATTACACAGACAAGATGGCTCACAAGTTTATGTTCAGGGTTTTTATAGAGAGCCCAGGGGAAGGAGCATGCTAGGGGTCTGCAAAATGGGCTATGCTCAGAGCTTGGCTATCTAAGTTCACTTTCAAATCGCAGCTACAGGGCAGATGGCTCTATGGTCACAGAACACATAACAGGGCATTACACAGAATAGAGATTATAGGTGGAGTCACCAACCTGTGCAGCCGAGATGGCTGTGCCGCTGCAACTATGCTCACTTGTTCTTTGACCGATCGGGAAGAGCAATTTGGACATCCGCACGGGGCTTGGTAAATGCAAATGAAAATGAACAGGATGGTTGAAGTTAAAAGCTACAGCTACAATGGTTAAAACAAGCTACACAAATTAAGCTAGAAGATGCACAAAGGTTAAAACAAGATACAAGTTACAGATGCAAGGGTGCACAGAAATGAAACTAAATCGCAGGGAGAAAGATGCACAATGCAGGGCTACAATGCAGGGCAGATGCAAATGATATGCTAAATTACAAGTAACTACTACTAATGAACTGAGATGCAAATACAGGGATGAAACTCAGTGAATATATACAGGGATTAAAATGAAACACAGTAAATCAAGCCAATAATCGCAGGGCACGCGCCAAGTCCCCGGCAGCGGCGCCAAAAACTTGGTAGGCCTGAAAGATGTGTATAATTTATTGGCCTACGGGTTATACCGCAAGTGCACGGCGTCTATCGGAGACGCGGCAAGTACGGGTCGAACCACAGAGACTTGTGGTGCTCTAAGGTGATCTAAGGCTTGCCTAAACGAGTTTTAGTGATAACAAGTGACAAAGATATATTTTTGTTGGGCTTGGCGGCTGATTTTTAGTTGTGATCCTAAACTAAGGTAAAAACAAGTGAGAAAAAGGTATGCTAAGGTCCGTAAATCCACCTCGACCCTATTGTGATTTCAACTAAGTTAAATGTCTAGTTCCTATAGTAGCTAAGGGCGGTGTGTCAATTTCGCCACTTAACTAAGGAGTTTCACCTTGTGATAACTCAAATATCAGCTAATGTACTAATCCTAAGTACTAGTTGTCTAATTAAGAACAACAAGTCGTGGGGTATTAGTCTTAAAAATGGAAGTAAGGGTGAAACATATGCAACACGGATTTAACCTAACTACAAAGCATCCATGGCTTTGGTATGCACTTGTGAGAGAAAGGCATTGATATGTTAAATTGAAGCTATCTAATCATATTAAACACTCAAGAACAATTTAACGAGTTTCAACACGAGTTTGGAATCGGGGTTTCATTGAAACCCTAACACTAAATTAAAACAACAAAAACGAAATTGAAACTAAGTGACAAAGACCTCAAGCTAATCCAGCGTACCCAAAACAAACACAATTCATCTCTATTTATACATGCAAATAAAACTACCAAACCCTAATTCCCAAAAAATCGAAATTAAAGATAAATAACTCAAACAACTCGCACCCATACTGAAACGCTGCTCTCCCTTGTCACTTCGTGCTCGAACTCTGTTGCTTTGATTTTTCTCCAATCGTGATGAAACCCTAGCCCTAATCTTCTCTATCTCGACCTTAGCTCCTAGGGTAGAAGCTAAGACAGAGCTAGAGATTATTTGGGAGGGGATGGCGAGGCGGCCTGGTAGGAGGTAGCTATGGAGGTGATAGGAGATGGAGGTGGTCGAGAGATGGGTTTTGCGAAGGAGAGGAGTTTGCAGAGGTGAGAGCGACGGGAGAGGAGGAAAGAGAAAGTGAAAGGAGAGAATGGTTTGGTTCGATTAGGGTATAGGGTAGGGTCATTTCGCCGTGGAAGCGGGACATCGGGGGAATGATGAGACTAGCCTAGCGAGCGTTGGATGGAGTGGCTGCGATCCGAACGGTGAGAGAGGTAGCCGGTTTTGATGTGATCTAGTGTAGCACGGGAGCAGCGATCTTGATGCACGTGGAGGCGGCGGCCGTATGATGCGTGCGGGAGAGATCTCAACGGCTCGGGACGAGCGGGTTCGGATCCGGGTCGTGGGTAGCTCTAGCCCATGTCTTCCTTATTGGGTTGCAACGATTCGCGCGCGAGCTTGGGCTATCTGCTCCATAGATGCTTGACTCCAATTCTTACGCTCTTTTGCTCCTTAGTTTCTCCGAGCTTTATTTATTACCTAAAAACACAAAATTAATTAATACAAATATTTATTCTTGAAAACAAGGAAAATACGAATGCGGGATAATATCCGATTCTTGAGCACAAAAGATGAGTAAAATGCCAATAAAAAGGTGTATAAATATGCAATATTTGGCACTCATCACCTTCACAGATGAAGCGAACTTCATCCCACCATTTCCTCACACCGAACCTAAATCTATACCAGTTCTGCAACTTCATTTCACATCCATGGAATCAGCAAATTAAAACAATGAAACTCACTTTAGTCACCACCACTAACCAGCAAAACTTAATTTCCTTTAGTTTCTTACCCTAAATCTAGTTTCTTACTCATCAGAGACTCAGACTCTCTTCCCTCTCCGCTCACTCCAGCCGCCGCCACCACCTCCATCACCACGACCTCACAACCACCACCAGCTTCTTCTTCTTTTTCTTCTTCTTCTTTCTTCCTCACAGTGATTCACGTTCACCAACAATTGAAGAATCAACTAACTTACTTCTCTTAATAACTGATGAAAAATCATTAGCAAGGTAAGTTTAATGATTAGTTTTGAGTTTAGTTGTTTTGGGTTCAGATGTAATTGAAGAATCAACCAATTTAGTTTTCTCGTGGAATCGATTTTGTGGATTTTAATTAGAATGAAACCCTAGGTTTTTATAATTGGGGGATTTAAAATTGGGGGTTTGTACTGGTAACGAATGAGCGATTATTCATTTCTTACATATTTTTAAGTTTGGATTATTAGTTTTTTGAGATTTGGTTATTGCGATTTTGTGTGGTTTAGCGTTGAACAAACAAGTGACGGAGTTGGAGTGGGAAACTTTAATCTTCAAAGATTTCATATTCATATTTACATTGATTTCTTATTCTTAATCTTAATTTCTTTGAACAATTGAGAGATTGATTTCTAACTTGAAATTCTTTTTACAGGGTGTTCACCCATGTGATAGGAGGAGAAGTATATACGAATACCAGACCATCTTTCCTGCAATCGATTTCTCACTGGCAAGTATTTGATAATGCTGAAATGATAATGAATTTTTCAACTGAATAAGCTTTGCAGTTAGCTTACAACCTCTGTGTTATGTATCTGCTGCAGATAGAAGATGAGGAGGATGTTTTGTGGCATGCTGATGTAAGAAAGTCAAGAAAAGTTGTTACTGCCAGGGGAATGAAATTTATCAATTGGTTTTTAATTCCCCTTTGAATTTAAGCATTTAAAGAGAATGATTTAGTTAAGGACAATAATTACTAACATAGTAAAATCGATATCTTATTTAGGTTGTGGATTTGTAAAGAAAAAGAGATTGCGATTTGTGGCCCATAGTGCATTCTTGCTTCAAACCCTCAGTGCATTTGAAGATGACTGCCACCCAATTATGCAGAAAGAAATCCGCAATCGGTAAGTGTTATTGGATCTCCCTGTAATAATAGATTTTAATGAATTTTACATTGGAAATAACCATTTGGGAATCTTTTAGAACACAATTTGTACTTTGGCCCCATAATTTTCCTGTCAAGACATTTCTTGTAAGTTTTATCGTTGACAGTTGTTGGTCTTATTACTCTTTGTTTACAGCTTTGCTAACTGCAAGCTACGTTCTGTGGTGATCGTTGATACTGTGGTAAGCATATTCGCTCCTTGGGCATATTTTGTCCGGTTTTAACTAAGGGAACAGACTGTTGGCACCCCTTGTTTATTTTCTTGATCTTTGAATCTTTCTTTTTTTTTTTCTTCTAAATTTGTGGTTTGATAGGGTCGGATGCTTGATTTGCTAACTATCTGGAAAGATTCCTTGCGGACTTAATCTTCCTAGTCTTTGCTTGATCGACAAGCAACCAGAGAAAAAGGAGCACCAAATTCCTAAACCTTGATTGGTTATCTTGATTTGTACTTTGATATTGTCTTGTTCTTCCGATCAAGCCATTTTCGCTTCATAATATGGTTATCATTTCTGTGTTGTCATCTCAACTATAGTTAAGTCCTCAATTTGAACTAAAGATAATGAGTAAGCCTCCTTAAACTTTGTATTGATAATGCTGTTATTTTTGAGTGCTAAAGTTTTCTGTTTGTCATGTCCTTATCGCGTTTGTGAATACTTCCACCAAAGTCAATTGATTTGAGTTAGTTTATGCCAGATCTTCTTGCATTAAGATATTAAGCCACGATTTCTGATGGGCTTATTTCATTCTTTTTTTTCTTTTTCTAAATATGTTGTAGGATTTTGATGAGATAAGCATGGATTTTGTTTAGTGTTATTTTTGAACTCCTCCTGATATTTTAATTTCATCCTATAGATATGTAAATCAAGTTGAGATTATGGTAGTACTTAATAGTGCATCACTTTGGATCTGAATATATATTCTTGTCGGATGGAATCATGGAACTACATTAAGGTTAAGTTTATTGTTGCTTATATTACTGATCTGGTTTTCTTGATTATTTTATTTTAAGGTTATTGTTACTTAGATCATATGATTGTCACTAAGGATTCTTAGTGTTATTGTAATTGCTTGTTTTTATTGATGTTAAGAAATCGAATAAGATTGAATAAATTGATTATATACACATGTACTTGATTGAAATTGAAATGACCTTTGGATTATAACGGGATGAAAGAACCAAGTGATCTTAGAAGAAAGTGAATCAAATAACTTAGTTGATCAACCAAAGATTGAAGATAAGCTTGGTGTTGTTCCTCATGGATTATCCACTGATTCGGAAGTTGTTAAGAGGTATGTATTAAATTTTTGTTTGTTATCTTTCTATTGTCTATTCATATAATCATTAGAACGTTTTGTTCAATTGGTGTTTGAATATGGTGGTTTTTAACCAGGAGTCGGAATCAATGTCAAGGAAATCTCTTAGAAAATCCCACCGAGATCGGTTTGAGTTCTTGGCTGAGGTTTCTCAGCTTATGGATATCATTGTCAACTCTCTTTACAGTAACAAAGATATCTTCTTGAGGGACCTAATTTAATGTCAAACTTTGCTTTCATTCTCAGGCTTTGGATAAGATTAGGCTCCTTGTTCTTACAACTAAGGAAATTCTAGGGAGAAGGTGATGATACAAAGCTCGAGATTCTGGTGAGTAATTCTTTTAGTGAAGTTTATACAAGTGTGGATTCTACGACTTGTATGAGCTGATAACCATCTTTTTTTGCCGTGACTAAATTTTTTTTTTTTTTGTTTATTTGCAGATAAAATTAGATGAGGAAAAGAAAATCCTGCCAACTCGTGACCGTGGTATAGGAATGACAAAGGAAGATCTTATTAAGAACTTGGAACCTATTGCAAAATCAGTAACTTCTTGTAATTTTTCTACATACGACACTTCTTATTTACATTTCCCTCTCCTTTTTAATCTGATGATGGATAACTATGGGTAATATTGGTTTCTATACATACAGCCTTTGTGGAGAAAATGCAGACAAGTGGTGACCTCAATCTAATTGGGCAGTTTGGATTTGGTTTTACTCTTTCCATCTTGTTGCCAGTTATATCGAAGTCATTAGCAAACACAATGCTGACAAACAGTTGGTGTTTTACATTATTGCATTGGTAGATATTTTTCATGATCTAGTTAAAACTATCTTACAATCTTGTAATAGTGGTTTCAGGTACGTATGAAAGTCTTAGGCTGATGAAGCATTGCTGTTTCTGAGGATGAACGGAATGAACCACTAGGACGAGGAACCCGAGATTAGGTTGCATCTTGGAGAGGAAAGCCGGGAGTACATGGAGGAAGATAAATTTAAAGTGAGCACTTGAATGTTATGTATAATTCTCTGGTATAAGGTCTGACTTACTCTTCTCCCGAATGTAGTTTGATACCTTCATGAATGCCGTAACTCTGTTCCCGATGGTCTCATGAGGCTAACTAATGTCATGGTTGATGGTAAGATCGTTGTTCTTGCTTTGGATGTGGAAATGTTGTAAAGGGTTGTGCGTCTAGAGTTCTGCTCTCACGCAAGCTAGTGCCAAGATCCTAATGATCTGAAATTGTTGTTGAAAGTCTCGTGTTTGTATCACTTAAGAAACCTTAATAATTAGAAGTTTTTTTTAATAATTTTGGACTAAATTTATGAGTACAGTTCAATGTAATGGAGCTGTGATTTGGTATTAGATGAATCAGGTGCTATATGGAAGTTGAATTTGAATTTGAGAATTTGAATTGTACTTGAATTTGAGAACTTGAGTAATTTCATTTGAATTTGAATTGTCATTTAAATTTAGGTGTAATTTGAGTTTCATTTTAGTATAATTCGAATTTGAATCGATTTATTTCAATTGATCAGAATAACTGGAGTCAGCTAGCCAGATCTGACTAACTTTTTTTTATATTAAAAAATTAAATCTACGACGATATCCAGATGTCGTGCGTAGCGGCACTCAGAAAGCATCGTAATTCAGGGGCATACAGAAAGTGTCGTTCCAGAAAAAGACACTCAATCTACGGCACTTTCAGTAACATTCCGAAAGTGCCGTTTAATTCGTTAAAACGACACTATCTAACTATCTTAAATCGGCTGTTTTCCACTAGTGCATGATGTCTACCAGTGGTAGATTAAAAGCAAGCAAAAATACAAGAAAATCATAAAAAGAGAGCTTCCCAGTTATTTAGTGCAGAGTTTGTAAAGTTCAAGTGAACTGTTTTCCACTGCCGCACTAGCCCGCCAAAATTAAAGACTTCACCTCAATAGTCAAATCCAACTCGGTTTTGAAATTGTGATTCTTCTCAAAGATTCTATTGTTACGTTCGGTCAAATTGTATAAATTATGGCTCTTGATGAGACTCCATATATAGTTTCCTGAGCTTGAGAAGTGCACATGATTCCAGCCCAAAGAAAGCATCCTCATACTCATTGGAACTACCCATGACCAACAAATTTGCTTGGAATGACCGAACACCAGATTTTATGCACTATTTTACAGTGAAGGAAGATGTGATCTTGCGATTCCATGTCATCTCCACAGAGGACACATGAATTGTAAATATCGATACCTTTGTTCTCGCATAATATCAATGGTATTAATCTTCTCATGGAGTAAACACCAGACAAGGATGTTAACTTTTGGAGGGACCGAATGTTCCAAACAAAAGCATGGGGAAAGTTCTCGACACCACAGATCTGCAACCAACTTTGAATAGAGAGATTTAACGCCCGACATCTTAGGAACAGTGCAAGGACCATCTTCTAGTATCAGGTAGTCCATCAAGAGCAGGAGGATAACTACCAATTACCAACAAAAATTCAGCAAAAATGTTTGTTTCCAGGCCATTGATATTTCTTTTGAAATTAAATTGCCAGTTCCCATCATAAGATACCATGTCGGCAATCTTTGCGGCTTTATGAATTGATAATTTGTATAGTAAAGGGAATGCAGATGCCAGAGATGTATTACCCCTCCAAATATCATTCCAAAAGGAAATTCCACTACCTGAGTGAATGATCAAAGTAGAGTTAGAGCTCACCAAATGTGCAGTAGAGGCAATATTTTTCCATCAAGACACGCCATGAGAAGATTTAACACTGTCAGGAACCCAGCTGGAGAAGGAATCACCATGTTTATCCGTAATAATTTTGTACCATAATCTGTTCTTTTCTTGACCAAATCTCCAACACCATTTGGCAAGCATGGACAAGTTCATCATCTTCAAGTTGCAAACACCTAGACCACCTTTCTCTTTATCAGCACAAACTACCTCCCAATTAATAAGATGTGATATTTTTGATGTTTCGCATCTTTTTCTCAAGAATTTTAATGACTGATGCTGGAGCTTTAAAAAGAGAAAAATAGTAAATAGGTAATGAACTCAGGATGCATTTTAGAAGAGCAAGTTTTCCACCTCTAGATAGTGAAACTTGTTTCCAAGTGGACAGTCTCTCATCAAACTTCTCAATAATAGGATTCCATATCTGCTTAGAAGTTTCCTTTGCCCCAAGCGGCATTCCAAGGTACATGAACGGGAGTTTATCAGTAGCACAACCAAATTCAGAAGCCCAAACAGATATTTCTGGTACATCCCCAATAGCTATAAGCCTCGTCTTAGAAGTATTAACCTTTAGTCCAGCAATGTACTCAAAACACTTTAGAGCTGAGAATAAATTGTGCAATTCCTCTTTGTTGTGATGAATGAAGAAAATAGTATCGTCAGCATAGTGCAAGTGATTTATGATAATACTTGATTGTGTCACAGAAAAACCACTGAAGAGACTTAGTTGAGCAGCCCTATCCATGTATCTAGAAAAACCCTCCATAACAATATTGAATAAAAGGGGAGACTGGACATCCTTGTCTTACACCCCTTGAGCTGGTGAAATAGCCAAAAGAAGACCCATTTATTAACACAGAAAAGCCTTTTCCAAGTCTATCTTGCAGATGATACCATCCTTACCAGATTTTAGTCTTGAATCAACAAGTTCATTGGCAATCAAAGTTCCATCTATAATTTGCCTACCTTCAATATAGGCACATTACACAGGAGATATAAGCTTGTCCATAACAAGTTTAAGCCTAGTAGCCAAAACTTTGGCAATGATCTTATAAACGCTTTTTAAGAGACTTATTGGCCTGCAATCCTTTATGGTCTCAATGTAATCCTTCTTCGGTACCAAAGTGATGAATGTAGAATTATTCTTGGAATCAATTTGACCTGTATAGCAAAACTCATACACTGTATTCATTATATCAGATTTAAGAAAACTCCAGCATTTACTAAAAAATATAATTGGATAACCATCTGGACCAGGTGCTTTATGATTACCCAGATCTTGAATAGCATGAATTACCTCCTCCTCCGTAAAGTTAGCTTCTAAGATTTCACCTTCTTGAGTACTTACTTTATCAAATTCAATATTTTCAAGTTACGGTCGAATTACCTCTTCTTACGTGAATAAATTACGTAGTAATCCACAATATGCTCTTGGAGTGTACTCTTGTCATCGATCAACTCTCCATTTATGTAGAGTTGTCGATTCTATTATGCCTCCTCCTAGCCGTTGCTTTACTCATGAAAAAGAGGTGTTTGTCACCTTCTTGAAGCCACTGTGTTTTGGACTTAATCTTCCACGACATCTCCTCCATTTGTGTTGTTCTCAAATTCAGTTTTTTTAAAGATAACATATTTCTGACCTCCTCTTCAGATAAATTGTCGTCGTCAGTCATGATGTCAATTGACTAAATTTCTGATAAAATTTCATTTAGCCTGGTATTAGTGTGTCTGAAAACTTCCTTGTTCCAAATCCTTAACTTTTCCTTGAGAGCTTTTAATTTCGGCCCAAGTACCGTACTAGGAGAACTCCGTAAAATCAAAAGAAAGCCACCACTCTTCTAGTAATTGTAAAAAACCATTTTCTAAAAACCACATTGCTTCAAACCTAAAAGGACTAGGGCCCCAACTAGGATCTGATATGTCAAGAAGGATGGGAATGTGATCTGAAGTAGGTCTGGCTTTGTCAAGGCAGGAAATGAATGGGAAGTGTGTTTGAAAGATGGAGATATGAGGAATCTATCAAGTCTACACATCACAGGATTTGCTTGGCCATTGGACCAAGTATATCTAGCACCCTTGAGAGGCGAGATCAATAAGATCATGAAGTTCAATAAACTTATTAAATTGTATCATACTCTTTGTGATCTTGGAGGCGAGTTTTCTTCTCATCACATTTCTTGATAGTGTTGAAATCACCCCCTATGCACCAAGGTAGATCCCATAATCTACAAGCCGTATCTAGCTCAACCCGAAATCTTTTCTTTCAACCGGATTATTAGGTCCATAAACGTTTGTCGACATCCGATTGAAGTTGTCTGTCTTGTTGGTGCAAGAGATAGATAATGTGTAATCTCCCACCAAAGAGTCATTGACCTCCACAAAGTCCTTGTCCCATAAAATTAGCATTCCTCCTGAGCTTCCAACGGATTGCTGGAAAGTCCATCCGACATTTTTATATCCACAGATTTGTTTGATTTCGTATGAAGTGCATTGCATCATGTTTGTTTCTTGCAACATAATGATAGGATCTCTGACTAACTGAATCATTTTATGAACTACAGTTCTTCTAATGGAAGAGTTGAGCCCTCTCACATTCCAATTTAGAATTGAGAGACTCATTGAAAACAATATTGCCCCCTAGTTTTAGCTATCCGTTTTGTAGTAGGGGAACCAATATCATGCACAGTGATTCCCAGCCTCTTCCATTCCGTCTTCAGCCTTCTTCGGTATTGCGATTGTGATTCGATTATCTCTTGACAATCGAAGATGCACCATCTACCATTTCACCCTGGCGAGGCTCAAAACCGGTGGAAACTCGGGGGTGGATGATGTCTCTGAATTCTCATCATCCGTAGTCACCATGAAAGAATTTTCTAGACTCAACATCGGTGGGCTTCTTTGCTTTGGTTCATGTGTAGCTATATCTTCTACCCCTTCTATCCGAATAGTAGATTGCACTGCAAAGTCTTCTTCCAGAAGTACTTTCGTAGGTAGAATTGGTACATGCTTCATAATAGGACCTGAAGTAGAGACTGCAGTTAGAAGGAACTTTCGAGAATGGTTTGGCATTGTGTTGAGATAACTATCGTTATAGAAAAGTTTTGAGTCCAGATAAGAGCAGTTCCTATGGACTCAACAAAGCAAGTATTTGTTGATTTTGATCCCACTATGGACTCAACAAACATGAAAAACGGATAGACAAATTAACCATCAAATTTGTTGGTTTGTTGACTGAGATAGAAGAACAAGTGCGCGCTTGATGGAAGACCGGGCGATCGTGCAACAAGCGGCGCGAACGCGCTGTGATCCATCCTTACACGCCGCCAAGCTCTTCCTCACACGCCAACGACTCTTCCACTCACGCCAAGTACAACTCCCGATTTCTTTACTACTTTTTTATCCTATTTTATCTCACTTTATCATATTTTATCTCACCTAAATATTATATTTTATATTTTATTTTTATCCTACAAAACATTTTATATCAAAAAGAAATATTAGTGGGACCCTGGAAACCAAATCTGTTCATTTTGCTCTAGTTTTCCATAGTGGAAAATGCAATTTGTTCATCCACGTGGCTCAACAAAAAAAACTTATTTGTTGATTGCCATAGGAATTGCCCTAAGTATTGTTGTAGAATAGTTAAATACCCCCGATCGGATATGTGCCTTACTACTACATTAATTGAACAGGTTGCTGTGCTCGCCTACCAACGAACCTCATGGGTAACCTAGCCAAGAGAGCCAAAGCGGATGGAGCTGAAATTGTGTCACTAGGGGGAAACTAACTTTACCTTCCATGTTAATTTCTGCAATATTACGTCATTAAACTCCAATATGAGAAACCTCACGGAACGCATCAATCTTTGGGAACGGGGATGTAGCTGAGCTATATATTAAATAAAAGTAAACCAAAATGACTCATCAAGACTTTCATCCTCAACCGTTGGATGTTATGTTGATCAAAACAAATACCATATCTCTAGGATTTCAATACTTTTACTTTTCCATAAGAAATCCAGTCGGACTAAAATCTCATCTTCTTCTCCTCTTTTTCTCCCCTATTTTTTTTTTTTCTTTTTAAAACCCTAATTGAATCCCCCAAATTTCAAACCCTCTTTTTGAATCGTTATCAAATTAAGAAGAAGAAATGCAGCATCAACAGCGGATGAAACAACAACAACAACAGCAGCAGCAACAATTGATGCAACAAGTTCTTCTTCAACAGCAACAGCAACAACAATCTATGTTTCATCCTGCTCTCTTAGCTCCTCCCCCAGTAAGTAATCTTGGATTTTTCCAGAAACCCATTTTTGTATGATTCGATTTTTCTTTTAGTTCATGAGTTCTGGTTGATTTGATCATATCAATTTTAGTAAAAATTGTTTCCTTTTTTTGGTAAAAATTGGTACTTTTTTGAGCTTAGTATGTGGAAAGATGAATAAAATTGGTTGATTTTGAGGTTTGTAGGTTAGAAGAATCAACAAAGATGGCTCCTTTTTGAGTTTTGATTGATTTGATAATTTCAATTTTGTAAAAATCGTTCCTTTTTTAGTAAAATTGTTCTTTTTGAGCTTTGTAGGTGAGAAAATCAATAAAAATGGTTCCTTTTAGGGGGTTTTACTTAGTTAGCTAGTGGGCAGCATTGGGGTTTAGGTATCTATAGTGTGTTGGCTAGTTTGCTTAATTTTTAGTTTTCTTTTTAATTTTATATTGTGTTTGTTAGATTAGGGAGATTTTTATTGATTTAGGGGTAATTTTTCTTTTTTCTGTTTTTTTTTTTACATTTTGATTTTTGCAGATAGAGCCAATCCCAAGTGGAAATCTACCTCCTGGTTTTGATTCGAGTACATGCCGCAGTGTGTGAGTGTTGTTAGGACACTTTTTTTTCTTTTTCTTTTCTTTTTCATTTTTGATTTGCCCGTAGCTATTACACTGATACTGATAGGAACCAATGATATGATACATAACATCTTAAACCAAACAATTTTTAGATTGGTGTTTCTTCTAGGAATTTCCGTCTCATCAGTACTCCAAATCTATGCTTGTGAGAGATTTTCAAAAAATTTATTTTAACCGCATAGTTTTACTTTTTGTGAAAAAAATGTAGGTATGTGGGCAACATTCACTTTCAGGTTACAGAACCACTTCTACAAGAGGTTTTCGCAAGCACTGGTCCTCTTGAAGGATGCAAGCTCATCAGAAAAGAAAAGGTCTGGTTTCATTGTACTAGTATCAGACCACATATCCTCTATTTGAGTTTGTATAGCTAGTTTTAGCTTATTCTTCTCATGACATCAATGTGCTTGGAGGGTGTTTTATATAAGCCATTCACTTAGCTTTCAAAGAGTTCGGTTGTGGCAATTCACTTCATTCATACTTTTCTGTCTAATTGAGTTTTATCTATCCAAAAACTAGTATGATTGCTGATCTTTTTGTTACTGTTACTTTTCTGCAGTCCTCGTATGGGTTTGTAGACTACTTCGACCGTAGATCTGCTGCACTTGCTATTTTGAGTCTAAATGGGAGGCATTTGTGAGTGTTTTTTTATTTATTTTGTGTTTACTTTTTTGCCCTGCTTACCGCTTTATCCTACTGCTCTAACTCTGAATTGTCAACTGGTAATTTCAGGTTTGGGCAACCTATTAAGGTAAACTGGGCCTATGCCAGTGGTCAGAGAGAGGACACTTCAGGTGATACGATACTCCCTAGATATTCGTAAATTGGTATCTTTATTGTAGTTTTTTCACTGATCCGCATGACATTATTTTGCTTTGCAGGTCACTTCAATATTTTTGTTGGTGACCTTAGCCCTGAGGTTACAGATGCTACCCTATTTGCGTGCTTCTCGGTTTATTCTAGTTGTTCGTAAGTCTTTTTTTTTTTCCTTTGTCCTGTATTTGTTCTGGGTGTTTTTATATAATAATTTTACAAGGTTCCTCAATTACGTTTTGGTGGTTGCAGAGATGCAAGAGTTATGTGGGATCAGAAGACTGGGCGTTCAAGAGGGTTTGGTTTTGTTTCTTTTAGGAATGAACAGGTTATTGAAGTTACTGAGCTTAATCTTGTTTTCTTTCCTTCTGCTTTGTATTTCTGGAATCATGCTCATGGTATTTTGTTTTTGTTTTACTTTCTATGCTTGGATGATGATCTTCCTCAGGAAGCCCAAAGTGCAATAAATGATTTGACTGGTAAGTGGATTTCGTTAGTTCAACCCCCTATTAGCGCTTGCTAGTTGTTTAAATTCAGGTCTAACTTTAGCATTGGATTGTTTTTTACCTCTGTTATGTTTAACTGGTTATTTGTTATGTTGCTTTTCTTCGGCTTTCAGTTTGTTATTGAAAACTGATGTTATGGATGTAAAACGATGCAACTTATTTTTATCCGTCCATGACACCAGTGTCACCATGTTATCCTATTTTAGCATTCTAAAAAACTGATGGCTTACTATGTTTTTCTGCACTCTAGCATCAGCTGTAGGGAAACTAGTACATTTTTATATAAATTTTACTTTTCATTGCTCTATTTCTGTCAGTATTGTTTGAGATCTGACAGTGTTCAGGTTCTGCTTTACTTTGTGCAACTTGCAGGAAAGTGGCTTGGCAGCAGACAGATACGGTGTAACTGGGCAACAAAAGGTGCTGGTGTCAATGACGATAAACAGAACTTTGATGCTAAAAGCATGGCAGAACTCTCGAATGGAACTTCTGGTGGGTTAATCTATAAGATGGCATGCAAGGAAGTAATTGCTGACTTTTAAACATAACAATCTTTTTTTCCCGTGCAGATGATGGTCAAGAGACGAAGAACGAAGATGCTCCTGAAAATAACCCACAATACACCACAGTTTATGTGGGCAACCTTTCTCCCGAGGTAAGAACCAGTCTGCCCTGTACTTTTAAAGGCTCTAAGTTTCCTTGAGGGTTTCTGAGTTGACCTTATTTGTTTATTTATTTTCATACGTATTATTATTCTGCAGGTTACCCAGCTTGATCTCCACCGCTTTTTTCATGCTCTTGGAGCTGGAGTACTTGAAGAAGTTCGTGTCCAACGAGATAAAGGGTTTGGTTTTGTGAGATACAATACCCACGAAGAAGCAGCTATGGGCATTCAGATGGGCAATGCTAACATGCTCTATGGCAAGACAATTAAGGTCAGTGTCACCATCTGAACGTCATTATTAGCTTTCTTCAACATTTTATATAAACAAAAGCTCATTCTTATTATGTGCTTGTCAATTTCCTCGCGATGATTGGCAACCCTTGACCTTCACGTGTTTTTCATCCTAATCTGATTGTTTCTATCTCTGTTGCAGTGCTCATGGGGTAGCAAACCCACTCCACCAGGAACAATTTCTACCCCTCTCCCTCCTCCCGCTGTTGCTGCTGTTTCTCCCTATCCCGGTCTTTCAACTGCTGACTTATTGGCATATGAAAGACAGCTGGCTATGAGCAAGATGGGTGCCCCCCAAGCCGCCCTAATGCACCAGCACCATCATCAAGGGCAACACGCTCTTAAACACGCACAAATGGGTATGGGAGGAAGCCAGGTAATGTATGATGGTGGATATCCGAATGTTGCTGCTGCCCAACAACTCATGTATTACCAGTAAGTGTTTCCCAGGCAGGCATTATATACCCCGGATTCTTCTTTTCTGCAGTTGCAGTTGAATCTGGGTTCTATGCTAATTTAGATATAGCCTTCTATTTAAGCTGGTTTTTATCCCGGACTAAGTTATGGTGTTTGTCTATCGATGTATGAAGTGATGTTTTCACCATTTCTATGGATATATTGTGTGTAGATTTTTTATATTTTCTCATAGGGATTGGTAACTGGGAGTTGCCATTCCCCTGTTAGTGATCTTATATGTGTTTTTCCATTCATGGTAGTACTGTGTTATTAGTTGTTGACCCCGGACTCGGTTCCTCTTTTTTCGTCAGTCTCCTATGTTTAGTCAGTATCATTCAACTAGACTTAATCTGAGTTTCTGGAGGGGTGTATTGGAAGAAATTCAGGTGTACATGTACTTCATCTGGAAGCCAGCATCACTGTTATATTGTACAGCCAAGTAGGTTATGTTGTGAATCATAGAGTTCTTGCCGTTGCTGTTTTGCCAAAACCATTGTGTGCTGGTAATTTGTACCCTGACTGAGATGGGATGTTTCACAAGCACAGCCCAAATTACAAGATAAACTCAGGATCTTAAACAGGTTCAGACTTCAGAGTACAGTCGATTATTAGCAGTTAACAAACACAATTAAGCTGTATATTTTCATTAATCCAGCCATTACCAAAACTTTTCTTTTTCTCCGCCCCCTGATCCAAAGCGAAAACCATACATTAACATTACATTTTTCTGCAGTATAATCTATATCCGGTAAGGCGGTAACCATCTTCTATTTAACCAGTAGTCTTTCAGCGTGTGTTGCATAAAAATCATATAGCCATTATTCCAGGAGAGAAAAGATGATCCTCCAGGTAAGGTGAGCCACCGGCAGATGATGATACATCGAAAGACGATCTCGAGACACTGTTTCTACGGCGAGGACGCTTCTTATCTTTCCGTTCATCGGCAGCTATTTGTTGGTATCGGCATTCTGTACTACAAAATGCTTTTTCACCTCTGCAAAACCATATAAATCATACCCCATAAGAAGCTAAGCTAATTAACTTAATCAAGATAATTATTAGCAAATTCAAGATAGAAATTTGTACCTATACATGTATATATCTTTCCCATGCAGCTTTTTCCTACACAAATAACATGAACTGAGAAAATCCGATGGAGGATAATCTCTGGCAACGGCGCTTGTATTATTATAAAATACCGGTGACGGAGATTCATAAAACACACCAACTTGTCTCCATTGGTTTAATCTTTGATTTCTCATATCTTCAACACCTCCATCGCAATACACTGATCTTGTTACATTAGTAGCACCACCAGTAGTACTAGTAGCCATCTCTACACTTCCTAAACCTTCACTCCCTTTCGGATTAATCCCATTAGTATACTTATTAATAGTCAAAATGGCAATCGGATTGGACCGATTAGTACCGCAGGTGAGTTTTGTCACGGTTTTTTCGTCATCCACCGTGCAACCGAACTTGTCAAGTGCAGCAACAATACCCAAACCAACACCGCCTCCACCGCCGACGACGGTGACGTTTTTCGAGTACCTAGGGGATAGAATTCTAGGCTCCATTGGATTAGGATTAGTAGGACTAATGTTCATGAACTCATGATCATGCTGAATTTTGATCTCAAGAATTGGATTAGAATACTGAATAAGCTCATCACTAGTAGAAGATGAAGCTGTTTTGGTAGTGATCAACATGATTGATGAAATGAAATTCTTGGTTTTCTGATCGATGAATTGAAGGGGGATGGTGGTGAGTTAGGTTGATGAGTGATCTCCAAAATGTATGAAATTATGGAAATATTTATAATTTTAGGAAAAAGAAAAGCTTATGAGCCCACAGGAAATGATGTTGGAACTGTTTGAAACCATTGATATTAAAGAACAAATTATTTTTTCTCATTAATTAAATAATTAGAATATTTAAATGATATAATAATTAAAAAGGGTTGATTAAAGAATAATTAGAACGGAATTCAAGAGGAATTTATTTTGTTTTGGTCAGAAAAAAATATTAAATGATTGTCGCTGTCAGCTGACTGGTTATGACATCAGATCCAACAAGACTGGGGCCCACTAAAGAGACAGCTGAAGAGGTTAGGACGGTACACGTGGGGCATGGATAGTAATGAGTCGGGCCCAGACAGGTGAGGGAGGGAACAGTGCCAACAGTGGTACTGAATGGGATTATTGAGAACAACCGTCGTTCAAAAGTGCAGGCCGGAATTATGTCAACCTCAGGTGATTATTTGCATTAATAAGCCATGAAGATTCCTAAGAAAAAATTATTTATATCGTAACCATCATTCTAGCTACTCTAGAAAAAGGGATGGAAATTTCAGAAATTTCACTTATCGGATGATATTTCATAATATAACTTGTAGAATGATATCTCTCAAAATACTGAGAACGTTTTAATTTTTTTGAATAAAGAAACCTTTTTATAAGCATAGTTCAAAACATAAACATTACAGATTCAAAATACATAAACTCTAAGTTCTGCATGCGTCAAATTTCATATTCAAAGTGTGAGATGGACGGGGTAGATTAGATCTATCCGATTTTAATCAACGACCCATACTTATTGGTTTTCCATTGGTTTTTGGTTCGGTTTTTGGGTCAAACCAAAACCGAACCAATAATGTCGGTTTTCAATTTTTTTTTACCATAACCAATCCATAAGTAAATTGTTTGGTTCGGTTTCTTGCTTATCGGTCTGGTTCGGTCCGGTTCCGACGGAAAACCAAAACCATGTTCAGCCCTAGTGGCCCAAGATTAAAGAGGAGAACTATGTTGCAAGTAAGAGCTGATATTCAAGCTATTAGTTTCAAAAATAATGAGAGTCCAACCATGAGTAGATGCCATATCCATAGCTTCTAACAAAGCCCATGCTTCAAATTGATAAACATTAATAGCCCTTTTTACAGCTCCTTTTCCCACCATGTATTGTCCTGCATAATTTCTTGTTATAATGCCAATACCACCAACTAAAGATTTAGGATTGAAGGAGGCATCAATATTAACTTTTAAAACATTCATAGGAGGAGGCCTCCAAGTGTTGTTCAAAGCATTTGTAACAGTTATTGAATGATGCATAGTGTAATTGTTATCAACAACACTATCGAAATGGTGCAAAGAGATGCAATAACTTATTTGATGAGTGACTGTGTTTGGGTTTGGGTTTAAGTTACTAAAGATAACCTTACACCTATGTTTCCATATGATGTGCTTAATGCAGACTAGGATATGAATAGAGTTAGAGTTATTGTATATGTTGATTGGAGAATCCTGTATTTGCCAACTCTGAATCCAAGATAAAAGCGTTGAATTCTGCATTATATAAGAGAAATGTTGTGGTAGAAAATTCCTCCAAATAACTTGAGCAAAAGGACAGTAGAGAATCAAATGATTTATATCTTCTGAGTTATCAGTATTACAGAGAACACATTGTTGATCAGAAGTACTCATATGACGAAACAATATGGCTTTAACTGTCAGAGCATTGTGAAGACATTTCCATAAGAATATTTGTAATTTATACAACATTTTGAGTTTCCAAAAGTTAAGCCAAAATGATTGGGATAAGTTCAGAGAAACATCATTAGGGGAATCCTAAACGCGGAGCATCTTATGAGTTGAAGAAGTGGTGAAAATACCTTCTGTTGTGAAAGGCCAAATGAGAGTATTTGGCTGATCTAGATGAATGGGAATTGTTAAGGTTGAATTCACTTGTTCAGAAATAAACAATTGACGTAGAAGATTAATGTTCCATTTAGCAGCAGATAAATCAATCAATTCAGATGTACATTGAATATACAACATAATAAACATAGCAGAAGTTAACCAACTAACGAAGTCAATGCTTGAAGATTTCGCTACGCAACTCTAATCTGTCTCTGAAACTGAAAGTGGGAATGGGTTAGCACATCATCGTTAAAAGGGGTGCTCAGTAGGAATATAACATTTAACTTTTAAGTAATCATGCACAAGATTTGGAAAACAATACATGATTTCCCAAACATTAAGAAGTGACCAAGTCACTGAATTAAACAAACATGTATATAGACAAACTCCTTCTTCAAACAATGTATATATTGAGTGTCTAGCAATTCCTTACACACCCTATTAGTTTATATTAGTGTCGACCAATTTTTTACACACCTATTAGGCATAAAAGCCCGAATTCATGTAGATATAAATGAAGGAGCGTATCCTATATACCACACGTAGAAATTCTCATTTCCCATAAAAATTCATATTGACAACAAAACATAACAAGTGCTTTCCAAACCATAGAAAGATTAACAGAATCAATAGAACAATCGAAATGCAAACTAAATAAAGCATGGAATGCACAAACTGACAATGGATGAGTTTAATAAACAAAACTTTTGTAAAAGAAACAACAGTGGTTACAAAATAGTTTCCCACCTCTTTTGATGACAAGTCACGCCTACCTCGAGATTGAAGATCCACTGGTTCGTGTTTTAAATCGATCGTTGTTAATAACTAACTGTTAATCATACAAGCACTCCAAGAGTTTAGCCAAAAGGCTCACACAAGGCTCATAACATAATTTCATATAATTATCTAGTTATAAGATAAGTGAACTATCAATGTTTCTAAGCCATTTATGGTTCTACACTTTTTAATTATGTAACTTTAGCATATCTAAGGTTTATTAATTCAATCAGGTTGGTTTTATAGTCCATCCAATAGTTCTTAAGAAGATCTACAACTTTGTAGAAAGAGTCAAAGGTTAATTCGGACCATAAGGGGTCCAAATCATCTAATTAAAGAATCCCAAGTCCACCAAAGTCAACTAACAGTTACTAACGGTCTAACTAACGGTCAAAGGAGTCAACCAACAGTCAACGTCTAAGTCTAGGTCAAAGTACAGTCAAAGGTTAAGTCAACTAGTCAGGTCTCTGATTCAAATTGGTCAAAAGAATCAACTGAGTCAGGTGAGTCGACTCAGTCAGATATGTGAGTCAGGGACAAGCTAGTTCAGTCAAGTTCTGACTTGAACTGAAAACACACTGGCCTGAGCCATTGCTCAGGCCAAAACCTTGCTGCACCTATAATGGTGTAACACTAAACTCTTAAATCTACAACACTAACTCAAGCTCAACTTCCAACTAAAATACATAAATTGAATCATTCAAAGAAACTTCAAATTCCAATTACAATGCAAACTAAGTTTACCTGCCATTGCAGTAGTAGCAGGCTTTCAGAGAGACTATCCAACTCTAATTCTACATATCAATCCTAAAAAACTTCTACTCTCCCAACTCAAGCTACAACAATACCCTACACCACCAGTTACATCTTCACAGGCAATACTCATTTAATCCATACCACGGACTTTATTAAATCCAATTACTTCAACCACTAGTAATCCATAATACCAGAACTACCACAAGCCATTCAGTTCAACCTATGTGAGTCACAGTAATTGTGACTTTGTTGTCACACCAACAACTTTAATTCAACAGAACCATTACCTTTCCTCTACAACAAACCTTTCCTTGTATTCGACAACATCACATCAGCTACCACAGTAACCCAGTATAACAGAGCAAAAGCTTCAATACCAGCAGCAACACAATTTCGCATCTCAGCTTCAACACTCATACTTAAAGCTGAGAAAAACTCAACTGTAACACATATCTCTTTCTTTAATCTCAATTCTAGATAACAGGTAAATCAAACTTCATTATTGATTCCATCTCTAACTCCAGTTCCATACACACCCAAACCTCAATAAATCTGCACCTCCACCATTCACTAATGTCCCCTGCAGCTTCAACATCATAGAAAACACCAATACCACTAACAGTTCAACTTAACTTCACACCAAAACAATCTGCATCCACACCAACAACTTCTACGATTCAAACATATATTCCTCAACTGTAATTCATCATATAAACATAATCTAAAACTACAATTCCACACATACATCTTAATTACATGCTCAATTAACAATCTCATAAACTCAGGATTGAAATAAATAATATACTAAGTTACTCTGAAGAACAGTTACCTCATTCCAGAAATACCCAACTCGAATCAACCTCTTAGAAAATCAATTTCAATTCTATTCTTCATCTGAGATACTTGCAAACCCTAATTCAAATTCATCAACTTCTTATTCAAAAGAAACAACCATAATTCTTAATTCGAGACAAACCCATCTTCAATCAGACTTCTAAACTTCATATTCAATCTCATACAATCCCTCAAACAAATCAAGAACCCTAATTCAGTTCATCTCCAAAACGACTTTAAAGCTTCAATTAAACCTCCACCCATGATTATTCATCTAATCATCGCTCTATATATCATCTTCCAAAACTTCAGAACGATAATCAAGAACCCTAATTTCGATTCCCTAATTTACCTTTCAATCGACTCTGAATTATCTATTCTAATCAACACCACCATTAACCTTCATTACATGTTCTATATCGTCTTCCCTTCATCTTAAAACTCCATTTCAACAATCAAAACTCAAATAGAAGAAGAACATGGAATAAGAAAATGAAAGAGAGGAAGAAAAAGAAATAAGAAGAAGAAATAAGAATGAAAGAGAAAAGAGGGATCAGGTTTATCTACTCGACTAAGGATAAGGTTGACTAGAATTGCTAAGGGCACCAAGAAACGGATGAGGGCAGCCAGGCGGTTAAGATTAAAATGACAATTCTACCCCTCATAATAATCTGATGATATCTTCTTCGTGCGGTGTCTGATTGACACGATCGAGTAGTCCATTCCGCGTAACTTTTCAAGATCTATCCAACGGTATTATTTTCATATCTAAATCGCTGTTAGATTAATTCCTATAATTATCGTTCAAGTTATATTAAACGAGTTATTAGCGGTTAAGACGTCTCTTGACTAGTCTAATAGCGTTGACGATCTTGAAGGTTTTTACATTCTCCCCACCTTATACATTTCCGTCCTCGAAAATCAACTATCCTTCTGGTCTTCAAAACTCCCCACCTTATAGAACAATCCCATCTCTTGTCCTCGAAAATTATTAGTGCCTATTTACAATTAAGTTTTGCAAATTTAACTATTAACGAATTAGAATTATATATTTTGCATTCAAAAAATATAAAGACCTTCAAGCTCGGCAATGCTATTATACTAGTCAAGAGACGTCTTAACCGCTAATAACTCGTTTTGTGTAACTCGAACGATAATTTATAGGAATTAATCTAACAACGATTTAGATACGAAAATAGTACCGCTGGATAGATCTTGAAATTATGCGGAATGGACTACTCGATCGTGTCAATCAGACACCGCACGAAGAAGATATCATCAGATTATTATGAGGGGTAGAATTGACATTTCAATCTTAACCGTCTGGCTGCCCTTATCCGTTTCTTGGTGCCCTTAGAAATTCTAGTCAACCTTATCCCTAGTCGAGTAGATAAACCCGGTCCATCTTTTCTCTTTGATTCTTATTTATTCTTCGTATTTCTTTTTCTTCTTCTCTTCCGTTTTCTTCTTCCCTGTTCTTCTTCTGTTCAAGTTTTGATTATTGAAATGGAGTTTTGAGATGAAGGGAGGATGATATAGAACAAGTAATGAAGGTTAATGATGGTGTTGATTAGAATGGATAACTTAGAGTCGATTGAAAGGTAAATCAGGGAATCAGAATTAGGGTTTGTAGGTTGATTATCGTTCTGAAGTTTTGGAAGATGATATATAGATCGATTATTAGATGAATAATCATGGGTTGAGGTTTAATTGAAGTTTTAAAGTCATTTTGGAGATGAACTGAATTAGGGTTCTTGATTTGTCTAAGGGATTGCGTGAGATTGAAGATGAAATTGAAAGTTTAGAAGTCTGATTGAAGATGGGTTTGTCTCGAATTAAGAATTATGGTTATTTCTTTTGAATAAGAGGTTGATGAATTGGAATTAGGGTTTGCAAGTATCTCAGATGAAGAATAGAATTGAAATTGATGTTCTTTGAGGTTGATTCGAGTTGGGTATTTCTGGAATAAGGTAACTATTCATCAGAGTAACTTAGTATGTTATTTATTTCAATCCTGAGTGTATGTGTGGAATTACAGTTGTAGATTATGTTTATATGATGAATTACAGTTGAGGAATATATGTTTGAATCGTAGAAGTTGTTGGTGTGGATGTATATTGTTTTGGTGTGGATTTAAGTTGAACTGTTAGTGGTATTGGTGTTGCCTGTGATGTTGAAACTGCAGGGGACATTAGTGAATGGTGGAGGTGCAGATTTATTGAGGTGTGGGTGTGTATGGAACTGGAGTTAGAGATGGAATCAATAATGAAACTTGATTGAACCGTTATCTGGAATTGAGATTAAAGAAAGAGATATGTGTTACATTTGAGTTTCGCTCAGCTTTAAGTATGAGTGTTGAAGCTGAGATGCGAAATTTTGTTGCTGCTGGTATTGAAAATTTTGCTCTGTTATACTGGGTTGACGTGGTAGCTACTGTGATGTTGTTGAATACAAGGAAAGGTTTGTTGTAGAGGAAAGGTAATGGTTCCGTTGAATTGAAGTTGTTGGTGTGACAACAAAGTCACAATTACTGTGACTCACAGAGGTTGAACTGAATGGCTTGTGGTGGTTCTGGTATTATGGATTACTAATGGTTGAAGTAATTGGATTTAAGACAGTCTGTGGTATGGATTAAATGAGTATTGCATGTGAAGATGTAACTGGTGGTGTAGAGTATTGTTGTAGCTTGAGTTGGGAGAGTAGAAGTTGTTTAGGATTGATATGTAGAATCAGAGTTGGTTAGTCTCTCTGAAAGTCTGCTACTGCTGCAATGGCATGTAAACTTAGTTTGCATTGTAATTGGAATTTGAAGTTTCTTTGAATGATTCAATTTATATATTTTAGTTGGAAGTTGAGCTTGAGTTAGTGTTGTAGAGTTAAGAGTTTAGTGTTACACCATTATAAGTGCAGTAGGGTTTTGGCCTGTGCAATGGCTCATGCCAGTGTGTTTTCAGTTCAAGTCAGAACCTGAGTGACCTAGCTTGTCCCTGACTCACATATCTGCTGACTGAGTCGACTCAATTGATACAGTTGATTCTTTTAACCGATTTGAATCAAAGACCTGACCAGTTGACTTAACATTTGACTGTACTTTGATCTATACTTAGACGTTGACTGTTGGTTGACTCCTTTGACCGTTAGTTCGACCGTTAGTAACTGTTAGTTGACTTTGCTGGACTTGGGCTTAAGACAATTTTCTTTAATTAGATGATTTGGACCCCTTATGGTCCGAATTAACCTTTGACTCTTTCTACAAAGTTGTAGATCTTCTTAAGAATTATTGAATGGACTATAAAACCAACCTGATTGAATTATTAAACCTTAGATATGCTAAAGTTACATAATGAAAAGTGTAGAACCATAAATGGCTTAGAACCATTGATAGTTCACTTAGCTTATAACTAGATAATTATATGAAATTATGTTATGAGCCTTGTGTGAGCCTTTTGGCTAAACTCTTAGAGTACTTGTATGATTAACAATTAGTTATTAACAATGATCGATTCAAAAGACGAACCAGTGGATCTTCGATCTCGAGGTAGGCGTGACTTGTCATCAAAAGAGGTGGGAATACATTTGACTCTTTTGTAACCATTGTTATTTCTTTTACAAAAGTTTTGTTTATTAGCCTCATCCATTGTCAGTTTGTGCATTCCATGCTTTATTTATTTTGCATTTCGACTGTTCTGTTGATTCTGTTAATCTTTCCATGGTTTGGAAAGGACCTGTTATATTTTGTTGTCAATATGAACTGTTATGGGAAATGAGAATTTCCACGTGTGGTATATAGGTGTTTATAGGTGAAAATCGTTTCCGCCGATTTCGGTAAATTCGGTAGGTGAGTGAGAAACTGGTTTAAACCCTAAACAAATGTGCTGCACATGAGCACTTTATAGGTTCGATAGATCAATCTGTACAAGTCCGGCCTAAACCAAGAAATGGCCGTTCCAGACTTGCTTCGGTCACAAAGTGGAGGAGAAGGGTTGATTTGGGGAGGGAAGCAAAGAAAGGTGTTGAGACCAAAATAATTCTGAGAGAGTAGCGTCTCGACTTGTATCAGAAAGTGGAAGCTTCGTAAGCTTGCAAGAGATGGAAGCTTTTTGGAGAGCTTGCAAAGTTGCCTTTTCTGAGAGTGTAGTATTTTTCTCCTGACCGAGACTTGTTGTCTGGTGGAAATAGGTAAGACCTATTTATACAAGTCGGGATTGAAACGTACCCTGGCCTCATGAAGGAAGAGAGTAAAGGGTAAAATAATGAGAGGAGGTGGTAACCGCAAGGTGTTTATGGGTGAAAACGTTTTCACCATTATTTGACTGCTTTATTCCTTTTCACGCTTTCTTAATGTGAGCTTAGTGTACGCTGCAAGCTGTGACCGCCAAACCAAAACCCTGGAAAGCATCCCCCAGTTTGTGTTGATATCTCGAGTGTTGGTTGCACCTTGAGTGCAAGTGGCGCTGCTAGTGGCGCGTGTGGCATGTGCGGAATGCCTTGGTGGTAGGTTGCACGGTTTGCAAGTTAGGCTACCAGCGTGTGTGTTTGGCATGTGCCAATGGCATGCGTGGCCGTTAGGGCCGTGGCCTTGGTAGGAAAAGCTACCAGCGAGCATGTTGGCATGTGCCAATGGCATGCGTGGCCGTTAGGGCCGTGGCCTTGGTAGGAAAAGCTACCCGGCGAGCATGTTGGCATGTGCCAATGGCATGCGTGGCCGTTAGGGCCGTGGCCCTGGTAGGAAAAGCTACCAGCGAGCATGTTGGCATGTGCCAATGGCATGCGTGGCCGTTAGGGCCGTGACCTTGGTTGCATGTGCCAATGGCATGCGTGGCCGTTAGGGCCGTGGCCTTGGTAGGAAAAGCTACCAGCGAGCATGTTGGCATGTGCCAATGGCATGCGTGGCCGTTAGGGCCGTGGCCTTGGTAGGAAAAGATACCAGCTAGCATGTTGGCATGTGCCAATGGCATGCGTGGCCGTTAGGGCCGTGGCCTTGGTAGGAAAAGCTACCAGCGAGCATGTTGGCATGTGCCAATGACATGCGTGGCCGTTACGGCCGTGGCCTTGGTAGGAAAAGCTACCAGCGAGCATGTTGGCATGTGCCAATGGCATGCGTGGCCGTTAGGGCCGTGGCCTTTGTAGGAAAAGCTACCAGCGAGCATGTTGGCATGTGACAATCGCATGCGTGGCCGTTAGGGCCGTGGCATTGGTAGGAAAAGCTACCAGCGAGCATGTTGGCATGTGCGAATGGTATGCGTGGCCGTTAGGGCCGTGGCCTTGGTAGGAAAAGCTACCAGCGAGCATGTTGGCATGTGCCAATGACATGCGTGGCCAACTTGGCTTAGGTTGCATGGTTTGTAAGCCTAGGGCGCTATATTTGGCATGCGCCAATTGCATAGCGGCTTGGAAATATGGCTTGTGGTACGCGTTGGCATGTGCCAATGGCACGTACGGCCATGTTGACCTAGTTGCACGTTTTGCAAGCCTAGGGCGCTATATTTGGCATGTGCCAATGGCATAGCGGCTTAGTTTGGCATGGTTTCCAATGAGTGCGATATGTAGTTTGGTTTTGGCGTCGCTGCCATGGTGCGCAATGTGCGGCTTGGTTTTGGCGTCGTTGCCATGGTGCGCAGTGTGCGGCTTGGTTTGGCATTGTTTCCAGGGTGCACAGTGTGCGACTTGGTTTTGGCGTTGTTGTCATGGTGCGCAGTGTGCGACTTGGTTTGGCATTGTTGCCATGGTGCGCAGTGTGCGGCTTGGTTTGGCATTGTTGCCTTGGTGCGCGGTGTGCGGCTTGGTTTGGCATTGTTGCCACGGTGCGCAGTGTGCGCCTTTGGTTTGGCATTGTTGCCATGGTGCGCAGTGTGCGGCTTGGTTTGGCATTGTTGCCATGGTGCGCAGTGTGCGGCTTGGCATTGTTGCCATGGTGCGCAGTGTGCGGCTTGGTTTTGGAACTAGGGTTCTGTGTTAAAAACCCTAATCCGGTATTTTGAAAAAATACCCCTATTAATTATTTACACCTGAGTTAAATGCTCTTAGTTAATGTGTTGCGGGTAACACAAGGTCACGGGGTTTTACGATTTTACCCCTTGTTTAGAAACCACCATCAACAATAGGATACGCTCCTTCATTTATATCTACATGAATTCGAGCTTTTATGCCTAACAAGTGTCTAAGGAATTGGTCGACACTAATATAAACTAATATGGTGTGTAAGGAATTGGTCGACACTCAATATATACATTGTTTGAAAAAGAAGTTTGTCCATATACATGTTTGTTTAATTCAGTGAATTGGTCACTTCTTAATGTTTAGGAAATCATGTATTGTTTTCCAAATCTTGTGCATGATTACTTAAAAGTTAAATTTTATATTCCTACTGGGCACCTCTTTTAGGGATGATGTACTCACCCATTCCCACTTTCAGTTTCAGAGACAGATCAGAGTTGGCGAAAGCTTCAAGCGTTGACTTCGTTAGTTAGTTAACTTCTGCTATGTTTATTATGTTGTATATTTTATTTGTAAACCAATTGACTATTGTATATGTATCAATTGAGAGGAGCTCTTGTATATTTATATTTCTGAGTGGGGCTAAGTTTTAGGTTAAGTTTTATAACATATTTCTTAATTGAATGCTTAAGTTTATGATTTAGATTCTTAATGCCTTATTATTTAGCTAATCTCTTAGATTAGTCAGCTGCTAGCTTTGGGGGCGCTACAAAATAGACCTGCAGACATGGGTCCAGTTAAAATAGACACGCGTTTCTTAGACTGTGACAAAAATCAGCCATGTCGAAATTCCTGTTTTTCAGTGGGTCATTGGAACTATACCACCCCATTAACTACTCTGTTTGGTTGTATTCAAATTAACAAATACTCCCTCAGTCCCAAATTTATTGAACTATTTGTAGTTTGCACAATTATTAAGTCAAGGAGAAACATGAGTATGTTTTAGGATTTTTTACAATTATACCCTTATGGATGATAACTAGTAAAACTTAGAAATGATTTATCTCTTAAACTATACCACGGTTTTTCATAAGCTTTATATACCGTTGAAAAGCATTTAAAAACACATACGTAACGAATATAAACATGACTATCAAATTATACATATATCTTATAATAACAATAATCAATTAAAAGGATAGTTTTAGAATTATCCCTTAACTAGTGAGATAGCTCAATTATTTGTGGGACAAAATTTAAAATCAATTAGCTCAATTAATTTGGGACGGAGGGAGTAGAGCAAATCTCGGAAGAAGGATGAAAAGAAAATAAAATGGAAGAGAAAAACTAAATGTAAACTTAGGAAAAGAGACATAGTGACAAAAACAAAAAATCGTGACTCTGTCATAATTGACGGTGCCCAACTCACCATAGGTGTAGATTGATGTTATTAGATTTACAACTTGCGTGGGTAATTGAGATCTTAGCTAGGAAATATATTTTTTGTACACTACATGCGTTAGCATTTTAGAATTTTAGGCAATGTAGATGGAAATCCACCACATCCCAACACAACAATGTTGATAAAAATGCTACCTATTTTTTTCTTAGGTGAAAAAAATTGGTGCCTAACACTTTATTTGTGATACTTCTTTGATATCATGCCTTTCTTTTTCCTTTTCTTTTAATGTTTTTCCAAAACACAAAAACATACTTTGTTCACCATGCAAACAAAAGGTCCTTGTTGTCTATGACATTATGATTGAATGACACTTATGTTCCTTTGCCACAAAATAAGTAGTCATATTTGAAAATTGACTTTCATAATCGCGAGCTCCATCATCTTTTTTCATGATCATAAAAGAATCATAAAACAAATCTAAATATAACTTTTATATATTTATTAAATAAAATAAAAAAAAAGTGATTGATAAGAGAGAATATGTCAATATGTATGGGACTGCATATCATAATATGGACCTCTAGTTATATTTGAAAAGATCAAATAGCAACTAAATTATTGATGTTTGATGACACCATCACCGGTACTGGAAAATAGTTGTTGATTAGAGATATCTACAATCTAATATTCAGCACTTCAAGTTTTTGTTTTAGGACATTTTATGAATAAGTTGGAATATTGAAACTCAATGATGGTTGAGCATATATATATATATATATATATTTATTAGCAAATCATTTTATGGTTCAATTCAATAATTCACCATTGGGAAGAATTCAATGGACCCAATTAATTGTCAATTTCTACCAAGTACATCATTGTATAATGGATGAAGATTCCCAGCTAACATTGTAGACGTCAGTTCTAATATCTTAACGGAGATCTGGAATTTGCTGACTAAGAGAATAATTATATTTATGTACTCAAAGAATAAAGACCTCTAAATTTATAAAATTAGAATCGTTTACTATTTCAATATCAGTTTTCTATTATTATTATTTTTTATTTTATTATAATTCTTGCTGATTTTACAAGAGTTTAGTTGATATAAATTAAGTGGTTGAAAGTGTACCAAGTATATAAACAAATTTTTGCGATAAATATGTATTGGTATAAAAATTCTGATAAAACTCATCCAAATTATTTCAGAACGAAGTAATATCGCATGGTGTTAGAGAGAGATGTTTCAATTTTTACTTGAATGAAAGGGTTCTCTAAAACGTACCTGATTACACAAGTTCACTTTCTATTTTCTTTTTTGATTTAACAAAAAAGGTAAGAGGTTTTTTCTTTTATCATCCACGGATTTTCTAATCGCAACTTCTGGTTTTATGTCTTTTTCATGCCAACTGTAGAATTAAATTGTTAACAGATGTCCACTAATAATCTTATATGATGTTTAATCAACATCAATCTTCTAATCTTATGTTTTATTCATGCAAATTATCGAGCTTCTACCTTGTCAACGAATGTCCGATCATATGATGTAATTATTTTTGCTATTCATGACATGATACATCTAATTAATAATCTAATTATTTTTCTACCTTGTCTAAAATGCATGGTTTCTCAACAAGAAAAAATGGAAAAATTGTCTAAGCAGTTAGTTGGCATGTTATTTTCACTACGAAAAATGGGACAAATTCATAATACACTGGAAAAAGAATCTACCATTCATTTTGATTAATCAAGCACCTTAATATAATTAATGAAGTTAGTGGAAGCTTGACGCAATCACCAAAACCCTTTATGAAAGCTGTGGTATCATAAACAGAACTAAACCATTTGCTATACTTTTTTATTTCTTAATTTATGTTAATTACTTTGTTAGTGCAATAATTAACTAAGAATAACTAATTGTTTAAGGAAAAATCGTATCTAACTTATTTTTAATCAAGTTTAACTAACTATATTTTTTTGGTTTAATCATAATTAATTTTCTAATATGTGTTTTTTTAATTAATTAACTTTAATTGATTGAAGATTCTAAACTTAATTTCTTTTTATTTTTTATTTTTTTTGAAGTTTATTTCTTATTAAAAATTTGCTAAGAAATGAAGCCAGGTACCGGGATGCAGTCCATCTCATTTGTATTCTTTTTTTCTCTATGGGCGTTTGATTTCGTTTTTGGGACTGAAATTTTCTACAGCTAGTAGAGGAATCTAAGAATTTGACTAGGTGGGACGTCAGACAGAATAAATCATATTATCTTGTATCGGATATCAGAGGTGACATGACATGATAGGTACAATCTGGCCGTGATATTTTTCCAGGGTGATACTGTCGAAGTGTCTGACCGATGCAGCTTTCGATTGATGTTGCAATCTTGGCTTCATCATCTGATGGAGCAAGGAAACAAGAGAGATCTATGTGTGTCTGACTTTTGGATAATGCAGAGCAAAGAGCACGTTTTATACAAGAAAACAGTAAAATTGCTTCTGAGATGAACTCCTTATCAGTCAAAAGATGTGCAGTACAATCCAAAGATGCAGTAAAAGAAAATACCATGACTTGAATAAGTTCAGAAGAACAAAATAACCGGTAAAATCAAATAAGAAGAGGATGCAAGTAAAAGCTCAATTTTCTGGATTTTAAACTCAGCGAGATATGTAATCCGGCATTAACTTATGGCTATATCAAGAAGCGAACAGATCATTCCGGAACTATTTATGAATGAACTCGTCTTGGTAAACACATAATAAGTAGCTGCACATCACTATGAGTACAATCTCTTGAAGGCCTTGCAGGACGCAAATTCAGAGACTCTAAAGGGATTTCTTCAGAAGCTATATTCACCTTCTACTGTTCACTGACAACCCCGTACATAGATGCACAAATTCTGTGATCACTCGGAACTAGATTCAACGATAAAGATGTTTGCTTGATTTCTAGGAACAGAGCTTATAAACCTATTTCAAAACACTCAGATGACTTTATACAAATAAACACCTAAATCATCCTTCGCTGGCATCCCTAACCAATTAGCACATATGCTTGCTGATCCAAAGTTAATTACCTTGGATAACCTACGAAGTAGATATACCACCCATGTCAGTACAAAACAGTAACACCCCAGCTCAGCAGCATCTTTGCACAACAAAGTCGACAAATACAGTTGTTCACAATCAACAATGAGAACTAAGTAGATGGTATAATTCAAAACAATGTAACAATACCATATAAACTAAATGTAGCATACCAAATTTAGCTGCCGAAAGGAATCTCTCCTTGTTGAGAGGAAAAATCATTGTGCAGCTATACTCACCATCCCACCTTTATATACTTATTTTTTTAATCCGTCTATTAGATGTTTTGGTGCGCCATTTTTTAGATTTCCGTCTTACTCGTTGTCACTGATGTATTCCGAATCTTCTTCACTATCACAATCATCTGTATGATTATACTTGATGATTTTACAAGATTTGAGACACAAGATTCTTTCAGAGTGGTTGTCAAATGGACCTATATTATCTTCTTCTTAAATTTCATCATCATCCATATGGTTATCTTCTTCGTTACATATAACTTCATTTTCATCTTATATAATGGCGACAATTGCAGTGACTCTTGTGTCTCAAATGGACCTATATTAGCAAAAACATCTACTAAAACTTGATCTATAATTTTATCTTGGGCAATCTCTGGAATACACGGGCACGAAAGCAAACTAATAGCATGAGCTTCGAAAAATGCTTATGCGGCGCGTAATTTGTATCTCCACTTGTTTTGATCGACTATTTCATCTACATTGACTTTTAGTATAAGCTTTCGATTGATACAAGTGGTTTTCTCCTTGTCTAAATCAGCATCAAAGATTACACTTAAACCCATTAGCAAAAATTGGGTTTAGGCATAATCTAATGGGTCTAAGCATTAGATCAATATCAAAGATTATACTAATGGGTTTAAGCATAATCTTTGATACTGATGTAGACAACGAAAAAAACCACCCCTATCGATCCAAGGCTTATACCAAAAGAAAATTCAGATGAACAAATAAGAGGTGTTGATGAAAATAGTCGATCAAAACAAGTGGAGAGATACAGATTATGCGCGACATAAATATTATAGATGTTGAAGAAGCTGAGGTGTTATTAGTTCGCTTTCGTGCTTGGGTGTTCCAGAGATTGCCCGAGATAAAATTATAGATCAAGTTTTGGAAGATGTGGTTGTCAATATTGGTCCATTTGAGAGACAAGATTCTTTCAGAGTCTGCACTTGTTGTCATTATACAGATGAAAATGAAGTTACATCTATGAAGACTACGGATGATGATAAAAGTGAAGAACAAGAAAAGATAATTATACGAATGATTGTAGAGGTGAAGAAAAGATTCGGAATACAATAGTGACAATGAGTTAGACGGCAATCTAAAAAATGGGGCACAAAAACATTTAATAGACGGATTAAAGAAAAAAAAAATATATAAAGTGGGGATGGTGAGTATGGCTGCACAATATGCTTAAACAAAATATAACAATGCCATATAAACTAAATGTAACAATACCATACACTCATAGCGCCTCCATATAAAGGAGATCCTCCACCAAATTCCCAAACTGGCAGTAACCTAATGAGCAAAAGAACCACCAAATTAGTTTAAGCATGATCCCCAACATGAATTCAAGTGCGGCAATTTTGATCAATATGTTTATGTTGAATTAAAACAAGGATGGATATACATTTAAATTACCTTGGAGCTATGGGAATCCTCTTGAAATCATTTCAATGAGATGGTCATGTGAAAGGTAAAATGAACCCAACTGTGGATCTTATATGTTCCCAACTGACACCTTGACCTAGCATAAATATGATACATACAACTTCAAATTATAAATAATCGTTAACAATTAATAAGCTTCAATTGTTAAAGGATGATTTATAATTTGATGTTCCAGGGTTTGCTATTCTCAAAATACTCCGCAACCCCACTTTGAATTTGCATTCTGTTCCCTAATTTGAGTACTGTTTTCGAATGGAATCCATGGTAAGTACAACTTTTCCCCCTCCAAAGTTAAGAACAGATTGCTTAATGAAAGTGAATGCCACTGAAGGTTATTGAGAACAAAAGAAATGATTACCAAGATATATGCCTTCGTAACATTCTCTTTCAGAACTCTGATCGGGCTCTCATGGGAAGACCAACAAAATAGTTGTATCTTATCGAATTGCAAATTGGATTAACGAATTTTCCGATAATGCTTTTGAGAGGAAATACCATAATGCTCATATATGCAAATGATAGTTCCTCCACCACATTCCCATACGAAACTAGCTACAGATCTGCATGATGCTGCCATTTGTAGAACCAAAACTATAACCAGAAGAAGAAGATGATATATATGAGAAGCGAGTAAGGTTTTGCTTGATCCTGATTTGGTTTTCTATATGAATCGGATTTGATAGATTACATGGTCTGGGGTTTGTGGCGGCGGCGTTTTTTAGGGAGAGATTTGGAGATGAGGGGAAAGAAGAAGTGTTTAGGTTTTTAGGGTTTCTGTTTGGTATTAATAAGGCTAAGGACCTAAGGTCATGGCCTCATGGGGATCATATTCTAGTTCCAGGTATATGATATCAGCCCACGAGCCCAATCAGTCAGGTTGTTTGTTTTTGTTTCCAACTCAACTCAACTGAATCGTCTGAATCGATCTCATTATATTTGAATCTGGATTGGTATTACATTTGATTCAGAACTAAAATATTCAGCAGAAATATAGAGATATATTTAATTCAGTGATTTACTTTGAATCTAATGTATAAAACGAGTCGAACTTGGCCAGAATTTGATGTTGACCAAAATTCAAATCTCTAGTCAGGTCCAAAGAGACAAAGGTAATTAGCCAGAGACCTTATGGTTTAGCATTGGCAGTTCAACCTGGTCACAAAGAAGGTCACGATTGTCCTTAAGACGACTAGTATAACATATGATATCGTACCTGAGTCAGATCATACTTTTCCTTGTTTTGTTTTTTTTTTTTAAGTTTTTAATTTTTTAACCTAAAACCTAAAACCAAATTTACCGTGTCCGATTCCGATTCCGGGTAATAGGTACCCATTGACAGCCCTGATTCTAGGTATGTTATATGCCCACGCAAAACGAGCCCACAACTTTAACCTAGTTGTTTGTTTTTATTTTTAACCCAATTGACTCCTTTGAGTTCGACTCATTAGTCATTACACCATAATCAGGTTGATCGTAGATTTTCTTTCGGAAAATGGGCCATATGCCCAAAGAAATTCAGTCACATATGCCCTTCCCTTTAATTTTATTCTTTATCATATCTCTTGTCGCTCATGTTTTTTTTAAGGTGAATCGGTAGGTTAAATTGAAACAATACCTACCGATTATTGTGTAGATGCTTCGGCTAATAATCCCTTTTATAATCGGTAGCTTATCCAACTTGTAAGACTACCGATTATAAGGAGCCCCATATTCAACCTTGGCCAAATTCCATAGGTTTTGAGGGGTGCAGAGCCAACCATAACCACTTGGCTTGAGCTGTGGATCTAGCCATAATCGGAAGCCTAATAGGTTACATACACTACCGATTATAAGTTGCCCCAAAATGAGTTTTTTCAAAAATCCTTCACGTAACGAATTTTGAGATCTACCATAATCGGTAGGGTATATAATTATATAACCCACCGATTATAACGAGCCCCAGATCGAACCCTTGCCAAATTCCATAGGTTTTGAGTGTACAGAGCCAGGCATAACCATGTGGTTCGTGATTTGGATGTAGCCATAATCGTAAGCCAAATAGGTTCCACAACCTAGCGATTATAGGTTGCCCCAAAATGAGTTTTTTCTAAAATCCTTCATGTAATGAATTTTGAAATATACCATAATCGGTAGTCTACTCAACTTAATAACCTACCGATTGTAAGGAGCCCCAGAACGAGCCCTTGCCAAATTCCATAGGTTTTGAGTGTACCGAGCCAGGCATAACCATGTGGTTCGTGATTCGGATGTAGCCATAATCGTAAGCCAAATAGGTTCCACAACCTACCGATTATAGGTTGCCCCAAAATTAAATTTTGAAAGCTACCATAATCGATAGATATTCTAACTAAAATACCTACCGATTAGCCTGGCATTTCAAACCAAATTTCAGAAATAGCCGTTGGAGATTTTGGGAAAAAGAAAAAGAGTTGTTGGAACGTAAACCTATATAAAGAAACTCATATCTATCACCCCAATTGTACCAAACTCTTTCCTCTCTTCAGTTCTAATTTTGAAAACCAAAAACATGGATATTGCTTTTCTTTGAAGAAGAAGATTGTGCTATTTATAGAGCGTGGGTTGTGGTAATCGCTCATGATCGTGTTCACAAGCTCCACAAACGGGAATCCGAAGAGCAGTTATGGAACCGTATTCTAATGGTATTTGAGGCGTTAGATGGTAATCGAATTCGAAGATCATCTAATGACATTAAGATGAGAAAGAAGGCGGTCGACAAGGAGATTGACATATCATGTGGGGTGCCACAACGGTCCAAAATAAAGGGCCAAATCGGACCGACCCGCGATATGTCCATCAACTCGGTCTTCCTTGTATGGATCAAAGAATACGTCTTGGGCTTTCAACGAGTCCAAAATCTCCCTCAAACGAATCAATTCTTTGCTCCTTCGTCCTAGAATGGTTGTCGTCGAAGACGTACTTTGTTCCTCTAGGGTCACCTTTCGCCCACGCCGCGTTTTCAATGGCCAATCCCAAGATAGGGAAGTGGTCGTAGATCCATGTCTATATTGTCATTTTTTGCAAGTATTAGGAAATTGATTCTTAAATGGTAGAAAAATAAAAAAAATAACCAAGTATGTAGAGTTAATAAACAATACCTGTAGTAGACTCACGTTCTCGGCCACTTGGCTAATTCCAAGCCTCGACGCCTTTCTCAACTCTTCCATCAACCACGCATGGCATGCTGTGCACCATGAGTACTCATGCACTTTATCGAGAGGATCCAGAAGTTGTAAAAGGTTGGCGTCGACCCGATTGCCACTGGCATTGGGCAAAATGACACATCCCAATACACATAGGAGATATGCGGTGGCCGCGTGGTTGACTTTCTCATCGGTTAAAGTTCCTTTCGCTTCTTTTTCCTTGGTGCCCTTGAACATATCCATCAGAGTACCCATGTTGAACTGTCTAGTTCTATACTTCATGCATCTGTTGAACTCAGTTGTTGATGTTTCTTCATCCCAACTCAAACACTTCTTAGTCAGATCATAAAGTTTCTGTCATTCCAACTGCTTAGTGAACTCATCCCTAACACCCTTGCCATGGACGGGGAGTTTAAGAATCTGCATAACATCATCTGGGGTTATCGCCATCTCCCCAAACGACATATGGGTAATAACCGAAAACCCTAAAAAAAAAACATGGATTCGTCGAATTGAAGCAATATAAACAAAAAAAATGGTAGAATCTTACCTAATCGGCACCATTTTAAGTTGCCTGAGAGTTTGGCTATCAGTATCGCCTACATCAGGGACTTCATCTTCTTCGTGTTCTTCGGGTTCGTGAGTTAAAACCACTTTATTACGGGCATGCAATCCAATATTCGGATCCTCACCGCGCACTACGTTTTTGGTTCGAGCTTTCTTAGGTTCCTTTTCTTTCATCTTTATATAGAATAATCGACGATGATTCGATTCGACGATGAACTCTGTATAGCGAGGAGAGGGGGAGAGTTTTCCTCTCTGCAATCGGAAGGAAAGAGGAGAAGAGGAGTTGAAGTTGAAGTTGAAAAGAAAATGAAATGAATTTGAATTTAGGTCGACTTTGGTTTTATCTGTCAAACGGTTATTAATCGGTAGGTAATACCACCTCATTAGCTACCGATTGTTGAGTAGCCCAAAATCGGTAGAGTTGGTTACTTATAACCAGCCGAGTATTGGAAGCCCCAAATTGAGCCTTTGCCAAATTTTATAGTTCCGAAGGTACGGAGCCGACCATAACCATTTGGTTCGTCTTTTGGATGTAGCCATAATCGGAAGCTAAATAGGTTACCCAACATCCGATTATAGGTTGCCCCAAAATGAGTTTTTTTCCTAAAATCCTTCATTGTAGGAAATTTGAAATCTACCATAATCGGTAGGAATTGTTACTTTTACCATCCCGATTATGGGAAGCCCTAAATCGTTAGCTTAGACATTTTCTATTCGTCCGATTATATAGGAGCCCCAAATTTCACCATTGCAAAATTCTAAAGATTTCTTATTTCTATACTTTAACAATTGGTAGTTTCGTGAGGTTGTTTTGCCTACCGATTAGGCACAAAATCGATATAATCGGTAGTATAATATCGTTACTAAGCTTCCGATTTCTTTATAATAATCGGGCACAAAATAGCTTCCGATTATGTAAGGGCATTAACGTATTCTTCGCGTTTTTGGACATCCCTTAACGGTGTATATGGGTTGGGAATAAAAAAGTCGCCCCTAATTCTTTTGGGGTCGCCCCTAAAAGTGCCAGGTTATATATTCCTAGAATAAATCTAGGTTTATCCTTGTAATCACCTCGAACGACAAATATAGATAAATTAATTCCATTATCTTTCTTTGAGTCCGCAGCTAAAACAACAACACCCATTACGTGCAATTTCATTTCAAGCCTAATTGCAGCGATAGGTTTTATATGGTACCACCACCGCATGCACAATCCATCTACTAGCACTGCAAACAATCAACCTTCTCTGCACCACAAACAAAAACAGCTCAGCCGCTATCTTCCATATTTTCTGTATCAAGACCCATGTGCCTACGTATACAACAAACAACTCACGACAAGATAGATTGGAGTAAAGAGATTAGTTGTTTCTTTTACATTTTCCATCACAGAATGTTATCACCAAGGCACCGATTCCGTTTAGAAAAAATTTGGTTGTCATTTGAACGTGTTTGCAAAGGAGAGAATAGCTGGTAGTGGTCAAGTATAACAATATAAATTGTAGTCAGTGGAGTTAGTGATCAAAATTGTATTGTAAGACAGGGAGATGAAGTGGGTTACTATTGACTCTCAAAACCAACCACAATAAGCCCATTTCTTCTTATTTGTCAGCTAGGAACATCAATAACTTAATTAAAATCTGACCAACCTTCCTTATCTTACCGGGAATCTGCAAATCGAATCGATCCCTTTCAAAAAAAATTCTCCAACATCAACGGCAGCAACCGTTATTCTGTCCTCTTTACTCGCTTACTACTTTCGGTTCAGGCATTTTGTCAAGCACTGGATGTGCGTCTAACAAACTGGTGAAAGAAAAACTCTGTTTGTTCTAATTTCTTGCTTATTAGCTCTCTTTCCCTGCAAGACATTATTACAAGCGTAACCCATTACTTATTAGCTCTATTTCCCTGGAAGACATGATTCACATCACAACACCAACAACAACAAAAAAAAAAGAAGAGGAAGCTGATATAAACAAAAATACTATAGAGAAACAATGGAGTTTTTCTCCCGCTCACTAACAGTCCCGGTGAAGAATCTTTAGGGAGAAGAAGCTCTGGAGCTGTTGGAATGAGGGAGAGCCGACTAATCCCTCTGTTTATTTTGACGACGGAGAATAAAGGGCATTTCTCGTAAACTCGTCCATAGAAAATTGGGTGAAATATCCCGTTTGGCTATTAGAAAAGTATTTTATAGCATCTTGGATATTTGAAAGGTTGGTATATTTTGGTCGTCTTTTTGACCCAAAAATAAAAATTCAAGGACTAATTAACCAAAAAACTGGATTTTCTTTTAATTCAACCGTATATGATCCGGGTCAAGTACGAAATCGCACCTAAATACCTATGAGTCAATTGATGTATGGGAAGAGTCCGATCTAGAGGCAAATTCGACTCGAAGGATGGATAATCACGAGTCCGACCTCGAGGCAGTTAGATATCGAGTCAAATCTGAATCGTTGGTCAGTTAGATATCTGAGTCAGATCTGAATCATTGGTCGGATTCAAATAAACAAGGTTGATTGGCCCAAGGCGTAATTCCGAAATATAAGAACATAACCTTAACAAGATGCAGCGTAGCCTGGCCACAAAAACGGAAAAAAAAATGAAAGAACATGAGACATTAAATAGCTTGGAGATATGTTTCTATCTTGTTGATGTCATTGTAATACAATGCTAAAAAAAGTCGCCGAGTGAGGATACATATTATCTGAACACCAAGTTTTCTACCATTTAATTTAAAAAAAAAAAGAAAATGTGTCATTCTTAGTTTAAATTAAACTCTCAAGCTAGCACTTAAGATTTGTGGCCTTGTTGTTTCGGCAAACCATCATACAGGTAACTTGTATCTTGACTAGATACTAATTGGGACGGAAGGTGCATAACTCAGAATGCAACCGAAAAAGAGTGTAATGAAGTTTTTTCTTTTATAGGAGCATGCAATAAAGCTTAAGATACATAGATTGCCGATATGAGTGCTCAGTGCTGTGTTGTTACTAACCTCTTAAGCATGTTCAGACTTCAGAGTGCAGTACACTCTATTATTTGCAATTAACAAACACTAATAATTCTATATCCGGTAAGGCGTTAAACCCGTTTAACTGGTAGTCTTTCAGTGTGTGTTGCATAAAAATCATATAGCCATTATTCCAGGAGAGAAAAGATGATCCTCCAAGTAAGGTGATGATGACACATCGAAAGATGACCTCGAGACACTGTTTCTACGCCGAGGACGCTTCTTATCTTTATGTTCATCGGCAGCTATTTGTTGGTATCGACATTCTGTACTACAAAATGCTTTTTCACCTCTGCAAAACCATATAAATCATACCCCATAAGAAGCTAAACTAATTAACTTAATCAAGATAATTATGAGCAAATTCAAGATAGAAATTTGTACCTATACATGTATATATCTTTCCCATGCAGCTTTTTCCTACACAAACAACATGAACTGAGAAAATCCGACGGTGGATAATCTCTGGCAACGGCGCTTGTATTATTATAAAATACCGGTGAAGGAGATTCATAAAACACACCAACTTGTCTCCGTTGTTTTAATCTTTGATTTCTCATATCTTCAATACCTCCATCGCAATACCCTGATCTTGTTACATTAGTAGCACCACCAGTAGTACTAGTAGCCATCTCTACACTTCCTAAACCTTCACATCCTTTAGTATACCTGTTAATAGTCAAAATAGCAATCGGATTGGACCGATTAGTACCGGAGGTGAGTTTCGTCACCGTTTTTTCGCCGTCTACTGAGCAACCGAAGTTGTCAAGGGCAGCAACAATAGCCAAACCTACACCACCACTACCGATGATGGTGCCGTTGTTCGAGTACCTTGGGGATAGAATTCTAGTTTCTATTGGACTATGATTACTATGACTAATGTTGAGTTAAGTTAGATGACTAAGTTGGTGTGGTGAGTTAAGTTAGATGAGTGATCTCCAAAATGTATATGAAATTATGGACATATTTATAATTTTAAGGAGGAAAAAAAAAGCTTATGAGCCCACAGGAATTGATGTTGGATTTGTTTGAAACCATTGATATTAAAGAACAACAATAATAAACTATTTTTTGTAATTAAAAGGAGATTTTATTTTGTTCTTGTCAGAGAAAATAATTAAATGATTGTAGCAATCAGATGACAGATAATGACATCAGGTCCAACAAGTGTGGGGCCCACATACAGAGACAGCTGAAGCGGTTAGGACGGTACACGTGGGGCATGGTTAGTAACAACAGTGCCAACGGTGGTACAGGTACTGAATGGGACTATTGAGAACAACCGTCGTTCAATGTGAAGGCCGAAATTATATCAACCTGATCAGGTGATTATTTGAAGGCCATATTGCATAACTAAAGCCATGAAGATTCATAAAGAGGGAAACCATGAGTTTTCATAACCATCATTCCAGCTACTTTTGAAGAAGGAATAGAAATATTTGCATCGGAATCGGGTGATATCTAAGAAAAATTGAGAATGATTGTTGAAAATGGTTTGTTGTGTTTGACGTTTAAATTGCCTCTCCACTTGATATATGATTATAGCCTTTGAAGTTCACTAACAGGGTGCAAAAATTTGTTTTGGAGAACATCTTTTTTGGCTTCCAAGTCCATATTCCTTTATAGTTCAAAAACTTGCAATCCAAAGTTTTGTCTTATTGTTATCCTAGTAAAATGTTGACTCCCCTATTAGAATTTCTTGCTCTGTCCCCGACGGGACCAAAAAGAAATCTCCAGCAAATCATGGAAGCACAGTGCCCATTTTTCGTGAGAGGATGGTTTTTGAGTGGTTTAGAATGATCCTTCAAATATGTATGGTTGAGGAAATGGATGCTTATCCAAAATAGATCATGTTTTCTTTTTCGAAGTCAGGCTCACGAGAAGTAGGAATTTTAAAATGCACCCATATGAACTTATTTTTCTTTTTGTTGATAAATCTTATAAATTTCATTCATGTTAAAATAGAGATTACATGGACTTCAAGAACATCAAGATCGAAGATCAAAATACAATTAAAAGGTACTAACAAAGAGTAATTCATCAAGAGAAGTAACAAATTACCAACAAGAGTACCAAGCAATCGAAGATCGAAAGAATGGTTTGGGATTATAATCCAACAATTTTGATAAGGATTATTTCTTCTTGAAAAAGAGATCTTCTTATAAAAATATGAGCGTAATATGCCCAATGTCTTGAATCTTGATCACCACACTTAAACTTCCATCCAAAATCTCCATTGAGGTCACAAAAAAAAAAAAAAAAAAAAACGCCATGAGAGCGCATAAAAAATCTCCATATAAAGGAGAAGAAATAAACAAAAAGGAAAAAAAAACTGACAAAAACACCATAAAAATCTCCTAAACACAATGGAGATTCAAACAAAAACTTAAACAAATCTAACTTAAACTACTAGTTCTTTAAGAAAGCAAGAAAAAAGTAAGAAATCTGCTCAGATCTAGCTCAAAATGGCCTGAATGTCAACATTAAGCTTTAATGGTGGTGAGGTTTTTTTAGGTTTTAAGGAGGAGCAAGAGAAGAGCGAAAAACATAGGAAAGTGTCCATTTTTTTCAACAGAGTATCCTACCTAGGTGATGGTATTTGTTATACACACATAAGAATTTTGGACAATATTTCTAGCCGAAAATTCACACAACACTGCTGGCTTAAAGCTATACTTTTTCCTTTGGTGAGAAAAAAATTGGTGACTAACACTAGAATTATTATACTTCATTGTTTCATAAGAATAAAATCATTACACTCCTTGATCTTTTTCCTTTTTCTTTTCCTTCACTCTTTTTTCAAAACATAAAAACATGTTTTCTTCACCATACGAACAAAAGGTCCTTGTTGTCTACGACTCTATGGTTGAATTACGTTTATATTCCTTCGCCACAAATAAATAGTCATTCTTAAAAATTGACTTCCACAATCGTGAGGCCCATGATCTTTCTTTCATGTTCAAGAAGGTATACAAATCTTAGGACAACTTTTATATATTTATTAAATTAAATCGAAAAAGTGATTGATAAGAGAGAATATGTCAATATGTATGGGACTCCATATCACCATATGGACCTCTAGTTATATATGAAAAGATTAAAATGCAGCTAAAGTATTGATATTCTATAACACAGTCACCAGTACTGTGAATAGTCATTGGATAATGATATCCGTGATCTAATTTGTGATTTATCAGACTCAAGAATATATGGTAACATTATTGGATTACAAATGAATAATGGTCTACACGCGACTGCTAGATTCGTTTTTGCCTGAAACATTTTCAGTGAAAATCATGTCCAACTCGTAAAAAGTTCAAAAAGAAATTCAATGGGCCCAATTAATAGTTCTATTTTCTATTTTCTTACTCCCTTCGTTCTTTTTAATAGGCTGGTTTTGTTTTTAAAGAAATTTAAGGAAATTAAGAGAATTAATCAGTGAAAGTGGTCCTCATGACACTTGTCAATAAAAGAAGTGAAGTGAAATGGTCCTCATGACACTTGTCAGCAAAAAAAGTAAAGTGAAATGGTCCACATAACACTTGTCATCAACAGAAGTTAAGAGGAAAGTGGTCCCAGAAAACTAAAGTAATATTTGACTTTCCAAATTAGGAAACCAACCTATTTTTTGAAACATTTATTTATAGAAACCAGCCTATTAAAAATGAATCCCAACTAATAATGAATGCACACTTCAGTTGTTATATTTTAATGGAGATTTGGTATTTGATGACTAAGAGCAACTGTAGTGGTGCGAGTATAACCAAAGATCAAAGACCAAAAAAAAAAAACGACCAAATTTGAGTTTAGTCTGTAGTGTGACACTACGGACAAAAAACTAAATTTGGTGGAGCGTACACTATACGTTCGCCCGATGGTGGAGCGTACACTATACGATTCGCCCGATGGGGCAGAAATACAAAAATGAAAAGAAAAAATAAAATGGGGCGGAGGTATAAAGCCCGCCCCACTATAAAGAGAAAAAAAAATGAATGGGGCGGAGGTATAAATCACGCCCCACATTAAAGATAAAAAAAGAATGGGGCAGAGATATAAGGCACGCGTGGTATGGGGCGTAGACTTTATGCACGCCTGGTGTAGGGCGTAGATTATATATCCGCCTGGTGGTGGGGTGCACACTATACGTTCGCTCGATTATATTTGGTTTTGGTCTTGGATTTGGTCTTGGTCTGGATTTTAGTCGATAATATGTCCCGCTGTGCCACGTATTTTGACCAAATTTTTAGTTATAATCGACCACTGTGGTTGCTCTAAGAAAATAATCAAGTTCACCATTTCTTTTTGCAATTTATATTTAAGGAATAAACAAATCTAAAATTACAAAATTAGAATCTTGTACTATTCCAATCTCATTTTTTCTACTAAATGTCTTATTACTTATTCATTATTATATTATAAATTGAATGGTGTTAAATGTACTATGCATATTTAATTATGTATTTATATCGGTAAAATTCATCAAAAATCATTTCTGAACGAACAACTTAAACGAAAAGGTTCCCCAAGAGCAACCATAGCGTGCCACTAACTCAAATATTTGGTAAAAGAACGAAACGTAGTGGGACGTACTATCGACTAAACCCCGATTATCGATTAAATCCCAGACTATATTTAGTCTGGGACCAAAACTAAATCCAAATATGTAGTCGAGCGAACTTATAGTTAACGCCCCACACCAGGCGAACGTACAATTAACGCCCCACAACAGGCGTACATAAAGTTAACGCCCCACACCAGGCGAACGTATAGTTAACGCCCCACAACAGGCTACATAAAGTTAACGCCCCACACCAGGCTACATAAAGTTAACGCCCCACACCAGGCGTTGACTATACCTCCGCCCCTTTTTTTTTAGGATTTCTCTTTAGTGGGGCGGGTGTTTATACCACCGCCCCATTCTTTGTTTTGTTTTCTATTTAGTGGGGCGGGCTTTATACCTCCGCCCATTTTTTTTACCTCCGCCCCTTTTTTTTTAGAATTTCTCTTTAGTGGGGCGGGTGTTTATACCACCGCCCCATTCTTTGTTTTGTTTTCTATTTAGTGGGGCGGGCTTTATATCTCCGCCCATTTTTTTTTTTTTTTTTTTCAATTACATGAACAGGATGTCACCCCATCGGGCGAACTTATAATGCACGCTCCACCATCGGGCGAACTTATAATGCACGCTCCACCAAATTTAGTCTTTCTATCGTAGTGTCACAACACGGACTAAACTCAAATTTTGGTCTTTTTTCCCTCTTTGGTCTTTGGTTATACTCGCACCACTGCAGTTGTTCTAAAACTCAGAACGCACCCGATTATTTCTTCTGTTTTTTTTTCTTAATTTAACAAAAAAGGTAGGATCTATTTTTCTTTTATCGTCCACGACCATTTTTACGGAAACTTTTGATTTTGTGTCTTATTCATGTGAACTATAGGAAATAGCTTTTAGCTTGCCAACAGAAGTCATTAACAGTCACATATAATGTTTAATCACATCTTTTGATTTTGTGTCTAATTCCTGTAAACTATCGAGCTTTTACCTTGTCAACAAATATTCGCTCATATGATGTAATTATATTTGCTATTCGCGACATGATACATCCATAGGATAGGACTATCTAAGATGCTTATAGTCATGGTTTCCCAAAAGGAAAAAAAGACAACAACAAAAAAAATTGCTTAAGAAGTTAGTTGGCCTGTTATTTCGCAGCAAAAAAATTGATAAATTTCAAAATACTAGAAAAAGAATCTATCAATTAATTTTGATTAATCAAGCACCTTAATATATAATAATTAATTAAGTTAGTGGAAGCTTGACGCAATCACTAATCACCAAAACCCTTTATGAAAGCTGTGGGTATCGTAAACAGAATTAAACCATTTGCTATACTTTTTTTATTTCTTAATTTATGTTAATTACTTTGTTAGTACAATAATTTGCTAGGATTAACTAATTGTGTAAGGAAAAACGTATCTAACTTATTACTAAGATTGAAATAAAATACATTTTCAGATCATGATTCGCGGTATCTGATATCAGAGGTGACATGACACATACAGAGAGGTATAATGACACGTAATGAAAGGTACGATTTTGATGACAAATCAATGGTGGAGCTAGGATTCTTGGTAGAGAAAATTACTCCCACTATAGAGAAGCAGATTCTTGAAATAAAAGGATGACAAGTAATACGGTAATAGGTTTAAACAGAGTCTTATTGGCAATTAACCCCAACGAACATAAGCCGAATAGCCTGTATCTGGCTTCATTACTAAGGCATTAGATCATGGACCTAAAAACGAAGATGATATGGGACAGATTGGTTCAAGGAAGCGAGTGAGGTCGTAACAAAGCTGGCAGATGGTGGACAACGATTTGAACCATAGCATAACAAAATATAACACATCCGTAATCAAGCACTACAAACAAGAAATAACTCATCCAAACATGAAACAGCCGGCATTATATAGAAGGTATATACTGACCTCATACTGTCACTTACACTCTCGCACAAGCACAAACTCCGTCATCACCCAAAACCAAATATGACACAGAACTTCGCTCTACTCTCAAGTGAAGAGCGTACAAGCCCTCCTAAATCATTCTTCACTAGCTTCCCGAAGCATTGCGACAGCTTATCCAAAATGATTTACTTAGGATAACCGACGAAGTGGACACACCACTAATGTCATTCCAAAATCTATACCGCAACTCAACTCAGCAGCATCAGTCTGCACAACAGTGTCAACATGACAAATACAATGTACCGAAGCCATATAAACTCAGTGTTTTATATTGGCATACCAAATTTCGCCACAGAAAATTCCTATATATAAACTTCATTTTTTCTGGTTCTAGGCCTCGGTTGTATTTGGAAAAGTTAACCTCCAAAATACGGTATAGAGATGCACATAAACGGATATCAAATCACCAGGATGCGACAGAGACTTGTTCGTCCTGCTTGTATTTGCTTAGATACTTAACCTCCAAAATAACCAAGAAACGAGTATCATTCTTGTACCTAGGTCTGTTAGTAGGCATTTCCAACTTGACCATGGTGCTCAGTCATTTTTGGGATCAATCATTATTAGTCTTCTTTTTATCAACCCTAATGATCTGGTACAATGATTCTCATTATCTCCAGAATTATTTCTAGCGTTTCTTTCTTTCTTGTAATTTATATTTATTTCTAAGAATTGCAAGAGTAACATATCTCCCAAATATTAGTTTTAAATCCGTCATCGTTAAGAATTTTATAGAAAAAAAGACGTCGGAAGCATGAGATAGTGTGAAAATTGAAGTGTGAGTGGATCCTCCGTCTTCCATAAAAACTTAACAAAAAAAAATTATTGTTGGAGAAAATGAGTTTTTAATGTTTTGATTTTATGGTCTTGGTGGGAATGGAACTTAGGACCTTTGGGTCTCTAAGAGCTCTTACTCATTTTCTATGAGTGAATGAAATACAAATATGGGTGGGCATGAAACACTTGTCATGCCTAATGCATGTATGCACATGCATAAGTGAACCAAGATTAAAATTAAAACAAGTTTTAAATTTTTAAAAGGATTATTTAAAGAAGTTTTAATTCTTAAACGGAATAACTAAAACAAGATTTTAAGTCCTACTGTTTTGTTAAAATTAAAACAAGATTTTAATTCCTTAGATGTTTTTATATTCAATGGGGGAAGTTACCAAATACAATTTATGTCCAATTCATTTTCACTGCCTATAAAAGAAAAAGAATTTGTTCATTGCAACGTGTACCAAAGCAAGCTATTATCCATAGCTATTTTCCCCTCTTGTCGCTTTGTTGTGCTCTTGTGTGTTTATTTCTCCTCCTAATCCTTGCTGTTGAGTTCGTAAGTGGGCAAGTCTTTGTAGTGCTTATAGTACTTGCAACGGGCAATTTTATCCTCGGATACGACTTCACCACAGGGTATAAGCATCACTCATTTTGAGGCGTGCCGGTGAACTATCGTGTTAAGGACAGCTTGATGATCAAGTGACTCTGTCCTCAGTATGCTGTTAAATATTTGAGTGTTTTATTTCATTTTCAGAAATATAATTTTAACATCATTTTTCAGTATTTAATTGTTGCAGTTCCAACAATCTTAACACGATAGACTTTTCTGTAACAATTGAAAATGATGTTGAAAGACCAGAAAAATTTAGAGGGGAAGGACTTTATGATATGTTTCTAGGTTAACATAATCTAGATGAATTTGTACGGAAACAATTGGATGATTCGGTTAGGCTGAATTATATGGCTATAAATCATATATTGAATTGTATGGAGGATGCATTGTAACCATACAATGCAAGAAGAACTTTACTACTTATGATTTGTGGGTTTCTAGTCAGAGTTTCAAGCGTTTAGGTGATGGATAAATTACCATCTTCCTAGTCAAAGTACAGATGGAGATTGTAACATGAAACTGGTGAGGTCAGTATGGTTGAATCGAGTAAGATCTATGATTCAAGTGGAAGAATTATTTTGCACCGAGGACAAAGATGTGTTGTCTGCAAGTGACATGGCTAACAAGGCGCATGTGGCTGAACAAAATTTTTCGAAAGCTGACAAAGGTGAGAATATCAAACTCAACTCTGAGTGAGGCCCTCACAAGAAAGGTATTTTTCTTATACATGAATATACCAATACTTTAATTAAGGATGATTGTTATGTTAATTCCTGGCCTTTTGGTATTAAATTGCAAAGAACATAAAAAACTTAAAGTTGATGCTAATTTAGTTGAAACAAACTAGGATGAGTTTTCTGCAATGGTGTCGGAAGTTATTTTAATAACCAATGTGAGAGACCGGCGGGTGGAGTTTGAAGCCACCTAGCATGTACGTAGAAACAGAGACCTTGTTCACTACTATTAGAGGGTAGGGATGTCGAGAAACTCTATATGGGTAGCTTATCTGCAATAAAGGTTGCATGAAAGGGAAAGGTCTAGCAGAAGCTCATATCAGTAAAAGACTCTCACGTTGAATGAAGTTCTTCATGTTCCGGACCTATGCAAGAATCTTGTATCTTATTCTGTTGTAGATGGTAAAAGATTTAATTAAGAGAGTAATTAGATCTAGAAAACTTGTTGTAACTAAGGCCAGTGATTTTTTAGGAAAGGGTTATAAGACTTAGGGTCTGTATGTGAATATAGTTGATTCTTATACTTTCTTTTGTGTGTCATTGAATATTTGGCATGATAACTTGAACATGTAAGTTATAGGTCAATGCATAAAACTGGCTAGCGTAGCCTACGTACCAAAAATTAATTTGGATAATGAACACAATTGCGAAATGTGTGTAGAATCAAAATATGCTAGAAAATCTTTTAGCGAAAAATGTTTAGAGAAGTTCTAAAATCCCTTAGAATTAATTTGTTCGGAACTAGTTGACCTGAAACCAACCTAACTGGAGGTGGTAAGAATCGGTTTCTAACTATCATATATAAATGATTGTACGAGGTATTGTCACAGCTAGTTGCTTAAGGGTAAGGATGATGCTTTAGAAGCCTTAAGATGTTTAAACTTGAAGTTGAAAACCAATTAGGTGTTACCATTAAAAGATTTAGTTCTGAACGCGATGGCGAGTATGAAATTCCTATAAGAGAATTTTACTTGTTAAATGGCATTATTCTTGAGATCGCACCTCCTTATTCACCATACTCTAATGGTATAATTAAACGTCATAATATAATTATTAAGGAGATGATAGATGCCATGTTGATTAGTTCAGGATTAACCGCCAACTTGTGGGGGAGGTCATCTCTACTATTATATCCTGAATAGAGTACCCTTTAAAGGATCAAAGAAAACTCCATATAAGGTACGGAAAGGTAAACAATCTTATTATGCATACGTCAAATTGTGGGAGTGTTTGGATAAGATTTTCATTCCTCCTCCTAAGAGAACTAAAATATGACCCAAAGTTGTTGATTGTGTCTTCATAGGGTATCCAGGGTATACTACTTGCATATAGATTTTTGGTTGTGATTTACGATTATTCCAAATTTGGTATGAATATTTTTATGGAGTCTAGGGATATTGAACATGTTTATTTTGAAACATGTCCCTCATTAGAGATGTGTTGTTCATCCTTAGATATCTTTTTCACTAGTCATAATTTAGCTTCGAAGGAAGATGAAGTAGAGATTGAGACTAGGAGAAGTAAAATGATTAGAACTGAGACTTTTTATGAACTTGACTTCATGACATGCCTAGCTTAGTCTGAGCTACAGACTAGTAAACAATCCATAACTTCTACTGAAACCCCATTCTGGTAAAAAGCTTCATTTAGTGAAATGGACTCAGTCCGTCGGAACCAGACTTGGGAGCTTGCTAGTTTACCTCCAGGGAGTAAGACCATAGGATGTAAATGAGTCTTTAAGAGGAAACGTAAGGTACATGGAACCGTAGGAGAATATAAGGCTGGGTCGGTAGCTAAAGGCTATAAACTAAAAGAAGCTATATATTTCCTTGATTCTTATTCACCTTTGAAGAGAATTACTTCCGTCAGGATGCTAATTGTTATTGCTTCCATACATAACTTAGAGATACATCATATGAATGTTAAGACGGCTTTTCTAAATCGTGAATTAGATAAGGAAATTTTCCTAGACCAATCTAAGGACTTTGTGGTGAAAGGATGTGAATTCAAAGTTTGTAAAGTGAACAAATCTTTGTATGTTTCGAAATAAGCACATAAGCAGTGACATGAAAAATCTTATCATGTGATTATGAGTAGTGGATTTAAGTTAATGAATCTGACAAGTGTAGTTATGCTAAACTTGTTAAGGATGTATGTATGATTGTATTCTTGTATTTTCATGATATGCTTATACTTGATACAAACATAGTTGTGATTAATTCCACTAAGACCATGTGCTGAATGAGAATGTTGACATAAAAGACTTAGGCCCTGTTGATGTGATCTTAGGGATGAGTATTAGAAGATATTATAATGGTTATAGTCTTAGTCATTCTCATTATGTTGAATTTGTGTTTAAGAGATACATTTAATTTGATTGTAAGCCTGCTTGTACTCCTTACGATTCTTCTTGTAGACTCAAGAATAATAAGGGTAATGGAGTATCATAACTTTAATACTCAAGAGTTATAGGAATTCTGATGAATTTAGAGAACAGTAAGAGTCCAGACATTACCTATAATGTGAGTAAGTTAAGTAGGTATACTTGTAATCCAGAGCAGGAGCATTTAGATGCACTTAATAGAGTATTACGGTACCTAAAACACTCTTTGACCTTTTATTTGATTTATGAAAGGTATCCTGCTATCCTTGAGTGATTTTGTGATGCAAACTGGATGGATGACTCAGAGGAGTCTAAGTCTACGAGTGAATATGTTTTCACTCTAGCATAAGGGTTTGTTTTTGGATGATTTCCAAACAAACATATATTGCTCAATTCTTTATGGAATCGAGAGTATTGCGTTAGATAAAGCACGAGAGGGGGCCGAGTGCCTAAGATGCTTTTTAGAAGACATTCCTCTCCTCGGCATAGGCCTGTGTGCCACTATATCTATACATTGTGTTAGCCAAGCTATAATAGCTAAAGCTAAAAATAACTAATCTCAATCGGCGTTATTTCCATTGATTGGATAAAGTCCAAGGAGAATATCGCGCAACCTTTGACGAAAGGTTTGTCCAAAGAGATAGTTAATAATGCATCGAGGGGATGGGGCTTAGGCTGACTAAATAAACTTGCCATGATGGATACTCAACCTTTATTTTGGAGATCCCAAGATCAAGGTTTTGAATGAGACAACTAATTTGTGGCGGTTCAAGGTAAACACTATCGGAGAATTTCATTCTCTGCCCCTTCCTATGGTGTAGACGTGATAGTGTGACTGCATGTGAAGGATGACTTTTAACTAAGTCTTAATGAGTTCTATAGTTTCAATTTAAGATTGAAGTGGGGTGTAGCAGTAAACACTCTTGATGGAACTCACCTATATGAATGTGGAAGTGGGTCGCTTCCTATGAGAATAGAGCTGATTCTCTAGAGCATTCTGAGAAACGGAATTTTTCCAGGGCCAAAAAGGTCACAACGACACGAACTTGACAGCACCTAGAGAGATATCACGCGTGGTTATTATCGCAGATTACACCAAACGATGGCAGTTCAAGACATCGCGTTCACTGTCCATCAAGTAGTCCAGGCAATTTCTCACTAAGCAAAGGTTCAAGACCTCATGGACACCTCTTGCCTAAGTGGTATTTCTCGCTTTCCGTTTTCTGATTTTTTGTATCGGTATTTCATTCATGTGGGGGATTGTTGGAGAAAATTAGTTTTTAATGTTTTGATTTTATGGTCTTGGTGGGAATGGAACTTAGGACCTTTGGGTCTCTAAGAGCTCTTACTCATTTTCTATGAGTGAATGAAATACAAATATGGGTGGGCATGAAACACTTGTCATGCCTAATGCATGTATGCACATGCATAAGTGAACCAAGATTAAAATTAAAACAAGTTTTAAATTTCTAAAAGGATTATTTAAAGAAGTTTTAATTCCTAAACGGAATAACTAAAACAAGATTTTAAGTCCTCTTTGTTTTGTTAAAATTAAAACAAGGTTTTAATTCCTTAGATGTTTTTATATTCAATGGGGGAAGTTACCAAATACAATTTATGTCCAATTCATTTTCACTGCCTATAAAAGAAAAAGAATTTCTTCATTGCAACGTGTACCAAAGCAAGCTATTATCCATAGCTATTTTCCCCTCTTGTCGCTTTGTTGTGCTCTTGTGTGTTTATTTCTCCTCCTAATCCTTGCTGTTGAGTTCGTAAGTGGGCAAGTGCTGTAGTGCTTATAGTACTTGCAACGGGCAATTTTATCCTGGATACGACTTCACCACAGGGTATAAGCATCACTCATTTTGAGGCGTACCGGTGAACTATCGTGTTAATGACAGCTTGATGATCAAGTGACTCTGTCCTCAGTATGCTGTTAAATATTTGAGTGTTTTATTTCATTTTCAGAAAAATAAATTTAACATCATTTTTCAGTATTTAATTGTTGCAGTTCCAACAATTATTACCGGTGATTCAACCAGAAACAAAAATGTCAGCTATACGTTGGATCATGACAAGAAAAGACCAATGATAATGAAAATAAAGTTCATAGACAATTAATGTTCATCAATACAGAAAATTAACGAATATGATATATGTCAATGTTAAGCTGGTGATCAGTTTTGGGAAAACTAAGATCCATCATAATTAGCCAGCATTAGTTCTTCACACAACTATGGAATGATAGTGTATCATCAAAGAACTCATCCTCATCTTCTATCAAAGTCGTAGACATTTCGTTCTTCAGATCATATAAAACCAAAGCCTTTTGATAAGGCCCGTGTTTGTTATAACGCACCTCTAATAGAATCTCTCCACTTTTTAAACACATGATCCTTCTTAAACACCCAGACCTTGCCATTTCAAGTGATGTCAGTTTTGAAATGCTGTAAAGTTTAGTCCATGACTCTTTCTTTCCGTAATCCTTCATCAACCATACTTCAAAACCAAGATCTACACTATAAAGCATGGAAAGACACCCGTCCAACACATCAATATGTGTATTGGCAGCCAAATCTGTTTTTGGTGGTGAGATTCCACTGACTTGCTCATCTGCCATATGTAAAGCAATTATTTCATCACCAGACAAAGAGAAAGACTGCCAATGGAATGCTCCATTACAAAACACCCCGTACTTGGGTGATACCGAAGATAGTCGCCCAGGGGTATTTTGAGTTCGTTTGAATTGTTTCCATGAAGCCGATCTAACTGAATAGATATAAGCTTTGAATTGGTTCACTGTGAAATTGTTTATCAAACATACAAACTTGAAATCATCACTCTTTGAGTCATAACCAAACCCATATCCTACCAATGTTGAGCGGTCACGTACATAATTATAACCTTTAATTTGATCATCTGGTGGAGTTGGTATTACTTTGCAGTCCCCAGTAGATGGATTCCATATCCTAAAATTCAAACTAAAATCATGCTTCCGATCGTTAATGTGTAGGCAAAACAAGCCATTACAACAACCCACAAAATTAGTTCTAGAGTAGTTCTTATTATTAAAAACGTCAATACCATCAAGTAAACCAATCCTAGAGTAATCATCACCAACGTCGTCTGGGCGATGAATCTTCTCAATATCAAGTAATGATTTGCTATCTATAAAGTACATGTTGCTCCTATATACAATCATGATACTCAAGCTAAATTTTACCATGTCGATAAGTTTAGGGTTATTAAATAGGACGCTCCAAGATTTTGATACACACCTGAATTTTAAGAGAGATATAGGAGGTAACCTCGAATGGATGTCAATGATAATTTCTTCTGGAAGATGAGGCATTGATGGGTTCTCGATCATGGTTTTGTTCTCGTTCATCTTCGGATCTTCTTCTTCTTCTTGTTCTCGTTCCCTACTTGGCTTGATCATATATTCCTTACGTGTGTGGTACTGTTGGGTTTTTATATGATGAAAAGTAAGTATATATACTTTTGCATCTTTCGGAATTTTGATCGAAAAAAGAAAACAACTCCAACAAGGAATACCCTTTGTTAATTAAACAAGAAATATAGTTTATATCGAAAGGGAATGGGTGGCATATATATTGATTAAGATTTTTGATCTATGTCTTCAGGAGTCAAATTATTGACCGGACCGAAATATGGGATTCGAAATTTTTAAGGACCCTTATTTTTGGTATTTATATACTGTGAAACCGACGCTGGAAATAATTTTCCTCTTGGTTAATGAATTAAAATAAAATTTCTAAATTAATACAACTAATTTAGTGTCTCATGAACACCTAATCCATTAACTGGACTAAAAGGTGTCTAAATTAGAGCTCCACGACGTTTTGTTATCGAGCACCAAGGGAACTCAAGCAAGAATGTAAGATTGATACTTTTCCTAAATACTTCTATCCAGGCAACTTCATTTAATATTTGGGCTAAGTGATAAAATGCCCCAATTTCGATGGTCACCTTGTGAAAATGCCGCGGGCGTTAGGAAATAAATCAAAATGCCCAATCCGTTAGATTTTCCGTTAGAGGGAGTTAAGTAGTCGAAATTGCCCTTCAAGGTACATTGTTCATAATTTAGGGTTTGGTGTTCATATATCAGGGTTCGGGGTCTAGGGTTCAGGGTTTGGGATCAGGGTTTAGGGTTCAGGTGGTGGTGGTGGTGGTGGTTGTTGTTGTTGTGGTGGTGGTGGTGCGGTGGTGTTGGTAGTGGCAGCGGTAGTGATAGTGGCGGTGGTGGTGCAATGGTGTTGGTGGTGGAATCGGTGGTGATAGTTTCGGTGGTGGTGGAGGTGGCGGTGGTAGTGGTGGATGTGGTGGTGGTGGAGGAGGCGGTGGCGGTGGCAGTGGTGTTGGTGGTGGAGGAGGTGGTGGTGGGGATGGTGGCGGTAGTGGTGGTGGTGGTGGTGGGGATGGTGGTGGTAGTGGTGGTGGTGGTTGTTCTTTTGGTGGTGGTGGCGGATTGGGGCATTTTGACTAAAAGGTTAAAAATGGAATTTCAAAACTCCATTAATTGGTCATGATGTCCAATTTTGATTAAAATGCCCCAAAACTGACGGATTGGGACATTTTGACTTATTTCCTAACGTCCGGGGCATTTTAACAAGTTGACCATCGAAATTGGGGCATTTTGCCTCTTAGCCCTTAATATTTAGGGTCTTATTCATGCAACCCAATTTGGAGGATGTCAATGTAAAGAAAAATTACTTTGTTTCATTATTCTTTTAGGTTACTCATAATTTTGGTTTTATTTGGACAAGAAGAGGAAGAAGAAAGCGAATTCTTCTTTTCTTGAAATGGCTAATGAGTAACAAAATGACTTGATAAAGAAATTACCATTTGCTTTGGGACATTTAAACATGGCTTGAAGGCAGAATTTGATGACATTGCGTCTTTCTTGAATTATCACAATCTGGTCTTGAAATATTGCTTTCTGATCTGCATAAATGTGAATGTTAACGTTCGTTAAGTGAAAACTCAACTGATACAAGTGTTCGTTTTACAACAGGACTAAGAGGCTGTTCATTCTGGAACTATTCTGCTTGAAGGCTGTTCTCATTGGATTCGAAAGGGTTGTTCCTCCACCACATTCCCATATGAAACCACCACTTACTATACATGACGCTATTTTGTTGAATGAAAAGAAGAAGGACACAATCACCATTGGAAGACATATTATGAGTAAGCTTTTTGCTTGATCCTGGTTTTGTTTAGTACTCGGATTTGATAGATTTTACAGTCTAGGATTTGATAGCACTCAAAATCATTTCAGTGATCATAGATTCAGTGATCATGGATCCTAATTGCCTCATAGAGCTCCTCCACTGAATTCATGACCTAACATTCACAAGCTACAGATACCGGTATCGTCATTCATAGACATGGCCGGCTGAGTATTAGACCAATGTTGCATTTCATGTAACTGCCCAAGCTAAAAAAAAAGTTATGTGGTTCAGCTCATTTTACAGTTCTGGTAGTATCAGGATGCATGGTTTTCAATTAAGAGCTCACAGGTAAACCTCTTCAATTCATGGTAGGGAAGCAACATCACAAAATAAAATTATTTTGCAGTTCGGCACTCTTACAGTCACTTCTACACACATAGGAGACAGCAACCACTAATGCAGTGGAGGATCTAAGTTCCATGATGGGCTCCACAAAAATCAGAAACATAAAAAAAAATGACGGTGAAAAGAGCAACAAAAGAAATAAAATTGCTGCTGATTTGAACTCTTCTCCACGCAACTTGTATTAACGCCACTTCCTTTCCAAACAAATTCTTCTGGCTTCGAAACTGGTGTAACCTAGTCAGTCATGTGAAAAAAACAGCGTGCAGTATCTCTTTAAACCCAAATAATATCCTAGAAATTCCAAGGATGCAGTAAAAGAAAATACAATTACTCAGCAGTATCGAAGAAGAAGAGGATTTAAAGAGAGCAAGACAAAGAAATGTATTAGATGGGAATCATCCCTATGCCTATGACTATTCATATAAGCATGTTTCGCAATTACAGAACGAGTTTATGGGATACACTGAATTTTTTTTTTTTTTTTTTTTTTGGACTCAGAAAGGGCAAGATTTATTAAAAAGCCACACTGAAATTTGAGACTGAAATAATGATCCGTAAGGCATCCGCTAACCCAGCAGTAACTTATTACTTACGGATATAACAAGTTAAAGTGACTGCCATTTCAGGCTCCTAAAAATTACTATCAAGAAGCAACTGGATGATTACAGAACTAATTAAATAATCTTGGCAGACACGCGTCAGTGAAGAGTGCAACTAATGCTAACCAATCTTTTTCTTCCAAACTGTCCGTAGATAAGAGCTCTCAAAAGATTTCTTCAAAAGGTATACTGAGAACTCATTGTTGGCTGACGAACTCACATAAACAATAATTTTTTATCAATCAAAGTCAAAACCAGGTGTGCAAGTGAAGATCTTCATTCAACTTCGACGTGCACAGCTTATAAAACACTCAATTAAGCAGCTTAACAACACCCCAACTTAGCATCATCTCTGCACAAGAAAGCAGACTACCAGATTGAAATGGCGTTGGGTTCGCGCTTTTATAATCGTAGCATGGCTTGTGTCTTTTCAGTGCTGAAGCTACTCATGATGGCTTGCGGTCTATCTCCGGATGTGCGTAAGCAAGAGAGAACAATGAGTTAACAAAAACAAAACTATTTTTATTTGTTTGATAGTAGTGATGACGTTATTTTGGTTGCCACAATTACTAGCTAGCAGTAGTGGTAGTGTTATTGTTATTCAAGATGAAGATATGCTAGTATGTGAGATAAAAATAATCACAGAAGTGCATAATTAAACAATGTACCAAAAGCGGAATCACAGCTTTGCAGTGAAATATTTATTAACAAATAGAAATTGGTTCAACATCAACACAAATCAAGAGGAAATCAAAAAAGTTTATGAGCGGATATCATGCACAATGCCACAGGCCACAGTGACATTCAGTAAATGCAAACATATTCAAACGCAAATGTAAATAACGTAAGGGAAATAAACACTTCTGAATTGGATAAAAGATATATGCATATCAACTTGGCAATTGTTGGAGTTGCATTTATTACACAAAGGGCCAGTGGAAAGAACTAAGCTCCGTGCCTGGTGTCCACCTTAGATCTTCTTGTAGTTTGTATGAATTTGCCGGAATTCAGTGAAACTAGACTTCCAACAAAAGGCGTTACATAAAAACGTTTCGGTATGCAGGGTATATCCAAAGGCATAAGGCTTCCACTGTTTGGGTCATATGAAACTAAAACATCCCCGCCACCGCCAGTACCTTCACATAAAGAAACTTGCAATAGTATCTGGCCATTCTTATTTACATATTGCAAGGGCCATACTTTAAAAAAAAATGTTATATCTTCCGAAAGACTGAAAACTTTTGTCCAAGAATCTATAACTCCATAATCTTTCATCACCCATAGATCGATACTGTTGGTCTTACGAAATGCAGCATTAACTAATAGGTAAAGGTCCTCTCCAAGAACATGCACTTCCATGTCATTAATCGAGTACAGTTCATCATCTAGACAGCAACTGGGCATTTGGATTTCTTTGATTCTCTCTTCAACTATATCAAACGTAACTATAACTTTCGTTATTCCTATCCAATGAATAATTCCATTCAAAGGCCTCAAAGGAGCCTCATGATGACATTTATTATAAGGTATGTGTCCAATGCTATTCCACCAATTTGAGCCTAATCTGCGAACAAAAACTTCAGAACAAACATCCTCATCCTCATCATCATCATCATAAAGCTCAGCAACTATTAAGAACAGCTTGTAGTCATCAATTTTCCAATCGTAACATACACCATATCCAGAAAAACCTTTATAGGCTTTGTTACGAATTGATGTTGGTATCGATATTTTCTTGTATTCTCCAGTTGACGGATTCAACAAGCAGATCTTATAGAGTGTGTCGTCCCCATTAGGGTTAACAGTGGATAATACGATTAGGCCATCCCATGAATAATCAAGTAGTTGAGAATCTCGTACGAACATATCACATGGGAAATCAGTTTGAACAGCCATATTGTAAGATGACGATGCTACATCAAAATCGATTGTATAATAAGCATCCTTATCAGAGTAATAACAATTCTTATATGAATCAAGTAGTAGACTAAACTTGTTGTTTTCAATAGCATGATGAAGGTGCGTCTTAATAAACTTAGGGTTCTTAAGCAATTCATACCAGACTTTGCATACACACCTGAACCGACAGATCGATTTGGCTGGCAACATCAAAAGTATATCGGTGATAATATCTCCAGGAAGGCTTGCCATTATCGCTTTTCTTTTTCTCCTTTCCTTCTCCAGATATATTGCACGACGGTCGACCTAGGTAGGGTTTTTAGTTCTTTATAAATTTGAAGTTTAAGCGAAAATGTGGGTAGGTTTGACGCACAATCCCAAATCAAATTAGGAAAGTCCTGGTCAAACTTGGTCGTTGAAGAAGCTTACAACTTTATAGCAGTGTCTTGCCATTCATTTACGGCTCAATTTGATTATGACTGCACAAGAACCGACCCATGAAATTAAGACTGAAATAGTGAATTACAACTATAGTTAACCAATCTTTATCTTGCACACTGACACTGTCCATGGCTAAGTTAAACTCTGGGGTCAGGCTGAGAGCTCTCGGGGGATTTTTTCTGAAGGTATACTGACCACTGACCTCCCCTTGTTCACTGGCAAACCCTTAGCAAGTGTTTCATAAGAAGGTTTCTCATGAATTTTGTCCAAACCGCAAGTTTATCACATTTTGCCTCTCCTATGTCTCCTAATGAAAATAAGGAGATCACCAGCAATCTTTCTGTGAGAAAAGGAGAGTTTTTCAAGTATTTGATACAAGTTGGCAGTCAAGGACGGACTCGTGAGGAACATATGATAGAAATTTTGATTGAATATTAGAAGGAAGATTTTCCATATTAGCGTATAAATTAATAACAATAACTTTAACAGAGCAAATAATAGTGTAGGATGGTTTTTCTCAAAAATATTAGACGTTCTTATAAAGGCTTCAATAATCCTTTAAGTACTACGACTAAGAGAAGGAAATCAACAAAGCTAGGAAACGAATTACTCCTAGGCAGAAACAAGGAAATGCTCAATTTTACTTTCTAGAGTTTCCTTGTGTTATGGCAGTCTTGGCAGAAACAAAATCCTAGCTTCACCTACTCCTCTTACAAATGCGGCCATCAAATACGGTCTTCAGAATGCAAGCTTCACCTCCTCCTCCTTGGCGAGCCTCACAATCTGCTGCGACTTCAGTAGTTGTCTTTGAATCTACTCCCAGAGCTTTTAATGACACAAAACTGTTGACATGCGGAATTCCCAAGAAATTGCTAACCCCATGAGTTTCCCACTGCAAAACCTTGTTTGATGTGTCAGTTTTGGTGTCATAGCGACAAAGGAGTATTGGAAAAATAGTACTGCTGTCATCTCTATCTGTTTCGCACCATAAGAGAACCTCATTGTTTTTAGTAATGGAAAACGCCTCGTAGCTAACATAAACACGATTACAGATACCATAATCATGTTCCTTTGCAGGAGGAGAAGGAAAAGTCCGTATCCATACCGACATCATCATTGATCTGCTTATTTTTAAACGGCCATGTCTACCTGCTCATTACCTTGATACACAATGCTCAAATACCCTCCCAAAAGCTTGAGCTGGCTTCCAGGAGTTTTACATGGTGTTGTTGGGAGATATGATTAGAAGACAATTGATTATTAATTTCTCCGACGTTTCTCCATCCACTGCTACAATCACCTCCTCCGATGGTATATACATGAACAGATCCTTTTCCTTTTGAACTACTAGGGATGTGGTACTGAATTTCAACAATTTCGTAACTGTTATTAGTAATAGAACAATATACAGCCTGTCATACAGCCTGTCACTACTAGTTACATGTACCTATCATATTATGATATTTGTTAACTACTGTGGTCATTATCTGCTGACTATATATAGTCACTGTCCCCGTGTCTGTAAAGTGTTGAGCTTTGTCATCATTTTAATAAAACAATTTTATCTTGGTATCAGAGGTAAAAATCGATCCAAGTTTTACTTTCGCCATTAATGGCTATCTCCTGAAGCTCATCTTCTTCATTTTCTTTTCAATCGATCGATATTTTACTTCAATTCTTTACAATTTTCATCATCATTCTTTGATTCTTCATCAATCGATTGTTCTTGATCTTATTCTCTTTACTATCTTTCCAGATTTCAAGATCTCAGATCTTTTTTATTTCTTTACAATCTTTTCAATGGAAGCTCCGAAATCCATCTCGAAGGTTCCTTTACATCAATTGGTTAACATTGTTAGTCTCAAACTTAAGGAGAATAATTTCTTAACCTGGAAATCTCTACCACTTGCTTCTTACAAAATTCCGAGCTGTTGATTATATCACTGGTGCTAAAGTTTGTCCTGCTGAACATCGTCATCCTCGGGATTATCTTCTCTGGAAAGATGAGGACTCCACAATTATGCTTCTGATGTACTCAACTATGTCTGAGTCTGTTATTCCCTATTTTGTTGGTGCCTGTAACTCGTATCAACTATGGACAAACATTCAAACAAGGTTTTCTCAAGTCTCTGCTACACATGTTATTCAGCTTCGCACCAAATTACAATCTATTCGAATGGGAAATGGATCTGTTACAGCTTATCTATCTGAGCTAAAACAAATTGTTGATTCTTTGGCTTCCGCAGGATCTGTGATCAGTGATTCTGAGATTGTCGTTACAATCTTATCAGGTTTGAATTCTGCTTATGATGCTTTTGCAACTTCGATCAGGATTCGAAATCCGCCTGTTAGTAGTGCTGAGCTACATAATCTTCTTATCAGTGGAGAGATTGTTGTTACTAATCGATCCAAATCACTACTTGTTGAATCTGAAAATAAAGCTTTTCTTGCTAATTCTCGTGGTTCATTTCCTCCTCAATTTCGTAATCCTAATCCTATGATGCGTGGTGGTCATAGTCCAAATTATCGAGGCAAAAGATTATTCAATCCTAATTTTAGGGGTGGTTATCATCAAGTTGGTTCTCGACTTTTTTCAGCATTTACATATGTTCCATATAATCAACCAACATTTACTTCTGTTCCACCTCCCTCACAAATTCAAGCTAGTGAAAGTAAGCCACCACCATGCCAAATTTGTCACAAAGATGGCCATCTAGCTCCTGAATGCACCAACAGATTGAACTTTTCATTTCAAGGAAGAAATCCTCCTCAAAACCTTCATGCTATGCTTGCTGCTGCAAATATATTTGGTGAAAATACCTGATATGCAGATAGTGGTGCTAATAACCATGTGACTTCTGATGTGGCTTATTTGGATGACTATACTTCTTATGATGGCTATGACTATATCCAAACAGCTAATGGTGAAGGTTTGTCCATTGCTTCTACTGGTTCTGTCAATTTGTCTACTCCTTGTAGGCATTTTACACTACAAAAAGTTCTACATGTTCCTAAGGCCTCACACAATCTTTTGTACGTTCATAAATTCACCAAAGACAATAACTGCACTATAACCTTTTCCTCTATTGGTTATACTGTGCAGGATCTTCACACTGGGAAGATTCTGCTGCAGGTACCACACATTAATGGTCTATATCCCATCAACTTTCAAGCTCCATCTAAAGCTTTTCATGCTGTCAAAGTCTCTCCAACCATCTGGAATCAAAGACTTGCTCATCCATCTTTTCAGACTTTTAGTAGACTTTCTCATAGTTTGTCTTTATCTAGTGATGTAATAAAAACACCACTCTTTTGTGAGTGTTGTCAGTTAGGAAGAGCTCATAAGCTACCCTTTTCAATTTCTACTTCTTTTACTAGCAAGCCTTTAGAATTACTTCATATGGACTTATGGGGACCTTCCCCTGTAATGTGAAATAGTGGCTTCATGTACTATGTCAACATCATTGATGACTTTACAAGATTCTGTTGGCTGTTTCCTCTTCATAATAAATCAGATTTCAAGACTATTTTTTATCACTTTAAGTCTCAAATTGAAAATCAGCTTTCTCTTAAAATTATTACTATAAGATCTGATGGAGGTGGTGAATTTATCAACAATGAGCTGGATGAATTTACTTCTACCAATGGTATTAAGCATGAAATCACTTGTCCACATACTTCTGAGCAAAATGGCTTAGCTGAGGCCAAACATAGGCATATTCTGGACATTGGGAGGACTTTTTTAATTCAAGCACAATTACCTGATGCTTTTTGGGTTGATTCTTTTATGACTGCAAATTATGTCATTAATAGATCACCCACTAGAGTTATTGGATTCAAATCTCCATTTGAAGCTCTCTTTGGTAAACAACCATATTATTCTAGTCTACGATGCTTTGGCTGCTCATGCTTTCCCTGGCTAAAGCCTTATGCTCCAAATAAATTAGCTCCAAGAAGCTCTCATTGTTTCTTTCTTGGCTATAGTGCACAACATAAAGGCTATAGATGCTTTGAGCCAATTTCTGGCAGATTTTACATCTCAAGGCATGTGGTATTTAATGAAGATTGTTTTCCATATACTTCTCTTATGAATGGTGCTTCTTCAACTTTACCTATTCTTACCTTTGAGAATTTTAGCAACAAGTCTACTTCAACAGCTACTTCAGCTCCTTATAGTAACTCCATCTGCACCTCAGTTACCTCAGTTACCTTCAATTACTGCAGCTTTACCATTAGTTCAGCATTCTACTTCAGCAACTCCATCTGCACCTACATTGGTCTCAAATTCTCATACTATGATAACTAGAGGCTAGGCAGGTATTTTCAAACCTAAAATGTATACAGCCACAAATCATCCTTTACCTACTACTTTGATGTGTGCTTCTCTTCCCATCACTCCTACATGTTTTTCACAAGCTATAAAAATTCCAAAATGGAAAGTTTCCATGCATGAGAACGTCAAGCTTTAAAGGACAGTGGCACTTATTCTCTTGTTGACCCTGAACCAGGACAGAATGTTGTAGGATGTAAGTGGGTGTATAGGATTAAACAGAATCCAGATGGCTCTATTGCTAGACTAAAATCAAGGCTAGTTGCCAAAGGATTTCATCAGCTTGAAGGTCTTGACTAAACCTATGGTAATGAAACATTCTCTCCAGTGGCTAAACCTACTACTATTAGGTTGATCCTATCTTTGGCAGTTAATTTTGATTGGGAGATATTACAATTGGATGTGAGTAATGCATTTCTGCATGGTGATCTTGTTGAAGATGTCTACATGACTCAGCCTCCTGGCTTTATTGATCCTTCTAGACCAAATGCAGTGTGCAAGCTTCATAAGTCCTTGTATGGCTTGAAACAGGCCCCTAGGGCCTGGTATGCCAAATTGCATTCAGTTCTTATTTCTTTGGGGTTCATTGCTTCTGCTGATGATATTTCTCTATTTGTGCAAAGATCTGGTAAAAGAATCACCATTTTTCTGGTATATGTGGATGATATCATCCTTACTGGTACTTGCAAAGCCTATTGTTCTGAACTCATTGCCATTCTCAGTGCTCAGTTTCCTCTCAATAACTTAGGTCCTTTGCATTACTTTTTGGGATTGGAAGTCAAGAGGAACTCTACTGGTCTTTTTCTGTGTCTGTCCAAGTATGCTCTAGATTTACTGGACAAGACAAAAATGGTTGGTGCCAAATGTTGTTCTTCACCAACTTCTACTTCAACCAAGCTTAGTGCTTTTGATGGTGATCCTCTTGAGAATCCTCACCAATTTAGGTCTTTAGTAGGAGCTCTTCAAAGACTTGACTTGGACTAGACCTGAGTTAAGTTTCTATGTCAATCAAGTGTGCCAATTTATGCACAAGCCTACTACTACTCACTTGACAGCTGCCAAAAGAATTTTGAGGTATGTAAAAGGTACCATTGATCATGGCCTCTTCTTCTCCAAAGGTCTACATACTCTCCAGGGCTTTAGTGATGCTGATTGGGCTGGTTCTCCGGATGATCGGAGATCCACTAGTGGCCTTTGTATCTTTTTTGGCAACAATCCTATCTCTTGGTCTGCTAAAAAGCAAGCTACTGTTGCGCGTAGTTCCACTGAGGCTGAATATCGTGCTTTAGCTCACACTGCTGCTGAAATTGTTTGGTTGTGTCAACTACTACAGGATCTTCAAATTTTTATACCTTCTCCACCATTGCTGCGCTGTGACAATCTTGGCTCCATTTCTGTAGCTTCAAACCCTGTCTTCCACAGCAAAATGAAGCATATCGCTCTTGACTTTCACTTTGTTCGTGAACTGGTGCAACAGAAGAATCTCCAGGTTTCTTACATTTCCACTATTGAGCAGCTTGCTGACATTTTTACAAAAGGCCTGAGTGGTCCTCGTTTCTCACTGCTCAAGGACAAGCTTCATGTTGTTGGCTTTCAAGCTATACAACACGCTCAGCTTGCGGGGGTAATAGCACAATATACAACCTGTCATTAATCCAGCCTGTCATACAGCCTGTCACTACTAGTTACATGTACCTATCATATTATGACATCTGTTAACTACTGTGTGGTCATTATCTGCTGACTATATATAGTCACTGTCCCGTGTCTCTGTAAAGTGTTGAGCTTTGTCATCATTTTAATAAAATAATCTTATCTATTAGAAGGATCATAGCCAAAGCCACTGTCGATTATTGAAGGTTGAGGTATTCTCCGGTAAGCGGATTAAGAACGCAAAAACTATTTACTGGAAAGTTAATGCATTGAAGAACGCGAACACTACTTCCATTGTAGTGCAGTGATAAGCAAACCAAACCATTGCAGGAACCAACGAAGTAATTTTATTCCAATGTAGTCTCTCTTTTTTAGAGAGGGGATCTTTGTAATCTTTTTGTAAAAGCATTTTTCATTGTCTTTATCGTCAGGATCATAAGTTAGATTCAGATGAATCAATCTACATGCCATGCCATGCCATTGATGATTGAGTTATTAAGGGAAGAGAGTTTAAAGATAGTCGAAGGTCATCATACCCTAGGTATGCCTCAATAAATTGGCTAGGGCTTGGATCTCGTATTTGAGTTCAGATATAAATTGGCTAGGGCTTGGATCTCGAAATATATACAAAAAATAGACTCTTGAATAATACTCTAACTGCGTAGAAAAATAAACTGACACTAGCTAATATACATTCTTGAATAGGTAACATTGCAAGTTTGTTGGCTTGGATACCAGGTTACGTTTGAGTACCATGATTGTCAGTATAAGATGTATCGTTTCCTGCCTAAACATCCAAACCTGACAACTTCCCTGTATGCAACAATCTCCAAAAACAAAAGCAAAAACAAAAAGATAAATAAATTAACAAAGTAAATCACCAAGCAATATTATCCCTCAAGCGTATGCAAGTTCAGATTCCTTGGTTTGAAGTTCAATTTTCTTCGTTGCCAATGTCTTCTCAACCGCACTGCTTTAGCAAAAGCCTCTATCATCTGAAGTCGGGACTAAGTGTCAACTGCTCGCCAGGATTTAACACCAACCTCTAGATTGCTGACTTCAATTTTCAAGCTATTGATGGCGGTCTCCAAGACTTTGACCTGATTATGATGAACAACTACCTCATCTGAAAGAGTAATCTTGCTCTTCTTCTTCACATGACTACTAGATGGAGCATCGTCTTTACCATCACAGCGTGGATGCTTACCCGCCATGCTTGAATTCAAGAAAAACATACAATAACAGTAACAGAGTAAATGTAAACAATGTGCAAGCATAAACTCGGTTAAAAGGAGCAAAAACTACCACATAATAAAAAAAAATTACTTACTTCTTGGTTATGTCTGAATCGGTGCTCTCCAACAGGCCAAAGACTTTCCCCTAAAGATCTGAACATGTAAGCAAATTCTAATCTCGAACATAAGTCTGAAACCTCACCACTTTTAACCTTTTCTTGTTTTCTTTTTCCAATCATAGGAATATAGAGAGACATTTTTCATGTCTGATCTGTCCGGAGTAGGGTAAGATTCTATAATAATCCGGTCTTCTCCTGCAACATTGTGGAAGTAAGGGCATCTACCATACCTCCTACCCCACTGAAAAGGTAACTTCATGGTAACTTAGTCCATTGGTTATAGCTACCAGTAGAAGTATCATCTTCACATATCTATAACTTTAGAATGTTATGAGTCCATCGTTGTAATAAAGCTATATACCCACTCACTTCGATTACACTATGCAATGGAAAGTAGCAAGTGCCTCCTGGTAGATTCTTACATTTGTTTCTGATTTTTCCCGGGACCTTAATCACTTTAAATGTCTCACATCCAACATCAAATGCATTTAAGAATTCTGGAATACATATAGACGTATTTCCCCAATAGATAAAACCATTTGAATAAACTGAAACCTCTGTGTCATAAGAAAATGGTACCTTGGTATCAATAGTTCTCCAAGTGTTGTCTCCTACAGTCAGGACCTCACAAATGTCTGTCCACTGCACGTCACCTAGCACGACCTTAGAATTGTCTGTCCAATGTTCACGTACCCTCCAAGTGCATATGACTTTGTTCTTTTTGGTGTCAGGATCAAACCCAAAGAAATAAGTTGGAAACCATATGCAGACAGAAGCTATATGCTGACAGAAGTTATATGCCGGTTAAACAAATCAAATATGCAGCTAGAAGCTATATGCCGGTTAACAAAACAAATCAAACCATTCACAGGTTTCAGAACCTTAGTATACTCAAATGGTTTTGGCTCTAGTTTTTTTACTGTAGTTCTAGTGAACGACAATGTTCGAAACAAATTGACTAACAAGAAAGACCGTTTATACACCATCAGACCATCATATCTACTTATTATACTCCCATCTAATTTCGGAGCTTTCCTGTTCCCCGAGTAAGGCCGTTGATATATATGACGAGGAACAACAATAAAGAGTTGTTGTTTTGATCGAGTGAAGTGTAAATCAATCAAACCTTGATCCTTGTAAATTAAGAACTTCCAGTGTTTGTTTACACACTTGAAACGCATAAGTGATTTTACTGGAAGTCTGCTCAATATCTCACGCAGTATATCATCGCAGTCACAAATACTGCTCCTGCAACTGCTAACAATAACTTCTGAATCACCACCAGCATTACATTGATCCATCACGTTGTTCCCGCAGTTATTTTTAATCTTTATCTTCTTATTTCTTTCTCTATAATATGATGGGAGAGGATTGGTGGGGCCCACTTCTTCCCCACCCCTATCCAATGCACCGAACGTTGCCCTGGGTCCGTGCGATCTCCCTCAATGCATTCACGGTGCAAATTCTTCGGTGGGTTTAGCAAGACTGCTTTTTATATCAATGTGAAGATGACATATGGCTTGATTTATGTTATTGTCAAGGTGAATGTCAAGTTTTAGACATTCACCTTGACAATGTCAAGCTATCCTAGTAGGCTTTTGCTTACTAAAATTAATTCTAATATATTAAATAGCCCTTTTTAGGTGTATATAATCTAAAATTTATTAAAAATAAAAAATGTATTTAATTCATAAAAAATCACCAACAACACCATCGGATATGAACTGTTTTTCCCCCTAAATTTAAGGAAAAATTGGAATAAGGATGTCTTGTTTGGGTTGCCACCTAAGAGCAATTCCTATGGCAATGAACAGAAACAAAAAATTGTTGAGCCACGTGGATGAACAAACTGTATTCAGTATTCTCCACTATGGGAAACAAGGCAAAATAAACAAATCTGATATTTTTGGGCCCCACTAGTGATTTTATTAATATAAACTAATAAGAGTTGGGTCCCACTAGTGATTTTATTTATTTAAACCAATAAGAATTGGGTCCCACAAATGATTTAATTTATATAAACTAAAAAATTATAAATATTAAAATATTTGTTTAATAGATAAAAATCAGAACAAGTGAGCTGGTTTTAACGTTTTGTTGTGGGCGTCATCCTCATGAGCGCCTGCGCTAGGGCGTTGGTCGCGGGAGTTTGTCCTTTGACCACGCGTTGCATCACTAAACGCGGGCGTCACTTGTGATGTCGCCCGAGTTATTGGTCATGGCGCGCGTTCTTGCACCAGACGCGCGCCTACTGGAATGTCTCAGTGTTCAAATGAACAAATCTGTTCATCTAAACATCCATTTTCTTGGTTTGTTCATCCCATAGTGGGATCAAAATGAACAAACTCTAGGTTTGTTCATTCCATAGGAATTGCTCTAAGAAACACACGCAACCACCATTGAAGAAGCTCTAAGCAGTTCTTTTGTCTTTGGAATCCAGCCACAATTTATGGTAATAAACTAGATGACCGCTGCCACGGTGGGAAGGCCGACCGAAGAAAAATGGAAACACTCCTGCAATTGGACTGTAAAAGAAAATTTATGGCTAAAGTGAGAATATCATTTTTCTTGAAACGGATATAGTACATCGTTTTATTAGTTGTAAAAGAAAATATCCTTTTGTGGTAGTTTGCACAATTGATCTCCATTTTATTTTCAAAATTGTGCCTAAAATGATAAATATTTTTCCAAATTTTTCGTAAAAAACTCTAAATTTAATATTGTTGTTTATACTCATTGCGTAGATTTTTTTTAAAACCTTTCCAACGAGATAAAATTTGTAAAATTCCAAGGCACGGATTTTTAGATATGTTATATTAAAGTTTGGTTGTGAATTATACCCCTAAAGAAATAGGATACATAAGGAATTATAATAAAATTTGTCTCTTATATCTAGTTGTCCTTCTTTTTTGGTTTATTTACGAAAATGTCTAATATCTTACTGCCCTCCCTCTTTGTTTTATTTACGAAAATGTCTAATACCTTAGTGCCCTTCCTCTTGGGTTTATTTACGAAAATATCTAAATGAAAAAAAGAAAATTTTGATTTAGAGGGGCAGTGTCGTCCTTTCATCGTTGAACCAAATCCAATCTTTTGTGTCTAATTGGAAAAAATTGTCACGCTTCACATTGACACAAAGTCACCATATATAGAGTCCTCCCACGCTTCGCTCGGTCGGCCTAATAATAGTCTCCGTATAGTTGCATCTTGTTTAGTTGATAAGAACTACAAGCCCTAGCTAGTTTTGGATGTGTATTTTATATCCCAACTAAATGGAATGGTAAGATTCTCGGTATACTCAGGTGAGTCGTGGGAAATATTAACATAGGTGTGAAAACCTTGTACTTTTTGAACGCGCAGTTCAACCTGGCCAGTGGCCGACAAAAGACGGGTCCTAGACGATAATATGATGCATGCTAAACGGAAATATACTCTGCACTTGGGAAGACAACCCTGCAATGCTGCCATCACTCACCCAAACAAAATCTTTAGAATTCATAACCCAATCCTGTTATACTCTCAGTGTTCATTCTATGAGCATAAATATACATTATATGCCACATATCAAATGAGGTAATTTGTTTGGAGTTATCCAGAATTAGGTGTCTAATTAGTTCCAAGTATACTAATACAGTAAAACTTCCATAAATTAATAGCCTTGGGACCGGAAAAAATTACTTATTTTAGCGAAATTATTAATTTATCGAGTTAAAATTTAGCCTGTACAAGCTTATTTGGGACCCGAGAATTTTATTATTTTAGCGAAGTAATTAATTATTCGAAGATTAATTTATGGAAGTTCTATTAATATACAAAGTGATACAAACTATGCTCTTGGACCCAGAGGTATGAGGCCGGGGCTCTTTACCAAAATTAGGTACCCCGCACTCATATTAGCCGGACCAGGTAAGATAGGCTTGAGACGGTGTGGTTGAATTTGTAAGCGACACCAAAAACTATATATACAGCCTCCCCTCCTCACGTCTCTTACATTCCTAGCTCTTTCTCCGACAACTTAGGTATTCCTTTCTTCTTCTTCTTCAAGAAAACAAAACATGTATCAAATTTCAAAAATTTCTGTGTGCAAATCACTCTTAAGAAGAAACCAATTTACAAGTTGGTCGTTAAAACCCATATCTCCTTCAATAATCTTGAACAATCCATGTACTTCAAACCTAATAGTATTGATCTCAAAAATCCATTACACCCCTAATAACCCTCCTCCTCCTCAAATCTTTCCAACCCCATGCACTGGTATGATGCATCAGTTTGAAGATGAAATATCAACCCCTGGAAAGCAGACCAAGCGCAGAGCAACTGAAGCATGCACGGAAACAAAGGCTATAATGGCTCAGTTTGAACGTGAAATATCAAAAATTGTGGGGCTGAACAAACTCAAACAACAGCTGCAGAAATGGGCCAAGGGAATGCTCTTGGATGAGAAGCGGAGGTCTCTAGGGCTCAAAGTTGCTGCCAGAAGGTGTCCACATATGGCGTTCCTTGGAAACCCAGGAACAGGTAATTTTTCGAAAACTGACATTAATAATATTTGTGCAGAATCTGCCTGAGCTGTACTGTATAATAAATCTTTGCAACTAATGACCTTTCAAACGCAAGAGAATTGTATGACTAGGAAAATGATGGTGTATATTACAGGGAAAACTATGGTAGCTCGAGTTCTTGGGAGACTACTGCATATAATTGGAATTCTACCTACTGACAAGGTAACAGAAGTTCAGCGAACGGATTTAGTAGATAAATATATTGGTGGCACAGGGCTAAAAACAAGGGAAAAGGTATGAAAAACCATATTACTTCCTTGTTATCCCATTTAACTTATTATATGCAGCCTACTCTGACCAAATGATAATATTGTTGGCAGATAAGTGAAGCCGAGGGAGGAATTCTATTTGTGGATGAGGCCTACAGATTAATACCAGAGGATAGAGGAAACGATTCCGGCTTAGAAGCCTTAGAAGAGATCATGTCCGTCATGGATTCTGGGAAAATCGTGGTCATCTTTGCTGGCTATAGTGAGCCAATGAAGCGCGTAATAGCATCAAATGAGGGTTTCTCTAGAAGAGTGACAAAGCTCTTTGAGTTTGATGATTTTAACTCTGAAGAGCTAGCGCAGATTGTCCATCTTAAGATGAACAATCATAAAAAGGCAAGTTTGCTCTATGGGTTCAAGTTGCATTCCTCGTGTACAGTGAAAACTGTTGCAAAACTGATAGAGAAAGAAACAACTGAAAAACAACGGAAAGTAATGAATGGAGGTCTTGTGGACACAATGCTTGTGAACGCGAGGGAAAACTTGGATCTCAGGCTTGAACCTGACAATACAGATAAGGATGAGCTTGTTATAATTACTCTGGAAGATTTAGAAGCAGGTCTTAAATCACTCCCGCGGCCAGAAATTAATGCATTTACCACCAAATAACAATATACTTCTTCCGTTTGATAGAGTTTACTTCATTCGTTATTGCAATTAGCTTGTTAGGGTGAACAAGGTTACTAAGTTTCCTCGTTATTGCAATTTTTGATGAGGTCAGTGTAGAATTGTTGTTCTACTGTTCTATTTTGCAGAAGTGCAGAAAAGTGGTTTCATGTTTTCACTAACATCCCATCCTCACATTAATAAAATTTCCAATCCTGTTCGTTTCTACTTTAGGCCCAAGCTTCCCAACAGTTGCAACACTAATTCCTATCACTTCAAGTGTATTCTATTTCACTCTCCGTTCATTCTAAGCATAAATATGCATCATCAGACCAGATAAGAGGTAACAATATAGAGACATCAAAAATCATTCATCATATTGATTCCAAGTATACTGGATATGTACAAAGACAGACCGTATAAGTTGTTTCTCAACTCATTACATACCTAAATAGGCAACGTTGAAGTTCAAAGCAATGGAAATATCTGCCTGAACAGTCCAACCCACAATTCTCATAATGAATTGAGGGATATGTTCAGAAGTGTACTGACCAGACCGACAAATAAACATTTGAATCATCCTTCACTAGCATCCTTAAGCCGTGGCACACGGCTGATCCAAAAAATTTTACTTAGGAATATATGAAGTGAATAGACCACTCATGTCAATCAAAAATTGTAACACCCACTCAGCAGCAATTAAACAGAGAAAAATTAATCAGAAATTACATAAAATTGTTATTGCACCATTATACTGAATGTACCAATCTATAATCATATGATACTGGAAGTAAGATGGAATCTACTTGAGAGAAATATCATTATGCTTTCGTAATCATGGCTTCTCCATGTTTAATCCTTCATGCAAGTGGTTCTCTTCCCATTCTGATAGTGGCATGTTCTTGATCAATGTAGTCAGAGACTTGCAATTGTCTAGGAATGTCAACTTTGCAAATGACATCGCACACTGCTGGATCAGATGCGCAATTGCCATGGAATTTACTTGAGAAGAGATTGATTATGCAGGGACTACCATTGACTTTACTTGAGAGGAAATATCATTATGCTTTCGTAATCATGGCTTCTCCATGTTAAATTGTAACAGTCTAACAGACGACTCCATTTGAAGCAATGTTCTGTTCTAGACAAGTATAAATCAACTGCACTTGCACAGACAAGCTCAAAATTCTTTCAAGGACATAATCCCTCTCTTCCAGATCAATGTCAGCTCCTACATTGTGACGAATAAACTGTTAATGTTGTCAAAGATTAAATCCTATATTCACACTTGTGGAGGTTATAGGACACTTGGCATAGAGAAGAAGAAGGCTTGGCTATTAAGTACACATGGGAATTATCTAGTAAAGTCTTGGCAACCAAGTTTACTTTGCTTGCAAGGTGTTACTACTTGGATGTCAAGTATTTTTGCTTGAATCCCAAGTACTTATCTAGTATAAATAGGAGGGAGCTCATTTGGAGAAAAACACACCAATACACCAACTCTAAGAGCCTTATGAGTTTTCTCTCCTACTTCTCTTCTACTTTCTATTTGTGAGGATATAGAGCAATATTACTAGAGAGTTATTTTAGTGTTATGATTAGCTTTTAGCTATTCATAAGTTAGTGATTGATTCATCAATCTTTGAGTGTTTTAATTCTCTGTAAAAGTTCTATAATAAAGAGTTGATCGTAGCCGTTTGTGGATGTAGGCATACCGCCGAACCACGTTAATTCTTGTGTTCTCGCTTTCTTGTTTCTTTTAGTGTGCATCTTCTTTAGTTTTACTTTACTTCTACATTGATCCAAAGAACTAGTGTCTTGTGGAATTATTTACCAAGTAATCCCAACAAGTGGTGCGGTGAGCGTGGAGAGGATCATAGTTAGAAGTAAAGATGTCAGCTTCCACATCTGGTGGAGTTTTCTCGAAGGTGCATGGATTTGATATCATCAAGTTCAATGGGAAGAATAATTTTACATCATGGAAAACTGATGTAAAAGATATTCTTGTTAGCATGAAACAAATTAAAGCAATCAAGGAGAAGCCAACGGTCTTACCAAAAGATTGGACCGACGAAAAGTGGGCTGACCTTGATATGGAGGCTTGTTCAACTATTCGCTTGTGTTTGTCGAGGGAAATTACTCATAATTTTTCGGGTGAAACTTCGGCAAAGGATTTTTGGGAGAAATTAGAGAAGCTCTACTTACAAAAGGACTTGACTTCGGAACTCTACTTGAAGCGTCGACTCCATGCCTTTCGGATGGCTTCAGGTAAATCTTTAGTAGATCATATTAATGAGTTTAATATGATAATATCTGATTTATCTAATATCAATGTTAATATCTCGGATACGGATAAATCTATGATATTACTATGTTCTTTACCTCCGTCCTATGAAACTTTTGTGGATTATTTGTTAAGTGGGAAAACCGAAGGAGATAATAAATTGGTTTTCAATGATGTGGTTTCGGCTTTACAAGCCAAAGCTATGAGAAAAAGAAAACAAGAGTTTGATGATGAAGTTGAGGGCTTCTTTGTTGAAGGAGGTAAAAATGGTAATAAGAAGTCGAAGTTAAAGAATCGTTCCAATTTCAAAAGGAACGACATCGAGTGTTATTATTGTCGTAAACCCGGTCATATAAGAGTTGATTGTCCTAAGCTAAAAGCAAAGGATTTGAAACATAATAGGAAATCAAATTCTAAAAATGTTGTTGCTTCAATTGCGGAAGGCAGTGAAGTTCCGGTGGAGCCAATGTGTGGCTTTGATCAGGAGGTGTTAACCGTTACATCAAAGAGTTAACTCAATGATGGTTGGATGCTCGATTCCAGTGCTTCGTACCATATGTGTCCCACTAGGGAATGTTTCACCACTTATAGAGAGGTGAACGGTGGTACTGTTTTGATGGGTAAATCTAATACCTGCAAAACAGTTGGAGTTGGTACAGTACGGGTTCGTTCGCATGGTGTTACTACAACACTTTCAGAGGTTAGACATGTTCCTGATTTGAGAAAGAGTTTGATTTCGTTGGGAGTACTTGAATCTTTAGGATACAAGTACGTTGCAGAATATGGATTCTTGAAGGTATACTACGGTAGTAGTTTGAAGATGACCGGTGAAATACATGGTAACTTATATTTCTTACAAGGAGATATAATTTGTGGTGGAGCTATGGTTTCTCAATCGATTGATGAGAAACATGTGGAGTCAACACGTTTGTGGCATATGCGTCTTGGGCATATGAGTGAGAAAGGCTTGTCCGTGTTGAGCAAGAAAGGTTTACTTGGAGGAGAAAAGACCCGTAAGCTTGATTTTTTGTGAGCATTGCATTGTTGGGAAACAATGTAGAAGCGATTTAGTACCGCTGTGCACCACACACACGTGGTATGTTAGATTACATCCATTCGGATGTTTGGGGTCCCTCTCGACAAAGATCTAAGGGAGGTGCTAGGTGGTTTGTGACCTTTATCGATGACTTTTCGCGGAGAGTTTGGCTTTACACCATGAAGCAGAAAAATGAAGTCACCGAGGTATTTAAGAAGTGGAAGACCATGGTAGAGAAACAAATTGGTCGTGTGGTCAAGAAGATACGTTCCGATAATGGTGGTGAATACACTGAAGACCCATTAAAAGAATTTTGTGAGGAACAAGGTATCGCTAGACACTTCACGAAAAGGTACACCACAAAAAATGGAGTAGCGGAGGCGAATAAATCGCACACTACTTGAGAGAGCACGGTGCATGTTGTCAAACGCAGGTTTGGGAAAAATTTGGTGGGCTGAAGCAGTTAATACGGCGTGCTATTTAGTGAATCGATCACCATCAACAGCCATTCAGTGTAAGTGATCACCTATGGAAATTTGGACCGGTAATCCTGTAAATTATTCAAATTTAAAGGTGTTCGGTTGCCTTGCTTATTTTCACGTCAGAGAAGATAAGTTAGGTGTTAGAGCTAAGAAAGCATTTTTCTTAGGTTATCCAGAAGGTGTGAAGGGGTATCGTTTATGGTGCCCAGACTTGTAAAAGTTTGTGATCAGTCGCGATGTGACCTTCAATGAGAAAGCTATGCTTGATTCAAAGAAGATCACAGGTTGGGACTCTCAAATTGAAAAGGAGAGTACTAGGGCTATTGATGACGATTCGATGCAGGTGGAGCAAAGAGCTCCTTATTCATCTACTACACAAGAAGAAGAAGTTCAAAATGAACAAGTAGAAGATGAAGATGAGGTTCCCATCGAGGAACCCATTCGGCAACAAATTGAGATTATTCCGTCTTTGGCATCTCAAATGTGAGAGGCATCAAATTAGTGCACCTATTCGATATGGTTATGAGGATAGTGTTTCTCATGCATTATCCATTTTCGAAGATGAGCCGTTTACCTTCAAGGAGGCGATGAGTGATACTCATGCCGCTGAGTGGAAAACCGCTATGGATGAGGAGATAGAGTCTCTTCATAAGAATCACACTTGGGAACTAGTTAAGTTGCCCAAGGGTAAAAATAAGATCGGGTGCAAGTGGGTCTAAAAGACGGAACTCCAGACTCTAAGGGTATCGTTAGTGGTGTACGATATAAGGCAAGGTTAGTGGCTAAAGGATATGCACAAAGGGAAGGTGTGGATTACAATGAAGTTTTCTCTCGGTTGTTAAGCACACTTCCATCCGAATCCTTCTAGCATTTGTGGCGCAGCTTTGATTTAGAGCTCGAGCAACTAGATGTCAAGACTGCCTTCTTGCATGGTGATCTCGGAGGAGGACATTTATATGTCACACCCATTGATTTTGAGGTTGCCTAAAGAAGATTATGTGTGTCGACTTCGTAAGTCATCAGTACGGGTTAAAACAATCTCCAAGACAATGGTATCTGAAGTTTGATACATTTATGTTGCAGCAAAAGTACACTCGTAGTAAGTACGATCAATGTGTGTACTTTAAGAAGCTCCGAGATGGGAGTTTTGTTTATCTCTTACTCTATGTTGATGACATGCTTATAGCTGCAAAGAGCAAGTCGAAATTTATGCTTTGAAGAAGCAATTAAGTTCGAAGTTTGAGATGAAAGATCTTGGTTCAAATTAAGAAGATATTGGGCATGGAAATTACTCGAGATAGATCAAAGGGGAAGCTATGTCTTACTCAGAAATCTTATCTTGAGAAAATTGTTTGTCGCTTCGGAATGCAAAATTCTAAAGCTATTAGTCTTCCATTGCCACCGAGTGTTAAGTTGTCAAACCAGTTAAGTCCTACTACTACTGAAGAAGAAGAGTTTATGTCAAAGGTTCCCTATGCTAATGCGGTAGGTTCTTTGATGTATGCTATGGTTTGTACCCGTCCGTATATCTCTCAAGCGGTTGGATTAGTTAGCCGGTATATATGGCTAATCCCGGGAGAGCACATTGGTACGCGGTTAAGGGAATTTTGCGATATCTTCAAGGAACCCTAGATGTTGGTTTAGTGTATCAAAAGGAGCAGAGTTTTAAGGTCATGTGGATTTGTTGATTCGATTATCTTTGGTGATCGAGATAAGTGTCGCTCTACTTCTGGGTATTGTTTTACTTTGAGCGGAGGACCCGTTTGTTGGAGGTCTATGTTACGGTCGTTGTTGCTTTGTCTACTACAGAGGCGGAGTATATTGTCAGAACAGAGGCTGTTAAGGAAGCATTATGGCTTCAAGGTCTAGCTGGAGACTTGGGGATTGTGCAAAGGAATGTCATTGTGTATTGTGACAGTCAAAGCGCAATCCATCTTGCAAAGAACCAAGTCTACCATGCGCGCACCAAGCATATTGATGTCCGTTATCATAAAATTCGAGAAGTGATTGATAACGGAAAAGTTCTTCTATTGAAGATTGGTACTGAAGATAATCCATCAGATATGTTGACGAAAATCGTTCCGAAGGTCAAGTTCGAGAGGTGTCTCAACTTGATCAACATTGCTCGTTGTTGATGCTTTAGGCGTTTTGGAGGCTACGGTTAACTCAGTCTTTTTTGTGGAATCATTGACAAGGTGGAGAATTGTTAATGTTGTCAAAGATTAAATCCTATATTCACACTTGTGGAGGTTATAGGACACTTGGCATAGAGAAGAAGAAGGCTTGGCTATTAAGTACACATGGGAATTATCTAGTAAAGTCTTGGCAACCAAGTTTACTTTGCTTGCAAGGTGTTACTACTTGGATGTCAAGTATTTTTGCTTGAATCCCAAGTACTTATCTAGTATAAATAGGAGGGAGCTCATTTGGAGAAAAACACACCAATACACCAACTCTAAGAGCCTTATGAGTTTTCTCTCCTACTTCTCTTCTACTTTCTATTTGTGAGGATATAGAGCAATATTACTACAGAGTTATTTTAGTGTTATGATTAGCTTTTAGCTATTCATAAGTTAGTGATTGATTCATCAATCTTTGAGTGTTTTAATTCTCCGTAAAAGTTCTATAATAAAGAGTTGATCGTAGCCGTTTGTGGATGTAGGCATACCGCCGAACCACGTTAATTCTTGTGTTCTCGCTTTCTTGTTTCTTTTAGTGTGCATCTTCTTTAGTTTTACTTTACTTCTACATTGATCCAAAGAACTAGTGTCTTGTGGAATTACTTACCAAGTAATCCCAACATAAACATCATATCAACAGCAACAAAAACCATTAAATTTCTGTTGATATGAATTCCGCATGTGTTAAAAGATTTATTAATACAAAATACATAAAACAGCTGCAGTATTCCATAGTTACGAATAAACATCATATCAAGCAACAAAAACCATTCAATTGCTGCTGATATGAATTCGGCATCTGTTCAAAGATGCAGTAATAAAAAACAAATACATAAAACAGCTGCATTATTCCATAGTTTAAGAACCCAGACAGTCCAAAGATGCACGAGTACAAGATACAACGACTTGAAATAACTTCATAAGAACAAAAATGTTGGCATTCTCAAAGAAAAGGACGTAAACAGAGCAAGACAAAGAAATGGATTAGATAGCCACAAGACCTTAAGGCATGACAATTCATATGAACATGCTACCACGACAAAAATGAGTTGAGGGGACATTGAAATTGAGACTGAAACAGAGAAACTTAATTTTTCTGGATAGCAGGCTATGGTTATACATAAGGCATCCATCACTCAGGCAATTGCTCTCTTGTTGGACCAACTTGGACACTTGGATAGCTGACATATTCGGCCCTTATCTTCATATATTTCCCATGAAATTGTTCTGACATTTATCAAAGAAGATTTAAAACTCATCTACTCCCGCCATCATCCTTGCTGTCTTCCTCTAGATCCTCTTGGTATTCCTCTAAGACATCCTGGAATTCTTGGCCTGAGTATCTGGCACTCGCTGCATTCCAAATAAAAGAAGTAAAGCTAAGTTACAGAATAAATAAAAAAGGTACCAACGAAGTTGGAACTTTAGGGACATCCTAGGCCTACGTAATGCGGCACATACATAATAAATTTCTTTGAAAGCCAAGAAACAATAGACATGTAACATTAAAATCAATACCAGAGAAAACTGTAGCTAAGTTTGCAACAGACATGTAACATTGAAATCATGGAACATTCCGCCCTATGTACCAGAGAAAACTGTAATATCTAATTGCATTAACCATCAAGATAAAAGCTCTGAAAAAATGTTAGTTTGAAGACATTACAAATGTCATCTTGTTAAACACAAACCTAACAAGTAGCCCCGCATAACACTGGAATGCAACTAAAGCTTAGCACGCTGTCCCTAGCTAAGTTAATGAAAGAGGCAGGCTCTGGGAGCTCTAGCTAGGGGACTATCTCCAGAAAATATATTGACCTCCAACTATTTACCGACAACCCCGTACTAACTTTGCCATCACTAGTAACAAAATAAGACAATACAGGTCTTTCCTCAACTTCCAAGTGCAGAGTTTAAAAAATGAATCCCTAAAAAATGACCTTATACAACTGACCATTCACCAGCAACCTTAAGTGTTGGAACGGCTGATCCCAAGTGATTTACTTGAGATAACATATGAATCCAAAGCTATGTTGTAAAAGGGGAGCACCTGGCAAAAAAAGGCGCCCAGGCGCCAAATTATCCCTAATTCTGTTTTTTCTAAAAAAAAAGGCCCTCGCCTGGGGCGCCTCGCCTTGCCTAGCGCCTTTTACAACATAGATCCAAAGTAGTACATCACAACTCAACAGAATCTCTGGACAACAAAGTCCACAAATTTACAATCAATACTGAGAACTAAGTAGATGGACACGATCAAAACTAACTGTATCATTGAACAATGTACCAAAATATAAACTTAATGTTGTGTTTTAGCATACCAAATTTTGTTGTCGGAAACTAATCGCTGTTTCTTTGAGAGGAAAAAATCATAGATTCACATGCAATTGCAATGAAGGATTCTGGTGCCCCCATCTCTTCCACTAAATTCCCACATCTGATGAAACCTATTGAGTAAAGAACCAGTAGAAATTTGAGCATCGCAACCCACGTGAACTCAATTGGGAAAGTACAACTTGATTGATTTGAATATATTGAATGAAAACAAAGGATACACATCAGAAGTACCTTGGAGGTGTCTGAATCCTCCATTTGAATCATTTAATTTTATATGGAACTTCAAATCATAGATCATCCCCACATTAAAAAGCCTTATCATACAATTGTGGTTTTTAATGTGAGTATAATTTATAATTTTAGCTTCATGGTTTTAGATCCTGTAACGAATCTCCACTTTCACCTTACCCTTACACCGTATAACCACAAATCTGAGTAGTTATCTAGGAATTTCTATTCTGAAGATGGAATCCATGATAAACACTGTTTTTGAGAGGAGATATCATCATGCTAATTCAATTAATATGGGGTCTTCCTCCGCCACATTCCCATACGAAACCAGCTACTACTACCAATCTACATGTTGATGATGCCATTTTGTAGAATGAAAGGACTGATGGAGATGACTTATGAGCTAGAAATAAGATTTTTGCTTGATCCTGGTATGGATTTCTATAGATCTAGGATTTAACGATCTTATGGTGTTTGACGGCGCTGGAGAGAGTTTGAGAGAAAGGAAGGGAAATAAAATGAAACAAAAGAAGAGGATGAATATAAATCTAGGGTTTTCTGTTTGGGGTATCCAATAGTATGTGCGGTCAAAACAGTCAAGGTCGTGGCGGACTAGGTGTGGGCAAAAATATATTAGGCTACATCCGTCACATACTTGAGAGGTAGGATGTTCGAATCTTCCGGGCTAAGTGCATAAATTAGATGCTAAATGCATCCTTTTCAACTCTCCGTTGGTTGTATGACCTATGGTGTAACAGGCGCTAGGAAAGCCTAGCACCTAGCGCCTTAGGCGCCCCAGGCGAGTGCCTGGAATTCGGAAAATAACCACAAGCAATATAATTTGGCGCCTAGGCGCTGGTCCAGCATAGGTATGACCATATCGATAACCAAACAAGAGGTAATTTGTTTAGAGGCATCAAAAATTAGGCATCGAATTCATTCCAAGCATACTCATGAATCTATGTTACAAAAATTTATTCAAGAAATTAGTTGCCTTCGGAAGTAAACATTTCAAAAGTCTGACTAAATGAATTTAAAAAATTCACTATTTAAGAATTTTTGAGTTAAATGTGTAATAAGTCATATTCAACCTCACTTCTGTAACCTTCATTATGAGCTTTTGAGTTCGATAAGACCGTATACGTTCATCCGTGTATTTATTGGATGTTAAATTGGATGCAAATGCCAAATTTGAAATATTGGATTGGATACGAATGAAATAAAATCTGATTCATACCGTCCCATGCTCACCCCTTTCCTCATTGGACTCATACTCTAGGTATATTATAAGCCCACAAGCTCAATCAATCCAACAAGATGATAATTGAAACCAAATAATGAATTCTCATTCACTCTGGCCCCACAAAAAGCTGATGTGGACAGCTATTGTGTTTGAATTGTAAAATAGAGCTCTCTCATTGAATTTGGTCCCACATTATTAACAAAATAAAGATCCATACACCATGCTTACACCGTCCATTAGCAAACTGCTCCCCACTTCTATTTGACGGTTTCGACCAATTGTTCCCACTTCTATTTCCATGATTCCATCAACGGAACTACCCCACTAAACCAATCTCTTTCGTTTCATCTTCTTCAGTATTTTCTTCCTCGATGGGAAAATTAAGGTACAGGAAGTTCACAGATTATTTCTCACATCAATAACCCAATCCGTCTTCCATCCGGACTTTATTCTTGGTATTCTCTTCTGACTACAGGTAATTAGTCTATTTCAAAGATTAAGGTTTTCATTTTTTTGGGTTTTGATTTTGACGATATTGTAATTGTAAATTCATCTCATGAAAGTAAATAACCATCTATCTGCAACCTCCCAGTGAATAATGATCACCAAAGGTCCAAAACCAGTTGAGATTTGTTGAGTGCTGTTGAGATTTTGTTGAAAATCAATAGTTAAAATTACTTCTATCAATTTTTAAGACCTCTCTGTTAAGGTTGGAAATGTTGGATTCATGCGGATACGAAACTTCTTTTAGCTGGGTGTCATTTTTTTTACCTTTTTGGCGTAGACTGGTGGTGGCTTAAGGATCCCTTGGAAGATGAATTAAATCTTCTCCTACAAAGGTATAATATACCAAACTTAAAATGCTAATACACATTATTGTATCGTCAGTAAAGATATTTTCCTTTCCATTATTTTTCTTTTAATAAATTTCAATTTTCCAACATTGTTTGTTTATTTGGCAAAAGCTCTAACTGTCTGACACTAATTTGTGTAGGATGAACACTTGAAATTGTTTCATCAAAGGAATCATCGAAAAAACTTTGTACATACCCGTGAACGCATATATGGTTGTTCTATCTACAAGTATCCAATGCCCAGTGCCATTCATTTAACTTATGTACTCTATGATGTGTTTGTATGTAGGAATTAGGGGCGGGCAACATGTGTCTGAATTTATACTATAAGATGGCAGATCATGTTTGCATGAAGTCATAACATGCAGGTATGGTATTCGGATCCATTGCAATGACCTACAACAGTAGTTCAATAGATATATGATTCAAGATTTGACTATTTGCACAGAAAACCAGGATGTGGTTGAAGACTTATCCAGGTTTAGAGAATAAACATTGGTCAGATACTGTAAAGGTTCATGCAATACGCTTACAGATTGTCTCTCTCAAGACGTTTCTAATTATTAACAATCTCTTCATATGCACGGTGTTTTTAATGCCGCTACCTAAGTGTGTGGTGTTTTTTTTTTTCCCGAAGTATGCAGCAAATGGAGCAAAGCAGTAGGCGTCCTGGAGCCGATACACTCTTTTCATATCAGTTTGGTAAGATGAATGAGGAGCATTTTTCCTTTTAATTTATGATTCTCAACTGAGCATACTTCCTACTAATACTCCAGACATGAATTTTTGATGAAAACAAAAATGCAGGATTCAACAACAATATGAAGGAAGTTAGTATTAGGCAATACTGGTAGAAATTATTGGCAACAGTGTTGTCGCTGCAATGTTGTATTTTTGTAAACAAAAGAAAACAATAAAGTTGGGTTCCAGTGGGCGTGAACAAATTTTTGATCATAGATACTACAGATGCATACCATACTACTCAATAGGCAGTCAACTGTACAGCGCTATTGGCTTAACAAAATAGAGTTCAAGAACAAGTACTCATAGGATTAACGTAAGAGATGCAGTCGAAGATCGCTTTGGATTGGCAACTACTACAATAGTGTAACCCACTTTCACTTACAATAGTGTAGTACTTGGTTCGAGATGCATACATCCTAACTTTTTGTTAACTACTGTATCATTTTTTTTTTTTTGAAAATAAAACAAAGAATAATATTAAACATTTATTATATTAAGTGTGATTCAAATTTCAAACAGTTTTTTTTTTTTTTTTTTTAGTCGAACATGGCGTACATTATCTTTCTTATAGGATTAAAAGCTCAACCCGGTGCGCAGCACGGGTTACTATCTAGTCTGTTTTTATTTCTAACTAAACTGACTCGTTAGACTCTAAGAGTGCTAAAGCCTAAAGGTCATATCCTCATGGGACTCATACTCTAGGTATATTATAAGCCCACGAGCCCAATTAATCAGGTTGTTATAATTTCCAATGTCAATTGACTCGTCTGACTCTAACTTATTATACTTTGAATTTAAATTGTTACCACATCAGATTTAGAACTAAATAAGTAGTGGGAATATAGAAAAAATATTTAATCCGAATAAAAAAAAATTGCACCTAAATAACTCTGAATCAAATGTATGAGACAATTCAAACCTTGGGGCACAACTAGATGACGACCAAGATTCAAAAATCCCTTGTCATGTCCAAGACGAGGTAAGTTTGCCACAGGCCTCACTCTGAGTCTGATATATGAGGTTAAATGTCTAGATATCCAGTCCATAATTTATTGATTTTTAACAATCAACGGTGATTTTTAACCGTCCTTTTTTTTTTTTGCCGGAACCTTGAAACCACCTAAAATATATGTAAGTAATAAGTAATAACGTCTTTTCCAAGAAAAGAACAATTATATATGTAGTATGTTGACGTAGTTTACATTAATTTAAATTAGGTATTCCTCTTAAAGGGTAAAACTCGATTTGTTTAAATAAATATTACATTTTCTGAAGAATAAATAAATAATACATATCCGAGAGTGAAGTTACCTAATTAGGAATATTAAGTTGCGTGAAAAATATTTGCATAGTAGAAATAAAATAAATATATGAAATATTTATATATAAAATATTCATTGAAATTCTTATGCGAAATTTTCATATTTACTATTTTCAGAAATATAAATAAGTATTCCATGTATAAAAATAAACCATACATTGAAAAATCAAATATAAAGAGAAATAACTGATACATTGCATGATAAGTTCCTTGCGGAATATATGGGGAAAAAAAAGAAAACGACCGTTAGGAACATTAATACCTATGTAAAAATTATGCATATTTGTTACTGAGAATTACACGGAAGCGGCATAATTGTGTCTTAGAGAATTTCTAAACAAGGTTGATAATATGTACATGATGCATCATGAACTACGATTGAATACTAGATTGCCAATTATTCTCTTGAACAAGCTAGCCAGTAGACAAGGCATTGTTGAGGGCACAAGGTTAATTATAACACAACTAGGAAACATGAAACTGACATAGAAATGATAATTGGAGTTGCTATTGGGGATAAAGTACTAATAATAAGGAATGTCTGGAAATAAGGGATACAATGCCACTTACCAGATGTCAATTACCAATAAGAAATTTATTTGCAATGCACATGACAGGTGTTGGGCACAATGCTTATGCAATAACGGATTCTACTTTGGATCAGAAGCTTTCGATGGGAATAAAAGTCCAACGTATATTGGCATTTCAAATGCATCTTATGGACCTTAACAATATAAAATTACTGTCATCAAGAAAAACGATTTCCCATATGGATATACCAAAACATTCCTGACAATTTCAGATCTATTGACTGGATTATTCTTCAAACACTGACTTATATGTAGAGAAGAGAGGTGGGATCATGCAGAAGCCATCATCATGCTAACAGTTATGGACTTCGATTGTCCAATTAAATTGGATTTTAAAGCCACGGGTGAACAACGGATAAAATATGTGGATTTGGTGTAAGGTGCTAGATGTTCAATCATGTCTCATCCATCAGCAGCGGGTTTAACATGCACGGGAGAGTGGGTGGATGGTTGGATCGGGTGAACCCACATGGAATGCTAGGATATGGCATTTTGATAATTTATATATTTAACGAAACATCTTTACGGGATCAACGTAATTGACCATAATTCGTGGCAACATATCTAAAATGCTAGATTAAGGTAGAGAACATAGAGTGATGTAACCTTAAAGAAATGCATCACCGAGTTGTAAATAAGATTTCGAAATAGGGTAACCTTTAAAACTGTTATTGAGGCCATGGGTAGACCATAGGCAAGAGACAACCTGGAGGACTAAAACATCTTAGTAGCCAGATGAAAAGAAAGTAAAACCGGTTTCCATAGTAGTGGCCACCAAAATGTGAGCCCCCTAAACCAACCCAGATATTATTTTCTTGCACACCAACTCAAATATTAACTTATTGATTTTTTATGTATTCCATAAGTAGGAAGCTGACCCGTGCATCACACGGGAGATAAACTAGTTTTGAATAATTATCGGTCCTTGTGTCCTCGTCGCGTCCCCATACGGTGTCCACGTCCTCCCAGACCAGTGACCACTAGTTTGTGGCTTTGTGCACATTTGGGATAAAAAAACCTGAATCATTGTTCGCTAATAAACATTCGAAAATGATATATGGCACCCAGATATCGTGCACCCAATGCACCCAACATTAGGTGGCATTGACAGAGACCCAAGTATTTATTTCGTAGAAAACTAACTAAATCTCCCCTATTAGGTTATTGTTCTTCCGTTTTTTTATTATCGATTTCATGTAGGTATACAGATCAACAATGAATCTATCTCGTCGTTTTTCATCTTTAAAATGATTAATCCAATCAATATGAGGTAAACTAATAATTATTAACCAAGAAAAACTTAATCACATCTTGTAAAGTGTATTTGGATGATGATCTATGATTATGTTTGAACTCGTAATTCCTTTTCTTAAATTTGGTTCTCCTTTTTAACCATTTAAACTTAAAGACAAAAATAAAATAAAATATGAAACCTAAAATAAATCCATCTCTTACGTCCGAAAAGATACTGCAAATTGTTGATTCTTTCATCTTGATTATGTATGACCGAGCCCAAAAAAAAAAAAAAAAAAAAAAAAAAAAAAAAAAAAAAAACTTTCATTCAATTTTCTTTACAATACCCATATCAATACCTGGCGAGATTGGGGTATACTCAAACTAATTGGGGTATACCCAATAAGACAAAATCTGGTCATTATGAAGTAAAACCAAGCCACCCCTTAACCTTATTTTTTCTAAATGGCTAATATGCCCTTGGTTAATTAATATTAAAATTCTGATTAGGTTAATTAATTGAGTTTAGATTAAAATTTTGAAATTATAAATTCAGTAGATTAACCTTTTGATCCGTCTTATGAGTTCGATTTCGATCCAAAAATTTTGTTTTGAAAATATGAAAGGTCGGCAGGGTCCAGGTTTGAATAAAGTGCCGGCTATAATATAGCCGGCATGGTATTTGTTTGAATAAAATGCCGACCACTTCTAGCCGGCATGGTCCTTGGATGAATAAAACGCCGAACGTTTTGTGGCCGGAAGGGTCTTTGAATGAAGATTATGCCGACATTATAATGACAGCGCCGGCGTATGTGTAGCCGGCATGTTAAGGATTTATAACCATGCCGACATTATAATATACCAAACATAAAATAGGATATCGGAAGATCTAATTCACTTTATTCATGCAATTTTGGTTACTACATTGATTGAAATGGAGGGTTTACATAGAGGTCTACCCACAAAACCTATACAAAAACTTGTAAAGCCATCAATCTTCCTCATCCGAAGACGATACGACATCCAAGTACTCCGGGTTATCCTCCGGGATTCTTTGCGCCAAGAAGTGATAGCTTGCATCGAACGCGAATGCTTCTCCCTTTTCCTCCAAGTAGCGCGCTTTCACGACTTCGTGCTACAAAAACACAAAAAAAAACTTACATATGTTAGTGGTGTTTCATTGGAAGATAAAACAACATGGGTTGCGTAAAAAGAACCCCAAAATTGCTTACAAATTCTGCAATGGACAAGGTGAAGGGGCGAGTGTTAAAAATCCGAGGTTGGAGAGCCAAAAAAGCAAGTATTGCGTTTTTGATGACTAGGTGCCTAGCGTGGACTTGTTGAATACTTCTTCCATTAGGATTACCAAACTCGCCGCTAAATTTGTTGTGTACCCTAGCCCAAAAGGTTGTGGAATCCTCCCTTTCGTAGGATTGACGTCTAAGTCGAGTTTCCGCGTACCATGCTTTGTCACCAACACGAGGAGGTCTTGAAGGAGGACTAAGAGCTTTCAGAGCTTTCTTGTTTGCCTTTTGCAACCTGAACAAGAACAATTAAGAAGAAAAAAAATAAGTCGGAAGGCTCAACATATATAACCATTCCGGCGGACTAAGGTCGGAAGGGTCGATATCTAAACATCAAGCCGGCTAAACAAGGGTCGGGAGGGTTTTATTCCAATAACCTGCCGGCTTTTAACAACTATGGCTGGGTTTTCAACTACAAACGCCGGCGACGTATATAATAAAAACAACACCGGCTAACATAACGCCGGCGTTGTTTTATTTAGATACCATTCCGACATTTATCATTCAAGGCATCAGGAGACGCTAAAAATCTGAAATCCCGCCGGCAAGTTTAAAATTTTTAACCAACCCGGCTTAAAAAATAAAATTTTCGCCGGCAAGATTATAGGTTGAATAACATCCCGACCCTGTGAAAGCAGTTACAATAACTAAACCGCCGGCATGATATTCAACCAAAGAGCATCCCGACGGATTACTAAATATGAAATCCCGGCAAGGTCGTGAAACAAACAACATGCCGGCTAAATAACTGAAAATCAAAGAATCGATTTTTCTGACCTAATTTGACATGCAAACATGAAATCGAAGTACTAGAGTGAGTTTAAGTAGGCCCTTACTTTCTTAATCGCACCATTTCTTCGTTTTGAGCGGGTTCAATCTCTTCTTCTTCAACGGTTTTTTTCTTCTCTTTTTGTTGAACTAATTTTGCAATTTCAGGGTTGTATTGATTGGGTTTGCGATTGGCGCCTTTCATACGAGTTCCCTTACTGCTGTGGTGGTTCCATTGTTGAAGATTACTCGGAGTTTTCGAATCGACGATGTTAACGAATTAATCGACGAGTTTTGGTGGTGGTGGTGGGGAAGGAGCCGGTGTGGTTGGTTATGGAAGAGAAGAAGAGAAGAAGGAAGATGAAAATAAAAAAAAAGCGATTATGGTAATAGAATTATAAAGGTCAAGGGTAGTATTGTAACTTCAACCAAATTTGACCTCCCCCTAGTAAGGTCACATGTCCACTTAAAATTGGGTATACCCCAATTAGTTTGAGTATACCCCAATCTCGCCAGGTATCAATAAGGGGTCTTCCATTACATTTGAAAGAACAACTTTTAGTGGGTTTGATCTATTATTAAAAATCAAATCTGATCATATGTTGATGTTTTCATGCTCTGGTTTTCATGTCATAATGAAAAGATTCCTAACATTTATTTGATTTTCGTTTAGGTTTTTGGTAATAAGAAAAAAACAATGGGTAAGGGTAGGGGTGATGAGTTGGATGCAAACATGGATGACACCTTATGTTGGGTGCACTGGGTGCACGAAATGTGGGTGCCATAAATCACGGTTGATAAACATTATCATTAATTGATCCAATTTTCGAATCAGTGTTTTGAAAACCGGCCCGGACCGGCCGGTCGGATCGGTGAACCGGCGACCCAGTCAATTTTCCGGTCCAATTCAACACTGACCCACAAATTTTGTCAAAAACCGTTTTCTTTTTTCAAAACCGTCTGACCCGGCCGATCCGACCGGTAGACCGTGCAACCCAGTACGAGTCTGAACTGGTTTGACCCACTGCCATTATAGTAAAGATGAAAATCTAAAAATTCATTTAAAGATTTTGTTTGAAATTCAAATAGAGAGAAAACTATTTTGAAGAATCAAACAGATGAAAAACACAAAATCACCGTAAGGTTGTAGGCATATTTCATCTTCCAATAAGAGAGAGATGGGGTAGGATGTGAGATAGAAGAAGACGATTGCTTTAGAGATTAGGGTTATTGGTCTAAATGCAAATAACTAAAATAGGAGAGGCAAATGCGTCCTGATAAGTCCTTCTTTATAATGAGTTCACGTGCCAATCCTCTTTTATTGTGGGTCCACGTGCAAACGTGTAAAAAAGTTAATCTAAATATCTTTTACATTGCCCAAGTAGTTTATTAACCATTGGATAGTTTATATATATATGACCAGTGAACCCGAGTTGAATCACTGATTGAACCATTGGATCTTGACCCAATACGTCTGGGCCGGTTTTCAGAACATTGGTCGCAAATACAAACATTATCATTAATTGCTCTACTTCGGGATATATAAATTATAAGGAAAGAAATTAAGGAATATATTTGCTAATAAACATTATTGCTAATACACACATTATCATTAATTGCTCCAGTTCGGGAATAAAATTATAAGGAAAAAGATCAAGAAATAAATTTGGTATTATCTTTAATACATTAAATATGCTATTATCTTCAATACATTAAGATTATAAATACGGTACACTTATTAAGAATTCTTTAGGTACACAAATGGCTGCAGTTTTAGGCCTAAGCTTGTTAGCACTTGTTATCAGTGTGATTTATAATTATCATGTAATCCTACTAGTGGATGGACGTATGTCTATGTCCGTCAACTTATCCGTAGAAGAGGATTTGCAGTTAGAAGCACAGCTCAAGAGTCTAAATAAACCTCCGACAAAAACAATATTTGTAAGTGTTAACTATTTTTGATACAGCTCTTTATCAAATATTTCGATTTTCTGAATACTCAAAAAATAATAATGTTTTGTTTTGTTTCCTATATATGCATGGTGATAGGCTGATTGGGGTGATGTGTACGATTGTATTGAATTCCACAAACAACATGCCTTTGATCATCCTATGGTAAAAAAGTATAAGACTCTGGTAAGATCTTGATTTTAAAACAAAACTTTTTATTTCCTTTCTTTTTGATCATCCTTTGATAATTGATTCGGTGGTTGATTGTTTTTTCTTTTTTTTTTAAATCTTCAGATAAGCAGTGAATTTCCCATTCAATCGAATAAGACATTGCCTGTCGGAATCATTGGGTGCCCAAAAGGAACAGTCCCTATTCGTAGGACTACTAAAGAAGATTTAATCAGAGCCAAGTCATTGTCTCCATTATCATCCTCTGGCACTCATGGTGATATACAATACGTATGTATCTTTAATCTTTAGTTTTATTAATATTTGTTCAAAATTTTCATTTTAGATCCTTAACTAATCACCCAACTACTATGTTTCAAAATTGCTCATAATCAGAGAGCAGGTGTATCACTTGCAAGAATAGGCCAAAATTTTTATGGAGGCAGCGGAATAGTTAATATTTGGAACCCTAAAGTAGAAAAAGACCAATTCAGTTCAGCAGAAATCGCCCTTACATCGGGGCCAGATGAACAGGTCAATGGAATTAAATTTGGATGGATGGTAAGTTTAGCCACAACCTCATTTACATTGTTCTTTACCTTTCCTAGACAATGTACTTCCAATCTATGCTTTCTATAACTTGAGCCTTCATTTTACTATCAGGTAAATCCACAGCTGTACGGTGACAATTTAACTCGAGCATTCGCATATTGGACCGTAAGTATATAAGATATTACAGGACCATATGTTAATGCTTCTTTTCATAAATTCGTTCTCTTGAGTGGGTGTTAAGAGTATTATGTTGATACCGCTACAGGGTGATGGTGGTCACACGACAGGTTGCTATAATACTCTTTGCCCTGGTTATGTTCAAGTGCATCAAGAATATACTCCTGACCTACCTTACTGGGATATATCCATAGTTGATTCCACACAATTCGAAACAAAAGTGGAGATATCTCTGGTACCTATACTTCTTTTAGTCATATAACCAGTAAACCAAACCTTTTACCCTCTAAAATTGTTTTTGGTGACTAATTCATCTTGTATTGTAGGAAAGGGAAACAGGAAGATGGTGGTTAATTCTGCAAGATGAAGTTAAAATGGGATATTGGCCAAAGGAACTATTTCCACTTTTCATGCCTGGTGTTGATTATATATACTGGGGTGGTCGTGTAAAGTCGGGTAAAGATGGAGCCCTTCCACCAATGTGTAGTGGTCAACTTCCAGGGCCAAGATATAAAACGACTGGTTATTTCGCAGAACTTAAATATAAAGACAAAAATGATCATGTTTTACAACCTGACAAGCTTGAATATACAAATGATTGTACGCAGCTTTACTCTGCAAACTATTACGTTGATGTCAATCAGATGCACTTTGGAGGAACCGGTGGTGATGCTGCTAAATGTTATATATAGTTTGCAGATACGAATGAATACTGTGGACTACAAAAACTTGGAATAAATTGATTTTCTCTGTGTTTGATTCAAATAATTATAACAATTTGTAGTTTTGAGGAAGAAATCTTAATAATCAGCTCCAATTAGTATATCAGGCTGTTGAGGTTGGATGATCACTGATTCTTGGTGTTCAAACTATTCTTGCTCCCAATACTTAGTGCTTGCTCCGACCTTGAAGTCAGATGTTTAGATACTTGATGATCACTGATTCTTGATCTTAAAAATGTCACTTGCCTTAAAATTTCGCATTGGCAATCCAACAAAAGACAGTCATCGTAGAGACGATTACAGTTCGGCCTTAAGACGAACATGAATGCCCTAGGCTACCCAGAAACATAGCTCATATTAAAGATAGATTAAAAATCACCCTCTGATGAATAGGTTTACGTCTGTTTGGGCTCATTACACTTTTGCTGTTTAGATTACAACCCCAAATGGTGAATTGCAGAGGTCTTGTTCTCCCTTTTGGACTTGGGTGTACCTGTCGCATAACATCAGTATCAATATTTCTGGTTAACCATCTAGATAAAAGTTCGCAATACATTATAAAAGTCAGCTGATATATTTCTGGCTTCCACAATTTGGGAATTAGATACAGTGGTGTATACACCTGACTGACTATTTCGGCAAATGACAGCTTAAACTATCTTAACATCCTGGGTTGCATAATTATGATGGAAATACTGAGTCATACCACTTGATTGAGATATGTTCAAGATGGTCAAGATGCAGCCATGTATCAGTTGTAAGCGTGTACATGACAACTAATGCCATGATGGAAACAAAAAAAAATCGAGGAGAATATAATGCATCTGACTTAATGTGTAAAGAAGCACTAAAATTTCAAACATGAAACCAACATAAATTCGATTCAATTGGGGAAGGTTTGATTGAAACTTTAATGGGAATGAAAACAGGGATTCACACATTTGAGCTGTAGCCATTCTTTCAATTAGTATCAAAACACAGTCAATTAGCCTTTCTTTAACTTTCTATCTGAGTTCTAATCACTAGATCTTTTACTAAGAACGAGTTCATCCTGAATCCATTGACACTTCCAATTTGAAATGCAACTCCGGTAGGGAATTGCACCAATCTTCGCTGTGTTCAACTGCACCTGAAAAACACTAATCCTGGACGTTTTACCTAGACTAGCTTTGATTATTGACATTAGCTGAGTCTGCAAGAAAATCAATGGTGATATACATACGAAATCAGATTCAAACTCATTCGAGCATATAGAAACAGAAGATCTAACTAAATTACCTTGGGGCTGTTGCCATTCTTTCATTTTCTAGAAAACCCCCAGTAAGCTGTTCTTTCAATTGCTACCAAAACACCATCACTTAGCCATACTCTCAAGTATTTGAATCTGCTGGAGCTTTCAATTACCATCAAAACACTTCTTCAATTATTAAAATAGCTTTTGTGAGCCATTCCAGTGATGTTTCAATCTTGGGATCCCAATAAAATCCAATACATCTCAACCAACCCGTCTGCGAATTTTCGGCAATGCTAACCGTCATCCACCACCTGAATGCACACAGTTATAAAGGTCCTCCCTCGCTTCGCTCGGTCGGCCTAATAAGGCACACTTTTATAAAATAAAAAAAATCAGGAGTCCAATTAGGAGTCATATTAAAAAGTCAATCTGAGAGCTTTATACAAGTAAAGGGTATAAAAGCCTAACCTAGATCTCCTCTATTTATTTTTGTATTGAGAAGATGCCTAATTCTTCGTATGTTGTCAAGCGACTCAAGCCACACCCACAAGATGAACAAGAGCATGAGCGTCATCAAGTAGATTTTGCAGAAGAGATTTTGTTCGAGATTTTTGTTCGTCTTCCTTTAAAATCAATATGCAAGTTCAGGTGTGTATCGAAATCATGTTTATCACTTTTCTCAAACCCTTGTTTCATTACTAAGTTTTTCAACAAGTTTCTTGTGAAAAGCTGTGGTGGTAGTATCCCGTGGACACTCGTTAACCAATATGGTTTTGATTGGATGGACTACTCATTCGATGAAACCATTCATAATCCCTCATTGTTTTTAACTTTATCAACTCAACTTCACCATCAACTCATATCAACTCAACTTCACCATCAACTCATAAAATCTAGGCATCCTGGGTTTTCTTTCGAGTTTGTTTTAGATTCGTACGTGCCCAGACAAGGAAAATTCGTAGGTGACATATTCCCTCTAGCTTCAAGTAACGGTTTAGTTCTTTGTTCATCAAATGAATCTGGTCCTAGAGATTATTTGATCTGCAACCCATTTACTAGACAGTTTGTCCCACTCCCTCTGCCTACGCCGAGTATTAAAACAAAGGGTCTTAATGGTTTTTACTATGAATCTTCTACAGGAATTTATAAGGTAATCCACATCCCAGATTCTTGTGTATCTCGCAGTTTTAGTCTCCAGAGTTTCTCTTCTGATACGAGTGAATGGACTACTCATGAAGTTTCATGCTCTCAAGAGATGCATATAAATAACTACCTCCCAAGGACAGCATGTTATAACCGCTTCCGTGCTACATCACACCTCTATATCGTTAACCATAGTAATGGAATATGGTATTGGATAGATGGTAGAGGAGATAGAATGATAGCTTATAACTACAATCACAACAGTGGCGGTGGTAGTGGTGGTGAATGTAGGCTATTTGACTTGCCTGAGGGGAGTATTCGGGTTAATTTTGAGCAACAATGTCTTGGAGAGTCAAAAGGACTTCTCTACTATGGCCAAATCGAGAAAGTAGGAGATGTGAGCACTATCAGTGTCTGGGTGTTCCAAGATAGCTACTACAGTAATGGATCTACTTGGCGGTTGGTGTGTAAAGATACGAAAATAGAAGATCACACATATGTAACACCACTACGTAGAAAAGAAATAGAGTATTCCTTCATAGCTTTCAATCCAGTGGATCCGAATGTTTTGATCATGGAACGTCATAACGGTTATCCCGTGAATGCATACGAAGTAGCCTACAACATTAAAACTAGAAAATCCGAAAAGCTTGGTTCATCTCATCTTCGACCAGAATGTTATTACTTCAAAGCAAATTCCAGAATTCCGGTAACACTGCAGCCAACAATCATTCCAACTATTACTAGTTAGACTATTCTTATGTCGAATTACATAGTTTTTGTGCCTTAATATCTATTTATTTCATTGGTTTGTTTCTTTTGTTTTCTTTTAAAATGTTGAGGACTTTCAAACTCTTCATTGGTAATTAATTATCATCCTAATATATAGCTTACCAATGTAGTACGCCATTGCCGGCATCTGCTGGTGAGACTACTTAGAATGGGATACTGTACCATCATCAATTATTAGGATGCACTGACATGAATGGAAAGAGATGTATCCGAACTTGAGTCATAAAATGATAACAGTTTAGGAATTACTCAATGTATCCAACATTTACGAATGTTTTTGTTTAGCCCGGATAGGGACTGAATAGGGAGATTGCTTGCGCCTAGCCACCAGTAGGGACATCGTCTGTGATTCTGCATGCAGGTAACAATCTTTACTACAAAATATACGTGCTTCTAGACTGGTTCATTGTCGATGTCATATGATATGATCAGATAAATCTTAAAGTTCGTACCGAGAAACACATATCATAACCATAGTACCGAGAAACACATCATAACCATAAGAAGTTTAGACAAGAATCAGCCTACGGCAAAGTTTAAGAGTAGAAACGTTAAGTTGCAGAATAAGTATGTTTATAGTAGTCTCCTTAATTTTCTCCCTCATTGTAGGTGATGTTCTAACACTGTCTTGTAGTTTGAGCAAAACTAGATTGTTGACAAGAGGTGACTCTGCAAGAAAATCGACAATGTAAAATATATGGTGATATACAATATTATAAACCCAAAATTAAAATAGATACTGAAACCGGAAATGAAAATGTAACTTGGGAATGTTTCCGAAGGGCTAAGCGTAAGCATTTTTCAAGCCTATACCTAAAGATGATGAATCACAAAGTTTTGCTCAAAAAATTGAAGTCGATGAAGTAGTTGTTGAGAGGTAAGTAAACACATTTCTGTCCATGTTTACTGTGGGTTTGCAAGCTCAGTACCTTGACTTAATATGTGGGTCTAGTTCGGGTATCCCTTTTTTCCATCATAAATCATGTGGGAACCCCAAGTGGATTTGCAAGCTACCTTGCTCTCAGGATTGGTTAAAGAACTTCAAGGCTTTGGCCTCACAGAGGTTCTTTTCCTGTTCTGCTAGCCATACCAGTGTTTGTATTTTAAACCCTCATGTCCAAATATTTTGCTTGTTTGTTGTATATGATATTTCAGTATACCGGGGAGGAAAAGGTGATTGAGAGGTCTTACAAGTCAAGAAGGACGACTAGGGAAGTAAAAAAAGTAAGAGATGTCCATTATTGTTATTTGGTAGTTTTAATTAACATGCTCAGGTTAATTTCTCATTGGCGATGGCAATGTAACCAGCTATTTTATTGGACGACCAAAGGGAGTCCCTATGTGATGAAAAAAAACAAAAATGTCCGTCACAAAGAATGTGCAGAGAAAAAAAAATTGAAAAAAAAATTCACCAAATTGAGTTATAATTTGAGATAGTTACACAAATTGTTCAACAATTTCAACCAAAAACAATCAAACGAACAAATTAACAGTTCAAAGTTATTCTAAAACTTCATTGCATCAATCAGAAAACACTAAATATCCAAAACCAGAGCAAAAAAATTTGAGTTAAACGTTGAAGATGAAGATGATTGATTCTAGGTGCGGGTTTCTGCATCAGAACCCACTTTACAAGCGATAGCGAGTACAATTGTAGACCCATTAACTAAATTTATCTATTACTTATTCTAATAACAAGGTATTTGGATTTATTGATTGATCAATCAAAAAAACAAAAAACAGAGATGTTCTTCAGCGAATAGGGCAGCCCAGAATTTTGTATACAGTATTCCACCCACCTTTACACGCGCCCGCCATTTCAGATCATTTCCTTACTAACTCGCCGATTCAACTGAGTCACACCCATTTTTTTCTTACCAAATCAATTAAACTCTCAATACTCTGTAGTTGTACCGAGTGATGCTGATGACGAACCACAGTAATAAGAAGGATCTTGAGTCATCAACATATGAAATTAGGAAATTCTGGTATAATATTCTTTCAAAATACCACAGTAACAAGTACCCAATTCTTCAAACTCAAGATCCTTCTTATTACAAAAATTTAACAACAAAATTAGGAAATTCGGGTTTCTTAATTCAATATCCATGAATCATGAACATAAGAATTTAAACACCATGACTTCCAACACCCTACTATTTGATTTATGAATATGAGGCAGTTAGGGATGCATATGAAATGAACATAATGAGGCAAAAATGAACATAGGGAGGCGAAGAAGAAAAACAGAGAGCAATAGCAACAGAGTATAAGTTTTTTTTTTTTTTTTTTTTTTTCTACTTCAATAATCAATATAAAAAGCTATACCACTTGTGAAACATTATTGCGCCTGTGTCTCATGCAGTGGTACCTTCAACACGTGGAAAAATTGTGCATCACAATATCCTTAAAAAATACTAGATTAAGCTAAGGAGAAGTTTAAAAAATGTAGAAAAATATTGATAAAAAAAACCTGGCTTGATTGGGGTATACCCAGATTAATTGGGGTATACCCAATAAGACAAAATCAGGTCATTATGAAGTAAAGCCAAGTCACCCCTTAACCTTGTATTTTCTAAATGGCTAATATGCCCTTGGTTAATTAACACTAAAATTCTGATTAGGTTAATTAATTGAGTTTAGATTAAAATTTGAAATTATGAATTCAGTAAATTAAACCTTTCATCTGTCTTATGAGTTCGATTTCGATCAAAAAATATTTGGTTTTGAAAATGCACAAGGCCGGCAAGGTCGTGGTTTGAATAACGTCTTGCAGAACATTCTCTGGCCTTCAAGGTCCACTTTGAATAACTCCGCCGACCAATGTTCAACCGCAGGTCCAGTTTGAATAAGTTTGTCGACCGGGTTTCGTACCAGCATTGTCTCGGTTGAAGAACACGCCGACTATCTTGGGCCAGAATTTTACGGTCGGCATGGAAAATTTCCTACAATGTCGGCAGTCATAAGGTCGACAAGCAAATAGTTTTTAACACAGAAAATATGGAAGATGTAATTCACTTTATTCATGCAATTTTGGTTACTACATTGATTGAAACATAAAAACGAATGCACTTAGCATGTGCATCAAGCCTTTAAACCCCTGGGCGACCCTAGTGGACGAGTTATAGCCTTTAAACCCCTAGGCGACCCCCAATGTTGTGAAGTCAAGAGTTTTCCACCAACACGAGGAGGTAAGGAGGACTAATAGCTTTCATAGCTTTCTTTTTTGCCTTCTCCACCCTGAACAAGAACAATTCAGAAAAAAAAAAAAAACATTACAGGACGGCAGGGTCGACAAATATAACCTATACGGCGGAAACATGGCCGAAAGGGTCCACCAAAAGATGCGTGCCGGCTAAGCCGCAGCCGGCAGGGTATCACTAAAATAGCCTTCCGGCTCCCAACAAAAATGTACACAGTAGAACCAATAAATTTTCACTATACAGGTCGGCAAGGTCCATTACACATACATTGTCGGCTGACAAACCGCCGGCATAGTTTTATACAAATACACTTCCGGATTAAAAAACTCTAGGCATCAGGAAACATTCAAAAGAAAAAGCCGGCAGGGTAAAAAACAAAAAGTTGCCGGCTTCATTAAAAAAAACTGACACCAAGCAAGGTATACGGTTGAATAACTCTGCAAGCCTGCTAGTAGCGATTCTGAAACTATACATCCGGCAAGTTCTTCAACCTTTTAGCTTGCCGCCAAACCCTAACTATGAAAATCCGGCAAGGTCGATAACAAAATACCTTGCCGGCGTCGCAACTGCCAATTCAAAATTTCGGATTTTCTGACCTAATTTGACATGCAAACATCAAATCGAAGTACTAGAGTGAGTTTAAGTAGGCCCTTACTTTCTTAATCGCACCATTTATACTTTTTCGGCGGCTTCGATTTCTCCTTCTTCGACGGTTTTTTTTCTTCACTTTTTGTTGAACTATTTTTGCAATTTCGGGATTGAATTCATTGCGCTTTCTATTTGTTTGCTTCATCTTACTAGCCCTCGGCGGATCCATTGATGAAGATTAATCGGAGTTTTGGAATCGACAATTTTAATGAATTGATCGTCGAGTTTTTTTTTATGGTGGTGGTTGTGGGGGTCGGTATGGTGGGGAGGAGAAGAAGAAGAGAGGAAGATGAAATGAAGAGAATAAAATCTGATTTAGGGTAATTAAGATTATTAATGGGTAAGGGTAGTGTTGTAACTTACCCATTAGGACTCCCCTAAAACCCACAAAAAGTGTCCCTTTAAAATTGGGTATACCCCAATTAGTTTGGGTATACCCCAATCAAGCCAGGAAAAAAAGAGAAGAGTTTTTTTTTTTTTTTTTTTTTGAAGCATGGATTTTATTAACGGAAAATTAGGTTACAATTTGACGTGGGTACGTGGTACCCATGGAATCATGGTAGACAATGTGATTAATAAAAAAAAGAGAAGAGTTGATGAAATGTTTCTGATTTTTCTTCTTTCCTTGGTTTTGTAAAGAAAAGAAAAAAAAATATTATTACTATTTGTTGGTCTCTGGCAATATAATTAATCTCGACCGAGATACGCTGATAATATCGGTTTCGGTGTTTCACCGATATTGGCGGTATTGGCCGATATTTTACCGGTATTTACCGAAATATTGGTACTGACCGATATTCACCGATTACATTGGTCTTTGGTAACATTAGCTTCTCCGAAAGTACTACATGTCCCCTAGAATCATCTCCAATTTTATCTCCCAATACACGACTCTCATCTAAATCCTTCCTCCGGAATGATGATCCCTTTGGGAAGTGCGGTGAATCCGTGGCTGAATACAATGGATCGGTACCGTGGCTGAATACAATGGATCGGTATTGGAACACGTATTCGAAGGGAATGCTTCCCATAGGTCAATATGGGGATTGAGATTTTGGAAAGGCTAAAAGAATTGTGGTTGTTTTCTTTGGTCGGCCCTCACTACTGCGGCAGTAATCTAGTTTAGGTTTATCACTGATTTATTATGCATCTTGGTGTTGTAAGCTGCTGTCTAGATCAAGTGGATGATACAAGAGTTCATGGTTCAAAATTTAAGAGGTATTTTTTTTTACACTCCTCACAATCTTTTTTTACATTATCCTAGTTCTGCAACTGCAAACCATAAAGTGGTGTTTTTTCATCGTTTCTCGCACATCCATGACATAGTATTCTTTATAAATAGAAATACTCAGTTCATATTTTCCAACTTTTATTTTATATAAAAATCCAAAGTAATCGTATCATCACTTTCTGTGTGCACAGATATGATATCCACTTTTAACTTTTTTGTAAAAAATTCAAAAAAATTATTCGTTAATAATCATATTATCACTTTGGGCTCAAGAAACAAGCAACAACAAATGACGTTTTAGTTTCAACCTTAAAGCAACAACAGGAGTACATATGGGCTCAAGAATCCCTACCACCGATCCTTCCGGGCGACTTACCAACATCCACTCCTTCAAGAGGAAACAAAACAACAACAACATTAATGGTAGGATGGTCCTCCCCATCTTGGATTGGATAAAAATAAATACTGAGATGGCGCTGCCGAGGACACCCAGAATTGCGAGGCGGGCTTCATTTGCAGGAATTCAGAAGCAAAAGTCATTATGGCTCTCGCGCAACCACTAGGAATTACTACTGGCCTAATTGCAGAAACCCGGTCGCTGCTGCTAGCCACAAGAACCGCGACAGAAAGACAATGGATGAAAGTACTTTTCGAGACAGATTCTGAAAATTTAATGCGCTTTGTTACCTCACCTACAGCAGCACCGTGGTATTTACAGAGAATGATAGCAGAAATAAAGCATCATATCAATCACATACCACACACAGCCATCCAACACAACTACAGAGAGGGAAACCAAGCGGCAGACGGACTTGCCAATCACGCAGCGGATGGAAGCCAGACAGGAAATCTTGGAACCAAAATATGGGAACAGACAATCCCAAGTTTCATTAGTCAAATTGTACTCAGCGATTCCATGGGTACTAGATACCCTCGTGTAATTTCCTCCTAGTTTCTTTAATAAATACATGCTTTAAAAAAAAAAAAAAATATTATCACTTTGGGTGAACGGTCCGATTTATTCATAATTTTCTTCCATCCATCCAGTGGGATTTTTTATCGTCTCCTCTGAGGCTAGCTTCAATGGACTCCAAGATCCAACTTAAGGCACTGTTGAAGTGTCGTTTTTCTATGAATAGTAGCCCACATCCAGAATGAGTGCTGCGTTCTGCTTGGATCCAAGTTGGATCTATCCAAGGTACGCAGTTTCAAACTGCGTGTGGAAAAAGCAAAAAACGCAGTTACAAACTGCGTATGAAAAAAAAATCCACGGAATATTCTTCTGAACGCAGTTTGAACCTGCGTCGCACGTAAATTTGAGGCAATATTCTAAGAAAAACTTCTCGGGACAAACTGCGCTTTTGATTTACCCAATGAAACGCAGTTTCTAGCTGCGTGCGACGCAGGTTCAAACGGCGTATCATCTATGAATCTTGGATCCCCATTACGCCTAGGCGAGCTGGTTGGGTGACGTGGATCCAAGCTTCTGCTTGAATCTTGGACCACGATTGGGGCTAGCCTGAAGACTAAAGGCTTACCTTCCATCATGGCTTTCACTACAATCTCCCCTCTAGATACTCCACGAAATAGTATTATGGTCATCAGATAAGATAAGCCTCCCACCTAAGCTTACCATCTTAGGTGTACCGCATTAAGTGATACCTTGTCTTTAACTTTTCTTCTTCTTTTGTGAACTAACAAAATTCAAAGTAATCATATATCCCAATTCAATCATTTGATTCGATTTTTTTTGTTTTTTGAAAGATCATTTGATTCGATTGTGCTAAAAGCAATCGATTTAGTCTTTGGCTTTGTAAAGCTAAAATTAAATAAATTAACTTGTCTTCATTTGTGTTGCAGTTCGAGTTCAAACCATGTAAATGAAACAAGCTATTTTGGGTAGAGTGATTTTGAAATTACAAACTTACCAACCATAAAACAAATTCACCCAACGTGCTCCCATGTTATCTTGTCGGAAGAATCTAGGATCCAAATGCAGTGCACCAGAGTGCGACTTTGTGCACCCTTGTTGCACATTCCTCCTTTCGTCATAGGCTATTCATTTAACTCTGGTTAATGACTTTTTCTATTTATAATTTTTGGAAACCGGAATATTTGAAAAATTAAAATGGTTGGCGACGAACCCAAGTTTCCTCTCTCTTCCTATTTAGCACCTTTTTTGGAATTAATGTTGTGAGTTCCTTTGTTTGGGTTTTAAGTAAAAGATCTCATTAAGTTTTACCTTTTACTTTGATCCCCTTTGAGTAGTACTCTTTCCGTTCCGATTTACTTGCTTTTTTAGGGTTTTTCTTGTGTTCCAAATTTAATAACAGTTTTAGTTTTTTTCTCCAATTTTCACTAATTTACCCCTACTTTGGAATCACAGCAGAGAGTTAATTCTCATGGGAATCAACATAAAAACAATTACTCTAATTTTGAAATATACCCCATGGAGGATATATACTCAATCTTGTTTACTTCTTTACTCATCATCTCTTCATCCTAAGTAATTGTTACCGGATTGACAACAGTCTCTACAATCTAGAAACACAAAACTAGGTCATTTAAGTCTTTAAGTAGAAATTAATATGGATATTATAGGAAAAATTTTACTCTCTCTGATATTTGTTAATATCTATGAAAACTCTACAACGTCAAGTAAATCGGAACGGAGGGAGTTTTTTTTTTTTTCTCAACCGTGAAAGAGATCAAAAAAATCCAAGATCTTATGATGGTGATTTTCCATTGATAATAATCCAACAGAAACGAAATGTTGTTCTAACCAAGTCTCAAGAAAACAGTTGGCGGAGATGTTCCTATATAGTCTTAATCTTGGAATCTCATTTAAATAATTTGTTGAAACTATAACGCGTTTTACTCTCAATTTCTTGGAAGAACCTCTATGGGGTTGCTATGCATGAATTGGTTTGACCATAAGCTCAAATCAAATAAATTTCTTTTAGTTGATGTATAATTAATCAAGATCGATTTTCAAATACACCATTAGTGAGCTAAAGGCTGAACAACTAACTAATAGAATCTTCATCAGATCCAAATCTTGATTATTATTAATATTCTACGATGTAAAATCAAACAAATTGCATCCTCTCCATTTATAAGAAATATTGATCTTATATAATCAATCTTAATTTCAGTTTTAGTACTACACCCGCCTCGAATCTACTTCCTCCGTCCCACTATTAGATGACCTAGTTGTTTTATAATTTTGTCCAATTAATAATTGATTTTATATAATTTGATACTCATGTTTATATTCGTTACGTAGGTGTTTTAAAATGCTTTCCAATGATATAAAATTTACGAATATTCATGGGATAGTTTGAGAGATAAATCATTTATAAATTATGCTACTAGGTCAACTAATAGTGGGACGGAGGGAGTATTATACTCCGATGAAAAAAATAAAAAAAATAAAAAGACATAGATGGGCTATGTTTAAAGTAGATAGAAAAAGAGAGCTATTGTTCTTAAATTCCCGATGTGTAGAATAAATAACTATGGTTAATTATCTAGTCAATATTTAAAGGAGGAACGTGCCAGGGGTGCACAAAGTCGCACTCCAGTGCACCATTATCAACAACTATGGTATTTGTTTATCCAGATTTATCAATTCAATTAGCTTGGATTGTAGGAAACGACCAGGACCTGTTGGGCGTTGATCTAGAGGTTAGGGGTATATGTATACGATAATAATCGAGCAGCACGCGAGACAGAGTTTTTCTTGAAAAAGTAGTAGTATAATAATCTCATTAAATAACTTTTGTTTATGTATAAACTTTTGTAAGTAGCCAAATATTCGACTTGGATTGTTATCTTGGATTATTATATTCTGGATTAAGTTGTTGGTTATGCTAATTGCAATTCTCTACAAATAGATGATAACACGGACTCTAATAACACATTCCCATAAATCTTCTGCCTTCTTCTCACTCTCTGCTATTGCATTTGATCATATTCAATCTCTATCTTGTAGCACTCTTGTGCATTTCTCTTCACATAATCTTAACCTGAAATCTTAACCTGCCTGTACGTTCCTCAGGGAATCAATCTTGATAGATCTCAATCACATAATCTGTTTAACTAATATCCTTTTATATGGCGCTCGAGTGTATTCTTACTACTGGTGCATCGGAAATATTGAAAAAGCTGACTACTGTAGTTGGCAATGAGAGCAGTTTGGCTTGGGGTGTCAAGGATGACCTGAAAAGGCTTAAACAAACATTGGAGGTTATTGCGGCGGTAACATCCGATGCAGAGAGGAAACATATGAATGATGCTGCGATTTCACTTTGGTTAAGAAGGCTAAAGGATGTTTCTTATGATGCTGATGATGTTCTTGATGAATTTTCTTACGAAGCTATGCATCGATCTCATAAGAACAGTAAGGTAAAAGTTTTCTTTTCATCGTCCAATCAAGTTGCCTTTCATTTTAGAATGGCTCGTAAAATCAAAGGTATCAATACACAGTTGAACCAAATAGCAACTGATATGGAAAGATTCCATTTTCAAACCAATAGCAGTGGTGGATACCAGCAAGAGCAAGGTAACAGGCAAACTACTTCATTCTTTGTAGATATTTCAAAATTTGTAGGAAGAAAAGAAGATAAATCAAAGATAGTAAGGATGTTAACAACGACGAGCATATTGTCGTCAACATCATTACAATCATCCTCTATAAACTCTGACGTACATGAAAAGGTTTCCGTCATATCCATAGTGGGTATGGGGGGAGTCGGAAAGACCAGTCTAGCACAATCTATCTATAACGACAAATCAGTAGAAAAACACTTCAAGAAAAAGATGTGGGTCTGCATTTCTGATGACTTCAATGTGTCTAAAATTTTAAAAAACATTATGGAGTCTGTCACTGATTCTAAATGCGAAGATTTTTCAAACACTAGTGTATTAGAAAACAAAGTTAGACAAGAATTAGGTGGAAAAAAATATTTGCTAGTTCTAGATGATTTGTGGAATGAAGACCACATGAAATGGGAAAAACTTAAGGGTGTGCTAGACTGCGGCTCTGTCGGCAGCAAAGTTATAGTCACTACCCGTAGTCTTAAAGTTGCATCAGTGGTGGAAGGTGCAATTCCTCCTTACAATCTAAATGTATTGTCATCCGCGGAGTGTTGGTCTATTATCATGAAAAAAGCTTTTTCTCCGGGTGGAGCAAAAGAGACTTCAAATATGAAATTTATAGGAGAGGAGATAGCAAAAAAATGTGGAGGTTTGCCGCTTGCGGCAAACTTTTTTGGTTGTCTTATGCACTCGCAGAACGATGAAAAGCAGTGGTTGTCTATAAGAGACAACCAAAGCTTAGAAACAAAAGAAACTCCTAGTGGGGGAATCATACCAATATTAAAATTGAGTTATGATATTTTACCATCCCAATTAAAACAATGTTTCTCATACTGTTGTTTATTTCCCAAAGATTGGAGATATGATAGAGAAATATTAATTCGATTGTGGATTGCCGAAGGGTTCATTCATCCATCTAATGGAGGAAATCTAAACTCAGTCGAAGATATTGCTAATGATTACTTCCTTTGTTTGTTGTCTAACTCTTTCTTTCAAGATGTGGAAAGGGATTTCCGCTTAGGTGACATTGAAACCTTCAAAATGCATGATTTAGTACATGATTTGGCGTCAAGTGTCGTTGCAAGTCATGAATTTGAGACTTCGAAGACAAGTGAGTTCAAAAATGATGTGTCTCAAATTCGTCGGCTTCGGTTAATTACAGAAGGAAATCCAAAAAAGAAATCTGTTGTATCCAAAAGTGCAACCAAATTGCGGACAATATTTTTTTCCCAAGAAGAAGGTTTTGTTTTTCCTAGTCCACTGAGTAACAGGCGTCTACGTGTATTCCATCGGCTAGTTGGTGATCCTACAAGTCTGAAAACTATACCTTTCGCTTTGAAGTTTAAACACATGAGGTACCTTGACCTCAGTTTTTCTAATCTTGAAGGTATTCATGCTAAGTCCATCCATCAACTCTACAATCTCCAAACTCTTGACCTTTACGGCTGCAAAAATGTTCAGAACATCCTCAAACAAGGAATTGGTTCTTTGATTAACTTGCGACATCTAAACCTCCGGTGTTGCGAGGGTATCATCATCTTACCCACAAATATTGGTCATCTCCAAAATTTGTCCTTCCTTGATATTTCATTTACAAGTATCTCAGAGTTACCCGATTCAATCTGTGCCCTCCATAATTTGACGAAGTTCAAATTCGACCATTGCAGTGAATTAAAAGCTCTACCTCGTAATTTTGGAGCTTTGGCACAACTAAGGTCACTTGATTTAAGATTTGCTTCTAAAATAACAGAATTTCCAGAGTCTTTGACTAGCAACATCTGTCAATTAGAGGTTGTGCAGATTGGAAAAGAGTGCAGGTTTCCTGAAGACATTAAGAGTTGGGTAGAGTTGAGACATCTGGCGTACTTGGGAAAGACAGATGGTTTAATAATGCCTAGAGGAATTGAAAAGCTAACTCGCCTCGAAATATTAATTCCTTACATCGTGAGCAACCAAGCTAATGTCTTCACCGGTACTTGCAGTTCTTCTATTCACCAATTAGCAGATCTGAACTCCCTTCGGAGGTTAAAGATATCAAATCTGGAGAATGTCAGAGGTGGTGAAGTAGAGGCGGAGAGGGCAAAGTTAAAAGACAATCGAAACCTTGAAAAGTTATTTCTAGATTGGAATGTCAAAGAAGAAGATGAAGAAGTGATTGTTAGTAATCCTGTTATGGTGCTGGAAGGTCTCCAACCTCCCCATAATTTGGAGGTTTTATGGATCGGTTGTTTTCCGGGTACAAGGCTTCCGAAGTGGATGAGATCATCTTCTTGTCTTCCTAATCTAGTGGAGTTAAGGTTTGAAGACTGTAAAAGCTGTACAAAATTAGTAGGCATGGGTCAACTCCCATGTCTTCAGAAGCTTACGATAAAAGGAATGAATTCAGTCAAGTGTTTGGGTAAGGAGTTTTATTACCAGCAAAAAGAAGAAGAAGGAAATGATTGTTCTGCGAAAGTCACTACTACAACAACAACATTATTCCCTTCGTTAATCGACTTAGAAATCAGTTATATGGGAAACTTAGAAGAATGGGTTTCACCTTCACCACCAGATAATTCCTTCCCTTGCCTTGAGATTCTGAATATTTCTGGATGCGGTAGTTTGACATATATACCGGATTTACGATTATGGTCTTCTTCTCTCCGGGAACTAAATATCGGGGAATGCAACAATTTGAAGGACTCCATACCATTTGATCTTGAAAAATCCTTCCCATTTGTTGAATACATTGGTAACATTGCGATGACACGTCTGATCACACACTGGTAATACATTTTTTAAATCAATTACATCATCTCTTCCTCCTTGAAGGAGGATGAGAGTCGAAATTTCAGTTTTGCCGCAAATTTTTGGTTGTGCCTTGTGCAATCACAGCACGATGAGAGGAGTTGGTTGTATTTCAGAGAAAACAATATTGAAATTTAGTTATGATGCTTTACCATCCCGTTGAAACAATGTTTCTCACACTGTTGATTAATCCCAAAGATCTAGATAATATCCTTAGTTTGTTGTCCAGTTCTTTCTCTCGGGATGTAGAAAGGGATGTCCGCATAGGTGACATTGAAAAAAGATCAAAATGCATGATTTGTTGGAATGTTGAAATGAAACAAACTTCGGAGATATACGAGCAAGGTTGTGACGCTCGCACAGAGCTCCTAGCTTGGAAGCAAGACTAACACTTGAACTCTCAAAAAACTCTTAATCTTCTTATTCACTTCTTGCTTCCTTACCGATTACAAATGATACTACAAATGCCTATTTATAGGAATACAAGACAGACTAGGTGCGGTTTTGGCTTGGCATGTGGGGCCAAGGGTTTGCCATAGGCGCATGGCGTGACTAGCTTGGGCTAGGTGCGGTTTTGTCTTGGCATGTGGGGCCAAGGGTTTTCCATAGGCGCATGGCGTGACTAGCTTGGGCTAGGTGCGGTTTTGGCTTGGCATGTGTGGCCAAGGGTTTGCCATAGGCACATGGGGTGACTAGCTTGGGCTAGGTGCGGTTTTGGCTTGGCATGTGGGGCCAAGTTTTTGCCATAGGCACATGGCGTGACTAGCTTGGGCTAGGTGCGGTTTTGGCTTGGCATGTGGGGCCAAGGGTCTGCCATAGGTGCATGGCGTGACTAGCTTGGGCTAGGTGCGAGACCAAGCTAGGGTTTTGGGGCAAAGGTCATTTGGTAACCTTAGACGGCCATGATTTGCTCCTGGGATTGAAGGGAAACCGTTGATTGTTGCACGCCTTCGTTTTGATAGCCGCGTAGTGAAGGCCAGTATGGTGGCGTGGCATGGGGCCATGGCGAGGTGCGTTTGACATCTATACCGGATTTACGATTATGGTCTTCTTCTCTCCGGGAACTAATTATCGGGGAATGCAACAAGTTGAAGGACTCAGTACCATATGATCTTAAAAAATCCTTCCCATTTGTTGAATACATTGCGATGACACGTCTGATCACACACTGGTAACACATTTTTTAAATCATCTCTTCCTCCTTGAAGGAGGATGAGAGTCGAAATTTCAGTTTTGCCGCAAATTTTTGGTTGTGCCTTGTGCAATCACAGCACGATGAGAGGGATTTCAGTTTTGCACAGTTTGGTTATGCATTTTGTGTATTTCTATCCGTTTTGTCGCAGAAGCAACCATTCAAAAGTGGGAGAACATGGTATCTACCTGTGAATCTCTGAAGTTCAACGTTAGTTGGTTGTGACACCGTCTTTACATTGTGAAAGTCGACCGAGTTGGTATTCTTGCTGGCGTGGTCCCTGCTACGAAAGCTATTCTGGAAGAGGAGAAAGCTCTAGCCATGGAGTCACAGAAGGTGGAAGAGTCAATCCGGAAATTGAAGAGTAGGACCGAGAGGTATCAAAGCCGGTTAAAGATGATGCTTTCAAGGGATTACAATCTGTTGGATGGGCTTTTCTGAGCTATGTAGTTGTGAGATGTTTGGTTTCTTTCCGGGTTTTAAGCATGTTTTTGCTCTCTTATTTTTTTTGTATTTTTTTTTTGAAAGAACAAGAGAATTTTATTGGTTTACTTCAATCAAACAAAGAAAAGAGACTTGATATTTGAGATGTGGAAGAAAAGTGGAAAGATGCCTGGTTATCCGTGTTTGTGATATGGCGGGGCGCGAGGTGATGGTCAGGCGTAGTATGCCTTAAGCCATTTTCGGTTGATGTCTGTTTCCAGTTTTTCTCCGTCTTCTTCAATGACTTTGTAGTACCCACTGTTGTATGCTTTCGTGACTATATAAGGCCCCTCCCACTTTGCGGAGGATTTTGGTGCGGACGTGTCTTGCTGAATGTGTTTGGCAGTCTTCAATACCAAATCTCCCACTTGAAAAACCCGAGGCTTCACGGTTTTGTTATATGCTCTGGAAACCCTATTTTTGTATGCTTGTGCGTGCTCTTCTGCCTTGGATCTTCTGAAATCTATGGCGTTTAATTCTGCAACTCTGGCGTTCAACGCTTGCTTCATTCCATCGAAATCCGCTTGCTTCGGAAATCCTATCCGATGGGATTTTGACTTCCGTTAGGAGGATGGCATGTGGGGCCAAGGGTTTGCCATGGGCGTATGGTGTGGCTAGGGCCAAAGCAAGGGCATTTGGCTTGGCATGATATGAATAGCATGGCTAGGGCCAAGGCAAAGTGCGTTTAGCATGGCGCGGCTAGCTTGGCTAGGTTTGGTTTGGCTTGGCATGTGGGGCCAAGGGTTTTCCATAGGCGCATGCCGTGTCTATCTTTGGCTAGGTGCGATTTTGGCTTGGCATGTGGGGACAAGGGTTTCCCATAGGCGCATGGCATGACTATCCTGGGCTAGGTGCGGTTTTGCCTTGGCATGTGGGGATAAGGGTTTGCCATAGGCGTATGGCTTGACTAGCTTGGGCTAGGTGCGGTTTTGGCTTGGCATGTGGGGCAAAGGGTTTGCCATAAGCGCATGGAGTGACTAGCTTGGGCTAAGTGCGGTTTTGGCTTGGCATGTGGGGCCAAGGATTTTCCATAGGCACATGGCGTGACTAGCTTAGGCTAGGTGCGGTTTTGGCTTGGCATGTGGGGCCAAGGGTTTGCCATAGGGGCATGGGGTGACTATCTTGGGCTAGGTGCGGTTTTGGCTTGGCATATGGGGCCAAGTTTTTGCCATAGGCGCATGGCGTGACTAGCTTGGGCTAGGTGCGGTTTTGGCTTGGCATGTGGGGCTAAGGGCTTGGCATGTGGGGCAAAGGGTTTTCCATAAGCGCATGGCGTGACTAGCTTGGGCTAGGTGCGGTTTTGGCTTGGCATGTGGGGCCAAGGGTTTGCCATAGGCGCATGGCGTGACTAGCTTAGGCTAGGTGCGGTTTTGGCTTGGCATGTGGGGCCAAGGGTTTGCCATAGGCGCATGGCGTGACTAGCTTGGGCTAGGTGCGGTTTTGACTTGGCATATGGGGCCAAGTGTTTGCCATAGGCGCATGGCGTGACTAGCTTGGGCTAGGTGCGGTTTTGGCTTGGCATGTGGGGCCAAGGGTTTGCCATAGGCGCATGGCGTGACTAGCTTGGGCTAGGTGCGTGACCAAGCTAGGGTTTAAGGGCAAAGGTCGTTTGGTAACCTTAGACGACCAGGATTTGCTCCTGGGATTGAAGGGAAACCGTTGATTGCTGCACGCCTTCGTTTTGATAGCCGCGTAGTGAAGGCCAGTATGGCGGCGTGGCATGGGGCCATGGTGAGGTGCGTTTGGCATGGCGTAGTAGGTGTGGCCGGCATGATTTGACATTGGCACGGAGGTGCGGCTAGCATGGCTGGCATGCTTTGGCGCGCTCGGTGTGGTTGGCATGATTTGCCATTGGCACAGAAGTGCGGCTAGCATGGTTGGCATGCTTTTGGCGCGGTCGGTGTGGTCAAAATGATTTGCCATTGGCACGAGGTGCGGCTAGCATGGTTGGCATGCTTTTGGCGCGCTCGGTGTGGTCGGCATGATTTGCCATTGGCACGCAGGTGCGGCTAGCATGGTTGGCATGCTTTTGGCGCTGATCGGTGTGGGCGGCATGATTTGCCATTGGCACAGAGGTGCGGCTAGCATGGTTGGCATGCTTTGGCGCGGTCGCTGTGGCTGGCATGATTTTGCCATTGGCACAGAGGTGCGGCTAGCATGGTTGGCATGCTTTGGCGCGGTCGGTGTGGCTGGCATGATTTGCCATTGGCACAGAGGTGTGGCTAGCATGGTTGGCATGCTTTGGCGCGGTCGGTGTGGCTTGCATGATTTGCCATTGGCACACGTGGGAATTAGGGTTTGGTTTGTCGTAACCCTAATTTGAAAAAGATACCCCAGTAATTATTTAGGGACACATTAAAGGTTTCAGTAAATATGCCTAGTAAATGCTTGTTACTTTAAATGTCGTGACATCACTGTCTGCTAGGATTTAGCGTTTTACGATTTTAACCCTAAGCTAAAAACCACCATCAACATCCGTACAAAATTTTTGGATAAGATAAAGAAGTATTGATAAAATCCAAAGTACTCATATCATCACTTTCTTTGTTCCTAGATATGATGATATCCAGCTTTAACTTTTCTTTTTCTTTTCTTTTTTTTTGTAAAAAATTAAAAGTAAATTATTCGTTCTTAATCATATTATCAGTGGGATTTTTTATTGTCTCCTCTGAAGACTAAAGGCTTACCTTCCATCATGGCTTTCACTACAATCTCCCCTGTAGATACTCCACAAACAGAACTTACGCAAAATTAATTAATGGTGCAAAACAGACGTAGCGATGACTAAAGGCTTACCTTCCATCATGGCTTTCAATACGGGTGTTCTTGAGCCGAAATGGTATTATGCTCATTAGATAAGATAAGCCTCCCAAGTAAGGTTAGCATCTTAAGTGATACCTTTTTTTGAAGCATTCTTAAGTGATACCTTGTCTTTAACTTTTCTTCTTCTTTTATGAACTAACAAAATTCAAAGTAATCATATATCCAAATTCAATTATTTGATTCGGTTGTGCTAAAAGCAATCGATTTAGTATCTGGCCTGGGCCTCTGGCTTTGTAAAGCTAAAATTTAAATAAATTAACTTTTCTTCATTTTTGTCGCAGTTCGAGTTCAACTGTTCAAACCTTGTAAATGAAACAAGCTATTTTGGGTACAGTGATTTTGAAATTACAAACTTACCAACGATAAAACAAATTCACCAAACGTGCTCCCATGTTATTTGGTCGGCAGAATCTAGGATCCAAATGCAGTGCACCATTATCAACAATTATCGGATTTGTTTATCAATTCAATTAGCTTGGATTGTAGGAAACGACCAGGACCTGTTGGGCGTTGATCTAGAGGTTAGGGGTATGTATACGATAATAATCGAGCAGCACGCGAGACAGAGTTTTTCTTGAAAAAGTAGTTGTATAATAATCTCATTAAATAACTTTTGTTTATGTATTAACTTTTGTACGTAGCCAAATATTCGACTTGGATTGTTATCTTGGATTATTATATTCTGGATTAAGTTGTTGGATATGCTAATTGCAATTCTCTACAAATAGATGATAACACGGACTCTAATAACACATTCCCATAAATCTTCTGCCTTCTTCTCACTCTCTTTGCTATTGCACTAAACATATATCTTGTAGCAGTCTTGTGCATTTCTCCTCCTTTTTCTTTTTTTTTTGCTTTCTTGGTACTTCTGAAATCTTAAGCTGCCTGTACGTTCCTCAGGTAATCAATCTATAATGGCGCTCGAGTGTATTCTTATTGCTGGTGCATCCGAAATATTGAAAAAGCTGACTACTGTAGTTGGCAATGAGAGCAGTTTGGCTTGGGGTGTCAAGGATGAGCTCAAAAGGCTTAAACAAACATTGGAGGTTATTGCGGCGGTAACATCCGATGCAGAGAGGAAGCAGCTGAACGATGCTGCGGTTTTACTTTGGTTAAGAAGGCTAAAGGATGTTTGTTATGATGCTGATGATGTTCTGGATGAATTTTCTTACGAAGCTATGTATCGATCTCACAAGAACAGTAAGGTAAAAGTTTTCTTTTCATCTTCCAATCAAGTTGCCTTTAGTTTTAAAATGGCTCGTAAAATCAAAGGTGTCAATACACAGTTGAATCAAATAGCAACTGATATGGAAAGATTTCATTTTCAAACTAATAGCAGAACTAGCAGTGGTGGATACGAGCAAAACCGGCAAACTTTTTCATTCTTTGGGGATGTTTCAAAATTTGTAGGAAGAAAAAAGGATAAATCAGAGATAGTAAGGATGTTAACAATGACCACCATATCGTCGTCAACATCATTACAATCATCTTGTGTAAATTCTAAGATAGATGAAAAAGTCTCCGTCATATCCATAGTGGGTATGGGGGGAGTCGGAAAGACCAGTCTAGCACAATCTATCTATAACGACAAATCGGTAGAAAACCATTTTTCGAAAAAAATGTGGGTTTGTGTTTCCGATGATTTCGATGTGTTTAAAATTTTAAAAAAGATTATGGAGTCTGTCACTGATTCTAGATGCGAAGATTTCTCGAACCTTGATGTATTAGTAAGAAAAATTAGAGAAAAATTAGAAGGAACAAGATATTTTCTAGTTCTCGATGACCTGTGGAATGAAGATCCCATGGAATGGAATAAACTAAAGAGTATTCTAGACTTCGGCTCCGTTGGAAGCAAAATTATAGTCACCACACGGAGTCAAATAGTTGCATCGGTGGTGCAAGGTTTAATTCCTCCTTACAATCTAAATGTATTATCTGAAGCAGAGTGTTGGTCGATTATCAAGAACAAAGCTTTTTCTCCTGGTGGAGCATCTGAGACTCCAAATATGAAAACTATTGGAATGGAGATAGCAAAAAATGTGGAGGTTTGCCACTTGCGGCCAACTTTTTTGGTGGTCTTATGCACTCACAAAACGATGAAAGGCAGTGGTTGTCATTCAGAGACAATAAAAGCTTAGAAACACTAGAAAATCCTAGTGGCGGTATCATTCCAATATTGAAATTGAGTTATGATTCTTTACCATCCCATTTAAAGCAATGTTTCTCGTACTGTTGTTTATTTCCCAAAGATTGGAGATACAATAGAGAGAAACTGATTCAATTGTGGATGGCCGAAGGGTTCATCCATCCATCTAATGGAGGAAATCAAAACTCGCTCGAAAATATTGGTAATGAATACTTCCTTAGTTTGTTGTCTAGCTCTTTCTTTCAGGATGTGAAAAGGGATGAAGAATTAGGTGACATTCAATCGTTCAAAATTCATGATTTGGTACATGATCTTGCGTTAAGTGTCGTTGGCAGTCATGAAGTTACAATTTTGAATACATGCGCAATGGAAAATGATGTGTCTAGAATTCGTCGGCTACGGTTAATCATGGAAGGAGTACCAGAAACACGTTTTGATGCATTGAGCAATTCAAGAAAATTGCGGACGATATATTCCCAAGAAGAAGGTTTCGCTTTTCCGAGTCCACTGAGTAACAAGCGTCTCCGTGTAATACATTGGCTAGATGGTGCTGATAAAAATCTGAAAACTCTATCTTCCAGTTTCAAGTTTAAACACATGAGGTATCTTGACCTCAGTGTTTCTAATCTTGAAGATGTTCATGCTAAGTCCATTCATCAACTCTACAACCTCCAAACTCTCAACCTTAATCATTCCAAAAATGTTCAAAACATTCTCACAGAAGGAATTGGTTCTTTAATTAGTTTGCGACATCTGCATCTTGTTGGTTCAGACGCAAACCATCTACCAGATTCTATTACTATTCTCACCAGTTTGCAGAGTTTAAATATCAGTAGGTGCAGAAATATCAGTGTCTTACCTATAAATATTGGGAATCTCCTTAATCTATCATCCCTTAATATTTCGGGTATAGGTATCTCAGAGTTACCCGATTCAATGTCTCTCCTCTATAATTTAACCAAGTTCAAATTCAACCTTTGTTATCGATTAAAAGCACTACCTCGTAATTTTGGAGCTCTGACAAAACTAAGGTCACTTGAATTGGTTAACACTGGAATAACAGAATTGCCCGAGTCTTTGACTAGCAACATCTGTAAATTAGAGTACGTGGACATTGGAGGTGAGTGTCAATTACCAAAAGATATTAATAATTGGGTGGAACTGAGACATCTGGAGTTCTGGGGAAGTCAGATTGATCGTGTAATAATGCCTAGGGGTGTTGAAAATCTAACTCGCTTGGAAGTAATATTTCCTTTCATCGTAAGGAAAGAAGATGATGTCTCCAGCGACACCTGCAGTTATAGTTCAACTTCTTCCTCTATTCAACAATTAGCAGATCTCAACTCCCTTCGGAAGTTATGGATACGAAATCTAGAGAATGTGACAGGTGGTAAAATCGATGCCGAGAGGGCAAAGTTAAAAGACAAACAGAGCATTCAATATTTGAATCTAAAATGGAAGACTTTCAAAAAAGAGTCGTCGACTAATAATTCTGTTATGGTACTGGAAGGTCTCCAACCTCATCCTAATTTGGAGATACCGTACATCGAAGGTTTTCCAGGTACAAAGCTTCCAAAGTGGATGGGATCATCTTCTTGTCTTCCTAATTTAGTGGAATTATGGTTTCACGGTGGCAAGAGTTGTACAAAATTAGTAGGCCTGGGTCAACTCCCGTGTCTTCAGATTCTTCAGATTCGACAAATGAATTCTGTCAAGTGTTTAGGTGTGGAGTTATACTATCAACAAGAAGAAGAAGAACAAAGCAAAGGTTCTGCAACATTATTCCCTTCGTTAACTGAGTTTGAAATCAAGGAGTTGAACAATTTAGAAGAATGGTTTGCACCTGATAATTCCTTCCCTTGCCTTGAGAAAGTAAAGATAAGTGATTGCCGTAAGTTGACATGTATACCAGATTTACGGCTATGGTCTTCTTCTCTCCGGAAACTAGATATCCAGGCCTGCAACAAATTGAAGGAGTCGATACCTTATGATCTCAAGAAATCCCTCCCATTTGTTGAAATTGAAGACACGGATATGCCGAGTGTGTTCACATACTGATAACACATTTTTCGCAGGAACTGAATCAATACTCCGGGGTTATTGTGCTTCAAGAACAGTGATATTCTAAATTTCGGGTTTTGTAAATTTGTTTATGGTGTAAATCTGTTTTGTAATGATTATTTCATTAAGTTTGTTGTCTAGCTCTTTCTTTCAAAGACTCTCTAGCTATGATTAACTGACAAAAAATGAGTCTGCAAGAAAAATTGCCACTGTAGAATATGTGATGACGATTCCTTCGTAAACGATTTTTTTGTAAAACCACAAGAGTGATGGAATCTCCTCTGGTTATTTTTGATACTACAAATGTAGGAGATAATAGATTTACCTTATCATATTCTTCCCATTGAATAGGAGACAAATCAGGAGAGAAAAAAAAACTCAATTTTTTCAAAGAAGAGAAACAAGTAATAGCCATTGTTTGGAGATTCCAGATTGGTACAACATGTAACACTAATAGATAAAAATGAGTCTGCAAGAAAAATTGCCACTGTAGAATATGTGATGACGATTCCTTCGTAAACGATTTTTTTGTAAAACCACAAGAGTGATGGAATCTCCTCTGGTTATATTTTGGATACTACAAATGTAGGAGATAATAGATTTACCTTATCATATTCTTCCCATTAGATTAGGAGACAAATCAGGAGAGAAAAAAAAACTCAATTTTTTCAAAGAAGAGAAACAAGTAATAGCCATTGTTTGGAGATTCCAGATTGGTACAACATGTAACACTAATAGATAAATATGGGTTTCACGATACTTGAACAACAAGATATTGTTGGAAATTTTGGGCTAAAAGAGAGGATGAAACAATAAGAGAAATGTTGTACTTCCTGATTACTCGTTTTTTGTTATATTTACAAGGCTCGTTTAAGATTCTATTAGACAATTATTTCTACCCTCCCAATATCAATTGGCGATTACAATGTGTATGCGAAATATTGTCGTCGATACAATGAAGCCCTATAACAACGTAATTGGATTCAAGGTTTGTACCCCTTGATCCAACCAAGAACACACAAGAATAAAATTCTGATGATGCTTAGAAGAGAGAAAACAGAAAGTATTTGATGTTTTTCATTATATGAATGAAAACAAATCATCACTACTTATAGGGAACTCATGCCTATTGGAGATGCCTCTTCACTACCAAAAGACACCAATAGTGCCTTATGGGAATGGATGTGTCTTTTGTGACCATCACACCCTTTGGAGATGCCTTTTCATCTCCAACAAAAATCCATTGCATCTATTCAGCACCGGACGCTCCCCCGTCGTAGCGGCAAACCAAAAAACAAAACCGTTTTATTTTCCATGTTATTGAAAATATCCAACAGATATGAGTCGGGAAAACTACCTGAATGGCTACAAAGATAGCTAGGTTTGGAATAGCTTATTTGATGCCAACCAGATTGACAATTGTTGGAACCCGGAAAAATATGGACTTTATGGGAAGTTTACCCAAGAAAAGATGCAAAAGTATGTATAGAAAGTAACCATTAAGGGCAATACCCACGAATTCTCCTACGTACCAGGACTTTAGATGCCTTTTGAAGACCAGTTCGTAGCGAGGAGAAGGAAAGTGGAGGCTACCAAGGGATATGTAGGATTGTAAATTGCAGAGATACCTGCTTTCGATAGGGAAAGAAATAAGCAGATGAGTGGACTCACTTGTTTTCAAACACGTTTCGCAAACGACTAACAGGTGAAAAAACAAACTTCTATGGAAATGTAGCATTTAATCAAGGATCGACAATCACTAGATAACGCAATACAAGGTAGTTACATATTTTGAAGAAAATACACAAACATAATTACCAATTTTTGTTGTTTGTTTTGTTTCTTGGAAAATAAGATGTATATTAAAAAAAAAGGTATTTACAAACTGTGATCAACACGACAAGAAATCGAACATTGGAACAACGGTCAGTAGGGAAAGAATTTATAGAGAAACAAGGGTCTCAACTCGAACAACGAGGTTCTCTGTGCGTGTGATAGTGCTCACGGAAGAACACTAATAATAATCGTATCATCATATTGTGTACGAGAAAATGTTCAACAATGGAGTTGACATCAACAGAACCTAAAAAGAACATCAACTGAACATGGTTTTAGAGAGTTTCAATGACAAACTCAAAGAATGGTACGTTTCTTTTATAAGTTTGATAAACTTTATTAATCACTATTAAATCAAATAATCAAGGATTTTGAAGATAAAATAAACAATGGTTAATCTGGTCTTTGAACACCAACACGTCTTAACCTAAGACACAAATTATTTTACTGTGGTCTTTGAGCATTTTCAAAACTATTGAATTTTACTTCCATTGCAGGTAAAATATAGGATTAATCATCGATTATCCAGCAGTAACAATTAATAGAGAGCAATACATTCCAACATGAAAGTTAATTGTTACTGTTGGTGTCCAAAACAATATGCGTTGATGCAATACACAGCTTCTTACCCATGGAAGTCAAAATGGGCACATCGTTGGTAGTTCTCTTTCGGTTTGATTGTTAAGCAATTGCAGAAGCTAATATCATTGGAGTGTATAGGAGAATGTTTTATTTTTTTTCCCTCAAACTTTATGAAGAAAATGAATAAGGTGAGCATGGTGCGTATGCTCGGCCGGGTTAGAGGCTTGTGTATCATAGTTAGATGACATCATGTCTTATTATATCCGGCAGCTATGTATCTGCCAGTGCAAAAATGCTCTAGCACTGCTGGGACTCATAGCCTTTGGTATGCTGCAGTCGGTTAGTTGCCTAGGGGCCCGACTCATGAGGGACTGATTCGCGGTGTTGGAAGTGATACATACAGATACCGCTAATTGCTCAGACACATGAACAGAGACCTGAAAAAATCAGTCATTGAATTGTATTCTGAAAATGTACAAAAGAAATATATGGTACATGTTTCCATTGACTTAGTCCTATGGGCTAGATATTTAGCTGCTAGATTGGCCATCCACGTCAGATAGGGCAATCTAGCGGCGAAACGCCTAACCATTCGGCTTTCAACGCCTAACCATTCAGCGTTACCAATTCTCTCTCCTTCTTTTCCTCTTTTTCTTCTCTCTCTTTTTCTTCTCTCTCTTTTTCTCCCTCTCTACGCTTCTCTCTCCCTCCTTTTCTTCTCTCTCTCCTTCTTTTACTCTTTTTCTCTCCCTCTTTTCCTTCTCTCTCCAGAAAAAATCATCAAACGCTGAACCATTAGGCGTTGAGACAACTTTTTGAGCGTCGCACCATTTAGCGTTTCAATCTCGCCGATAGTGCGACTGCGAGCAAATACTAGGAGAGAGAAGTAGCCAGATTGAGTGTTAACTTTTTTCCCACACTTTTTCATGATTTGCAACACTTTTTGGCCAATCTAGCAGTCCAATCTAGCCCATAGGACTTGGCCTATATTCCTGAAATCACTTTGATTAAAAAAAAAATGTAACACTGGCTAACATACAATCTTTAGTAGGTAAAATTATTGTGCAAAGAAATCTAAGTTTGTTCGCTCAGCAGCCTCTGCTACGTTTGAGTTCCATGATTAATGCACCCTTTCCTGCCTAAACACCCAAACCCGACAACTCCCATACATGGCTAAATGCAACATGTTGGAATATTTTCAACAACGCTATCCAAGGGGGGTCCCTGGGGGGCAACGCCCTCGGAAGAATTTTTTGGTTTAGGGTAACTGTTTCGACCGTTACAAACGTATCCAGAATATTCAAATCCAACAGACGCCATTGATGTCTGATGATGAAGAGACTCATCGTTTCGTGAAGAGATGCGAAAACCCCTATAAATGGCATCTCCCATAACTCGTTGAAAAAACATCATCGAAAAACCTTTTCTGTTTTGTCTCTTTTCTAAAGCATCATCAGAAGTTTTTTTGTTCACATGTGTTCTTGATTGAATCAAGGGGTACAAACCTTGAATTCAATTTCCGTTGTAGGGCTTTCATTGTATCCTGAAGGCATTATTTCACATACCTGTTGTAATCGCCAAATTATTGGGAGGGTAGAAATAATTGTCTAAAAGAAATCGTATGAGCCTTGAAAGCTTTTGAGTACAACAAAATCTCTTTCTGTGTTTTTCATCTTCTATTGCAACCCAGTTTTTTCCAACACAACATTGTATTTACACCGATATACATTACAAAGCTTACTTCCTAAATTCTATGGTAACTAAGAGTCAAATGAATAGAACAATGCTTTACGTCTATTAGCGCTAGTTTAGATTACAACCCGGAAATGAGTAAAGAATTCATGGAATCACCCAGATACGAAACCGTCGTTATTCACGCTTGGTATTATGTGTTGGGGAGATATGAAGTTTACAAATTCTCTTAGCTCTGTTAAGCTGGAATGCTTACTGCATGGATCTTGATACCCAGAAGAAGAGAGATGGAAATGAACAACTAGCAGTTTAAAATATAGATACACGTACAAAATATAGATCTTGATACCTATGGTGGTGCCCTTCCTTAAATTTCTTCCTGGAGATTTCTTCTTTCCTTTGCCGAAGGTCCACCCAGTAGGTGATAAAGCAACTATCATCTGATAAAACGATTCTGCAGACTGGGTTTGTAAAGCAAATATGTCAGGCAAACGGAAGCATAAAAAAGTGAATCAGAGTTGAAATAAGAGTTGATGGTTCTTCCCCTTGGTAGGCTGAAAGATCCATCAAGTGTAAGAACATTGAAATTTGCATCTGATATTAGCACTTTGTACATTAAAATTCTATAACTAAAGTGATCCAGTAAAGATTGTAACTCTCACCGAGTATTGTTGTGATAGTCCACATTGACAGGACGTGGATCTGACTCTCAAGTTCATTCACTGTAAACTAGTGCATGTCTTCTTTGGAAAGCCCCGAGCATTCTAGAATATGTAGTTTTGCTGCAGCTACTGTGAACTAAAGCTAACCTGTGTTTTTCTTGCACACCTTCCCTATCCAAGTTAATGCAGGATGCAGGTTCTGAGAACTCTTGGGGGATTTTTTTCAAAAGATACAATGACCTCCTACTGTCCACCGACAAATCCATACAAGCACAAATCTAGTGATCATCCAAAACCAGGTATTTTACTTAATCATCACCTAAATCATCAGAATAAACATATAAATCATCCTTCACTAGCATACCTAAGCATTGCAACGACTGATTTAAAGTATTTTACTTGGGATAACGTCCGAAGTGGACAGACAGAGAGACAGACCACTTGTGTCCATCCAAAATAGTAACACCCAAACTCGGCAGCATCACCATGCACAACTAAATGGACAAATACAGTCGTTCACAATCAAAACTGAGAACAACTGTATAAAATTTTATAGTCATGTTTATATTCGTTGTGTAGGTGTTTTAAAATGTTTTTCAACGGTATAAAATTTATAAAAAAACCGTGGTATAGTTTAAGAGATAAATCGTTTCTAAATTTTACTAATTATTGCCCATAAGGGTATAATTAGTTGAAAAAAGTCAATTAAAAGGGTAATTTTAGAAATATCCCCTTAGTTAGTGAAATAGCTCATCTATTTGTGGACAAAACTAAAAACCAAGTAGCTCATCTAATTAGGGACGGAGGGAGTATGTTTTTGATGTCTGATTCGAAAATCTAGCTCAGCTCATATCTTAGAGGAATCAAAAATGATTCATGGTAAGCCAGAAAAGAAAAAAATAAAGTGAGATTCTTTCTACATTAGCTAACTTTACTAAATACAGAATAAATAATGGCGGCATTCCATTAGATAGAAAGTTATCAGCTTCATATCTGATAGCTTTCGATGGTTAGATAGAAAGCTATCAGACAAACGACAGAGAATACAACAAAAGACTACATTCGGAAAAGAATTTGATTTAAATATTTCCCAAAACTGTCGATACATTTGTTTTCCAGAGTAAATATAGAAAAAACACTATCTACGAGCAACGAATACAGATTTACTGCAGATATATGTGGCGGTACAATAGAAAAATTAGAAATGACAGGTTTCTACTTTTTCTTCTTTTGGGGTGACGCCAGTTATAAGATCAAGAAATGAGTAAAGCATTCATGGAATCGGCAGATTCAGGACCGTCATTGTTCACGCTTGGGATAATGTGCTGTGGAGAAATGAACTTAACAAATTCTCTTAGGCTGCGTTTGGCACAGAAGAAGTTCGAATTCTAGGGAGTTTCAACTACCTAGAATTCAAACTACCTTGAATTCGAATTCCATTTTTAAAGTTGACGTGTTTGGCATATTTACGAAAGAAATTGATAATTATATTATTTTAATATTTTAATATTTATTTATTTCAATAAGTTAATTAAATATTATATATTTATAATTATGTCATTTAATTTTTGGAATCTATGATTACAGGAATCAAACAACACCACCCTTGGTTGGAAGCCGAGCAACAAGCTGAGCTCCCACCCCTTTTTGAATAAAAACACCTAACCTATGAAAAATAAAGCTACCCAAACCACAACCAAATAATCATTATTAACCAAACAATTCTATAGACGCTTGAAAAAAGAAATAAAATCATCGCTAAGCTCTCCTAAAGTGGTAAAAGCTAAGACATTCAAACCGTAACCACGAGCGGCACACTCAGATAAATATTTAGTGTGCGTACGCGAGACTGCTCTAGAAATAGCTTGCCCTGGAGTAAAGGCCCGAGCTCCATCACCAGCAAAGGGAGAGACTCCTGTGACATCCATACACACATCTTCCCCGTTTTCCCATTTGAGGACAAGGATATCAGCTGGGCGTAGGTCCTTGTTATCGTCAGTTATAATACCCAGTTCGCCTCCTTGTGTGCAGGGATACCAGCTATGTAAAGGATATCGATAGCTAAATCACGAATTACATCATGTCGGAACTTAATTCCGACATCCTTAGCACAAATGAAGCGCATGATCACCAAAAATATCCATAGGTTTACCGCAACAAGAGCATAACCCGCCTTCTACAAACAGAGGAATACCAAGACGATAACGGACAACGACCCTTTAAACCGATTTGGGACCAAGACACCGGCCAAGTCCACTAATAGGAACAGCCAAGAGATAGTCCCGAGCGTGCTTGATCCGATTACACTTCCATAGTATTGCGTCTCTATCAGAAAGAGTAAACTGGACGGGGATTCGCTTCTTTACCGCATCGAAATATGAAACTGCCAAGGAATGCATTGATGGGAGGGCAGTGTCATCGACGCAATATGAAGAGGGCAAATCACATACCTGTATAAATTTCTGAAGAGCTGTTTTGTAAGCAACACTATTGTGCGTTGGGAATAGACTGCCAAGTATCACCTTCCTCACAGGAGTCGTCTGACTCTGAGAAGCAAGATAACAATAATTGCGGGTGTCTGCCATAGTATATATCCCAAGGCCGCCATCTTTGATAGGCAGAGTAGCTATTCTCTGCTGCAAAGGACCGAAACCAGCTCCATCACCCGTAATCAGAAGCCTCAAATACTTGAGAAGGTGATCGTCAAAAGGGCGACTTCTTGTCAGAGCTGCGGGGTTGGTGGTGCGCATAGCAAAATATAGTCTAGAAACACCAACACAGTTGCGAAGCAGCAAAGTCTCGCTCTGAGGGCTTAAGCTTTTTGATAGATGACATTAAATGGATAGTTTTGTTCACCCTACCCAAAACAATATCGCTCATGAAGTCCATATCTAAACTCACAGGTCCCCCAACAGTTTAACCCCTTTGCTCGGCCTCCCAATGTCCTTGGGGAAAACATCCTCCTCGAAGCTACGGGGATCAGGAGTAGGCCAGAAAACCTCTGTTTTCCTAATATTTAGATGCAAACCTCTAGCCGGCCCTTCAGACTCTATAATCCGCAACGCCTTGGCAACCTCCAAAGTGTCTCCAATCACAGTGACGTCATCAAGATACCAGGCATGAAGATCAAGCTTGCACTGAGAAACAGTAGACTTCACTAGAGGGTGAAGAGTCAAAGCAAACAGAAGGGGACCAAGAGGATCACCTTGTTGAACCCCTAGAGAGGAAGCCAAAATATGCTTGATCGTAGAAAAGTTTAGCGAGGCCTAGCATAACAAAATTCAACCCAACGAGAAATACTGACAATGTATCCTGACCTCCTGGATTAGATGAGACCTACAAACCATATTGAAAGCATTCGAAAAATCAATAAGCAACATTGACTTCGAATCCAAATGTCCTTCCAACTCCAAAGAACCCATTCACGGCGTGAAGAATACCTTCACCCCTACCGGCACACCAACTCCAAACCGATGATCCCCAAATAAGAAGACATAGCCTTGCCAACCGAAGCGAAGCCACCTTAGAGACCAACCGACGCCAAATAGTACCTACCGCAATTGGCCGTAACCCTCCACCGTGGTTTGAGCGGGGCGTGAGAGGTGCACCGGCGATGAGCTCCCCAAAACCATGGGACACTTTCCACCAACCAAAGGTTGACCACCCCGTGATCGAAGCCAACAAATCATCCGCCACGCCGCAGCCGCACCACTCAAGGCGTCAACCAAATGCTGTGCACGCAACCCATCCCGGCCGCACGAAGTCCCTCTAGGAAAACTCTTGATTGCACCACGAACAGCCCGCGAATCCACCGAGACCGGTTCGCCGCATATATCTTCTTCTGGAATAGAAGGATGTGGAGTCAGGTGTTTCTCTTGTAGTTCCACTAATGTGGTCTCACTGCGAGGAGCAATACCGTCCGAGGAAAGAACCCGGATAGCGGCTTCATAATGACCAAGCTCTAGCTTCTTCCGGAAAGCACTTAGGTTGGACGCACCTTCCTTTTTCTCAAGGTCCTTTTTGGAGCTATGGGAACTCGGCCGCTGCATCAACTTGGTGACAAGCTTAAAGCATCCTCCAGGCTCCCTCCAAATCATCAAAGCCTTCTGAATTGCCGCAACTTGCAATCGCTTACGATTGCAAGACTTCTCATCTGCTGTAGGTATATAACGAGCCAGCGTGCATAGAGGGAAAAGGATGAGACGAATCCAGGCAGAGATGTTTGACGGATTGCTTAACACACTGTCTAAGCACGGCTTCAAAGTGCGGGAGAAACTCAACCGACACTTATGGGGAATTTTGGCTACTGTGGGGATAGAAAGCTGGAAGGCAATGCACAACAAGACTGGTGTTAAAGCAAACTCCTCATCCGATAGAGCCTTGGCAGAAATAGCTTCAACAGAGAGACCCTCATCACCTCGAGCAACATCCCTGCTGACAGAAGCACAACTGGGCAACGCCTGCGTCGCATTCGGTCTGTCGACACCATGAATCAAAAAATCAGCGGAACTGCCATTGAAGGGACCTGCGACAACGTCGCAATGAACACCTTTCCCTTTGCGGGATGATTTCCAGGTGTGTAAAACCATACACCGGGAGCATAACCACATTTGTAACTTCTGCATCAAATCTTCCGAAGCATTGAAAACCACGACATCATCAGCTATGAGGCCTCTGCAGTGAAAATTGTCTCTCGAAAAGGCATGCTTAGTTCGTAAGTGATGCATGATGGAACCTCCAGCATACCCTCTATTGTTAACTCCATTACCACGCTTGTCAAGATCCCTAAACGGAAAGGTCACGTATCCAATGCGGGAGGTTGAACCTGAAGAAGAAGGCGCCGAAAGAGGTGATGCAGGGGGTTTGAGAGAAATACGAGATGCCGCCCTGGTAGAAGCAGCCATGGACCAACAAACCGATAAACCCTAAAAGAGAACAGCAACAAACCCTAACGAAAAAGATAAACGAGAGATGAAAACGAAAAAGAAAATCGAGTAAAGAAAAGCCGTGGAACAAACCAAAACAAAGAAAAGATCGAACAGGCAAAACTAATGAAAACCGATGAGACGAATCCGATGGAAAATCATGGCTTTCAATCGCCGGAGCTCATCGCCTAACAAGAGCCTAATAAAGAATTGTATTCTAATTAAATTATTATATATTTAAAACTAAAAAAAATATTTAATTTCAAAAAAATTTAAAAAATTATTTATTAAAAATATTATATCTAATTATAGTATAAATATAATAATATCAAATTAATATTTATAATAGAATATTATATTTATTATATTTATTATATTAATTATTATACTTTAATAAAAATTAATAAACTATTATTTTAAAATTTTAAAATTCCCTAAAAATAATATTTTAAAATAAAAATTAATTATCAACATTACTAATGTATTTTAATAATAAAAAAATTATTTTATTTTTAAATGTGAGAAAAAGAATTTTATATAATATTCAAATTTGCATAAAAAATAATCCATTAAAAAAATATACTTATATATAAAGATAATACTATAAATTAATGAATTTAATATCAATAATTAATATTTTTATCTAAGTATAATTTATTTTAATATTTTTTGAATTAAAAAGTAATTTTATATATATACACATTTTTTAAATAATAAATTTATAATATAATATAAAAATTAACTAAAAATATTTAAAATAATATTATTAAATTAATTTTAAAAATAAATAATTAAAAATACAAAAATAAAAAATCAATATAAAATATATTAATTACCAAAGTAAATTTTTTAATTATAAGAACTCAGATATTGTTTAAATAAGAAAATAAAGAAAATAAAGTTGAAATGTCAATATGGTCAACCAGTGGAGTTGAATGGATGGAGTTTCAAATTCCATGGGGGAGGTGTCATTTGATTTTCCACCGAAGGATCGAGTTTCAACTCCCTGGAGTTCCAATTCCACTCATGCCAAACACCCTTGGAATTCAACTCCACCCTTGACTCCTCCTGTTGGCTGAACTCCACCCTCAACTACCTTTGTGCCAAACGCACCCTTAGCTCTGTAAAGATGGAATGATCACTGTATGGAACTTCATACCTAGTGTAGATGTAGAAAATCCTACTACTACATCCAAAGGATCTCAAACATACACAAAGAAGTAAAACAAGCAAGAGAAATAGAAGAACACAAGATATACGTGGTTCGGTATGATTACCTACGTCCACGGGGTGAAAGGATGATCTTATTAGTTGGTTCACGATTACAAGATGGATGATTCTCTCAATACTCTAGGTGTGCTCCCTTTTCTCTCTCTCTTTTTCACTTGCCTTTACCTCTCTACATGGTCTCTCTTTATTGTTACAAATGATGATACATTAATACTACGATGTAGGGCCTGGTGCGGCTTTCTTGATGTTCTTCTCCGGCGTCCAGCTGATGCTTCAGCCGATCTTCTCTTTTGCTCAAGTCGAGATATCTAGCCGAGCCGAGTGGTGTCCTCATCCGATGTCGTTTGTTTGGTGGAACTGACTGACGTCGCCCTTTAGGTCCCCGTCCGAGTCTCATTTTGACCGAGCTTTTCTTATCTCTTCACCAACTCTGTCAGTGCATTGATTATCCTCGAACCCGATGAGCATCACATCAGAACTTTATCTTCCTTTATGTCGACCTCACGGGCTTCCTCCATTCCTCTTTTCTCGTGCCCAGATCTGGTGAGACGATTCAATGCTTCTAGTGCTTGTTTCTCTTGGTACGCCCTCGTCCAGGATGGTTCCACCTGTCCCTGTGGATTATTTACACCTACATTTATGCCCCTTCTTCCGCTCGTGTGATTGGCACGAGCGGAAGAAACCGCCTCGTCTTCCCACGTTCTCGGTCATGCCGGGTTTCACGCCATGCTGTTCCCCACTTTCTTCAGTTATTGCAACCTGTTTACCTTCCTCGCCGGTTACCACAGATGAGGTTTATAAGTCCGACCCTTAAACCTTGGTTTTTCTTTTATTCTTTCCTTAGTATCTTTTCTTCTCTCCTTCTCTGTTTTCCTCCGCTTCTTCTTCATCGTCATTGGATATTCTCCCCACAGGTTTCCTTATTTCTTTCTTCACTATCTCGAGTTTTTTTTTCGTTTTCGTTGCCGCTGTAACTTTCGATTCCGGTCGTATCTTTACTTCTCCTGTCGTTTCCTCCACTAACTTCCATGGCGTCCTCCACTCCTTCCATGACGGAAAAGAGGTGCGTGAGCTATGTCTTCTCTGATGAAGACGGTGTACAGCTTGATTCCCTGTTTGTTGTTGAGAGCCCTTCTAAGCATGATTATCGTTCTTTGGATTCCATCTTTTCTGATAATCCTTTTTCGTTTTCATGTAGGGCTGACAAGAGAACTGCTAAAGACTTGTCGGATGAGCAGTTCATCCAACAGTTGAAAGATGAGTTCGACCTCCATGGCTCTGACGTCAGGCTCTTGTCGGGCCAAAGAGGCATTTTGAAGAAGGATGATGTTTTAAAGTTTCCGCACTCGTCCAAGGAGACCATTGTCACCAGGGGTCAGTTAGAGCTCGGGTTGCGTTTTCCTTTGTACGATCCTAGCAGCTCATTTTGGTATGAGGCTTTTTCTAAGATCGGCCCGTCCCGTGCCTTGGCTCAGTGGAATGGCAACACCTTTCGTATCTTGTCCGAGTGGGAGAGACGAAGTCGAGGAGAATGTTTCCTATTACTTGGTCTACTTATGATCCTTCATAGGCGGACGACTATACTCCTGCCAGTTTTGCTGATAATTATCGAAGCGGGACTGCTACCAATGATGATCTCGCTGGTTTTGCTGCTAGCCCTCATCGCCATAAGACTCTTCCTGAAGGTGTCAAGAAGCTTTTATTGGACAAAGATCCTGAGGGGAAGGGTTCCAACAAGCATGCTCGTCATACTAGCGACGCGGCTTGGGACCGAGTTCCTTTGGCTATTTCTGGTCCCCTTCTGAGCAGCAAGTTTCCTTGTCCGGCCGAGTCTTATCCCTTCTGGGTAGTTAATGTTGATCAAGTAAGTGTGTTTCCTAGTTTTTTGATTTAGCTGATCGGCTCGGGTGACTGGTAGGGTGACGTTTTAATTTTTGTGTTTTATAGCCTAAGTCCCAGAGCGTTCCTTCTGAGTCTCTCGTTCTTCGGAAGAGGGATAGGGGTTCTAGCGTAGGAGCCGAGGAGGAGACAGGGAAGGTAACAAATATACTGGTCCCTCTTTGCAGTACATGTACTTGCCCGTATTTGTTTCCTTGAATGGTTCTGACATCGGCTCATGCGCAGAAGCTGAGGGTCGATAAAGCTGGGGGTGCTTCGGCGAGGGATGGTGAGGATCTCGAGGATCGGCTGCCTCTATCGCATTTTATGAAGAAGTCGCCTCAGAAAACTTCTGATGTTTCGTCTACCCTTGCAGGTGGGAAGCCCAGTGGGAAGGGAAAGGAGATCAAGGGCGACTTATCTGCCCCGGAAAAAACTGTGTCGCATCAGCCAGTTGGTAGAGGGATTGTTCTTGCTGATGGTGTTGTGTATCTTGAGTCTGATGGTAATTATGACGAGGATCTTTTTGATGGAGAGGATGAGTTCGATGGTGGTGAAGAGGATCCGAAGAGAACGGGGAAGTCTGGTGGTGGTGGAAATGATATGGTTACTCGTGATGAAGAGAACATCACTCATGGGAGAGAGATGCTGGAGCCTCTTTCTCCTGTGGTTCCTAACTCAAGCAGTACTACCTCTTTTACTGTCCCAGGCCCTATGTGCAACTCCCTTGGAGCTCTTATTTCTCCTGAATTTTCCTCTCTTTCGGATGAAGATAAGATCAAGGACGTCTCGATGTATGATGCTGGTCTAAAGAGCACTTTCGATCTGCTGGTGAGTTGTGTTGATCAGGTTATGCATTCACGCCATGGGGTAAGTGCTAATGCTGGTGGTGTTTGTAGGATATCAATCGCTCGTTGTTAAATGCTGCCAATCAGCGCAAGGAGGTCGCCGAGAGAGAGGTTCTTCGTCTCTTATTACATCAAGAGCGCGAGCGATCCCAAGGGATGGAGAAGAAACTATCCGAGACCTAAGGTATTTACTTAGCTTCCAAGTGTTCATGATTGATTCTGTAGTGCCAATATCCTGAGTTTAGTAGTACCTTCCTAGCCGAAACTTCTAGTGTGGAGGCCAATGCTGCCACGAGGTATCGCTTGTTGAAGAGGGAAATTGACATAGAACGGGGTTATGTTTCGAATTTACAACGAGATGATTGTCAATAAGGACGACAAGATTGATCGTTTGGAAACCGAGATCGAAGGTCCGCAAACCCTACCGCATCGTTGTGTGACTTTTGAGTATGTCCCCGAGGAGATCGATAATCTTAGGGCGAGCTTATCTTGGTTCCAGGGTATCGCCACCGACAAGACGTTGTTGGTTGATAACTTAGAAAGTTAGTGTGGACGGTTGAGGCTTCAAGTCCGAGATTTACACGTAGATGGCCTTCTGATTTTGAGGGAGAAGAGTGATGCCGAAAAGTGTAGCTAAGAGACTGTTGTGAAGCTTAGAGAGTCGAAGAAAGTCTCTGAGGAGTTGGAGTGGGTTCGAGCTCAATTATCAGGTTTGCAGATAGCACACTCTCGGCAGAGAGCCGAGTGGAGTGATTATAAGAAATAATGCCCCTCAAATGAGTTTAACTAGCAACGCTATCTAGAACTTTCCTCTAAGATACCTTCCCTTGAGTGTAGCTTGTCTGAGTCCGAAGAGACCGTTAGAGTAGTCGCCCCTTTACTTGAAGGTGTTGTGCCTTGTATTTTGTTTTCCTTGTTGTTGTCCTAATGTTGTTGTTATGTTACTGACTTCTCCCGTGTCTTGGTAGCCGAGCAAAGGAAGGTGGCATCGCTGGAAAAGGAGAATGCCCGATTGAAGGGAAAGGAGGTGCAGCTGCTGGCAAGGGAAGCTCAAATACTCGGGCAGGTGGCCACTCCTGAGGCGGCGTCGATGCAGCTGACACACGACCTTGCTGCTGAAAAGGCGAAGTTTAATGATGAGCTCATTGCGAAGGTCAAAGCCGGTACTTGATAAGAAGCGAGCCGATACTGCTGCCAAGATGGGGGTTCCGGTGCCAGCTCCTCTCAAAGAGTAGGCTCATCTTTTGTAGCGTTGCACCGCTATTTCGCCCTTTGCATTGGGTTGTAATCCGTTCGAACACCTTTATTTTATCATACATTTTCTGTTAATGGGGTGTTGCGTCGCCCATTTGGTTGTTTTCTTGCTTTCTGACATCGTTGTTTACGTTAACGTTCTTAATTGTGTTGTGTCAATGATATGTGGTTTATTTTTACGACTAATTTGTGTATTCCTGCATAAAAATGAGTAGATTAGTTAGCGTAAATGTCGTTTTTGTCGAACACACTCAACAAGGAGGGTCATCGGGCCCAATGCCATGTCCCGATTGAGGTATCTCATCACCGTCTTTCAAGATCTAGTGGGAGGGTATTCGGTCCTCCCTAATTTCTATGGGATCTATATCCCAAGAAGTTATCAATTAACTTTCTTTGGCAAGTGATTTCGGCCACTTGCGAGGGGAGCAATGTTGCCTGCTCGACTGTCGAGTACTCATGCCTCGAAAACCGGCCATTGGTTTCCAACCACCAGGGTCCTAGGACTACCTCGGCACTTGAACACTTCCATCGCCCCGAGTTCGAATAGCCCGTCTTAGTGTAAGTCGCCCCGACACTTGCTCGCCCCGGGTTCGAAAAGACCATTCGAGTGTAAGCCGCCCCGACACTTGCACAATGCCATCACCACAAATTCTGTGAAGATGGGAACTTGTATTTATAGCTTTCGATTACATTATTCAAAAAATGTAAAGCAGAAATACTAGGAGATCCTAGATAATAGTCGGAGAAGGTTATAGACTAGACTTGTCTTTGCTCTGTTGAACTGTTTCCGAGCTTTGTGCAGCTGACTGACGGCTAGATGTGACCGACTGAGTACTTTTGCTGACAGGTATAATGCATTTTTTGGCGGGTAAATTTATTAAATACCCTTAGTTTTGACACCCAATAAATATACCCTTATATAACAATATAAATACCCCTATCATTTAAATACTTTATCCCTTACAAAACAGATTACCTTAATACCCTCACTTACAATATTATTTTCCATTTAAAAATCTTATCCATTAAAAAATAAATTTTTCTATTATTTCACATCAACCAGCAGCACCATTTCACCACCACCAATAGCACCTCCGCCACCACCACTCCACCATCACCACCGCCACTCCGCCACCACCACCACTTACTAAATACAACCACCAATAATATTCCACCACCGTCACACACCACCACCACTGTTGTTGCCGCCGCCGCCACCACCGCCGCCGCCATTAATATTAGGTGTCAACAACTGAAGTTGATCCAAAAAATCAAAAGTTCAAAAATATTTGTCAAATTTGGTTGTTGATTCCATTTTTCCATTGTTGATACACAAACATTGGTTGTTGACTCCCTAAAACTAAGGTCAATTTCTATTGTTGATACACAAATATTTGTTGTTGATTCCATTTTTCCATTGTTGATACACAAACATTGGTTGTTGACTCCCTAAACTAAGGTCAATTTCTATTGTTGATACACAAATATTTGTTGTTGACTCCTGTTTATAGGTGAAAATCGTTTCTGCCGATTTCGGTAAATTCGGTAGGTGAGTGAGAAACTGGTTTAAACCCTAAACAAATGTGCTGCACGTGAGCACTTTATAGATTCGAGAGATCAATCTGTACAAGTCCAGCCAAAACCAAGAAATGGCCGTTCCAGACTTGCTTCGGTCACAAAGTGGAGGAGAAGGGTTGATTTAGGGAGGGAAGCAAAGAAAGGTGTTGAGACCAGAATAATTCTGGGATAGTAGTGTCTAGACTTGTATCAGAAAGTGAAATTTTAGGAAGCTTGCAAGAGATTAAAGCTTTTTGGAGAGCTTGCAAAGTTGCCTTTTCTGAGAGTGTTGTATTTTTCTCCTGACCGAGACTTGTTGTCTGGTGGAAATAGGTAAGACCTATTTACACAGGTCGAGATTGAAACGTACCCTGGCCTCATGAATGAAAAGAGTAAAGGGTGAAATAATGGGAAGAGGTGGTAACCGCAAGGTGTTTATGGGTGAAAACTGTTTTCACCATTATTTCCTCATTTATTTGACCGCTTTATTCCTATTCACGCTTTCTTAATGTGAGCGTAGTGTACGCTGTAAGCTGTGACCGCCAAACCAAGACCCTGGAAAGCATCCCCTAGTTTGTGTTGATGTCTCGAGTGTTGGTTGCACCTTGAGTGCAAGTGGCGCTGCTAGGGGCGCGTGTGGCATGTGCCAATGGCATGTGCGGAATGCCTTTGTTGCGGGTTGCACCTCGAGCGCAAGTGGCAATGCCAGAGCTGTGGCATGTGCCAATGGCATGTGTGGAATGCCTTGGTGGTAGGTTGCACGTTGAGTTATAGTGGCAATGCCAGAGTTGCTAGGGGCGCGTGTGGATATGTGCCAATGACATGTGCGGAATGCCTTGGTGGTAGGTTGCACGTTGATTTTAAGTGGCAATGCCAAAGCTGCTAGGGGCGCGTGTGTCATGTGCCAATGTGAGGAATGCCTTGGTGGAAGGTTACACGGTTTACAAGTTAGGCTACCAGCGTGGGTTTTTGCATGTGCCAATGGCGCATAGGGCCAAGTTGGCCTAGGTTGCACGGCTTGCAAGTTAGGCTACCAGCGTGTGTTAGGGCCACAGCTAGGTAATGAAACCTACCAGCGAGCATGTTGACATGTGCCAATGGCATGCGTGGCCATTAGGGTCACGGCCTAGTAAGAAAATCTACCAGCGACGCATGTTGGCATGTGCCAATGGCATGCCTGGCCAATTTGGTTCACGGTATGGTAAGAAAAGCTACCAGCGAGCGTGTTTGCATGTGCCAATGGCACGCTCGGCTATTAAGGCCGTGGCTTGGTAAGAAAATCTACCAGCGAGCGTGTTGGCATGTGCCAATGGCACGCTTGGCCATTAGGGCCACGGCTTGGTAAGAAAAGCTACCAGCGAGCGTGTTGGCATGTGCCAATGGCACGCTCGGTCATTAGCGCCGCAGCTTGGTAAGAAAAGCTACCAGCGAGCGTGTTGGCATGTGTCAATGGCATGCGTGGCCAATTTGGGTCGCGTCCTAGTAGGAAAAGCTACCAGCGAGCGTGTGCCAATGGCATGCGTGGCCAATTTGGGTCGCGGCCTGGAAGGAAAAGCTACCAGCGAGCGTGTTGGCATGTGCCAATGGCACGCTCGGCCATTATGGCCGCGGCTTGGTAAGAAAATCTACCAGCGAGCGTGTTGGCATGTGCCAATGGCATGCGTGGCCAATTTGGGTCGCGTCCTAGTAGGAAAAGCTACCAGCGAGCGTGTGGGCGTGTGCCTATGGCATGTGTGGCCAATTTGGATCGCGTCCTGGTAGGAAAAGCTACAAGCGAGCGTGTTGGCATGTGCCAATGGCATGCGTGGCCAATTTGGGTCGCAGCCTGGTAGGAAGAGCTACCAGCGAGCGTATTGGCATGTGCCAATGGCATGCGTGGCCAATTTAGCCTAGGTTGCACGGTTTTCAAGCCTAGGCGCGGGTGCTACTTTGGCATGGCTCGACTAGGGCCAAGGTAAGGGTGTTTGGCTTGGCGCGGCTAGCTTGGGCTAGGTGGGGCGGGCATGATTTGCCATTGGCACGGAGGTGCGGTTAGCATGGTTGGCATGCTTTGGCGCGTTTGGTGTGGCTTGCGTAGCTAGGGCCAAGGCAGAGTGCATTTGGCATGGCGCGGCTAGGTGTGGCTGACATGATTTTCCATTGGCACGGAGGTGCGGCTAGCATGGGCTAGGTGTGGCTAGCATGATTTGCCATTGGTACGGAGATGCGGCTAGCATGGTTGGCATGCTTTGGCCCGTTTGCTGTGGCTGGCATGATTTGCCATTGGAACAAAGGTGCGGCTAGCATGGTTGGCATGCTTTGGCGCGTTTGGTGTGGCTGGCATGATTTTTCATTGGCACAGAGGTGCAGCTAGCAAAGTTGGCATGCTTTGGCGCGTTTGGTGTGGCTGGCATGATTTGCCATTGGCACAGAGGTGCGGCTAGCATGGTTGGCATGATTTGGCGCGTTTGGTGTGGCTGGCATGATTTGCCATTGGTACAGAGGTGCGGCTAGCATGGTTGGCATTCTTTGGCGCATTTGGTGTGGCTGGCATGATTTGTCGTTGGCACAGAGGTGCGGCTAGCATGGTTTGCATGCTTTGGCGCGTTTGGTGTGGCTTGCGTAGCTAGGGCCAAGGCAGAGTACATTTGGCATGGCGCGGCTAGCTTGGGCTAGGTGTGGCTGACATGATTTGCCATTGGCACGAAGGTGCGGCTAGCATGGTTGGCATGCTTTGGCGCGTTTGGTGTGGCTGGGATGATTTGCCATTGGCATAGAGGTGCGGCTAGCATGGTTGACATGCTTTGGCGCATTTGGTGTGGCTGGCATGATTTGCCATTGGCATAGAGGTGCGGCTAGCATGGCTGGCATGCTTTGGCGCGTTTGGTGTAGCTGGCATGATTTGCCATTGGCACAGGGGTGCGGCTAGCATGGTTGGCATGCTTTGGCGCGTTTGGTGTGGCTGGCATGATTTGTCATTGGCACAGAGGTGCGGATAGCATGGTTGGCATGCTTTGGCGCGTTTGGTGTGGCTGGCATGATTTGCTATTGGCACAGAGGAGAATTAGGGTTTTGTTCGTTGTAACCCTAATTTGAAAAAATACCCCCTATTAATTACTGACTACATGCATTAAATGTTCTAATAAATGTGTCACTGGTGACATTAGGTTATTTGGGGTTTTACGACTTTACCCTTTGTTTAAAAACCACGATCAACATTAAGTCCCCTGCTTAGCTCGGAACATGAGTTTTGTTGCGAGGTAAGCATAAGATGGTGACAAACTATCAACAACGAACGGTAAAGAGAATTGAGGAGGCTTGTCTGACCTTTTTATAAATAGGATTTGGAATCCTTGCCTCTGGAAGTTTTGCACAAATCGGGAGGCTGGCACACTTGGGAAGTCAACATCATTGAGAGACAGGAAGCTGGGTGGCATTGAGAAATTGACGCGGGTTGGGGAACTGAGTGTGCTAGCTGGCGGGACCGGCACGAAGTGGGAAGCTGATCGTGTTAGCTGGCGGGACTGGCGCAAAGTGGGGAGGCTTAGCATGCTTGCTGGCGTGACTTGGGCAGTCATTGGGAAGTTGGCGCAGTTTGTGGGGCCGGTGCGGCTTGGGAGATTGGAAACTGGCGCGAGCTTGATGGGACCAGTGTAAACAAGGAGGGAGTAGGTGTTTCTACATATAGCGAAGTTTCCTTATTTTGCCTTCCTTCACGCGCGGCTTCAATCAGGGCATTATTCATGCTAAAATCTGGAAGCGTTATGTCCCTCATTGCTTCCTTTCCTTTTTTAAGGTTCTGTATTCATACCTAGCATAATTGTATCCTCTCCCTTGTTTGAGAAAAGGGTTCTTCTTGTCGAGTTTCCCTCTTTGTCATGCCGCACAGAGATGAATCATCTTCTAACCAGCCAGATTCTCCAGGTGAAGGCGCGAGGTCTGACTCTTGCAAAAGCTCTCCGACTAGGGTTATTCGGGCTAAGAAGATCATACTGGTATGTTTTCTTCTCCTTCTCTGTTCGTGTTATCCTCTTTTATTTGTGTATAGATATGATGGAACTTGATCATTTTTCCCATCTTTTGCAGTGTATGATGGGACTCTCCAGGGATGGCCGCGCCTTTAACTCTTTGGAGAAGGACTTCAGACTTGGCGGAGATCGATCTTCTTCTCTTGAGGAGGAATTGGTTGGGATTGAATCTCCGTTCCATGAAGCTAGTGAAATCATTAAGGACCTCCCCTCCATCTATCCCCATGAAAAACAGGTGTATGTCCAGACTTTCTTGGGTTCAGTGAGCATGGAGGAGGGGCGAGAGAACAAGGAAGAGCCTTGGCATGTTGAGAGGTTTCAGTGTGGCAAAGCCTTTCCTCGATCCGGGTATGGGGCGGATCGGACTATTTCTAGGTTGAAGCGACGGAAAAACGAACATGTGGGGGTCTTGTAGGAGAGCGCCATGATTCTTGACTCTGATGTGGATGATTAAAAAAACTTTCTCCGAAGTGTCGCTGAGAAAACCTTCGAAGGATCATATGACGGAAACAAGATACCATTTGCAGTTGATGCCAAAGGTGTCGATGGTGATACCGGATGGGTCATGGTGGCGTATACTGGACTGGTCGTCGGGGAGGACACTGTTGCCGCTGTGGTTGCTTCGGGATGGGATATTGAGGTTGCTGCTGCTAACACCGTTGAATGGAACCTTTGTTGCCCGAGGGATTGCTGGGGGAAGTTCTTGAAGATAGCCTTACCCGAGGGGACTTGTGCTCCATCCTTCGAGGGCTAGTTCTTCCCTTTTGTTATTTCTGTTAGCTGCTTTAGCTTTTTTTTTTTTTTTTTTTTTTCGTAAACTCTTCTTTACCTTCTTCTTCATCAGTCAACTTTTGTTTCATATATATTTTTTTGAAAGAGGTTGTGGTATGATGGCTCTGCAATGGTTTTCTAGGTTTATCTGATGTATTTCTCTGATATCTGGAGAATTTGCTTGGAAAGAGATGTATTTATGCTTTTTTATTCTTTTTCTTTTTACGGAAAAGGGAATCCCAGGAAAAATACAAATGGTGTATTCATCTTGGGGGAGTACAACTACTAAGAGGAATTTTTAAAGGAAATACTAAAGGGGGGAGTGATTAGGAAGTACAGCGTTTTAAGGGTTGGAGAACTTGAGCCATCGCGAGTGAATTATCACGCCTTCAGGTGTGTCTGCATTGATGAGCTTGCAATATACCCCCAAAAAGGTATCCGTAACCAGATACAGCTCGTCTTCTCTTTCATCGGGCGAATCAGTTTGAATAGCCATTTTTACTGTCATCCTCCAAACTTGAAACGAGATTTCCTTAACAACAACATCTCCGATTGAAAACGGGTTCAGACGTCGTGCAACCGTTTGAGTCTTGGCTTCATTGGTTTCAATAGAAATTTCCAAGCTTCTTACAAAGTGTTCAAATGGTCCATCTCCCCATTCACATTTCTTGACGGCGTTCGTGCCAGTAGTCGCGCCGAGTCCCCATGACGGAATGGAGGAAGGAAAGACTGGTTGCAGAAAAGGTTGTTCGGTCATATTTACTTGCATTTGAAAACCATGAGCTAGCGCCCAACGGGTCCTCTCCAGATTTCTGGGTTCCTTCAATAGTTCGTTGATGCGATAACCAGTGGGATGATTTGTTGGGACTTCCTTCGGGCGCGGACGTCGGCAAAGGGTGTACATCCAATTTTTCTTTGTTGTCGAGCACCCATAAGCGTCCCAATATCATGTCATGATCTAGTTCTTTGACAATGTGGAATTTTCTATGCGTTATAGCATCTCCCATTTTGATCTCTAGGTTGATGTAGCCATGTGCGTTCAAAGTTTCTCCTTTCAAGTTCTTAATCACGGACGGGGAATAGGTAGCGTCTTGTTTTGTAAATCCTGCTGCCTTTAGTGTCTTGAAAGTAATGATGTTGTGGTCAGAGGCCGTGTCGATGAGCGTGTCGTCAAATTCGTTACCTCTTAAACGGGACGTGGTTAGAGTCCCCAGATCTCCTTTTTGGTTCCGCCTGTTTGGAAAGCTTGGGCCCCTGGCGTGGTTTCCGATGAGAGAAAAAGTCATTTGCCGGATACAACACGATTGAGAGCTGCGAAAATATCTTGGCGCTGCACCTTGGAAAGATAGAGAATTTCACATACATGTTGCATCATGGATTGTACAGTCTCGTGCACGGAGTACCCAGAGGACCCGTAGTTTCTTATTGGGAGTGGGTCTCGATGCACCCTTTCGTCTCCTGGTTGGAGTCCTCCCGCTTGCATCCTTTCTTTTAAAATATGCTTTAGTCTGTTGCAATCGCTGGTCGGGTGGTGAACGAACCTGTGGTAATAGCAGTACTTGGGGTTCGCCATCTCAGCCTCAGTTGGTGGACGTCTGGGAGGTGGCAGTCTGATAACATCATCTTGAACCCAGGCTTCTAGGAGGTCAATCACCTCCTCGATGGGAAACGGGAAATCAAGGGTATTTCCTTCGGTCTCATGATGCTGCATGGGAGTTTTAGTGACGGTCTTTCGTAGCGGGGGTTCCCGTTGCGCCGGCGCTTCACGTTTTGGCTGGTAACTCGTAGTTGGGGCTTTCCTTTTTCCTTTTTCGTTTACTATGTTCAGGGAGGATGAGCCGGCATTAAATTGCTTGCTGATGAGGCGTATACTCCCGCGAGTTTCACGCGTGTCTTCGCTCGAGTTGGCCTAGCTCTTTCCAGTAATGCTGGTGTTGTTGTCGCAGATCGTCTGGCGGCTTCATGGAGTTCGGAGAACGTTTGGAAGCGCAAGTTTTCTAGCAGGGCGCGGTAAATAGGAACCATACCATTGATGCATGCATTCACGAGTTGTTGCTCGGACACGTTTGGGTCGTGACAGTCGAGTGCTTGAACCATGAACCTTTTGACGTAATCATTCGGATGTTCGTTATCCCACTGGTACATTCTTCCGAGGTCTGAGAAAGTAACTTGTTCAGACACGAAGAAGTATTTCTTCTAAAACACAGTGACCATGCTACTCCAGTTGGGAATACTGCTCGGTGGGATGCTGTTGTACAATGTATACGCCCTTCCAGTAAGTGATTTTGAGAATTCCCTTAAACGAAGAACGTGATTATATTCATGTTCACCTAGGGATTCCAGGAAACGAGAGACATGCTCATGTGCATTCCCGGTACAATCGTACAAGGTAAATTGAGGAGAAGAGTACCCCCTTGGGAGAGGGATTCTCTGCATTTCGGATGAGTGATAGACACATTTTTGTGTCTAATATAATCTCAATTGTATATATTATTAGTGCTCGATTTTGCACTTATTTTGGTATTTTATGTCTTTGTAGGTGTTTTTGGAGAAATAAGCTTTTGCGGCGAAATTGACTCGAAAAGTGTTTTTTGCGCTCGTGGGAGAAAATTACTATACGGACCCCCATTTTGGATAAGGGGTACCTCAATTACTAAGGGATAACCCCAGGGCAACTATTATTGGCACCTCAAGACCGGATAAGGGGCACCATCATCTTCCTTGATTTGAAAAATTATTTGGGCGGGAAAATAAATCCCTTCACCTGCAAATTTTATGGGATAGGTTTGGTCGATGCTTTGGCTGGATTTTCTCGGCAGTTTGATTGGGTACGGTGTGATATGACTAGACAGGGTAGGTAACTACTTTGTTTACGTAAGAAAAGGAGTTTCCATCTATACCTCATCGAAACAGGGAAGTAAGATGCTTCCGGGGATTTGTTGGAAATAATTACGTGGAGATATTCAGTTAGATTTTGTCTATCTAATTCAGGGAAGGTTGGGAAGCTGGAGTACGTGCTAAAGGACCAAAAGGAGGAAGGTTTCCATATTCATCTCGATCAGGGAAACTCAGGAAAGTAATGTCTCGGTCTTTTTGGTATATATTGAGATTGCGTGAAGGGTTAGAGGAGATAAATCAGGCTGGTTTTACTTCTAGAAGAATTTTGGATTAAAACAGAGAAGAATCGTGAGAGGAAAGAAGACAAATAAGAGGAAAGAAAATATCCCGAAGGATTTTTACGTGAAAAAGAAGAAAACGGAAGATACTCCTAATTATTGATCTGTGGTGTATAAATATGGGTTATTGGAGTGCCAGGAGGGGGTCGAGACTTTGGGGGACCGAACGGAGGCAGAGAGGAGAAGTAATCAGAGCTGCAGAAATTGTTGCTGCTGCTGCAAGAACCCTAGAACACGAAGAACATTGACGCACAGGAACAAATCAGCAGAAAGCTATCGCTTGTTCAACAATGAAACCGTAATATCGTTTATAAGGCGAGACTTATTTCTCTCAACAGTTCGCACCTATTGTAACAGCTGTTTGTAACGCCACTGAAGCGTTTCGAACTGTCTGCTTTATTAGTTTACTCTTGTTTTTCACCTATTTGAGCTATGAACAATTATTTTGAGCACGTGAATAATATGAGGAGTTAAACCCCAACACTGGGACAATGGAGGAAGCCATTCTTTACGCATGTGGTAATTCTAATTAGTTCTTTTATGACTTTTGCACTATTCTAAATTGATTTATGATTTTTCTTGATTATTTGTGATTTTGTCTGATGGTGTATGCTTAGTCTAAGAACTTTTGATGCATCATGCTTATGATTTACATCTAATACTTTATAAAATCTATTTTTGGCAAAGAAAGAGTCAATATCTTATAAGCTATAATTGTCTAGAATTAATAGTTGAACCACATGAATATAAGAATTGGTGAAATCCTGAGTCTCAGTCTCTCGATATTTTGTGACAATCTTGTGTAAATATTTTCTTTGTTTTTAGTATTTTCTGAAAACAAATCTTTACAAGCCCGAGTTGAACGAACTTTACTTACCACTTTACTACAACTTGTTAAAATCACATCAATTTTTGGCGCCGCCGACGCGGACTTGTATTTAGATTTGTTTTAGGTTTCTTTTTCTTTTTATTATTTTTTGTTCTTTTTTACGCCTTTGGTATATTTTCTATTCTTTTTAGATTTGGAGCGAACCTACGAGGAAAGAAAATGTGCTATAAAAGGAAAGCATCGCCAAATAAGGAAAGAAAAGAGGAGTCCAAGGAGTGAAGAAGAAGATTTTGTATATAATTATTTTGTTTTATTTTTAGAAACTGTAAATAGGGTTGTATTTTTGTAATTTTTCTTTTTATTTTTGGACACTTCTTTTTGGACTTTATTTTTCTTTTGGACTGGACTTTATTTTTAAAACCCTAAGGAAGGGTTGAAATTAAATATAAACTGTTTGCAGGGAAGGACGACAGTTACGATACTGTCTCGGCCCCTCGGGTTCGTACACTGACATCGGAGTCGGTGGCCCGAGTCGACTTCAACGGTTCATCGCCCGTCTGGTACGGGAGGTAAGACTCTATCCACCCACGAATCCCCTGTCAGTGGGTTTTTATTTTGTGTGACAACTCACACCCCTGCAATAGAATGTCGAACTGGTATTACAATAGCCAATACAACGAATATCCGACTGAGTTTCAAAATGGACATTACTTTGACCATAGTGTGAATAGTGGTTGGGAACATCAGCCTTTTCAAGGTTATGGCTCATACCATGATGAGCCCAATTACTATCCATACTCCCACCGGTCATACGAGCAAAATTCCTCTCTACTAGAGTCCGCACGTAAGTTAGGTTGAGTCAAAGAAGAAACATACTTAAGTCGACACGTAGTTCAGCTGAGATGAATAACTTAGTTTTGGACGAAAGCAATGAAACGTGTGAACCTTCTTTCCTAGATCAAATCAGGAAGTCATGTGAGTCGACTCAGAAAATGTTGTTTGAGGCCCAGGAAAGAAATGCTCAAGATAGTTTTAATTTCCAATATAATGTTTCCAATAGTACCTTTGAAAATGAAGATAGTTATTTGCATAATCAAGATGACGAGGTTAGAATTGGTACCACTACTTTAGATGAGGTTCGACCATTTTCATGTTATTATAATGATGATTATGATGAGGATAGTATTGATGAAGAATTTGAAATAAGTAGGCATAGTGATCAGGAATTTGTTACTCCAATTGAGCTTAATAACGATAATATTATTTCTAGTTTGAATCCAAATAATTTTAATAATTATTCACCTATTCAAAAGGACGAGGATTTGACTAGAGATACCACCGTTTTAGACGATGTAGTATTTCCTTATGATTACGAAGCCGATGATAGTTTTGAGGAACGAGTTTATTCTGAGAATATTGTTTTAGAGTCTAACGATTTAGAAACATTAGTCTTAGACAAAGAAGATGAACTCATAGAGCTTTCAAATATTATGAGTGAGGATGCACCTTCCGATTATAAATTAGAAGAAGCAATTGACCATTTTCAGGATTCCGATGATCTAGAAATTAGGGAAATTGTAGATAGTCTATCTAGAGACACCCAAAACTCTAAGTTTGGGGGTGATTATCATTCTCCCCGTGCTTTACCTTTAGCTCTTGTAGAGATCCCTCACTTGGGACTTGATATATGTGCCTCAACCATTGAGCCGCATTGCCTTCATACTAGTTCTCCGTAACCTAATAATGTCCAGAAGAAGTTCAGTTGTTAGAAACCCATCCTCTGGTTGATGTGGTTAGCCCAGGCTATGATACCCAGATTGACTTTGTTTTCCCACCAAATATTTTTCAACCAAATGTGGGAATGTATAAGTTTCAGATGTGTCAAATAATTAGTTTTGAGACTAAACCTAAGTACTTTAGGAAATTAGTATCGACGCATTTGCCTATGATTGACCGCCAGTTTCATCGTGGTCAATTGTGTGAGTCAAAACTGATTGACTTTAAGGATCCGCAGCTATTTAGGTAATTATTATGTGCTTCTAAGTTTTTATTTGAGTTTTTCCAGACTCTAATACCTAAATCGGATCTTAGTTTCGAGGAAATGCAACCCATGAAAATATTTTATCTCGACCCAGTTATAGAGCCTGAACCAGAACCACAACTAGATGTAGTTGTCTTAAACAGGAAACTAGACAAGGGTGTGCTTTATTTGGCATGTTGCAGATTCCTTTTACTTGTGATAGCTCTATTTGGTTTTGATGACCCACAGATATTTAGGCTATTACTTTATGATTTTATGAGGTGACTAATCCTTTCTTAGTCTGGCTGAAGACTTTAAACTTAGCACTTTTTTGGGAGGTAACTCAATATTCATGCTACACGGTAATATCTTTCCTTATCTCTTTGCTTTAAATGGTAACAGTTTCTCCTTGTTCATGCATTTAATTTTATCTTTAGAACATTGAGGACAATGTTAGATTTAAGTTTGGGGGTATGGGAGAAACTTTTTGATTAGTTGCAATAAATAAACTCCAGAGCCTAGAAATTTATGTTTATTAAGGATGGCACTAACCAATCTAAGTGGATGGAAACATTTTGGTTGTAGGAGTTGAGGAACCATTCTGATTAGATGGCAACGTCTAAAGAGTCTATTCATAAAAGCACAGAGTTCAGGTGTTAGAAATAACATGATAGTTTCACCAATCTCGTTGAGTCCTTTTCACTTCTGTTTTTATTTTTATTTTGTTTTTAAACTATGTTTCTCTAAGTGATTAGGTGGGGCTCACGATTCAAGTTGTTACCGATGCTAGGGTGAATTAGAGTGATGGAGATACAAAAAAAAAAAAAAAGTGAAAAAGTGAAAAAACAGAAAAAGAAAAAAAGAAAGAAAAAAAAAAGAAAGTGAGACCAGACCATCAAACCTACCGGAATAAATTCAATAAAGTCGACCACTGGAACCCTTGTATATGCCAGTTGTGTTGACCTAGAGTTAGGATTATCGACCACCGGTTCCCTTGTATATGCCAAAGTGTTGATATTAGTCGACTAGTATCTCACCATTAGGATAGGTTCATTTTGGCGGAGGCCTTCGACAGAGATATGGGAAACACCGTTCACTTAGTAAACATCAAAACCATCTATGTTTTTCTCTATATCCATCTTCTTGATCTATCCATGTGATTAGTTTTGACTCCGGGTATTGATGTCCATAGTGCAACTATCTGAGTAGAGCTTTGTGACTTATATATGAATTTTAGTATGCTTGAGTGCAAACTCGTGTACAGCAATTGGAATTTCGCATCGGGGTACATCGTCATGTAACCAATAAGTATGCCAACCAAGGAGATTTTTTAGTGCCTTCCGAGGTTCTGTGTAGATAGTTAAGGTCTGTAGTATAAAGGTTTTGTGGGTACACCTCTTGTAAACCCTCCCGAGACTATAACTCGGCCACTAGGGCCACCTAGGGGTTTAAAGGCTTATTGCATACGCTAAATGCAATCGACGATGCCTGCGACAGTGAGTTAGGATTTTATTTTCTGTTTTTGATTTGCTCGAGGACTAGCAAATAATAAGTTTGGGGGTATTTTGATAGACACATTTTTGTGTCTAATATAATCTCAATTGTATATATTATTAGTGCTTGATTTTGCACTTATTTTGGTATTTTATGTCTTTGTAGGTGTTTTTGGAGAAATAAGCTTTTGCGGCGAAATTGGCTCGAAAAGTGTTTTTTGCGCTCGTGGGAGAAAATTACTATACGGGCCCCCATTTTGGATAAGGGGTACCTCAATTACTAAGGGATAACCCCAGGGCAACTACTATTGGAACCTCAAGACCGGATAAGGGGCACCATCATCTTCCTTGATTTGAAAAATTATTTGGGCGGGAAAATAAATCCCTTCACCTGCAAATTTTATGGGATAGGTTTGGTCGATGCTTTGGCTGGATTTTCTCGGCAGTTTGATTGGGTACGGTGTGATATGACTAGACAGGGTAGGTAACTACTTTGTTTACGTAAGAAAAGGAGTTTCCATCTATACCTAATCGAAACAGGGAAGTAAGATGCTTCCGGGGATTTGTTGGAAATAATTACGTGGAGATATTCAGTTAGATTTTGTCTATCTAATTCAGGGAAGGTTGGGAAGCTGGAGTACGTGCTAAAGGACCAAAAGGAGGAAGGTTTCCATATTCATCTCGATCAGGGAAACTCAGGAAAGTAATGTCTCGGTCTTTTTGGTATATATTGAGATTGCGTGAAGGGTTAGAGGAGATAAATCAGGCTGGTTTTACTTCTAGAAGAATTTTGGATTAAAACAGAGAAGAATCGTGAGAGGAAAGAAGACAAATAAGAGGAAAGAAAATATCCCGAAGGATTTTACGTGAAAAAGAAGAAAACGGAAGATACTCCTAATTATTGATCTGTGGTGTATAAATATGGGTTATTTGAGTGCCAGGAGGGGGTCGAGACTTTGGGGGACCGAACGGAGGCAGAGAGGAGAAGTAATCAGAGCTGCAGAAATTGTTGCTGCTGCTGCAAGAACCCTAGAACACGAAGAACATTGACGCACAGGGAACAATCGCAGAAAGCTATCACCGTTCAACAACAGAACTGTAATATCGTTTATAAAGCGTACTTATTTCTCTGCGTAATGATTCGCACCTATTGTAATTGCTTGTAACGCCACCGAAGCGTTTCGAACTGTCTGCTTTATTAGTTTACTCTTGTTTTTCACCTATTTGAGCTATGAACAATTATTTTGAGCACGTGAATAATATGAGGAGTTAAACCCCAACACTGGGACAATGGAGGAAGCCATTCTTTACGCATGTGGTAATTCTAATTAATTCTTTTATGACTTTTGCACTATTCTAAATTGATTTATGATTTTTCTTGATTATTTGTGATTTTGTCTGATGGTGTATGCTTAGTCTAAGAACTTTTGATGCATCATGCTTATGATTTACATCTAATACTTTATAAAATCTATTTTTGGCAAAGAAAGAGTCAATATCTTATAAGCTATAATTGTCTAGAATTAATAGTTGAACCACATGAATATAAGAATTGGTGAAATCTTGAGTCTCGGTCTCTCGATATTTTGTGACAATCTTGTGTAAATATTTTCTTTGTTTTTAGTATTTTCTGAAAACAAATCTTTACAAGCCCGAGTTGAACGAACTTTACTTACCACTTTACTACAACTTGTTAAAATCACATCAATGGGTAAGGGGGTTGGTGATGATGCACGTCCAACTCATCATTCTTGATTCGGTTGCAGAGAAGTTGTTCCAAATCTTCTCTCGTGACGAAGTTGGGCGGCTGATTTCTTTCCAACGGGATTCTAGCACGAGTTTCCTCATCCGTGGAGGCGTGCTCCGCCGAGGTGCTGTCGTTGGGGTTATTGGAGACGCTCTGTCAGGGTCTTTAAAAATATGAGTACCTCCTTCTGCGTTGAAACCATATCCGTCTGGGCTCTGGCGAGCATCTCTTGTCGTTCCATCAAATCAGCGATGGTGACGTAAGGACGACTTCCTCTGGTCCCTCCGGTCTCTCGTCCCGTCGGTGGGGTAGTTGGAACCTTAGTTGTGGCCGGAGGCGCCATGCTAGACGAAGCATTTGGGGTCGTAGCGGCGGCTCTAGCCCCGGTGACCGGTGGCGTGACACCCGAAGAGATATTTTCGTTGCCATGATTAGAGGGTTGTGCGGAGACACTAGAGGAGGCGGCTCTCTGGCCCCGGTGATTGGCGGTGTTACGCTTGAGGGAGTGCATTCGATGTTACCGTAGTCGGCAGTGATGCAACAACGTTATTGGGAGAGACGCTAACATCGGGATGCGTTCGTGGCCGGTGTTCTCGGCAGCCGCTCCCGGACTCCGAGTTCCACCATGCCGGGATTTGACGTTCGGGAAACGAAATCGGAGTCGGAGTTGGTATTGCAACCGATAGATCAATCCTCCCGCTGTGGTCGCCAATTGTTTATAGGTGAAAATTGTTTCTGCCGATTTCGGTAAATTCGGTAGGTGAGTGAAAAACTGGTTTAAACCCTAAAAAATGTGCTGCACGTGAGCACTTTATATATTCAAGAAATCAATCAGACAAGTCCAAATTTAAACCAAGAAATGGCCGCTTCTGGACTTGCTTCGGTCACAAAGTGGAGGAGAAGGGTTAATTTGGGGAGGGAAGCAAAGAAAGGTGTTGAGACCATAATAATTCTGGGAGAGTAGTGTCTCGACTTGTATCAGAAAGTAAAAGCTTAGGAAGCCTGCAAAAGATCAAAGTTTTTTGGAGAGCTTGCAAAGTTGCCTTTTCTGAGAGTGTTGTATTTTTCTCCTGACCGAGACTTGTTGTCTGGTGGAAATAGGTAAGACCTATTTATCCAGGTCGAGATTGAAACGTACCCTGGCCTCATGAAGGAAGAGAGTAAAGGGTGAAATAATGGGAGGAGGTGGTAACCGCAAGGTGTTTATGGGTGAAAACGTTTTCACCATTATTTCCTCATTTATTTGACCGCTTTATTCCTATTCACGCTTTCTTAATGTGAGTGTAGTGTACGCTGCAAAGTCAGTGACCGCCAAACCAAGACTCGAAAGCATCCCCCGGTTGTGTTGATGTCTCGAGTGTTGGTTGCACCTTGAGTGCAAGTGGCGCCGCTAGGGGCGCGTGTGGCATGTGCCAATGGCATGTGCGGAATGCCTTTGTTGCGGGTTGCAACTCGAGCGCAAGTGGCAATGCCAGAGCTGCTAGTACCGTGTGTGGCATGTGCCAATGGCATGTGTGGAATGCCTTGGTGGTAGGTTGCACGTTGAGTTTAAGTGGCAATGCCAGAGCTGCTAGGGGCGCGTGTGGAATGTGCCAATGACATGTGCGGAATGCCTTGGTGGTAGGTTGCACGTATAGTTTAAGTGGCAATTCCAAAGCTGCTAGGGGCGCGTGTGGCATGTGCCAATGGCATGTGCGGAATGCCTTGGTGGAAGGTTGCACGGTTTACAAGTTAGGCTACCAGCGTGGGTTTTGGCATGTGCCAATGGCGCGTACGGCCAAGTTGGCCTAGGTTGCACGGCTTGCAAGTTAGGCTACCAGCGTGCGTTAGGGCCACGGCTAGGTAATGAAACCTACCAGCGAGCATGTTGGCATGTGCCAATGGCATGCGTGGCCATTTGGGTCACGGCCTGGTAAGAAAAGCTACCAGCGACGCATGTTGGCATGTGCCAATTGCATGCCTGGCCAATTTGGTTCACGGTATGGTAAGAAAAGCTACCAGCGAGCGTGTTGGCATGTGCCAATGGCACGCTCGACCATTAGGGTCGCGGCTTGGTAAGAAAATCTACCAGCGAGCGTGTTGGCATGTGCCAATGGCACGCTCGGCCATTAGGGCCGCGGCTTGGTAAGAAAATCTACCAGCGAGCGTGTTGGCATGTGCCAATGGCACGCTCGGCCATTAGGGCAGCAACTTGGTAAGAAAATCTACCAGCGAGCGTGTTGGCATGTGCCAATGGCATGCGTGGCCAATTTGGGTCGTGGCCTGGTACGAAAAGCTACCAGCGAGCGTGTTGGCGTGTGCCAATGGCATGTGTGGCCAATTTGAGTCGCGGCCTGGTATGAAAAGCTACCAGCGAGCGTGTTGGCATGTGCCAATGGCATGCGTGGCCAATTTGGGTCGCGACCTGGTAGGAAAAGCTACCAGCGAGCGTGTTGGCATGTGCCAATGGCACACTCGGCCATTAGGGTCGCGGCTTGGTAAGAAAAGCTACCAGCGAGCGTGTTGGCATGTGCCAATGGCATGCGTGGCCAATTTGGGTCGCGGCCTGGTAGGAAAAGCTACCAGCCAGCGTGTTGGCGTGTGCCAATGGCATGCGTGGACAATTTGGGTCGCGTCCTGGTAGGAAAAGCTACCAGCGAGCGTGTTGGCATGTGCCAATGGCATGCGTGGCCAATTTGGGTCGCGTCCTGGTAGGAAAAGCTACCAGCGAGCGTGTTGGCATGTGGCAATGGCATGCGTGGACAATTTTGCCTAGGTTGCACGGTTGCAAGCCTAGGCGCGGTGCTACTTTGGCATGGCTCGACTAGGGCCAAGGTAAGGGTGTTTGGCTTGGCGCAGCCTAACTTAGGCTAGGTGTGGCGGGCATGATTTTCCATTGGCACGGAGGTGCGGCTAGCATGGTTGGCATGCTTTGGCGCGCTTGGTGTGGCTGGCATGATTTGCCATTGGCACAGAGGTGCGGCTAGCATGGTTGGCATTCTTTGGCGCATTTGGTGTGGCTGGCATGATTTGCCGTTGGCACAGAGGTGCGGCTAGCATGGTTGGCATGCTTTGGCGCGTTTGGTGTGTCTTGCGTAGCTAGGGCCAAGGCAGAGTGCATTTGGCATGGCGCGGCTAGCTTGGGCTAGGTGTGGCTGACATGATTTGCCATTGGCACGAAGGTGTGGCTAGCATGGTTGGCATGATTTGGCGCGTTTGGTGTGGCTGGCATGATTTGCCATTGGCATAGAGGTGCGGCTAGCATGGTTGGCATGCATTGGCACGTTTGGTGTGGCCGGCATGATTTTCCATTGGCACAGAGGTGCGGCTAGCATGGTTGGCATGCTTTGGCGCATTTGGTGTGGCTGGCATGATTTGCCATTGGCACAGAGGTGCGGCTAGCTTGGTTGGCATGCTTTGGCGCGTTTGGTGTGGCTGACATGATTTGACATTGGCACAGAGGTGCGGCTAGCATGGTTGGCATGCTTTGGCGCGTTTTGGTGTGGCTGGCATGATTTGCCATTGGCAAAGAGGGGAATTAGGGTTTTGTTCGTTGTAACCCTAATGTTAAAAAATAGTAAAATACCCCCTATTAATTACTGACTACATGCATTAAATGTTCTAATAAATGTGTCAATGGTGACATTAGGTTATTTGGGGTTCTACGACTTTACCCTTTGTTTAAAAACCACCATCAACAACTCCTTACACTAAGATTAATTTCTATTGTTGATACACAAATTTGGTGGTTGATTCCATTTTTCCATTGTTGATACACAAACATTGGTTGTTGACTCCCTAAAACTAAGGTCAATTTCTATTGTTGATACAAAAATATTTGTTGTTGACTCCTTACACTAAGATCAATTTCTATTGTTGATACACAAATATTGGTTGTTGACCACCATTTCTATTGTTGATGCACAAACATTGGTTGTTGACTCCCTAAATAGTTGATGGAGTAGTATTCAACAACTTGTCGTCCAACCTCACCACCACCACCGCCAGTAGCGTAAAACATTTCCAACACCACAAACAACCAGAATCACCATTATTTTCATGAACAACTTTAATTAATCATTCCAACCACAACCAACACAATCTCCCATCATCAAAATTCATCGTTCTAACCTCACCAGCATCACCAACACCACCAGCACACAAAATATCCACCAACACCACAACAACCATAACCACCACTATCTTCAAGACTGATTTTATTTCATCATTCGAACCTGACCAACACAATATTCATGACTGATTTTATCTACATACTACCACCAAATAGCTAAACTCAAACTAGAGAAAGAAGATAATCAATTGATAGATTGAAATACATACCTCCTTCATTGCTGCCGCCACCACCATCATTGTATATCTTGTATCTTCCTCCACCACCATCATCTTCTTCTAATTAAACAGAGATTTGATATCCTCCTTCACCACCACCACGACCTTCACCTCTATTATTTGAAACTAGGATTGCTGATGGATCTTAAATTCGAGCTTGTTACTCTATCGATTGAGAAGAAGAAGAACTTTCAATTGAAAAGCTAAACCCATTAAATCTATAACAGACATCAAAAGAAGAGGAATATTAACATTTGATAATGATTATCAAGCTTGATTTCTGAATCAATCGGTGAAAATCGATCTAATTCAGGTGGTGATGCTTCTTGCTTGTGATGGATTTGCATGAAGCATAAGAGGTGCTGCCAGAACTGATGACGAGATCGGTGGAGGTGGTGGCGGAGGCGACTCTGAAGATGTACTGGCGGAGATGACGATAAAGAAGTTGATTTTCGGTGTTTAGTAATGAAGAAGAAGAAGTATTGAATAGATTAGGGGTATTAAAGGAAGTATCTTCTAATTGAATTTCCTTGTTTTTTAATTAGGGTTATTAATATAGTAGATAAGGGTATTTTTGAAGCCCATGAGAAGGAGGGGCATTTATATAATTCCCACTTTTTTGGCTTAGTTTATTGAAAAACAGTAAAATTTTCTTGTTTAACATATACTTTTAAGTTCAGAGTTATCTGAAATTACAAGTCATATTCATTTTGGTGTGGTCACCATAATAGCTTGAATGTTAGTGACTCGATCTTTGCAGCTCAACTGTGAAGACAATTCAATAATTTGTCAAATTTTTGGTGTACAGTGAATCAATTAAAGTAAGGATGGGACTACACCTTACTGACATGATAAAGACTCTTACTTTTCTCGCTGGATGACAGTTTGAGGGCATTTATCCAGCTTCGTTTTGAATCAACCTTTCTTTTCATATTTGAGAAAAAGACCAGGCAGTAAATCAAATTGATAATAAGAAGAAGAACCAACCACATGCACTCTTCTAAAACATTATTGCATTATGGTCCCCTGCTGGTCAGATATATATATTATCCCAAATTATATGTTATCACTTTCTCTGTTCATGGATTTGGTATCCGATTCCATCTTTAACTTTTCTTATTTTTCTTACTTCCTCCGTTACTTTTTAATAGGCCAGTTTTATTTTTTGAGAAAATTAAGGAAATTATGAGAACTAATCATTGAAAGTGGTCATAAGATATCTTTAACGATAAAAGAAGTGAAGTGAGATGGTCACTTACGACACTTATCACCCAAAAAGTAATTGAAATGGTCCACATAACACTTCACAACGTTAAGAAGTTAAAAGAAAAGTGGTCCCAAAAAATTAAAGTAACATTTGACTTTCCCAATTGGGAAACTAGGTTATTTTTTTTGTAACATTTATTTATAGAAACTGGCCTATTAAAAAGTAACGGAGGGAGTATTCCAAATTATATTATCACAAAAATGGAAGAAATGGCTAGCTAGGACCCATTTAGTGAAGTCCGAACAATTTATTCATATTAATTGACGGAACCCTGATTAAACCTTCTTAATGCAATTAATTAACTTTCTGAATTAAGTTGTTGATAATGTTTTCAATCTTCTACAAATAGATAGATACCACAGACAGACTCTAAAAACACATTCCTAGCTACAAACACTTTTCCTAAGCTTCTGCATTTGTTTCACTCTTTGCTACAAAAAAATAATTCAATTCCAATCTCTTAAATCTCTTTAATATCACCATTTATAACGGCGTTAGAGAGTATTATTACTGATGGTGCATCTGAAATATTGAACAAGTTGATCACTGTACTTGGCAATGACATTAGTCTTGCTTGGGGTGTCAAGGATGAGCTGAAAAGGCTTAAACAAACGTTGGAGGTTGTTGAGGCTAAGACATCTGATGCAGAGAGGAAGCAGGTGACCGATGCTGCGGTTAAACTTTGGTTAAAAAGGCTCAAGCAAGTTTCTTATGATGCTGATGATGTTCTGGATGAATTTTCTTACGAAGCTATGCATCGATCTAATAAGAACAGTAAGGTAAAAGTTTTCTTTTCATCCTCCAATCAAGTTGCCTTTCGCTTTAAAATGGCTCGTAAAATCAAAGATATCAATATTCAGTTAAACCAAATAGCAATTGATATGGAAAGATTTCAGTTTCAAACTACTAGTATTGATACAAGTGGTGGATACCAGCAAGAGCAACGTAACCGGCAAACTACTTCATTATTTGTAGATGTTTCAAAATTTGTAGGAAGAAAAGAAGACAAATCAAAGATAGTAAGGATGTTAACAACGACAAGCATATCGTCGTCAACATCATTACAACCATCTTCTGTAAATTCCGGTATAAAAGAAAAAGTCTCCGTCATATCCATTGTGGGTATGGGGGGAGTCGGAAAGACCAGTCTAGCACAATCTATCTACAATGACAAATCACTAGAAAAGTACTTCGAAAAAAAAATGTGGGTCTGCATTTCTGATGACTTCGATGTGTTTATAATTTTAAAAAACATTATGGAGTCTGTCACTGGTTCTAAATGCGATGATTTCTCAAACTTTGATGTATTAGTACAAAAAGTTAGAGAAAAATTAGAAGAGAAAAAATATTTGTTAGTTCTAGATGACTTGTGGAATGAAGATTCCATGGAATGGGATAAACTCAAACATGTCCTAGACTGCGGCGCTGTTGGCAGTAAAATTATAGTCACTACACGCAGTCAAATAGTTGCATCGGTTGTGGAAGGTTTAATTCCTCCATACAATCTAAATGTATTATCTGAAGCAGAGTGTTGGTCTATTATCGAGAGAAAAGCTTTTTTTCCTGGTGGAGCATCTGAGACTCCAAATATGAAAACTATAGGAAAGGAGATAGCAAAAAAATGTGGTGGTTTGCCGCTTGCTGCAAACTTTTTTGGTGGTCTTATGCGTTCACAGAGGGATGAGAGGGATTGGTTGTCAATCAGAGACAACAAAAGCTTAGAAACCCAAGAAAATCATAATAGTGGCATCATCCCAATATTGAAATTGAGTTATGATTCTTTACCATCCTATTTAAAGCAATGTTTCTCATACTGCTGTTTATTTCCCAAAGATTGGAGATATAATAGAGAAACATTGATTCACTTGTGGATGGCCGAAGGGTTCATTCATCCGTCTAATGGAGGAAATCAAAACTCGCTCGAAGATATTGGTAATGCTTACTTCCTTAGTTTGTTGTCTAGCTCTTTCTTTCAAGACGTAGTAAGGGATGAAGAATTAGGTGACATTAAATCGTTCAAAATACATGATTTAGTACATGATCTTGACCTCAGTTGTTATAAATTTGAAGTTGTTCATCCTGAGTCCATCCATCAACTCTACAATCTCCAAACTCTCAACCTTGATCATTCCGAAAATGTTCACAAGATTCTGAATCAAGGAATTGGTTCTTTGATTAATTTGCGACATCTAGATCTTTCTTCTTCAGATGCCAACCATCTGCCAGATTCTGTTACCAAGCTCACCAATTTGCAGACTTTAAATATCGGATATTGTAAAAGTATTAGAGTCTTGCCCACGAATATTGGTCATCTCCAAAATCTATCGTCCCTTGATATTTCATCTACACCTATCTCAGAGTTACCCGATTCAATCTGTCTCCTCCATAATTTAACCAAGTTCTCCTTCCGCAATTGTGGTGGATTAAAAGCACTACCTCGTAACTTTGGAGGTTTGACGCAACTAAGGTCACTTGATTTGAGTAATACTGATATAATAGAGTTGCCTGAGTCTATGACCAGCAACATCTGTAAATTGGAGTTTGTGCACTTTGGAGAATATTGTAGGTTTCCCGAAGGCATTATGAATTGGGTGGAATTGAGAAGTCTGCAGAATGTGAGAGGTGGTAAAATAGAGGCGGAGAGGGCAAACTTAAAAGACAAGCAAAACATTCAATATTTGAAGCTCCAATGGGATTTTAAAGAACAAGAACAAATACATGAACGGAATTTGGCTAGTAATTCTGTTACAGTGCTGGAAGGTCTGCAACCTCACCCTAATTTGGAGAAACTATATATCATAGGTTTTCCTGGTTTGAAGTTTCCCAAGTGGACGGCATCATCTTCTTGTCTTCCTAATTTAGTGGAATTATATTTTTCCGACTGCAAGAGTTGTGAAAAATTAGTAGGTAAGGAGTTTTATTATTACCATGATTGGAATGGATTCCATCAGGTGTTTAGGTAAGGAGTTTTATTATTACCAGCAAGAAGAAGTAGAAGAAAATGAAGCTTCTGCAAAAGCCACTGCGACTACGTCATTCCCTTCGTTAATCAAATTGAAAATCAGTTGTATGGGAAATTTGGAAGAATGGGTTGCACCTTCACCACCGGATAAGTCCTTCCCTTGCCTTGAGAAAGTAAAGATCCGTGGGTGCTGCAATTTGACATCGATACCAGAGTTACGATTATGGGCTTCTTCTCTCCAGAAACTAGGTATCTGGGACTGCAACAAGTTGAAGGGAGTCTATACTTTATCATCTTAAGAAATCCCATTTGTTTACATAGTTTTTCACACTTGTAATACATTTTTCAAAGCAATTGAATCAATTCTGTGGGGTTATTTTCCTCATCTCTTCCTCCTTGAAGCAGTCTAAATTTCAGTTTTGTATGTTTGTTTATGGTGTTAACAAGATAAGTTAATATGATGAATGCAATGTCAGGCTTGTCAAACTTATGATCAAGAAGCAAAAAGGTCATTCAAGAGCTATTTATTAACCATCTCATCGAAGTAAACACAACCAGTCTTTTTGTTGCAGATTGCTCCTAGCAAAGTTAATGCAGGCTGAGGGTGATTCCAGTAAAAGACTGTGTATTCGGGAAAGAATTTGATTTAATTATCACCCAAAACTGTTGATACATTTGTTTTCCAGAGTAAAGGAAACCAACCATCTAACAACAATCGAATACAGATTTACTGCGGAAATATGGGGGTACAACAGAAAATGTAGAAATGAGAGGTTTCTTAACTTTTTCTTGTTTTGGAGTGATGCCAGTTATGAGATCAGGATATGAGTAAAGCATTCATGGAATCGGCGGATTCAGGACCGTCATTATTCACGCTTGGTATTATGTGCTGTGGAGAAATGAATTTAACAAATTCTCTTAGCTCTGTAAAGCTGGAATGCTCACTGTATGGAACTTCGTACCTAGAAGAAGAGAGATGAAAATGGGCAATGCCCAAGTTTATTTGAATTGCAAGTTTTAAATCCAAACACACGCACAAAATCTAGAAATGAAGAAACATTACCTGATAGTGGTACCCTGCTTAAACCTTCTCCCTGTAGATTTCTTCTTTCCTTTGCCGAAAGTCCACCCAGTTGGTGAAAAAGCAACTATCAGATTGTAACGGTTCTGTAAACGAGTTAACAAAGCAAATATGTCAGTCAAACACAAGTATTCAAGGTGAATTAGACATAGCTCACTCGAAGTATTTCAAGTCAGGAAATGAGTCCATGCAAAAGGTGTAGCCCCTCCCCATGGTAGGCTGAAAAGCCACTTGACTACTTGAGTTTAAGAACATTGAAAGATGTCAACTGATATCAGCACTTTGTTACGTTAAATATAGTGACCCAGTAAGGATTGATAGTCTAACCGAGTATTGATTTGATATGTATTTCATCCGCTTGAAGCTCGCAATTGTCCACATTGGAACCACGTGAATCTGACTCTCGTGTTCATTCACTGTAAACCACTGCATGTCTTCTTTGGAAAGCCCCAAGCATTCAAGAATACGCAGTTTTGCTGCACCTACATATACCTTCCTCCGCAAACAGCGAGCAACCTCTAAGAAAAGCCTTTCCTTCCCTGCGTTGAAATCACTAATGAATTAGAAAGAGATTTCTGTGTTGAAATCTCCAACTTAAACAGCATTTTATATAGATAAAGAAAGCAAGGTGAATATTACCAATCGTATAGCTTCCAATTAGAAAAAGTGTTTTGGGGTTAAAAGTTTCAGCTTGGATGGCATCAATGACGAACTGAATTACAGCCTCCTGCTTTGGAAAATCATACTGCACAGTATACGGAATAAAAGGTTCAAGATTTTGGTAGTAACAAAGTTCACAGAGAGAAAAGAAGTCAAATTATGGGTTGCAAGAAGTTCCAAAATTACATATCAATCTCCAAGTATACGTCAGGACAATCTATATCACAAAATCAATTCTGTTTAGATGTACCTCTGGTTTGCAATAAGTGGTATCAAGGATGAGCGTGCTGATTGGACACGATTTCAAAACAGAAATGTTTGTCATTTCCTCACTAAACCGAAAATCTCCAGTATGTAGAACCGCCTGATGGAAACATGTGGGATTACTAAAAGATAATAGACATCAATGAAAAAAAATGATATCAGAGTTTGTAGAAGAACATACCTTGCCATTGGATGGTTGAAAGAGAATGATAACGGAACCTGGGCAGTGATTTGCGTCCAGACATGTCACGTCAACACCACCTATGTTAATCTTCTGGTTGAGCGGTAAGACTTCTAATCTATCCCATGGAACCCCAATCTTCATATTTACAAGCCGCGCGGTTATTGAGGAGCAATAAATCTTCCCATGGCAGAAGCTCTTTGTAAGACCCTGGTAATCTGCAGTTTGCCAATACTGTAAATTGAATTTATTTGACCAATGGAAGGTTTATCAATGTAAACTTTGATAAAAACAATCCAACAGAATGAGCATAACCCTATAACTCAATTGCAAAACCTTGGTGGTAGAGCTAAGTATCAACTAATTTATCCGTAGTGAGCACTTAATATAAATTCTAGCGTTTCAGAATGTGATTATCCTAGTGGACTGTTAAATGTGAACATAATTTCAGTTATCAACTAAACTGATTTGTGTCTGCACACCGGGTGATATCATTTTCTGTGATAAGTGAAGTTGGGTTCCCATTCAACAGTCCACTAGGAGAATCACTTGCTTCACGACTACATAACTTACTAGACTACAAGAATACCTGAAAAAACATAATGATATTAAGATAGCTTTGGTGCAATTCTATCACCATTGACATATCTCTCAAACGTCTTAGGAAAGAATATAAATCTTAAACATAGAAGGTACAGACTTACGGTCCATATGAAAGTGAGTTAGAAACCAATGTGTACAATCTCCTCTTAGATACCGAAAAGCATCCTGCGAATGACATAAACAAGAATTAGAAGAGTAAAATCAATCCTTGATATCTGACAAACTATTAAACCTAATAGGCAACCACAGATGCTAAGATCGACAGAACATATGACAGAAAAGCTATACCACTCGAAATGGTGTTCCTGGTACAGAACACCATGAAGGTATGTCTCTGACTTTTGTGTTCCTACCATGGTCTCTCGACACAACCCTTTTACGACCAGAATCTTTGCTACTCCTTGCTGCCACAGACCGTCCACTGTTATTATTTCTTTCAACCATGGACTGTCCACTGGAGGCTGGGCAATTTTTTCTCCTATCAACAGCAACGGAACCCGGAAAAAACTCTGTAATTAGCTTATTCCCTGGTAAGTTCCTGCTCTCATCAACACTAATTCTAGAAGACTCCGCATGCCTGCCACCAGCGCGTTGGTTCTCTTTCCTCAACTCATTCAGTGCATGCACAATCTTCTTCCTTGGACCAAGTGCAGTAACTCCAATACTGAGTAGATCCTACATATATATCACAGATCAAATACCATACATACTAGCATTACAAGATTATCTACAGACTGCAGCAACCAAACATATATGTACAGGATGAAACATGAAATTGCAATGACTCGAGAAATTACAAGTGCATACATTTTAGTCAGAAAGCAAGTAAACTGTACAAATCATGGAGTGAGATACAAGCAAACCTCTTCTGTGAGCCAATGCAGGGTTTCCCAATCAACCTCTTCCTTAACAAATGCTTCTTCATATTTAGATAAGCCAAGTCCACGGAGCCACTCAATTACACGAGACGTGTCACCAACTTGTCGAGTCAATCCAGGTGTTGTTTCTGCGCTAGGAGGAGCAACTACGCTTTGCATTTCATCCCTATCAAGACACTCATTGGAATGGACTAATCGCATTTCCTCATTCAGATCAGAAATGTCAGTACCACACAAAGGACACTTAACCAAACCACCATGAGACCCATTTTGTTCACCCCCATTCGCATTTAACTCCTCGCCTATATCCGAACACAACTCCATTAACACATTAAGCTGTGTACCTAGTTCAAAATCAGCTACACTTATATCATCCAAGTGATCTTCGTTCCGAACACTATAACTAGTCTCCGAGGTTCTTGTAGAAGCTAATAACCTACTCTCCACTGAATTTGACAGATAACCCTTCTTCTCATCCAATTCAAACCCTTTTTTCTTAATATCCTCCTCAGATTGTTCTCCACTGAATTCGCTTGAACCCCCATTATCATCAACATCCAAGCTGCAATTCTCTAGCAATGTGGACTCAATCACTTCCAAGGAGCACTCTTCCTGGGTCTCTTCAAATTCATCACTCATTTCTGAAACACCAGTTCCAAGAAAACCACTATTGCCCCATTCAACCAGATTATCCATAGTCGATTCAATTGCCTCCAAGGAGCAGTCTCCTTCAAATTCAGCAGATGCACCACCACCACCATTGCCCCTTCCAACCAATCTATCTCTTTCAAATTCAGCATCAGCACCACCACCATTGCCCCTTCCAACCAACCCATCTCCTTCAAATCCACCAGCTCCACCATTTCCCCTTCCGACGAATCTATCTCCTTCAAATTCACCACCAACACCACCGCTGCCCCTTTCAATCAAACTATCCCTAGTTGATTCAATCACCTCCAAGGAGCAATCTATCTGGGTACAATTTCCTTCAAATTCATTGCCCCTTTCAATCAATCTATCCCTAGTAGATTTAATCACCTCAAAGGAACAATCAATCTGAGTATCATCTACTTTTAATTCATCCCTAGTTAACTCAATCCGATTTAACTGAGCAAAATTAGAACCCCTTACCTCAGAAATGAAACCCTTTTCTGCAACTGAACTGACTTTAATGTTCTCTTTCCCAAGTTTGAGACTTTTGGATTTCCTCTTCTTCTTTGATTGGGAAAAAATCTTTGGTTTCTGAGATTTAAGGTTCTGGGTAAGAGAAATTAGTTGGCTAGGGTTTTCAAAATCATCATCATCATCCGAAATTGGTAGAGTTAGAGAATGTAATTGAGATGATTTTAGGTTTAATTTCTGGTTTGGAGGCATGATTTCGGGTGGGGGTTTCTGCCCTAGAAATCTCTAGACCATTTTATTTGGAGCCCCTCCATCTTCACTGCTCTTTGCGTTGGGGAATGTGAGATGAAAATAAATAAGAGGATTTTAGAATTTTTGGAGGGAGAGACATTGAGCTGGGGTATTTCCGGCATTTTACGTCAGATAAGAAATATGTGCTACTACCGTACCTTGGCCCGGACAGACACGACCCACCATAATAGCTTGTTTGGATTGAACAAGTTGCTTTTTGACATCTAGAAATCTAAAAGCCAGAACTAAATTTGGGTATCGATTTTCAAAATGATTTCTAGAAATCGAAAAGTTAACGTTTCGTGAAACAAAATAGTTTTGCTTCTAACTTTTGTTTCTCCATTTTTGTTTCTGGTATCCTAACTGCAATAAAACTCGTGCTCATGGTTTTTAGACCTGCACGAGTGAGTCATGTATTTAAGAATGCGCAATTGCGGGATACTGAAAGTAATAGGATATAAATTACTATTTCCATCTTTAGTTTTCTGTTAAGGGGTTTTTTCCTAGGTGAAGTTACTAAACTACCCTTTAAAAAACATAAATTATAACCTAAAATCCATATTTATATCCACTTTTTTGTGCAGGTTAAGTCTAGAGAAATCAAACCCCAGCAAGTTCTTAAATATAGGTTATATTGAATTTTTGTTGAGCAAGAAGAAGAAGAGAAAATGGCTTCATTGAGAATGTATGTGATACCCAATCTTCTTTAAAGTGTTGTTGTTTTAAAACTTCATTTGGGTTAGAACTGAATCCACTCTCGACATTGTGTTCATGATGAATACCCCGCCGATTTCTTGTGCCGGCAGTGTTTTAGTTTGAATACCCTGCCGATTTCTTGTGCCGACATTGTTTTTAGTTTGAATACCATTTTAGGATGAATACCATGCCGATATCTTGTGTCGGCATTGTTTTTAGTTTGAATACCATGCCGGGACCAATATAGATCAGAAAGTCTGTCACAAAACTTGTTTGTGCCAGCATGGTTGATTCCCAAGTGTACCGTGCCGATTTGAGGACAAAAACATACATAAAATTTGTTTGAAAAAGTGTAACTTCCGACATGGTACCCCTAAGTATTCGGGGTACTTGCATGTTGACCTTGTTTACTTTCTTGGGTTGGTTCTTCACAAAAATCTTCATGCTCATAAATGATTTAAGGGTGTTTGATCCACAAAAAGTTGTAATTGTGAGTTGTTATCTAACCTATATTAACTTTATTAAACATGATTAAATGCTAAGCATGATTATTAAAGGGTAAATTAGAAATTACATAAATTGGGTAGATAAGGGGCCGGGCACCTCAGAAAAACTATTTAAATCCTTATTCTGTGCTATTAGCATATCCCCCAATTATTTTTGGTATCCCCCAATTGCACGTTCTTTTTTTAAATCACTCTGAATGGTGAAGTGGAATCAAATCTAACAAGACTCGGGAAGATTTCATGGATTAATTATGCCATTTCGCACCTTTAAATTCAGGGAGAGTACCTTAAACCATTGTGCCATGACGCAATTTTTGTTAATAAACAGACTTATTTTAATAGGGGTTTACTCAATAAATACTTTTATTGATTTCCAAAGAGTTTAATGGATTTACAAAGTATTGTGTTATTGGTTGTAAAATTTTTAAATCTCTTTCAAAGTTTATGTTACTCGTTGTAGATTGTCAAAAGGTCTTCTAAAGTTTGTGTTACTCATTGTAAACTTGAAAATTCAAAGACTTTGCATACTTACCTATTTTCAAGATTTTGAGTGACTTTTGTGTATATATTTGCCTTGATAAAAGTCTTGCAAAATATGTAAGATTTTGGAAGACTTTCAAAAAATTTATAAAGATGTTTTTTACTCTCTTTTATTTTATTTCATGAATACGAAGTCTATAAAACTGATATTATAGATGAGTATAAATGATATGATATGATTAATTATTTTAATTAAAAATTGAAATTTTTTTAATTTTAATTATTATGTACAATTGTAAATATAATAATTATTGTAATTTATTGTTACACTCTACTGTATCTTATTGAACAAAAGAAAATAAGTTACATACAATAGAAACTCCTTTAATTAATACTCGATTATTTAAGAAACCCTCTTAAGTCCCGTTTCCATCATCCATAACACAAGATGCATGTATAATCGGATTGTCATCCTTTTTCTTTCTCTCTCAATTTACTCTGCATAACCGAATATCCCAAAAATCTCAAATTACCTCTTCTTCTTCTTCTTCTTCTTCTTCATCAATTCCCTTTAAAAATCTTCAATGACATATCAATTTTTTAGTAGATTTTTGTGTGTTTCCTAGATTTACTGTAATGCTGATTAGGGTAAATTTGGGTAACATTTAAATTAGGTTTTTATGCTTTCAATAAAACTTGTCCTTGTTTTAAAGAGATCTTAGAGTCAGGTTCTGTATATATTTCTCCTGATCGTCTTCTAATGGCTGAATATTGTCATTATGAAGAATATATTAGCCTTAATGGCACTTTGTTAACATGTGATGGTATGTTCATGTATATTGTTTACGACGATTTCCTCCGGCATGACGTAGATCTCTGCAACTCGATACAAGATCCATGACTACCGGTTTTAATTATGACTCTGATGTTATGTGCTTATTACTCCTTGTTATGGGAGCATCAAGATTTGAAGAAGTTATCCAAATGGTTGGAAAGAGTTCCAAAAACCATCCATCAGAAAACATTTGTTTTCTATTTGAATATGTACTCAATACTTTTAATGTGTATTAGATCTTCTATATTTGGGGCTCTCATTAAATGTATTTTTTACTATTCTTTGTTGATGATTTATGAATTTTTGTCACTTATTGACATTTTATTAATATAATTACTCTAGGGGCTCTGTTTAGCCCCTTGTTCCTTCAAAAAAGAAAAAATTTGGCCGGTCTCGAGTCAGGGACAACGTGCCAAATTAATAATTCGCTAAAATTATAAGATAATACATTTTTGATTACCTATGTAGACCCCATATGAAATATAAATTAATATATATATATATATATATATATATATATATATATATATATTCAATACATTAGTGATTTACGAAGACTTTTTGAAAAATGATTCAATTGTCTTCTGTTTTTTTGCTAAAATCAATATCGCATTGAATTTGATCTCTAATTTTTCTTATCATTGTAAGAATTTTTGGTGTTGTTTTCTCATAGCTTAGCAAGAAGTTATTCAATGTGATTGCCGCTTTAATAGTCTCGTTTCATGAAGGGGGCTCTATTGTAGAACTTTCATTATCTTCTTCCACATCTTTATCAGTTCCCATAACGCTCTCGATTATTTATTCATCAATCAACAACTGTGTAACTTTATTTTCTTTCGGATATTTTAGGACATCTTCGACATTCATTGAATTGTGATAGCCATTTTCTCGATCAAATTTTGCAACTGTTGAGTGATTTTACTGTCTGTATGTTCATCCAAACTGTCTAAACTTGTGTTATCTGTTGATCGAAGTTTACAATGACGAAAGCATCAATTTTGTCTAAACTTGTGTTATGAAATTTATCTATAAGTTAATAAAATATTAATTAATATACAATGGTCGAGACGTTTGTTTTGACGTCACCATTGTCTCCCCGTTTACTAATAGCAGATATCGTAACTTTACACCTGGCCAAGCTATCTTCAGAGGCCATCACACGCAAACGTAACAAGTATTTGACCACCTGCACTGACCATGGTTACAGTTTTGGGATTCTTGCTTGTACAGCCTTTGGTGGGATCAGTGACGACACCGAAGCACTTTTAAAGAGGTTGAAGAACTGTATGGCTAATCACGACGCTAATTATAAAATAGGAAGTTCTCAATTTCATACATTAGGAATTGTTATTCAGAAAGGTATAGGAGCACAGCTTGTAGCACGGCTACCTACACCTTCCACTGATGTTGTAAGTTAAACATATTTCTATATATAATAATATATACAAATTAATAATTATAATATTAATTTAATGGTTAATTAATATCTCGTTTAATTAATAAATTTTGATGGTCCCGACAACATTAGTTTATAGAGTTTCTATTGTATATAAAATAATAATAATTTATTTTAATTTAGTTGAAGTTACTATAATAAATAAGCTACAATAAATTTTGTATTTATGTCTATCATGCATATTTCCATATAAAATTTGTTTTTACAACTCTTCTGGACTCTACAAATGTCTGCAAGACATTAGACAACTCTGCATAACTCCGCAGAATTTTACTCAATTCTGTATAATTCTCGCAAAGATATTAATTTTCATGACTCTTTTTAAATCTCTACAAATCTACAAATGCATTTATTGAGTGAACCCATGTAAATTTATATAAATATATTATTATTATTATTTATTTATTTTTGTTAATGAACTGACTTATCTTCTTACTTGAATCATATTAAAGATATTTAAATTTTATTAATAATTTACTAATGTTATTTATAAGCAAATATATGATCACATTAACCATGAATCTACGATTCACGATTCAACATACGATTCTTAAAAATGAAAAGCGAGCCACGAATCCCTTCACGCTTTAAAAACCTTTTTTGTAGTCTTATCATGCCTTTGCCTACGGACCCTGTCTCAAACCCTTAATTCTGACTCTGCATATTCTCGCACGCTGTATCGTATCCTAGCTAAAACAAATTCTTAATTGTGAGTCCATTTTTGTGTACACTCGTCTAAAAAGTGTATATTTGACATTTTAGTTTGATTGGTTAATTAGTTAACAGATAGCCCCATTATCCTCCGTACTTAGAATCTCAACACTCACTACATAACTCTCGAAATTAAATGAATGGTGGAGATTAAAATGTCACATCACAGCAATTGTCAAAGACAACAGCAAAAGCATCCAGTACTATTAAACTCGACGACTTTTGTTATAACACGTGGACATGGAGCACATGATGTTGGATGTTCAAGATCTGTAATATGGCATCCTTCTGGGCAATGCTCATACAGTTTAACAAATCAAGAACTCCATTAAGGCATTTCACGCTACATTGTGTTTCACATTCATGGCGACTTATAGCAGTGTTAGATTTTTCTATACTTCTTCTGCTAGACATCCGGCACGTTTGATCAAATATTCCAGCATAAGGATTCTCTACATTTACATACATGATTAACACATAATTTTTTTTATGGTTAAATCAACATAAACGGAATAAATATTAACAGAAATAATTAGCCAGAAAACAAAAACTAAATGTTCTCTCCTTATCTTCAACAGAAGATCATAAAAAAATTTAACCATAATGAGTCGACGAAACCAAGTCAAACAGGATATATTACTTACCATGCGGAATGGTACCCAGGATCATCAAAGTACCCAGGACAATCAAAGTAAAACCAACCAGAAAAGCAGAAATGTTTCTTGAAGCCATGTGATAGATATCAATATTGCTTCGACCAATTTATAGTAATTTATAATCAAAATTTCTTTTATTAAAGAGGCATAAATAAATAACAAAAAGTCCACTTATTCTTGAAACACAAAATTGGTTAAAAAGACCAAAATCAACAAATCCTGGGAGAAAAAAACATTTAGATTTTGATACTGTTTAAATGGACAAAAAGGTAAAAATAGTCAGGATGTAAACAGTTTCATCCTACCCATTTTCAAATGCTTTTTCTTATTTTTAATTTACATCAGGATGCATCCAGTTTCATCCTTGCTATTTTCAAGTTTAAGTCAGGATGAATCCAGTTTCATCCTTCCTATTTTTTTGGTGTCCATTTCACCCATACTAATTTTTACTCGTCCATTTGAACCATGTTTTAAAAATATTTGGACAAATGACCCATTTTCGGATTATTTGAGGCGTACCTTTTTCTCCACCTACCTAGATTAAGGGGATAAGAGGTGTTTAAATTATCCAAAAATACTAAATTAGCTTCACTATTAAAATTCAACCCTACAAGCCTAATCTTCCTAAATGTAAAACCTATTCAAATCCCTTTTAAACTACAGGATCAGGATCTTTTAACAAAGCGGTTTGACAAACCTTTTTGACAAATCTCCTAATCAATTGGATGAAGACAATCTGATGGCCCATAATATTCATGACGTGGCGATATAACGACCTTTATTTTGTTGGCTCAGTTAGCCGAGCCAAATTTCTCTCATTTTTTTTTTTGTAAAAATAAAATAAAAACAAAGATTTGCTTATATTTCCTCCACGAAATAAATACGATCTCAATTAGGTTTCTTTTTTCTCAAGTCTTTCTTCTTTTTCTTCGCCTACTCCTCTTCCTCGTTGATTCTTAAGATTCTGATTATATGCGTTCACATAGACACTACAATTTCCTTATAATGATTACTGCATAATTGTTACTCATAGAAAACAAGGCATGCTCGCATCTAATTGCGATCTCTAATCCACATTTTACGAAAACAGAGGTACTTTGTTTCTGCTATCACCTCTAATATTGTTCTTGTATTACCTTTATCACTACCGTACTAATTAATATGCTCATGTCTTTCCTGAATTCTAAAGAATGACTATGCACAAGTCGAGTTTTTAATAGAACATAGAAAAACTCCGATGGAAGTAGCCTAACAATATTTTGGATTTATGCACCTAGCAATTGTTTTAGTTTAGTTTAAGGTATAAGAAGTAGCCTGACAATATTTGGGATTTATGCACCTAGCAATTGGTTTAGTTTAGTTTAAGGTATAAGAAGTAGCCTGACAATATTTTTTTGTGATTCCAGGAGCGATGGATGATTCACCTATTCCTGGTACTTTGACTCCAAAGAAGAGAAATAATAATCTAGAAACACCTTATGAAGGAATGCAATTCAACAGTTATGAAGAAGCCAATGAGTATTATATTGAATATGGACAACGCAATGGTTTTTCGATTCGTGTTCGATCAACAAATAGAACTCGGATAGGTGTTGGAGAAGTGACAACAGCTTACATGGTATGTTCTCGGGAGGGAAACAAAGTAAAAACTGACAATATAAAAGGGGTGGATAAAAAAGCGTGTTGCGAGACTATACAACGTGGGTGCACGGTAAAGATGCAAATTCTTCTTAATGAAGACAATAATATGTGGAAGGTGATGGCATTTTCAGACGAACACAATCACAAATTTGTGTCACCACGAAAAAGAATGCGTATGAGGACTAATAAATGCATGCCAGAAGATGTAAAGGATATGACAGAAAAAATCCATAAAGAGAATATTGAAGTTGGAAAAGTTCCTGTAATCCTTGAGGGTCAAAATATTGTATTTAATAAAAGAGATTGTTGGAATCATCTACGCAATGTTAGGCACAAAAATTTAGAACTTGGTGATGCCCATGAGCAATAACTTCTGACCTTGCAAATTTGTGACAGGAAGATGCAGAGAATGAGAGAAAAACTTGCAGAATGGACGCAATGTAAACTCGAAAAGGATGCATTAGTTTGACATCTTCAATTTTTGATGGCAGTACGGTTCAAATCTTGACGACCAGTATTGTTTCTTTGGTAGTATTAATTTGTGAGGTTAAGGTTCTATTCATGGGGTTAGCCGACACCAACCTTAGAAAACACATGACGAAGTTCATAGGCCATAGAAGGCTAAAGCCTAACTTCTTTGAACAAATACACTAATATATTAACTATACAGTAGTGCTACTTGCTTACGAAATTTCATCATCCTTTTTTTTTTTTTCAAACTAAACATCGTCAATTGCAACACATTACTCTAAATTATACTTGTAATTGGTTTATCGATTTACAACTGAAAAATTATAAACAATCTTGGGTTATCGTGTTTAACAATAACATTGTCCTCAATGGTATCAACGACCCAAACACTAAATTGGACAAATTCAGGACCTTTATCCTACCAAAATCTACGACCCAAACACTAATCGACTCTAACTAAAATGCCTATTTATTTTACTTTTTTCAGTTTATTTTTACATAGTGTTTTTGGTTGGCTGGTAAATGCCCTGTGGAGTTGGGTGAGTTCATCGCTAGTGCGCCTCTAACTCCACTACTTAAACCGGGAGGCGGTATTAGGCCTATCGCAGTGGGTACGGTTTGGCGTAGGTTGGTGTCGAAGGTGGCTGCTTTTTCTGTCGGCAAAGATATGTCGTCTTATCTAGGTGATTACCAATTCGGTGTTGGTGTACCTACTGGTGGAGAAGCTATTTTACATGCTGTAAATCGCCTTCTTGAATTGAAAGGTCACTCGGAAAAAATGTCAATGTTACTCATTGACTTCTCCAATGCTTTCAACATGATAAGCAGATCTCATCTCATCAAGGAGGCTCCATTGTCCAGGTATTTCTCGCTGGGTAGAATTTTGTTACTTGAGGCCTGCTAAACTTTATTACGATCATTATATTCTTTCTTCTGCACTTGGAGTTCAACAGGGTGACCCACTCGGTCCCCTGTTATTTGCATTGACTCTTCACCCCCTGGCGAAGACTATTGCTTCTCAATGCAAACTCGACTTGCATGCTTGGTAACTTGATGATGGTACAATTGTTGGCGATACTTTGGAGGTAGCTAAGGCCTTGAAAATAATCGAATCAGAAGGACCATACAGGGGTTTACATCTAAATATAAAGAAGACAGAAATATTTTGGCCTTCTTTGGATCCGAGAAGGTCGATGAGGGTGTTTTCCTACGATATTGGTAGACCTTCTAATGGTGTTAAACTCTTGGGTGGACCAAAGAGTTTGGATATGAACTTTATTAGCGACATGGTGTTGAGCAGGGTGAATAAGACTGTTCAACTAATGACTACAATCAAAAAACTCAAAGACCCCCAAAGTGAATTGCTATTACTTCGCAATTGCACTGGAGTTTCTAGGCTATATTTTGCAATGCGGACTACCAATCCTGCAGCCCTGCAAGCAGCCACCGATCTCTTCCTCGATATTTAATTGCTTCGTATATTTGTAGCGTGGGGCGAAGAATTTTATCGTAAATATTCGGATGGTTAAGAGTTTTATCCACTCAATAATAGTTGGTTAATGGGTTTACCATCGGATATGTAATAGTTTCTTAACGGTTGGTTAAGGGCTTTGGACATTGAAAAATCAGTTGCTCAAGGATTTCAGTATGGGAACAATTAGTCGGTGAAGTTATGTAGGCACCTAATGTATAGTGGGTGAAGATATGTTGCCATCAAATGTTTACAAATTAAGTTGCTCGAGCATTTTAATCACATTGCGGTGCTGTGAGTTGTTGGAAAAGTCCATATAATAGGATAATGCGGTAATAAAACAAATTTAGAAAATTTCCTTTTAATCATTATTTTCAATCATTCAATTACTACATTTAGAACATACAAGAAAAATAATAAATTACAAAGTCATTAAGTTTCTGAGACAAAAGCGTGAGCAAGTTAACCTTGCACTCGCACTTACCTGCACCTTGTGGATGTTTTGGATAGGCAGACTGATTTCTGGCTTTGCAATGTAGAGTTGCATTAATACGTGTTTCTTGAACCACAGCGATCGGTTCCTCTCACCCCTTCTAGAGATCAAGTGAAATCATTTTTATGCCATATGGCACACTTTTAAAACAGGAGGATGCACGGGTTTTAGTGAAAGGGACTAAATATGAGGAAACTATAAGAAAAGAGGATGTACATGTCTGATAAATAAGAGAGGTCAAAAATGGTCTACAACAAAGTTGAGCAAATAATTTCAATCAAACTCATTTATGAAACTTTTAACATATTCATGCTAGCGCAAACACCAATGCTAAGCCAAATTATTGAAGGAAAGTAATTTAATTGATCGAGATAATAACAAAATTACCTGGTTCCTCAACCTCCCATCCGGCTCGACCCGGCACCGGTAGTACTTGTCCGACTACGCTTCTTGTGTTTTAGCACGAAACTTCTTCTTGAGATTTCAGAACTCATCACTATAACTCCCCATCATCCTAAAATTGGCACGGGTTAAATGTAGGTCGAGAATAAAATCAAAAACCTCATCATTACAAACACTAATATCTTACTTGTTCGGCTTCCCTTCGGCGGCGCTAGTTTCTTCAATCTCTTCTTCGTCAAGTTCTTTGTAACCCCGGCTCGTCCTTCTGCGAGCAATAACAATAATCGTTACTGAATAATATAATAGTATACTCCACAAAAAATTATGAAGGAACACAACAAATTATTAAACACGGAAATGGTTATGCAGTTACGATATTGCTACTATTCTTGGTATATCGTGAACACCGAGGCTCGGCTGAAGCAAACATCGAGACGAGAGAGATGATTGACTATGAAAAAAGTAAACAAGCTTCTCCTTCCAGGTGGAGATTAGTCTAAAGAGGTGCCTAGCTATCAACACATAACAATACTCATTAACTCAAAAACGTGACAAAGACACATTCGCTTAGAAATTTGAAAATATTAATCTTTGGGAATTTAAAGAGATTTTCAACGAAAGGTGATGCAGAAGAAAATATCAAAAATAAACTGAATTAGAAATACAAAATGAAGTTGAGTTACTATCCCAAGATTGATGTATGCCTATTAAATATGTAAATCCAACAATTAATATAAATTGATCGGGGGCCTAGAAGCAACACTTTCAATATTGCCAAGTAATCACTTTAAGATGGTAAAAGTGATCAATGGATGTGCAAATGAGCTTTCGAAGAAATTTAAGGGAAGTGCCAATATATACGAGAAAAAATTCTTAGTACTGATTGCAACCTACGACGCGCCAAGGAAATTTCCGGACTAGAAGTGCCAAAATTAACAATTTCAATTTCACTACTCAAGCGACCTCTATAGTACAAAAAGTGTATGAACAATGTGTATTAAAAATATAGAACAACTTCGTTGAAAAGGCAAAAGAAGAAAATGTATAAACTTACAAAATAACTACCTCAATTAACTTCTTTTGTTCTAGCGGCCCTGTGCCATGTTGGGGGAAGAAAAACCTTATGTGCATGATTGGTGATGGCAATTATACTTTTGTCTAACTCTACTTTACTTGTTTTAACTCTACTTTAATTGCGGTGTTGCACATCACCCCTAGGCATATCTTTTACTAATTGTTTATTAGATAGCTGACAGAATGGCTCTAGGTTTTTGTCAATTCTTACGATACTCGATTAAAATTGACTTTGATAAATTAAGAAAATATAACAAACAGTTGAAGTTTTCCGGTTACTATCGGTCTTAGCGAGCTAGACAAAAGGTAATTTAATATCGAACACATGTAAAACGAATCTCTTTTCCAACAATTATAGTAAGGCCTTTTAATTGATCTCACAATTATATACAAAACTGAAAAAACAAGATAAGATGTTTGACTTCTAGTTCCTTACATTGCACAAGCCCAATCATTTGGTCCAAAAAGACATCTTTGGAGCACCGGCAGCGCCCTACGACCTCCACGAATAACACCACGACCCCTTCTTCTGTAGTAGGCCTTCTATGCAGCCTCACATTGCAACAAGCGTAAGAAATCAAAAAAGTTCCTTATATGAGATGACTATGATTTAAAAAACACGTATTAATACAACTCAAGATAATCTAGAAACTTCACAACTTGGGTATTTAAAAACTTACTTCATCTTTGCCTATCTTCATTTCTGCGAATTCCATCAATAAAGCTCAATCAGTTCTTATGAAACATCAAGACAATAAGGCGACCATAAACATGCTTGAGCAAGATGCCGGTTCTATTTGTTTGTATGTCTATCGATCAATAAAACGAGATGAAACAAAAATGAATAAACACTGCAATATAAACAAGAACAAATAAATGAAATATTCCCTTCTTCAATTCCCTACAACATAAAAGAAACCCAAATTCCCAGTGACCTTTGAACAAATTAGAACTGAAAATGTGAGAAACAAATGTGTATTTCATTACTAGTTCTTGTCTTCTATTTTGCAATTGGATTATATACGCGAGATAATAGTGCAAGGGATCTGCTCGCCTACAGATTTTTGTGATAATCCCCACTCTACTTTCACATCATAATCACTCTGAAGAAACAAAACATTGAAATTTGCTTTTTCAGTTCCCTACAACAATATTTGAATCCCCAAATTTAAACAGATAAAATGAAAACCATGAAATTATTTACATGTTAAATCCCTAAAAAATTAACATCAGAATCAACCCATAGGCCCTAATCAAAACTAGATGAAAAGGAAACCTGAAATTGAAAAAGAAAAGGGTTTCTGTTGATGGTGTATGCGGGCGATGGTGGTGATTTCTTATCGATATATTTATTGGGTTAGAAAATGCAATATGGTCTTGGTTAATTGTGGTTGAGTTAGTGTTGTTCGAGCTGTTGCTCCGGTGGAGTTGGTTGGCCGGTCAGGGGACAGGAAGTGAAACTATGACCGGGAACATACTGGATGAGAACATAATTTGGATGAACAGAAACTAAGGTAGTAAAACAGTAATAAAGTAAATCTACATATTCTAACACTCTCAAACGAGATCGAGAAATCCCAATCCCAAAGACCCATTTATGGTTTCGATTTCTTTGATCTGGAATGCTTTCTCTCTATATTCTAAGTTTTTCACATATGAACTAGATATGAAAATGGTAACTTAAATTCAATTCGAACCAAATCTCCACATAAAACCAGCCAATTTAATTCCTTGCTCTTCTCTCGGCCAATTTCTCAAACACTAGGTGTCCACTTGACTTGAACCAACAGCCATAGGATAATCAACAACATTCATAGCGACGAGAGGTATTTGCTTGAAGCTAGATGCTACTATTAGAAAAAGATGGGTTTCAAATCTAATTTTTGGGTAGTAAGAGTTACGGATCGAGATGGTATTGAGATCATTAGATTTTTGAAGTTTCGGTAAGTGAAAAGGTTTTAAGATGATAAATAATTGGGGTTTTGTACGTTGATTAGATGAGTGAAAGAACTTAGGGGTTGGTGTTGATGGTGATGGAAAAAGTGATGGAGATGAAATTGCAGCAATTAGAGATGTAGAGATTGATGAAAGGGTTTTTTTAATAAGATTAGAAAAACTTATGGGCTTGGTTTTTAGCAAAAGCGAGAGAGATGGACGAGAGCGCGAAGGGAGCGACGGACGGAGAAATGAAATTAGGTTTTAGCAAACAAAGTTGTGTGGTAGTGATAGAAAGTGAAGTGGATAAGGATAAGGATATCTAGTCATACGGGTGAGGACGAGGGATTACCAAAAAAAAAAAAAAAACGTGGATTACTAAAAACTTTGGACGGTGAAGATTTTGTCTGAGATTCTCATACGAATTGACAAAGTGAAAGTGTGTGCTTTTTTTTGTGCTAAATGAATTCCCTTCGTTCGATTTATTTATCAACCTTGATACGAAAAAATTTCAAAGAATATTATATAAATTGAAATAATCATGGATGTTGTTATCAACCATCGACTATAAATAAATTCGAATATATATACAAGAAGGAATTGGTAAAAATGAGAAATGTATTCGATGATTGTTTATGACTTTTGACTAGAAAAATTTTTGAAGTCTAATGATGGTAGATTTCGGGTTCAGTAGGAAGATCCGACTTAGGGATGAGTTCATTAAAAGGAGTAACACGACAAAAATATGTAAGTACAATATATCGATGAAGATTACGAGCTAAGGCGAAGAAGTCATTTAGAATAAATTGACGAGAATACGTAGATTTAGGGTTCAAATACATAGATTTAGGGTTCATATATGATGATTCTATCTTAGTGGAAGAGCTCATTAATCAGTATGAATCAGAGAAATGAGAAATCGAATCGATAGTTTATGATGAATCCTAAAATGCACTTGAAATAAAATATGACAACACGTGGTATGTAAATGCTCAAGCAAACTTCATAAGATCGATTCAATTCTAAAATTAGATTAATTTGTCTTGAAATCATCCTTTGAAAATCTCAGAGTAGTTTTTAATGCCATGTATAAGAATCGCCTACGGCCATAATGGTATATAGCTTTGTTTCTTGTATGCAATAGATACAAACCCCGTCCAAAATATAATGCATAACTACTCATGGAAAACCATCAAACCATGCATATATAGTCGGAGATGGCTCCTCTTTTGATTGATCGATTTGTCTAGTTGTAGTGGCCCAGGGTTTTTTGACTTAGTAAGCTTTACAATTGCCAAGTCATAAACACTAAAGCCAAATAGTAACGCCATGGATTTGATAATTGGAATAATTGTCAACCAATGGATGGTGGATAGCTAAATCTATTGGCTAGAAGTATTCAACCTCTAAAGCAATCTTTAGTGCCTAAAACTAGTGGTTGAATGCGATAGCAACGTTAACAATCTTACAGTTGGTATAGGTGTTTAGCAAGATAATAATTTGGTGGCTGATGATCATTTACTTAAGTATTTGAGACTACTTGTTACTAGCGATGGTGCGGGGCTTGGTCCTTTACAATGTCGTTTAGCTACCTTACCTATCAAAGATGGTGGACTTGGTATTTACACCATGGTCGATACCAGGCACCTATTGTTTTCTCGCTTCTCGAGCGGACTACTTGGTGCAAAAGGTGATCCTTGGTGATTCATTCTCAACAGACAAGGGTTCTGCCTATCTTTTTTCTCTTCAGAATTTTATCCAGGTATGTGGATTACCTTCTACTTATTGTGTCGATGTTGCTGCCCCTCCTTCCATGCACTCCCTGGCAGTTACTTACTTTGATACAGTTAAGAAGCAAATCCCCCACCGGTTTACTATGTCTGCAAGAGATTCTATTTTGTGGCAGTGCAATCGTGTCAAGCATGCACAGGATTATTTATTGGCTGTACCCATTAGTGGACTTAATCAGTGCCTTGGTCCTAGACAATTTAGAGCTGTGCTTTGCTATCGCCTGGGTATTCCACTGTTTGTTGAGAATGGCTTATGCCCAAGCTGCAACAAATCCATGGACATCTTTGGGGATCACGCACTTTATTGTGCCAAAGATATTGGTCCTAAGTTTCGACACGATATTGTTCGTGATGTTGTTGCTTGACATTTGTTACAAGGCGGAGTGTGCCCGCGCGCAAGGAGGTTCCTCTGCGGGTTTCTGACGATGACGACAAAGGTTTGAAGCCTGTTTGACATTCTCGTGCTCCATTGGGAGAATGGACAAGATGTTTGTATGGATGTCACGGAGTATCACCCTTCACCGGTGAAGGGGTTAGATCTTTTGTCCCGAGGAAAAAAGCTATATCTAGTGTTTGTTTCACGAAAACACACTAAATATTTGGATAAGTGTGTTTCACACGGCCATGGTTTGGGTGTCCTAGCTTTTACCACTTTAGGGGAACTTGGCGAAGATACTTTATGTTTTTCAAGCGTCTGAAAAATTGTTTAGTTAGCAATGACGCTAGTAGTGGTTTTGGCAATTTTATTTTTCATAGACTAGGAGTTGCTATTCAAAGAGGTGTTGGAGCCCAGCTTGTCGCTAGGTTACCAATCCAGTAGCTTTATTATTTTTTGTTTAAAATCAATGTTCGAAAGATAAATTATTTTTTAATATTAAATATATAATATTTAAGTAATTTTTTATACTTAATTCAGTTTATTTTTATATTATATGAGTTGGAAATCGACATCTTTGTGCAGCGTTGGAAGCTTAGGAGCCAATGAAGCTACTGAAAAAGTAGAAAGTGTGCGTGTCCAGAATTGTAATTTTACTGATACTCTTAACGGAGTGAGGAACAAAACATGGCAGGGAGGCTCTGGATATGCAAAAAAAACATATTATTTGATCAAATTAACCTTGAACGAGTACATAATCTTATTGTAATAAAGATTTTTTAGGATAATATACAAAAACCTAGACTAATTCTTTATGTTCACTATTGCAGCCGTCTACCATTAAAATTAGTGATATAACGTTAATGGAATTTGAGGATCTTCGACAAATGCCGTAGTTATAAATTTGAATTGTAGTAAAACTGTTGCTTGTACGAACATCATAATGAACCAAATTAGTATAAAAACGATAAATCTTCTGCCGTGACCTCTTCTTACTGCGTGAACGCTCGAGGAGAGGAGAGCGATGCATCTCCAAATGTTCCTTGTCTACAATGATATAGTTTTCGATTTTTTTTTATTTGTTTCACAGTGGCTCCAAAAGTGTTCATGTATTTTGTTTCATTATTAATTCCATTTTGGTTCACAAGATTTACATTGTTATAAAAAAAAAAGGGAAAATGGGTTATATGAGCAGACACTATAAAGTACGAGAGTAATGGGCTTGTAAAATATGGGTCTGGATGAAAAAGACACAAAAATATTTAGTCATATATACCATTACTTTAAACTCTATTCTTTATTATATCATTTTCTCTCTCCAAATTAGAATTAATCGCGAGAAAGGTCTTAACTTCCCAAATATAAGTCGGATTTTAATAAAATTCGAAAGGGCTCGAAAATCTCTACAAAACAAGATCCATTGTTGATACGAAATTCGAAAAAAAAAATTATTTTTTAACCCGAGCCGAGTATACATTATGCACCCCGGTGCAGCATGGCCAAAATTTGTTTCCTATAAAAATATGCATTATGCACCCAAGTGTAACTTGGCCAAATTTATCTTTCATACCAGTATGCGTTATGCACCCAGGTGCAACCTGACCAAAATATATTTTTTGTAAGAATATGCATTATGCACTCAGGTGCAATCTGGCCAAAACATTTTTGATTTTTTATATACGGATCAGAGAAATATACATTATACACTCTGGTGAAAAAGGCAAAACCTATTTCCTATAAAGAATATGAATCATGCACTCGGGTGCATATTGTGTAATTCGGGGATAAATCTAGGTTTATCCTACTAATTATCTGCAATATAATATACACAACCAAAATCGTTTGTTCATGATCTCGTGCAATTAATTCGCCACCATTTCCATTACATTCACCTTCGACACATAAACCAAAAGCAAGTATTCAAAAACAATAGAATGGGAACAACAAAAAATATACATTATGCACTCGGGTGCAACCTTACTAAAATAATTTTTTCTGTTAGAATATACAGTATGCACTCAGGTGCATCTTGTGTATTTCGTGGATAAATCTAGGTTATAGTATTATATTAGTTAGTTTAAAGTTATAGTAAAGAAAGTATTATTCTAGTATCAACTACAACTCTAATAGCAAACAACATTCATTATTGCCATTTCATCCATTCTACACACAACAACTTCATTGCAACCTTACCAGCATCACTCCAGGAACCCTATTCTCACTGCCCCAAACCACAAATATCAGTACCACCCATATTTTTTCTCTAATTTCAAATCAAGCTCTACTCCATCTTTGCATGTCCATCACACACTCCTTCATGACACATCAACCATACAACCACCATCATAACCACAACAACCATCACCACCAGTTCAATGGCAGACAACAACCATTAGTTCAAACGGCAACAGATCCATCTCTGATTTTCTCATCCTGAAATCGAACTCAAATTCCAATTATTCATAATAACAACTTCCAAAAAGCATCATAGTAATCACTTAGTTGAACCCACAATTAGCAGCAGCAGATCAATCCTAAAACCCATCGAAACAGCAGTAACCATCTTCTAGTTCTCAACTAATCCATCTCCTTATTCATTACAGATTTAATGAGATCAACACATGAAAATCAACATCTTCTTATCTATCTTGTTACAACGTCTACCACATTCAAAACCTATGATTCTCTTTATCAATTTCTCTAGAAAAGAAACTCAGATTCCCATTATTTCCCCAATTCAAGCTAAATCCATCCATCCTTGCATTCTCGAACTCGAATCATCTCTGTAAACAAACACAAATTCTAAGTTCGGCAACAAGATAATGATAAGTTTAATAACACTGCATAATCTCACACTTCAGTTACACTAGTCTCCAGCCTGTCACTTACTCTGATTTCCATTATGGAAACAGTCTGTCACTACTTTACACATGTCCACTTTCTAGTGGCTCTCTCTGAGAGTTCTCATTGATAGTGTATTCGGCCTGTAATAAAAGGACATTGTCTTCATCTTCTTTTCTTTAATCAAGAACTATATTTCCTTATGTAAAAAGGTGTGTGTCAGGTATTTTCATTTCAACATTAATGGATTCCATATTATCAGTTTCTATTATGGTATCAGACCGAGAGATCGGAAAATATCTCAGGTTTTTCGATCCTTGCTTCCGCTTCATAACTTCTTTTCAATTTTTCTTTCATTTTTCAAGCTTTCTTATCTCTTCATCAATGGAGAATCCCACTGCAACTTCGATTCCGAACATTCCAATTCATCAACTTACGCGATTTGTTAATATCAAACTCACTGACAGCAATTACATCACATGGAAAAACCTAATGATACTTGTTGTTTGAAAAATTCAAAATCCAACACTATCTTGATGGATATCATCCATGTCCTCCTTAGTATACAAATCCATGAAATAAAACGAATGGAATCGAAAATCCTCTTTACCTCTTGAATGTATTGATGATGATACATCAATCATCTTGTGGATACATTCAACAATTTCAGAATTTGTTCTTCCTTATTTTTCCAGACCTGAAACTTCTCATGAACTTTGGAACAACATTGATGAACGTTTCTCAAGAGCTTCATCAACTCATTCGCTTAAATTACGCACCAAGCTACTCGCTCTTAAACAAGGTGATAAATAGATCTCTACTTTGATAAATGAAATCAAGATGATCTCTGATCAACTTGTTGTTGCTGGAGAAGTTGTCTCGGATCAAGAACTTGTTGTTGTTATGCTATCGACTCTTAATTCCGATTATATACCATTTTCCACTGCTATGCGACATCGTCATCCTAGAATTTCATGTATTGAATTACAAAATCATCTACTTAGTGAAGAACTAGTTATTGCAGATCGTCAACAAACTTTGCTTTCAGAATCTGCCAACAAAGCCTTTGTTGCTCAATTTAATGTTTTTCGATCATCTGGTAGAGGTTATGGTGGTCGTTCAAGTAGTTTTCCAAGTGGTTTTAATTCCAACTATGGCAGACCTAATGCTAGTAGATCTGCTTACTCATTTGGTAAAGGGAATACTAATACATTCTCAACTGGTAGAGGTGCAAGTACTTCATCCTCTGCAACAACTTCTGCTATGAAACCACCTCAAGGTTTGCATTCTTCAAATTATTATCCTAATTCATCTCCTATTGAATGTCAAATCTGCTGCAAAATTGGTTATGGTGCATTAGAATGCAGAAATAGACTCTACTTCTCTTATCATAATGATCATACACCACTTCACTTGATTGGAATGCTTTCCTGTGCTAAAATAAAGGAAGAGAATCCATGGTATGCTGACATTGGTGCCAATCTTCATGTTACTTCTGATGAAATGAGTTACAAGCTAGCAATACTAATGAAGGTGTTGAACCAATTCAGGCATCAAATGGAGAAGGTATGTCCATTACTCATTCTGGTTTTTCAATCAAATCTACTCCAAATCATAATTTTCACTTGGATAATATCCTTCTAATCCCTCAAGCATCACAGAACTTACTTTCAGTCCACAAGTTTACTTCAGATAACAATTTTTCAATAACCTTTGATGCTTTTGGATTTTGTGTGAAGGATTTGTCAACAGGGAATACACTTTTACAAGGCCCACACATTAATGGGCTATACCCTCTACATTTCATTCATCAATCAGATAAAAAAACTCTTTCTACTGTCATCACAACTATTTCTGCTGAAGTATCGAATAAAAGACTAGCACATCCATCTTTTCAGACTATGAGACATGTTTCCAATTCTCTAAATTTTTCACATGTAATAAAATCCACCATATTTTTTAATGATTGCAAGTTAGGTAGAAATCATAAACTTCCATTTACACTTTCTAGACATTGTAGTTCTAACCCTTTAGAATTACTACATCTTAACTTATGGGGTCCTTGTCCAGTTCAATCCATTTTTTGATAAAGATATTATATCAATATAATTGATGATTATTCCAAATTTTGTTGGTTATATCCATTGAATGACAAATCTGATTTCACGACAATATTTTTAAAGTTCAAAGATCAAATTCAGAATTCTTTATAATGTACTGTTGTGACAATAAGAACTGATGGAGGTGGTGAATTTCTTGACAATGAAATAGCTTCTTTTTTATCTACTCATGACATCTTTCATGAAGTTACTTGTCGTCATACACACTGAGCAAAATAGTGTAGTTGAATCCAAGCATAGACATCTACTTGATATTGGAAGAACATTTCTTATCCAAATCTGGTAATTATGAATCTTATTTGAAGCTTTTTCTACTGCAAATTATACTATCAACAGGCTTCCAACAAGATCTTTAGGAAACAAATCTCCATTTGAAATCTTATTTCATCAGTCTCTAGATTACACTTATCTTAGACCATTTAGATGTGTTTGCTTTCCCTAGATAAGACCATATGCACCTCACAAGCTAGCTCCAAGAAGTATTTCTTATATCATAATTGGTTATAGTCAGCATCAAAAAGGATATAGATGTCTAGAACTTGCTACTTGGAAAATTTATGTCTCCAGACATATCAAAGTCACACATATTTCGCCAACTTTGTTTGATTCCTTTATTTCTAATACAACACCATCGGCATTTTAGTCTTCTCCTACTTCTACTGATTGCTACTCCTTCTATAGCACAGCTCGCTACTCCAGTTTTTTTCGATGCTTGTATGCCTACTACAAGTACCATCTCATCTTCCAGTTTCATTATCCCGATACATCAAGTTTGTCATATACTTCTCCAGTTACCAATGAGCATGCAATGACTACCGATGCAAATCGGGTATTTTCAAGCCTAAGGTATAGTCAATACGCATTTTCTTTACCGCCACATTACAGCTAAGCAAGTCTTGACTCTGTCAACTAGATATAGTCATTCAATTAAACATCCATAGTGGAAAGTTGCATTGCATGAGGAACATCAAGATCTGGAAGATGCAGGTACCTTCTCTATTGTTCCTCCTCATACTTATCAAAATGTTGTAGGATGTAAGTGGGTGTTTAGAATTAAACAAAATCCATATGGAACTACAAATAAGTTTAAATCTAGATTGGTGGCTAAGGGTTACAATCAGTAAGAAGCTCTAGATTACACACAAACATTTATTCATGTTGCTAACCTGCAACCATTAGAGTCATTCTTTATTTACATGTCAACTTCAACTGGTGAGTCACTCAATTAGATGTGATTAATGCTTTCCTTCATGGACAACTTACTGAAGATGTCTACATCACTCAGCCTCCAGGCTTTATTGACCCTCTTCATCCCACTTATGCGTGCAAACTTCATAAAGCTCTATATGGCCTTCAACAAGCTCCTAAAGCTTGGTATGAGAAGCTACTTACTGTATTGGTCTCTTTGGGGTTTACTTCTTCTACTGCTGATTCATCTCTGTTTATTCAAAAATGCAACTCCAGACTTACCTTAGTTTACTGCAGTGATCTTATTCTTCAATTACAACAACATTTTCCCATCAAGAATTTGGGAGTTGTTCACCCTTTTTGGGGTTTGGAAATCAATAGGAATGCCAACAACCTGTTCATGTCTCAAACCAAATATGCATTAGAGCTATTGGATAAGTTTAATATGGCTGGTGAGAAACCATGCACTTCTCCTCTTCCTACTCATGGATAACTTATAGCTTCTTCCGGCTCTTTGCTTCCTGATCGAACTCCTTACAGATCTTTAGTTGGTGCATTACAATAGTTGACATGGACTAGGCCAGAAATTAGCTAAGTTGTGAATCAAGTCTGTCAACATATGTGGCATCCAACTTCAGATCATTTCATTGCAGCTAAGAGAATTCTTAGGTATATTAAAGGCACATTGGATTATGGTATCTTGTTCAGTAAAGGAATTTCTACAGTTCATGGATTCAGTGATGTATATTGGGCTGGTGATCCTGACACTAGAAGAATCACTGGTGGTTACTGCATATTCTTTGGCTCAAATCCAATTTCTTGCCCAAGAAAGAAGCAAAACTCAGTTGCTAGGTCTTCTACTGAAGCTGAATACAGAATCCTTGCAAATTTTGCAGATGAGGTTTTATGGCTTTGTAAACTACTTTAGGAGCTGCATATTCTGCTTCTATCTTCCCCTACTTTGTTGTGTGACAATCAAAGCTCTATTTTATACTCTACTAATGGTGTTTTCACTCAAGGATGAAACACTTGGCTATTGATTATAATTTTGTGAGAGAACTTGTGTTGTCTAAAGATTTGCAGGTATCTTATGTTCTACAGTTTCTCAAGTTGATGATATCTTCACCAAAGGATTGGATGGTCCCAGATTTGGTCTTCTGCGCAGCAAGGTGAAGGTTCTTCCTCTGCAAGCCCACATCATCTTGAGGGGGGCTAATAACACTGCATAATCTAACACTTCAGTTACACCAATATCCATCATGTCAGTTACTCTGGTTTCCAGCCTGGCAACATCCTGTCACTACTTTTCACATGTCTACTTTCTAGTGGCTCTCTCTGCTAGTTCTCATTGGTAGTGTATTCAGCGTATAATAAAATGATATTATCTTCTTCTTTTCTTTCAAAGGGCTTCCCAAAAGACGACATACTCTGAGCTGACAATGATAGGTGGAGTTCACAATGTGGAACTCCACAATGTGGGACGACATACTCTTAGTCCCACATTGTGGAGTTCCCGCTTTTTTAGTAGTTTTAAGAGACTATATAAACCTTTTAGTCCCACATCGGGGAGTTCTTCTTCTTAAGTTGTTTTTGTCAATTATATAAACAAATTCACTACTTTTGTAAAATCTATGAGAAAGGGGGTTGCTTTATATTTTTGAGGGACCCCTAAGGGAAAATATTTTATAGCGTTTCTTAAGCGTTCGAGATTTTCCTTAACGATTTTTTCGGAGTTGCCATGCTCAAGTTGAGCATCTTAGCAGTAGGTGTATTTGGGTGTTTTATCCTGGAGATATCCGTCTTGTGAGGGCTATAGAATCACTATTGAGTGTATCCGGGCGCTAATGTCTTAAGGTCAACGAGTTTAACACGTGACTCACTTTGTTTTTCTAAAGTTTTGCCTTATTGTTGTTGCGGAGATATGGGGAGCTCGTCCGTTTCATCAAAACGATCACTTCCATTATAAAGGAGTTAAGTATCAATAACTTTTGCTTATTTGATTTTTCCTTGTTTTAGATTATTACACCCAACAATCTTAAGACATTATGCATTTGTAATAATCGAAAATGGCTGGTTGGTTTGTGAATCATGGATGTTAATTGTGGGGTGAAAAACAAAAACGAATATTTGGTCAGTTGTAGATATTCAAGTTTATCTCTTAACCTATAAGGAATTTCGATAAAACCTTTTGGAAAAACGTAGTAGACATCCTGATAGTTACCCACGTAAAATTTCAGAATTTTTGAAGTTGTAAAAGTATTTTTTTGATATTTTACAAAACAGAGAAACGTTCGTGAAAAATTCTGACGGGCAGAAATTTGTTGTCAACTAAAGTAGTTTTTATGGGGTAACCCATGAGTTTTTTGAAATGATGATTCAAACGAAGTTTGTAGATCTAAACTCATATTTTATTTTTCGATTCGGAACTAAGGTTTGTGAGATGTGATATTTTAGACGATTGGGAAATTACCGTCTCCCTAGTCAGAGTATAAATGAAGATTGTGACATGAAACTGGAAAGGGACATGGCTAACAAGCGCATGTGGATGAACAAAATTCTTCCAAAGCTGAAAAAGGTGGGAACATCAAACGCAACTCTAAGCGTAATCTTCATAAGAAAGGTATGTTTCATAAAACTAAATCCGACATTACTTTAATTAAGGGTGATTGTTATGTTTGTAAAACTCCTGGCCATACGACAGTAACATGTAGACAACATAAAACCTTAATAAGTAGAAATTTAATGCTAATTTAGTTGAAACAACCTAGTACGAGTTCAGTGGCATGATGTCGGAAGTTATTTTAATAACAAATATGAGAGACCAGTAGGTGGACTTTGGAGCCACCAAGCATGTTTGATAAAACAGAGACCTGTTCACCTCCTCTAAGAGGATAGGAGATGTCGAGAAACTCTATATGAGTAACTCACCTGCGACAGAGGTTGCATAAAAGGGAAAGGTCGAGCAGAAGCTCATATCTGTAATATTCTCACATTGAATGAAGTTTTGATGTTCCGGGCATATGCAATAATCTTGTATCTTGTTCTGTTGTAGATAGTAACAGACTTAAGATATTAATTGAATCTGGAAAACTTGTCGTACCTAAGGGCAGTGATTTTGAAGGTAACGTTATAAGACTTAAGGTATACAAGCTTAACGAATAAATTGATGAAGTAGTTGATTCTTGTCTGATTGAATGTTTTGCATGGTATACATGGAACCGTAAACTTATATAAGTCAATGCATAAACTAGAAAGAGTAGGTCGCATACCCAAATTTGGTTTGGATATTGAACACAAAAGTTAAATATTCGTAGAATCAATATATGCTATAAAACCTTTTAGCAAAATTGCTCAGATTAATTTTAAGCCCTTGGAATTAATTTAGTTAGACTTAGTTGACATGAAATCAACCCAAACTAAGGTGGTAAATGGTGTTTTTATAACTTTCATATATGATTGTACGAGGTACTATCTTGTATACTTACTTAGGGATAAGGATGGTGCCTTAAAATCCTTAAGAGTATAAACTTGAAATTGAAAGCAAAGTATATGTTACCACTAAACCTTGTGGTAAAGGATTAAAGGGGATGATTTATGCCATGTTGATTAAAGGATTAACCGCCAACTTGTGGGGGGAGGTCGTCCAATAAGTTGTTATATCCTGAATAGAGTAACCTTTAAAGGATTAGATAAAACTTCATATGTTTATGGAAAGATAAACACCTTCTTATGTTTACGTCAAATTGTGGGGGTGTTTAGATAAGATATCCTGAGTACCATACTGCATATAGTTTTTGGTTGTGAGTTCTGATTTTTCTGACTTTGGTGTGAATATTATTATGGAATCTAGGGATGCTGAGTTTTTTGAACATGTTTATTCTTAAACTTTTACCTCATTAGAGATGTGATGTTGATCCCCTAGATTTAATTTCGAAAAGTCAGAACTTACCTTGAAGGAAGATGAAGTTGAGGTTGAGCCTAAGAGAAGTAAAATATAATCGACTTGAGACTTTTTATGAAGCCGACTTCATAACATGCCTAGCTTAGTGGAAGCCCCGGACTTGTAAAGAAGCCTTGATATCTAATGAAACCCCATTCTGGTAAGAAACTTCATTTAGTGAAATGGACTCAGTCCGTCGGAACTTGACTTGGGAGCTTGCTAGTTTACCTCCAGGGAGTAAGACCATGAGATGTAAATGAGTATTTAAGAGGAAACGTTAGGTATATGGAACTGTGGAAAAATATTAGGCTAAGTTGCTAGCTAAAGGCTATAAACTAAAATAAGGTGTATATTTCCTTGATTCTTATTCATATGTGATGAAATTTACTTCCGTTGAGATGCTTATTGTTATTGCTGTCATAAACATGTTACTGGTGTCATAAACAAGTTAGAGATACATCAGATGGTTGTTAAGACAACTTTTCTAAACCGTGAATTAGATAAAGAAATTTACATAAACCAACCTGAGGACTTTGTAATGAAAGGTTATGAACACAAAGTTTGTAAGTTGAACAAATTTTTGTATGGTTTATAAAATAAGCACGTAAATAGTGACATGGAAAATTTGATTATGTGATAATGTGTAGTGGATTTAAGTTAATGAATCTGACAAGTATATTTACAAGTAACTTGCTAAGGATGCCTGTGTGATTGTAAGGTTGTATGTTGATGATATTCTTATACTTGATACAAACATAGATCTGATTAATTCCACTAAAAACATGCATTGAATGAGAACGTTTACTTGAAAGACTTAGGCCCTTTTGATGTAATCTTAGGGATGAGGATTAGAAGATAATCAAACTTTTATAGTCTTAGTTATTCTCATTATGTTGAATTTGTGCTTATGAGATACAATCAGTCTAATTGTAAGCCTTCATCTACTCCATACGATTCTTCTTGTAGACTCGAGGAAAATAAGGGTAATGGAGTATCTTAACTTGAATACTCAAGAGTATAGGATGTCTGATGTATTTAATGAACTGTAACATTCCAGACATTTCCTATATTGTGAGTAAGTTAAGTAGATATAATTGTAGTCCAGAGCAAGAGAATTCAGATGCACTGAGTAGAGTATTATGGTACCTAAAATACTCTATTACCTTTTATTTGATTTATGAAAGGTATATTGCTGTCCTTGAGGGACTTTGTGTTGCAAACTTGATAGTTGACTCAAAAGATTGTAAGTCTACGAGTGGATATGTTTTCACCCTAGCATGAGGGTTTGTTTTTGGAAGATTTCCAAACAAACATATATTGCTCAATTCATTATGGAACCTGAGAGTATTGCGTTAGATAAAGCACGAGAGGGGGCCGAGTGCCTAAGATGCTTTTTAGAAGACATTCGTCTCTGGCATAGGCCTGTGACATCTATATCTATACATTGTGTTAACCAAGCTAAAATAGCTAAAGCTAAAAATAACTAATCTCAATAGGCGTTATTTCCATTGATTGGATAAAGTCCAAGGAGAATATCGCACAACCTTTGACGAAAGGTTTATACAAAGAGATAGTTAAAAATGCATCGAGGGGGATGGGGCTCTAAGCTCATAAATTAAACTTGCCATGAAGGATACTCAACCTTGCCGACTATAGATCCCAAGATCAAGGTTTCGAATGAGACAACTAATTTGTGGTGGGTAAAGGTAAACACTATCAGAGAATTTCATTCTCTGTCCCTTCCCTATGGTGTAGACGTGATAGTGTGATTGCATGTGAAGGATGACTTTTAAGAAGTCTTAATGAGTTATATAGTTTCAATTTAAGATTGAAGTGGGGTGTAGCAGTAACACTCTTTATGGAACTCACCTATCTGAATGAGGAAGTGGGGCCGCTTCCTTTGAGAATTTAATCTTTGATTATCTAAGGAATTCTGAGAAACAGGAAATCTCCAGGGCCAAATTGGACAAAACGGCACGAGCTTGGCAGCAACCTTGGAGATATCATCTGTGGTTGTTATCGCGAATTACATCAAACGCTAGCAGTTCAAGACATAGTTCACACCGTCTCTAAAAGTAATTCTTAATATCTCACTAAGCAAAGGTTCAAGACCTCATGGACACCTCTGCCTAAAATGGTATTTCCTGCGTTTTTTATATGATTTGGTATTAGTGGAACTTAGGACCTAAGGGTCACTAAGGTTTCACTAGTTCATGCTTTTTCACTTTGATGAAAGATACTTTTAGTCTCACCATGTGAGAACTAAAGATGAAACTCTCTATACTATTATGATTTGTGCAATCCATAGTATGACCTTGGGGTCAACACACTTTTGTGTGAAGGAGAGGATGTAGAAATGACCGGTATGATTTCAACACTTGCACGATCCGTCTATCTGTTCAGTCTGTTTGGGATGTTGATTTACCAAGATATATCTGTGTTTTCATGTTTTGTCGACTTTTCATTCATGTGGGGATTGTTGGAAACAATATTAATTAATTGTTATTTTAAGGTTTTTAACTAATTCAATTTAATTTTGTTTTTTTTGTGAATGAAACTTATTAGTCCCACATTGTGGAGCTCCCGTTTTTTTTTTTTTTTTGTAGTTTTAAGAGATTATATAAACCTTTTAGTCCCACATCGGGGAGTTTCTCTTCTTAAGTTATTTTTGTCAATTATATAAAAAACTTCACTACTTTTGTAAAATCTATGAGAAAGAGGTTGCTTTATATTTTAGAGGGACCCCTAAGGGAAAATATTTTATAGCGTTTCTTAAGCGTTCGCGATTTTCCTTAACAATTTTTTCGGAGTTGCCAAGCTCAAGTTGAGCATCTACTACATATGCTAGTAGTAGGTGTATTAGGGTGTTTTATCCTGGAGATATCCGTCCTGTAAGGGATATAGCATCACTCTTGAATGTATCCGTGCGCTAATGTCTTAAGGGAAACGTGTTGAACATGTGACTCACTCTGTTTTTCCAAAGTTTTGCCTTATTGTTGTCGCGGAGATATGGGGAGCTCGTCTATTTCATCAAATCGATCAATTCCATTATAAAGGAGCTAAGCATCAATAACTTTTGCTTATTTGATTTTCCTTGTTTTTGATTATTGCACCCAACAAGTTGTGCATAGTTGTCCGAGTACGATGATCACTCCAATTCACCTGCACAAAATACATTGTTTGCTTTTCACCAAATCACCTGGTGCTTCAATGCACTTGTCAAAGATGTTCTGATATTATTCACCTGGTACTAGAAGTTGAAGCCGACAGTAGAAGGGCAGTAGAGAGTAACGCAATGACATTGGATGGATGCCTCCCCATTAGTACTTCTAACATGACTTCTCCGTCACTTTCATGGTATAGGCAAGCACTGTCGCAATATGCTAGTGGTTAATAACAGGGAACACGAGAAACAACTTGATAGAAAAATAAACAAAATTTGCTATCATGTACCTGGAGCGACATATCGATATGTTCCAGAAAGTGCAGTGGCCAATTGGATGAATCTGGCCTCAAAATCCTCGAAGTACCGAAATAAGAAATACGAGCATCGTAATATGAATATAATAAAACATTGTTGCTGGATATGTCCTTGCGAACTATGTCTGGTGTGCAGTCATGGTGCATCAACCTTTCCTTTGATGAATGTTATCCTCTTTTCCCAATCAAACTCCGCTACTTGTTCTCCATCAAATAAAATATTTTTTAGGCTTCCCCTTTCAATAAACTCGCACACTAAGAATGACATCCCTAATTCTCATTCCCAGCAGAAACTAACTCTCTGATAGAGGGAATGAATTGATTATAGTCCACTGCAACTACAGCCAAATCTTTCTTGAGAGGAAATATCATAATGCTCATGAATTCAAAGGGGTTGTATTGTTCTTCCACCACTTTCCCATACCAAACCACCACCTATCATCATCATCATCAATCTACATGCCATTTATGGTTAGGGTTTGTTTGTGACGCCGTTTTCGAAGGAAAGAGTTAAATAGGGGATAGAAAAGAAAGAAGATGACAAAGTAGAAGAATGGGATCTAGGGTTATCGAATTAGTAAGTGCGGTCAAATAGGTCAATTCATACTTGTTCGTTTTAGTTCTCATTAAGAGCTTCTCCAATGGAATGTATGTGAAGATAAATGTCTAAGTCCACATAGGATAGACATTCATTTTCCATAAAATTCTTCTCCAACCCCAACTTCTTAAATTAATGTGAAGATGACATGGCTTCACTTTTGTTAGACAATGTCAAGGTGAATGTCGAGTTTTAGACATTCAACTTGACAATGTCAAGCTATCATAGAAAGCTTTTGCTTACCTAAATTAATCCTAGTACATTAAATAACCATTTTTAGCTCTAATAAAATCTAAAAACTACTAAAAATAATATTTATATTTAATCCACCAAAACATCACAAACAACACCATTGGAGATGAACTATTTTTCCTCCCTTAATTTAAGGAAAAATTGGAATGAAGATGTCTTGTTTATGTGGCCACCTAGGAAACACACACAACCACCATTGGAGAAGCTCTAAGTAAGATGCAGCTACGGATCAACAGGTCAATTCATCCATCTAACAGGACTGGGAACTGGATTCTTTTTAACGGGAACCCTAAAACCAAAGGGAGTTGCTAGACCCACTGGAAAAAAAAAAGACCGGATAATACACCGTGAGGAATCGAATGTAGACGTTAGGATAGGGTGGACAGGAGCGGGCCCAACCCCTCTCTCGCACGATGCAAACTACGATTTATTTATTTATTTTTATTTTTTTTTCCGGTGGATGAATAATTTTCCAAAATCAAATAAAAAAAAATTAGGGCATATTTTTTATCTCCTTCGAAAGCTATTTTTTTCATTTGCGATAAATAGTTTTTTTATTAACTTTTGGATTAATTTATTTTTTTTTTGAAGCATTTTTGGATTAATATTTGATTCACATAAGAGTCAAATACATCAAAAATGAAGCAATGCCATAAGGCCCATAACTAATACTAACAACCAAATAAATACCAAGTATTCATTTTTTCCATGTGTAAGTAAACATCCTGGAAAACGAATACTTGCCTTTTGTACTTTCACCATCACCATAATATCCACCATCTTGACGAATGCTCCAGACACAATTATCTTTGCAATGTAATTCCCAATCTCTGTGTACATCGTAAGCCATAAATTGTTGGTGGTTGTACCCGTCTCCAAGTTTAGGTCCATCAGCAACATACCAACTTGATTTACATTCAAATTTAGTTGTCTCGGTCCAATTAATCCTAAATTTCCATAGGAAGTTTTCTCCATAATATAGCATATGCTCACCCAAATCATCTTCACTTGACCAACAATGGATTTTTAAAGCTACATTAAGTTTCGGATCTATATTATTTTGCACCGTGACAACTTTTTTGTGAAAAAACATAAACAATCTAGACCCATCAACTGAAGGTGCACAAAAACAAGCTAGTGTGAAGAAGAAGACCAGAAATCCTGAGACTAAAAATGATGATTTTGACATTACGATTATATTGGAAGGAAGAAGCAGCCTTGAAAGCTCGTTTATTCTTAATGCTTTTGCATTGATGGTGTTTTATAGTGCCAGGAATTTAAGTCAAAAGATTTCATGAATATTACAATTTAATGCAGAATTTAAATCAAAAGATTTCATGAATTATTAATATTACAAGTGGTTCCACCTATTTGCCAACATAACTTTTCCTATTTGCCACCTTCATGAATTTTTAAAATTTTTGTTAAAGGGAGAGCAAAAATGGATCCGAGGAGAGCAAAAACCGTATCTAACTCACTAACTAGGACCTGGTCATCACATCTCTCTAACTCTGACAAAAATGTCCTTGGTGAATACACACATTGATCACAAAGAAGTCATGCCCAAATATTCAAGGCGTGCCCAAACAATTCATTCCACCACGGCGTCCGCCATTAACTAAATATACATCGAGACTCAAATTGGGTTTACAGTACACACAAATTTCTACTCATGTACGATGTCTTAGATTGATACATGAGCTTAGATAAAGAGAGTAGAGATGCCAGAAAAAATTAAAACGTTAATGGCGATTGATTATTTTTTCTCCATCGTCGTCGTAGACTTGATGGTAGGATAAAAATCAGTCCAATCTGATTATCTATCTGATTCCAAACATACACCTGATGGCAGGATAAAAATCAGTCCAATCTGATTATCTATCTGATTCCAAAAATACACTACGACTAAAAGAACCCATTACGATTTATATATAAATTAATGACGGGACCCTGTTTTCTTAAGAATCAATACAAAACCTAAAAGGAAAAGAATACCAAACACAGTTTCTTCATTCGTCGTAGGTTGAAGGGGTTGGGGGAGAGGAGTGCGTCGTGTGTGGTTAGTTAATAGGGTTACTTTGGTACAAATCGGGAAATTTTATTGACCAAGTCCTAGTCAGTGAGTTAAATACGATTTTTGCTCTCCTCGGATCCATTTTTGCTCTCCCTCTAACAAAAATCATTTTTAAAGTGATTGTATTTTTCTATTCTAATTTTTCCTATTTGCCATCTAATTTATCTTCTTCCCTAATCTTTGTTTCCATCAAAAAGATAGTATTAATCCTAGATTGAAAACATTTTTACTTAGTACACTACTGTGTTGAAGTAGCAAATGATTAACACAGTTGAATTAGCACAGTGATTTATCCTTGGAGAAGAAGACGCAGTTGGATAGTGGCCACCACCACCTTCTTAAATTTTTTTCAATCTATACCAGACCAACTAATCCGAAAGTAATAATGAAAGAAATCGGTGGTTCTACTGGTACCAAGGAACTAAACCATCTTTATTTCTTGATTCACACTTCTCCATCCGAAGCAATACCTCAAAACGGTGGAGGAAAGGGTCGTACAGGGAATATATTACTTGTTTTATATCACAAGTAAAACCAAAATCAGATTTAAACATGATTTTTATATGCAATCACATAATCAAAAATTTAATTTACCTCCTTTTAGATTTTGGATTTTGGATTTGTCAAAACATTCGTTAATTTTTTGGAACCATCTTTTTGATATAAGATCAAAAATTACAAGAAAAATATTAACAAGATATGAGTGAAGATGGTGATCTATGGGAGAGATGGATTAGAAGAAGGTGTCCATGGGAGATTAATCTGCAATTTAGGGTTTTTTAAAAATTTAGTTATTGGGTTGTTTTATTGTTGGGTGTAAACCAAAAGCCAAAGGAGTAGTATTTAGGATATATGAGAAATTATATGGGTGGCAAATAGGAAAAGTAGGTGTGGCAATTAATGAGGGTGCCAAATAGGAAAAGTGTGGGTGGCAAATAGGTGGAACCTTACAAATTAGGCGATAAATGTTATAAAAGTTATGTGGTGTGACAAAATGTTCCTTAATTACAACCTGATTTATGTAAAATTGGCTGTACCCAAAATTTGTTACTATGTTAAAATAATTACTCCCTCCGTCCTAAATTAAGAGTCCGCTTTGACTAAGTCAAGATATTAAGGAAATCCTATAAATTATCATGACTAGCCCTTGACTAGCCTATTTAATGTTATATTATTACCAAAACTAAATTATTAGTGTTAAAATAAGTAGAAGTTTATTAGGAATTTTATAACTATTCATAAATGTTTTTATTTAAAAAAAGGAATGACAATTAATACAAAGATATTGAGTAAGTTTTTTTCCATAAATATGGTGATATTATTTAAGATTTGGATATTAAAAATGATTTTATGATTATAAAAATAAAGGGTATATTTGATAGTTTAAGGGAAAAGTATGTCTATAAACAGAGCGGACAGATAAAAATGGACATACCAAAGTAGAAATTAGGACAGATAAAAACGGACAGAGGGAGTAAAATATTTTTTCTTTCCTTTCGGACTCAATCTTATAAATTAACAAAAGAAGGTGTAGTTGGTAACCGAGCAACAAGCTGGGCACCAACCCCTTTCTGAATAGTAACACCTAATCTATAGAAAATAAAACTAAAAACTACCAAGACCACTACCAAACGTCATGACTAATAATACACATCACTCTTGTGAATGATAGTTGCAGCGTATATATTATTTCCTAGAATAAATATCTGAAAATTTATGAAAATACGGCCGAAATTGTCAAGAAATAGCATGGTTACACATCATTCTTTTGAATCCCTCAGTAGTTAACCCAGTGTAATAGTCTCAAAGGGCTTCCAAAATGACGGCATTCTTACCCCGTCATCTGGTACCATTCTTAATTAGAAGATTTCCAACTAATGTCTGGAATTTCCAGTAGGGCATCCGATGGATGCTGAACGTAATCCGGTATCTAGAACTGCTGCGGCGCCATCTATGACTAATATGGTTGATGCTACTGTGGCTATGTCTGAAAGTCATATCGCTGATGAAGAGTTTAATATGGCAATTATTCCTGTATCTTGTTAAATTTAAACAAAAAATAAAAGGTTACACATCATATCTAAAGACTTGAAGGCCTAGACAAAATTAGCTCCCACGTTCGGTGATGAAACCCTCGCTTCTTATTGGGCGAAATAGGTTTTTTTTTTTTAGTTTTCTGAAAAGGGTGTTTTGGTTAAGACACTTGGCAACGTATAATTGGTTTTTTTTTTTTTTAATTTAACGTGTTTGGAATTCTATGGAAATCAAAATTCGATTTGGAAGTGGAATACCTACCAAATTAGGACTCTTTTTTCCAAATAATACATACAAGAAAAAAAAAACCACATATTTTATGCAAAAATAAAAGGAAAAAATAAATATATGTGAAAATTAAAAGGGAAAATTTAATAAAAATCCGCACATATTTCCAATCTTTTTTCCATTTATTTAATGTATTCGCCCATCCGCACCAAATCGAAAATGCATCGCCACGGGGCCGTATTTTTCCATCTATCTGATTCCAAAATACACTGCGACTAAAAGAACCCATTACGATTTATATATAAATTAATGACGGGACCCTGTTTTCTTAAGAATCAATACAAAACCTAAAAAGGAAAAGAATGCCAAACACAGTTTCTTCATTCGTCGTAGGTTGAAGGGGTTGGGGGAGAGGAGTGCGTCGTGTGTGTTAGTTAATAGGGTTACTTTGGTACAAATCGGGAGATTTTATTGACCAAGTCCTAGTCAGTGAGTTAAATACGATTTTTGCTCTCCTCGGATCCATTTTTGCTCTCCCTCTAACAAAAATCATTTTTAAAGTGATTGTATTTTTCTATTCTAATTTTTCCTATTTTCCATCTAATTTATCTTCTTCCCTAATCTCTGTTTCCATCAAAAAAGATAGTATTAATCCTAGATTGAAAACATTTTTACTTAGTACACTACTGTGTTGAAGTAGCAAATGATTAACACAGTTGAATTAGCACAGTGATTTATCCTTGGAGAAGAAGACGCAGTTGGATAGTGGCCACCACCACCTTCTTAAATTTTTTTCAATCTATACCAGACCAACTAATCCGAAAGTAATAATGAAAGAAATCGGTGGTTCTACTGGTACCAAGGAACTAAACCAGCTTTATTTCTTGATTCACACTTCTCCATCCGAAGCAATACCTCAAAACGGTGGAGGAAAGGGTCGTACAGGGAATATATTACTTGTTTTATATCACAAGTAAAACCAAAATCAGATTTAAACATGATTTTTATATGCAATCACATAATCAAAAATTTAATTTACCTCCTTTTAGATTTTGGATTTTGGATTTGTCAAAACATTCGTTAATTTTTTGGAACCATCTTTTTGATATAAGATCAAAAATTACAAGAAAAATATTAACAAGATATGAGTGAAGATGGTGATCTATGGGAGAGATGGATTAGAAGAAGGTGTCCATGGGAGATTAATCTGCAATTTAGGGTTTTTTAAAAATTTAGTTATTGGGTTGTTTTATTGTTGGGTGTAAACCAAAAGCCAAAGGAGTAGTATTTAGGATATATGAGAAATTATATGGGTGGCAAATAGGAAAAGTAGGTGTGGCAATTAATGAGGGTGCCAAATAGGAAAAGTGTGGGTGGCAAATAGGTGGAACCTTACAAATTAGGCGATAAATGTTATAAAAGTTATGTGGTGTGACAAAATGTTCCTTAATTACAACCTGATTTATGTAAAATTGGCTGTACCCAAAATTTGTTACTATGTTAAAATAATTACTCCCTCTAGTCCTAAATTAAGAGTCCGCTTTGACTAAGTCAAGATATTAAGGAAATCCTATAAATTATCATGACTAGCCCTTGACTAGCCTATTTAATGTTATATTATTACCAAAACTAAATTAGTAGTGTTAAAATAAGTAGAAGTTTATTAGGAATTTTATAACTATTCATAAATGTTTTTATTTAAAAAAGGAATGACAATTAATACAAAGATATTGAGTAAGTTTTTTTCCATAAATATGGTGATATTATTTAAGATTTGGATATTAAAAATGATTTTATGATTATAAAAATAAAGGGTATATTTGATAGTTTAAGGGAAAAGTATGTCTATAAACAGAAAATGACAGATAAAAATGGACATACCAAAGTAGAAATTAGGACAGATAAAAACGGACGAGAGGGAGTAAAATATTTTTTCTTTCCTTTCGGACTCAATCTTATAAATTAACAAAAGAAGGTGTAGTTGGTAACCGAGCAACAAGCTGGGCACCAACCCCTTTCTGAATAGTAACACCTAATCTATAGAAAATAAAACTAAAAACTACCAAGACCACTACCAGCGTCATGACTAATAATACACATCACTCTTGTGAATGATAGTTGCAGCGTATATATTATTTCCTAGAATAAATATCTGAAAATTTATGAAAATACGGCCGAAATTGTCAAGAAATAGCATGGTTACACATCATTCTTTTGAATCCCTCAGTAGTTAACCCAGTGTAATAGTCTCAAAGGGCTTCCAAAATGACGGCATTCTTACCCCGTCATCTGGTACCATTCTTAATTAGAAGATTTCCAACTAATGTCTGGAATTTCCAGTAGGGCATCCGATGGATGCTGAACGTAATCCGGTATCTAGAACTGCTGCGGCGCCATCTATGACTAATATGGTTGATGCTACTGTGGCTATGTCTGAAAGTCATATCGCTGATGAAGAGTTTAATATGGCAATTATTCCTGTATCTTGTTAAATTTTCCATAAACAAAAAAATAAAAGGTTACACATCATATGACTTGAAGGCCTAGACAAAATTAGCTCCCACGTTGGGTGATGAAACCCTCGCTTCCTATTGGGTGAAATAATTTTTTTTTTAGTTTTCTGAAAAGGGTGTTTTGGTTAGGACATTTGGCAACGTATAATTGGTTTTTTTTTTTAATTTAACGTGTTTGGAATTCTATGGAAATCAAAATTCGATTTGGAAGTGGAATACCTACCAAATTAGGACTCTTTTTTCCAAATAATACATACAAGAAAAAAAAAACCACATATTTTATGCAAAAATAAAAGGAAAAAATAAATATATGTGAAAATTAAAAGGGAAAATTTAATAAAAATCCGCACATATTTCCAATCTTTTTTCCATTTATTTAATGTATTCGCCCATCCGCACCAAATCGAAAATGCATCGCCACGGGGCCGTATTTTTCCATCTATCTGATTCCAAAAATACACTGCGACTAAAAGAACCCATTACGATTTATATATAAATTAATGACGGGACCCTGTTTTCTTAAGAATCAATACAAAACCTAAAAGGAAAAGAATGCCAAACACAGTTTCTTCATTCGTCGTAGGTTGAAGGGGTTGGGGGAGAGGAGTGCGTCGTGTGTGGTTAGTTAATAGGGTTACTTTGGTACAAATCGGGAGATTTTATTGACCAAGTCCTAGTCAGTGAGTTAAATACGATTTTTGCTCTCCTCGGATCCATTTTTGCTCTCCCTCTAACAAAAATCATTTTTAAAGTGATTGTATTTTTCTATTCTAATTTTTCCTATTTTCCATCTAATTTATCTTCTTCCCTAATCTCTGTTTCCATCAAAAAAGATAGTATTAATCCTAGATTGAAAACATTTTTACTTAGTACACTACTGTGTTGAAGTAGCAAATGATTAACACAGTTGAATTAGCACAGTGATTTATCCTTGGAGAAGAAGACGCAGTTGGATAGTGGCCACCACCACCTTCTTAAATTTTTTCAATCTATACCAGACCAACTAATCCGAAAGTAATAATGAAAGAAATCGGTGGTTCTACTGGTACCAAGGAACTAAACCAGCTTTATTTCTTGATTCACACTTCTCCATCCGGAAGCAATACCTCAAAAACGGTGGAGGAAAGGGTCGTACAGGAATATATTACTTGTTTTATATCACAAGTAAAACCAAAATCAGATTTAAACATGATTTTTATATGCAATCACATAATCAAAAATTTAATTTACCTCCTTTTAGATTTTGGATTTTGGATTTGTCAAAACATTCGTTAATTTTTTGGAACCATCTTTTTGATATAAGATCAAAAATTACAAGAAAAAATATTAACAAGATATGAGTGAAGATGGTGATCTATGGGAGAGATGGATTAGAAGAAGGTGTCCATGGGAGATTAATCTGCAATTTAGGGTTCTTTAAAAATTTAGTTATTGGGTTGTTTTATTGTTGGGTGTAAACCAAAAGCCAAAGGATTATATGGGTGGCAAATAGGAAAACTAGGTGTGGCAATTAATGAGGGTGCCAAATAGGAAAAGTGTGGGTGGCAAATAGGTGGAACCTTACAAATTAGGCGATAAATGTTATAAAAGTTATGTGGTGTGACAAAATGTTCCTTAATTACAACCTGATTTATGTAAAATTGGCTGTACCCAAAATTTGTTACTATGTTAAAATAATTACTCCCTCCGTCCTAAATTAAGAGTCCGCTTTGACTAAGTCAAGATATTAAGGAAATCCTATAAATTATCATGACTAGCCCTTGACTAGCCTATTTAATGTTATATTATTACCAAAACTAAATTATTAGTGTTAAAATAAGTAGAAGTTTATTAGGAATTTTATAACTATTCATAAATGTTTTTATTTAAAAAAAGGAATGACAATTAATACAAAGATATTGAGTAAGTTTTTTTCCATAAATATGGTGATATTATTTAAGATTTGGATATTAAAAATGATTTTATGATTATAAAAATAAAGGGTATATTTGATAGTTTAAGGGAAAAGTATGTCTATAAACAGAGCGGACAGATAAAAATGGACATACCAAAGTAGAAATTAGGACAGATATAAAAACGGACGAGAGGGAGTAAAATATTTTTCTTTCCTTTCGGACTCAATCTTATAAATTAACAAAAGAAGGTGTAGTTGGTAACCGAGCAACAAGTCAGGCCAACCCCTTTCTCGAATAGTAACACCTAATCTATAGAAAATAAAACTAAAAACTACCAAGACCACTACCGGCGTCATGACTAATAATACACATCACTCTTGTGAATGATAGTTGCAGCGTATATATTATTTCCTAGAATAAATATCTGAAAATTTATGAAAATACGGCCGAAATTGTCAAGAAATAGCATGGTTACACATCATTCTTTTGAATCCCTCAGTAGTTAACCCAGTGTAATAGTCTCAAAGGGCTTCCAAAATGACGGCATTCTTACCCCGTCAGCTGGTACCATTCTTAATTAGAAGATTTCCAACTAATGTCTGGAATTTCCAGTAGGGCATCCGATGGATGCTGAACGTAATCCGGTATCTAGAACTGCTGCGGCGCCATCTATGACTAATATGGTTGATGCTACTGTGGCTATGTCTGAAAGTCATATCGCTGATGAAGAGTTTAATATGGCAATTATTCCTGTATCTTGTTAAATTTAAACAAAAAAATAAAAGGTTACACATCATATCTAAAGACTTGAAGGCCTAGACAAAATTAGCTCCCACGTTCGGTGATGAAACCCTCGCTTCTTATTGGGCGAAATAGGTTTTTTTTTTTAGTTTTCTGAAAAGGGTGTTTTGGTTAAGACACTTGGCAACGTATAATTGGTTTTTTTTTTTTTTTTAATTTAACGTGTTTGGAATTCTATGGAAATCAAAATTCGATTTGGAAGTGGAATACCTACCAAATTAGGACTCTTTTTTCCAAATAATACATACAAGAAAAAAAAAAACCACATATTTTATGCAAAAATAAAAGGAAAAAATAAATGTATTTGAAAATTAAAAGGGAAAATTTAATAAAAATCCGCACATATTTCTAATCTTTTTTCCATCTATTAAGTGTATTCGCCCATCCGCACCAAATCGAAAATGCATCGCCACGGGGCCGGACGAAACCCCGCGACTCACCAAATCGAGGAGGCATCACCACGGGTCGGGGCGACTGACCAAGTTAAAAAGAAAAAAAAAATGCTCGATGCGTAGCACGGACACAAATCTAGTATAAATGTAAATTAATATCCTCTTATAGATTTTCTTATCATAATACCCAACACTAAATTTTCTCTGAAAACTAGACTAAACACATTAGTTCCTTTGTTATCTGCAGACTAGTATATTGGTCTCTCATCGATGGTGAGTAGTATTTTCTTTCATTTGTGTGTTGGTAGTCGTTTTCAGGAGTTAATAAAATCTTTTTTTTTTTTTTGGCTGGCCTTGCGATATCTACAGTGAAATCAAAACCTTGCAGATTACTTGGTTTTGATTAAGCACTTTCGGCATACTTTGTTTAGTTTATTCTTAAGTTGTCTACAAAATTATCTGTTCTTTCTGGACTTGTTCTTCAATTTCATGCTTTTTTTTTTTATCTTTTATCTTACTTAGGGCCTTCTACGCACTGTTTTGATGATATGTTTACTAAGCATAGTGCAACAAAAGGGGATTACCGGTAGTAGATCTGACTCCACGAAGCAACCTAAGGAAGATACTGTCTTCAATGTTATGGATTCCAGTGCCGTTGGAAATGGAAAAACTAATGATACCCAAGTAAGCAAATATACACATTAATTTAATTATGTTCTAAGAGAAGGGGGGTTATAAAAAGGTGGATTGCTATTCATAATCCTGACCTTATTGTCTTCCAAGAAACTCTGTTAGAATCTTGCTCTGATCCTATAGTTGCGCAAATTTGGGGAGGTGGTGCTAATAATTGGTTGTCTCTAGACTCAATGGGTAGATCAGGTGGTATCCTAATTATTTGGAATCCTAATAAATTAAGTATGGAATCTCACATTATAGGTACTGGTTATTCTCTGGTGTGTATGGCCCTTGTGATGTTATGGAAAGGAGGAGAATGTGGAATGAACTGAGTCTTATGAACACAATTTGGAATCTTCCTTGGTGCATAGGAGGGGATTTCAATTAGGGGTGAGACTTGGGTTGGTTGGTCGGGTTTGAAGGCTTGGCCGAGGCAGACCCGAGGTAGAAATTTTTTGCCCATATTGCCCATGGAGCCCGTGGAACCTGTGGAGGTGCTGCCCAAGTCCCGCCCAAGATATATTTCTCGGGTTCCCCGGGTTCCTCGGGTTGACCCATGCTAATACTTTACAACATAAAAATTGTGGACATAGAATGGGGTTAGTTAGTATACTCATATATATACACACATATAAACCCTAATGACCTTAATTTAAGTCTTAAATTTATTTTGTTATTAATGTGATAATAACAAATTTTAGTAATTATAAGATTTGATTATTGTTTTTAGCTTAAATTTCCAAATAACTTATGATTATTGATAATAATATAATTATTTTTATTGAATTAATAATGAGATAGATATGATTTATATTTTCATTATTAGGTTTGAAGATAATGGCCAAAATTGCTTTTAATAGATAATACTACCAATTATAAAAATAGTTTATATAATTATATTATAGTTCCTCGGGTTGGGTGGGTTGTTCCGGTTAGAAATATTTGTGCCCATGCTTGCCCAAATTTAATTCGGGTTTATTAAAAATGTACCCGAGCTTGCCCAAACTTTTAAAATACATTGCCCATGCCCGCCTAACGTTCGTGTTGGGCATGGGTTGGGTGAGTTGACCCAACCCAAGTCCCACCCCTAATTTCAATGAAGTCCGATTGATGATCGAAAGAAAAGGCTGTAGTAATATTTCAAGAGGTATGAAGGACTTCTGTAATTTTTTTGATGCTAATGATTTGATTGACATTCCTATTTCTTGGATTGGGGATAATTTCCCTTAGAGAATTATGTTCTCTGGGAAACAATCTTATATTCAAAATAATAATATCTCTGGAGAATACAAGAGTTAAGTAGGAGATAATTCTCCTTATTCTAAATAAGGTAAACAGGATAATATGCATTCTATTACACCCCCTTAGTCCGAGCGGGAGGAGCAAACGCTAAGACTAGACCGAAACGAACAAATAGGCGACGAGGTAGGCCCTTGGTGAAGATGTCGGATACTGGTTTTCAGAGGGGACGTGTAGAACTTGAATGTCACCAATACGAACGCGTTCACGTACAAAGTGTATATCAATTTCCACATGCTTGGTGCGCTGATGTTGAACAGGGTCTCCAGACATATAAATCGCACTCACATTATCACAGTATACAATAAAGAGCACGTCGTAGAGGAAGATGAAGCTCTAGAAGGAGGTTGCGAAGCCATGTAGTTTCAAAGAATGAAATTTGCCACCCCCCGGTATTCAGCTTCTGCGCTGGATCGAGAAACTGTTGCCTGACGTTTGGATGACCAAGAGATGAGGTTGTCACCAAGAAAGACGCAGTAACCCGAAGTCGATCGACGAGAATCAGGACATCCCGCCCAGTCAGCATCAGAGTATGCCGTTAATCCAGAAGTAGCGGAGACCGAAATAAATAAACCGTGATAAATTGTGCCCTGAAGATAGCGAATGATTCGCTTAAGGGCCTGCATGTGAGGCTCTCGTGGGTCGTGCATGAATAAACATACCTGTTGAACTGCATATGAAATATCTGGCCGGGTGAAGGTGAGGTACTGTAATGCTCCACCAGGCTTCTGTATAGAGAGGAATCCTTAATCACAAGACCAGAAGTAGTACTGAGCTTGGAGTTGGTGTCGACCGGAGTAGCCACTGGGTTGCATTTTGTCATGGAGGCACGAGCAATGATGTCTTGAGCATATAATGACTGAGATAAATATAACCCATAAGATGATCGAGTGACAGTAATACCCAGAAAATGATGTAGCGGTCCAAGGTCGACATGGCAAATTCCTGCTTCATCAAATCAATGAAGCGGTGTAGAGAGATTGTTGGAGGCAATCAAAACAATATCATCTACATATAGCATAAGTATGCCGATATCCGAGCTTCTGATTGATAAACAAAGAGAGATGGATCACACACACTACCACGAAAACCACAATTAGTAATAAACTTGGCAAACCTCTGAAACCACGCCCGAGGAGCCTACTTGAGGCCATATAGTGATCTGCGTAGCCGACATACGTAATCAGGGCGATCAGGATCAACAAATCCCGGAGGCTGATGCATATAAACTGTCTCGGTCAGATCACCATGGAGAAACGCATTCTTAACATCGAGCTGATGAATTGGCCAAGAACGCGAAGTGGCAATAGTGAGAACAGTACGAATAGTAGCAGGTTTGACAACCGGACTAAACGTTTCAAAACAATCAACCCCAACCTGCTGAGATTTACCATTAGCAACAAGACGAGCCTTGTGTCGCTGCAAAGAACCATCAGCATTATATTTGTGACGAAATAGCCACATAGAACGAATAACATGAGCATCGCGTGGTCGTGGTACAAGTTCCCACGTGTTAGTTTTCAACATAGCATTGTACTCATCTTTCATGGCAGCATTCCAATTTATATCCCTAAGAGCATATAAATGAGATCGAGGAATTGGGGATATATGTCGTAGTGTTTGGACATTAAGATTGAGTCGATGAATTGGTTTGTGAATGCCGCGGGAAGCTCTCGTCACAGGGCGTGAAGGAGCAGGAGGTGAGGATGGAGAGACTGCAGTTGGGGAGTCTGTAGTAGGTGGGGGACAGGAGGGGCAGTAGTGGGTGGAGGATATTTTGCAGAAGCAGTGGGGGGGCAATGGTCGGTGGATGGAAGTAGTGGGGGGAAAGTGGAGACTGTAGTGGGGGGACAGTGGTCGGTGGATTGAAGTAGTGATGTTGTAGTAGGTGGAAGATATGTTTCGGAAGTTGCTGTAGGAGGTGGATGGTAAGGCGTCAGTTCTGGAGAGGTTGGTGGAGTGGGGACAGAGGGAGGGATGGACTGACGCAGGGAGGAGAGGTTGGATTGACGTGAAGGAGTGGATTGGACAGAAGACTGGAAGTTGGAGCGATGTAGGGGAGCTGGAGTTTGATGGTGATTTTGGATTGCAGTGGGAGAAGAGAAGTTGGACCGTCGGTGTGGAGGGGTGTACGGTCCAGGAAAGGTTGCAGTGGGCTGGATAGTAGGTGGAGTATCGACATTAGGAGGAGTGTGATTAGATGGATATGATAGATTATAGGAGGGATGAGTGAGATAAGAGGGAGACTCATCATTGGAAGAAGTATTTTGATGAAGATTTGTGAAGGGAAAGACATTTTCATCAAAAGTTACATGACGAGAGATGATGATTTTGTTTGTGGAAAGATCAAGGCAGCGGTATCCACGGTGGTTGGGAGGAAAACCAAGAAAGACACACCTAGTGGAACGAGGGGCGAGTTTGTGAGGAGTTGTGGATGAGAGATTTGGATAGCAAAGGCAACCAAAGGTACGGAGATGTTGATACGTTGGTTGTCGTTGGTAAAGAATAGACACGGGTGAGTGAAAATTAAGGACTTTGGTGGGTAGAAGATTATGTAGATAGACAGCCATATGGAGAGAGTAGACCCAATATTTTGGGGGAACGGAAGCGTGAGACATAAGGGTACGGGTGATATCATTGATACGACGTATCATGCGTTCGGCCTTGCCATTTTGGGATGAAGTTTGGGGGCAAGAGAAACGAAAAACAAGACCATTATCGCGAGCAAAGGTATGGAAGGAAGAGTTGTCAAATTCACGGCCCATGTCACATTGAAAACATTTTATTTTACGTTCAAATTGAGTTTGAACGAAAGAACGAAATTCCAAAAATTTGCTATAAACTTGGGACTTGAATTTCAAAGGGTAGACCCATAGATAGTTGGTAAAATCATCAAGCAATATAAGATAATATCGAAAACCTGTATCGATATGTAATGGAGAGGTCCATAAATCGCTATGTATGATATCAAAAGGTGCAAAAGTAATGGAATTAGATTCATAAAATGGCAATCGAACATGTTTGCTAACTTGGCATGAATGACAAAGTTGAGAAGAATTCTTATTACAATGAATAGAATTATTTTTGCGTAAGACATCTAAAATGGCCTTGCCAGGGTGGCCGAGGCGACTATGCCAAATATCTGGAGAAAAGACAACAAGTGAAATGGGAGAAGACTGGGATGATTTTGTAGGTGGCACGAGTTGGTGATAGGGTAGAGCTCCCGGAACTATCACATCGAAGGATAATCTTCCTCGAACTCGGATCCTTCACGAAAAACCAAGGATCAAACTCAACGAAACACGATTATCGGAGTGAACTTACGAACGGAAATTAAGTTTTTAATGATATCGGGAACAACGAGAGTATTTTTGAGTTGAAGGGTGCGAGAAGGAAGGGTTATAAGCTTGGTACCACTAGCCGTAACTGGAATGCTATTGCCATTGCCAACTAAGATGGATCGTACATTGCTAGAATTGAAAACGTTATGTAAAGTACCTGAATCAGTGGTAAGATGCGAAGTGGCACCGGTGTCCATGTAGAAGGCATCATCAGGTTGTTGGAGATGCATGGAGCTATACGCCTCAGCAATGTCAGCTGGTTGCAATGATTCAGTTGTAGGAGCAATGTATGCTTGTCCACAACCACTGCCAGGGGAACGACCACGTTGATTGTTGCGGAAGTTGGTGTTGGGTGGCCTGCGTTGATGTGCAAATGGCTGCCAGGCCTGAGTGGGATATGGGCAGGGTGGTACGGCCCAAAAGGGTGGCCAGTACGGTGGGTAGCCTGGCATGAAGGGGCGTGGGCCTGTTGGAGTCGGCAGAAGAGGTGGGCTTGTTGATGAAGAAGCAGCAGCGAGGAGTGGGCTTGGGGATGCTGAAGAGGTACGCTTGTCACCGAGTGGGCTTTGGAACCACGTTTGTTGGAGCTGCCGTGCGCACGGAAGTTGGTTCTGTTCGTTGATGAAGCAGCAGCAGCGAGGGCAGTTGGATCTGCTGTGATGGAGTGCTGTGCTCGTCGTATCTCTTCGGTGCGCAGTTGTGATCTCGCAGTATCAAACGAGGGCATGGACTGCTGTATAAACGATGCGACGGTGTTGTACTCCTCCGGAAGAACATTAACCAGTTGAATAACAAGTCGTTTGTCGTTCATCGGAAAATCAAGATCACTCAAACGATCGGACAGTGATTTTAGCTTGTCACAATAATCATCAACGCTAGCACAATCAGAGAATTTAAGATTGACAAACTTACTTTCGAGATGTGCAGCACGGCTGCCTTTGTTGTCTTGAAAAAGAGTCTTAAGATGATCCCAAATCTCCTTTGCAGTTTTTCCTTTCTTGAGAACGGTAAGCATCAAATCCTTGGTCATGGTGGCGAACATCCATTGACGACAGAGAGCATCTAGTTGTTTTTCGGTGACGGCATCAATATCCGCAGGTTTTGTTGAACCATCAATGAGAAAAATCAATCCGTGTGCTTGGAGATGGAGCTCAAAGAGAAAAACCCAAGACGAATATTCATCTTGTTTAATATCAAGGATAACAGGGATTAGGTTTTGATGTTTGTGATGGCAAAAGCCGGGTGAAGAGATTTCTTTTCTCCTGCCATTGTTTAAGGTTTTTTTTTTTTTTAGAAGAGGAATCGATGGTTGGCTGATACCATCTTGGATTGGGGATAATTTCCCTTAGAGAATTATGTTCTCTGGGAAACAATCTTATATTCAAAATAATAATATCTCTGGAGAATACAAGAGTTAAGTAGGAGATAATTCTCCTTATTCTAAATAAGGTAAACAGGATAATATGCATTCTATTACTATTAACGGTGCGAAGTATACTTGGATTAAAAAGGGCGCTCTTTCTTCAAGAAGTAAAATTGATCGGTTCATTATTTCGGCTAGTTGGGATGATCACTTTCCGGGTGTTCTTGTTAAAACTTTAGGCAGGCCGCTCTCGGATCATAAGCCAACAATTCTTACTTGTGATTTAGAGGACTGGGGAGCTCCTCCTTGGCGTTGTGAAAGCATGTGGTTGCTTGAACCAGGATTCTTAAATCTTCTGAAAACTTGGTGGGTTTCCTTGGCTAATGAATTTTGAGGGTCCTCGGGTTATATATTAGCCAAAAAGTTGCAAGCTCTTAAAGGTAAAATAAGGGACTGGAATAAAAATGTTTTCGGCAAGATAAATAGGAAATGTGAAAAAAATTATCTCCTCATTCAATGGTTGGATCAGAAGATTGATGACGAAGATATTACAGACTCAGAAATTATTACTCATGATAATTTGATGCTTGAGAGTGAGAAATTAGCTGATATGAAGGAACAATTTTGGAGAGATAGATCGAGAATTCGATGGAACGATGATGGGGATAGAAATACAAGATACTATCACAGAATAGCTAAAATTCGAAGGCGTTGAAACACTTTTTGTAGCCTAAAAACTGACTCTGTTGTAGTGGAAGACAAGAACATAATAAAGAATAGCATTCCTGAACATTTCAGTTCCCATTTCAAGTTAACGAGATGACTCTAATATATCAGTTGGGGACATGAATTTCAAAACTTTGTCTTCAGATGATGCAGCGTGGCTTGAAAGACCTATTCTTCTTGAGGAAGTGTTTTCTGCTCTTAAGCTTCTTGGTCAAAACAGGGCCCCTGGTCCGGATGGATTTCAGGTTGGGATTATCTTGAAATGTTGGAACTTTATGAAGGAAGATATTATGCGTGTGGTGAAGGACTTCGAATCTTCGGAAAAAATAGATTGGCGGCTGAAATCCACTTTTCTAGCTCTTATTCCTAAGAAGCAGGTGGTTGAGGAGATTAAAGAATTGCGTCCCATCAGTTTAACAAGCACTATTTATAAAGCCATCTCTAAGATCTTAGCCGAAAGATTAAAGGTAATGCTTCCTAAACTTGTCTCTATTCAGCAGTCAGCTTTTGTGAAAGGCAGACAGATCTTAGATAGTATTTTAGTAGCTAATGAATGTCTTGACTCTAGACTTAAATGTGGTATTCCTAGGGTTGTTTGCAAAATAGACTTTGAAAAAGCCTTCAATAACGTCAAATGGTCCTTTCTAATGGAAATTCTTCAAAAAATGGGTTTTGGTACTATTTGGCAGAAATGGATTTATGGTTGTATTGCTAAGGTCCCTTTTTCCGTGATTATTAATTGATCTGCTTTCGGTAAGTTTACTTCTGAGAAAGTCTTACGCCAAGGTGACCCGTTATCGCCGTTTCTCTTTCTTCTCGTTTCTGAAGTGTTAACTATGATGCTTGCTAAAGCTGAAATGGAAGGTTTGCTGGGGGGGTTTTCTTTCTTCTTCTTCTGTAAATGCTATTAAAGTCAACCATCTCCAATTTGCTGACGACACTTTAGTTTTTCTAGATGATAGTCTAGAGCAAATTAGGAATTTGAAATATATTCTTATTTGGTTTCAGTGCATTTCAGGCCTTAAGACCAACTTCTATAAATGCAACCTGTTTGGTGTTGGTAATGTTCAAGATCTTTAGGGGTTGGCTGAAATTTTGGGTTGTTCTTGCGATAGTTTTCCTACTCAGTATCTTGGCATGCCTTTGGCGGAGAAAAAAAAACTCTACTGCTAAATGGGATAGAATCCTTGAACTGTGTAAATCCAGACTTTCCTCGTGGAAGCGTAAAATTCTCACAAGAGCTGGTAAGCTTACACTTATCAAAAGTGTGCTTCAAAGTATTCTGATTTATTATTTCTCTCTATTCATGGCTCCTTCTAAGGTGATTAAAGATATTGAAAAATTCATTAGAAACTTCTTGTGGGATGAATCTAATGAAACTAAGAAACATCACTGGGTAGGTTGAAAAAATGTAAGTAAGCCTTTTAAATTTGGTGGTCTCGGGATTAAAAGCTTAAAGTTCATGAATCGTTTTCTTCTTCAAAAATGGCTATGGAGACTTGGAAATGAACCAAAGGCTTTATGGTCAAGGGTGGTTAAAGATAAGCATGGTGTGGCAGATTTAGGGTGGAAAACTTGTAAACCTAAGGGAAGTCATGGTGTCAGCCTTTGGAAGAATATTTACTCAACAACGGAGGATTTCTTCAAACTTTGCCAGTTCAAGATTGGTAAAGGCGATAGGGTCCGTTTGTGGGAGGATAATTTGTGTGTTCAGGGCCCCCTTTGTGCTATTTGTCCTGGCTTGTACACCCTTTCTAGTACTAAGAATAAATCTATTCTTGAAACTCACAGGCCTGGGGACGATGGTTTGAATTGGGATTTAGGTCTCAACCACAAGAGACGTTTGTATGATTCACAGATAGTTGAGCTTTCTATTATCCTTCCATTACTTGATTCCATTGTGTTGTTTCCTAATCAGGAAGAAAATCTTATTTGGCTTGGAGATAAGAAAGGAATATACTCTGTAAAGGCGGCATACCTAAATCAAATTCAAGGTACTGTTCGTGTCACTCTTTTCCGAGTTCTAAGGTGTGGTCGAGAGCATGGCCTCATAGAGTTGGGTTTTTTCTATGGCAAGCTTGTTTAAATAGACTACCTACCCTGAGTAATCTGCACAAGAGGCATTCTTACCTCGACTCCCCAATATTTGTTACCTCTTGTGGACACGGAAGAAAAACGAAGATCATCTTTTAGTTCAGTGTCCTTGTTCTTCTTGTGTTTAGAATTATTTCACTAATGTTGTAGGAAATCCTAATGTTACTCTTAATTCAGTAAGGGAGGTAGTTGTGGGATGGAAATGTTCACCCCGTTCTGCCCAGGGGTTTCAACTTTGGAAACGTCTCCCAGCGGCCATTCCATGGGGTTTCTGGAAAGCTCGTAATGTTGTTGCCTTTTCTGGGAAGATCTTCAAGCTTCACGAAGTTATTCGAGATATAAAAGTTGATGTTTCAACTGGTCTAAAAATATGGACTGTTTCAAGGGGATAAATACTTTTAATGTAATAGTGGGATGGGAACATTTATTTTTAAATCCCCACTAAATTAACTCTTGTTTTGGGTCTTTCTTTTGTTCCCTGTTCCTTTTCTTTGTTGGGTTTTAGTTTGTTTCTCTAGCCTTTGTGGCTAGTTTTCTTGTATTCTTTTATTCTTTCAATATATCTCTCTTCTTTGCCGAGCAAAAAAAAAATTAATTATGTTCTTGTAAACATATACCTATATATATTATGGTGGTTACCGCCATGTATAGCATACCTGGACGCGTATATACAGGCATTCCTGGACGCGTGGCACAAAACGTGTGAAGCAACCATATACTCTCCAACCATGGTTATACCAGAAGGGATGACGTTTTTGTTGATCGCATAAGCTTCGAAGGCCCTTGCAAATCCGCAAATCCTCATATGCGGGTAAAAGAAGAATTAATTAGTCTGTATCATAACCGTAAGTGGTATTCAAGTACAACATCCGGGTTCATATTGTTTTATGGTAACTACAGGTTTCAGGGAGAATGCTTGCACCTGCTAAGAGTTCTTGGGATGGAGCGAAAGATTGTTGGATTGAATTCAGTGAAGTAAATGGTCTCGTGATGACTGGGTCTGGGTTAGGCCTAATTGATGGTCAAGGTTAAGATTGATGTGGGTTAGGTCTCGTGATTACTGGGTCTGGGTTAGGTGTTTTCTCGACGATGCTAATGTAATATTTTTGTTCTTATTCTCCATATTTAATGAATGCTGTTTTTAGGCATACATAAAATTTTCGGGGCATACAAAATGATAGTCCCATCTTGGGTGACCTTATAAGGGGTAACCTATGGGTGATTCAATTACCTATATAACCTTAATACAAAAATCTAAAATCAGTTTTCTAAGGCTAAGTCCTATGGGCTAGATTGGACCGCTAGATTGGCCAAAAAGTGTTGCAAATCATGAAAAAAGTGTGGGAAAAAAATTAACACTCAATCTGGCTACTTCTCTCTCCTAGCAATTGCTGCAATGCTTTATCGGCGAGATTGAAACGCTGAATGGTGCGGCGCTCAAAAAATAACCAAAACGCGAACCGTTCGGCGCTCACAAAATCTAACGGCTGAGATTTAAAAAGCCCGAACCGTTCGGCGCTCAAAAAGTAACCAAAACGCCGAACCGTTCGGGCGCTCACAAAACGCTGCACTGGTTAAGGCGCTCGCAGATGACGTGGATGGCCAAACTAGCAGCTAGATATCTAGCCCATAGGACTTAGGAGGTTGCCCAGGCTGACGTGGATGGCCAATCTAGCAGCTAGATATCTAGCCCATAGGACTAAGCCTAAAAAAATCAAAATCAGCTTCCCTTAATATCTCTTCTTCTTCCTCCTCTAGCCGAACTCTTCCCCTCCCGCGAAAAAAATAATTCATCACTGTGATTAATTGTCGATTCGTAAAAATTTGATTGTCGATTAAACTGAACTACATAATGACTCGTACAAAGAAAAGCGGGGACTAGGCAAACCAAATCGTCTTTTAATCCATCAATTGAAGAAGAAGAACCAATTGAAGATGAAGGTGTTGAAACTGAAAATCAACCACCAATTTAACCAATTGCATCTCCAACTTCGGAAATGAGGATAAGAAAGTAACTTTTACAAACCCAATCTCCTATTTGCTGTTTTTTTCATCGATTAAATGACGGTTACGGTGTTAGGTTCGGCTCAAAATTGAGTTGCGTTTTTAGCCGAACTGTTCTTCACAAAAGCTTCTTGTAAGTGTATATGAACAGTTCGGCTTGAAATTTCATGAAATTTCAAGCCGAACCTAGTCACAAAAAGAGATGCATAGGGGTTCGGCGTATTCGATAATCATAATATGTGCCGAACCTAGCACATTTACGAGGTTCGGCTATTACAATATTCACAATATGTGCCGAACCAATACAAAATTATTAACCCCGGGAATGTACATGATCGGGTTCGCATATTCTACTTATTCAAATAGTAAACAATATGTTTCAAGCTGTTCGACGCTTACGAATTTCTAAATATAAGTCGAACCCTAAACATTTATTCTTCCGAGACGTTCGAGTGTAGGGTTCGACTTGTTAGGACAATTCGAAACAAGCCGAACTAAAATCTACAAGGTAGGTTCGACTCTTAATCAACACTTTCACTAAGCCAATGTTCATCCCGGACTCACCGAACCTTAGTGAAAAAACACAAACTTTTGATGATTTTAACCTACAAAGGGAGATTAAACATAAGATATGCCTACAATTCAAGGGTTTGTTGAAAATAATCTTAAAACTAATCATTAATCACTAATCAGAATTATTTTAACTAATCATTACTATTAACACTAATACTAAAAGGGTAAATTTGCCATTACCAAAAATATTTGGTTAAGGGGCTTCTGATTTTGCTATTTATACTCCTTTTTGTCTTTACTTGGTATGCCCTAAAAGATTTATGTATGCCTAAAAACAGCCTTCTATTTAATTTCATTAATCTTTGTTATTTATTTTTGCTTCACGCATCTTCTCTAGCTGACGAATTTACTTACGGTAGGCAAGGAAAAAATAAGTATAGATTAGATCATCTAATAGTTTAATTATTATATTATTGGCACTATCTTTCTTTATAATAAGAGCCCCTAAATAGCCACATGTCGTCCCCATAAACACTCTGGTTTCTGGTGAAGCCACATCAGCTGACCAATCCATGTCACCACCATGTACTTTGCCAACTCACCCAAACCAAAGGTCACCATGGAAATTCATTCAAACCAAAGAGTCGTAACCAAAGGTCACCATTGCAGATAATAATACATCTATTTTCCAAAGGGTATATTAATTAAATATCCTTAGTTTTGGAACCCTTCAAAAATACACTGTCACATTATAAATATACCCCTCCTCTTATATATAAAGCTTATCCGTATAAAAATAAACTATTTTAGTAATTTATTACAAATAATTATTTTTTGTTTTTCAAAAAGCAATAATTTTCTTTCTCAATCACTCCACCACCGCCTCCAACTCCACCGACGGCAAGTCACTTCCACCACCACTCCACCACCACCACCACCACCACTCCACAACCATCACCAACATTCTACCATCACAACTCCACCACAACTCATAGTCACCACCACCACCGCAATTGCGACCACCATCTCCTCCAAATCCACCATCGTTGCCGCCAAGTTGATAAAAAAAATTGAAAATTTAGAAATAAGTTAGGTCCAGATTTTTGTATCAAGAATCGAAGTTGATCCGAGTTTTGTATCAACAACCAAAGTTGACACCAAATTTTGGTGTCAACAACCGAAGTTGATATCATATCTGGTGTCAACAGCCCAAATTTTTATAAAAATTGAAAACTCGGAAATTAGTTAGGTCAAGATTACGTGTCAACAACCCAAGTTGACAAAAAAATCTGGTATCAACAATAAAAGTTGATCCCAAATCTGATGGCACCACCACCTTCATCGCCGGCATCACCACCATCACCACCTCCAGCATGTGAGATAAGAAATGAAATGACTTTCATCTAAATTTTTATATGATTCAAAATTAAAAGGATATTTATATGATTCAAAATTAAATGGATAACATTTTAGAAGATAAGGGGTATAATTATTGTGGATAAGGGTATTTGTGAACTCCATGAAAAGGAGGGATATTTATAAAATTTCCATTTTTCCAAACGACAAATACCAAATATGCCAACAAGGGATAAATATGCCTACAAAGAAGAAGAACTAATATCCAAAGAACATCACCCCATTTTTTAAGTTCGGTACCAAATATCAGAAGTTCAGACTTTGAATGACAACAAATATGCCAACAAAGAAGAAAAACTAATATCCAAAGAACATCACCCCCTTTTTTAAGTTCGGTACCAAATATCAGAAGTTCACTTGGGTTGTAGTACAATACAGCAAAGGAAGAAACATATCACTGTTTTCTTGGCACGTATGCTGTTTGATCAAATACTTAGTGGTACTATAATTTTGCTAACTGTTATCCCTTTATATTTGGTTTACTGTTTAAATTTTCTTATATAAGTGAAGGAAAAGTGGAGAAAAATGTTCAAGTGGATCAGTAAATCTAAAAGGAGGAGCTTTTATAGATAATAAACTTTGTAAGATGGCCTGTTTTTAATGTTTGGCGTCTTTTGTCACCACCGAGGATTATTAACTTTCGTTTTTTGATACTTCATTTTCATATGTATCTTTATCTGCTATTCACTAGATATCCAAATCATTCTCTAATCATGATTGACAGGCATAAATCTATAAAAGTGACCTTCATTAAGTTTAACCTGAATGAATGCTAAAGTATATCTCTTTTTTTTTTCAATTCAGTGAAGTTTTTAACTATGCAATGCTACCCGACTGTTTCGCCAAATGCTCCCATGTCAAATTCAAAATCATGAGTTCAACTTCATCGTTTGTTGATCTAATTGATTGGCCGCTATCTTTACAACTTTGTTTTTCCATTTTAGGTAATAGTGATAATCTTGTTACTTTTGGTAAATGAGTAAATCTATCTTTTCTATTTTTTTTACATAAATCACTTTTGGTTGTTCCCCAGAAAATAAGTGAGTTATTATTTCCAGTACTGTATATTAGATCCTACTAGATTTTGTGCCCGTGCTACGCACCGGGATGACTCAAAACCATCCACCATTTTTTTTCTTTTAACCATATTGTTGGTATGATGTGACTTGGCTTCGCATATCCTGTCGTGTATTTCTGATTTGGTGTCGCAGGGCTTCGCCCTATGTATTTTTTATTTGGTATGTCTTGGTTTCGCCTCGTCCTGTCGTGATGCAGTTTTGATTTCTTGTGGCTCGGCTTCACCTCGTCCGTCGCTTTAAATTTTTAATTTGGTGTGGCTCTTCTTCGCCTCGCCTCCGTCTCGACACATTTTTGATTTGGTGTCGCCAAGTTTCTGCACAAAATTGGGTCGCCAAAAAATCTATGATATTAATACATAGAACTGAGATTTTCTTTTAACCTTATTTTTAGTTTGGTGTGATGTGGATTCGCCTCTCCCCTTCGTGCATGCATTTTTTATTTGGTGTCATGGGGCTTCGCCTCGTCCGTCATTTAAGATTTTTTATTTGGTGTGGCTCGGTTTTACCTCGCCCCCGTCCTGATGCATTCTTAATTTGATCACCAAAATCCAGCCACAAAGTTTGGTCATTGGAAAATCTTTAGGATCACCGGAATCCAGCCAAAAAAACACCTAAATTATGCCATCCAGACACCGGAGTCCCTAGAAAACATTGTTACAATAAACAGTCATCTTAATGGTCAATGAGGTCCTAGTCAGGTACCGAGTCAAATGGCTTTGAATCGTCTGAGAGGCCTGAATTATGTTGAAATGTAGGAAATCGAGCCTATATTAGTCGAAATCAGTGGCCATATGTTTTGTTGGTCTGGTCAAATTAGCAAGGCTGCAAGGGATTATAAGCCCCGGCAAAGAATTGAAAAATCTAGTCAGTGTCAAGCATAGGCCCTACATTAAAATTAACCATAATAAAGTAAATTATAGACCCTACATTATCAAGTCAGAATCATGAATGGAACTGTGTCGAGACCCTTTATAAAACCTCATTTGATTGGGGGCCATACATTTTAATTAGGGGCCATGACTTTTTATTTGCACCCCAATTTTTTGAGGGGCGTATTAATCCGATATTGAAAAGACTGTTTTACCCTTACCTAAAACTAAACATTAAAAATTAGTTAACCTTAATTAGAAACCTTAATTAGGCTTCTCTTCTTCATCTTCCTCTCCTCCTCGTTCTCTTCTCCACCACCACCATTAACGACTATTTTGAAAAAAAAAATTCTTCAATAGATTCACCGTTGCGTAATCGTTGCCAAAAATCAAAACCCAAGAAAGCTATGGCTCCAATTAGAAGGTATATGAACTTAAACCCACCTTGTATTCATTACTATCGAAATTTCAGTGTAAGAGTCGTTAGTATCGAAATGAACACCCCTAACGACTTTTCATTTGCATGCGGATTCTATGAAAAATCGTTAGTGTATTAGGATGAAGATGACGACCCCTAATTCGCTACTTCAACATTTTTCCCTAGAATAGAGTCGTTACCGTATTAGGTTGAAAATGACGACCATTTGTTTGACGACCCTTTGTTATTGGTTAAATTCGACTCTAGGTGAACATTATAAATGGTTGGTTAGGGTCGTCGGTATATCGAAATATCCCTATGACGACTCAAACACACAAAACTTGCCTTTTTATACGAGTTTGGATTCGAGAGTCGCTGCCCTGGTATTAAAACGAATCAACTAACGACTCTAGGTGAACATTATAAACAGTCGTCATGGTTTAACACACCACCTTGACGATTTTTCATCACCATTAAAAGTTGCGGGTTAGAGTCGTCGCCATGTGTGTCAACGGTGCACGACTCTTTAAGAGTCGTTGGCGTATACAACACCCGACTATAACGACCCTCACTACGAGTAGTTCCATAGAGACCATCAATCGACCCTTGGAGCACCATTCGGACAATTTCAAGAGTATATGAGGTTTACCTCGATTGTTTTGAGTGCGGGTTCACTTGAATAACTCATTTCTAAAAACCCTAGTTTTTCCTCTCAAAACTACTCTTCTTCTTCTCAAAAAAAAAAAAAAAACCAAAACTAAAATTTCCCCAAATTTTAATCCCAAACCTGATTTTTATCTAAACAAAATTATCACACTAATCAACTTAATTAAATCTTAAAACTGATCACTCAGGGGCATTTTAGCCATTTAGAAACTATTTTTATAAGGGTGACCCAAATTAGGATTGGGTTGTCCTCTAGTGCTTGGCCCCCAATTAAAATGCTTGGCCCCCAATCAAATGAGGTTTATAAAAATGGAACTGAAATCAGCAAAACGAATGGGAATTTCTATACTTTCAAAAGAAAGCATGTTAACAAATATACCTGTTCAGAAATATAACTTGCCTGATGTTGTAGTTGGGACTAATTAAAATTCATTAACATTTTTTCATTTACATACTGCTTAAGAATTGGAGCTACACCTAAATTGGTCCACGTTGTTATGAAAACAAATCAGTGAAAGCTGCATACTAAGACGGGAACATATTTACATGGTATGCCTTCGGGGAGTTCCTTGCATTATTTGAATGCGAAACAACCAAATGATGCAGATTCAACACGGATCATGGATGGATCACAAACCATATATTACCTAACCCCTGCATCGTTGTAGCCGGTGCACAAAAATCGACACGATCCCTCACCTATTCAACAAAACGACAAAGATAGTATGCAGCAATACACCTGTTTATACAGATTGAGGCATCCCCTTAGGCAGATAATCAAACACCTGCAAAAGACCATATTTAACAATCATTTTTTAGAATAAACTGACGTTCAAAGTAAAACTTTGTAGCGAGCAAACTCACGAACAAAACTGAGAAACTCTCTATTAAGCAAAGAAGGATCAACAACAAATAGGAGAAAGTTTCACCAATTTTAAAAATACCTAACATCGTTCAAAGAAATAAAATAAGAAAACACTGTAGGAATGGAGAAAAATAAAAACAAAATTGATTTGCCGGAAAAATCAGAAGAGGGTTGTTTCAATGAATTCCAAGCTCTTGCTATCTGCACTACTTCCTCCAAAACAATTTCTTTTGCCACATGTTAAAATCAAAGAACAATCCAGCAGCTTTTGACATGGCAAGTATGTTAAGGATGATGTATCTAATTTGCAATGGGAATTAGAGTGACTAGTAATAAATTTCACAAACTTTTGTAATCTTTCCTATCAACATACCCATCACTTGATTCATTAAAGAAACTTTTACAATCACAACTTGGTCGTGTACGCTGGACAGGATAACACTCAATACTGCAGCAATTTTAGTATTATTATAGTAGAATGAAAATGACCAGTGGAACCCAAACTCATCACCATTCTAGTAATGATTGACTTAGGTGAATTCAATGCCAATATTTCCATAAACTAATTGTTTGAAATGCAAAGAGAACTGTTTCCTCAAGAACGACGGAGATAAGAGCTTTTTTATCTTAATTTGGTCCAACTAAAACAGCCCCAAATGAAAAAAATGATAATACTGCTTCCTATTGGAATTGGGCTTACCTCTAGGAATTGATCATAAAAAAAATGATCATAAAAATGGCAATGTTTAGTATTTTTTTATTGGGCTAACCTCTAGGAATTGAATTTTTTTTTTTATGTGAGGATCTAAAACACATCTCAAAAGCAAGAGACAAACAGGAGAACATCCTAAATCAGTAAATCCTCCTCAATCAATACAACTTCAGTTAAACGATAACAACAAATAAAAAAAAAAAAAGGCAAATACATTTTTCTCGTACGGACTTACCGTTAGCCTCCTTTACCACTGTTGCTTTGTTTGCAGCCTCCATGAGCACTCTTCTTTGTTTACTTCAGCTTCCAGGATCTCGGATATTTTACCAGTACCTGCAATCAGGATTTTGAAGAAATACTTTAACTATTAGTATAGTAATATTTAGTAATATTAAAGAGGTCTCTGGAATATACATCTGAAATAACACAGGACGCTATGAACTTTGCTTTCATTAATTCTCATATAACTGAACTAATGTTAGTGTGATCCAAATTACAATCACATAACTAAAATATAATATTAAGTTAAATGCAATTATAGGCTCTTTATAATGCAGTTGCCAGTAGTACAATCTCAGATTTCCTTCATATACAGTAATTCTACCCAATCAATGTTTTGTTGTCTGTATTTGCGAAATTTGACAGCATTTACATGAATTCATAAGAACATAAACATCGAATAATAATGCAGAATTCTTTTTAAGCTAGTTGCCTGTAAAATCGGAAAGTATCCCACCCTTGAGAAGACCTGAAAAAGAGAACCCTGGATAATCCGGATTGCTCCATGGGGCGTGATGAACGTCAAATGTTCAGAAAGTTAAAACTCGTATAAGTAACCATGAATTTTTCATCTGAACATTGAGATTTATGCCTAAGCTTGCCCCAGTAATTTTCTAGGATCATCATAGGCAGAAACATTTTAAAACGGTCAAAATGAAATAAAAACACGAATCAGAAAGTAGGTCTAGCTGTTATGAAGAATAACAAAGGATCAAGTAGACATAAGTATATAATCTTGACAACAGGCATTTGACCACCAAACTTAAGAACAACACCCACTTGAAGAGAATTCTGAAATCGTACCCTTTGTACACAACAGTCGGAATAAATCATGGTTGTATGGACTTCTTACCTGCAAAAGCTGAAATCCCATATTTCCAAGTCCTATAAATCCAACCTTTATATATCAAATAAATTAACATAACTCTCATTAACAAATAATCAAATAACCTTGTGACATCAAGTAGCTAGGAATTAATTTGTTCATAACATCTGTAGTCTCATGTACCTGAATGTAAAATTTAGACTAATCTAAATTTTTAGACAAATCTACTCCAGTAATTTGCCCAAACTCCGAAGAGATTACCTGAATGTAAAATTTAGATAAACAATGAACAAAACAGAAACATAGATGTATATGAAAATCAGAAGAATAATCAGAACAACAAAATTTATATATTTGCTCTCTAAGAGAACCTACAGTTTCAGTGAACTAATGGCTTATAAAACTGAGCCCTGGCCTAAAATACCAATAACACAAAAAGCAAATTAACTTCTGTGATAATACTTCTTACTTGCCTTGACATCTCTGCACCTCTGAAACAGCCCCTAACCCAAACTCTTACAGCACCTGTGTGTTGTTCTCAGTCAGAACTCTAACCATATCTCAATGCCTTTGTCATATCTCCTTCCCTGAATCTTTGTAGGACTCATCAGCATCATGGAAACTTGGAGCAATCAACCGGCATAACTGAACTTTAAGTTGTGCAGAACTACTCATTCAGGCCTTTTGACAAACACCTAATATGTATTTGTGATTGGAGCAAAACAACAGATCTTATATTATCTTAATGCGAACAACAAACCCTAATATGAACAGAAAGCAAATTAAGATTAGGGTTTGGAATCAAATTGGATTTAGGGTTCAAAATCAAAAGAATAGGAAAATACCCTTTGAAGAAATAACAGCATCTCCCCTATTGGATTTTGCGCAATCAACCTTTCCGATTCCCTCTAAAAATAGCAAGAGGAGGCCATCTTGAACATGCATTCGATCCCCAACTTGAACAGGACCATCTATAACAAAATCATCCATTTGAAAGGTTGGGTTATAGTGTGGGCACTGATTATGGATTGATCGAGTTGATTCGGGGGGATGAATAATTTTCTTCTCTAGCTCTTTTAGTTTTACATTCATAGGGATGAATGATGGGTTTATGTTGCAGACGATTAGGGTTGCAATGACCAAACAAAATAATTTCAGTATGTGTACAAAATCAATCTTTTTTTCCAGTAAGAAAACATAGATGACAATGTTAGTTTTTACGAAAGTATTGTCTACTTACCTAACGTCCAGTTAAGGTTTTGGTGTACACCAAGTGTAAGTTATTCATTAGGTGTAAATCCTCATATAAGTGTTGTCTACCCACATTATTGCTAACGGTGTTATAAATGGTCAGTTAAATAAAAGGTGTAATTAGAGTGTAATTCATATTTTAATGTCTCGACCAATAGAGTCCCACCATTTGTTGTCACCAGAATTATTCTTTGTGAAAGATTTTATCTAATTTACTTGAGGGGGGTGTCACACTCACCGTGCGACGTGTGAGCTCACATGACTTAGCATTTTAAAGGACACACGATAGTCTTCTCAGAGCAACCACTGTGGGAGAGTATAACCAAATATTTGGTAAAAAAACGAGACACAGCGGGATAGACTATCGACTAAAAGCCGGACTAAAACCAAATCTCAGACTATATTTGGTCTGGGACCAAGACCAAAACCAAATATAGTCGAGCAAACGTATAATGTTCGTTTGTCACCGGGCGGGTATATAATGTACGCTTCACATGAAGCGCATGTATAATCTTCATCCCACGAAGAGGCGTGCATATAAACTACTTCCCAATGGAGCGTTGCTGAAATGTACGCCCGATTGGGCGTTGCTGAAGTTTACGCCTGGAATCAGGCGTTCATATAAACAACGCCTCATTGAGACGAACATAAACTTAACGCCTGGCATCAGGCGTTCATAAACTTAACACCCCACATCCAGGCGTTCATAAAGTTAACACCTGATGCCAGGCGAACTTATTTCCTCCGCCTCATTCTGAGAAATTTTTTTCAGAAAAATGTTTATACCGTTGGTAATTTTTGAACGTTGAAGAAAATTGAACGTTGGATATTTTGGAACGTTGGGAAAGTTTGAAAGATATTTTCAAACGTTGGAAATTTCATATATATACAGATGAATTCATTTAACATTTCCCCACAACGACTACTTAAAACTATTTATCTATCAGAACAAGAACAAAAAAAAAGCTGTATTATTTCGTCTTTCAAATCATTTAGAAATTTTTCACCAATTCACTTACAATGGCACCACGAGCAGCACGAGGTCCAAATTTTACGAAAATCGAAGATATAACGATGTGTAAAATTCATTTATCAATATCACAAGATCCGGGTGTTGGAACTAATCAATCGGAGGAGGTGCTGTGGACTCGTATCAAGGATGATATTGAACTTCATTTACCTAATGCTCCAGAGCAAACGATATCTGGGAATAAGTAAAGATGTGGCGTTGTTTACAGCAAAAGAGGCAGAAGTGGAAGGTGAATATCATACTGGATGGGGTCCTGAAATGAAGGTAAGTATTCTTGATTTTTTGAACAATTATTTTCTAATATTTTAACGCCCATGAACTTAAGTTTTTTTAAAAAAAAAATAACAGCTTGAAGAAATAAACAAGCGGTTCATGGAATGCAACGATGGAAAAAAATTTAGGCACCAAGAGTGCTACCCAATTTATGAGAATAACGAGGTAGATGATGAAGGACAACAAAAAACAATTCAAGACGAGACCGGTAACGACACAGATAGGGGAGACATGGAGAACACTTATCTCCGTCAGTTGGGGAAAAAAGCAGCAAAACGATTGAAGAAAACAGGGAGAGAAAAATCCACTGCCCAATAGGAATTGATGGGAATAATTATTAAAAAACAACAAGATTTTAATACTCATTACCAAGCACAATCAAGATTCAAGATGGAACAAAGAGCAGCAGAGTTTGCAGCAAAACAAGCTGAACATGCGGCCAAAATAGCCAAGCAATCTGAAGACGACGAATTTCGCATCATTATGTTGGATCTTGGAAAATTGGATCCTGTACAACAAGAGTACTTCCAACTTCGTAAGGCGGACATAGTTCGCAACAGAAGAAACCAATCTTAACACAAAGGCGGAATAGTTCAACAATAATTATTTCCATTACTATTTAGTGATTAATAGTATTAGTAGTATAATTGTTGATGCCCTGAATAAACTGGAATTGTTGTAACGTCGATCCATCCTTGCACAATACCAACATCTTCTTCTTTAGTGATTTTTTTACTATTTCGTTGCTGAATCACAGACTAAAAGGGATTGTTGTGGTCGGAGAAAAAAAATTCGAATTCAATTCTTTTATAGGATAAAAAAAAAAAAAGAATGGACATGAATCAATCCTATATTGTTGGGATAAGAAAATATTAATCCATGGATATTTGTATATAGTATCGACAAAAAGAAAATGATAAGAAGATAAGAAAATGATTTTATTATTATCCAAAGTTAAGATACAAAGAAAATGCAAAGAACAATTTTTAATTCCCATATTCTGACCATATATGTTCGATCAAGTCATCACGCAAATGAATATGCACATTTTTGTTATGCATTGCACGTCGGTGTTGCTGAGCTCTAATTTGGGAAAACTCGTCACTATTGCCTCTTAATATATTAATCGGTGTTGGGTTACTTCTTTGTTCATAAACATGTGGCCAGTCACCGGGTAGACGCTCATCCTCGACTATCATATTATGTAATATTATTCAAGTTTTCATAATATAGGAAAGCACATCTGGATTCCACATTCTTGCAGGTTGTTTAATGATTCCAAATCGTTGTTGAAGTACTCCAAATCCTCGTTCTACACCTTTTCTTGCACCCTCTTGCATCGATGAAAATATTTTATTTTTCTTACCGACCGGATATTTAATGGCCATAATAATAGTAGGAATCTCTGGGTAGATTCCATCACCTAGATAATACGGCATATCATATGAATGTCCGTTTACCTCGTAGCTCACTGGTGGTGCTTTTCATGTTACAAGACTTCGAAAAACATATGAACGGTTCATAACATTAATATCGTTGTTAGAGCGGGGCACACCAAAAAATGCATGTCAAAACCATAGATCATACGACACCAATGCCTCCAACATGATACTTTCGCTCCCTTTATACGCGGTGTAAGCCCCGGATTCTGCCGACTGACATTTATCTCATTTCCAATGCATGCAATCTAGACTACCCAGCATCCCTGGAAATCCCCGCTTTTTTGTTTTGCTTAAGCAACAATTTAACATCACCAGCCGTTAGTTCACGCAAATATTCTTTCTCAGACACATTTACAATAGTCTTACAAAACCTACGAGTAGCTTCATGCGTAAGTACTCGTCTATTGCATCTGCCGCACATCCATAAGCTAACATTCATACTGCTGCTGTTACTTTTTGATGAGGGTTTAATCCTAGAAATCCACAAGCATCGGGCTTTTGAACAAAATATCTTTCGGCATTGGTAACACCTTCCACTATTCGGTTAAACAATTGTTAACGCATTATGAATCTTTTGCGAAAAACATTGGGTGGTTGGTTTGGGTACGAAGAAAAATAGTTGTTCCATAGAAGTTCAGCTCCTGCCTCACGATCTCTTGGTATTTTGATACGAGTTTGAGGCCATTTTGAATTTGTAACAAGGACTCCCAAACTAACATCCATGTTATTTTACATAATTGCTATTGCATCATCATTCGGGGAATAAAAACTACTATTAAAAGAAGATGAAGAAGAAACAAAAGAGCAATAATGAGCGGTTTTCTCATAGTTTTCCATTATTATCTGAAGCAGAAGAGGGGTATTGTTATTCATACATTGGGTGATCAAGTCTAATATTTATAACCCATTTCCAAGAGCATTAAAAAAAAAAGATATTGTATTTCAATTAAGACAAAGTGTTTTCCAAAAAAAAATAAAGTGTTTGTCAGTGACCTGATATGACTATACTCTATATAGACGGTGAAAAAACTATACAAACTGACTAGTCGCTGAGACTTGAGAGGACTACTAAATGGACAACAAAGAGAGTAGACTTTAAATGACTACTGAGTAAAAGAAAAGTTAAGCAATTAACTATCAGTAGGTCTAGTATGACTACACACAAAGATAAGATAAAGACAACAACAAAGACAGGTCATCTAAATAGTCATAACAAATTAACCATTCATATTATCCGTATCCGAAGGCGCCGATCGTGGTTGCATAAAAGGAATATGTTCATTCTCCGAGTGGTATTGACTGAGGACATTGTTGAAGCTGATCCTTGACTCATACAACATCAAACTTGTGGTGGCATTGTTTGGGAAAAGGAACCGTATCCAATGGGAGGTTGGACAGAGTGCGTCGTACGGAAAAGAGACAAATGTTACTGCAAATCAGTGTTCGAATTTTTCAGCCTTTCTATTTCTGCTTCTTTCGACGTAATAACGTCTATCCTCTCCTTAGTTTGTTTTAACGTAAAATCGCGAAATTGTTGGTTAAAATCAGCATTTTCTTGAAATAATGTGTAAGCTTCATGCTGTGAAGAAAAAATAAAATACATAAGAACAAATATACAATAAGGAGTCGAAGGTACAATAAGAAGTCGAAAGTACACTTACGTGGGATAATAGATGTGGAGGAGGGATAGGTACATGTTCAGCCGGTTGTTCAATTGGGTCCGTATACAAGTCACCGAAATACCCATATGTTTGGGCTTCCTAATAGGATGAGTCACATAATCTTTGTATTGAGTTGCCTTTCTCCGGTACTGTAAATATATATCATAATCTTTAAAAACTTGCACTATCTCTGTTGCATCGAGCAAACCTTCCCTTTTTAGGCGTTCTGCTTGAATATTGCCGATATCCCCAATAATTGTGTGTATTTTTATGGGAAACAACAAAAGTATAATGGTTTTGCCTCCAACACCTTTCTCTGAGGTACATGTTATGTACAATTAGAAAGGGAATACGAATGTAGTAAGTATGTTATATACTAAATAAGCCCTCTTAACAAAAAAAAAAAAATTAATTAATGGCATTTAACAACAATTAACGAATAAAATTTAATTATTAACTCACAATGCCCATGTAAGAAAATATATATCTCGAGTCTGATAGCCTCGTAGCCGTGCTTCCCATATCAGATGCAAGGACTTCTCTATATGATTCCCATAGATGCCATGTCACTTGTTCGGCAGTAAGCTTACTCATTAAAACCCTACAACGGAAAATATCATTTTTATTCTTCGGTACATTCCATTTAGAAGATACATGCCATTTTTGTTCTTCATTCGAGCGTGAAATGTCTGGTCGACATATGCCTAGGTATTCATATCCCCAAAACTAGTCCATGAAAATATTTAGCCAAGTTAATAACTTTGCAACAAAATAAACAATGAAAGGAAGAAATCACTGGATAAAGAGAATACCTCTAATATTTGGAATGGACCGCATAATGCATTATGTCTCCACCTAGCTAAACGGAGTGACGCATACAATTTTGAAAAATCCGCTCCACCCCAGTCATACGTGGACACTACATCAAGATTTTCAAAACCACTAACCATCCAACTTCTATATAGGTTTTTGCATTAGAAAAGAAAAAATGTCTCAAAAAATACATGAAAAAGGAAATTGCTACTCTATGAGCAAGCGTACTACCATTTTTAGTCGCAACCAACTTGGCTTCTAAGAAATAGGAGCTTAAATATTTAATTGTAATTGAATTTGAAACCCACGACTGAGCTTTTGGACACATGTGACATCTTGGATATCCGGAAAGATATGCTCACGAACATATTCAAATTGGTACTTCTTAGAATTGTATGGAACGTCATCCCCATCACCAATACTCAGTCCAGTCAACATGAGCCAATCTAGGAGGGTGAATCCCATCTCACCAAATGGGAAGTGCAAAGTGTTTGTTGTATCCCAAAACCGCTCAACAATATAACCAACCATCAAATGTTGGGTTTCACTAGATTGTATGCTCAATAAACTTTTCCATCCCGCTTTTTCAATAATATATTTAGCTCTAGGACAGTGTTGTGAAATAGTTTGATAGTGATGAATTACCGATGCCAAACTTCCACGATGATGATAATTTATGCTCCCCTGTAAATGTGATGTCCGCAGTAGCGTGCGATTTATCATCTTGCAGTATAGGAAACCTCCCTAACCAGGGAATATCAACCTCCTTAATTTTACCAGTAGAGATTAAGTTATAATCCTCTTCGGCTACAAATTTCTGTTTCTTGTTCTTCTTGATGCGACCATTGAACTGCGCTGTGAATTTGTTCAACATCTTTGCACATCTGTGCACACATAAGATAGATGCAATTTCATTATTAAATCACCAACCCTCATTATTCCATATTTTTATAAGTCCATCACCATTTATATTCCAAATACTATAAATCATTAACACAAACTATAATAATTTCAAATTCTATTATTCCACAAACACAAATTAAATTGTCACAGATGTATTTCAACATATTAGAAACCAAAAAAATATACCTCAAAACCACTCAATTTAATCACTTCAACATTTCATAAAAATCACTACAAAATGAATTGCTTTTAACCCCATTTACATACATATAAATTAGCTCTTCTACATATGTAACAAAAAAATTTGACATAACTACAATTTTTCACATAACCACATGAATTTTAAAAAGACATTATAATTTATATAACCCACTAATTAAGTCATGTACATATTTGTCAAAATTTTAAAATATTTGACAATTCTATAACCTAATTTTAACAAACTAATAAAACCCCCAAATTTTCCCAGTAGAGGTGTGTATAACCTAATTTAAACAAACTAAAACCCACAAATTTTAAAAAATCTATAACCCACAAATTACAAAAAATTCTATAACCTAATTTTAACAAACTAAAACCCTAAATAAATTATTCAACAATAAAGATAACACAGAAAATATTAACAAAAAACATACCTCTTGTGTAACCCGGATATTGAGGTAGGTAAGTGTCTTGGTTTTGTTTTTCCTTCCTGCTCGTCATTGTGATGGTAGAAGTTGTGTTTCGATCGGTAGAAACAAAGAGGTAGAAAAGAAAAGAAGACGACGGAGAATAGTAGGGTTAAAACACAACACGTGGGCTATACGTGGAGGTATAATGTTCGCGTGGGCTTTCACGCCACACGTGCAGTAAAAGTGGGTGAACTGAGCGGACTTTATATCAACGCCCAATTCATGCTGTGTTGATTATACGTACGTCTGGCATCAGGCGTTGATTATACGTACGCCCCATCTCCCGGCATAAACTTTATGAACACCCCACAACCCGCGTACACTTTAGCAACGCCCCACGACCAGCATAAACTATATCAACGCCTGAACGAGATGCACTTTATACCTACGCTCCACAGCCAAACGAAGATTATACATCCGCTCGACTAAATATACTCGGCAACCATAGCATCACACTACGGACTAAACTCAAATTTGGTCATTTTTTTGGTCTTTGACCTTTGGTTATACTCTCGCACCTATGCAGTTGCTTTCATTGAGGTTTTCTTTCACTATAGCATACGAAGAAACGTTTTTCTTCAATATTTTCCCTTCGATCATAGATATGTATACTTGACAAGCTTTAAAAAAGGGAATTATTTGTATAAAACTTTACCGGTGCCTGAAATTTAAATGAGAAGATTGATTTTTGTATTTTCTTTAATGGATTCGATGGTTTTGAAGATGAGATGGAGTTCTTTTTTTAACCAGGTTAGGTTCAGAGTGGGAGGTGTATTATTAATGCAGTTCTTCCAAGGCTACCAGCCTACCAGTAACCTTTGACGAGTTAAGCGAAAAAGACAGTGAGTTGCTAAAGATAAAGTGGTACTGCAGTCAATTTAGCTTGAAGAGTGCGTACATGGGAGGGACTAGGGAAATTCTTAATACAGTTGGTTTAGGGAAATGCATATAAGAATTGGAAGAGATCTGTTAGCCTGTTATCTTCACCGTTTATGCGAAGGATTTTTATAAGAGCAAATTAATGCATGTTTTATCATTCAATTCACCTGATATTGTTTTGGAAAATGGGTCATTTGTCCAAATATTTTTAAAACATGGTTCTAATGGAAGAGTTAAAATTAGTATCGGTGAAATGGACACCACAAAAATAGTAAGGATGAAACTGGATTCATCCTGGCTTAAACTTAAAAAATAGCAAGGCTGAAACTGGATGCATCCTGATGTAAATTAAAAATAAGAAAAAGTATTTAGAAATAGGTAGGATAAAACTGTTTACATCCTGAATATTTTTACATTTTTATCCATTTGAACAGTATTGTTTGTACCCAAAATTACTCTTGGGCACGAAAAACGATGAATGGAAGATTTAGTGTGAATTTAGGGTTAGAAGACGAATTGAAGAACGAAAAATGAGACACAGGTTTAACGTGGTTCGGCATGGTTTGCATACGTCCACGGGCGAATCCCCTTGGGGAGTGATTTTCTTATTGATTATTGTGTTACAGTGTATGTTTTTTCTCCTATTGGCTACCCTCTCAAATGATTTCTGCTCCTCCCTATTTATACAGTTTAATATCTAATTTCAATATAAACTTAAATGGAATTAATTCTCATTCATGCCTCCATCATGATTTCTGCATGAAACTACTGGAATCAATACTGCATGCATCCATCATGATTTCTTCATGAAACTGCTGGAATCAATACTGCATGCCTCCATGATGATTTCTGCATGAAATCGCAATCAATATTGCATGCCTCCATGATGATTTCGCATGAAATCATTGAAATCAATACAGCATGCCTCCATGATGATTTCTGCATGAAACTGCACATTTATGCCTCCATCTTCAATTCTGCATGAAACTGTTCATTCATGCTTCCATGTTAAATTCTGCATGCTGGCAAACTGGACTTGTGGTTGACGGTGCATAATGGCCGACAAGTATGGATGGATCTTGCCGGGCCGGGCTGAATCTTGATGTGATGGATCGATGCCGGGCCGCGATCGGATTAGTCGCGAGGGTAGAGATTACCGGCAAGTGAAATAGGGTACTTAGTCGGGAATTGGTTGGCAACATCGCTGGCAACAAAAGTGGAAACTGTATGGCAGCACCATTGGCAACATGAGTGAAAACTGCATGGCAGCACTATCGGCAACACGGTCTTGACATTGACTGATGGTTGATTTTGACCGTTGGCCGGTTGTTGACTTTGAGCATTGACCGAGCGTTGACTTTGACCATTGACCGAGAATTGACTTTGACCATTGACCGTGACTGTGCGTTGACTTTGACCGCTGACCGGTTGTTGACTTTATGAAATCTTCAAGCGAGGCTGGTGGGCTGCTTCGGTTGACTGGGCAGCGGGCTTGGATGACAGCTGAACAGTGGTTTGGGCAACGTTCTGGCCCAATATTTGATATTTTTACTCATGGTACAAACAAGTATCAAAATCTAAATGTCCTTTTCATCCAGGAATTGTTGATTTTGGTCTTTTTAACCAATTTTGTGATATTGTTTTTCTTTCGCTACCAAGATAAACCAAAATACGCCTCACACGATGACAAAATCATACCAGCGGGAATACCAAATAAAGATGCCGACTCAAAGAATACGAAGCTATAGTTCAAATCAATGGATTGGGGTTAGTTAGTGCGAACTTTACTCACAAAGCTTTGCACAAGACCTATGAAAATTGATCGGTTTGTAATCCCTGTAATGTTTGATTTGTGCGCCACTAATATGCTGGCTGTAAGCGTACTTGCCATTCGTGCCACAATCAGATCAGCTAATAAATGAATTAAGGGGTTGCTTACCGAATTACTCCCGAATTGAACTCATAATAAAGTTGCTTACCAACTTTTTCTTTTGTTATTTTGGGTCCTTTAGAGCAACTGCAGTCATACGACTATAACCAAAGACTAAAAACCAAAATTTTTTGAAAAAGAATGGGTTTACTCCGTGTGCGACGCTACGGTGGGAGGAGTAAATTTGGTGGACGCAACTTTAAAGTTGCGCCTAAATCAGACGAACTTATTAGTTGCGCCCCACCTCTTTTTTTTTTTTTTCTTTCGGGCGTAACTTTGAAGTTGAGCTCCATTTTTTTTTTTTTTTAATTCAAGCGTAACTTTGAATTACGCCCCACCATCAGGTGTAAATCATACCTACGCCTCACCTCAAGCGTAAATAATACCTACGCCCGGTGTCGGGCGTAACTTTAAATTACGCCGACTAAAGACTAGACTAAAGACCAAATATGGTCTGGGATTTGATCTTTGGTTCGGATTTTAATCGATAGTCTGTCCGCTGTGTATGGGTTTTCGACCAAATTTTTGGTTATAGTCCATGACTGTGGTTGCTCTTATAAACTGCTAATCAAAAGCGCACATTTTATGACAATAGTCTTAACTTTGAACTTTATTTTTTATTATATAATTTTCTCTCTTATATTTATTTTCTTACTCCAATATAAAATAAATCACGAAAAAATGTCTTAACTTCCAAAATATAATTCCAATTTTAATGAATTTTATATATTTTTGATATGAAAGGGCATTATGCGTGCAACTAAAAAATCTCTACAAAACAATATCCATTATTGATATGAAATTCGAAAAATTAATATATTTTTTTTAATACAAACCGGCTAAGTTTGCCTAGGTAATACATTATGCACCATTCCAATATTATGAATTAAAAATGAATACTCAAATTAAGCAACAAAAATTATAATTGGGGAGGTTGAACTCAAAAATTATTTCCAATAAAAATATACATTATGTATAAGTATTTTATTAATTAGTATAAGTGATTTGTCACCTTTGTTCAACTTAAATATTAATTAGTCACATTAATTTCTCATGATAAATGATTTATTAATTTATCATCATAAATATCCCTAATTAATATTAATACATATCTCCATCAATAAAAATTTATTTAATAATTTTTTTACCTATAAAATATGCATTATGCACCCTAAACTTTATACATGACGTATGGGATCAAAAGTTATAAGTGTGCCAAATATTCTACGCAACTGCCGAAAAGGATAACCAAAATTTATTTCTAATATAAAAATAACACTAAAAACTACATATTTATGCATTATGCAATGAAAACCTAAAAAAATAATCAATCAACAACACTTAGATGGAACATCACCACAGTGTAAACTAATTAAATATCCAGTGAAATATCTACAAATTAATTAATGAGTGATTTCGGTTTTTAATGAGGCAACTCTTATAAGTTTGTTTAGGCAAGTAACTTTTTAATTTGAATACATGTTTGGTTAACAAAATTTATTTTATATAAAAATATGCATTATGCACTACTTAGCATAGTTGGTGTGAAATCTTTTATCTTTCTTCAATTTTATGCCTATCTCCATGGAGTTGGATTTATATATATAATGAAATATTCTTTTTGAAGTTTGAAATTATGGTATGATGGAACAATAAATGCATGTTGACAACTTAGCCTAGATAAAGAAAACCTGCAAAATAATTACAAGAATAAAATGAAGCAAGAGGAATGTGAACAATATCGGGAAAAACTAAATCCATGGTTGTGGTTTGCTCTAATTATGATTAATCATTATGAGTATTTTATTAATTAGTGTCTCATTAATCTCTCATAATTAATTATTAGATTTTCATTATAAAGTGTCCTCTTAATTAATCTAATAAATGTGTATTTTTTATAATTATCACTACGTACTTCTTCCACCAACGTTTGCACAACTTAGCCTAGATAAAGAGCGGTCAGGATGCATTCTGGGGAAAGCTAAATCCATGATTGTGGTTTGCTCTAATTATGATTAATCATTATGAGTGTTTTATTAATTAGTGTCTCATTAATCTCTCATAATTAATTATTAGATTTTCATTATTAAATGTCCTCTTAATTAATCTAATAAATGTGTATTTTTTATAATTATCACTACTTACTTCTTCCATTAAAATTAATCATTATGACTGTTTTATTAATCAGTGTCTCATTAATCTCCCATAATGAACTAGATGACCGCTACCACGGTGGGATGGCCGACCGAAAAAATTGACGTAAAACTAAATTTTGTGTTCACAATTTAGTTCCGCCGTAGGGTGAAAATATTATTTTTCCTGAGACGGCACGAAGGTATAATTTTCCCAAACACGACGCAAAAATATCATTTTTCCAGACAGGTAGGCCATGGTATATTTTTACTTTGCAAATAATTTGGTGGTGATTCAACACCATATGTTGTGCTTTTCATTTTAAAATTAGTTGTTTTTTTATACTTAGTCAATCATTTTATTTTTAAGATATGTCTAATTTTAAGCTATGCCTAATTTTTAAGGAGAAAAGATACAAAATTTGAAGAATAATAAAAAAATTTGAAAAACAAAAATTTGATATCATTGTTTGTGCTCATTGCGTAGCTAATTTAAAGGGCTTTCTAAATATATAAAATTTATAAAAATACGACTTGTAGTTTGAGATATACGAGGTTTTTAAATATATAAAAAATGCATTTACTGTTGTGCCCTTTCTTTTTGGTTTATTTACGAAAATATCTAATACCTTATTTCCCCTCCTCTTTGGTTTATTTACGAAAATGTCTAAAGGAAAAAAGGTAAAATTTGATTTAGAGGGACATCTTAGTCTTTTCCAAGTGTCCGGACCAAAATTCAATCTTTTTTGTGTAATTGAAAAAAATGTCACGCTTCACATTGACACAAAGTCACCATATATAGAGTCCTCCCTCGCTTCGCTCGGTCGGCCTAATAATTTACTTATATTTTCATCATTAAGTGTCCTCTTAATAAATATGTATTTTACATCATTATTGCATTAGTAACTTTTTGTAATGAATATTTTAATAATCTCCCACTATAAATGTCTTATAATTATCTTAATAGATATACTTTCATTAAATTTTTTATTATTTTCTCATTAGAAACTTTTCATTGTAAATACATTCATTAAATAAATAATAAATTTTCTAAATCCATGGACAACTTAGCCTAGATAAAGAGCGGTCAGAATTCATTCTTGGAAAATCTAAATCCATGGATATGGGTGTTTCCACAAGTGATGTCTTGGATCGAAAGTTAAAATAAGTCCAACGGTCTAAATTTGCTTATAGTATTAATGTGTCACTAATCTTTTCATAATAAATTTTTATTAATTTCTCATAATGTCATTAATTATCCAAATAAATATCTCATAATACTTTTTTTTATTAATTTCTCATTGTCCAAATAAAGAACACGCAATTGGGGGATATAAAAACTAATTGGGGGATATGAATTACTTCCCCCAACCCATGGTGTGTGCTAAGGGGTGACTTTTGGGGGCGAAAATACTAAAATACCCTTCCAACAAAATAAAAATCAAAAACTTAAAATCAAAAAACAAAATCATATCCCCCATTTCCATCTCCACTTCTTATTAATCTTATTTAGGGGTGGAGCTTTGAAACCCAAATATTTCCCATTCCCTTTCAAATTCTAAACTCTCCCCACTCTATATCAAATTCTCTTCTCCTCACTTTGGAAACCAATTTTTTTATTCGGGAGTGATGAAGATCATCTTTTGAAAGTGATGATGACCTTTCAAATTCTAAACTCTCCCCACTCTATATCAAATTCTCTTTTCCTCACTTTGGAAACCAATTTTTTTATTCGGAAGTGATGAAGATCATCTTTGAAAGTGATGATGACCATGCCGGAATTGATGAAGACCATGCCGGTATCATGTTCCGGCATATGGTCTTCATCAATTCCGGCATGGTCTTCATCACTTCCGTTTTGAATTTTTCTGGTGTTAATTAGTCCACTTCCGGCATAGAAAATAAAGCAACATGCTATGCCGGAAAACAATACCGGCATGGTCTTCATATCAACTGACCATGCCAGCACTGGACTGATTAATACCAGAAAAAAAATTCAAAATGGAAGTGATGAAGACCATGCCGGAATTGATGAAGACCTGTTGCCAACATGATACCTAAAAGCATGCTCGATAATTTCCTATCAATACCTAAGAGTCAAGTGAAAAAAAAAAATCAACATTCGGATACTTTTCATCCTGTTCCTAAGATAGAAATTTAAGCAAAATACTATGCCGAAACATGTACCGGCATGCTCAAAAACTAGATTACCATACCGACACCTGTTCAAAACCAGAAAAAATTCAACATTCTGAAGAAAAAACCAGAAAAAAAATCGTAACGAGAGAGCTCCCTCGGGGGGGCTACACCCCCCGAACCCCTCGGATAGTGGCAAACAATTTATAAACATTTCCAACAATTTCCCGCATGGGTTTTGGTTGAATACCATGCCGGCACCAAGCTTTTCAGCTTGTAACAATGGTGGATTCAAAGAAAAAAAAAATCAATTTTTCAACCTCTTATTAGCGGTAATTCTCTCATCACAATCATCTTCCATTTTCAAAAAAAGAAATTCCTCTCAAATATTTTTTCCCTCCTTCTACTCTCACCCAAACACAAATAAAAATAAACACTAATCTATCCCCCAAATACTTAAGATTTTTACTAATTATTATTAACCACTAAACCTAATTAGTGAGGGGTAAATTAGGAATTAAAAAAATAATTACATAAGGGGTGACCCAGAATTGCTATTGGGACTCCTATTTTATCTTGTAGCTATATCCCCCAATTAGTTTTCATATCCCCAATTACATGTTCCAAATAAATAGATAACTATATATGTATGTATATATTAATAAATAATAAATTTGCTAATTATTAAACATATCAATGAAAATTTATGGTGGTTGTGCTGATGGGGGTGTTGGCGGTAGTGGTGGTGATGTTAGTGGGGGGGTGGAGGAGGCGATAATGATACTTAGTGGTGGTAGAAGACTGAGCCGTAACCAACCCATGAAAAGGATAGGTGGTTGCCTACGTACCCTGGGGGCATGTTAAATTTACATATCTATTTTTTTTATATAATGTATGCGCTAAAACTACCATTTTTACCATCTTGCTCACCCTGATTTTTTATTACTTTTCATAATTAAATTCCTAGCTCCGCCCCTGGCAAAAGAAATGATGATAATGGGTGGTTCAATGATTGTGTGCGTTTGTGAGCAATAGTGAAGAATGTTAATTATCTGTCATTACGGAACAAGAACGTTATATTGAGGAAGTTGTATGGTTGATCGTTTACAGTGTTTAAATAAACTCGGTTTCGATACAAAATAAAACATGATGATTAGAAAAGAACCTTGCACGATTTTTCACTTTATATAGTAACAAGAAATGAACGACACATGTCAAAATTAACACACACGTACACACAATTTTACTTACTATCAAGCATGTGTCTTCACGGCTGGACAAAGCTGCAGCTCAGATTTGTTTAGAGGGCAGATAAATCTATTGTTGTGATTGTCCGCATAAACTCTTATAACAGACTTATATGATTAAAAGTTCCAAGCATATACAATAGTCTTAATTTGTTTAATTTAATTTCTCTTAAAAATTATTATATTAATTTTTGTTAATAAATGTCTCATTAACTATCATAATTAACACTACACGAAATCATTGTTTTTGTAACGTCAAAAAAACGTTACTAAATATTTATTGTAGCGTCAAAAAAAAAATCGTTGAAAATATGTCGTTATTATTAGTGTTATAATAATTTATCTACAGTTAACACAGTTACAAAAATAATTAACGAAGCAACGACTATATATATGCGTTGTAGAAAATGGATGGTTGTCAAACTTATAGATGAAGAATACAAATAGAATAGAAATAGGTCCGAGAAACTAAGAAAAAAATCATTGCCCACAACTCTAATTTCATCGTACTTTTTTTTAGTAGTTGAGTTGTTTTTTAAAGAACGCGAAATTGGGGATATCAAAACTAATTGGGGGATATAGGTACATGACAAAATAGGGATCCAAATAGCAAAGCTAGGTCACCCCTTATGTAATTATTTTTTTAATTCCTAATCTAGCCCTCACTAATCATGTTTAGTGGTTAATAATATTAGTAAAAATCTTAAGTATTTGGGGGATAAATTAGTGTGTATTTTTATTAGAATTTGTGTGAGTGAGGTGAGAGTAGGAGGGAAAAAAATATTTGAGAGGGAATTTTTTTTGTGAAAATGGAGGATGATTGTGAAGATAGAATTGCTGCTAAGAGGTTGAAGATTATTTTTTTTCTTTGAATCCACCATTGTTGCAGCTGAAAAAGCTCGGTGCCGGCATGGTATTCAACCAAAAAACCATGCCGGCATTTGCTGGAAATTTTCATAAATTGTTGCCACTATCCGGGGGGTTCGGGGAACAAATTTTTTTGGTTTTGATCTTCAAAACCTATTTTTTTTGTTCTAATCAGTCCACTTCCGGCACAGTTATCTAATTTTTCGAGCATGTCGGCACTGCTTCCGGCATAGTATGCTGCTTAAACTTCTATACAAGCACATGATGAAAAGTATCCAGAAAATTGATTTTTTTTTCACTTGACTACCGGCATGGATATATTTATATCGAGCATGCCGGAACTCAGTACCGGCATGGTCTTCATCCTAAATAACCATGCCGGAACTCAGTACCGGCGTGGTCTTCATCCTAAATAACCATGCCGGAACTCATTACCGGCGTGGTCTTCATCATAAATAACTATGCCGGCACTCAGTACCGGCATGGTCTTCATCACTACCGGTGTGGTCTTCATCCCTACCGAATGTAAAAAAAAAATCAAAGTGAGGAGCCGGCAGAGAAGGAGAATGGAATTTAAAAGGAAGTGAGAAGTGTTTCGAATTTAAAAGGGAGTAGGGTATTTTTATGTTTGATTTAGCTTTTATTGTTTAAAGGGTAGTTTCTTATTTTTGCCCCCCCAAAAACACCCCTTAGCAAAAACTATTGGTTGGGGGAAGTAATTCATATCCCCCAATTAGTTTTGATATCCCCCAATTGTGGGTTCTTTTTAAAGCCATCCCAGTCTAGACAAAAAGGGAAAAAGAGAAGAAATATGAGATGCAATCATACAAATTCAAACAAATGACATAGAAATGAAATATGTAAAGTAGAAAAATTTACATTTATTTTTATTTTTTGAAATTTATTCTTGGGAAAACTAAATCTACAGCAGTAAAATTTTCAGTTTAATTAATTTTCAATAATAAATATTCTATTGATATATTTCATAATAAATGTTTCTTTATTTAATTAAATAAATATATATTCATTAACACAATGCATAATAAATTTATTTTATATTAAACAATAGGCGTTAATGGTGGTTGTGATAGTGGGCGGGGGTGGTGGTTCGATGGTGGGGTTAATGGTGGTGGGTGTTAGTGAGAATGGTGGAGTGATGACGTTAATGATGGTGGTGGTGGAAGAAGTAGTGGTAGTGGGATGAGAAAGGTGTCATAAGGTAGATAAATTATTTAGTTACATTTGGTTTAATTTTTTTAATTTGATGTTAGTTTTTAATTTTTTTCTTTTATTTTTTAATTTTTTTTAAATTAAAATAAATACTAAATGCCAAATTTTTCTAAGAAGAAGATAGATCAATAGTTGTGGTTTTAAGATTTTTTCGGGTCGGGGCAGGAAAGAAGATGAAACCTATTAAAAAAAATTGACCAATACAAGGCTACACACGAATCAATTGTAATTGATTTAGTTTCTCATATCTCTCTATATTCCCATTTTCTGTCATGATTTTTGTTTCTGCCAGTTCTGTCATGAAAAATATATTTTTGAGAAATAGTTGGTAATATTAGATGGAATTCTCTACTCCATCTAATATTCCCATATTCTCTACTCTATATTCCCATATTCATTTCTCCTATTTCAACAAGGGAATTCTCTACTCCATCCGACTAGTTCCGGGTTCGAGTCCCGGGCAACCCAAAATATTAGATGGAAAATAAAAATGAAATGGATCTCTCTTTTTTTTTTACTTTAGTTTCTTCAGTCACCAAGCATTATAATGAGTTTATCCGTATGGATATGAATCTTATATTGGTTGACATGGGCATATAAGTCATGTTATACTGTTAGATAACAAGCCTTCAATTATCAACCGGGATCAATTTACTTACGATACTTAGTTGACATTGGATCTAGTTAAGTTAATCAAAGTATCTTGGCCCTCTCTCATGACCAAATATATAAGTTAATTTTTTAGAAAAAAATTTTTGGTTAATTATTGATTCGTCTGGTGTCTACAATATATGATTCCATTTTTTTACTAGATCGAAATTTTATGATGTTCAAAAAGTGGATAGATCCAATGTCACATTCAGTAAAGATTTATGATACATGCATAGGGTGCACTCAATGTGTACGAGCCTGCCCCACAGATGTATTAGAAATGATACCTTGGGACGGATGTAAAGCTAAGCAAATAGCTTCTGCTCCAAGAACAATGACTCTGTGTGGGTTGTAAGAGATGTGAATCCGCTTGTCCAGCAGATTTCTTGAGTGTCCGAGTTTATTTATGGCATGAGACAACTCGCAGCATGGGTCTAGCTTATTGATACGTTCCAGAAAGCTTAACTTGAATCCATTTTTATCTTTACCGACAAAACCCCGTGCTCGAAATAGGATATTTTCTCGAGTACGGGGTTTTCTGGTCAAAGTGTATCTTATCTTGTCTTTACTACGAATTTTTTTCCTTAGTTAACAATAATTGTTGTTTTGCCGATATTCGCGGGTTTTTCCATTTTCTTTCTCCCTCATAGAGGAAATAAGGTCATCCGATGGTATACTATATCTATATGCCTATTGGAACTACTTCTAACGACCTATGTATTCTGTTATCATTTCCAATTGGACGATCCATTAATTCAATTAGAACAGGATTTCAAATGGATTAATTTTTTTGATTTTCACTGGAGACTCGGAATCGATGGAATTTCCATAGGACCCATTTTATTGACGGGATTCATCACAACTTTAGCTACTTTAGCGGCCCGGCCAGTTACTCGGGATTCACGACTGTTCCATTTCTTAATGTTAGCAATGTACAGCGGTCAAATAGGTAGATAAGTAAAGAGATAAGATAAGTAGATAAGAAACGAAAAACTTTAGAAAAATGAATAAATCTATGTAAATTTGGAATTTTTTATCACCAAAGGCAGAAAAATAATTCCCGAAGCTAACATATTTTGTAAGATTAATCTGATTGATATTGAAGTAATTTTGTGTTTTCAATTTTGTTACAAATTCGGTGAACATTTGATGATTTATTTCTTTTTGAAGTAAGGACACTACTTTGTTTTGAAGAAGAGAGTGAAGTAGTGTTCTACTACCCATAGATCCGTAGGATTTTGAGGAATTGGTTAACGATTAAATATGATTGTCCTAAAGGATTATATAACATACAAACATAATATTAAAAGATTTGCGACTAAGGACATGTTTATTAACCAACACCTCAAAAACAGTTAGACTTGGATCGACTTGATCCATTGTATGCAAACAATTATGATATGTATGAACTGATGGATATAATTGAAATACAACGGCACGGGCTAAGCCCTAGTTTTGGGGATAAATCTAGGTTTATCTTCCTAATCACTTCTAATATATTATGCACAACCAAAATCACTAGTTCATGATCTAAATCAATAAATCCACCACCATTACCATCACATTCAACATCAAAACATCAACCAAAAAACAAGTATTAATGAAGAAAAAAAAGAAAAAAAAGAAAAGAGAATAGAGAAAAAGAAGAAAAAAAAACATTACGCACTCGGGTGCACCTGGGGAAAACTTATTTCCTTCCAAGAATATGCATTATGCACTCGGGTGCATCTCGTGTATTCTGTGGATAAATTTAGGATGGTAAAACCTATAATTTTTACAATTTTTTCTTCCCCTTCAGGATTTTTGTCAAACACATGGTTTGGTTGACGTTTAAAAGTATGTTTCTCCTTGTTGTATTGAGCTCCCCTTGTAGATTCTTCTCCTGCAAATTGAGTTTAGATTAAAACCAACAATTTTAAGTAAATCTAAACTCCAATCATTCACAATTGTTACACATTTATCACCCAAACATGAGATCGTTGATCTATGAAGATTTAATAGTCCACATGATTAAACCCCAAGTCTTAATTTAGGGACGATTTTAAATTACCATGAAAAATTTGGCATCCTTACTTTATCATTACGGTGTTACTAACTATCAATGGTGCAGTCAGTGATAGTTAAATACCCATCAAATTAAATAAGCCAAACACAAATTTTTAGTATTGACAAGTTACATCTGGGAAACGAGATGTTGAATGTTGGGTTAGTGTTCAAATAGGAAAAAAAAAAAAACAGATTTGTGGATTTTCCCTCTCAGTTTTGTCTCTGGTTTGAGAGAAACAATAGAGATTAGCTTCCACGCGAGGATGATAGGAAGCTTTTAAGGTTTATGTGGTCCAAACTCAAAGCATGTGCGCTGGTCACGTCCACAACAGTCTAAAGGTCATATCTGTCATCTGCTTAAAAAATTAATTTTATTATTGGGTGAAATATCCACTTTACGATATTAGAACATTGAATTTGAATCCTTGGCTATTTGAACCAGAGCCATATTTTATATGTCTTATATACACCTAGGAATTCACAGTCTTTTTAACCAAAAAATTAGCTTGTTTATTCTTATAACTGACGGAGGCACTAAAAATGACTGGATACGCCGGACTTCATATGGAAGGGTTGACACATTTAAATAGCCAGAAAAAACACATCACTGTTTGTACCCAGAAATATTTTCAGGCACTAAACAAGTTGATTTTGGTGATTGATGGGTAATTGGGTTAAGTTACTAATGAAGAAAAAAATAAGAAGATACAGATTTTACGTGGTTCGATAGAGTTTGCCTACATCCACGGACGAATCCCCTTGGGGAGTGATTTTTTATTGATAATTGAATTACATGGGATTTTTTTCTCTCTACCTGCTACCCTCTATTAGGATTTCATTCCCTCTATTTATACAATTCTGAACTAGGCTCTTACCCTCATTATGAGGTAAACATAAATTGTATTTATTTCCCTTGCATGAAACCTCTTGGAATTAATTTTGCATGAAACCTCCTGGAATAAATACTGCATGCCTCTTGGCCATGCCTTGCATGCCTCCTTGTATTGATTTGTGGGCATCCCGTGTATATTATACAAGGTGCAACATCGCCTCCTCTTAACCTCCAACTTGTTGGGGGTTAAGAATTTTATTTTTCCTCCGCGTCGATCGTCGATGACGTAAATAGCCAGTCGCCCCAAGCGTGAGTAGATACATTACAAAGACGCCCCCAACTGTGATAACCTGCAATAAAATTTGCTCACGTGCTAGACGAGACTTTTTGCCACGTGGTGGACTTGTGATGCTCGATAGCTAGTCGAGTCTTTAGTAGAATGTAGCGTGTGCTTGCGGCTGGGGAAAGGATTTTTTCTCTCAACGTAACACGGCTAGCGCTTGCTTCTCGGGCAGGCTGGTTGTTGCTTGTGTTGAGTACGAGTCTTTGGACCAATATCGGGCATTGGGCTCGTGGTTCAGACGAGACTTTATGCTTGCCAAGATGCAAGTCTTTCGTACTCACGTGCAAGACGAGATTTTATGCCTGCGATGAAGCAAAACTTATGTGCTCACGTGCAAGGTGAGGCTTTAGGTGCTTTCGAAGTGATGCAAGACTAAATATTGAATATGTGCAATCCTCATCTCGATCTCGATCATGTCGCTATCCATGAACTTCGAACTCGATCATGTTGCTGCCTAAGTGCATATAAAAGTTTCTCGAACACAAATTTTTTTGCTTCCATGCTGTAGGGAATTGAAAAACGGTTCTAACGAGCCAAAAATCACTTTATTCAGATTTCAAACGAAGAAGTTATTGACGAAAAAAGATTTGGATGAAGCGGGTACGTTTGCTGGCGTGGCACCCGAACGGTGCTGACGTGGCACTGCCAGCTAATAAACTACCTGACAAGTCGCTGACGTGGCAGCTGAGTCGATGCTGATATGGCGGCTGCCTGTATGATGACATGGCAGCTGTCTGGTTTCTGACATGGCGGACACGATACCGTTGACTGGATTTCGCAATACTTGCTGCTACTGTTTTGGCCACGCTTTTTTTCAACTGTTTCGCAACAGTTTTTTCAACCTTCGTAACGGTTTCTTCAACGTCGCAATGGTTTCTTCAACCTTTGTAAGGGTTTTTTCAACCTCGCAACGGTTTCTTCAACCATAATTTTTTTCTTTTTTGCTGATTTTTGCATGAAATTCGTGGAATGATTTATGCGCTTTTGACGCACCTATCTCAATGATAAAACACCATTTTTTTTTACACGAATCCCCCTTGTCGGCGCCCATGTTTGTACCCAAAATTACTTTTGGGCACGAAACACGATTGAATCGATGATTGATGTGAAGTTAGGGTTAGGAAACAGATTGAAGAACAATAAAAGAGACGCAGAATTAACGTGGTTCGGCAAGATGTGCCTACGTCCACGGATGAATACCCTTGGGGAGTGATATTTTATTGATATCAGAATTACAGTGGATTTTTTCTATATTAGTTAGCCCCCTTCTAAGGGTTATAATTCCCCTTATTTATACAGTTGCAAATTAGGTTATTACTCTCATTTCATGGTAGGCATAAATTGTATTAAGTTTCCCTGCATGCCTCCTGGCCATGCCATGCATGCCTCCTGCATTAATCTGCCATGCATAACTCCTAGCATTAACCTGCCATGCATAACTCTTGGTATTAACCTTCCCTGCATGGATCCTGGCATTAATCTGCCCTGCATGCCTCCTTTATTGATTTGTGGGCCTCTCGTGTATTTTATACACGGTACAAAAAATCACTTTAACTAATTGTGGAAACGTAACTATCTCTGGCATCACCATAAAAGATTTCAAGGAAATTCCTAAAACTGATGGTATTGACATTAGCCATTCAACGAAAGTTGGAATTCGAACATTCTAATATTTGAACTGGTAAATATTTATTTTTTATTTTATTTTAAACAATTTCAAGTTAATATTCAGAAAGACTATCTTCTGGTAAGAAATTGGTCGGAAGCCTAGCAACAAGCTGAGCTCCTACACCTTTTCGAATAACTACACCTAACGTATGAAAAAAATATTCTCCGACCCAAACATTGGCATCATGGCTAGCAATATAGTTGCGCAAGCGTTTCATAAAGTCTATAGTGCCATCACCCAACTCACCTAAGGTGGTAAAAGCAAGTGTCCCAAAACCATAACCATGAGTTGTGCACTTTTCTAAATATGTAGCATTCTTGCGAGTAACAACATTCTTAATGGCAAGGCTTGAGGAAAAAGTACGAACTCCATCACCGGTAAAAGGCGAAACACCAGTCACGTCCAAGCACACATCACGCCCATTCTCCCAGTTATGCACAAGTATGTCAGCCGGTCTCAAAGCAGTGCCATTATTTGCAAGTAGTCCCAAGTCAACTTCCTTTCTAGCTGGTACACCCGCGCGGTAACACATGTCAACAATAGTATCTCTCACCAAATCATGTCTGAATTTAAGCCCAACTTCATTCGCACAATGCAGAGCATGATCACCAAAAACATCCATATCTCTTTTGCAAAAGGGACAAGTGTCGTCTACTTCGAAGAGAGGGATCCCTAACCTGTAACGGAGAATTTCACTGAACTGCCTAGCTCCAATATGTTGATTAAGCCCATCAATTGGAATCGCCATCAGAAAATACCAGGCATGTTTTGTTTGGTTGCAGTGCCATAGAAAACAATCACGCTCCGTCAAATCATAATTGGTGGGTATGTTTTCCTTCACTGCGTCAAAGTAAATAGTTGCCAAGGAGTTCATGGAAAGGGTGGCAAAATTACTAGAGCAGAGAGGAGAAACAGTAGCACACAATGAGTTGAAAGAATCTGAAGCTCGCTGAAGAGCAGGGCCACTACCACTGACACCAGCACTCCTCAAAATCTTGGACTGCAACTCTAGGGTCTATAAACAAGAAGCAAGAAAACAATATTGTTTGGTATCCTGCATAGTATACACACCTAGACCTCCATGTTTAAGTGGAAAGGTAGAAAGCCTTTGTTGAAAGAGCCCAAAGCCAGGGCCATCTCCAAAGTGATGATGTGTCTAAGAAATTGAAATAGACGAGCGTCAAACAAGTCTTGAGCTTCCTGTGAAAAATCAGGTCTAGTTGTCCTCAAGGTGAAATAAAGTCTCGATACATCAGAGCAATTTCGAAACAAAAGAAATTCACATTGAGGGTCTTCTAATTTTTCTACAACATTAGTGAGAGCCATAGTCTTGCGCACCCTATTAACAACCAAATCTTTGTTGAATTGAGCGTCAAGGCTGACCGGACCACCCAAAAGTTTCACTCCCTTAGTTGGCCTACCGATATTAGTAGGAAAACACCGGAACCCGAGCTCTAGGGTCCTGGAGAGGGCCAAAATAATTTTGTCTTGGCTATATTCAAATGCAAACCCCTCACACCCCCATGGTCTTGAATAATCTTCAAAGCCTTTGCAATCATTAAAGTATCGCCAATCAAAGTACCATCATCCAAGTACCAGGCATGTAGCGCAAGCTCACATTGCACGGAAATTTGTTTAACCAAGGGGTGAAGTGTAAGAGAAAACAACAAAGGCCCTAAAGGGTCACCTTGTTGTACACACTGTGAAGAGGCGAGAACATGATCCATGTAATATAAACATGCAGAAGATGCGTAACAGAATTCAACCCATCGAGAAATCGAAGGGCACAATTTACGTACCTCAGAAAGCATGGCTGACCTAGGGCTGCACATGGGCGGGTATGGGCGGGTATAAGCTCAAACCAACCTCACACCCACATGCTGCGGTTTTTTTTTCTTCATAACCAACCCCGCAACCACAAACATCGGGTGGGTTTTGTTACCCACCCGCTAAGGGTAGGGCGGGTTTGGTCCATCATTACACATATTCGAGGGACTAGTGGTTTGAATTCTACCACTGAAGAGCCAACATGCATTTATGAAGATAATGCAGCTTGTATCGAATAGATGAAGCAAGGATATATCAAGCATGATAATACGAAACGTATTTCACCAAAGTTCTTTTACAATCAAGAACAACAATGTGTCTTAAACATTCAAGTCAACAAAGTACCGACTGATGAGAATGTGGCAGTCTTATTTACTAAGTCTCTTCCTAAGTCCTTATTTGAAAAACACGTAAAAATTATTGGACTAAGGAAATTGTCCGAACTCCCTTGATTTCAATCAGGGGAGATTTCGACATCAGGGGGAGTATCTAATGATATGTTGTCGACATTAGGGGGGAGTGTTTGCTGAACTATTTTTCCCTTTACCGACTTTATTTTATCCCAATGGGTTTTGTTACTCAACAAGGTTTTTAATGAGACAACAACAACATCATGGTTATGGCTCCCCGATTGAGATTATCTTTTTCCCATCGGGTTTTTATATTTTAGGTTTTTCCGAAGAGAGGTGGCCAGCTTTATCAACACGTTGTACTCTTTTCCCTTCGTCAAAGTTTTGTCCCATTGGGTTTTCATTGTCAAGGTTTTAATGAGGCAACACATTTGAAGTTCCGCTTTTGAACCGCACAAGGGGGAGTGTTATAGGGCCAATGACCCAAGGAAGTGCGGTCCATTAGAGTACTAGGGTTTTTCCCTTTTCCCTTGTATAAATAGAACACTAAACCTGTGTAATGAGGTTCCCTTCTTTGGTTATTGAAATCTTCTTCTCTCTCTTTAATTTTCTTACTCCAAAAATCTGCACATATTCTCCACTTATTTAATGCATTTGCTCCGTCAAACCAAGTAAAAAATACATCACCACGGGGCAGGGAGAAACCCCGCGCACGCCGAATCAAAAGCATCGCCACGAGGGGGCGCACCAAATCGAAAGTACATCACCCGCGCACACTCGAGAAAAAAATACCAGGTGCGTAGCACGGGCACAAATCTAGTGAATTGAAATAAGATACCCCTAAAACCAAAATCCAGAGAAAAAAGAGGGAATAATTAAACTAAGCTATTTAAATAAGAAGGATAACGGCCGAGACTAATCGGGAAAGAACCAGGAGAAACTAATCCATCGATTGCAACAATTCCATACATACCCGATTAAAAAACTTACCTGACTCGATCTCATCCGGCCATCAGGCCCGACACATAAGAGGGGACTACTCGAGATTCATCTTATCTACCTGTTGCTGCATCTTTTTTGGTCGTAAATGATACCGATTCCTTTTTTTGTAGTTTGGTTATTAGTAATGACTACTTAGACAGTGTGTCTACTAAACCACTACCAGCATTTTACGATGAATGATTAATTGGGGATAAAAAAACTAATTGGGTGATATTTTACTGTAGATGCCGACATGGTTTTTCAATGGGGAACTTTTTTTCTAGCCCAATTTTTTTTTTTTTTTGTATATCAGAAACCCTTCATTAAGATTCCTTATTTAACAAACCCATAATTATTTATAATATAAATTGTTTACAAAAATAACTTTTACCTAATAAGGAAATTAGTTATTTCAAAAAGAAAACAGGTTATCATAAACTCTAATCCATAAATTAACTCGTTTTTCCTTGTTTATCTCCCTAGAAATTAGTTATCCAATTAATTGCTTTTTTGAAAATAAAAAAAGGCTGTTGAAAATTCAAATCCCTTTACTAACTCGTTTGACTTTCCCTAATAATTTTATTTCCCAAAAACAGAGCAATATATGCAAATTCATTTTTTGACAAATAATAATGCCTTGCGAGATTACTGAAAATCCCACTTTTTTTTTTTGTGAAAATTTTAATTTTCATGTTTGATGCCATAATGTAAACATGTGTGATTATTATCGTTATTAGATCTAGAATATTTTAATTTTCACTAATAATAACATGAAAATCTTGATTATTGGAAAATTACAATTTTCTCGGCTAGTGTTATACGAGATCGGTGATAATTCCACTTTCCACAAACGCGATTTGCGAAATTTAATTTTTCATCATGCGAGATTGGTGAAATTTTTTATTTTCATCCGTAGTAAAGTGGCGTGGTTAGAATTATCCTACGCCAGTGTCATATGAGATTGGTGATAATTCCAGTTTCCGCCAACGCGATTTGAAAAAAATCTCAATTTTCCGTCGTGCGAGATTGGTGAAAATTGTTGTTTTCATCTGTAATAAAGTGGCGTGATTACAAAATCGGACTTAAAACTCCGGTTTTACGCAGTCTCAATTGCTGAAAATTCAATTTTCTCCTCCAGTGTCATACGAGATTGGTGATAATTCTATTTTTCGCAAATACAATTTGTGAAAATTTCAATTTTCCGTCATGCAAATTGGTGAAAATTTCAGTTTTCACCAGTAATAACCAGTCGGTCTAGATGCAATTTATGAAGATTGCAATTATCACCGACTCTTTCCAAGACAACCTAAAAACATAAAACGAAAGAAATTATATGTATCGAAAATCGAATAACAATACAGATAGAAAAGTCTTAAGAAAAAGGTTAAAATGGAACTATAACATAACACCGTATTGTGTTAATACCAAGATATATGGATCCCATAACTTTATCCAACTATTGTTTTGTGTGTCTGATTGATCCTAATAATAAAATAATGGAAAGTACATGAACTTTGAATCAAAATCTATTGCAATGGAAAATTCTCGGTTTGGTTAAAAAATAGAAGTGATTTCCTAACACTCTGTGCACGATGGTGATTTACTAAGAATTTAGGAAAGGGAAAAATATCGTTTGGTCGTTTTTTAGGTGGGCCCATGTCTGTTTAGTCCTTTGGTCAAAAGCCTTTACTGTTTGGTCCATAATTATTTACAAATATTTAAATAGACAAAAATACCCTTCCGTGTTAATTTTTTTTTGTAGGAGTTCTTCCGTGCTAAAAAAAACAGACTTCATTCCCAGGAATGAAGTCCATACAAAAAGCTAAAAAAACAGACTTCATTCCCAGGAATGAAGTCCATACAAAAAGCTAAAGAAACACTTCATTCCTGGGAATGAAGTCCATACAAAAAGCTAAAAAAACAGACTTCATTCTCAGGAATGAAGTCCATACAAAAAGCTAAAAATCGACTTCATTCCCGGAATGAAGTCCATACAAAAAGCTAAAAAAATGTAGCCTTCATTCCCGTGAATGAAGTCTATATAAAACCCTAAAAAAAAAAAAAATCATCATCTTCATCGTCTTTCTTTATCTTCAACATTCAAAATCATCATCATCTTTCTTCATCTTCATCATCTTCATATATGGTCCTTATCCACAAAATCATCATCTTTCTTCATCTTCATCATCTTCATCATCATCATCATCTTTCTTCATCTTCATCATCATCATCATCATCATCATCTTCATCTTCATCATCTTCATCATCATCATCATCATCATCATCGTCATCTTCATCTTCATCATCTTCATCATCATCATCATCATCTTCATCATCATCATCTTCATCATCTTCATCATCATCATCTTCATTATCATCATCTTTCTTCATCTCCATCATCTTTATCATCATCTTCATCATCTTTATCATCATCATCATCTTCATCATCTTCATCATCATCTTCATCATCTTTCATCATCTTCATCATCATCTTCATCATCATCTTTCTTCATCTTCTTCATCATCTTCATCATCTTCATCTTCATCATCTTCATCATCATCATCATCATCTTCATCATCTTTATCATCATCATCTTCATCTTCATCATCTTCATCATCATCATCTTCATCATCATCATCATCTTTCTTCATCTTCATCATCTTCATCATCATCTTCATCATCTTTCTTCATCTTTCTTCATCTTCATCATCTTGCTTCCACAAAATTAAAACCTTAGAAAAAAGATTTGAGAGGAAAAGAAAAACTAGATCTAGAAAAGAAGAGAGAGAAAGTAAATCTGAGAATGATTTCATCTCTCTTACCTTTTGACTATATATATGGTCCTTATTCAAAAGGGTATTTCTGTCACTACAAGGTGACCTTTACATCATCCATGACATCAGCGTAGGACCAAACAATAATTTTTAGGACCAAACTATAATTTATATTACCAAATAGGACCAAACAGACATTTGACTGGGTCAAATGGACTAGACTCATCCTAATATATTATTTCTAGGACCAATTGGTATTTCCTACTTTAGGAAAAGAGTATAAGAAATCTAATGAGGAAGAGAAAGTGATTGGCGGGGAGATGCCCTAGCTAACGACGAATTTCACGTGAGAGAAAAAAGAAAGTGGCCGCATGATCTTTAAATTTCCCATTTAATGAAAATACTTTACCCAATTAATGGGAATACTTTACCTTGCCGAAAGTTATGGGAGGAATCTTAATTGGCGACTTAATTGGAGAAAAATATGGTAACAAATTTTGACGGGATTTTTTTTAAATGTTCATATTAATAATTTTTCTGCTAGCAATTATTTTATTTATTATTAATGTTCTCTACTAAGAATCGTACAATGCTTTAGTTGGTAACCGAGCAACAAGCTGGGCACCAACTCCTTTTTGAATAGCTACACATAGTCTATGAAAATAAAACTACCAAAACCGCTACCAGCGTCATTGCTAACTAAACAATTCTTCAAACGCTTGAAAAAACAAATAGTGTCATCACCAAGATCTCCTAAGCTGGTGAAGGCTAGAACCCCCAAACCATACCCGTGTGAGGCACATACCTCCAAATACTTAGTACGTTTACGCGCAATAGCTTTCGAGATGGCTTGACCTGGAACGAAAGTACGGACCCCCTCCCCAGTAAATGGAGATACGCCTAGTGACATCCATACACACATCTTGTACAGTTTCCCAGTTAAGGACAAGGATATCCGCTGGACGTAAGTCCTTGTTAGCATCAGACAAAAGGCCCAAATCAACTTCTTTACGCACATATACACTAGCTTTGTAACAAATATCCACAATTACATCACGAGCAAGGTCATGACGAAACTTGATACCCACATCTTTGGCACAATGGAGGGCATGGTCACCAAAAATATCCATAGGCTTATTACAACTAGAGCAAAGACTGTCCTCACCAAACAAGGGAATACCAAGGCGATAGCAAACAACCGCTCTAAACTGTCTAGGCCCAAGGCATTGATCTAATCCACTAATGGGGACAGCCAAAAGATAATCTTGTGCATGTTTAACCCGATTACATTGCCACAAAATAGAGTCTCTTGCAGACAAGGAAAATTGGACAGGGATTTGCTTCTTAACCGCATCAAAATAAGTGAAAAATTTATTAAGGTTAATTTAGTCCAAAACAAAATGTGAAAAATTTAATAATTAATAATTTATTAAGGTTAATTTAGTCCAAAACAAAATGTGAAAAATTTAAATTCAATCTAAAATCTAATATTAAACGTAGATTTTGTCATTTGGGCTACACATATATACAATCTTAATGACGGGTTTCTGGAAGAGAGATGAACCAAATTTGGGTTCCTCAGAAATTTCCAAGTTTTTCAATGCCGGTAGTCCATCGACCATGCCGGTTTTCATTGAAAACTATGCCGGCACATATCCCCCAATTAGTATTTCTATCCCCAATTAATCATTCTTTTACGATACCCAACACAAATACACCGGCTGAAAATGAAAAAACACGAACCATTAACTACTAAATGCTCAAACAATCAAGAATACAAAATATAGTTTGTCTGAGTTTTCCTGTGTAAGTGGGGTCAAGATTTGTTTAGGAAGTAGATTAATATATAATATTCATATAAGTGCTTTATTAATTAATTTTTCACTAATTGTTCATGATAAATGATCTATTAATTATTTTTATTATAAAATATTTTTGTAATTAGTGTTGCACTAATTACACCTAACAAATGATAACTTTATTCATTATAAATGTTCCCTAAATTAATTTAATAAATGTTTATTTCCATTAATAAATAATTTTGATACAAATAATATCAATAGACATTTTTGGTGGCAGTGGAAGGTAGAAGCGGTGGCAGTTCTTAGAAAAAGGAGGCGGCGGAAAAACCAGTGGTGGTCAAGGGCGGATCCAAGCTCAACTGTAATATTTTTTGGTCTCTTTATCATAAAATGGGTTGCAAAGTCCATTTCGCACCTGTAACCAACTTGCCAAGAATTTTGGTGCCCCTTTCTCAAAATCCTGAATCCGCCCCTGGTGGTGGTGGAAAAAGTAATGGCGACAGGTGCTGCTGAGTAGTGGTGAACAATATCAATTCTGTGTAGTTACAACGCGAATAACATTGTATTGTGAAAGAAGTGGTTGGCTGTTATTAGCACAATCGATAAAAATAGGTACCATAATATTAAAATAAATAAATAAATTACTTCTCTTTTCCTCTTCCTCTTCCTCTTCCCTTTCTCGAAAAGTTTTTAGTTGTAGGTAATCGAAAAAAAATGTTTTTACATCTTTTTTGGCATATTTCTTCGTCGTTTTGGGACGATTTTTGTTCGTCGTTGTGGGGCGAGTTCTTCAAATTCTAATGGCTGGTTCGTGGCTTATTCTTGATTCAAAAACATCAACGGTTCATCACGACATCGCTTTGTATCGGCATCCGTGTTCGAGTAAATCGACAAATTTATGGGCAAAGTACTCCTTTGTATTAGGAGCATCTCTTATTGACGAAATAGAATACAATCCAATTAGATGGTAGGATTTTAATTCCGGATTTACCATCATCTCTCCCTTATACATAAATTTTTTTTGGATATCTTTGCTGTTTATCGCTCTTTTTCTTCGCGATCTACTTGTAATTGATGTCCTCATTTGTATTAGGGTTTTGATTATTTTGTATTTTGATGTTTTTGTTATTCTTATAAGCGAACATGTAATCACGATTTGATTTGAATGAGTTGGAATTTGTTGATTGTCCAAAAAAAATAAAAATAATAATAAAACAAATTAACTCATGACCTAACTTTATTCTATCTAAACCTCATGCATGGAATTTGTGCTTGAAAATTATAATTACGCTCAACAACCTATAGGGACGAGTGGACGACACTGTTTGCTGACAGGATGATGTCCACTTTTCTCTAGCATAAGCAGATCCTCTAGCTGGCCCAATAATAATAACCGCTTCACTAACACCCGACCCACCTGATTGACTATAGATTACCCCAGTCAGTAGTGAGTCAAAAATTGACATTGAGGGCCTACTAATTTTTAAAAAACATGTAAACTTTGGTGGTGCCGTATATTGGATAGTAATCGACTATGTTAATAATTCCGTAACGCCGCAAAACGTTTAACATTATAAAATATAAAACGTGGTTGAGCGTTTAAATATTAAAATAAACTCGGTTAAAATACATGACAATTGAAAACAATAATTGCAAACGGACAACACGAACCAAAATCAGAAAATATAAAATTACATATTATCGAGTTGTACCGTTACGGCACGGGTTATATTCTAGTCCAACTTATAAAATAAAACAAAGATCAATTTATATCCCTTAGATCACACTGGCTGCTGCCCACGTGACATTCAATAGCTTAATTAATTTTCTAAAATCTGTGCTCCCAATGCTCCCAACATGGGGTGGCAATCCATGTAAGCAACCAGTCATTGTTGATTATGATCATGAACGGGAGCTTGTTTTACTGCAGCAAGCCAACAACAGTGGATGAGACAATCTGAAGGAGGTTGAGAAAATTCGCTTTCATATGCTAACCTTTCTTCTCCGTTTTCTTCCGCACATTTATTATGACAATCAAGAAGTGTAACCTCTGTGCAACTAGTTTCATATGCTAACCTTCGTTCTGTGTTTTCTGAATCTGATGGTGGTGGGGATGATGGGTTGGGGGAGAATGGTGGTGGATTTGTTGGGGATGGATCAGGTGAAGAGTGTGACGAGTTGGGTGAGAATGGCGCTGGAAATGATGGGTTGGGGGCGAATGGTGGTGGAATTGTTGGAGATAGAGGTGTGGCTGATGGGATGGGGGATAATGGTGGTAGGAGTGTTTGAGATGGAGGTGAGGCTGATGGGCTGGGGGAGAATGCTTGTGGGAGTGTTGGAGATGGAGGTGAGGCCGGGCTAGGGGCTAATGGTGTTGGAAATGATGGAGATGGAAGCGAGACCGATGGGTTAGGGGCGAATGGTGGTGGCAATGATGTAGATGGAGGTGAGGCCGATGGGTTGGGGGCGAATGGTGGTGGCACTGATGGAGATGGAGGCGAGCCCGATGGGTTGGGGGAGAATGGTGGTGGCAATGATGGAAATGGTGGCGAGGCCGATGGGTTGGGGGCGAATGGTGGTGGAAATGATGGAGATAGAGGCGAAGCCGGTGGAAATGATGGAGATAGAGGCGAGGCCAATGGGTTAGGGGCGAATAATGGTGGCAATGATGGAGATGGAGGCGAGGCCGATGGGTTGGGGGCGAGTGGTGGTGGCAACGATGGGGATGGAGGCGAGGCCAATGGGTTGGGGGCGAATGGTGGTGGAAACGATGGAGATGGAGGCGAGGCCGATGGGTTGGGGGCGAAAGGTGGTGGCAGTGATGGAGATGGAGGCCAGGCCGATGGGTTGGGGGCGAATGGTGGTGGCAGTGATGGAGATGGAGGCGAGGCCGATGGGTTGGGAGCGTATGGTGGTGCCAATAATGGAGATGGAGGCGAGGCCGGTAGCAATGATGGAGATGGAGGCGAGGCCGATGGGTTGGGGGCGAATGGTGGTTGCAACGAGGTAGATGGAGGCGAGGCCGGTGGCAATGATGGAGATGCCGGCCAGGCCGATGGGTTGGGGGCGAATCGTGGTGGCAATGATGGGGATGGAGGCGAAGCCGATGGGTTGGGGGCGAATGGTGGTGGCAATGATGGAGATGGAGGCGAGGCCGGTGGCAATGATGTCGGTGGAGGCGAGACCGATGGGTTGGGGGCGAATGGTGGTGGCAATGATGGAGATGGAGGTGAGCCGGATGGATTTGGGGCCAATGAGGTTGGAGATGGAGGTGACGCTGATGGATTGGAAGCTAATGGTCGTGGTGGAAAAGGAGGTTGTCGCAGGGCATCTCCACAACAACAAACACAATCAGTTCGACCATATTTTGCTTTGTATTTATTTGTAGTGTAGCTTCTGCCTCGAGCTGCACACCAACTCTGGCAGTGGTCGAATTCAGCACTATTACCATCACCACAGATCATATTCGTCCAAATCCGTTCTATATTATTCGCAGGACAATACTTATTGTTTACATTACATACACACTCTGCATACACAAAATGAAATTACCAAATTAATTAAGATATATATTAAAATGATATGAATTTACTGAGATTGCCACAGATAGCAAGTACAGTTCCAAAGAGAAAAAGAAACCGAACTTGGGAACTCTGCTTAGAAACCAAAGAAATGTGCATGCACAATCGGTGCATTCCTAATTATTTCTGGGTTACCCAAAGTTACCTTGGCATGGTGGTGGTGGAGGAAGAGCTGGTGGTGGTGGTGGTGGTGGAGGTTTGACATCTGCACAACAACAAACGCAATTACCGTCGACTTCAAGTCTTTTAGCGTAGGTTCTGGAATGTTCTATACACCAATCCGCGCAATTGTCGTACACATCAGCTCTACCACAGCCTCTAAGAATCACACGTCTCTCATAGACTTCGATGTTATTGGCAGGACAATATTTATTGGCTGCCATCCAAAAACAAAAACAAAAAAACGAAAGAATAAGATTGATCCTATTATAAGGAAGATTAATTAGGATCAGTTAGCTCTAGCTGGCTAGCCATCCATGCGAGATAATAGAGTGAGTATTTACCACGTGGTGGTGATGGTGGTGGAGTTTTTCCAGGTTTGGCATCTTTACAACAACAAACACAAGTATCACCTGAATAAATAGGTATACCCAGACTCTTCCAACTAGACTCATATTTTCCTTCTTTTATATATTTTTTATCGAACCATTTTTTACTATCTCGAAGACACCATTGCTCGCAGTTTTTGTATTCGTCTTGATCACCACAATTTTTGCCACGCACATGCAGAGTGAATCCACTACCCGCACAGTATTGATTATCTGCCGATACCCTCTCTGCATAAACAAAACAGAATTACGAGAAAATAAGGCTGATCCATTATATTATGATTAACTAGGATGAGTTAAGCTGGCTAGCTACACATACATTCATATGAAACATTGAGCGATCGAGAATTTACCTGTGTACGCATACAACGCAAGTATCGCAAAGATCAAAAGCAGCAAAACTTGGGAACTCTTAGAAACCATCTTTCTGAGAAGGCTTCAGAAACTAATTTAGTGGTGGATTTATGTGATCAAATACTTTTCTATTTATAAGAAAAAGAAACTAACTTAGGTAACACATAGAGTTTAGATAACACTTAGATCTGTAACATACCAGTTAGCATTCGAGAAGTCGTACATAATATTTTAAGTGATCGTAGATCTGGATTCCATTGTTAACCGTTCTGGCAATTAATGGCAACAAAAAGCTCTCCGTGTTTAACTATATTGTTTGCCAGAAACTGTAAGTGCATAACCTGCTGCATATCTTTTCTGCACGATTCTTGGCATTGCTGCTTCTTTTTCATTGATTAGTTAAAACTGAACAGTGATGGAGCAGCAAAACTAAATCCTAGACCTACTTGAATACGGACCTAATCTCTTGGATTCAGTGGGAAGCTAAAACTAATCTTACGGCTGAATCCTTGGCATCGTATCTTTATTTTGGATTTTTTTTTCTTGATTCATAAATGGGAGTATCTTTTTGTTTATTTACTATTTATTTATTTTGGATTAAATTTTGAGTCAGGTCCAAAAATTATATTTGAAATGGTGATCGAAACCAAAATTTAATTCTCTGGGTGGAATCAGTGGGGTATCAATGGTACGTAGCAGATTAGAGAATGACCATGACTATACCGATTATGTTTCAACACCAAAGTAACAGATAACAACCACTATGCGAGGTTGTTTTTGATCCTATACCGATTATGTTTCAGGAGATTTCAGGTTTGTAAACCAGTTGCTGGGATTTTGATTCCATCAGTTGCTTAATTTTATTGACAGACTGTGCCAAAATTAATGATTAGTTTTCAAACTGGACATATCTTTCTGCACCATTTTAGGGGATGGGATATACAGAAACATTATATTTTTTTAGTACTTGATGCGGGCAGCTTCATCTTGAAGCGAAAGGTCTTGAGCTTTATTTTCTGAGTACTTGATGACAATAAAGCGCTAGTTTAATCATAGACCAGCTGGAACACGTTCAATTAATTATCCGGGAATCTGGGATTCAGTTGTAGCAGCGTTTATCAGCAACTCTTTTTTAGAAAAACATGTTAAATACTTAAATGTTCAGCATGAGATTCGTTTTCACATGGGATCGGATCGGTAGCTTCGTTTTCATTGATTAGTTCTGAAAATTATTAATGACGAAAAATTTCTCCGTGTTTAACTTACACGAACATGATCACCATCCCCCTGGATACCTGGAGTATTAACTACATAACATTTACTTCTACGCATATGGGAGAAATTTTATCAATAAGAGTTTCGCAGGTTTCCGGTCCAAAAAAAAAAAGTTTCACAGGTTGTTCTTATTGTTTTTTTTTTAAAAGTTAGTGTCAGATCCAATAAAACCTAACATTATTTCTTGTTATACTGGGATTGTACCACCGTGAGTTTAGTTATTTAACAGGTTGTTCTTATTGCATGATATGACACTATACAAACATCTTTAATACCACCTCAAGTTGGAGCGGGAGAGCCTGAACGGACGCTCAACTTGCCAACTAGACGACCAAATTGTTGAGCTCCTAGTGGCTCGGTGAAAACGCCTGCGAGTTGATCAGAAGATGGAAGATTTTTTGGCAAAATCAACCCATTTATTAACTTCTCACGAACAAAGTAGCAATCAATTTCTATATGTTTCGTACGTTCGTGAAAAAAGGGATTTTGAGCAATGTGAATTGCAGCTTGATTATCACAGGAGATGGTGATAGGTAAAGGACAAGGGATATTGAGGTCCTTGAAAAGATAACGTAACCATTGAAGTTTAGCCGTAAAACTGGTCATAGCACGATATTCAGCTTCAGCGGAAGAGCGAGCAACAGTGGGTTGTTTCTTTGATTTCCATGAAATAGGACTAGAACCTATGGAAACAAAACAGCCTGTAGTAGACCGACGAGTGAGTGGACATCCTGCCCAATCTGAATCCGTGTATCCATATAATAAGAGTACACTAGAAGAAGAAAGAAAAATGCCATGTCCAATGGTACCTTTGAGATAACGCAGGACACGGTGAGCAACGTCCAGATAAGTTGTACGTGGCTGCTGCATAAACTGAGTTAAGTAATTGACAACATATGTTATATCTGGACGAGTGACGGTGAGATATAAAAGGCGGCCAATTAGACGGAGAAAATAGCTTGGACCAGTTAAAGCTTTTCCATCTATAGGAAGCAATTTAATATGCATATCCATGGGAAAAGATGAAACACGAGCTCCAGTGAGACCTTAGTCCTTAAGAATATCTAAGACATATTTACGTTGGCATAAAAAAATACCTTTAGGAGATCGAGATACTTCAATTCCTAAAAAATATTGTAATCGACCAAGATCCTTAATGGAGAAATGAGAAGCAAGACGATACTTAAGGGGAACAAATGAAGGTATCATCTGTGCCAGTGATAATGATGTCGTCAACATATACAAGAACAAAAATAGAGGTAGAACCTCGATGATATGTGAAAACAAAATTATCACATAGAGATTTTGTAAAGCCTTCAGCTAACAAAACTGAGGAGAGTTTGGCAAACCACTGCCGAGAGGCTTGTTTAAGGCCATATAGAGATTTATTAAGTCGGAAAACTTTAGACTCACCTTTACGAGCTAATCCATGAGGTATTTTCATGTAAATTTCTTCATCCAAATCGCCTAGGAAGAATGCATTGTTGACATCTAACTGATGAAGAGACCAACCTTTGATTGCTGCAATGGACAATAAAACAAGAACGGTGACAAGCTTAGCTACAGGTGCAAAAGTATCATAATCATCAATACCTTCTTGTTGAGTATAACCCTTCGCAACAAGTCGAGCCTTGTAACGTTCAATGGTTCCATCAGAATTAAACTTTATTTTGAAAACCCACTTGCATCCAATTGTCGTCTTACTATGTGGTAAATCAACCTCAATCCAAGTATTATTTGCTTGTAAAGCAAGAATTTCTTTGGCCATAGTTGCTCGCCATTTAGGACGTTGAATGGCTTGGGAAAAGGATTTTGGCTCATCTGTGAGAACAACAACAACCAAAAAGGCTTTATGAGTTTGATTGAAAGTATCAAATGATATATAATCAGTCATTGGATGGACAGATGTAGAGGGACAGGTTGTGGCAGCACAATGATAGTCCTTCAAGTATCCAGGCGGATTCCTGGAACGAATTGGCCTAGGATGCACAGAAGTGGCTGAAGTCTCAGATGAATGAGACGAGATTACATTACGTGAAGAGTGTAATGATGGCGGTGCATGAGATACCACAACTGATGTGTCAGCAGTGTCTGTTGAATGTTGTGTGGAAAACTCATCAGAAGTAGGAAAAATACGTGGAGCTGGTGATGCATCGGAGGATTCCTGAGTGGGAGAACCACGTGTAATTGGACATACGGTAGATGGGTCCTGAATGAGAGGACCACTTGGATCCATAGAGATTGGATGAGATGGAATCTCAGAATGAGAGAAATCCTGAGTGTCCGGATTGCCAGGTTTGGGAACTGACAGATGTGAATTGCCAGGGGAGAATACAGGTGAATATGAAGATGAAAAAATTGGATCGAAATCAATGTACTCAGATTGTTGAACAGGTACAGAGAAATTGGAATTGAGTTTGTTCAAAGCATCCTGAAAAGGAAAAGTATTTTCATGAAATACAACATGTTGTTTTTAGGGTTCACACCGTTAGATTTGTATATGTTGACTGGAACAAAAAGTGAGGGTGACACACTACAATTTAACCAATTAAAGTGGATATCGAAGGAAAATGGAAACAATTACTCCCCTTTTACTCAAATGATACTTGAAGGAAAGCCATAATCTAGACAGTTACACTCATTTGGATTAAGAGTGTCTGGATTGAAGGATTTTTTGACCTGTTACCATGCCTGGGGGATAAACAGAGCTAAAAAATTTCCCGAACTTGAACGTATTTTTGTATTATGGATGTTAGGTCAAGTTTTTTTCCCCGATGGTAGCTCAGTGTCATTAATTGGTTTTCTGTAATCTTTAGAAGATTTAACTAAAGCACCATATTATGATTAGGGTTCTGCAATTTTAGCTGAGAAATACATGTGTCTCGGTGATTGCTCAAGTAAGAAGACGGATAGCTTAAATGGATTTTGGGTCGTATTGAAGGCAAGAACTATTTATTAGATTTATTATCCAGTTTTCAAACTAGTGGTGAATGTACTAACAGATCAAATTTTCGTCAATGTTATTTTTCAGTACTGGTGGTATACTTTTTTCACTGTCGGCGAACCTGATCTTCACGATAAACGATTAATTTTTCCAGTTGTGTACAAGAACAAAGTTGAGATCACCACTGTCCAAAATATCGTTGTTATGATGGTCAAAATATCGTTGTTATGCAAAGGATGCAACAACTGTGCAAAACTAGTGTCAACATTACGCCAATGCCGTATACAATTGTTTATGGGTGAAAATCGTTTCTGCTGATTTCGGTAATTTCGGTAATTTCGGTGGGTGAGTGAGAAATTGATTCATACCCTAAACAAATGTGCTGCACGTGAGCACTTTATAGATTCGAGAGATCGATCTGTACAAGTCCGGCCTAAACCAAGAAATGGCCGTTCCAGACTTGCTTCGGTCACAAAGTGGAGGAGAAGGGTTGATTTATGGAGGGAAGCAAAGAAAGGTGTTGAGGAGAGTAGTATCTCGACTTGTATCAGAAAGTAGAAGCTTAGGAAGCTTGCAAGAGATGGAAGCTTTTGGGAGAGCTTGCAAAGTTGCCTTTCTGAGAGTGTAAGTGTAGTATATTTCTCCTGACCGAGACTTGTTGTCTGGTGGAAATAGGTAAGACCTATTTATACAAGTCGAGTTTGAAACGTACTCTGGCCTCATGAAGGAAGAGAGTAATGGGTGAAATAATGGGAGGAGGTGGTAACCGCATGGCTTAATGGGTGAAAACGTTTTTCACCTTTATTTCCTCTTTTATGTGACCGCTTTATTCCTTTTCACGCTTTCTTAATGTGAGCGTAGTGTACGCTGCATGCTGTGACCGCCAAACCAAAACCCTAAAGAAGCATCCCCCAGTTTATGTTGATGTCTCGAGTGTTGGTTGCATCTTGAGTGCAAGTGGCGCTGCTAGTGGCGCGCGTGGCATGTGCCAATGGCATGTACGGAATGCCTTGGTGGTAGCTTGCATGGTTTGCAAGTTAGGCTACTTGCGTGTGAGTTTGGCATGCGCCAATGGCATGTGCAAAATGCCTTGGTGGTAGCTTGCACGGTTTGCAAGTTAGGCTATTTACGTGTGAGTTTGACATGCGCCAATGGCATGTGCGAAATGCCTTGGTGGTAGCTTGCACGGTTTGCAAGTTGGGCTACTAGTGTGTGTGTTTGGCATGTGCCAATGGCACGTGCGGCCATGTTGACCTAGTTGCAAGTCTTGCAAACCTAGGGCGCTATATTTGGGCGTGGGCCAAAGGTATAAAGACTTGGAAATATGGCCTGCGACACGTTTTGGCATGTGCCAATGGCACGTGCGGCCATGTTGACCTAGTTGCAAGTCTTGCAAACCTAGGGCGCTATATTTGGGCGTGGGCCAAAGGCATAGCGACTTGGAAATATGGCCTGCGACACGTTTTGGCATGTGCCAATGGCACGTGCGGCCATGTTGACCTAGTTGCAAGTCTTGCAAACCTAGGGCGCTATATTTGGGCGTGGGCCAAAGGCATGGCGGCTTGGAAATATGGCTTGATGCCATGGTGCGCAGAGTGCGGCTTGGTTTGGCATGGTTGCCATGATGCGCAGAGTGCGGCTTGGTTTGGCATGGTTGCCATGATGCGCAGAGTGCGGCTTGGTTTGGCATTGTTTCCATGGTGCGCAGAGTGCGGCTTGGTTTGGCATTGGTGCCATGGTGCGCAGAGTGCGGCTTGGTTTGGCATTGCTGCCATGGTGCGCAGAGTGCGGCTTGGTTTGGCATTGTTGCCATGGTGCGCAGAGTGCGGCTTGGTTTGGCATTGCTGCCATGGTGCGCAGAGTGCGGCTTGGTTTGGCATTGCTGCCATGGTGCGCAGAGTGCGGCTTGGTTTGGCATTGCTGCCATGGTGCGCAGAGTGCGGCTTGGTTTGGCATGGTTGCCATGGTGCGCAGAGTGCGGCTTGGTTTTGGAATTAGGGTTCTGTATCGAAAACCCTAATCTGGTATTTTGAAAAAATACCCCTATTAATTATTTACACCTGAGTTAAATGCTCTTAGTTAATGTGTTGCGGGTAACACTAGGTCATGGGGTTTTTACGATTTTACCCTTGTTTAAAAACCACCATCAACATTAAGTCCCCCGCTAGCTTGGAACAGGGGGCTTTGTTGCGAGGTAAGCATAAGATGGTGACAGGACTATCAACAACAAATCGTGAAGAGAATTGAGGAGGCTTGTCTGACCTTTTATAAATAGGATTTGGAGTCCTTGCCTCTGGCAGCTTTGCAGAAATCGGGAGGCTGGCACAATTGGTGGGCCCGGTGCAGCTTGGGCGACGTTGGGAAGTTGGAGTGAGCTGGGAAACTGAGTGTGCTAGCTGGTGGGACCGGCGCAAAGTGTAGAAGTCGTGCGCGCTTGCAGGTCAGCGCAATTGGTGGGGCCGGCGCGACTTGAGCGATATTGGGAAGCTCGCGTGAATTGGGAAACTGAGTGTGCTAGCTGGTGGGACCGGCGCAAATTGTAGAAGCCGTGCGTGCTTGCAGGTCGGCGCAATTGGTGGGGCCGGCGCGACTTGAGCGATATTTGGAAGCTGGCGTGAATTGGGAAACTGAGTGTGCTAGCTGGTGGGACCGGCGCAAAGTGTAGAAGCCGTGTGTGCTTGGGCGGCATTGGGAAGTCGCACCCTTTGTGGGCCCGTTTCTTACACGCGTGATTTTGGTGAAAAGGGGAATCCTTCCCTATTTCAAAGTCTTTCACGCCTATATATATATATATAAAGCCCCTTTCTCCCCATCCTGCGTTTTATTCTTTCCTCTTTTCATACTAGCGGCAAAGAGAAACCAGCTTCCAGGTATGTCTTCAAGTACTCTTCTCTCTCTGTTTTTTTTTTACATAGGTATAAACCTTAAGAGTAGGCGCTTCCACAATCCTTGCATATGATTCCTTGGCGTGCCTCTTGTAGAAAATATTGCACACATGCAACCAAGGGAACACGTAGAGAACCCTGTATGAATCCCGAAGAAGAATACCGTGTATATGCTTCATATGACTTCGAACCCGCAGAAAATATTGTATATATGATTTTGCTTCTTGAAAGAAGTATCACGCGCGCAGTTTTTGAACCAATAGAAAAATGCTCCATATGTATTTTTGAACCCGAAGAAGGATACTGTAGACACGCTTGTACCCGTATAGGATGCCGCGTATATAGTTTCGAACCCGAAGAAAAAAATACTGCATATATAGCCTTGAACCCGAATAAAATATTGTGTATATAGTCTTGAAACCGAATAAAATACGTCCTCCTTCCACTTTCTTCTTTTTTTTTTTTTTTTGGGTATGATTATGTGTCAGGGAGATAACTTCGTCTTTCTCCGTTTGTTTTGTGCAGATATCTTATTACCAAATTGTTACGAAGGAATTCGATAAGATGTTACCTGAACCATATTCCACTTCGTCGAAAGATGCTCATAATTCCAAGCCAAATATAGATGATGAATTCTTCACGAGAGCCCTCGCCCCTGCTCGGAAGAATCACCCAGGTTTCGTGCCAATTTTACTAACCGGTGGTGAGGATGACAGGAAGGCACGTTCGGTTCGCCCAGAGAGTACCATTCAGTTCTGTCTTCATAAAGGGGTATATTCCTCTTCCAACATCTAATTCAGGATGTGTCAAAGCCCATTGCGTTCTTTTGACAGATGGGTTGAGTTCATGGTGAGCGAGGAGCGTATAAATACCAACTTGACTCAGGCGCAGGTCATTGATGCTGTCAAGACTTCGAGAAATCTCCAGTTAGGAAGGACATCCCAGGCCCTGGTTGCTTTCATCTCCAGATGGTGTTCGGACACCCATACAATCATATGTAGATGGGGTGAGATAACTTTCTCCTTAGAGAGTGTGGCTCTCTTGCTGAATCTTCCGGTAACTGGGAATCTTTGAATCCAATTATCTGAAAGTGAGGTGAAGATGCGGGATGACCTGGCCGCTAAGTTGGGAGATTTCGCTCGGAAAGACTTCATTGCGAAGTCGAAGGACTCTGCCCGGAAAGAGGATGAAAGGTGCCCTTACGGTTGGTGGATATCTCAATTGTTTCCGGACGAGTTGGAGCCTGAACAGAAAAAAGCAGTGATCTTAATGTCGCAAAGATTTTTGGCTCTCTGGTTGTCTAGAGACATTTTTGATGACGGTTCGGCAAGAAGGGAATAAGACCGGAGTTGTTAGCGATTGCTTGTGAAGTTGGCAAAGGGTGAATTGGCAAGTCGTTCCTTGGTTCCTTGTATGTGCATCCGGATCACCTAGTTGCGAACATGCGAGTTTCGAATGGTTTCATGAAAGTGGACTCATATGTGCACGTTGCTTTTCTCGCAAGCGTCAAGTTGGCGTGAGCTTGGTTAGTTTTTCTTGATAAGTCGCATATGGGAGCACTTTGAGAAGTATGCTTCAAACCGTCTTTCCACACTACAAGCCTTCGCCCATGTCCAAAAGCCTTTTGCCACATAAAAACCTTTTGCTATGATGGGTGAGCAAGAGTTGGCGTGAGCATTACAAAGTTAGTTTTCTTTGAGAATAAGTATGCTTCCAAATCAAAATAAAGCCATCATATCTTTGTCTTTAAAATGAAGCGATGAACCGTTTTTGATCATTCAAAGCCTTGCGCCGTCTTTCTTCCTTTCCGTGAGTTTATATTTTGGAAAACTCAAGATATTGTGAATTTCCTACAAGCACACAAAATTTAACATCTATTATTGACCATTGATTATAACTTGTTCTTGTCATGGGTGGCTCCCGAATTCTTAGATGGGTGAACGGTAAAAACTGCTTAGAGAGAATGCGTCAAGAGTTGGCGTGAGCTTCGTTAGTTTTCTTGATAAGTCGCATGAAATCAATTTTCGTCCATGGGGCCATTAGGTCCATAAGTCGAATACAAGAACATGACCCAAATTGACACTTTTGCAAGGTTATCACTTATCTTTTTTGTTCCACGTCCTTGCTCATATCTTTGTCTTGACGATGACGGTTTGAGCGTTGGAGAAAATTACTAAATAAATCCAAGCTAAAACAGAAAAACGTGTTCATTCAAAGCATCATCAAAAATAAAAGTTCCTTGCCGAACATCAAAAACCCAAATTAAAAAAAAAAAAAAAAACCGTTATATTTCAGAGCCGTCTTTCTTCGCGGGATCTTTCCTATGGATAGTACTGATAATTGAGAAATGGTAAATTAATTAGGGTATACCTTTGCTGATTGATAATATTGGCCGTGTCTTTGTTTAAGTCACATGGGTTTCGATCAAGGTGCCTCTTGTTTACCCTATCCATAGGTAATCCCTAAGGATTCGTTGCGTGCCCCTTGACACTAGTGCCCTTGAGTCGGGTATCCGTCTTTCCTTCTTTCAAATGGGAAGAGTAACTTCGACGACCTTCGGCTATAATGTGTTTTGGTGCGACGAGTTTATTATGATCCGAGATTTTGTGAATAACGTGGTGGAAAACGTTCGCTGTAAACCTTCTCCAGCAGTTTTGAAGAAGTACCCAATGTTGAGAGATCCCAAGCGAAAGTTGCCTAGCAATTCGGAAAATCCCCAGGCCAAAGAACGGAGAACGAAGAATCGTGGTCTTTGGCGGGTTCCGGACGGTTTCACAAGATCCTCCTACGGCTCTTGTGTCTTTCAGTTCTTCCAATAACCAGGTATGTGTCGTCTCTTCATTGGTTTGTCTCAAAACACGTGGATTTCGGCTGAGAACGTGTGTCTTGTTTCCTTCAGGGCTTCGGTAGTGTTAATGCTTTTGCTGCCCTTGCACGTTGCCAAGAGACGGCAGTTTCTTCAAAGAATTCCGGCAGCACCGAGCCTACTGATGGCGGTGATGAGTCAGAGAAAGAAGAAAGTTCAACAAGCGAAAGTGATTCCTCTGGCAGCACTGGTTCTTCTTCGGGAAGTGGTTCGGTGAGTTTCACGCTTCTTTTCTTTCTTCTTCTTCTTTTTCTTCTTTTGAAAAATGTCTAACTCAAGTTTGCAGGAGGAATCCGGTTCAGAGGACGATTCCGGGGTGGAGTCACACAAAAACTTGCCTTTGGTGATCACCTCCCGTGACTTGGAGATAGGAGTTGGCGAATTGCCGGGCACAGACGTGGTTCAAACGGTGGATGATTCTCTGATGGTCGTTGCCGTAGACATGGAAGAGGACCCTTTGCGAGTCGTGAGGCCACTTGCAAGCACCATTTTTGATCCCCCGTACTTGGTTCCTTATCCAGGTCATGTGCTGGTTGGCGGCTTTAGCGTGCCGGCTAAGCATGAGGCGTTGTACACCAGAATTTGGGAGAAGTACGGACATATGGCTACAACCAAGAAAATCACTAGTCGATTTGCGCTGGTTAAGCGTGTGGAAGAGGCTTTATCTTCCATCGAGGATATGCGTGAGGTGACTGGTCACACCATTTCTGAAGACGTTATTGCCGAATGGGAGCACCATCGCGACGTGTGCGTAGAAAAGGAGTTCAACACTTCGTGGTTTGTCGAAGGCCTTGCTTGAGATCCAAAAGTTGAAAGATGCAAAAGAATCGAAAGCCTTTCCGCCGAGGAGATTGCCCGACAAGAGATGGAACTTGAAAAGCTTTCCAAGATGTTGACTATGAAGAGAGCGGCTCTTGAAGACGCAAAGTTGACTTTCTCCAAGAAGAGCAGACTTCTGTTGGACAATTTTCCTTGAACGTTTCTCTGTTAAACTTTCATTTAGGTTTTTTTTTTTTGAAAGACATATTGGATGTCTGGTTCAAAACTTGATCTTCGATAGACAGCTGGTAGCTTTTTAGGGTATTGGTTCATTTCTGGGATGAATGGTTTTGATAATATGACTCTGATTATGTTTTGGGAAAAGAATATTGCTTTTAAGAAAGTGTGTGCTAGCAATAGGCACAAGAGTATGACGGTTTTATTAAGAACCTAAACAGATCGTTTATCTTGCCCAATTTAAATTTACTCACTTGCAAACACGCCTCTCTCCAAGTAAAAGGCGGCTTTGCTGGTAGCATCGCCAGTTAGTCCCCAATTGCTGATAGTGTCTTCAGCGAATCCCCAGTTTTCTGGTGTAGTTTTAACAACTGATAACCGGGTTGTCTGGCAGTTGAGTCAGACTGAGTCGCAAGTCCCCAATCGCTGGTAGCATCTTCAACGAGTCCCCAGTTTTCAGGTGTAGTTTTACAACTGGTAACCGGGTTGTCTGGCAGTCGAGTCGGATCGAGTGGTCTTCCCCTACCATCTTGACATCTGGGTCGAAGAACGAGATCAACAGTCTGACATTGTAGCCGATAGATCAATCCTCCCACTGTGGTCGCCAATTGTTTATGGGTGAAAATCGTTTCTGCTGATTTCGGTAATTTCGGTGGGTGAGTGAGAAATTGATTCAAACCCTAAACAAATGTGCTGCACGTGAGCACTTTATAGATTCGAGAGATCGATCTGTACAAGTCCCACTAAACCAAGAAATGGCCGTTCCAGACTTGCTTCGGTCACAAAGTGGAGGAGAAGGGTTGATTTGGGGAGGAAAGCAAAGAAAGGTGTTGAGGAGAGTAGTATCTCGACTTGTATCAGAAAGTGGAAGCATAGGAAGCTTGCAAGAGATGGAAGCTTTTGGGAGAGCTTGCAAAGTTGCCTTTATGAAAGTGTAAGTGTAGTATATTTCTCCTGACCGAGACTTGTTGTCTGGTGGAAATAGGTAAGACCTATTTATACAAGTCGAGTTTGAAACGTACTCTGGCCTCATGAAGGAAGAGAGTAATGGGTGAAATAATGGGAGGAGGTGGTAACCGCATGGCTTAATGGGTGAAAACGTTTTTCACCTTTATTTCCTCTTTTATTTGACCGCTTTATTCCTTTTCACGCTTTCTTAATATGAGCGTAGTGTACGCTGCATGTCAGGACCGCCAAACCAAAACCCTAAAGAAGCATCCCCCAGTTTGTGTTGATGTCTCGAGTGTTGGTTGAATCTTGACTGCAAGTGGCGCGCGTGGCATGTGCCAATGGCATGTGCGGAATGCCTTGGTGGTAGCTTACACGGTTTGCAAGTTAGGCTACTTGCGTGTGAGTTTGGCATGCGCCAATGGCATGTGCGAAATGCCTTGGTGGTAGCTTGCACGGTTTGCAAGTTAGGCTACTTGCGTGTGAGTTTGACATGCGCCAATGGCATGTGCGAAATGCCTTGGTGGTAGCTTGCACGGTTTGCAAGTTGGGCTACTAGTGTGTGTGTTTGGCATGTGCCAATGGCACGTGCGGCCAAGTTGACCTAGTTGCAAGTCTTGCAAACCTAGGGCGCTATGTTTGGCGTGGGCCCAAGGCATAGCGGCTTGGAAATATGGCATGCGACACGTTTTGGCATGTGCCAATGGCACGTGCGGCCATGTTGACCTAGTTACAAGTCTTGCAAACCTAGGGCGCTATATTTGGGCGTGGGCCAAAGGAATAGCGACTTGGAAATATGGCCTGCGACACGTTTTGGCATGTTCCAATGGCACGTGCGGCCATGTTGACCTAGTTGCAAGTCTTGCAAACCTAGGGCGCTATATTTGGGTGTGGGCCAAAGGCATAGCGAGTTGGAAATATGGCTGTGACACGTTTTGGCATGTGCCAATGGCACGTGCGGCCATGTTGACCTAGTTGCAAGTCTTGCAAACCTAGGGCGCTATATTTGGGCGTGGGCCAAAGGCATAGCGACTTGGAAATATGGCTCATGACACGTTTTGGCATGTGCCAATGGCACGTGCGGCCATGTTGACCTAGTTGCAAGTCTTGCAAACCTAGGGCGCTATATTTGGGCATGGGCCAAAGGCATAGCGGCTTAGAAATATGGCTTGATGCCATGGTGCGCAGGGTGCGGCTTGGTTTGGCATGGTTGCCATGATGCGCAGAGTGCGGCTTGGTTTGGCATGGTTGCCATGATGCGCAGAGTGCGGCTTGGTTTGGCATTGCTGCCATGGTGCGCAGAGTGCGGCTTGGTTTGGCATTGCTGCCATGGTGCGTAGAGTGCGGCTTGGTATGGCATTGCTTTGCCATGGTGCGCGAGTGCGGCTTGGTTTGGCATTGCTGCCATGGTGCGCGAGAGTGCGGCTTGGTTTGGCATTCTTTGCCATGGTTCGCAGAGTGCGGCTTGGTTTGGCATTACTTACCATGGTGCGCAGAGTGCGGCTTGGTTTGGCATTGCTTTGCCATGGTGCGCAGAGTGCGGCTTGGTTTGGCATTGCTTTGCCATGGTGCGCAGAGTGCGCCTTGGTTTGGCATTGTTGCCATGGTGCGCAGAGTACGGCTTGGTTTGGCATTGCTGCCATGGTGCGCAGATTGCGGCCTTGTTTGGCATTGCTGCCATGGTGCGCAGAGTGCGGCCTTGTTTGGCATTGCTGCCATGGTGCGCAGAGTGCGGCTTGGTTTGGCATTGCTGCCATGGTGCGCAGAGTGCGGCTTGGTTTGGCATGGTTGCCATGGTGCGCAGAGTGCGGCTTGGTTTGGCATTGCTGCCATGGTGCGCAGAGTGCGGCTTGGTTTGGCATTGCTGCCATGGTGCGCGAGTGCGGCTTGGTTTGGCATTGCTGCCATGGTGCGCAGAGTGCGGCTTGGTTTGGCATGGTTGCCATGGTGCGCTGAGTGCGGCTTGGTTTTGGAATTAGGGTTCTGTATCGAAAACCCTAATCTGGTATTTTGAAAAAATACCCCTATTAATTATTTACACCTGAGTTAAATGCTCTTAGTTAATGTGTTGCGGGTAACACTAGGTCATGGGGTTTTACGATTTTACCCCTTGTTTAAAAACCACCATCAACAACAGTAATTGATGAGTTCCATGAACCAACGGCACAAAACATGCTACAATTGACCCTTAAACGACTTGTTTTTTACAATCCAGTTATTGGTCGGGGTATTTGGTACTATGGAGAAAGACATCTGTTTCAGTTACAAGGAAAAAAGGTAAAAGCAATCAACCCGTTTCCAATTTCATTAATTTCACATGATGATTGGATAAAGTTTATAAACAATGGACAACCTTGGGAAGAAGATGATGATTTGATCCAACAACCAGAAGATGACTATGATTATTTCAGTTGGTTTTAGAAGGTACATAAGCTAAATATTGCTATTCATCCAAAAAACTTAGGTAGTGTTGACTTTCCAGCAATAGGCAATTTTCCACTTACAGATATTCCATCCCAACCCCCACCACCGACGGGCGAACCATGTACGTACCCTGGCAGTCAAATGGGGTCGTCAAATATGCCTCCTATACCTTGGGAAGTCAAGACTGTATCACCACGTGGAGATGTTGTTACAGTTCCACTTACTAGTGAAGGTTTGCAGAAAAGCTATCCATACTATGGTGTGGTGACATCACAAGAAGAGTTTCAGGATCGGTGTAACAATTTTGATCTTTTTATAAAATAATTCCAGAATTTTCACTTGAGACAAATGCTTGCTTTGAGGGAGATTATGAGTTATAAATTGCCTGAGACTCCGTTAGCGTCGAGTTCTCAAATGCCCGGTTGAAGTCTTGGAAGTGGAAGTCGTGGAGGTCGTAAAAGTCGTCAACACACTCCATCAATGATGGGAGAGACTATGGTGGAGGAGACTCAGCCACCACCCACAACAACAAACATGGAGACTCCTATTGGTTTCATACCCCAAGGTCCTGTAATTACTCCTTGTGATGACGTAAATATGGATGCATTTAGGAGCTCCGTAATTCATACCCCAACAAGTTCAGCATTTCACCGATTTCAAGCACCTCCAATAGTTCTGGTGCCATGTATCGTTAACGTAATTGCACTTTTGTTTAATAAATAATAATCTTCATTTAAATTTTTCTACATAACTTAAAATTGATAAGCTAGATTAAATTGGGGCAACACTTTTAAGATTTCATAACAACTTTCATATCGGAACTTCTCCCCGTTGTCAAGAAGCCACTTTGCACGACATCTTTGATCAACCTCCAGCAGGGTTTCACCACTTTTCATGTTTCGAGCCTATTCCCTTATCATACCAATATACTTGTTAACATTCCTAGAAATTATGGAGAACCGAGCCCCCAACACCCTCGAATCACGATTGTAGAGGTTCTTTGTTTCTTCTTCAAATTTCAGTAAAACCCTCTCCCAAATCGGAATTAGCTGTAATGCTCCGCCATCAATGATTGGTTGATTAGTGAAGAAAACATAAGTCCTGCAGATGCATTCATCTTCTAACGTGCTAAAATTGCGCTGATGTGCCCATCTCCAACTATTTTCTCTTCCATTTCATTTTGCACACTAGCTCGAAGTGCAACTCTTTGATTTTTGGACGCATGTTTCTCTTCTATGAATTGAGCCATAGACATGTTTTGAGCCATTGCTAAGAAAATAGGAAGAAGTTGTGAGTAAAATGGTAGAGGAACATGGTATTTATAGGTGGGAAGATTTATGACTGTTGGATCAGATTCTACTTAGCGATGTAAACTAGACCGATCGTTCTTATAAGAGCCGCTGGCGGTGTAAAGAACACCGAACGGTGTAGACTCGACCGAGCAGTCGAGTCTCGATCGCTCGGTGGGAACTTTACTGGCCTGGCTAAGTGGCAAATTTGCCACTTAGCCAGATCATTTTGCTAGTTTGCCAGCTCCATAGTGGGTGCCGAAATGGCAAACGTGAAGGTTTGCCACACCCATATGAACCGGCCTGAGAACCAAATTCCCTTTAATGGAAACCCTAAAATTAAAAAAAAAAATAGATTATGGCATACAATGTATATATTTCTTTCAAAAGTTATTTTATTCATACTTGCGATAAAAAGATTTATTAATTTTTGGATTGATATTTGATTCACATAAGAATCAAATACATCAAGAATGAAACAATAACTAATAACACCTAAGATTTAAAAATTAACTAATAACCAAATAAACGCTAAGTATTCTATTCTTTTATAAAAGAAAACATCTTGTGATACGAATACTTCTTGCCTTCTTCACTTTTACCATCACCATAATATCCACCATCTTGACGAATGCTCCAAACACAATTATCTTCGCAACGGTTTCTCCAATCTCTATTTGCTTCGTAAGCACAAAACTGTCGTCTTTGGCGGTATCCGTCTCCAAGTTTAGGTCCATCAGCAGCATACCAACTTGAGTCGCATTCAAATTTAGTTGTCCTACTCCAGTTAACCCCAAATTTCCATTGGAAGATTTGTCCATAGTATAGCATATGGACACCCAGATCATCATCAGAAAGTGAAAGCTTTTGTCCATAGTATAGCATTTGTCCCATTCACATTTTTTTTTTGATGTACAAAGTAATATATTAATCAATCTAAAAAGTACATAAGATTTGTAATATCTTTTTTTCAAAAATATTGGACATCAAACTAGATTGCGAAGTCCTTAGCTGAATTTTGGTTGAGAAATTAAGAAGATTCTTTGCTCGTGATTCCTTAGCTATGTTGTCCGCCGCAGAGTTATATCTTCTGTTAATATACTTCACCTGAGCTTGAGGAAGTTTTTGCCGAATGGTTTGAGTCTTCATTATAGTATTTTATGCACTCCAATCTGGTATCTGACATTCCTTATTGATGGTTTCAGCTAGCATTTTGCAATCTGTAACTAAGGTAATGCTAGATAAAATGTTATTACTCAGCCAGGAGGAAGCTTTTAGTAAAGCTTTTGATTCTGCATGAAACGCTGGAGAAGCCCTGTCTGATCCCGCTGCAATGTGCATAAAAGTTTCGTCGTCCGCTGAATATTGGATGAAAGCATATCCCATGGTTGAATTTTCCATTTTAAAAGCCGCATCTATAAACAGAATCCAGTCCGATGTTAAGCTTGACCATTTTTCTTTATAGGTTGTACCTTGCTGAACCCTTTTGCTTTTCTTAATATCTTCTTGAGGATATTGTTGTATGAATTTTCTGATTTGCTCTATAATGAAATTTGGGTTTGGTTTGATTTTATCAAAGACTACTGAGCACCTATATTTCCATATAAACCAGTCGATTGTTGCAATCTTGTCTGCGAAGTTCACAAAATGTGGTCCCGTAATCCACTCTTTAATCCAGGTTGCGATTGAATCTGTAATAATTCTTGAGTTTACCGCTTCTAAAGATAGCCCAAACCATATAGCTCTAGCAAAAGGGCAAGATCTTATTAGGTGTTGCTCTGTTTCTCGTGTTTGGGCGTTACATATTGGGCAATCCGTATTGAAATCTTTGTTGTGTTCCCCTAGTCTTGCATTAGTTGGGAGAGCTTTTGGGATAATTTCCAAATGAATAATTTGATCCTTGGAATCGCCTTAACTTTCCATATTTTCTGCCAAGGAACTTCACTCGAGTTGTTGTTTTCTTGGTCTTGGTTAATGAGGAAATTGTAGACAATTTTCTCTCAGAAAGTTCATGAGGAGTGGTGTTGCCATCTAACCTTATCTTTTTCTTGACTATTTGGGGAGATGGCTAGAATTTTTTCTTTTATATCAGGAGTGAATATATTATCTAGTTTGTCCTGATCCCAACTTTCTTCTTGTGTAATCAGCTCACTTACCCTCTGTGGAATAGGTTTTGTAGAATCCATTGGTTTTTTGAGGTTATTTTCAGTCAGAACCCATTTATCTTCCCAAATTTTGACCGAAGCTCCATTTTTGACTTGCCAAACAAAGTTTCCTTTAATGAGGCTTAGCCCTTTTTGTATGCTTGTCCAAATCCATGATAAATTTGATGTTCTAGAATCTTATAAAGGGTGGTTATTAGGAAAATATTTGTCTTTTAATAATCTAACCCATAGTTGATCGTGTTCTGAGATAAGTCTGCTAGCCAGCTTCGTTAAGAGGGCAATGTTGAATTGACGTGGGTTTTTAATTCCAAGACCTCCTTGTGATAGCAAATGTATTCCCAAGCTTTAAAATAACCTCCTCTTTTTTTGTTCTTATCTTTATTCCACCAAAAATCTCTTTGGATTTTATCCATTTTGTCTAGAGTTTCCTTAGGAAGATCAAGTATCTGCATCTGGTAAGTAGGGTAACCTTGTACAACAGATTTTTTCAGCACTGTTCTTCCAGCTTGAGACAATAATTTTGATTTCCAACCTTGTAGAGTAGCATAGTACTTTTGTAGAAGGGGTTCGAAATTTTCCTTTCTTTTTTTATCAAAAAAGAGTGGCGTTCCTAAGTATTTATCATTTTTTGTCATCAAAGGTACTTTTAGTATTTTAGCTATAATTTTTCCATGTTTCGGATGAATTCTATTGCTGAAGTAAATTCCGGATTTTTGAAGGTTCATCATTTGACCCATAATTTCGCCAAACCTGGATAATATGTCTAGAAGATTTTTTGCTTCGCCTAAGTCGACTTTTGTGAATAGAAAGCAATCATCTGCGAAGAAAGGTGGGAAATGTTGGGGGCATTTTTGTTTATCTTTAGACCAGAAATTTTCCTCTCCGAAACCGCCTTTTCTAGAAGCCCAGAGAGAATCTCCATGCATATTAAGAAGAGGTAATGAGAGAGTGGGTCTCCCTGTCTTAGACTTCTAGAAGTTTTGAAAGTAGGACCCGGAGAACCGTTTAGAAGGTTGGAGAAAGATGTTTTAGAAATACATTGCATTATGAGATTAACCCAGAAATTGCTAAAACCTAGCGTTGTAAGTGCAGATTTAATAAAGTTCCATTCCACTCTGTCGAAGGCTTTGGAAAGATCTAATTTTAGGGCAAAATGGCATTTTCTAGCTTTGGAAGTTTTCATCGTGTAGATAAGCTCATGGGAGATGATAATATTATCCGTGATTTCTCTACCGTGAAGAAACGCTGATTGGTTTGGGAAAATTATCTTATTCAGAATTGGTTTTAGACGGTTAGAAAGAATTTTGGATATGATTTTGTATATTGTATTACTCAGGCTAATGGGTCTAAAATCAACTGGGGTTTGTGGGGTGGAGATTTTTGGGATCAATGTAATGTAGGAGTAGTTTAAATTAGGGTCTAACATTCCGGATTTAAAGAAGTCTTGAACAACATGAATTAAATCTGGTCCAAAAATATCCCAATTGGCTTTAAAGAAACCCAGCTGGAAACCATCCGGGCCAGGGGCTCCCCACTGATTCATATTAGTAAAGTGTTCCAAATTTCTTGCTTTGAAGGGATGAGGGTTAGAGAAAGATTTTCCTCTTCAGAAATACATGGATCTATTACATTTGATAGGTCTTCCAAATAGTTTGAGATCTGAGAAGTGCCTATTTGTGAGAAATGGTTTATCAGAAAAGAATTGATTTGATCTCTTTCATATATCCAAAGGCCTGAAGGTTCTCTAAGAGAATGGATGGCATTTATTCTTTTTCTATTAGAAGCAGTAGCGTGGAAATATTCTGTGTTTTGGTCGTATTCCTTGAAGAACTTATCCCTAGAAATTTGGTGGTAATAATCATTTTTAATTTTATACCACTCTCCTAGTTCTTCTTGAAGTTTTCTAATTTTTTCTAGATTTGCAGAAAGATTACCGGATTTATGGAGAGAATCAATTCTAATGTTTAGGGATTTAATATTTTTGTGAATATTTCCCAAGACATCTGAATTCCATTGAGATAGTTCTGTTGAAAGAAGTTGAAGTTTGGAATGGAAGTTAAAATTTTGATCACTGCTGGAATGGAGAGTCCAAGAATTAGCAATTATGGAGGAAAGAGATGGATGAGTGAGCCAGGATCTAATGCATCTAAAAGGTTTTTGTAATAATAATTTTTCTGGGTGAGAATCGAGCAGGAGCGGATTATGATCTGAGCCTACTCTAGGAAGATGACATACCTTAGTATTTGGGAAATTTTGCGTCCATTGAAAGGAAGTCAAGGCTCTGTCAATTCTTTCACATATATTGGCATCTCCTTGTCTGTTATTTGACCAGGTGAATGGAGCTCCCTCGTAACCTGCATCTTGTAGTCCTAAGGAGTCAATTGTATGAATTATGAAAGATTTGCTGCTGGAACTAGATTTATTTCCTCCTTGTTTCTCGTCCGGATCAAGTATCACATTTAAGTCTCCAATTAGTAGCCAAGGTTTACTGAAATGCTGCGTTGTATGAGCAATGTAGGACCATTGCTCAATTTTGTCTTCCGCTTCCACTGCACCATAAACACATGTTAAGATGACTTCTTTTTCTCTAATTTTTGTATCAAAGTGGCAAACATTTAGGTTTGCTGATATCAGATTTATTTCTATATTATTGTGCCAAGCAATTGCTAACCCTTTCCCAATTCCCACGGACGGTACTATAAACCAATCAAAAAAACCTAATTTTTTTTTTAAAAAGGTTCCATTTTAGATAGTTGGGCTTTGGTTTCCGATAAAAAAACGATATCGGGCTTATAGTAAGAGTTTATGTGATTAAAATGGTCTTGTGTTATTGGAGTTCCAATACCTTGGACATTTCAAGATAGAACCCTCATATTCAAGTTCAAAAAATGGAGAATAAAAGGAAATAAACTGAGACTCAGAGAAGATGAACAGAGAGTTAAATAGAGTCAAACCAAGATTAGGCCTTCCACAATAATAAAAGTTTGTAAAGCGGCTTGCTAGGAAGCCAAAATGAAATAAAGGAGTTAAAACTAGCAAGAAAAGCTTAAAATGAATTATCTGAGAGAACTGAATAATACAGTTAAGTTAACTGAAGGATCAAAGACTGTTAACTGAACAATATCTAACCGAAAATTCTGCAGGGATTTAAAATTAATTATATCGAAACCAAGAAAACAGACTGAGAGGTAATTATACCTTAACTTAAATTCAACAAAAACTTCACAGCTGAAAAAGCAGACTGGAAGGATCAAAAGCCGACTGAAGGTGGACAGAGAAAAACATACACAGTCCTAAACTTTTAAGGAAAACAAAGTGTGGCAGTAAAGATTTACAATGATAGCAGACTTTACAAAAACTAGAGTAAACTATATTACAAATCAGAAAGCATCAAGGAAGATTTACAGAAACTAAGAAAACTAAATTACAGCGATACTAGTTATATACTAGGAAGCACTATAATACAAGAAAATGAACTAACATAAAAGCTAACCTAAAGATTAAGCACAACTAAATTAAACTAAATACAAGGCAGGAAAAAGGATAGAATACAAACAGATAACATATAAGCCCTAATGGTTTCCTGATGCTGTGGGAAGACTTTAGTTTAAGCTCAAGGCCTGGACATACCGACCTAAATTAAATGACCACTCTTTATTTCATTTTGTTGTTGGATCCGGGGTTCATTCAGCTCTCTAGACTGAAGTTCAGTCGTCGTTTCTTCAATAACCCGACACCAACCAAGTGGAAACCACTGTTCAATAGTGGAAGCGCTTTTTCATTGACCTCCCACAAACAATGCGTGGGAGGTAGTACTATTCCCTATGTATATCTCCACAGTATACACATTTGAAACCACAACCAGATTCGCTTTGTTTTACTATTGTTTTCTTTGTTTTACTATTGCTTTTGTGAATTTATTGAATTCGTACACAACTTTTGTTTGTTGCACGCGTTAAATAACAAAGGCTTCAATGGCCAAAGAACAAGAAAGTGTGAGTAAGCTTGAAGAAGATACGCCAAAACCAACTGGGAGCAGCAGTTCTTCATTCCCTCCAAGTTTTCCTCGTGTTACTCCTGCAGGTATATCCGACAAGACAATCTAGATATTGCTACACCATATATTGCCACACCATAAAATTAATTGTTGCAAAATGAAACTTTTGCCATACAACTGTAGCAAGAATATGAAAAGAGTGTGACAAAAAAGTATAATCTCTTGCTGCAACAATAAAGATTGGGTGCAGCAATAGACTTCTTGCTACGTAGGTGTTTATGGGTAAAAATTGTTTCTGCCGATTTCGGTAAATTCGGTAGGTGAGTGAGAAACCGGTTCAAACCCTAAACAAATGTGATGCACGTGAGCATTTTATAGATTCGAGAGATCAATCTGTACAAGTCCGGCCTAAACCAAGAAATGGCCGTTCCAGACTTGCTTCGGTCACAAAGTGGAGGAGAAGGGTTGATTAGGGGAGGGAAGCAAAGAAAGGTGTTGAGCCCAGAATAATTCTGGGAGAGTAGCGTCTCGACTTGTATCAGAAACTGAAAGCTTAGGAAGCTTGCAAGAGGTGGAAGCTTTTTGGGAAAGCTTGCAAAGTTGCCTTTCAGAGAGTGTAGTATTTTTCTCCTGACCTAGACCTGTTGTCTGGTGGAAATAGGTAAGACCTATTTATACAAGTCGAGATTGAAACGTACCCTGGCCTCATGAAAGAAGAGAGTAAAGGGTGAAATAATGGGAGGAGGTGGTAACCGCAAGGTGTTTATGGGTGAAAACGTTTTCACCTTTATTTCCTCATTTATTTGACCGCTTTATTCCTTTTCACGCTTTCTTAATGTGAGCGTAGTGTACGCCGCAAGTCATGACCGCCAAACCAAAACCCTGGAAAGCATCCCCAGTTTGTGTTGATGTCTCGAGTGTTGGTTGCATCATGAGTGCAAGTGGCGCTGCTAGTGGCGCGTGTGGCATGTGCGGAATGCCTTGGTGGTAGGTTGCACGGTTTGCAAGTTAGGCTACCAGCGTGTGTGTTTGGCATGTGCGGAATGCCTTGGTGGTAGGTTGCACGGTTTGCAAGTTAGGCTACCATCGAGCATGTTAGCATGTGCCAATGGCATGCGTGGCCGTTAGGGCCGTGGCCTTGGTAAGAAAAGTTACCTGCGAGCATGTTGGTATGTGCCAATGGCATGCGTGGCTGTTAGGGCCGTGGCTTTGGTAGGAAAAGCCGCTAGCGAGAATGTTGGCATGTGACAATGGCATGCGCGGCCGTTAGGGCCGTGGCTTTGGTAGGAAAAGCCGCTAGCGAGCATGTTGGCATGTGCCAATGGCATGCGTGGCCGTTAGGGCCGTGGATCTGGTAGGAAAAGCCGCTAGCGAGCATGTTGGCATGTGCTAATGGCATGCGTGGCTGTAAGGGCCGTGGCTTTGGTAGGAAAAGCCGCTAGCGAGCATGTTGGCATGTGCCAATGGCATGCGTGGCCGTTAGGGCCGTGGCTTTGGTAGGAAAAGCCGCTAGCGAGCATGTTGGCATGTGCCAATGGCATGCGTGACCGTTAGGGCCGTGGCTTTGGTAGCAAAAGCCGCTAGCGAGCATGTTGGCATGTGCCAATGGCATGCGTGGCCGTTAGGGCCGTGGCTTTGGTAGGAAAAGCCGCTAGCGAGCATGTTGGCATGTGCCAATGGCATGCGGGGCCGACTTGGCCTAGGTTGCGTGGTTTGTAAGCCTAGGGCGCTATATTTGGCATGCGCCAATGGCGTAGCGGCTTGGTAATATGGCTTGTGGTACGTGTTGGTATGTGCCAATGGCACGTCTGGCCATGTTGACCTAGTTGCACGTTTTGCAAGCCTAGGGCGCTATATTTGGCATGCGCCAATGGCGTAGCGGCTTAGTTTGGCATGGTTGCCAATGAATGTGATACGTAGTTTGGTTTTAGCGTTGTTGCCCATGGTGCGCAGTATGCGGCTTAGTTTGGCGTTTTTGCTACGGTGCGCAGAGTGCGGCTTGGTTTGGCATGGTTGCCATGGTGCGCAGAGTGCGGCTTGGTTTGGCATGGTTGCCATGGTGCGCAGAGTGCGGCTTGGTTTGGCATGGTTGCCATGGTGCGCAATGTGCGGCTTGGTTTGGCATGGTTGCCATGGTGCGCAGAGTGCGGCTTGGTTTGGCATGGTTGCCATGGTGCGCAGAGTGCGGCTTGGTTTGGCATGGTTTCCATGGTGCGCAGAGTGCGGCTTGGTTTGGCATGGTTGCCATGGTGCGCAGTATGCGGCTTGGTTTGGCGTTGTTGCCATGGTGCGCAGAGTGCGGCTTGGTTTTTGGAATTAGGGTTCTGTGTCGAAAACCCTAATCTGGTATTTTGAAAAAATACCCCTATTAATTATTTACACCTGGGTTAAATGCTCTTAGTTAATGTGTTACGGGTAACACTAGGTCATGGGGTTTTTCGAATTTACCCCTTGTTAAAAAACCACCATCAACATTAAGTCCCCTGCTTGGCTCGGAACAGGGGCTTTGTTGCGAGGTAAGCATGAGATGGTGACAAACTATCAACAGCAAACCGTAAAGAGAATTGGGGAGGCTTGTCTGACCTTTTATAGATTGGATTTGGAATCCTTGCCTCTGGTAGTTTTGCACAAATTGGGAGGCGGGCACAATTGGTGGGGCCGGTGCAACTCGGGCGACGTTGGGAATTAAGTTGGCGTGAGTTGGGAAACTGAGCGTGCTAGCTGGTGGGACCGGCGCAATGTGGAGATGCGCGTGCTTGCAGGCGTGACTTGGGAAACTGAGCGTGCTAGCTGGTGGGACCGGCGCAAGATGTGGAAGTTGTGCGTGCTTGCAGGCGTGACTTGGGCGGTCATTGGGAAGTCGGTGCAATTGGTGGGGCCGGTGCGGACAAGAAGGGAGTAGGCATTTATACAGATACCAAGTTTCCTTATTTTGCCTTTCCTTCACGCGCGGCTTCAATTAGGGCATCGTCAATGCCAAGAGACCTGGAAGCGTTATGTCCGTCATTGCTTCTTATCCTTTTAAAAGTTCTGTATTCAAACCTAACGCAACTGCATCATCTTCCTCGCTTGGGAAAAGGTTTTTCTTGTTGGATTTCTCTCTTTGTCATTTCACGCAGATTCGAATCGTCTTCTAACCAGACAGGTTCTCCGGATGAAGGTGCGTCTGACTCTTGCATGAGCATCCCAACAAATGTTATTCGGGTTAAGAAAATCATACCGGTATGTTTTCTTCTTCTCTGGCGGACTGACGTACACTTTAACGCTTGTTGTGTAAATGGAAAATTTCCCTTTTGTGTAGAGATATCCTGTTAGAGCATGCGTCACTGTTATCGACAAGGATGACCTAGTTGTTCCCCTTCCTTCAAATCCGACTTTGTTGACTGCTGCAGACTTAGAGGATGCTGATTTAGGGCTCTCTTGTCATGAAACCCTTCCGCAGGCTTGTCGTTTGGGACTCGCATAAGGTGTCTCTCCTCCAATTATTGGAATGTTGGTGGTTTCCTGGTGCGGAAGGAATTCGTGGCCCTTTATACGAGGATATGGAAGACATACGGCCATATTGCTACTAGGAGCGTGGTGAAGTGCTATTCGTCCGCTTTGGTTTCCGTAGTGAACTGTCTTTTGCCAATGATTGCTGAGATGGAGAATGTGTCCATTCGTCTTTATTGGAGTCACCATTCAAAAGTGCGAGAATATGGTGTCCACCGTGAATCCTTGGAGTTTAACGTTAGCCCTGGTTGCGGCATCGCCTCAATATTGTGAAGGTCGACAGGTAATTGGTATTCTTGGCTTTGGTGTGATTCCCGCCACGAAAGCCATGCTGGAAGAGGAGGAAGTTTTGGCCCTGGAGTCTCGGAGGATTGAAGAGTTAACTCGAGATTTGAAGAGTAGGACTGAAAGATATCATGGCCGATTGAAGATGATATTTTGTAGGGATTATAATTTACTAGATGGGCTTTTCTGATTTGCATTATGAGATTTAAAGGCTCCCTTTTTTTTTTTTTTTTTTTTTTTTTTTTTTTTAAATAAAGAGATTCCGTTAACTGTTGGATTGTATTGAAATTTGATAACTGGTAAGGAAAAAAGCAGAGAGAGTGCCTGGACGTTCACACTTTTGATGTAGCATGTTGCATGGAAATGATTAGGCGTAGTACGCCTTAAGCCACTTTCCGTTGATGACCGCCTCTAGCTTTCCCCCATCTTCTTTGATAATCTTGTAGTAACCACTGTTATACGCTTTAGTGATTATGTACGGCCCTTCCCAGTTGGGAGAAAAATTCGGTGCCGATGCATCTTGCTGGATGTGTTTGGCGGTTTTTAGCACCAGATCTCCTTCCTTGAAAACCCTGGTTTTACATGGCTGTTGTACGCCCTGGAAATCCTGTTTCTGTATGCTTGCGCATGTTCCTCTGCCCGGGATCTTCTGGAGTACAGAGTATCTAGTTCCGCAATTCTGGCATTGAGTGATTCGGCTTCACTCCACTGGGGTCCGCTTGCTGCGGCAATCCTGGCGGACGGGATTTTGATTTCGAGGGATTTTGATTTAAATACATCTGTAGACGAGGGAGTAGGGAGACATGCCGGTGGAGCTTCTAGGAGATGTTCTGTTTTCCCAGAGAGCCATTGGTAATTGCTCATGCCAGATTCTGGGATTGTCGTGTACTGTTCGGCTGAGGATTCGGATCAGAGTCTTGTTGGTACTTTCGGCTTGCCCATTCCCCTGGGGATAATAGATGGTAGAGAAGACTTGTTTGATTCCGTACCTCTCAAGTAGTTCCCGTACTTGCTTGTTAGCAAAAGGCGTGCCGTTGTCGGTGATGATGTGTTTAGGTACGCCAAAACGGCAGATGATGTGCTCCTTGATGAATGCCGCGATTGTGGCTCCAGTGGTTCCTTTCAGCGGGACAGCTTCAACCCACTTGGTAAGGTACTCGGTCGCGGTTATTATGTACTCATGATGTTTTGAGGATGGTGGGTTGACCTTCCCAATGATGTCGAGTCCCCAGCTATGAAAGGGCCACGGGCTACTTATCGCGTGCAAGGGTGTTGCAGGCGCGTGGATGAGATTTCCGTGAATCTGGCATTCTCGGCATTTCTGAATGAAAGTAGCCGCGTCGTCTTCCATGGTCGGCCAGTAGTATCTCTCGTGTATCTGCAGGAATAGTTTCTGTTTCCCTTGGTGTTCGCCTTCGTGCATTTCCCTTAACATAACTGGGATTTCTGTACTGCTCAAACACCTTAGTAGACTTCCCCCGAAACTCTTGCGATATAAAACCCCATCATGGAACACGAATCTTTTAGACTTCTGTCTTAGCTTGGACGCATCCTCTTTGTCAGTAGGAAGAATGCCATCGCGAAGGAAAACGACGTATGGCTCCCGCCATTCCCCAGTGTGACTGATGTTGAGGACTTCTGTCTGACATGGGGGCGCCTGGCAATTTGGACATGCTTTCTGGAGTAATCGGGATTGGGTTTCCATCTCCGACCAATAGTATCCGAGTCATTGTAAATGACGGTAGAGGGTTACTACTGATGTTATTCCACAAACTTCGATATGAACATGTTCATGTCGTTGTTGCGCTTCCTCTTTCCCGAGACACCTTGACAGGGAGCTGTCTGGATTTCGATGATATATAATACCTTGAAACATAAAGAAATTCCGCAAAGTTTTGAGGTCGACCTTCCCTTGGAGAAGTGAGTTGTTGAGTTCTTGAATGATAGGAGTTCTCCAGTCATCGTCTTCGGATTTCTCAGGTTGTGAAAGCCACGTTGAAGCTATGGTTCGTCGTTTCTTGTCGTGTTTCCTCGGCTCCTTCGAATCTGTAGATTTGAGGCTAGTGTAGCTAAGCAGTCGACATGCTTGTTGCTGCTACGGACAACATGTGTGATGGTTGCTTCGGCGAAATAATTTAATAGTTTTTGTGCTTCAGCCCTGTATGGTGCCAGCGTTAGTTCTTTCAATGCGTAGATCCCATTTACCTGGTTGATGAGTAATTTGGAATCTCCTCTTATCTCCAAACGCGTGGCTCCGGCTTGTTTAGCTAGCGATAGTCCAATGAGGAAAGCCTCGTATTCAGCTGAGTTATTGGTGCATGGAAAGTCTAGCTTGAAAGAGTGCGAGAAGACTTCTCCAAACAGGAGATACTAGTACAACACACGCTCCTCAGGTATTAGTGTTTGGGTGGAAGAGCGATCGAAGAACAAGAGCCATGTTTCTTCTTTGACTAAAAAGATATCCGGAAGGTCTCCCGGAGATCTTCTCGTAACTCGGCGGTGTTTTCTCCGGGAATGTCTGCTACACAGTCTGCAACCGCCTATCCTTTTATGGCCCTTGGGAAACGCACGTTATGTCGAACTCGACAGCTGCAGGAGCCATTTAGCCGGCCTCCCTATCGCAGCGTGTTTCGAGAGGAGGAACTTTACAGGGTCTGATTTGGATACTAGCACCACTTTATTGGAGAGGAGGTAGTGCCTGAACTTCTGGATGGAATAAATCAGTGCTAAACACGCCTTTTCCGCTTTGGGGTATCTGAGTTCAGCGTCCCTCAACATTCGACTGAAATAGTATATGGGGTATTCCATTCCTTTGTCGTCCTCTTGTGCGAAGAGAGCTCCGATGGAAATATCGCTAAAGGCTGTGTAGAGACATAGTGGTTTCCCTTGCATAGGAGGCTTCATGACGGCTGGGGAGGACAAAGATTTGCTTTGGATCTTCTGGGTACGCTTTTGCCGAGACGTAGTCCATGCGAAATTCACTCCTTTTAGTAGAGGAGTAAACGTAGTGGTGAGTCGTGCTGACCCCGGTATGAAGCGGCGAATGTAGTTTACCTTGCCCATGAAACTCAAGCTCCTTTACGGTTCGCGGTGGCGGCATCGTGAGGATAGCTTGCGTTTTGACCGGATCAACTTTTATTCCTGCGCCATTACTTGGAATCCCAAGAATTTCCCCGAAGAGACACCAAAGGCGCATTTCAAAGGATTCATCTTCAACTTGTATTCGCGGCATCTTTCGAACACTTGTCGCAGCGTTTCTGGATGATCCGCTCGAGTCCTCGATTTAACCACCACATCATCTACGTAATCTTCGACTTGCTTGTGCATCATATCGTGGAAGATGGTAGTCATGGCGCGTTGGTAAGTAGCGCCGGCGTTCTTCGGACCGAAAGGCATTACGGTGTAATAGAAGTTTCCGAGGGGGTTCGGAAGCGCTCTTACTCGCGTCGTGCTCATACATCTTTATCTGGTTGTAGCCGTTATATCCATCCATGAAAGAGAACATACCATGTCCACCGGTAGCGTCTACCAAAGATGTCGATGTTAGGTAGCGGAAAGTCATCTTTAGGCAAAGACTTGTTCATATCTCTCGAAATCAACACAACATCTAATCTCGACCATTCTTCTTTTAACGGAACGATATTGGCCAACCAAGTAGGATGGTGAATAGGCTTGACAAAACCAAATGGCTAATAATTTTTGGACCTCCGCCTTGATTTGTTCTTCTACGTCATGTCTGAATTGTCTTGGAGGCTGCTTGACTGGTTTGGATCCGGGTATCACGTGCAAATGGTGGGTGACCAGCTTTCCATCCAAGCCAGGCATTTCTTCGTAAGTCCATGCGAAGACGTCCTGGTATTCTTTGAGTAGGTCGACTAGCTTTGAGCGTTCCGCAGGATGTAGAGTCGAGCTGATCAGGATGGGTCGCGGAAATTCTTCATTCCCTATATTGATAGTTTCGAGTTCGTCGGTGGTTAAGTCGGTCCCATCTTGTAGTTTCTGAGGGGCGTCTGGAACTTCCTTCTGGTCATTGTGAAGACATTCTTCCGGGTGGAGAGACCGGGTCATGGTCTCCCCTGCTAATTGCTAACAGCGGTGATAATGTGTGAGCTTTCCCCTTTTGCTTCGTCTTGCGGTAAGGGTGCACTCTCGTTTAGTGCGGGCACGGGTTATGACCGGTGGCGAGAGACCGGCAGGTCTTCCTTCTGAAGAGATGGTGGAAGGACGGTCTCCTCTGCGGGGTATCTCCAATTTGTCGCTATCTCTGAGCGATGTCCATTTTGGTAGCAGAAAACTGTGAATCCTGGTCGCTACGCCTCTTGAACCCTCCTTCGGCCCATGTGCTTCTACGCAGTAGACTGGTGCATAGGGGGACAGTGACGCGGGAATACGAACAACTTTTCCGTTCAATACTGTTTTCAGGCATTGGTGGTATGTTGAAGGGACGATTTTGAGATTGTGCAGCCACGGCCTTCCCAGTATCATATGGTAGTCTATTTTTTTTTCAATTACTTCAAACTTCGCGCTTGATTGGATTGGTCCTACTGCCAGCTCCAAGTTGATGTAGCCGTATGTGCTAGTTTGGTTGCCTTCAAAATCTGTCATCGTAGTGGGTTGTCGTATGATCTCGCTAGGCCGCACCCTGGCAGCTTTGAGTGTCTTGAGAGTGATGACATTAGAAGATGCACCCGTGTCAATGAGCGCTCTTCGAAACTCTACGTTTTTGACGAGAGCTGTAACATGCAACGCCCGGTTGTGACCGTCTTCTGCCATCATGTCGTCATCGGTGAAAACAATATTGTTGGCGAATCTTCCGGGGATCCTTGGAGTCCCCGTGGGTGCAGGAACTAGTGATGCGTTTAGTGCTATTCGGTTGATAGCAAAAAATGTCTTTATTCGCTGGTCCTTAGAGAGGTGCAGCAATTCACATAAGCTTTCTACCAACATGGTGGCCTCCTGGTCCGCTGGCTTCCAGTCAGTGACGAAACCGTTGATTTGAGAATGCCCGTTCGGGATGTTAGTCCCCTGTTATTGATCTCCTGGGAAGCATGAATCACCTAGCCCCGATGTTAGATTGATGAGGAAGTCGAGTATGCTGTTAATCGCCTCCTTCATTAGGTCCATGTTTTCGCTGTGGATCTCTTGAGCACGCATCAGGTCAACCAGTCTTGGGACCTCTTCATTGGTGGTATTGCTTCCAGAAATTGAGGAGTTATCATGACCTTGGGCGGGATCAATGTTTGTGGAGATCGCCTGATAGTCGACCATGCTTGCGCGAAATTTGCGGATGGGTGCTATAATTTGATATTGTAACCGAAAGATCAATCCTCCCGCTGTGGTCGCCAATTGTTTATGGGTAAAAATCGTTTCTGCCGATTTCGGTAAAATCGGTAGGTGAGTGAGAAACCGGTTCAAACCCTAAACAAATGTGCTGCACGTGAGCACTTTATAGATTCGAGAGATCAATCTGTACAAGTCCGGCCTAAACCAAGAAATGGCCGTTCCCGACTTGCTTCGGTCACAAAGTGGAGGAGAAGGGTTGATTTTGGGAGGGAAGCAAAGAAAGGTGTTGAGGCCGAATAGTGCAGGAGAGTAGCGTCTCGACTTGTATCAGAAAGTGAAAGCTTAGGAAGCTTGCAAGAGGTAGAAGCTTTTTGGAAGAGCTTGCAAAGTTGCCTTTCTGAGAGTGTAGTATTTTTCTCCTGACCGAGACCTGTTGTCCGGTGGAAATAGGTAAGACCTATTTATACAAGTCGAGATTGAAACGTACCTTGGCCTCATGAAGGAAGAGAGTAAAGGGTAAAATAATGGGAGGAGGTGGTAACCACAAGGTGTTTATGGGTGAAAACGTTTTCACCTTTATTTCCTCATTTATTTGACCGCTTTATTCCTTTTCACGCTTTCTTAATGTGAGCGTAGTGTACGCTGCAAGCTGTGACCGCCAAACCAAAACCCTGGAAAGCATCCCCCAGTTTGTGTTGATGTCTCGAGTGTTGGTTGCATCATGAGTGCAAGTGGCGTTGCTAGTGGCGCGTGTGGCATGTGCGGAATGACTTGGTGGTAGGTTGCACGGTTTGCAATTTAGGCTACCAGCGTGTGTGTTTGGCATGTGCTAATGGCATGTGCGGAATGCCTTGGTGGTAGGTTGCACGGTTTGCAAGTTAGGCTACCAGCGAGCATGTTGGCATGTGCCAATGGCATGCATGGCCGTTAGGGCCATGGCCTTGGTAAGAAAAGTTACCTGCGAGCATGTTGGCATGTGCCAATGGCATGCGTGGCCGTTAGGGCCGTGGCTTTGGTAGGAAAAGCCGCTAGCGAGCATGTTGGCATGTGCCAATGGCATGCGTGGCCGTTAGGGCCGTGGCTTTGGTAGGAAAAGCCACTAGCGAGCATGTTGGAATGTGCCAATAGCATGCGTGGCCGTTAGGGCCGTGGCTTTGGTAGGAAAATCCGCTAGCGAGCATGTTGGCATGTGCCAATGGCATGCGTGGCCGTTAGGGCCGTGGCTTTGGTAGGAAAAGCCGCTAGCGAGCATGTTGGCATGTGCCAATGGCATGCATGGCCGTTACGGCCGTGGCTTTGGTAGGAAAAGCCGCTAGCGAGCATGTTGGCATGTGCCAATGGCATGCGAGGCCGTTAGGGACGTGGCTTTGGTAGGAAAAGCCGCTAGCGAGCATGTTGGCATGTGCCAATGGCATGCGGGGCCGACTTGGCCTAGGTTGCGTGGTTTGTAAGCCTAGGGCGCTATATTTGGCATGCGCCAATGGCGTAGCGGCTTGGAAATATGGCTTGTGGTACGTGTTGGTATGTGCCAATGGTACGTACGGCCATGTTGACCTAGTTGCACGTTTTGCAAGCCTAGGGCGCTATATTTGGCATGCGCCAATGGCGTAGCGGCTTAGTTTGGCATGGTTGCCAATGAATGTGATACGTAGTTTGGTTTTAGCGTTGTTGCCCATGGTGCGCAGTATGCGGCTTAGTTTGGCGTTGTTGCCATGGTGCGCAGAGTGCGGCTTGGTTTGGCATGGTTGCCATGGTGCTCAGAGTGCGGCTTGGTTTGGCATGGTTGCCATGGTGGGCAGTGTGCGGCTTGGTTTGGCATGGTTGCCATGGTGCGCAGAGTGCGGCTTGGTTTGGCATGGTTGCCATGGTGCGCAGAGTGCGGCTTGGTTTGGCATGGTTTCCATGGTGCGCAGAGTGCGGCTTGGTTTGGCATGGTTGCCATGGTGCGCAGTATGCGGCTTGGTTTGGCGTTGTTGCCATGGTGCGCAGAGTGCGGCTTGGTTTTTGGAATTAGGGTTCTGTGTCGAAAACCCTAATCTGGTATTTTGAAAAAATACCCTATTAATTATTTACACACAGGTTAAATGCTCTTAGTTAATGTGTTGCTTTGGTAACACTAGGTCATGGGGTTTTTCGATTTTACCCCTTGTTAAAAAACCACCATCAACAGTAGGTTATCGGGACACCATAACCATTGGGTGCTGCAACATATAAAGTTTCTTGTAGTTGTGAGAAATCTCACAACTACACCCTTAGTAAAATCTATGAAACAATCTAAGAAACCATCATGAAATCTCAAAAACTTTTATTAAAATCTTAGAACAAGTACAAAGATATGAGAAAACTCTAACTTGGGGAGCAAATAACTTTCTCTCTCCTAAATATCTTGTCTAAACTCGCCAAAAAGATCTCTCCTCTACAAGGGCACTCGGCTCCTTATATAGGAGATTAGATAGTGGAAGACAGCTAATAAAGCCCCTAATTTCGGATCTGACGCGCGTCAATGACGCATAGACTTTATCATTACTGCACGGTTTCTTCATTGCCACGTAGATCTTCACAACTTTCTCGTGATCTGGTAACGTCAATCATTTGGTTTGTCATCTTGGATATGTTGTGTGCGTTCGTGTTCGCTTACGACCAAAGGATTCACTTCGCATGCTTAATGAGTGTGCGGTATTTTGTACCCACATTTTGCCTCTTCTCATATCGTTCTTTTGGTAGAGAGAGGGGTATGAGAAACTCTAGTTCATTGTTTTTCCGCACCAGTTCATCTTTTCGTATTCTTTCCGACTGACATGTTTCCGTGATTTCGGCTTAACCGTGTACACGTGTTGACTTTCTTCCTTTTCAACTGGCACGTCTTGATTTAACCAGTTATCGCTTTTCCCTATTTATTGACTGAGGTGAGGAGAGATAATTTTTTCTCTTCTTTATTTTCCTTCTTCTCTGCAAATCTTCTTAATCTTCTTCCTCCCAAAGTCTTCATCCTTCATCCTTTCCGATATTTTTCCGGTGTTGTTGTTCTTTAAACCTTATGGATTCTCATTCAAGGTTAGTGTATCATTGTTTTATTTTTCTCTCTTTTGAATTTTTAACGGCCATTGTTGATCTGCTACTTTTTTCCTTATTCCCATACTAGTTTTGTTGCAGCAAGAGTTCTTTCTCCGGTAATATTCGTATTACTGTTTCAAACCCTAAATCTTCTTCGAGCTTTAAAGATGACGAATCTCGCAAGAGGAAGCCTTCACATAACAAGGTAGTAAGAAATACTTTCTTATCTTTAAAAAAATATTGTTGCCTCTGTTTCTTATCTGCGTTGTTCTTCGAAATATGCTGAGAGCGAAATTAATGGCGAGAAGAATACGAAGGTTAAGAAAGTTCACAAAGTCCCCACGATCAATAATTCTCTTGTCATCCCATAGCTTACCTATAAACCCCATCCTGAATAACATGCCCCTCCTAATGTCATTATTGACGCTCCCTCAGAGGGTGTCGTTGCCTCAGCTTCTTTGGATGCCTCTGCGTCTTCAAAGGAAACCCCTACTTCTGAGGAAGCCGCTTTGGTAGATCATGTTGTTATCTCTTCTTCTGAGAAGATGACCGCACCAGTAATGGATACCAGCGTTTCCACCTTTGTGAATATTCATGCCTCAACGAATATTCTCGCATCAATGAGAGATACATCCGCTCTAGTTTCAAAGGATATCGCTTCTTCTGTGATTAATCATTCTCCTTCTAAGGTTACCTCTCCCTCTTTGGAGGCTTCCTATGCTGGTAAGGGGGTCATTGAAGGAGTAGATTCTGCTACCCATACCTTATCGGATATCATTAATGCCGCTCGCTCATCCATTAATGATCCTGCTAAACTTCGCATTTGTAATGCTTTAGCAAATCTGTTATGTGATTCTCCACCAGAAAAATCAACTAGGTGAGAAATCTTCTCACACCTGGATCCAAGTGTCAATCTTGCTTTAGATCTCTTGGTGAATACTCTTTCACTTACACTTTACTATTCACGCAATTTTGTCGCGTCTTTATGTTTGTTTTATTTCTTCCTTAGGAATCTCATTGCCGCCTGGTCCAAACTTAGGGATTCTTTGAATCTATTAGTACCATACTAGAGCTTTCTTGTCAGAATACCAAGTTAAAGGGGGAACTCCAAGCTGAATTTCCTGCATCTGAAAATCTTCGCAACAAGAATCAAGAACTCGAAGTGTGTGTATCTTCCTTTTGTTAATCATTTAAAAGAGATTTGTACTTGAGTTCATATTTTGAGTTTCTTCGTGCGTATGTTAAGACTTAAATCAGAAGCGCTTTATGGAGAGATTTAGCTATCAATTTTCCGCTGAAGATGCTCGCGCGGATAATGAGAGATTGCGGAGTCAAATAGACCAATTCGTTAATAACTATGGTCAACGTACATAACAAGTAGAATACAATTAAATTGTATGTATCCGTGATTATCTTCTGTCCTCTTTCATGATTGGTCGAGTTACTGTGAAGGATGACTTCTGTAACCACCATTATAATGCTCAAAGAGAGCCAAATCCAAAAAAAAAAAGGGATGATACCTATATGGGTACTGGATTTGAAGTTCTTTCCTACTGTTAAGAAATTATGGGTGCTCTTGTTTACCATTTGAGCATTGTGATGAAAGGGAAGGGAAAATTTCAATATGAGAATCTCATGCCAATTCCAAGAGATTGGATTTGAAGATTTCCTTGGATATTAGTGTTGTGCATTTTTGATACTGATCAAACAAGTGATATATCTGACATAATTTTGGTCGCATGACATTAGAAAAGTATTTTCATGAATGCTCTAATATTAGAGAACCAAAATGGAGATCACCATTGATTGTTGAGACTACAATTTTTTGATACGGATATAATCCCTGTGATAGGAATTATAAATTTTGAAGTCTGAAACCGTCGTGCATTACATGAGCATAATTCTTGTGATAAGAATTATAGGTTCCAAATTTTGGAAATTGGCGTGTCTTAAATGACATCGAAAAATGGAATACCGGTGAATATGTTAACATATTGGAAGATTTGGAAGCCGACCAAATATCCAACAATGAGGTGTTATGATATTGCCGATGCATAAATTATGAACATTTGCATTACATAATGTAAAATGTTAAATGAATATTTCTAATTTTTTGGGTATAAATTTGTAGAAGATTGGGCATGAGTAGAGGAGTTACTCATTGTAAGAATGTGCTTGTTGAAATAGCAAGTAAATTACCTACAAATTTTCTATGCCTCTAGTGTATGCAAGTCTATAATGACTCCTTGTGAATTAACGGTAAATGTTAATTAGGATCACTAGAGAAGCTACAATTATTTTATAAAATGAAATAGGAACATTTTTAATAATGTTTTCAGAATTGATTGCATGAGTAGATGCAATTAATGAGGAGGAATGGCTTAGAACCTAACTTGTAGAGATCCCATTTTCGGAAGAAGCCATCTTAAGCGGGCTTGATTAATTGAGAATCAAGCTATGATCTATAAAGTCTCTTAAAGACTTATAATGAAAGGTCAAGACATACAAGTCTTGTACATTGAACGGTAAGTCAATTACTCAAGAAAGGAGTAATCGTAGTTAGCCATTGATACGAAGAAAAACTTGGCAGACATATTTATGGAAAGTCTCCCAAAGGAAATGTTTTCAATGAAGTATAAAGAAATGGGACTAAGGTCTGTGAAGGAAGGTTGATCTCCCATAGCAGAAACCCAACCTATGTTTTGAAAAAGATAAACAAGGTTCAATGTGGTACCAACAAGTTATGGATGTAGATTATGGAGCATTAATATAAAACTTCCCATTTCTAATTAGTGCTGGTGTTGATGGTGGTTTTTTAACAAGGGGTAAAATCGAAAAATCCCATGACCTAGTGTTACCCGCAACACATTAACTAAGATCATTTAACCCAGGTGTAAATAATTAATAGGGGTATTTTTTCAAAATACCAGATTAGGGTTTTCGACACAGAACCCTAATTCAAAACCAAGCCGCACACTGCGCACCATGGCAACAATGCCAAACCAATCCGCACACTGCGCACCATGGCAGCGACGCCAAAACCGAACTACATATCACACTCATTGGCAAACATGCCAAACTATGCCGCTATGACATTGGCACATGCCAAATATAGCGCCCTAGGCTTGCAAAACGTGCAATTAGGTCAACATGGCCGTACGTGCCATTGGCACATACTAACACGTACCACAAGCCATATTTCCAAGCTGCTATGCCATTGGCGCATGCCAAATATAGTGCCCTAGGCTTACAAACCACGCAACCTAGGCCAAGTAGGCCACGCATTCCATTGGCACATGCCAACATGCTCGCAGGTAGCTTTTCTTACCAAGGCCACGGCCCTAACGGCCACGCATGCCATTGGCACATGCCAACATGCTCGCAGGTAGCTTTTCCTACCAAGGCCATGGCCCTAACGGCCACGCATGCCATTGGCACATGCCAACATGCTCGTATGTAGCTTTTCTTACTAAGGCCACGGACCTAACGGCCACACATGCCAACATGCTCGCAGGTAGCTTTTCCTACCAAGGCCACGGCCCTAACGGCCACGCATGCCATTGGCACATGCCAACATGCTCGCAGGTAGCTTTTCTTACCAAAGCCACGGCCCTAACGGCCACGCATGCCATTGGCACATGCCAACATGATCGCTGGTAGCTTTTCCTACCAAGGCCACGACCCTAACGGCCACGCATGCCACTGGCACATGCCAACATGCTCGCAGGTAGCTTTTCTTACCAAAGCCACGGCTCTAACGGCCACGCATGCCATTGGTACATGCCAACATGCTCGCAGGTAGCTTTTCTCACCAAAGCCACGGCCTTAACGGCCACGCATGTCAGTGGCACATGCCAAACACACACGCTGGTAGCTTAACTTGCAAACCGTGCAACCTACCACCAAGACATCCCGCACATGCCATTGGCACATGTCAAACACACACGCTGGTAGCTTAACTTGCAAACCGTGCAACCTACCACCAAGGCATTCCGCACATGCCATTGGCACATGCCACTAGCAGCGCCACTTGCACTCAAAGTGCAACCAACACTCGAGATATCAACACAAACTGGGGGATGCTTTCCAGGGTTTTGGTTTGGCGGTCACAGCTTGCAGCGTACACTACGCTCACATTAAGAAAGCGTGAAAAGGAATAAAGCGGTCAAATAAAAGAGGAAATAATGGTGAAAACGTTTTCACCCATTAACACCATACGGTTACCACCTCCTCCCATTATTTCACCCTTTACTCTCTTCCTTCATGAGGCCAGGGTACGTTTCAATCTCGACTTGTATAAATAGGTCTTACCTATTTCCACTAGACAACAAGTCTCGGTTAGTGGAAAAATACTACACTCTCAGAAAGGCAACTTTGCAAGCTCTCCCAAAAGCTTCCACCTCTTGCAAGCTTCCGAAGCTTTCACTTTCTGATACAAGTCGAGACGCTACTCTCCCAGAATTATACTGGTCTCAACACCTTTCTTTGCTTCCCTCCCCAAATCAACCCTTCTCCTCCACTTTGTGACCGAAGCAAGTCTGGAACGGCCATTTCTTGGTTTAGGCCGGACTTGTACAGATTGATCTCTCGAATCTATAAAGTGCTCACGTGCAAAGACATTTGTTTAGGGTTTGAACCAGTTCTCACTCACCTACCGAATTTACTCTAAATCGGCGAAACAATTTTTACCCATAAACAATTGGAGACCACGGGCGGGAGGATTGATCTATCGGATACAATACCAACTCCAACTTCGATTTCGTTTTCCGAACGTCAAATCCCAACATGGTGGAACTCAGTCCGGAGCGGCTGCGAGAATACAAATATGCAGAACGCATCCCTGATGTTAGCGTCTCTCCCTATAACGTTGTTACTTCACCGGCTGACAACAGTAACATCGAATGCACTCCCTCAAGTGTAACACCGCCTATCACCAGGGCCAGAGCCGCTGCCTCCTCTAGTATTTCTGCACAACCCTCTAATCACGGCAACGAGAATATCTCTTCAGGTGTCACACCCCCAGTCACCAGAGCTAGGGCCGCCGCTACGACCCCGAATGCTTCGTCCAGCATGGCGCCTCCGACCACAACTAAGGCTCCAACTACCCCGCCGACGGGACGAGAGACCGGAGGGACCAGAGGAAGTCGTCCTTACGTCACCATCGCCGATTTGATGGAACGACAAGAGATGCTCGCCAGAGCCCATACAGATATGGTTTCAACATAGAAGGAGGTACTCATCTTTCTCAAGACCCTGACAGAGCGACTACCCCGTGAGTCGCATCCTCTAGAGCTGCCTAGAAGCATCTCCAACAACCCCGACGCCGGCACCGCGGCAGAGCATGCCTCCACGGATGAAGAAACTCGCGCTAGAATCCCGTTGGAGAGAAATCAACCACCCAACTTCGTCACGAGAAAAGATTTGGAACAACTCCTACGCGACCGAATCAAGTATGATGAGTTGGATGTACATCATCACCAACCCCCTTACCCATCCGAAATACAGAGAATCCCTCTCCCAAGGGGGTAATCTTCTCCTCAATTTACCCTGTACGATGGTACCGGGAATGCACGCGAACATGTTTCTCATTTTCTGGAATCCTTGGGTGAACATGAATATAATCACGTTCTTCGTTTAAGGAAATTCTCAAAATCACTTACCGGAAGGGCGTATACATGGTACAACAAACATCCCACGAATGCACAGAATTCCCAACCGAGTAGCATGGTCACTGCGTTTTACAGAAATACTTCTCTTCGTGTCCTAACAAGTTACTTTTTCAGACCTCGGGAGAATGTACCAATGGGATAACGAACATCCGAATGATTTCGTCAAAAGGTTCAGGGTTCAAGCACTCGACTATCACGACCCAAACGTGACCAAACAATAATTGGTAAACACATGCATCAATGGTATGGTCCCAATCTACCGTTCCCTGCTAGAAAACTTACGTTTCCAAACGTTCTCCGAACTCCATGAGGCCGCCAGACGATCTCGCAACAACAGGCACCAAGCATTACTTGGAAAGAACTAGGCCAACTCGAATCAAGACGCGCGTGAAACTCGCGGGAGTAGACGCCTCATCAAGCAAACAATTTAATTCCGGCTCATCCTCCGTGAACATATATAGTGAACGAAAGAGGAAAAAGGAAAGCCGCAACTACGAGCCACCACCAGAAACGTGAAGCGCCAAGCACAACGGAACCCTAGCAACGGAAGATCGTCGCTAAAACTCCCGTGCGAGCATCGCGAGACCGAAGGAAATACCCTTGATTTCCCATTCCCCATCGAGGAGGTGATTGACCTCCGGAAGCCTGGGTTCAAGATGATGTCATCGATCGCCACCGCTCGGACGTCCGCTAACCGAGGCCGAGATGGCGAACCCCAACATCACATTACCACGGGTTCGTTCACCACCCGACTAGCGATTGCAACAGACTAAAGCATATTTTCAAAGAAAGGATAGAAGCAGGAGAACTCCAACTAGGAGACGAAAGAGTGCATCGAGACCCACTCACCATAAGAAATCAAGGGTCCTCACGGGAATTCCGTGCACGAGAATGTGCAATCTATGATGCAACATGTATGCGAAATTCTCTATCTTTCCAAGGTGCAGCGACAAGATATTTTCGCAGCTCTCAATCGTGTTGTATCCGGCAAACGGCTTTTTCTCTCCTCGGAACCCATGCCAGGGGCCCAAGCTCTCCAAACGGGCGGAACCAAAAAGGAGAACTGGGGACTGCTAACCACATCCCATTTAAGAGGTAACGAATTTGACGACACGCTCATCGATACGACCTCCTACCACAACATCATTACTTTCAAGACACTAAAGGCAGCAGGATTTACAAAACAAGACGCTACCTATTCCCCGTCCATGATTAAGAATTTGGGAGGAGAAACTTTGAACGCGCATGGCTACATCAACTTAGAGATCGAGATGGGAGACGCTATAACGCATAGCAAGTTCCACATTGTCAAAGAACTAGATCATGACATGATTTTGGGACGCTTATGGGTGCTCGACAACAAAGCGAAACAGGACATACACCCTCTGCCGACATCCACGCCCGAAGGAATTCCCAAGAAATCGTCCCACGGGTTATCACATCAACGAGCTATTGAAGGAACCCAGGCATCCGTAGAGGACCCGTTGACGCTAGCCCATGATTTTCAAATGCAAGTAAGTCTGACCGAGCAACCTTTTCTGCAACCGGTTTTTTCTTCCCCTATTCAGTCATAGGGACTCGGCGCAACAACCGGCACAAACGCTGTCAAAAAATGTGAATGGGGAGCTGGACCATTCGAACACTTTGAAAGAATATTGGAAGCTTCTATCGAAACCAACGAAGCCAAGGCTCAAATGGTTACACGACGTCTGAACCCGTTTTCAATCGGAGATGTAGTGGTTAAGGAAAGCTCTTTTCAAGTTGGGAGGATGACAGTAAAGATGGATCTGCCCGATGAAGGTGAAGGCGAGCTGTATCTGGTTGCGGATACCCTTTTGGGAGGATATTGCAAGCTCATCAATACAGACACACCTGAAGGCGTGATAGTTCACTCGCGATGGCTCAAGGAATCCAATCCCTAAAATGCTGTACTTCCCAATCACTCCCTTTTCAGTACTTCCTTTAACAATTCCTCTTAATAGATGTATTTCCCCAGGATGAATACACCGTTTGTATTTTTCCTAGGGATCTCCCTGATGTGGTTTTTTGAAGTTGTTTGTAAAGTGGTAAGAAAGATGTCGTTCCTCTCAGACTTGTGAAGGATTTTTAAATTCAAATAAAACTAGAAAACTCAAAGAAGTTTGTTATCAAGATTTTAAGAAGCACCGAGACTCAGGATTCCATCAAACTCCAATTTTTATGTGATTTAATCTAATCAATATTCGTGCAACTCTTTACGTTTAAAGTGATTCTAATATTTTGCAAAGGTAGATTTTTAGAATAACAATTGTATTTTGAAAGCATAGAATATCAAAAACCTAGGTCTAAGCATAGTCTATCAAGAGAAATCACAACTGCTTAGGAAAAATCATTCAATCAATTTTCAATCAAGGCAAATAATCTTAAAAGAGATTGCAAAAATTAATTAAAATAGAAATTACCACACACATCATGGAAAATTGGCTTCCTTCGTCGCCTCGGCTAAGGGGTTTAGCTCCTCATATTAATCACTTGCTCAAAATATCGGTTCATAGCTCAAAAGTTGATTAAAAGGATGAAAAACAATAGAATGACTGCTTGCAACGCCGTAATGGCGTTACAAAGAAGTCACACAATGGACCGTCTGAGAGACAGACTTATGCACTTTGTTGAATTGTCGTTGAATCTAAGACCCAGAAAACGACAGTCCTAGATGGCCTATTGTTCTTCGTGTTCTTCCCTCATTTGCGTGACGAGAACTCGATTCTCTCGAAACTCCTCCCTGTTGATCTCTGTCGTGCTCTAAACTTCCCCAAAGTCTCCGTAACCCTTCCTTGACCTCTCAGCATCCTATATATAGACAACAGCTCCCAAAAACTCGATCAAATCTTGTTTATCCTTGCACAGAAAGTCACGGACTTTCCTTGTTTTTTCTCTTCTTCCTGCCGACTTAGTTACGCGTTTTTGAGCTTTCCAAATCCTCTAAAACTCTTCCTTAGATAGATACGTATCTTTGGAAAAAGTATCTCGCCTTTACTCTCCCTGGAAGTCCAAGAAATCAGCCAACAGTGACCCGTAACTCTCTTCACCTCTGTTTCCTTTTTCCGGCTTATTCAGCCCAATTCATACGATCCAATCAACCATACCAGGCCTGTTTACTAAATTCAAGTCCAATCCAACCGAATCCAGTGATTGAATCTCCTTAAATCCTCCAAAAACGCGAACCATAATATGTTTCCCGTCTGCAAAAGTTTCCCACCAATTGTGATATTTGAATTTGGGAAGAAATGTGGTCTCCCCCTATCCAGAGTGGGGGTGCGAATAGAAGATGCCTTGGGGTGTCTTGAGGGTGCCCCTTATCCATTTGAGGGGTCCGAATAGTAATTTTCTCCCACGAGCGCAAAAACCACTTTTCGAGCCAATTTCGCCGCAAAATCTTATTTCTCCAAAAACACCTACAAAGACACAAAAAGCCATAATAAATACAAAATCGAGCACTAACGAAATATACAATTGAGATTAAATCAGACACAAAAATGTGTCTATCAAATACCCCCAAACTTATTATTTGCTAGTCCTCGAGCAAAAATAAAATAAAATAAAATCCTAACTCACTGTCGCAGGCATCGTCGATTGCATTTAGCGTATGCAATAAGCCTTTAAACCCCTAGGTGGCCCTAGTGGCCGAGTTATAGTCTCGGGAGGGTTTACCAGAGGTGTACCCACAAAACCTTTACTCCAGACCCTAGATATCTACGCAGAACCTTGGAAGGCACTAAAGAATCTCCTTGGTTGGCATACTTATTGTTTACAAGAGGAAGTACCATGATGCGAAATTCCAATTGTTGTACACGAGTTTGCACTCAAGCATACTAAAATTCATATATAAGTCACAGAGCTCTACTCAGATAGTCACACTATCAATACCCGGAGTCAAAACTAATCACATGGATAGATCAAGAAATGGATATAGAAAAACATAGATGGTTTTGATGTTTACTAAGTGATCGATGTTTCCCATATCTGTCTGAAGGCCTCCGCCAAAATGAACCTATCCTAATGGATTGAGACACCGGTCTAGACTAATTTCAATACATTGGCATATACAAGGGAACCAGTGGTCGATAATCTTAACTCTAGGTCAACACAACTGGCATATATAAGGGTTCCAGTGGTCGACTTTATTGAATTTATTCCGATTGGTCAGATGGTCTGGTCTCACTTTCTTTTTCTTTTTTTTTTTTCACTTTTTTTTTTTTTTTTTTTCACTTTTTTTTTCACTTTTTTTTTTTTTTTTATCTCAGTCACTCTAATTCACCCTAGCATTGGTAACAACTTGAATCGTGAGCCCCACCTAATCACTTAGAGAAACATAGTTTTAAAAAAACAAAACAAAATAAAAACAGAAGTGAAAAGGACTCAACGAGATATGGTGAAACTATCATGTTATTTCTAACACCTGAGCTTTGTGCTTTTATGAATAGACTCTTTAGATGTTGCCATCTAATCAGATTGGTTCCTCAACTCCTACAACCAAAATGCTTCCATCCACTTAGATTGGTTAGTGCCATCCTTAATAAGCATAAATTTCTAGGCTCTGGAGTTTAACAATGCAACTAAAATGTTTCTCCCATACCCCCAAACTTAAATCTAACATTGTACTCAATGTTCTAAAGATAAAATTAAAAGCATGAACAAGGAGAAACTGTTACCATTTGAAGCAAAAAGAGTTAAGGAAAGATATTACTGTTTCGCAAGAATATTGGGTTACCTCCCAAGAAGTGCTAAGTTTAACGTCTTCAGCCAGACTAAGAAAGGATTAGTCACCTCATAGAATCATAAAGTAATAGCCGAAATTTCTGTGGGTCATCAAAACCAAATAGAGCTATCACAAATAAAAGGAATCTCCAACTTGCCAAGAATAGCACACCCTTGTCTAGTTTCCTGTTTAAGACAACTACATCTAGCTGTGGTTCAGGTTCAGGTTCTATAACTGGGTCCAAATAAAATATTTTCATGGGTTGGAATTCCTCAAATCTAAGATCCGGTTCAGGTATTAGAGTCTGGAAAAACTCAAATAAAAACTTAGAAGCACATAATAATAACCTGAATAATTGCGGATCCTTAAAGTCAATCAATTTTGACTCACACAATTGACCACGATGAAACTGGCGGTCAATCTTAAGCAAATGTGTCATTTCTATTCTCCTAAAGTACTTAGGTTTAGTCTCAAAACTAAATAATTGACACATCTGAAACTTATATGTTCCCACAATCGGTTGAAAAATATTTGGTGGGAAAACAAAGTCAACCTGGGTATCATAGCCTGGATAAACCACATCAACCAGAGGATGGGTTTCTAACAACTGAACTGCTCTATAAAGATACTCTTGTGAAATGGTAGAGGCATATATTCCAAGTCCACCACCAAACTTAGAATTTTGGGTGTTGATCGGTTGTCAGCCGACAAATATAATTTCACTTTCTCGATCCACTAAATATAAATATAGTAAGCGATAAGAAAGAGTTCGTATCCACAGAGAGGCGTTGGTTGTTATAAACTTTCAGTTTCTAGAAAAACCCGGTGTATGTTTGTTGTATCTAAGCAAGTAAAAGTAATTAAAAGCAAAATAAATTGTAGAGAATAATCAATGGAGAGAGATATTGGTCAAGGAATTCATCTTCAATCTTAGACATGTGCTTGCATATATGAATAGAATTACGATTTAATCTCTTGTGTTATCAAAAGCCTAGAGAATCAAGAAAGCAAGATAATCTATTAATTTCTCAAGTTCATCAACACACACATTAGGGCTGCGTATGTGAATTCTACCTAAAGAATAACCTAACGCCTTGCGCTAATCAAGTTCAATTCCTAGGAGCATTAAGTTTAAGAAATAGGCTAATCAATGCAATTGTCATGCGTTGCGCAAAACAATTCGGACAATGGTCAAACTCTACATATGATTACGAGAGTGTATCACTACAAACCGTAAACATATCATGCTACTTGTATTCAAGGTTATCGCTTGATGAAAAACCCTAAAATAGCTATGGACTAAGATGCAAGTTCAATTAATTGGCCACTTAACTAATCAAACACCATAATCCTATCACAATACTTCAATCATGTGATCATAAAAACCGCAGAGAATTGAACGATAAACAAGAGAGAAAACTATTGCATAAAGCAAACACAAGTTTTAGAAATCGGACTACATCCTTAACCAATAAAAGAGAATTTAGCTACTCATAGCTATGGAGTTCATCACAAAAATATCAAAGGAATAAAGAAGAAGATGAACAAAAGCAAACCCTAGTTGTGTAACCAAAAACGGCTCTCCAAAGTTCCAAGGAAAAGATATGAGATGTGATCCTCTCCAAAAATTGTAGAATTCCTCTTTTTATAGCCTTTCTCTCCTTCCAAAACTAGGTTTTGTCTTCAAAGTCCATTAGATGTAAATCCACCAAGCCCACGAGAGAGAGAAACCCATGTAGAAAATATGTCCAAAAAGGCGTCGCCGGAAAACTGGGATTGTGGCCGGAAATCGGCCGGAAGCGCTCCGGTGGCCGGCAAAGTCCGCCCGCCACCGGGTCAACGGGTCAAAACAGTCGGCGGGTCAGGTCCAACTCGGTTGGGCCAGTCGGGTCAGCTCGGTTGGACTGAGTCAAACCGAGTCAGAGTGTGTCAGGGTGAGTCGGACACGACTTCGGATGTGAGTCACCTTTCTTCCGGGCCGACTTAACTTGGACAGAGCCAAAGCCATTTGCATATGCCTAAGTCAGAATGCACAAAGATGGTAACATACCCGACCATGATGGCCATGTACCCATCACACCTGCAACTCCATTTCTGCAGCTCTCAACTCTACCACCAGCACCAGAATTCCAATTACTCCTTGCGCCCGTATCTTGCCAGACCAGTTCCCCACAGCTCAATCACCATCTCTCGCTTCCTCTAAGCCCCGAGAGTTCATTAGCGAGAATAGACTCCAATAACGGCTACCATTTGCAATCCACCACCAGCAGCCAATACTAAATCAACAGCCTTGTAACTTCCATGGCAAGAACTCATAGCTTTTCCATTTCATTCCTTCAGGCCACCTGATCAATTCGGGTGCAATGTGCCTGTTGTTCCGTTCGCACCACTACAGGCCCTGGCCATTGTAGCAAAACCAGCTCCGACAAACCATTGTAACCCGTAATGCCACCAGACCCATTCAATCAATCACTTCTACCTGTACCATCAAGCCAATTGCATCGATTCATCACTTGCTCCTTATTTCCCCGTAACACAACCAAAACACTCGAGGCTCATCCTCGGGCCGCATCAAGGTCGACTCACAATCCAAGCACTGCACTTCTAGCTGGTTTCACCTGCAAAACTAGGTTTTATCCAGCTGAACCAACAATAACAGCATCCTCTCCATGTGCACATCTTTCCTTGCAATAATACCAGCACATCAAACCAACTCAGTCCAGCTCAGTGCATCATCACAGGCCAAATGCAAGGCCAGTAATCACATTCCTTGCCATAACTGCCCATGACTTTTCTATTCTCTTGTTCAACCTCCGGGCCAAGATCTTGGCCGCCCTAGCCAACCTCGGTTGCAGCCACCAAGTCTCACAACTCCACCAGGACCATTGCCACAGAATGCAACACATTTCACTCACCTCCATCCACTCGAACTCAAACCTGCAACAATGAACCTCAACCCACTATTTTCGGTCAAAGCTCCTCCACAGTTCATCTGCTCCTCCATTACAGTCCCATAACTCCAACAGATCAACCACAGGCCCCAACTATCTCAGCTCCTGGTCTTGACTGTAGAATCTAGGTCTAGCCCTATCTGATGCCATACACCCCTGTACTGAGCCATCTCCATCCTTGCACAGGCAATGACACGGACATCACCTCCAAGCTTCATTGCAGTTTATCTCCATGACTCTCATAACAGCTTCTCCCACATCAACACCAACACCAGAATTCAATTCAGAGAGCTCAAAACAAGATTAAGCTCAGACCAGCAGCAGCCCCTGCAAATCACCATCTGTATAGTGTTCAACCAACATCAGAAACCACCTCCTCTGAGATCTCAAATCCCTTATTCAGATCCATACAGTTTCAATCCTGGTATGAGCCCATCTTCACGACCTTCAACAGCTTCTTCAAATCAAACAAACCCCTCTCTCGATTTTCAACTCCTCAGCAAACCCAACCTTGATTTCATCCTGCTATATTCATACATCACTTCATTAATGTCACCTCTCTGTATTTTCTCCAACACATCGATCCATGGTTGCTTCTCTCCAAATTGCCCAATCAAAATCAAATCGATCTCACCCAACATCTATTCAATCTCTTCCATTTTCTTTCCCTTAATCTAATCTCTCACAGCTGCTCTCGAACAACAATAGCCAAAGTCTCATTTTCTCTCTTGTCTTGATTTTGAGAAGATAATGATTGAGAGAGCACAATAACCCTGTAATCTGGGGCTAGGTAGGAACCAAGATTGATATTGGCACCCTACAAGTTAATATAGGCCACTAAAATGGCAGCCCCTAATTCCTTGGATTGGCTCCGCGCAGTATTCGCCCTTTAAATGATGTTTCCGCACAGAGAGATGCCCCTCAACCGTGGCTCAGTTCCAGATAGTGTTTTGCTCCATTTGAATGATTTCTGCTCCTTTTCCTCCGTGCGACTCCAGAGTACCTAGTAACTCAAAAACACGCGTAAAGTACATAATTCGCAAGAAAAAAATAGCAAAGAAAGCATAAACTCTAGATAGTAAATACGGTGTATTCTACACCTATCAGATTCCCCCACACTTAGACTTTGCTAGTCCTCGAGCAAATCTAACAAAACAATAAAATACAACAACTCCGTGTCGTCGAGGCTACGGTCACTTTTAGCATAAATAACAAGCCTTTAAAACCCTAGGTGTCCCTAGTGGACGAGTTATAGTCTCGTGAAGGTTTACTAGAGATATACCTACAAAACCTATATTTCAACTCCGTCTATTCGTGACAAATCAATGAACGAATGCAAAATGACTACAGGAGGAGATACCTTGCAAATTCAATTCAATTATTAGTAAATAAACTCTATTTAAATAGTTGAACAAGCCACAATACTCGGAAACTAACAACCACAATCACAATGAAAAGATTAAGAAGATGGATAAAGATGTAGATGTTGGCGAATATTCACAAGTGTTCGATGTTTCCCATATACTGCGTCCAAGGTCATTTGCTAAGATGAACCTAATCCTATTGGATTGAGCTACTTAGTCTTTAAATGCTACATCAACTCACTGGCATATACAAGGGAACCAGAAGTGACTTTATTCAACACAATAATAATTTTTTTATATGATTGGATCAAACTGGATCCAATTTTTTTAGACAGCATGATTAGATCTTTTGGATCCAAGCGCATGCTTCTTGTCAGCAAGTACATGATAGTTGCCTTGGATCCTGCATTCCACGCTTGTTTAGGCGACGGAGACAGGGACTACGTTTCACACATACTGCTATTCCCAAGTGTCTTTCTATTCCATTTTGGTCTATTGGTCGGTCCTTTTTTTTTTTTTTTTTTTTTTTTTTTTTTCTAGTAACTCAACCACTCTATTTCATCCTAGCAGTAATAACACGTCGATTTTTAGTGACCCACCAAAGCACTTGAGAACAATAGATAAATATGGAAAAATAAAAATAGAATGTGATATGGTGATATTCCGAGATATGGTAACAACTATCATGTAATTTGTGATTTCTGAGCTATATTCGTCCCCTTTTAGTTAATTGGTTCCTCAACTCCTGCATTCAAAATGGTTCCATCCACTAATGGTGTCATCCTAAAGGCACAAGTTCTAGATTTCGGAGTTCAAAAAGCACAATTTTTTTTCTATTTTTCTGATTTTTTTTTTTTTTTTTTTAAACATAAAACAAACTAAAACATATAAATGCTCCCCACACTTAAAAACTTTACATTGTCCTCAATGTAAAATTGAATCGTCCAAAGAAAGTTCAAGGTGGGAAATTCCGCAAATAATACGCAAAAACAAAGAAAATAAAGATAAAAGCAAATGCATAAAAGTAAAAAGATAAGGATAAAGGTACAAAACCGGTGGGTTGCCTCCCACTTAGCGCTTGTTTTAAAGTCGACGGCCCGACGTACTCCTTGTTTGCTAAGACTCCTCCAGGAGGGAGTACTTCCACAAGGTTAACTCCTTCCACGATTTCCGAAGAGAAGTTCTCATAATATGGTTTCAACTGGTGCCCATTCACTTTAAGTTCATTACCCAGAATAGCTAAACTACGAATTTCCACTGCACCATGAGAAAACACATTAGTCACAATAAAAGGTCCGATCCATCGTGACCTTAATTTACCCGGAAATAATTGCAAACGAGAATTAAACAAAAGCACTTTCTGCCCTATGCAAAATTGTTTCTTAGAAATCATATTATCATGAAAAGCTTTCGTCTTTTCCTTGTAAATCCGTGAGCTTTCAAATGCATCATTGCGAATCTCCTCTAGCTCTTGAAGTTGCAACTTCCTTTGCTTTCCAGCCCCATCCAACTCCATGTTGCATTGCTTAATAGCCCAAAACGCCTTATGCTCAATTTCCACGGGTAAGTGACAAGGTTTACCATAAACAAGCCTAAAAGGAGACATCCCAATAGGTGTTTTATATGCGGTTCTATACGCCCACAAAAGCATCATTAAGTCGCGAGCTCCAATCTTTCCTTGTGGGATTCACCGTCTTTCAAGAATTGATTTCACCTCTCGGTTGGAAACCTCGGCTTGTCCATTTGTTTGCGGATGGTAGGGAGTTGCAATCCTATGCGACACATTGTACTTCCTTAACAAGCTTTGCAAGAACTCGTTTTTGAAGTGTGAACCTCCATCGCTAATTATAGCCCTTGGAATCCCAAACCTTGCAAAAATATTAGCTTGCACGAAATCAAAACAACTTTGGAATCATTAGTTGGGGTGGCTTTAGCTTCCACCCATTTCGAGACATAATCCACAAAAGCAAAATATAATAATTCCCATTAGAATTGACAAAAGGGCCCATAAAATCAATTCCCCATACATCAAAAACCTCCACAAATTGAATAATAGTTTGCGGCATTTGATTTCGAGCACCTAGATTGCCGGTTCTTTGACACCTATCACATGTTGTACAAAATATATGTGCATCCTTAAACAAAGTTGGCCAAAAGAAACCACATTCTAATACCTTGAGAGCGGTTCTCTTACTCCCAAAATGTCCTCCACAAGCATATGAGTGGCAAAAAGACAAGATAGAGTTAAATTCAATTTCGGGAACACACCTACGTATTAATTGGTCACTACAATGCTTCCATAAGTATGGATCATCCCATATGTATTGGTTTGCTATCTTCTTAAGTTTGTCCCTCTCAGCACGAGACAAGTTCTTTGGGATTTGTTTAGACACTAAGTAATTAACAATATCAGCGTACCATGGTTCTCCAAAGGCAATGGAGAATAGTTGCTCGTCCGGGAAACTTTCACGCAACGGGATAGTCTCCTTGTCCACAGCAAGTCGGCTCAAATGATCCGCAACGGTGTTCTCAATCCCTTTCTTGTCTTTGATTTCAAGATCAAACTCTTGCAAGAGTAAAATCCATCGTATGAGCCTCGGTTTCGCCTCTTTCTTTGTAAGCAAGTATCTAAGTGCTGCATGATCAGAAAAAACAACAACTTTTGTACCAATTAGATAAGAGCGAAACTTTTCTAAAGCAAAAACAATGGCTAATAACTCCTTTTCAGTGGTTGTGTAGTTTTGTTGAGCCTCATTTAACGTTCTAGAAGCATAATAAATAGCATGAGGAAGCTTCCCCACACGCTGCCCAAGCACCGCACCAACCGCAAAATCACTAGCATCACACATGAGTTCAAACGGCTTACTCCAATCCGGTGGTTTAATGATAGGGGCTGAAATCAAAAGTTCTTTCAAACGATTGAATGCCTCCACACACTTCTCATCAAAGTTAAAGACCACATCTTTTTGCAATAGGGTACAAAGTGGTGATGCTATCTTGGAAAAGTCCTTGATGAACCTACGATAAAAACCTGCATGACCAAGAAAAGAACGTATCTCCCTCACCGTAGTGGGAGGGGTTAGAGCACGAATAAGGTCTATCTTAGATTTATCAACTTCCAAGCCTTTAGAAGATATTATATGGCCTAAAACTATGCCATGAGTTACCATGAAATGGCACTTCTCCCAATTTAGCACAAGATTTGTTTCAACACATCGTTCAAGGATTAGAGCCAAGTTGTTCAAGCAAAGGTCAAATGAATCACCAAAGACACTAAAGTCATCCATGAACACTTCGATTATGTTTTCAACATATTCTGAAAAGATACTCACCATACACCTTTGAAAAGTAGCCGGAGCATTGCACAAGCCAAAAGGCATCCTTCTATAAGCAAAAAGTACCGAAAGGACAAGTGAAAGTGGTTTTCTCTTGGTCCTCCTAGTGCTATCACAATCGATTATAACTCGAATAGCCATCAAGAAAGCAATAGTATGAGTGTCCAGCTAAACGTTCAAGCATTTGATCAATAAAAGGTAAAGGAAAGTGATCTTTTCTAGTGGTGGCATTCAATTTTCTATAATCAATACAAACCCTCCAACCGGTTTGCACACGAGTTGGGACAAGTTCATTCTTATCATTCTCCACCACCGTTACTCCCGATTTCTTTGGTACCACTTGTACTGGCTTACCCACTTGCTATCGGATATGGGGTAGATAACACCCACGTCCAAAAGCTTGAGTATCTCCTTTTTCACCACTTCCATCATGGGAGGATTCAAACGGCGTTGCGCTTCCCTTGTAGGCTTTGAATCATCCTCCACACGGATCTTATGCATACAAACGGCAGGCTTATACCCTTGATATCGGCGATTGTCCATCCTATGGCCGTCTTGTACTTCCTTAGCACCCGTAGAAGTTTTTGCTCCTGTAATTCATTAAGCTCGTTAGAAACAATCACGGGTAAATCTTCGTTGTCACCCAAGTACAAGTACTTTAAGTGACTTGGAAGAGGTTTCAATTCTAAACTTGGAGGTTTAACAATAGATGGCACAAGTTTCTCATTATTGCATGGTAAAGAAGCATATGAAATATTCTTGGTCGCTGATTTTTCCGGTAGTGAGTTAAGAGAACCAATGGTTTCTTTCATCTCATCACTATACGCATAACCGTTGTCAATAGGTGTAGTGAGCACGGTTTCCAAAGTATCAACACCATTCAACTCAAACATTTGTTGCGCCAATGTGTCCATCATATCAATGGAGAAACAAGAGTGGACATCGCTAGGATATCTCATCGTCTCGAAAATGTTGAAACGTATTATTTCTCCATCGAACTCCATAGTTAGCGTTCCCTTGTCCACATCAATAATGGTTTTCGCCGTTTTCATGAAGGGACGCCTAAGTAGCAATGGAAGAGACGAGTCCGGTGAACCTTCATCCATCTCTAACACGCAAAAGTCCATTGGAAATACAAGTTGATTAACCCGTACAAGAACATCCTCAACAATACCCATTGGGTAGACATTAGAACGATCGGCTAATTGCAACACAATTCCAGCCTTTTTAAGAGGACCAAGATCAAGTGAATTGTACATAGACGCAGGCATGACATTAACGGAAGCACCTAAGTCCAACATAGCTTTATTAAATGTAGTGTTACCAATTGTGACGGGAATGTCAAAGCTACCCGGGTCCTTGCACTTAAGTGGGAGTTTGTGTTGTAAGATTGCCGAAGCATTCTCCCCCACACTAAGCACTTCATTACCTTTGAGCCTTTGCTTATTGGTACACAAGTCCTTCAACACTTTTGCATACTTTGGAACTTGCTTGATTGCATCTATGAGTGGTATGTTCACATGGATCTTTTTGAGAACGTCTAAAATCTCCTTTTCTAGTTCCGCCTTCTTAGAACTTGCAAATCTGCGAGGGAAAGGTAGAGGAGGAACATAAGTAGAAACCGAGTTTTAGAGTTAGGAATAGGTACCTCGGAAGTTTGGGGAGAATCCTCGGTTTTCTCCTCCAAAACAGTTCCTTTGGTGTTTCCACCGTGCTCGAATCAAGAACTTCGGGTTGCACAAGTTGTGTACCACTTCTCAATGTAATTGCATTAACACCCTCTTTTGGGTTGATAGGTTGAGAAGGGAGTTTCCCACCATTTTGTGCCTTCAATTGATTCAACTCCATAGCCATAGAACCAACTTGAGTTTGCAACTCCTTAACCGAACTATCCGTTCTTTGCATAAAAGATTTCAGCAACTCCTCCATATTGGACCCCATTTGAGGTTGTTGTTGTTGTTGAAATTGTTGTCTCGGTTGGAATTGTTGTTGTTGAGGTTGAAATCCACTCGGGTTGTTGAAACTAGATTGTTGAACCGCTCCTTGCTTATTGGCATAGCTAAAATTGGGGTGATCTCTCCATCCCGGATTGTAAGTGTTGGAGTAGGGATCATACCGTCTTTGTTGGTTTGGAAAGATCGCATTAGCTTGCTCGTCCTCATAAGATTGAGAGGAACTTGGTATCACCGCGGCTGCAACTTGTTGAAGCATTGCGTTCATGTTACCCATTTGTTGACGAAGCTCTTCAACCTCGCTCACTTCACTCACCCTTCTTAGAAGCACATCCGAACCACGACTCAAGAATTGTTGTGAGTTCGCTGCCATGTTTTCAATCAACTCTCTAGCTTGTGCCACCGTCTTGTTAACTAGTGCACCACCACCCGCAGCGTCGAGAGATTCCTATCACTTGATTGGAGTCCTTCATAGAAATATTGAATGATCATAGCATCACTAAATTGGTGGTGAGGGCAGCTTGCCACCAATCTCTTATATCGTTCCCAACATTCATATAGAGATTCTCCCACATTTTGCTTCATCCCACAAATCTCCTTGCGAATTTGAGTAGCCTTTGATGCAGGAAAATATCTCTAAAAGAGTTTCTTCAACCCATTCCATGTTGTGACACTCCCGGGAGGTAAATAGAACAACCAATCCTTAGCGCTATCCATTAAAGAGAAACGGAAAACTTTCAACATTGCACCATCCGCCGCAACATCCGCTGGAAGCATGGCCGTGACAATGGTGTGGAAGTCCATAAGATGTTTGTTTGGATCTTCATTCACCATGCCATGGAACTTTGGTAATTCTCTAAGCAACCCCGGTTTAATTTCAAAAGTAGAGTCCGTTTGAATACATCCTCGTTGTATATCAAGCCTATGAGAAGCTAAGTCCTTGAGTGAACGATTTGCATCACCCATTGCTCCTTGTTCTTCCACGTGTGTTTCCTCTACGATTGGAACCTCTTTTCCTTCTCCTTCGTGATGTTGGAAAATCTCTTCTCCTACTTCCTCCTCGTGCTCGTCCGTTGTGTTTCGCCTTGGTTGGAGTATTGTGCCTTTTCGAGTAGCTATCCCGCACCTTGGATAATTCCAATCCTTAGAAGCCAGAGATTAGGCACCTGAAAACAATTCTCGCAAACAAGTGAGAAACAAGACAAGGAACTAAAAGCAAAGATGAAAGCAGAAATTGTAAAAAGAAACTAAAAACTTAATAACTAGCCGTGTGCCTCCCCGGCAGCGGCGCCAAAATTTGATCGGTTGTCAGCCGACAAATATAATTTCACTTTCTCGATCCACTAAATATAAATATAGTAAGCGATAAGAAAGAGTTCGTATCCACAGAGAGGCGTTGGTTGTTATAAACTTTCAGTTTCTAGAAAAAACCCGGTGTATGTTTGTTGTATCTAAGCAAGTAAAAGTAATTAAAAGCAAAATAAATTGTAGAGAATAATCAATGGAGAGAGATATTGGTCAAGGAATTCATCTTCAATCTTAGACATGTGCTTGCATATATGAATAGAATTACGATTTAATCTCTTGTGTTATCAAAAGCCTAGAGAATCAAGAAAGCAAGATAATCTATTAATTTCTCAAGTTCATCAACACACACATTAGGGCTGCGTATGTGAATTCTACCTAAAGAATAACCTAACGCCTTGCGCTAATCAAGTTCAATTCCTAGGAGCATTAAGTTTAAGAAATAGGCTAATCAATGCAATTGTCATGCGTTGCGCAAAACAATTCGGACAATGGTCAAACTCTACATATGATTACGAGAGTGTATCACTACAAACCGTAAACATATCATGCTACTTGTATTCAAGGTTATCGCTTGATGAAAAACCCTAAAATAGCTATGGACTAAGATGCAAGTTCAATTAATTGGCCACTTAACTAATCAAACACCATAATCCTATCACAATACTTCAATCATGTGATCATAAAACCGAGAGAATTGAACGATAAACAAGAGAGAAAACTATTGCATAAAGCAAACACAAGTTTTAGAAATCGGACTACATCCTTAACCAATAAAAGAGAATTTAGCTACTCATAGCTATGGAGTTCATCACAAAAATATCAAAGGAATAAAGAAGAAGATGAACAAAAGCAAACCCTAGTTGTGTAACCAAAAACGGCTCTCCAAAGTTCCAAGGAAAAGATATGAGATGTGATCCTCTCCAAAAATTGTAGAATTCCTCTTTTTATAGCCTTTCTCTCCTTCCAAAACTAGGTTTTGTCTTCAAAGTCCATTAGATGTAAATCCACCAAGCCCACGAGAGAGAGAAACCCATGTAGAAAATATGTCCAAAAAGGCGTCGCCGGAAAACTGGGATTGTGGCCGGAAATCGGCCGGAAATCGGCTCCGGTGACCGGCAAAGTCCGCCCGGCCACCGGGTCAACGGGTCAAAACGGTCGGCGGGTCAGGTCAACTCGGTTGGACCGTCGGGTCAGCTCGGTTGGACTGAGTCAAACCGAGTCAGAGTGTGTCAGGGTGAGTCAGGCACTGACTCAGATGTGAGTCAGCTGTTCTGGCTGACTTAACTTGGACAGGCCAAGCTGTTGCATATGCCTAAGCTGTAATGCACAAAGATGGTAACATACCCAGCCATGATGGCCATGTACCCATCACAGCTGCAACTCCATTTCTGCAGCTCTCAACTCTACCAACCAGCACCAGGAATTCCAATTACTCCTTGCGCTGTAATACTGCCAGACCAGTTCCCCCCTGCAGCTCAATCACCATCTCTCGCTTCCTCTAAACCCTGAGAGTTCATTAGCAGCAACAGACCCAATAACGGCTACCATTTGCAATCCACCACCAGGCAGCCAATACTAAATCAACAGCCTTGTAACTTCCATGGCAAAGAACTCATAGCTTTTCCATTTCATTCCTTCAGGCCACTGGATCAATTCGGGTGCAATGTGCCCTGTTGTTCCGTTCTGCACCACTACAGGCCTGGCCATTGTAGCAAAACCAGCTCCAGACAGAACCATTGTAACCCTGTAATGCCACCAGACCCATTCAATCAATCACTTCTACCTGTACCATCAAGCCAATTGCATTAGATTCATCACTTGCTCCTTATTTCCCTGTAACACAACCAAAACACTCAGGCTCATCCTCAGGCCTGCATCAAGGTCAGCTCACAATCCAAGCACTGCACTTCTAGCTGGTTTCACCTGCAAAACTAGGTTTTATCCAGCTGAACCAACAATAACAGCATCCTCTCCATGTGCACATCTTTCCTTGCAATAATACCAGCACATCAAACCAACTCAGTCCAGCTCAGTGCATCATCACAGGCCAAATGCAAGGCCTGTAATCACATTCCCTTGCCATAACTGCCACAGCTTTTCTATTCTCTTGTTCAACCTCCAGGCCAGCATCTTGGCCTGCCTAGCCAACCTCAGTTGCAGCCACTGAAGTCTCACAACTCCACCAGGACCATTGCCACAGAATGCAACACATTTCACTCACCTCCATCCCTGAACTCAAACCTGCAACAATGAACCTCAACCCACTATTTTCAGTCCAAGCTGCAGTTCCTGCTCCTCCATTGCAGTCCCATAACTCCAACAGATCAACCACAGGCCCCAACTATCTCAGCTCCTGGTCTTGACTGTAGAATCTAGGTCTAGCCCTATCTGATGCCATACACCCCTGTACTGAGCCATCTCCATCCTTGCACAGCTGACACAGACATCAGCTCAGCTGCTTCATTGCAGTTTATCTCCATGACTCTCATAACAGCTTCTCCCACATCAACACCAACACCAGAATTCAATTCAGAGAGCTCAAAACAAGATTAAGCTCAGACCAGCAGATCCCCCGCAAATCACCATCTCCTGTATAGTGTTCAACCAACATCAGAAACCACCTCCTCTGAGATCTCAAATCCCTTATTCAGATCCATACAGTTTCAATCCTGGTATGAGCCCATCTTCACGACCTTCAACAGCTTCTTCAAATCAAACAAACCCCTCTCTCGATTTTCAACTCCTCAGCAAACCCAACCTTGATTTCATCCTGCTATATTCATACATCACTTCATTAATGTCACCTCTCTGTATTTTCTCCAACACATCGATCCATGGCTGCTTCTCTCCAAATTGCCCAGAATCAAAATCAACTCGATCTCACCCAACATCTATTCAATCTCTTCCATTTTCTTTCCCTTAATCTAATCTCTCACAGCTGCTCTCGAACAACAATAGCCAAAGTCTCATTTTCTCTCTTGTCTTGATTTTGAGAAGATAATGATTGAGAGAGCACAATAACCCTGTAATCTGGGGCTAGGTAGGAACCAAGATTGATATTGGCACCCTACAAGTTAATATAGGCCACTAAAATGGCAGCCCCTAATTCCTTGATTGGCTCATGCAAGATTCGCCCTTTAAATGATGTTTCCGCACAGAGAGATGCCCCTCAACCGTGGCTCAGTTCCAGATAGTGTTTTGCTCCATTTGAATGATTTCTGCTCCTTTTCCTCCGTGCGACTCCAGAGTACCTAGTAACTCAAAAACACGTGTAAAGTACATAATTCGCAAGAAAAAATAGCAAAGAAAGCATAAACTCTAGATAGTAAATACGGTGTATTCTACACCTATCAGGTGTCTCTAAATAGACTAGTCACAATATTCCTAATTTCTAGACCATCAGGTTCTTGAAAAAGGTCAATTGCTTTATCTAAGTTATAATCAGGTGGTTCATCCTCTAAATGCATCTGATGCATACAAACTGTAGGACTTATGTCCTTAATATCCTCTATGGTCCACCCTAAAGCTTCCTTATTGTCTTGAAGCACGGTCACTGGCCTACTCTCCTGATCACTATCCAAATCGGAAGTTGTAATAACAGGGAATGTCTCAGATGGGCCTAAAAATGCATAATTATGGTCCAACTTAGGAAGCTCTTCTAAACAAGGGATTAAGGTAGACTCGAAAGCTAATAATGGTTCAAACCTAGATTTCCATGTATCGGTATCTAACATAGGAATAGAATCCAACAGAGCATTCACTTGTTCAATGTTGCTATCATCGTCGAAATCCATGCTAAAATGGGCAAGACAACTCTTTAATGGATCTTCCGATATGATGTTTGGTAATGACTCCTGAACTAAGGTTCCTATCATGTTCACCTCTTCAATGCATGTGTCATCTAGCTCAGAATGCATCTTATTGACATTAAAAATATTCAACTCAATAGTCATATTACCAAAAGATAGATTCATAATACCAGTTCGACAGTTTATGATCGCATTAGACGTAGCTAAAAATGGGCGACCTAAAATCACGGGTATTTGGTTCTCTGGGTCAGGGACAGGTTGGGTATCTAAGACCACGAAATCCACAGGATAAATAAACTTGTCGACCTCAATAAGAACATCCTCTATCACACCACGAGGAATTTTAACAGACCTCCCATTCTAACTGCAGTGTTATCTTGGTAGGTTTCAATTCACCAAGTCCTAGTTGTAAGTACACATGGTACGGCAGTAAGTTCACACTATCTCCTAAGTCAAGTAAAGATTTATCTACCCGATGTTTTCCTATCGTGCAAGCAATGGTAGGGGCACCTGGGTCTTTATATTTAGGAGTTATGTTGTTCTGAATGATCAAACTTACATGACTAGCTAAAAAGGCTTTTTTAGGGACACTAAGCTTGCGCTTTCGTGTACACATATCCTTAAGGAATTTGGTATGTTTAAGTTGCCTAATTGCTTCTAGTAACGGAAGGTTTATGGTAACTTTCTTAAAAACCTCCATTATGTCATTAAAGTTGGATTCACTCTTTGTTGGTACTAATAACTGTGGAAATGGGGCTCTAGGCATAAAATAGGGCCTCTCAGGAAACGAATTGGCATCATCAGAGATTTTATCAGTCCCCTCAGCTATGGATGGTCCTGAGGGGTGAACTACAATATGCTCACTATCGGGCATGGTTACCTGATTGTCTACTACTCTACCACTCCTAAGGGTTCTAACTGAATTCAACTGATGTGATGATTTTGTACCTACTTCATGAAATCCTCTAGGGTTGGGTTGTGTTTCACTAGGAAACTTACCTTTTTCTCTCAAAAATTCATTTATCAGACCAACCTGGGTTTTTAACTCGGAAATAGCCTGACTATTTTCTTGTCCTATCCTGTTACTAGCTTGTAGACTTTGTTCTACTGATAGCTGAAATTTTGTAGTTTGCTGAGTTAACAAGTTGAGAGACTCCTATAAGCTTAGGATTTTTTTATCTGACTGATTCTGATACTGAGTTGGTCCTAAAGGATTCTTAGTATAGCCAAAACCTGGGGGAGCATTAGAATTACTAAACTGACTTTGATTCTGGTCCTTAGACCATAAGAGGTTCGGATGGTTTCTCCAACCAGGATTATAGGTTTCTGAATATGGGTCAAACGTTTGACGGTTATCAAATCTAGTGTTATTATTATAAAGAGCATTGGCTTGCTCTTCAATAGTCTGGCCTTCCCAAAAAGGCTCCACTCTACCACTAGTGTGACCCAATTCTAAAGCTTCTAACCTTTTAGCTATTGCCGTAAATTTTGGCATCTGATTCAAAGCCTCCTTCTACCCTATTAACGTTTCCTCTTCCTAGAAGAATTGTTTTCTTGGGTTCCCTACTATTTTCCCATTGCTGGGTCTTTTCGGCGATTTCATGCAAATATGTCATCGCCTGATCAACTGTTTGGTTTTCAAACCCACCTGTACACATAGATTCTACTGTGGTCGTAGTGGAATAATCTAAACCCTCATAAAGGATCTGAACTAACCTAACCTTTTCTAGACCATGATGAGGACATTGGGATAATAAATCATTGAACCTTTCCAAATACCTATACAAAGATTTTCCCTCCCTGTTGAGAAAACGTGCAAATTTTCGTCCTAATAGACGATGTTTTGTGCCTAGGGAAAAACTTGTTCAAAAAGGCAGATGTAAGTTGTTCATATGTTTCAATTGAACCAGAAGCCAAACTATATAGCCACGATTTGGCTTTATCCTTCAAGGAAAGAGGGAATAACCTGAGTTTCAAAGCATCATCATCAAGGTTTCTAATCTTTAGGGTACTACAAATTTCCTCAAAGTCCCTAACATGGAAATAGGGGTTTTCATTTTCTTTCCCTAAGAAGATTGGGATCAGCTGTAAGGTCCCAGGTTTAAGTTCATAAGTTGCTTCTGTTTCAGCTAACCTGATACACGAGGGACGAGTAGTCCTAGTCGGGTTCAACAAAGCTTTCAAAGTTGCCATTTCTGGCACTATCGGAATTTTAGGGATTGTCTCCTCAAACTGACGTTCAAAAATGGACTCTTCAAAATCGGACTTTCTAAATTGAGGTAATCGAGACGCTTATAACTACTAGGTTTATCTTTAGCAAATCTACCTAGGGCGTCTCTTTTACGTTCAGGCATGCAAAAGAATAAGGAAGGGGATTATATGCAATCAAAAATCAAGGCCGACTCAACCAAAACAAACCTAGAGATTTCTAGCAAACAAAAAGCATGATGGCTCCACTTAGATTGTTTCTAGACCAGCTTCTAATCCTTCGAAAGGGAATTCGTTACAATTTAAGCAAACCCCTCTGGAATCAATCCGAGTCAAAGTAAGTTGAATAGAGGCGAGGGAAGCTCAGTGGAGCTTTGATACCCAAGGCCTCACCGGAATTACAATGCGGTGCAGTCACGCATTCAACTCATAGAAACCTTCATGAACTTCGAAGTGTGCTTAAAAGAATAACCAATATTTTTCGAATGACTTTCCTATTAAGCTCGTTACCCTATCGGTCTTGTTCTAGTCAAAATTTTAAGGCTTAGGTTCGCGTAGGTTACGTGTTCCTAAAGCGGGCAAGAAGAGAACGGTGATGAAATCCGAACCCTTATCTTGTATGGCCAAGCCTTGCCCTTTACTAGAAAATGAAAGCAGTCGTATTCAAGTCCTCAGCATATATGCAAACGAAGGAGTCCAGTAACTCGCTGACAGGGGATTCACGAGTGTTCAGAATCTTACCTCCCGTTCCAGACGGGGGATGAATCGGTTGTAGTCGACTCGGGCCACTGACTCCTATGTCAGTGTACGAACCCAAGGTGCAGAGACAATATCGTAATTGTCCTCCTTCTCTGCAAACGGTATATATTTAAAGTACCCTTCCGTAGGGTAAAAATAAAAATAATGTCCAAAGTCCCAAAAATGTCCAAAAAGTCCAAAAATAAAAAGAAAAATTAAAAAAATAATTATAAACCCTAATACAGTTTTCGAAAAAACCTAAAAAATGAATAAAAATAAAATTCTTTGTCTCTTCCTCGTTTCTTTTCGTTTTGTCTTTGACTCCAAGTCTTTAGTTCATCACCAATATCTTTGGCTCAGCTTTCCTTTCGGTCCAATATCCAAACCTGTAATCAAAACACAAATACCCAAGAAAACGTAAAATAGAACAAAAGAATAAAAAAAACTAAAAAATAAATCTAAAACCCTAAAAACAAGTCCGCGTCGGCGGCGCCAAAAATTGATGTGGTTTTTGAAGTTGTTTGTAAAGTGGTAAGAAAGATGTCGTTCCTCTCAGACTTGTGAAGGATTTTTTTTTAGGTTCAAATAAAACTAGAAAACTCAAAGAAGTTTGTTATCAAGATTTTAAGAGCACTGAGACTCGAGATTCCACCAAACTCCAATTTTTATGTGATTTAATCTAATCAATATTCGTGCAACTCTTTACGTTTAAAGTGATTCTAATATTTTGCAAAGGTAGATTTTTAGAATAACAATTGTATTTTGAAAGCATAGAATATCAAAAACCTAGGTCTAAGCATAGTCTATCAAGAGAAATCACAACTGCTTAGGAAAAATCATTCAATCAATTTTCAATCAAGGCAAATAATCTTAAAAGAGATTGCAAAAATTAATTAAAATAGAAATTACCACACACATCATGGAAAATTGGCTTCCTCCGTCGCCTCGGCTAAGGGGTTTAGCTCCTCATATTAATCACTTGCTCAAAATATCGGTTCATAGCTCAAAAGTTGATTAAAAGGATGAAAAACAATAAAACAGATCTGTTTGCAACGCTCAGTAGTGGCGTTACAAAGAAGTCATTACAATGGACCGTTACGAGAGACAGACTTATGCACTTTGTTGAATTGTCGTTGAATCTAAGACCCGAAAACGACAGTCCTAGATGGCCTATTGTTCTTCGTGTTCTTCCCTGTTGCAGCAGCAGAACTCGATTCTCTGAAACTCCTCCTGTTGATCTCTGCCGTGCTCTAAACTTCCCCAAAGTCTCCGTAACCCTTCCTTGACCTCTCAGCATCCTATATATAGCCAACAGCTCCCAAAAACTCGATCAAATCTTGTTTATCCTTGCACAGAAAGTCACGGACTTTCCTTCTTTTTCTCTTCTTCCTGCCGACTTAGTTACGCGTTTTTGAGCTTTCCAAATCCTCTAAAACTCTTCCTTAGATAGATACGTATCTTTGGAAAAAGTATCTCGCCTTTACTCTCCCCGAAGTCCAAGAAATCAGCCAACAAAGTGACCCGTAACTCTCTTCACCTCTGTTTCCTTTTTCCGGCTTATTTAGCCCAATTCATACGATCCAATCAACCATACCAGGCCTGTTTACTAAATTCAAGTCCAATCCAACCGAATCCAGTGATTGAATCTCCTTAAATCCTCCAAAAACGCGAACCATAATATGTTTCCCGTCTGCAAAAGTTTCCCGCCAATTGTGATAATTGAATTTGGGAAGAAATGTGGTCTCCCCTATCCGTAGTGGGGTGCGAATAGAAGATGCCTTGGGGTGTCTTGAGGGTGCCCCTTAGTAATTGGGTGCCCCTTATCTATTTGAGGGGTCCGAATAGTAATTTTCTCCCACGAGCGCAAAAACCACTTTTCGAGCCAATTTCGCCGCAAAATCTTATTTCTCCAAAAACACCTACAAAGACACAAAAAGCCATAATAAATACAAAATCGAGCACTAACGAAATATAAAATTGAGATTAAATCATACACAAAAATGTGTCTATCACTCCCCTTTTGTCAAAAAAATAAAATAAATATATCTCTTTTCGAGCGAATCCTTCAGATATCAGAGAAATACATCAGAAGAACCCAGAAAGCCATTGCAGAGCCATCATGCCACAACCTCTTTCAAAAATATATATATATGAAGAAAAATGTTTACTGATGAAGAAGAAGGGAAAGATGAGTTTACCAAAAAGAAAAAAAGAAAAACATCAGGGGAACTAAGCAGCTAAAAGAAATAACAAAAGGGAGGAACTAGCCCTCGAAGGATGGAGCACAAGTCCCTTCGGGCAAAGCTATCTTCAAGCACTTCCGCCAGCAATCCTTCGGGAAAAAAAACGTTCCATTCAGCGGTTTTAGCAGCGGCAACATCAACATCCCATCCCGAAGCAGCCACAGCAGCAGCAGTGTCCTCCCCGACAACCATTCTAGCATACGCCACCATGACCCCTCTGGTATCGTCAATAACACCTTTGGCATCAACTTCATAGGCTGTCTCGCTTCTATCATATGCTCCTTCGAAAGTTTTCTATTTGACACTTCGAAGAAAGTTTTTTGATTCATCCACATCAAAATCAAGAATCATGGCGTTCTCCTCCGCGTCCACTGAACCCAAGAGAGTCCGAACATGCACCTGTTCTTCGTGGGGATAGATGGAAGGGAGGTCCTTAATAATTTCATTAGCTTCATGGAACAAAGATTCAATCCCAACCAATACCTCCTCAAGAGAAGAAGATCGATCTCCGCCAATTCTGAAGTCCTTTTCCGAAAAGTTAAAGGCACGACCGTCTCTGGGAGATCCCATCATACACTGCAAGAAATGGGAAAATGATCAAGTTCCATCCTGTCTATACACATATAAAAAGAGGATAGCGTGAACAAAGAATAAGAACAAAACATACCGGCAAAGCAAAGGAAAAGGGGAACCAACAGGAAGAACCCTTTCTCAAACAAGGGAGACGATGCATTCGCGTTGGGTATGAATACGGAACCTTAAAAAGGAAAGGAAGCAATGAAAGACATAACGTTTCCAGATTTTTTGGCATGGATGATACCCTAGTTGAAGCCGCACGTGAAGGGAAGCAAGATAAGGAAACTTTGCTATCTGAAGAAATGCCTACTCCCTCCTTGTTTACATCGGTCACGCCAGCAAACACGCATAGTTTCCACACCTTGCGCCGGTCCCACCAGCTAGCACACTCAGTTTCCCAATTCACGCAACTTCCCAACGTCGCCCAAGCTGCACCGGCCTAGTCACGCCTGCAAGCACGCACAACTTCCACATCGCGCCGGTCCCACCAGCTAGCACGCTCAGTTTCCCAACTCACACCAACTTCCCAACGTCGCCCGAGTTGCACCGGCCCCACCAATTGTGCCCGCCTCCCAATTTGTGCAAAACTACCTGAGGCAAGGATTCCAAATCCTATCTATAAAAGGTCAGACAAGCCTCCTCAATTCTTTTTACGGTTTGTTGTTGATAGTTTGTCACCATCTTATGCTTACCTCGCAACAAAGCCCCTGTTCCGAGCTAAGCAGGGGACTTAATGTTGATGGTGGTTTTTTAACAAGGGGTAAAATCGAAAAATCCCAGGACCTAGTGTTACCCGCAACACATTAACTAAGAGCATTTAACCCAGGTGTAAATAATTAATAGGGGTATTTTTTCAAAATACCAGATTAGGGTTTTCGACACAGAACCCTAATTCCAAAACCAAGCCGCACACTGTGCACCATGGCAACAACGCCAAACCAAGCCGCACACTGTGCACCATGGCAATAATGCCAAACCAAGCCGCACACTGCGCACCATGGCAATAATGCCAAACCAAGCCCCACACTGCGCTCCATGGCAGCAATGCCAAACCAAGCCGCACACTGCGCACCATGGCAACAACGCCAAACCAAGCCGCACACTGCGCACCATGGCAACAACGCCAAACCAAGCCGCACACTGCGCACCATGGCAACAATGCCAAACCAAGCCGCACACTGCGCACCATGGCAACAATGCCAAACCAAGCCGCACACTGTGCACCATGGCAAAGAACGCCAAACCAAGTCGCACACTGCGCACCATGGCAACAATGCCAAACCAAGCCGCACACTGCGCACCATGACACCAATGCCAAACCAAGCCGCACACTGCGCACCATGGCAGCAACGCCAAACCAAGCCGCACACTGTGCACCATGACAAAGAACGCCAAACCAAGCCGCACACTGCGCACCATGGCAACAATGCCAAACCAAGCCGCACACTGTGCACCATGGCAGCGACGCCAAAACCGAACTACATATCACACTCATTGGCAAACATGCCAAACTAAGCCGCTATGCCATTGGCACATGCCAAATATAGCGCCCTAGGCTTACAAAACGTGCAATTAGGTCAACATGGCCGTACGTGCCATTGACACATACTAACACGTACTACAAGCCATATTTCCAAGCCGCTATGCCATTGGCGCATGCCAAATATAGCGCCCTAGGCTTACAAACCACGCAACCTAGGCCAAGTCGGCGACGCATGCCATTGGCACATGCCAACATGCTCGCAGGTAGCTTTTCTTAGCAAGTCCACGGCCCTAACGGCCACGCATGCCATTGGCACATGCCAACATGCTCGCAGGTAGCTTTTCCTACCAAGGCCACGGCCCTAACGGCCACGTATGCTATTGGCACATGCCAACATGCTCGCAGGTAGCTTTTCTTACCAAGGCCACGGCCCTAACGGCCACGCATGCCATTGGCACATGCCAACATGCTCGCAGGTAGCTTTTCCTACCAAGGCCACGGCCCTAACAGCCACGCATGCCATTGGCACATGCGAACATGCTCGCAGGTAGCTTTTCTTACCAAAGCCACGGCCCTAACGGCCACGCATGCCATTGGCACATGCCAACATGCTCGCTGGTAGCTTTTCCTACCAAGGCCACGGCCCTAACGGCCACGCATGCCATTGGCACATGCCAACATGCTCCCAGGTAGCTTTTCTTACCAAAGCCACGGCCCTAACGGCCACGCATGCCATTGGCACATGCCAACATGCTCACAGGTAGCTTTTCTCACCAAAGCCACGGCCCTAACGGCCACGCATGTCATTGGCACATGCCAAACACACACGCTGGTAGCTTAACTTGCAAACCGTGCAACCTACCACCAAGGCATCCCGCACATGCCATTGGCACATGTCAAACACACACGCTGGTAGCTTAACTTGCAAACCGTGCAACCTACCACCAAGGCATTCCGCACATGCCATTGGCACATGCCACACGCGCCACTAGTAGCGCCACTTGCACTCAAAGTGCAACCAACACTCGAGATATCAACACAAACCGGGGGATGGTTTCGGGGTTTTGGTTTGGCGGTCACATGACTTGCAGCGTACACTACACTCACATTAAGAAAGCGTGAAAAGGAATAAAGCGGTCAAATAAAAGAGGAAATAATGGTGAAAATGTTTTCACCCATTAACACCATACGGTTAACACCTCCTCCCATTATTTCACCCTTTACTCTCTTCCTTCATGAGGCCAGGGTACGTTTCAATCTCGACTTGTATAAATAGGTCTTACCTATTTACACTAGACAACAAGTCTCGGTCAGGGGAAAAATACTACACTCTCAGAAAGGAAACTTTGCAAGCTCTCCCAAAAGCTTCCACCTCTTGCAAGCTTCCGAAGCTTTCACATTCTGATACAAGTCGAGACGCTACTCTCCTGCACTATTCCGGGTCTCAACACCTTTATTTGCTTCCTCCCCAAATCAACCCTTCTCCTCCACTTTGTGACCGGGCAAGTCTCGAACGGCTATTTCTTGGTTTAGGCCGGACTTGTGCAGTTGATCTCTCGAATCTATAAAGTGCTCACGTGCAAAGACATTTGTTTAGGGTTTGAACCAGTTTCTCACTCACCTACCGAATTTACCGAAATCGGCAGAAACGATTTTTACCCATAAACAAATTGGGTTCTGCAAGAAAATAGGATGGATGTAAATCCTTAATGAGTCTGTGATTAGTAAAAGGTGTATCGCAGAAACACCTTCGAGACTTACCTATATGAGTATGGAAATCAAGCCGTTTCCTAAGAGAAGAAGACCGTTCTCTAAAGAAGACTCATGAATCAAGGATATAAGCACATGGCCATTAACGTGCTTGGCTCTGAGAACACATGATTTATGAAATCAATATGTGTGGAGACTCCGGTTTTATCATTAGGGATACTTGGTTCAAGACTGGTTTCACCATAGAATCTCGATAAGGCTTTGAGTTTCTTACACTAAGTGAATGTTCAAATCCAAAAGATACCTATCATTTATGTGTTGATTTCAACGATGATGCTTAGTCTCAATTTAGCTTGAACTACGTTGGCTTGATCCCACTCGGGTACATAGGCAGTCACTTGAGTGATGCAGCCACTCTGATTTAAAAAGTTTTGTTTTGTTTTATTTTTATTTTCATGTTTTTGGTTATTGAAAATAGGGGGAGATTGTTGGATATTTTCAATACCTTAGAAAATTAAATGGTTTTCTGTTTTGGTTTGCTGCTATGACGGGGAAGTGTTCTGTGTTGGATAAACACAATGGATGTTAGTTGGAGATGAAGAGACACCTTTAATAGGTGTGATGGTTCATAAAAGACAACCATTCCCAATAGACACCTTATGTGTCTTTTGGAAGTGAAGAGGCATCTCCAATAGGCATGAATATTCCTATAAGTAGTGAAGGTAATCTCTCATTCTTTACGATCATTTTCAACTTGTTTTCTCTCTTTCTAAAGCATCATCAGAATTCTTTCTAGTGTGTTCTTGATTGGGTCAAGGGGTGTAAACCTTGAATACAATTTTCTGTTGTAGGGCTTTCATTGTATCCTGAAGGCATTATTTCACATACCTGTTGCAATCGCCAATTGATATTGGGAGGGTAGAAATAATCGTCTAAAAGAAATCTGTTCGAGCCTTGAATGTTTTTGAGTACAACAATTTCTCTTACTGTTTCATCCTCTCTTTTAGCCCTAAAATTTCCAACAAATACATCTATTTTCCAAAGGTATATTAATTAAATACCCTTAGTTTTGGAACCCTTCAAAAATACCCCTATCACATTATAAATATACCCCTCCTCTTATATATAAAGCTTATTCTCTTAAAAATAAACTATTGTAGTAATTTATTGTACATAATTTTTTTTTTTGGTTTTTCAAAAAGCAATAATTTTCTTTCTCAATCACTTCACCACCGCCTCCAACTCCACCGACGGCAAGTACCACCATCACCACTCCACAACCCGCACCTCCACAACGCACCACTCCACAACCATCACCAACATTTCACCATCACAACTCTACCACAACTCATCGTCACCACCGCCACCGCAATTGCGAACACCATCTCCTCGAAATCCACCATCGTTGCCGCCAAGTTGATAAAAAAATTTGAAAATTTATAAATAAGTTAGGTCTAGTTTTTTGTATCAACAACCGAAGTTGATCCAGTTTTTTGTATCAACAACCAAAGTTGACACCAAATTTTGGTGTCAATAACCGAAGTTGATATCATATCTGGTGTCAACAGCTCAAGTTTTTACAAAAATTGAAAACTCGGAAATTAGTTAGGTCAAGATTACGTGTCAACAACCCAAGTTGACACAAAAATCTGGTATCAACAACAAAAGTTGATCCCAAATCTGGTGGCACCACCACCTTCATCGCCGACATCACCACCATCACCACCTCCAGCATGTGAGATAAGAATTGAAATGACTTTCATCTAAATTTTTATTAATATTGAAAGGATATTTATATGATTCAAAATTAAATGGATAACATTTTAGAAGATGAGGGGTATAATTATTGTGGATAAGGGTATTTGTGAAATCCATGAAAAAAAGAGATATTTATAAAATTTCCACTTTTCCAAACGACACATCCCAAATATGCCAACAAGGGATAAATATGCCGACAAAGAAGAAGAACTAATATCCAAAGAACATCGGGCCATCCTCATAAAAATCCTGAGGTTTCTGTTTTGCATCATAGACGGACAAGGTTTAAGTTTTGCTAAGTTGACGGAAAAAATTGTTTGTCCGTCAATATTTTTTAAGTTTCGTTTTCCCTTTACAATATTACCCCTAACCACGCTTAGTAGAAGACAGCTGTAGTTACTCCCGACCGTAATACGAGTGGTTTTAATAACCCGCATCGAATATGGGTATTATATATGGAAGTTAAGTTTCTTACTCTCAACTTATTAGTCTTTGTTTACCAGGTATGAACTTCTTCTCTCTCTCTGTTTTCTTATTTCTTCGTCTATTATCCCACTACCCTCGTTTCCTCTTGTTCTTATTGTTCCCTACTATTGAGAACTTATTTTGCTCCAAAGCCAATCACAATTCACAACCCAATGCTTTCTGAAAGCATGATTGCTGATAAACAAATGCATATGAAAGAAATGATCATGGAATTTTTGGTTCATGGAATTGTTGATTTACTGTATTCGTTTTTTGTTAAATGATTATGGATTGAATAAGTTGGAGAAAGAAATGATTTGATTGGTGGTCAAAAATAGCACATTCAAATTGCCCCTACTCCAAATCAGTGAAAGCTTTCTCTTTACAAAGCTATGATGAATTCAGTTTTCATGGGTTAACTGCCACTGATACTCACTGCAAGTAAGTATTGAACTCATCTTTAGATATCAATTTTACCTTGGCATTATCCGTAAGCGTTATCTCCGAGGATAATTGATTAATTTAACACGGTCAATTATTCATGTTCATTAGATTTTTACGATTTTTAATTTAAGGTGCTTTACTTGGTAAATGAAGCTTAAAATTGATAAAGTGTATGTTGGTGGGATTTGGGCTAAAGTTTTGTATGTCAGTAGCCTAATCGGTCTTGATTACTGACTATTTGTTACCATTATCAGATTTCCTTGAAAATTCTAATCCAAATTCATGGGTATTATTGTGTCTTGCGAGACGAGAAGTATAACAAATGGTTCATGTTGGCTCTGTCGTTAGGCAATAGTTGGACTTATGTATCACCTCTAATTTTATGCCAGTCTTTCCATAGCACATAAAATGTGATTTTATTGAATTGTGCATGTTTTCCATATGAACACTTACTGTGTTGGGAGTTTGTAATGGATCACTGGTATCTTTATATGTGAGGATGGCGGGCTAACATTATGTTTGATTGAATCTCTCGAGCATGGTTACTTTGCATCAGGACCAACACTAATATTTATTCAAGTCGTTAAAATAATCTTCATAATATTTAAGCAGACAGACTAAATTAGTTATACTACCTTGATGGTTTCTTTTTCTTTTTCAACCTTGATGACTCCGTTGATAAATTATGGATATCTGTCTCTCTACATGTACCATGATACCACTGATGACCCATGCTTGTCCATTCCATGGTTATGGATGTGATCTATCTGTGACTCACAACCAAAGATTGTCATAGTGTATTCAAAGATTTTTCTCTCTTCTTTTTCAGTAGCTTAATCCAAAGATTTTTCTCTCTTCTTTAGTAGCTTAATCCTTTTTTATACCCTAGATAAAGGTAAATAATAAAGACTAACAACTTATCTTGTGGCCCTATTTTTGTAGGACTTCGTCTAAGAAATATGTGAGAGGGTGTATTCAGATGGAATTCACTAAGTTGCAGGAATTAGTTAAGCTGCAAGAGTATAGAAGGTGCTTAGAATTACCTTTTTTTTAGACGACAATCTAACTTAGCTACCCATTTTAATTTATAGCACCATATGAACCAGTTGCCCATTTTAATTTATACGACCATTGCACCAACAAACCTAATATATATTATACAACTGTCTTAGTGAGGCATCCTATTTATTTTATAAGACCGTCTGGAAAACAATGTGTTCTTGTTTATAAAAAGACCGTCTTACTGAAATTGTGCTTTTTCATGCGAAACCTTACCTGAAAATCTGATTGGTTTTTATCTATTTCAGGAAGCTTACAAGAGGGTTTCAACTCCGAAACAGCTTAACATGGATCGGTGTCAACCTACAAAAGGTTACACGCAGAATTGCTTGTACTAATGAAGGAACCAGTGATCCAAATGCTCGACTCTAAATTTAATATGTCGAGTAGGATGTCACTAGTATGTGTTTCTTTTCCTTAAATTGAGATAAACTTACATACTCACTAATTTACTTAAATATTGCATCTTTTGGTATTAATTCTTCCTAGTTACGACTTGTAATTTAGCACCCAAACATTGCTTTTTACCGTGTTTCTTGTCACTTAGTAGTTAGTATACTACATACAACTTAATATTGACTAGATAGTACAATCACCACTGCCATTTGACACTGTATTTTTGGTTGAGACCAGTTATGGCAGACACCCTTCTTTTGTTGGGAAATTCAAATTATATTATGAATGTCATTGTTGTTATTTCTGATCGATAATGTAATTGTAGTTCAATCTTGTAGAATTGCAATAGGTTTGGGCCTTAGGTTATTTGTTGGTTTAAATCTCTTGTCTTGTTTCCAACTAATCTAATCTGCCTGTTATTAGGCAGAGAAAAATTTATTTGAACTCCACCATTGCGATCTTTGAGCATTCTATTTTTTTCTGACCCTGGGTTCGATGGAAGACCACTTCACCTGGTAAACAAAGACTAATAAGTTGAGAGTAAGAAACTTAACTTCCATATATAATACCCATATTCGATGCGGGTTATTAAAACCACCCGTATTATGAGCCGGGAGTAACTACAACTGTCTTCTACTAACTCGTGGTTAGGGGGTAATATTGGAAAGGGAAAACGAAACTTAAAAAATATTGACGGACAAACGATTTTTTCCGTCAACTTAGCAAAACTTAAACCTTGTCCGTCTATGATGCAAAACAGAAACCTCAGGATTTTTATGAGGATGGCCCAAGAACATCACCCCATATTTTAAGTTCGGTACCAAATATCAGAAGTTCAGACTTTGAATGACAACAAATATGCCAACAAAGAAGAAGAACTAATATCCAAAGAACATCACCTCCTTTTTTAAGTTCGGTACCAAATATCAGAAGTTCACTTGGGTTGTAGTACAATACAGCAAAGGAAGAAACACATCACTGTTTTCTTGGCACATATACTGTTTAATCAAATACTTAGTGGTACTATAATTTTGCTAACTGTTATCTCTTTATATTTGGTTTACTGTTTAAATTTTCTTATATAAGTGAAGGAAAAGTGGAGAAAAATGTTCAAGTGGATCAGATAATCTAAAAGGAGGAGCTTTTATAGATAATAAACTTCGTAAGATGGCCTGTTTTAAATAAAGTAAAGTAAATATTACTGACTATGAAAATGATCATATTACCCTTAATGGAAATTAGTGCAATAAATATTATGGAGAGTCTAGGGCTGTCAATGGGTCCGGGGTCCTCCCAAGTATAACTTGGTCCAGACCAGGACCCTACTTATAAAGGTCGGGTCCTGTTCCTAACGGTTTCGGGTCTGGTTTCTAAATTGTTGGACCCAGAATCGGACCCGTTTAAAGTACGGGGTACCCATTGGGTATTAAGAAAATTATAAAAAAAACCTTAAAATCTTAATTTTCTTATCTTTTTGACTTGGATTTAAATTATTTTTATTTCTTTATTAATGTACTAAATAAAGATCATAAGTAAGAAAAAAAAATGAAAAATGAAAAAAATCAAAGCCGAAACTAACAAAATACTTGTAATTTTGCTAAAAATATGAATAAAAGAATAAATAACCGGGTACCCAATACCCGCGGGGTACCCAACGGGTATTACCTGTTTGGACCCGTTTAGATTCGGGTCCAATCGGGTAATCATCTGCCGGGTCCTAAATTGTTAATGGGTCCAACTTTAGGACCCAAAACCGGACCCGAATCTACCGGGGCCGGTTCTGGGTAATGGGTATCCATTGACAGCCCTAATGGAGACTGTGAAAATGACCATACTACCTTTATAGGAAATAAGTAAAGTAAATATTACTGACTGTAAAAATAACCATATTACCCTTAATGGAAAGTAGTGCAATAAATATCATGGAGACTGTGAAAATGACCAGACTACCTTTATTGGAAATAAGTAAAGTAAATATTACTGACTGTGAAAATGACCGTATTACCCTTCATGGAAATTAGTACAATAAATATTACGGAGACTGTGAAAATGACCAGACTACCCTTATCGGAAATAAATAAAGTAAATATTACTGACTATGAAAATGACCATCTTACCCTTAATGAAATTAGGGAAATAAATATTATGGAGACTGTGAAAATGACCAAACTACCCTTGTCGGAAATAAGTAAAGTAAATATTACTGACTGTGAAAATGACCATATTACCCTTAATGGAAATTAGTGCAATAAATATTATGGAGACTGTGAAAATGACTAGACTACCCTTATCGGAAATAAGTAAAGTAAATAATACAAACTACCCTTGTCTGGATAATTGTCAACAAAATATTATTGTTACTAATAAAAAAATTAAATATTCCTGATCATTATCACAAATACAAAATTTATTAATAGTTATAGTTATTACAGAATATTCCAGTATACAAACTCAAAGCTACAAAGTTGCTAGAGATAAAATCTCTTATGTGGTCAGAGATACATAATTCCCGATGCGATTTTACGAACTTAACCGTCATCAAAAAAATCCACCATCAACAATATGCATACCGGGTATCCATACCTATAATTAGTTCACGAATTCAGGATCAAGGTGTATGTGTATCACCGCTAGCTCGTGAAAGTCAGATCCAAGAGGTATGCGTCAGTGGATTGTCTTCAATTCAGTGAGACAGAAATTCAAGAAGAGTCAATGAAGACAATGTCTGTAATAGCAGGATTTGATAGGAAGAATGGGAGATGGTGCTGTCGATGTTATTAAATCTACACCATTCGTCATTTCACTTTATCTGATACCAGACATTAAATTAGTATGGAGTGTATTTCGGGTACGTCCATTTACACTTGTGCAGCTTATGCCACGCGTGCACAGTGAATGACTCAGCTAACCGAACAGTGGATGGAATAACCAACGATAGGAGGAAACACTAATTTTAATCTTTTTGGGGAGGAAACGCTAATTAACGATCTTAGGAGGGGAGAAAGCACAAAAACAAACACAATTATCTGCGTTTAAATAATTATTGTGACAAATTAGACGCGTGTCGCCTCCTTAAACTTAGGTCAATCGTTACTGTTTAATTGTGTAACGGTTGACAAGTGTGACTTTAATAAATAATTGTCACAGAAAAAACCGTTGCAACAAAATACAACAAATTAATATCACAGCGTTTCTGCAACGACATATATGTGTTACAAATTTAGTCAGTAACAGATATGCCTTATGACAAAAACCTGGATTTGGTGTAGTGATGATAAGACTTTAAGAAGTAATATAGTAGTGGATTTATTTTTGTGATTCATTTTCACAATGGGCAAGCTAGAGCTGTGCAAACAAAATAAAATTAAAGAAGAAAACAAAAGAAAGAAGAGTGATTCATGTTCCTTAAATGAGGATGCACAATCGGTGCATTCCCAACTATTTCAGGATTACCCGTTGTTACCTTCCGGTGGTGGAGGAAGAGCTGGTGTTGGTGGTGGTGGAGGAGGTGATGATGGAAGACATGGTGGTGGTGGTGGAGGTATGGCATCTGCACAACAACAAACACAATTATCTGCGTCTAGACCTTATTTGTCTTAACAACAACAAAAATAATTATCTGCGTCTAGACCTTTTTGTTGTGGTGGTAGCACTCCAATCTAGCCCATAGGACTTAGCCTTAGCGTAGGTTCTGAAATGTTTTTACACACCAATCCGCGCAATTGTCGTACTCATCAACTTTAATACAGCCTGTTAGAAGCCCACGTTGCTCATTGACTTCGATGTTATCGGCAGGACAATATTTGTTGGCTGCCATCAAATTTTTTTTTAGGAAAGAATTAGAATTATCCTATTATAAGGAAGATCAATTAGGATCAGTTAGCACTAGCTGACTAGCCATCCATGCGAGATATAGACTGAGTATTTACCATGTGGTGGTGGATCTTGTCCAGGCATGGCATCTTTACAACAACAAACACAAGTATGACCTGTATAATAAGATCCCAAGAACCCACGCCAAACATGTTTTCCTTCTATTATATATATAGTTTTTAGCGAACCATTATCTAGACACCATTGCTTGCAGTTGTTGTATTCGTAACCACAATTTTTGCCAGGCACATGCTGAACGATTCCAATATTATCCGCGGCACAGTAATTATTATCTGCCGATACCCTCTCTGCACAGTAATTAAAGCACACATTTAACAGCTCGTGAGTCAAGTTTGTCACGATCTTTTGCCTGTAAGTGCACATAACAGACGCATCCAAATATTTGAAAAGAAATGTCTGGCGCGTGATTTTTCAATACCTCTAATGGAGACTGAAAATCCAAAACGCGACTAGGAAGGCGATTGTGGCTGTCAAGGACCGATGCGACCAATATTTTTATATTTTTCCGGAACATTCATTTGAATCATAAGAGTACGAGTTGTTTCCAAAATGTGGAGAAGTTTGCGTTCCGCAACACCGTTTTGCTGAGATGTACCCATAGAGCTTGTTTGGTGAACAATGTCTTGACTGGGAAAATAACGTGGTAAAAAACCCTAGACACACTCGGTACCATTATCTGATCTAATTTTTTTGACTTTAGCATCAAGCTGATTTCTTATTATAAGATGAAAATCTTGAAAAACATATGAAACTGTTATAAACCAAGTTTATTTATTAAGATGTTCTTCGTGTCTAAGTTTAGGGTTTACATATCTTGGACACCAAGTCTCCTATCTATATAAATAGAGGCTTAAACATTATATTCTATACATACATTAATAGAAATTTCTCTCTACTTCTTCTCCCTATGTTATGTCTCCTTCTGTTTCACAACACGTCATCATCACGTGACTCTAATCACCGAGCTGTATAACCTTTGATGATTTCAACGAGCAAAACATTAATTAAGAAAGAGAAAACATTTAGATTTTTCTCTCAAAGCCAAGTGTGAAATAAACACCTATGAATCTCATATTATATTATATTTAATGTTTTCTATTAGTTGTTTGGTGCATTCTAATGTTTTTGTTGTCTTTTTTTTTTTGCATGTCCTGGGATGATCAATCCAAACGGTGGTTACTCATGTAGAATGAGTTTCGAACGCACCAACTTGATCTACAGCTACTGACAACTAATGGTCTTTGGGTTGATGGTTAGACAAAATACCATGGGTTGACATATAATACGTATATACTTGGGCACCAATCTGTTTGACCATCTTAGGCACAAGCAACAAGGTTTTTTTTTTTTTTTCAATTGTATATGTTTATATGCTTTTATCTAAACAACATGTTCCGATTGATCTCAAGTCATTCGTGATTTTGGAAGAAATTTACCATTCTTCATGTGATATATTATATGGATGGATCTTTTTTAACTTCTTCAAACCATGATTGGTTATTTTTGAAGTTTCATCCCTTATTATCACAAAAGAGAATATTATATCTAACAGGACAATTTTTTTGTTTTCTTCTCTTTCTTTGTCGAAACGATTTTCATGAATCGTACAAACGAACTGGTGTTGGTTTTCTCTGTCACTTATATGAGATGCCAATATAGTTTGGTTCTTTCTACCAATACCGGTGGTTTCTATTTCTTACTGGAAACCTAAATTCAATAACGAAAATGATTTCTTTTTCTTTCTTAAGAAGAAACATACAAGCCAACTAGATTTGGTTTCTCCCTATCGATCCTAAAGGGATATAGTATCATTATGACATTTTCAATTGCACACCGAGGAGACACAGAATTGCTACATTCTCGAGGAATATTAAGCAATTTTTATCTTTCCTCGCCATAATAATCTCCAATATTTGGATCGTACCACTTGTAGCTGGAATACAGTTTGACACAAAAGATCAAAGGGTGCGCACCCGGCTTGTTATCCTAAATCATTAGTCCTTGTAGTGACTATGTATTTGATCTAATTTGTTTTGATGAAATAAAGTGTCTATAATTTCATTCTTAGGTGAATGAAAATCTCATCAGACAATAGGTCATTGGAGATTTATTCACATATTTTATATGCTTTTGGTTGTAACCATTAAAATCCATGGTTGATCTTAAATTTATGTGTCAAGTAGACTACGATTTTATTTATTTATTTGGATTTTTTTTATGGCTCTAGACGTCATTATCTACAGTCCAACTGGTGTCTTGAAAATCAAGAAATTATTATGAGTATATGTCCTCGATTTAATCGGATAATAATCTACGAAACTTATTTTCGTATATGAGATGGAAATATTTTCGCCATAATCAGGGGAAGACTATAAACTATTAGACGCTTGTGTTCGTTAACTTTGAAGTTATATCAGTTTCTCTCCCATCATGATCAAATAAAAAAGGCTGCCATAATAGGCGTGAAATATCTCATTTTGCTTTTATATCTAAATATATGAGCATATGCCTATCAAAAAGGCAAATCCAGTCACATCTTGCAGATAAATAGTGTCTATAAGAGGCTACAGGTAGTCCTCCAATTGAGTCTACCAAATTATGATTCACGGTCTCAAATTTAATATCTATCACTTGATAATAATGAGATCATAATGCCCGCGGGCGCTGGTACCAGTTGATTGAATTTTTTTTTTTCAAGATATGCATACATTGAATAATTTTGTAGGATTGTGAAATGCTAAATATGGTTGAATATTCATTTAAAGTAGCTACTGAAATAAATGATGATGGTTGTGAACCCCTCTGCAGAGGAATATCGACATAGGTGATTGGTTGGCATACAATCCAAATTAGATTGGATTAATTCCTCAATTAACACAATTTTGGATCCCAAACTTAACACCTTAGAATTTCTAAGCCAAATACGTAAAGGATGGTGTACTCATAATGCGTTATACGAGAAATATGTTCCTTTTTAGGACGAATGAAGGGTTTTTATTTTTTCTCAAACCCTAGGATTGATTCAATAAATTTTTGTTCTCTATGTATAATGCTTTTGGCGTGGTAGTCCTTGAAAGACTCATATTGCATTTACACAAGAAATGTGATTGAGAACATGTTCAAATTTGCAATCCTTGTAGGATTCAAATGATATTCAGGCAGTCACCTGACTCGATTTTGTCAGTTTTAACAATCCTTTATGTGTTTTTAGAAATTTAGTATGAAACCAAAAAAATCCGGATTAATTAGTTGATTATATCAACTTTATAGGTCTCTTGAGGAGTCCTTAAAAACACAAAAATCCACACTTTAGCAACATAAATTCTATTTTTCGTTTATTTCTTAAAAGTTGCAGTTTGAATATTATGCTTGCTTAAAACTTATTTATGATGTAGACTATAATTATGATTTTGGTGCTTATGTTCTATAATACTCATATTGTTGAGTAAGCATCCATGAATCATCAAAAGTTGTACTCTTTTCCCTTCGTTTTTCAGGTTTTGTCCCATGCGGTTTTCCTGAAAATGTTTTAATGAGGCAACATCTTTGACGTTTAATTTTCTTTCAAAAATGTTGATTATTGTGCTCTTTTTCCTTCGTTCAATTTTTTTCCCATGGGGTTTTACTGGCATGGTTTTAATGAGGCAAATTTATTCAACATGGTGGTCATCCAAGGGGGAGTTGTATCAATTTCGGTTATTTGGTGGATTTCCACCATTAACTAGGTCATTTTGTTAGACCACATCAACATAACTATCTTCGATGAATTTAGATATCATTCTGATCCATATAAGGTATGACTAAAAATTTTGTACACCTATGTTACTATAAATGCGTATTGGCACTTTGTTGAAGAAACTACATCAACTATTTCTGCAAATCATCTTCGAGAAGCTACCAATCCAAGAAGCAAGTCCTTAATGTCTTTGAAGAAGAATGAATACTCGAGAAAAATAACATTAAAAGACTAACACAAAAGAAGGCTTCATCTGCTGGCATATTTCTCATGAAAGCATAGGTCTCAAGCATTCAAGAAATTCTTTTATTGAAATTGGGAAGTGTCGACTTGAAGATTTTCAAGCCAAGATTCAATTGAAGTATTTATCAGGGGGAGTGCCATCATCAAATTAAGGTGCATTTTACTGGACTTATCACGTTGTACTCTTTTTCCTTCGTCGAGGTTTTGTCCCACATGGTTTTTCCTTGTCAAGGTTTTAACGAGGCTACATATGCTTGTCCAACACTGTTTCAAGTCTTACATGCTTGTGCAATTTCAGGTTTTTCTCTTTTGAGTTTTCCTGATATGTTTGTAATGACTTATCCACAGTGGTCATCAGAGGGAGTGTTATAAACCAAGTTTATTTATTAAGATGCCCTTCGTGTCTAATTTTAGGGTTTACATATCTTGGACACCAAGTCTCCTATCTATATAAATAGAGGCTTAAACATTGTATTCTATACACACATTAATAGAAATTTCTCTCTACTTCTTCTCCCTATGTTATGTCTCCTTCTGTTTTACAACAAAAACTTCATTTTTAAATTTGAGTAATTATATCCATGTAGCACGAGAGTAATCATCTATATAACAAAATATTTGTATCCATCATAAGAATCAATTGGAGCAGGATCTCATAAGTTTGAATGAATTAATTCAAAAGCCATTGTAGATCGAGACACGAACTTAGCAAATAGTAAACGAGATTGTCTAGAAAATTGACAAACATCACAAACTTGCGACTGAACATAAACTGAAAGAAAAATCCTAGACAAAATACGACCAGAAGGATGTCCAAGCCGTTTATGAAAAATGTAACTATGATGATAGCTTTTGGTTAAGACACTCCTTGTCAATGGAACTTAACATGTAAATTCCATGACAATATATACCTTCACTAATCGCCTTCTTCGTCTTTCGATCCTCGAAGATGACCAAAGTAGGGGTAAATGTAACATCACAATTCAGAAAATTAGTGTTTTTTCCGATAGATAGTAATTGAGTAGGAAAAGATGGAACAACAAGCGCATCAGAAGGTGGACAATGACAAAAAAAATTAACTTGCCCACTTCCTAGCACAGACACAGTAATTCCACTAAAATTAATTTTCCCGACAGATAGTGTTGTAATCCATTTCTCCTGCTGAATGCGAAGAGAAATGTACGGTGAATATTTATTATTAATCCATTAAATTCAACCGAGAAAAATAGTGAATTGAAGTATTAAAATATTAGGAAATAAATAGAATATTTTCTAGGAATCCATTCAATGAATGCAACACTACATTTGATTAATTAGTTGCTCTATACTAGCGGGTAACTTATCTAAAAACATTTAATTGACTTGAAAATCGAGATATGAGATGGCAGCTTCATTTTCATTCTCAATATTATTCTGAAATCTACATCTGGGAAGAGTTGCAGGCTTGCAGCACCAGAGATTAATTTGGAATACATAGAAATTTACAGACCTGCAGAGTATAAATTATAAAATATATGAGATATTAAATGTTCCTCTTTAGAGGCTCTGACATTGTTATCATATTTTATTTCTCTGATCCTTTACGCATTCTGATGCGGATCAGTGATACATATTTTTTTTATGTGAATTTAAGAATTTAGTCTTTGTCAAGAATCCACCATCAACGACTCCCTAAAACCATAATTTCAAATTACTAACATTTTTAATATTTTTAACAACTTCATAAAACCGTAATATTTATCCTTCGTTAAGAATCCATTTTTAATTACTGTGCTGCGGTGAATAATGATGAGCCACCAGTCATTGTTGATGATGATCATGAGCGGGAGCTTGATTTACTGCAGCAAGCCAACAACAGTGGATGAGACAATCTGAAGGAGGCTGAGACAGTTCGCTTTCGTATGTTAACCTTTCTTCTCCATTTTCCGCACATTTATTGACACAATCAGGAAATGTAAGTTCTGTGCAACTAGTTTCATATGCTAACCTTCGTTTTGCTCTTTCTGAGTCTGATGATGGTGGGGATGATGGGTTGGGGGCGAATGGTGTTGGAAATGTTGGGGATGGATCAGGTGAAGAATGTGACGGGTTGGGTGACACTGGCGGTGGAAATGATGGGTTGGGGGCGAATGGTGGTGGAAATACTGGAGATGGAGGTGAGGCTGATGGGTTGGGGGCTAATGGTGGTAGGAATATTGGAGATGGAGGAGACGCTAATGGGCTGGGGGCGAATGGTGATGGAAATAACGGAGATGAAGGTGAAGCTGATGGGTTGGGGGCGAATGGTGATGGAAATGTTGCAGATGGAGGTGACAAGGATGGTGGCGTTGATGGGTTGGGGGCTAGTGGTGGTGGAAATATTGGAGACGGAGGTGAGGCTGATGGGTTGGGGGCTAATGGTGGTGGTAACGTGGGAGATGGAGGTGAACCTGATGGGTTGGGGGCAATGAGGTTGGAGATTGAGGTGACGTTAATGGGTTGGGGGCTAATGGTGGTGGAAATGTTGGAGATGGAGGTGACGCTGATGGGTTGTGGGGAAATAGAGCTAATGGTGGTGATGTCAGGGCATCTCCACAACAACAAACACAATCAGTTCGACCATCTTTTGCTTTGTATTTATTTGTAGTGTAGCTTCTGCCTCGAGCTGCACACCAACTCTGGCAGTGGTCGAAGTCAGCACTATTACCATCACCACAGACCATATTCGTCCAAATCCGTTCTATATTATTCGCAGGACAATACTTATTGTTTACATTACATACACACTCTGCATACACAAAATGAAATTAATTACCAAGATACATATAAAGAATGTGAAAGCTAGCAATAAGCAATCCATCCATATGAAATGTTGAAAATTTACCTAGATTGCCACACAAAGCAAGTACAGTTCCAAAAAGAAAAAGAAACCGAACTTAGGAACTCTGGTTAATTAGAAACCATCTTCATAATTATGATTATCATAAGAATTTAACTAATATTGTGGTGGATTTATTTTTACGATTCTTTTCTATAATAGGCATGCTAGAGCGGTGCAAATAAAAAATAAGTTAAAGAAGAAAACAAAAGAAAGAAAACTGATTCATGCACCATTGGTGCATTCCCAATTATTTCAGGGTTACCCGCTGTTACCTTGGGGTGGTGGAGGAAGAGCTGGAGGTGGTGGAGGAGGTGATGATGACGGAAGACATGGTTGTGCTGGTGCGGCATCTGAACAACAACAAACACACAAAGATCCCGGTTTAAGTCTTTTGGCGTATGTTCTTAATCGTATTTTACACCATTCCGCGCAATCGTGGTACTCCTCTTCATCATTACAGGTTTTAAGAAACCGGCGTTTCGCATAAACTTCAAGGTTATCGCCAGGACAATATTTATTGGCTGCCATCCAAAAAAAAATTGCTAAAAAATAAGATTGATCCTTTTATAAGGAAAATTAATTAGGAACAGTTAGATCTAGATGGCTAGCCACCCATGCGAGATCCAGAGTGAGTATTTACCTCGTGGTGGTGGGAGAACTGATGGCGGTGGATCTTGTCCAGGTATGGCATCTTTACAACAACAAACACAATCAGCAGAGTACGTACGTATTAGAAACCCCACACTACCATGTTTTTCATTTTTTATAGAATTTTCAGCGAACCATTTGCCACGATCTAGACACCATTGCTTGCAGTTTTCGTAATCGTAACCACAACGCTTGTTAGTCACATGCTCAACGTTTTCAAGATTATCCGCGGGACAGAATTTATTAGTTGCCGATACCATCTCTGCATAAACAAAACAGAATTACGAGAAAATAAGACAGGATTAACTAGGACGAGATAGGCTACCTAGTTACCCATTCATATGAGACGTTGAGTGAGTACATACCTGTATACGCATACAAAGCAAGTATCGAAAAGACCAAAAGCAGCCAAACTTGGGAACTCTTAGAAACCATTTTTATGATGAGGATTTAGAAACTAATTTCGTGGTGGATTTATGTGATCAAATACTTGTCTATTTATAAGAAAAAGAAACTAACTTAGGTAACGCTTAGAACTTAGATAACACTTAGATCTGTAACTACACTAACTAGCAATCGAGAATCCGTACATAATATTTTAGTGATTGTAGATGTAGATCTGGATTCCATTATTGATCGCGCTTGCAATTAATCGCAACAAATAGCTCTCCGTGTTTAACTATATTGTTTGCTACAGTCTCAATCATAATAGGCGACATGTGCCACAAACTATAGGTGCATAACCTGCTGCGCGTGAAACCTAGTACTGTACTCATCCTGCACGATTCTAGGAGCGTCTAAAGCTCCTAGTACTTTTTTTTAATTGCAGGCATATCTTTCTGCACGATTCTTGGCATTGTTGCTCCTTTTCGATTGATTAGTTAAAACTGAACACAGATCAAAACTAGACCTGCTGGAACACGTGCAATTCTCTTGGATTTAGTGGGAAGCAAAAGCTAATCTTACGGCTGAATCCTGGGCATCGTATCTTTACTGCACGATTATAGGCATAAAAATGGTGTATCTCTTTAATTATTTTCGATTTGTTTTCTTGATCCATAAATGGGAATCAGTCGGATATCAGTGGCTACGTATGTTGCAGATAAGAATGACCATGACTTCGCCAATTATTCTTCAATCCAAAGTAAACCAAGTATGCAGCAGATTGTTTTTGAGTATACTCTGTTGTGAATTGCAGGTAAAGTAGTTGTAGCAAAACAGAGAAGCAACAATACTTCCCTTTCTATATATGTACGAGCTAATTATCATCAACAACCTAAAAACTCAATACCATCCCTCACTTCAGAATAAAAGTAACACTGGTGCTGCTTACCCTCCCTCTTATTGCACAGTGAGCGTAACCTCGCGCTCTCATTGGCTAATTGAGAAACCATTTGTATTCGTCGGATGAAATTTCTATGATTCGTTGATCTGGCAATGTGTGGTGTAGATTGGGTGGATTGGTGGGACACACGCGACGGACGACCTTCATTGTTTAGAAAAATTACTATATTAATTCGTGTATTTATTTTGAAAATCCAAAAAATAAAAAAACTGCTATATTAATCCTAAACATTTATGATTAAAATAAAAAAAATCAATTAAACATATTTATGGAATAAAATAATCTTTTATAACTTCATTTAGTTATTGTAAAAGTAAAAGATCCAAGCAATTAAGAAAATACTACTTTATAATTTTGGACATTTATGATTAAAAAAAAAAAGAAAAAACTATTTATGTATAGCTAGTGATGCTGGTACCTCTCCTCCCGTGGTTGAGGATGTTGGAGCTGATCTTACGGTGGAGATGCTTAACCGTATTCTACAAAAACTGATCACCATAACTGTAAGTATTTCATCGTCCAGCAGGCTTCACTTCTCTCGCACCCTGAAGTCTTCTTTCAACTTTGTGCTTGCTAACCCAAAGAACCCTGCTGCCTGGATACATTTGCTTTTACTGCCTGCTTGTACCTTAAACCTGTACGAACCTAAAAGCTCGACGGAAGAACGCTCAGGCAACAGGAGGAAATTGCAGATGAGTGCAATTAACAAGGCTTTACTGACATGGAAAGAACCTTCAGGCTGTTATACTTTAGCTCAGCAACTGTTGGATATACCTAAGCAAGCTTCTAGAAAACAAAAACCAGGGAAGAACAAGAAGAATACAAAGTTGTTAGCTTGCAGGAAGAAGCTCAGTTATGGCCATTATACCACCGCCATCCGCATTCTTTCCTCCAATGGTGTGGCTCCACCCTCTCCCGATACTCTTTTTGAGCTTCAGCAAAAACACCCTTATGCCCGGCCTCCAATTATACCAGCAGACGACATTCCAGCTCCTGCATTATATGTTACGACCAAGGATGTGTTGTTAGTTCTCAAGAGCTTTCCCAAGGGTACTTCCTGTGGAAGGGACGGGCTCAGGGCACAACACTTGTTAGATGCCATGAGTGGTGCCGGTGCTGCTGTTGCCGAAGAGTTACTTCTTTCCATTACAGGCGTGGTAAATTTGTGGCTTGCGGGGAAATGCCCTGCCATCCTTGGTGATTTTGTGGCTAGTGCTCCCCAACCCTTTGCTTAAGCCCGGAGCTACCGAGACCAATCGCGGTGGGTACTATTTGGCGGAGATTATGCTCAAAATTAGCGGCAGCCTCGACGGCAAGGTAATGAACACATATTTTGGGCATTATCAATTCAGGGTCGGCACTCCATGTGGTGGCGAGGCTATCCCGCATTCCAGAAACGAGGTTGTTGGAGTTGAAAGGCGATAATTCGAAAACCATGTTGCTTATAGATTTCTCCAATGCTTTCAATCTCGTCGACAGGTCTCGCATTATTAAAGAGGTAAGAACTCATTGTCCGACTATTTCTCATTGGGTCGAGTTTTGTTATGCAAAACCAGCTAGACTCTACTATTTGGATTCAGTTCTCTCTTCGGCCAAAGGCGTTCAGCAAGGAGACCCCCTTGGTCCCCTACTCTTTACCTTAGCGCTTCACCCTCTTGTGGAAAAAATTGCAGCTCAGTGTGAGTTAGATCTTCACGCATGGTACCTGGATGATGGCACCATCGTAGGAGATACTATGGAGGTATCTAAAGCTTTTAAGATCATATAAGAGGAAGGGCCTATCTACGGGTTACATCTGAATGTTTCAAAGACGGAGATTTTCTGGCCATCTTATGACCCAAGAAGAGATAACGATGACGTTTTCCCTCCAAACATTGGCAACCCAATGGATGGGGTCAAACTTCCGGGGCGGCCTGTCGGTTTGAACATGGAGTTTTGCAGTAATATGGTGTTGTCAAGGGTGGATAAAGTCATGTCATTTGTTTATGGGTGAAAATCGTTTCTCGCTGATTTCAGTAATTTCGGTGGGTGAGTGAGAAATTGATTCAAACCCTAAACAAATGTGCTGCACGTGAGCACTTTATAGATTCGAGAGATCGATCTGTACAAGTCCGGCCTAAACCAAGAAATGGTCATTCCACACTTGCTTCGGTCACAAAGTGGAGAGGAGAATGGTTCATTTGGGGAGGGAAGCAAAGAAAGGTGATGAGGAGAGTAGTATCTCGACTTGTATCGAAAGTGGAAGCTTAGGAAGCTTGCAGAGATGGAAGCTTACGGGAGAGCTTGCAAATTTGCCTTTACCGAGAGTGTAAGTGTAGTATATTTCTCCTGACCGAGACTTGTTGTCCTGGTGGAAATAGGTAAGACCTATTTATACAAGTCGAGATTGAAACGTACTCAGCCTCATGAAGGAAGAGAGTAAAGGGTGAAATAATGGGAGGAGGTGGTAACCGCATGGTTTAATGGGTGAAAACGTTTTCACCATTATTTCCTCTTTATTTGACCGCTTTATTCCTTTTCACGCTTTCTTAAAGTGAGCGTAGTGTACTCGCATCTTTGTGACCGCCAAACCAAAACCCTAAAGAAGCATCCCAGGTTGTGTTGATGTCTCGAGTGTTGGTTGCATCTTGAGTGCAAGTGGCGCTGCTAGTGGCGCGTGTGGCATGTGCCAATGGCATGTGCGGAATGCCTTGGTGGTAGGTTACACGGTTTGCAAGTTAGGGTACCAGCGTGTGTATTTGGCATGTGCCAATGGCATGTGTGGAAATGCCTTGGTGGTAGGTTGCACGTTTGCAAGTTAGGTTACCGAGCGTGTGTGTTTGGCATGTGCCAATGGCAGGTGCGGCCATGTTGACCTAGTTGCAAGTCTTGCAAACCTAGGGCGCTATGTTTGGGCGTGGGCCCAAGGCATAGCGGCTTAGAAATATGGCTTGCGGCACGTGTTGGCATGTGCCAATGGCACGTGCTGCCATGTTGACCTAGTTGCAAGTCTTGCAAACCTAGGGCGCTATGTTTGGCGTGGGCCAAAGGCATAGCGGCTTGGAAATATGGCCTGCGACACATTTTGGCAGGTGCCAATGGCACGTGCGGCCATGTTGACCTAGTTGCAAGTCTTGCAAACCTAGGGCGCTATGTTTGGCATGGGCCCAAGGCATAGCGGCTTGGAAATATGGCTGCGACACGTTTTTGGCATGTGCCAATGGCACGTGCGGCCATGTTGACCTAGTTGCAAGTCTTGCAAACCTAGGGCGCTATATTTGGCGTGGGCCAAAGCATAGCGACTTGGAAATATGGCTGCGACACGTTTTGGCATGTGCCAATGACACGTGCGGCCATGTTGACCTAGTTGCAAGTCTTGCAAACCTAGGGCGCTATGTTTGGCGTGGGCCAAAGGCATAGCGGCTTGGAAATATGGCCTGCGACACGTTTTGGCATGTGCCAATGGCACGTGCGGCCATGTTGACCTAGTTGCAAGTCTTGCAAACCTAAGGCGCTATGTTTGGCGTGGGCCCAAGGCATAGCGGCTTGGAAATATGTCCTGCGACACGTTTTGGCATGTGCCAATGGCACGTGCGGCCATGTTGACCTATATTTGGCATGGGCCAAAGGCATAGTGGCTTGGAAATATGGCTTGCGACACGTTTTGGCATGTGCCAATGGCACGTGCGGCCATGTTGACCTAGTTGCAAGTCTTGCAAACCTAGGGCGCTATGTTTGGCGTGGGCCCAAGGCATAGCGGCTTGGAAATATGTCCTGCGACACGTTTTGGCATGTGCCAATGGCACGTGCGGCCATGTTGACCTAGTTGCAAGTCTTGCAAACCTAGGGCGCTATGTTTGGCATGGGCCCAAGGCATAACGGCTTGGAAATATGGCTGCGACACGTTTGGCATGTGCCAATGTAACGTGCGGCCATGTTGACCTGGGTTGCAAGTCTTGCGAACCTAGAGGCGCTATATTTGGCGTGGGCCAAAGGCATAGCGGCTTGGAAATATGGCTCACGACACGTTTTGGCATGTGCCAATGGCACGTGTGGCCATGTTGACCTAGTTGCAAGTCTTGCAAACCTAGGGCGCTATGTTTTATGTGGGCCCAAGGCATAGCGGCTTGGAAATATGGCACACGACACGTTTTGACATGTGCCAATGGCACGTGCGGCCATGTTAGCGTAGTTGCAAGTCTTGTAAACCTAGGGCGCTATATTTGGCGTAAGCCAAAGGCATAAGCGGCTTGAAATATGGCTGCGACACGTTTTGGCATGTGCCAATGGCACGTGCGGCCATGTTGACCTAGTTGCAAGTCTTGCAAACCTAGGGCGTTATATTTGGCGTGGGCCAAAGGCATAGCGGCTTGGAAATATGGCCTGCGACTTGTTTTGGCATGTGCCAATGGCACGTGCGGCCATGTTGACCTAGTTGCAAGTCTTGCAAACCTAGGGCGCTATGTTTGGCGTGGGCCCAAGGCATAGCTAGGGCTGCACAAGAACCGGTTGAGAGTACTGGACCGCCAGAACCTGGAAATAAGGAACCTGAACCCGGTCTGCTGCACAGTCTCACCCCCATCTTGGAATTTGAGAACCGGTCTGTGACCAGAATGTACAACAACGGTTACGGGGAAGAACCGGCGAGAACCGGACAAAATAACCGCCTAATGTCATCCGTAGATTTTTAGATTAGTATTAATCTCATCCATCCATCCTAGGTATTATCTATCGACGCGAGGGATTTTTTCATTCATTCAGTTCCTTCTTTTTATTTTTTCCTCTGAAGAGCAGCCTAGCATTACTCCCTTATCTTTATCACTTCTTCAATCTGTTGAATCTCTGTTCACTCTTTCTTCTTCTTCTTCTTCTTCTTCTTCTTCTTCTTCTTCTTCTTCTTCTTCTTCTTCTTCTTTCTGTTGAGTCAGGTACTAAACCCCTCCATCCATTCAAGTTTTTCTTTGTGATTTCAGTGATATTGAAGGTCTTACCACCAACAATTCCACGACAGGTAATTTACTAATCTGATTTTGGGTAATTTTTAATTTGTTTGATTAACTTAGGGTTCTTAAAAATTGATTGCATGTTTAATTAATCTGTTTTAATTGCATATTTGAATCCGATCTAGGGTTTTCTTTGAGATCGATTTGTTGGATTGTGCCTAAATTCTTGTTTGCTTGTTCGTAATCAATTTGTTTGATGCTTACTGTGACAAATTCGTGTACGAGATAATTGCATAGATTGGGTATTATTTCGATTTGCTATTCGTGTATGCAAATGTGTCTTAATTTGGTAAAAAGGGGGATAGTCGTGATGTTAGCCAGCTGTTTCATAAAAGGCCTCAACAAAGCAATATTCTATGTATTAAATTGATTCTTCAACTGCCATTGCAAAGAGAATCTGCAAATGAACTAGATATGTTTGCTCGGTTTCTTGCTGATTTTAGATTATTTTTTTTTGTTAAGGTATTTAGCTCTGGTTCTTTCATTCTTAACGTGTGTTCAATTTCACGACTTATTAAACCGGAAAAGAAGTCTGGTTCTCTTTGTCTCTACATCATATTTTGCATACTTTGTTTCTGTTTTTGCTTTTTAGTATGATGAGTTATGTTTTCAATTCGAACATGCTAATCATTTGAGTTGCTAAATGGGACATCTATGGGAATATTTTGAGAAACTTGATTCTACAAGAGAAAAGTGTAAGCCTTTGCTCAAAGGTATATCTTTGTTGATGCCAAGCGAAAATGGGACAATTAAAATGAGATTTCATATGCAACAATGCCCAATCCTTGAGCATGAAGCGTAGATTCAACCACAAAGAGAAAGAGGACTTAAAGGGAGCTTGATATTCATTGTCGCACTCTCGCATACTTATGTAATGCAAGTGGAAGTGGTGTAGAATTGTGGATTTGTTACTTGTTAGTTTTTACTGTTATTTAGTGTTAGTTGTGTTTTTAATGTTGAATTTGCATCTTTAGTACTGTAATTTGTTTTAAACTTGTCTTAAGAACATAACTGGTTAATATAGATGAGCGCTAGGTTGTAGGTTGTGAGTTTGTGCTTGCTTAAATGAAGTTGTCATAATTATTAGGTGAATGCTAATTTTCGTAAAAACCCGTGCAGGTCTTATGTACGGGCCAGTACCGAAGTACAACCCACAACACCAGTACAAGTATAGGGACCGGTCCTCAAAATGAGGTAGGTGGTCAACACCAAGTACAGGACCGTTTCCATAAGAGAACCGGACCGTCTTGGTCCCATGTCGCGGCCCTAGGCATAGCGGCTTGGAAATATGGCCTGCGACACGTTTTGGCATGTGCCAATGGCACGTCCGGCCATGTTGACCTAGTTGCAAGTCTTGCAAACCTAGGACGCTATGTTTGTTGAGGGCCAAAGGCATAGCGGCTTGGAAATATGGCTGCGACACATTTTGGCATGTGCCAATGGCACGTGCGGCCATGTTGACCTGGTTGCAAGTCTTGCAAACCTAGGGCGCTATGTTTGGCATGGGACCAAGGCATAGCGGCTTGGAAATATGGCCTGCGACACGTTTTGGCATGTGCCAATGGCACGTGCGGCCATGTTGACCTAGTTGCAAGTCTGCAAACCTAGGGCGCTATGTTTGGCGTGGGCCCAAGGCATAGCGGATTGGAAATATGGCTTGCGACACGCTTTAGCATGTGCCACTGGCACGTGCGGCCATGTTGACCTAGTTGCAAGTCTTGCAAACCTAGGGCGCTATGTTTGGCGTGGGCCAAAGGAATAGCGGCTTGGAAATATGGCTCACGACACATTTTGGTATGTGCCAATAGCACGTGCGGCCATGTTGACCTAGTTGCAAGTCTTGCAAACCTAGGGCGCTATGTTTGGCGTGGGCCCAAGGCATAGCGGCTTGGAAATATGGCCTGCGACACGTTTTGGCATGTGCCAATGGCACGTGCGGCCATGTTGACCTAGTTGCAAGTCTTGCAAACCTAGGGCGCTATATTTGGCTTGGGCCAAAGGCATAGCGGCTTGGAAATATGGCTGCGACACGTTTTGGCATGTGCCAAAGGCACGTGCGGCCATGTTGACCTAGTTGAAAGTCTTGCAAACCTAGGGCGCTATGTTTGGCGTGGGCCCAAGGCATAGCGGCTTGGAAATATGGCCTTCGACACGTTTTGGCAAGTGCCAATGGCACGTGCGTCCATGTTGACCTAGTTCCAAGTCTTGCAAACCTCGGGCGCTATGTTTGGCGTGGGCCCAAGGCATAACGGCTTGAAAATATGGTCTGCGACACGTTTTGGCATGTGCGGCCGTGTTGACCTAGTTGCAAGTCTTGCAAACCTAGGGCGCTATATTTGGCGTGGGCCAAAGGCATAGCGTCTTGGAAATATGGCCTGCGACACGTTTTGGCATGTGCCAATGGCACGTGCGGCCATGTTGACCTAGTTGCAAGTCTTGCAAACCTAGGGCGCTATGTTTGGCGTGGGCCCAAGGCATAGCGGCTTGGAAATATGGCCTGCGGCACGTTTTTGCATGTGCCAATGGCACGTGCGGCCATGTTGACCTAGTTGCAAGTCTTGCAAACCTAGGGCGCTATATTTGGCGTGGGCCAAAGGCATAGCTGCTTGGAAATATGGCTTGCGACACGTTTTGGCATGTGCCAATGGCACGTGCGGCCATGTTGACCTAGTTGCAAGTCTTGCAAACCTAGGGCGCTATATTTGGCATGGGCCAAAGGCATAGCGGCTTGGAAATATGGCTGCGTGCGTTTTGGCATGTGCCAATGGCACGTGCGGCCATGTTGACCTGTTGCAAGTCTTGCAAACCTAGGGCGCTATATTTGGCATGGGCCAAAGGCATAGCGGCTTGGAATTACGACTGCGACGTTTTGGCATGTGCCAATGGCACGTGCGGCCATGTTGACCTAGTTGCAAGTCTTGCAAACCCTAGGGCGCTATATTTAGCGTGGGCCAAAGGCATAGCGGCTTTTGAATTTGGCGTTGTTGCCATGGTGCGCGAGTGCGGCTTGGTTTGGCATTGTTGCCATGGTGCGCGAGAGTGCGTCTTGGTTTGGCATGGTTGCCATGGTCCGCAGAGTGCGGCTTGGTTTGGCATGGTTGCCATGGTGCGCTGGGTGCGGCTCGATTTGGCATTATTGCCATGGTGCGCAGTATGCGGCTTGGTTTGGCATTGTTGCCATGGTGCGCAGAGTGCGGCTTGGTTTGGCATGGTTGCCATGGTGCGCAGGGTGCGGCTTGGTTTGGCATTGTTGCCATGGTGCGCAGTATGCGGCTTGGTTTGGCATTGTTGCCATGGTGCGCAGAGTGCGGCTTGGTTTGGCATGGTTGCCACGGTGCGCAGGGTGCGACTTGGTTTGGGAATTAGGGTTATGTGTTGAAAACCCTAATCTGGTATTTTGAAAAAATACCCCTATTAATTATTTACACATTAATTATTTACACCTGGGTTAAATGCTCTTAGTTAATGTGTTGCGGGTAACACTGGGGTCATGGGGTTTTACGATTTTACCCCTTGTCTAAAAACCACCATCAACAGCAGCTTATGGAAAAAATTCAAGAGCTGGAAGATCCTCAAAGTGAGTTACTTCTTTTGCGTAATTGCACGGGGGTTTCTAGGCTCTACTTTGCCCTTCGCACTACAAGCCCTAAAGCTATTCAGTCTGCAGTAGTTCGTTTCGATGAGCACCTGCTGGGATACTTGCGTCGTTTGGTAGTTGGTGATAGTGCTGGTTTTGGCTTGGTCCATCAAAGGCTGGCAACTCTTCCCATCAAAGACGGCGGTTTTGGTGTGCTCACAATGGCCGATACAGGTATGTATTGTTACCTGGCTTCCCAGGCTCGACTGTTCTGTCACAGAATTCAATTTTGGGGTTATCAGCCGCTCTGACCCATGCCGCAACTTTCAGCATGCTTTGCAGATTTTCACACAAGCTTGTGATCTTTCCTTACCGGATTTCAACATTAATAATACTGCCCCTCATTACATGAAGTCTTTGGCAGTTATTTATTTTGATGTTGTCAAAAAAAAAGATTCCTACAAGCTTTTCTTCATCGGAGCGTGAATATACGTTGTGGCAATGCAACCGTACGGAACATGTGATGGACTTCCTTAAGGCGATTCCTATACCTGGGCTTAATCAAGCAGTTGGACCTAGGAAGTTCAGCTCTGTTTTACAATATCGTCTTGGAATAGCCTTTTTGAGGAGGGAAGCCTATGCTCTTGTCAGCAATGACCTATGGATATTTACGGTGACCATGCGATTACCACTAGCTAGTGAGGTTGGGTTGAAGATTCTGCATGACTTGGTCAAGGATGTCTTAGCTGATATATGCTACAAAGCGGGTGTTGTAGTTAGGAAGGAGGTTCTGTGGGTTTCCTTTCCGATAATAATAAAGGTCTCGGGGCCAAATGGATATTATGGTTTACAATTGGGATGATGGCAAGGATGTCTGTATGGATGTTACTTCTGGTGTCTCGCCCTTTACAAGCGATGACCAATTTTACCCCAGCCATGCTATCTCGGCTGCTATCACTCTAAAAAAACAACAAGTATTTGGAAAAATGCTCTTTTGCATGGTTATGGGTTTGGTGTTTTGGCCTTTTCCACTTTAGGTGAGCTCTATGCGGAAACAATTTCTTTTCTTAAGAGATTGAGAAATTGCATGGCCAGCATGATGCCAATTTCAAGTTAGGCAATTCTCTTTTTCATAGGCTTGGGATTGTTGTTCAAAAAGGTATTGGCGCTCAGCTTGTTGCTAGGCTGCCCGCCATTCCTTGTAATATTTATCTTCTTTCTATTTAATAAAAAAAAAATATAATTAGAAGATTTATGTATTAAAATAATCTTTTATAATTTCATGTAATTATTGTAAAAGATCCATAAAATAGAAAAAATACTACATTAATTACATACAATTATGACTAAAATAAAATAAAAATCGTGTAATTATTATAAAATATCTACAATTTAGAAAAATAATCAATTATAAAAAAAATCAACATATTTACGGAATAAAAAAAGATTTATATTTTTTGAATGTTTTAAAAGGAAAAAAAATATATAAACAACTATATTAATTTTTAGTATTGATGATAAATATCTAAAAAAGGAAAAACTAACAATATATAAAAATGACTATATTAATTAATATTTATATTTATGTTAACAATTTTCATTAATATATAAAGAAAATCTAATTATTTACTTCAACACAATCTAACAAGTTCCATTAATACCGATAATTTACTAATAAAAACAAAGCCAATGGTTAATAAAGGATGCAAATCATTTTTCATTTGTATTTTCTTTATAGCACGCCATATAACTGTAATTAATTCCATAACAGTTTTAAAAATTTTCTTTGGAACCTAGTTTCCATCATTTATATAAAGGATGCAAATCAATCTTCATTCTTACATAAACCACGTGCTTTTTAGTTTGTGGAAAAGAAGTAACGCACGGAAAATATCGACTATGACTTTTGAAGAAAAATCACAACAAAGGGGGAGCAATGGTAGTTGATTCCGATGGTATGTACGCTTATTCAAGTGTCACAATTTATTTGCATTCATAGGTTGTTGTTTTTTTTTTTTTCTCTTATCAATTTTTTCTTTATAACAAGCAAGTACAAAATTTAAATATATGATGTTTGTATGTAGGCAAAATTGGTCTTTTAGGTTGTTATTTTTCCCGGCAAAATTTTTTTCTTTATCAATTTAAATATATGAAGACCAATTTATTTGCATTCCTAGGTTGTTGTTTTCTTGAAACTTGATTTATAACAAAAGTAATGAATTGACTTATAAAAAGTAATTACAACAATTGCATTAGTCAAGTGTGTAAAAGTATAAGTAGCAGTAAATAATTTTTTCTTTATAACAAGCAAGTAAAAAAATTTAAAAATATATAATGTTTATATGTAGGCAAAATTGGTCTTCCCTTCTTTAAAGTTTTTTGGTGATTTGTACCACTGTTTATGGTTTTTATTTCTGTTACTGATGTGGTTGGAAATCATTATATCATGTCTTATTTTCTCTTCTTTATCAATTTGTTAAACTCCTTTTCTATGTTTTATCTGGATTTTTGATGTTCTTTTAGTTTCTCTAGGATGTTCTTATTTTTTACTTATTCACTCCTTTTCTAACTGTTTTCCCCGTTTTGTTAGTAATAGTTTCTCAATTCAAACAATACATAAATAAGGGTTTGGTTCCTTATCATAATTTTTGGACCAATTGTTTTTGGGAATTGGGGTTTGTTCATTTCTTTTTTGTTTATTTTCACAGGGTTATGGATTTTCGTCTTATATCCATTTTACTAATTTTGATTTTGTAGGGGAGGATGTCTAAATTCGTAACTGACAGAGATTGGCTAGGTGTGTTGTTTTCATTATGGATAAGGCACACCGTATGCTTTTTTGTTGTCTGCATAATGTGACGCCATATAATTTTTTATAATTATCAGTTATTTTAAATTTTAAATAGGTAAATATATGTATGAATTATGCGAAAAGGGAAAGTAGATTCTCAAAAACATATACTTTTTCATTCATAGATCAATACATGAGCACAATAAAGGAGGAGGATTACGTCAATAGAAGTAGGTATTAATGGAATTTGGAAGGCATGTAACATATTTCAATAAAAATTAATAGTGTAACTTTATTTAGAAAACGTTAGCATTGCATTTTTTTTTCAATTTTATCCTTTCCTTTTTGTGGATCTCATTTCACTTTGTAATGTTGTAGATAAAGGGGTGCTTCCTTCTTCGAGGTCCGACTGTCATGGGCATGCGTTAATTACTTGCATGAACTTGACATTCATATTATAAGTAGGATCACTTTCTTTATTTTCTTTTATTAGTTTTACCCTATTAAATTATGTTGACTTTCACGTGTGCTTTAATCATAATTGATAAAGATCAAACGATATTGCAATATCTTAACCTTTACGATAACGATTTAATAGCAGTATTAATAACAGACTTAGGTCTTAGATAATCAAAATAAAGTTTTTTTTTATTTACGTACCATAAGGTAGAAAATTCTTAGTTTCAAAGTGTACATAAGTGATCTTTAAACTCAACTGGGAATCGTTAAAACTCCAAATTCGAATTGGTATATATTTACATACACACTCTGCATACACAAAATGAAATTAATTACCAAAGTAACCAAGATACATATAAAGAATGTGCAAGCTAGCAATAAGCAATCTATCCATATGAAATGTTGAAAATGTAACTATGACCAGAGATTAATTTGGAATACATAGAAATTTACAGACCTGCAGAGTATAAATGATAAAATATATGAGATATTAAATGTTCCTCTTTAGAGGCTCTGACATTGTTATCATATTTTATTTCTTAGATGAGGTTACAGTACTGTAATTCATTTCTATGATCCTTTACGCATTCTGATGCGGATCAGTGATACATATTTTTTATGTGAATTTAAGAATTTAGTCTTTGTCAAGAATCCACCATCAACGACTCCCTAAAACCATAATTTCAAATTACTAACATTTTTAATATTTTTAACAACTTCATAAAACCGTAATATTTATCCTTGGTCAAGAATCCATTTTTAATTACTGTGCTGCGGTGAATAATGATGAGCCACCAGTCATTGTTGATGATGATCATGAGCGGGAGCTTGATTTACTGCAGCAAGCCAACAACAGTGGATGAGACAATCTGAAGGAGGCTGAGACAGTTCGCTTTCGTATGTTAACCTTTCTTCTCCATTTTCCGCACATTTATTGACACAATCAGGAAATGTAAGTTCTGTGCAACTAGTTTCATATGCTAACCTTCGTTTTTCACTTTCTGAGTCTGATGGTGGCGGGAGTGATGGGTTGGGGGCGAATGGTGTTGGAAATGTTGGGGATGGATCAGGTGAAGAATGTGACGGGTTGGGTGAGAATGGCGGTGTTATTGCTGGAGATGGAGGTGAGGCTGATGGATTGGGGGCTAATGGTGGTGGGAATATGGGAGATGGAGGTGGCGCGGAGGGGTTAGGGGCGTTTGGTGGTGGGAATGTTGGAGATGCTAATGGGCTGGGGGCGAATGGTGGTGGAAATAATGGAGATGGAGGTGAAGCTGATGGGTTGGGGGAGAATGATGGTGAAAATATTGGAGATGGAGGTGACACAGATGGGTTGGAAGAAAATGGTGGTACAGATGTTGGAGATGGAGATGACGTTGATGGGTTGGGGGCTAATGGTGCTGGAAATGTCGGAGATGTAGGTGAAAAGTTGGGGGCTGCTACTGGCGGTGGAAATATTGGAGACGGAGGCGAGGCTGATGGGTTGAGGGCGGATTGTGGTGGAAATATTGGAGATGAAGGTGAGGCCGATGGATTGGGGTCGAATGGTGGTGAGAGTGTTGGAGATGGAGGCGAGACTGAGGGGTTGGGGGCTAATGGTGGTGGAAACGTGGGAGATGGAGGTGAGGCTGATGGGTTGGGGGCGAAAGGTGGTGGGAATGATGGTGATTGAGGTGACGCTGATGGATTTGGGGCAAATGAGGTTGGAGATTGAAGTGACGTTGATGGGTTGGGGGCTAATGGTGGTGGAAATGTTGGAGATGGAGGTGATGGTGAAGGGGGTGGTCGCAGGGCATCTCCACAACAACAAACACAATCAAGTCGACCGTCTTTTGCTTTGTATTTATTTGTAGTGTAGCTTCTGCCTCGAGCTGCACACCAGTTCTTGCAGTTGTCGAAGTCATCAGGGCAGGGGGCGATAACCGACCAAACGCGTTCTATATTATTCGCAGGACAATACTTATTGTTTAGAGCACATACACACTCTGCAGACACAAAATGAAATTACCGGAGTAACTAATTAAGACATATATTAAAAATGAGCTTGCTAGCAATCCATACGTATGAAACGTTAAGAATTTACCCGGATCACCACACATAGCAAGTACTCCCTCTGTTCTTAAATAATAGGCTGGTTTCCATAAATTAATGTTACAAAAAAATAGGTGGTTTCCTAATTGGGAAAGTCAAATGTTACTTTATTTTTCTCGGACCATTTTTCTCTTAACTTGTTTTGATGATAAGTGTCATGGGACCATTTCACTTTACTTATTTTGTTGATTAGTGTCATGGGGACCATTTCACTTCACTTCTTTTATTGACAAGTATCATGAGGACCACTTTCAATAATTGGCTCTCTTAATTTCCTTAATTTTCTCAAAAAACAAAACCAACCTATTAAAAAAGAACGGAGGGAGTACATGATTATGATTATGATAATAAGACTTAGAAACTAATACAGTGGTGGATTTAATTTTATGATAATTTTCTACAACGGGGATGCTAGAGCTGTGCAAATAAAAAAAAAAAAAAAAAAAAAAAATTAAAGAAGAAAACAAAAGAAAGAAAACTGATTCATGTTCCTTTAACGAGGATGCACAATCGGTGCATTCCCAATTATTTCAGGGTTACCCGTTGTTACCTTGGGGTGGTGGAGGAAGAGCTGCTGGTGGTGGTGGTGGAGGAGGTGATGATGGAAGACATGGTGGTGGTGGTGGTGGAGGTGTGGGATCTTCACAACAGCAAACACAATAATTTCCTTTTCTAAGTCTTTTAGCGTATTTTCTGAGTCGTTTTCCACACCATTCCACGCATTCGTCGTATTCCTCATAATCACTACAACCTTTAAAAATCCGAGGTTTCACATAGACTTCGATGTTGTCGGCAGGACAAAATTTATTGGCTGCCATCCAAAATTAATTTCGAAAAAAATAAGATTAATCCTGTTATAAGAAAGATTAATTAGGGTGTCATCGATGCGAGATAGAGTGAGTATTTACCTCGTGGTGGTGGGAGGACTGATGGTGGCGGGTCTTGTCCAGGTATGGCATCTCTACAACAACAAACACAATCACTTGAATAAAAGGAATCATCAGACCCGCAGGTCTACCTTTTTTAATATAGTTTTCAGCAAACCATTTTCCACGGTCTAGACACCATTGCTTGCAGTTATTGTAGTCGTAACCACAATTTGCGAAAGCCACATGCTCAACGTTTTCAAGATTATCCGTTGGACAGAATTTATTTGCCGCCGATACCCTCTCTGCGTAAACAAAACAGAATTGCGAGAAAATTAGATTAACTAGGATGAGTTAAGCTAGTTAGCTACACATTCATATGAGACATTGAGTGAACGAGTATCGCAAAGATCAAAACCAGCCAAACTTGATTACCTGTGTACGCATACAAAGCCAGTATCGCAAAGATCAAAAGCAACCAAACTTGGGAACTCTTATAAACCATCTTTACGAGTATATATAACTATGATAAGGCTTTAGAAACTAATTTAGTGGTGGATTTATGTGATCAAATACTTGTCTATTTATAGGAAAAAGAAACTAACTTAGCTAACGCTTAGCCTTAGAGCTTAGATAACACTTAGATCTATAACTACACTAATTAGCATTCAGGAAGTCGTACATAATATTTTAAGTGATCAATTGTAGATCTGGTTTCCATTATTGATCACTCTTACAATTAATGGCAATAAATTAATAGCTCTCCGTGTTTAACTATATTGTTTGCTACAGTTGAATTCTCAAATATAATATTAATAACCTGCTGGAAACCTCCATTCGATGCTATTATTACTCATCCTGCATGATTCTAGGAGTGCCTAAAGATCCTAGTACTGTTTTTTAATTGCAGGCATATCTTTCTGCACGATTCTTGGGAATGTGGCTTCTTAAACCATACAGATTAAAACTAAATCCTCCTAGACCTGCTGGAACACGTGCAGTTCTCTTGGATTCAGTGGGAAGCAAAAACTAATCTTACGGCTGAATCCTGACCATCGTATCTTTAGGCTTAGTCCTATGGGCTAGATATCTAGTCTAGATTGGCCATCCACGTCGGCACTGGCTACCTTCTAAGTCTTATGAGCTAGATCTCTAGATGCTAGTTTGGCCATCCACGTCATCTCATGAGCGCCTAACCATTCGGCGTTTTGGTTACTTTTTCCAGCGCCGCACCATTCGGCGTTTTGGTTACTTTTTGAACGCCGAACGGTTCGGGCTTTTTAAATCTCAGTAGTTAGATTTTGTGAGCGGGACGGTTCAAGCGTTTTGGTCACTTTTTGAGCGCCGCACCATTCTGACGTTTCAATCTCGCCCGATAGTGCGAGTGCGAGCAATTGCTAGGAGAGAAGTAGCCAGATTGAGTGTTAACTTTTTCCCACATTTTTTTCATGATTTGCAACACTTTTGGCCAATCTAGCACTCAATCTAGCCCATAGGACTTAGCCTTATCTTGTCGATTCTAGCTAGGCATTAATTTGGAGTATCTCTTCATTTATTTTGGATTTGTTTTATTGATCCATTTTATTTACTACTCCCTCTGTCCTAAAATTTTTGTCCTCTATTCTATTTTCGTCTGTCCTAAAATACTGTCCAGCTTCTGTTTATGGTCATATTTTTTAGTCAAACTCTCAAATATATCCTTCAAACTTTTATAATTATAAAATTATTTTAGATATCACCAATCTAAATATTAAATGACATCTTCCTCAATAGGAAACAAATCTACTAAATCAATCCATAAAGATTTTTATTTTTATCTTCTATTTAAATATTTCTATAAATATTATAATTACCAAGTGTATTTTTCTTACGTACTCCATATGCTACTTTTAATTTTAGTTATAATATATCATTTAATAGGGGTAGTTTTGTACACTCCTCTAATCTCCTTAATATCTTGACTTAGTCAAAGCGGACTAATAACTTAGGACGGAGGGAGTATTTATTTTGGATTAAATCTGAGTCAGGTCCCAAAATTATATTTGAAATGGTGATCGAAACCAAAATTTAATTCTCTGGGTGGAATCGGTGGGATAAGAGAATGACTTGTGACTATACCGATTATGTTTCAACACCAAAGTAACAGATAACAACCACTATGCGAGGTTGTTTTTGATCCTATACCGATTATGTTTCTGGAGATTTCAGATTTGTAAACCAGTTGCTGAATTTTGATTCCACCGATTGCTTAATTTTATTGACAGACTGTGCCAAAATTTATGATTAGTTTTCAAACTGGACATATATATATATATATATATATATCTTTCTGCACCGATTTTAGGGGATAGGAAATACAGAAACCATTACTGTTTTTGAGTACTTATGCCGAGAGCTTCATCTTGAAGCGAAAGATCTTGAGCTTTATTTTATGAGTACTTGATGACAATAAACAGCTCCGTGTTTTAACTTATTGTATGCTATAGTTTAATTATAGACCATGTTAAATACTTAATTATCCGGGAATCTGGGATTCAGTTGTAGCAGCGTCTATCAGTAACTCTTTTTTAGAAAAACATGTTAAATACTTAAATTTTCAGCATGAGATTCGTTTTCATATGGGATCGGATCGGTAGCTTCGTTTTCACTGAGAGCATCTCCAATAGCGGGTGTTAAAAATCCTATGTGGAAATTCTTTTAAGACCCTTATTTAGAAGGATTTCCACATATAATAAATATAAGACCCCATAATTAATAAACTATCTCCAATAATATAGAGGTTTGACCCTTAGAAAATATATTGTGATGAAATCTTAACCGTTTATTTGTATTTTAATTAATTATTAAAAATAAAAAAATATGACATGGAGGTCATTCCGAAGGTCAAGATAAGACTTTCTTCAAAACCTTCAAAATTAGTATTTCATCCCTCATGTTTTATAGGACCTACTGTTGGATATGGATTTAGTTAAAATGAAGGTCTAAAATCCTATGTGTCATTAAAAAATAAATCTTGCACCTTCTATTGGAGATGCTCTGATTAGTTCAGAAAATTAATAATGACCAAAGATTTCTCCGTGTTTAACTCACACGAACGTGATCACCTTCCCCCTGGATACCTGGAGTATTAACTACATAACATTTACTTCTACGCATATGGGAGAAATTTTATCAATAAGAGTTTCACAGGTTTCCGGTCCAAAAAAAAGTTTCACAGGTTGTTCTTATTGATTTTTTTTTAAAGTTAGTGTCAGATCCAATAAAACCTAACATTATTTCTTGTTAGACTGAGATTGTACCACCGTGAGTTTAGTTATTTAACGGGGGAATTCATAGGCAGGTGCCAGGTGGTACATACATGCATGAGAAAAGAGCAAACTATGAGTATCGGCAACTTCAATATAGTTCCCACTTAAAAAAAAAACAACAAAGAAATTGGGTAACATAGGTTTTGGGTTTCTCGCACAACAGTGTCGAGTTTCATCTTATTGAATGAATTTATAGTGTTAACAATACAGGAAGTTACAGAGATCCAAATACATAACTAGTCAAGCAAATAAGTAGGGAGACTTAGCAAGTGGAGCTATAAAACAGGGAGACTAATTCTAGGTACATACGAATTCTAGATACATATTTAGTTACAACAAACAAGGCCCTGTACATGATATGACACTATACAAACATCTTTAATACCCCCTCAAGTTGGAGCGGGAGAGCCTGAACGGACGCTCAACTTGCCAACTAGACGAACAAATTGTTGAGCTCCTAATGGCTTGGTGAAAACGCCCGCGAGTTGATCGAAGATGGAAGATACTTTGGCAAAATCAACCCATTTATTAACTTCTCACGAACAAAGTAGCAATCAATTTCTATATGTTTCGATGCGTTCGTGAAAAAAGGGATTTTGAGCAATGTGAATTGCAACTGATTATCACAGGAGATGGTGATAGGTAAAGGACAAGGGATATTGAGGTCCTTGAAAAGATCACGTAACCATTGAAGTTCAGCCGTAAAACTGGCCATAGCACGATATTCAGCTTCAGCGGAAGAGCGAGCAACAGTGGGTTGTTTCTTTGATTTCCATGAAATAGGACTAGAACCTATGGAAACAAAACAGCCTGTAGTAGACCGATGAGTAAGTGGACATCCTGCCCAATCAATCCGTGTATCCATATAATAAGAGTACACTAGAAGAAGAAAGAAAAATGCCATGTCCAATGGTACCTTTGAGATAACGCAGGACACGGTGAGCAACGTCCAGATAAGTTGTACGTGGTCTGCGCATAAAGCCGAGTTAAGTAATTGACAACATATGTTATATCCGGGAAGAGTGACGGTGAGATATAAAAGCGGCCAATTAGACGGAAAAAAGAGCTTGGATCAGTTAAAGCTTTTCCATCTATATGAAGCAATTTAATATGCATATCCATGGGAAAAGATGAAACACGAGCTCTAGTTAGACCGGAGCCCTTAAGAATATCTAATACATATTTACGTTGGCATAGAAAAATACCTTTAGGAGATCGAGATACTTCAATTCCTAAAAAATATTGTAATCGACCAAGATCCTTAATGGAGAAATCGAAGCAAGAAGATACTTAAGGGGAACAAATGAAGGTATCATCCGTGCCGTGATAATGATACAAGAACAAAAATAGAGGTAGAACCTCGATGATATGTGAAAAGAAAATTATCACATAGAGATTTTGTAAAGCCTTGATAACAAAGCCGAGGAGAGTTTGGCAAACCACTGCCGAGAGGCTTGTTTAAGGCCATATAGAGATTTATTAAGTCGAAAAACTTTACACTCACCTTTACGAGCTAATCCATGAGGTATTTTCATGTAAATTTCTTCATCCAAATCGCCTAGGAGGAATGCATTGTTGACATCTAACTGATGAAGAGACCAACCTTTGATTGCCGCAATGGACAATAAAACAAGAATGATGACAAGCTTAGCTACGGTGCAAAAGTATCATAATCATCAATACCTTCTTGTTGAGTATAACCCTTCACAACAAGTCGAGCCTTGTAACGTTCAATTTCCATCATAATTAAAATTTATTTTGAAAACCCACTTGCATCCAATTGTCGTCTTACCATGTGGTAAATCAACCTCAATCCAAGTATTATTTTCTTGTAAGCAATTTCTTTGTCCATAGCTGCCGCCATTTAGGATATTGAATGGCTTGGGAAAATGATTTTGGCTCATCTATGAGAACAACAACAACCAAAAAGGCTTTATGAGTTGGATTGAAAGTATTAAATGATAGATAATCAGTCATTGGATGGATAGATATAGAGGGACAGGTTGTGGCAGCACAATGATAGTCCTTCAAGTATCCAAGCGGATTCCTGGAACGAATTGGCCTAGGATCCACAAACGTGGCTGAAGTCTTAGATGAATGAGATGAGATTACATTACGTGAAGAGTGTAATGATGGCGGTGCATGAGATACCACAAACTGATGTACGAAGTCGGCGGTGTCTCATTGAATGTTGTGTGGAAAACTCATCGAAGTAGGAAAAATACATGGAGTCAAGATGCATCGGAGGATTCTGAGTGGGAGAACCATGTGTAATTGGAGATAAGGTAGATGGGTCCTGAATGAGAGGACCACTTGGATCCATAGAGATTGGATGAGATGGAATCTCAGAATGAGAGAAATCCTGAGTGTCAGGATTGCCAGGTTTGGGAACGACGGATGTGAATGCCGGGAGAATACAGGTGAATATGAAGATGAAAAAATTGGATCGAAATCAATGTACTCAGATTGTTGAACAGGTACAGAGAAATTGGAATTGAGTTTGTTCACAGCATCCTGAAAAGGAAAAGTATTTTCATGAAATACAACATGCTGTTTTTAGGGTTCACACCGTTAGATTTGTATATGTTGAATGGAATAAAAAGTGAGGGTGCCACACTACAATTTAACCAATTAAAGTGGATATCAGAAGGAAAATGGAAACAATTACTCCCCTTTTACTCAAATGATACCGAAGGAAAGCCATAATCTAGACAGTTACACTCATTTGGATTAAGAGTGTCTGGATTGAAGGATTTTTTGACATGTTACCATGCCTGGGGGATAAACAGAGCTAAAACTTTTCCCGAACTTGAACGTATTTTTGTATTATGGATGTTAGGTCAAGTTTTTTTCCCCAATGGGAGCTCAGTGTCATTAATTGGTTTTCTGGAATCTTTAGAAGATTTAACTAAAGCGCCATATTATGATTAGGGTTCTGCAATTTTAGCTGAGCAATACATGTGCCTCAGTGATTGCTCAAGTAAGAAGACAGATAGCTTAAATGGATTTTGGGTCGTATTGAAGGTAAGAACTATTTATTAGATTTATTATCGAGTTGTCAAACTAGTGGTGAATGTACTAACAGATTAATTTTCATCAATGTTATTTTTCAATATTGGTGGTATAATTTTTTCACTGTCGGCGAACCTGATCTTCACGATAAACGATTAATTTTTCCAGTTGTGTACAAGTACAAAGCTGAGAATTGGATTCGTCAGATTAATGATGGTCAAAATATCGTTGTTATGCAAAGGATGCAATAACTGTGCAAAACTAGTGTCAACATTACGCCAATGTCGTATACAATAATTGATGAGTTCCATGAACCAACGGCACAAAACTTGCTACAATTGACCCTTAAACGACTTGTTTTTTACAATCCAGTTATTGGTCAGGGTATTTGGTCTTATGGAGAAAGACATCTGTTTTGCTACAAGGAAAAAGGTAAAAGCAATCAACCCCGTTTCCAACTTCATTAATTTCACATGATGATTGGATAAAGTTTATAAACAATGGACAACCTTGGGAAGAAGATGATGATTTGATCCAACAACCAGAAGATGACTATGATTATTTCAGTTGGTTTTAGAAGGTACATAAGCTAAATATTGCTATTCATCCAAAAAACTTAGGTAGTGTTGACTTTCCAGCAATAGGCAATTTTCCACTTACAGATATTCCATCCCAACCCCCACCACCGACTCCATGTACGTACCACGCGGTCAAATGGGGTCGTCAAATATGCCTCCTATACCTTGGGAAGTCAAGACTATATCACCACGTGGAGATGTTGTTACAGTTCCACTTACTAGTGAAGGTTTGCAGCAAAGCTATCCATACTATGGTGTGGTGACATCACAAGAAGAGTTTCAGGATCGGTGTAACAATTTTGATCTTTTTATAAATTAATTCCAGAATTTTCACTTGAGACAAATGCTTGCTTTGAGGGAGATTATGAGTTATAAATTGCCTGAGACTCCGTTAGCGTCAAGTTCTCAAATGCCTGGTTGAAGTCTTGGAAGTGGAAGTCGTGGAGGTCGTAAAAGTCGTCAACACACTCCATCGATGATGGAAGAGACTATGGTGGAGGAGACTCAGCCACCACCAACAACAACAAACATGGAGACTCCTATTGGTTTCATACCCCAAGGTCCTGTAATTACTCCTTGTGATGACGTAAATATGGATGTATTTAGGAGCTCCGTTATTTATACCCCAACAAGTTCAGCATTTCACCGATTTCAAGCACCTCCAATAGCTCTGGTACCATGTATCGTCAACGTAATTGCACTTTTGTTTAATAAATAATAATCTTCATTTAAATTTTTCTACGTAAGTTGAAATTGATAAGCTAGATTAAATTGGGGCAACACTTTTAAGATTTCATAACAACTTTCATATCGGAACTTCTCCCCGTTGTCAATAAGCCACTTTGCACGACATCTTTGAACAACCTCCAGCAGAGTTTCACCACTTTTCATGTTTCGAGCCTCTTCCCTTATCATACCAATATACTTTTTAACATTCTTAGAAATTATGGAGAACCGAGCACCCAACACCATCAAATCACGATTGTAGAGGTTCTTTGTTTCTTCTTCAAATTTCAGTAAAACCCTCTCCCAAAACGGAATTAGCCGTAATGCTCCGCCATCAATGATTGGTTGATTAGTGAATAAAACATAATTCCTACAGATGCATTCATCTTCTAACGTTCTAAAATTGCGCTGATGTGCCCATCTCCAACTATTTTCTCTTCCATTTCATTTTGCACACTAGCTCGAAGTGAAACTCTTTGATTTTTGGCCGCATGTTGTTCTTCTATGAATTGAGCCATAGACATGTTTTGAGCCATTGCTAAGAAAATAGGAAGAAGTTGTGAGTAAAATGGTAGAGGAATGTGGTATTTATAGGTGGGAAGATTTATGACCGTTGGATCAGATTCTACTTAGCGATGTAAACTAGACCGATCGGTCTTATAAGAGCCGCTGACGGTGTAAAGAACACCGAACGGTGTAGACTTGACCAAGCGGTCGAGTCTCGATCGCTCGGTGGGAACTTGACCTGGCCTAGCTAAGTGGCAAATTTGCCACTTAGCCAGACAATTTTGCCAATTTGCCAGCTCCATAGTGGGTGCATAAATGGCAAACGTGAAGGTTTGCCACACCCATAGTAACCGGCCTGAGAACCGAATTCCCTTTAATGGAAACCCTAAAATAAAAAAAAAAAATAGATAATGGCATAAAGTGTATATACAGTATTTCTTTCAAAAGTTATTTTTATTCATACTTGCGATAAAAAGATTTATTAACTTTTGGATTGATATTTGATTAACATAAGAATCAAATACATCAAGAATGAAACAATAACTAATAACACCTAAGATTTGAAAATTAACTAATAACCAAATAAACGCTTAGTATTCTATTATTTTATATAAGAAAACATCTTGTGATACGAATACTTCTTGCCTTCTTCACTTTTACCATCACCATAATATCCACCATCTTGACGAATGCTCCAGACACAATTATCTTCGCAACGGTTTCTCCAATCTCTATCTGCTTCGTAAGCAGTAAACTGTTGTTTGTGTCGGTATCCGTCTCCAGGTTTAGGTCCATCAGCAGCATACCAACTTGAGGCGCAATCAAATTTAGTTGTCCTGCTCCAGTTAACCCCAAATTTCCATTGGAAGTTTTGTCCATAGTATAGCATATGCTCACCCAGATCATCTTCAGTGGACCAGCAATGGATTTTTAAAGCTACTTTAAGTTTCGGATCTATATCATTTTGCACTGTGACAACCTTTGTGTGTGCAAAAATACCCAAAATAGACCCATCAACTGAACGTGCACAAAAACAAGCAAGTGTGAAGAAGAGAAACCCTAAACCTAAAAATGATGGTTTTGACATCATGATTATATTGGGAGGAAGAAGCAGCCTTGAAAACTCGATAACTTTTTATGATTTCTTGATGGTGCTTTATAGTGCCAGGAATTTAAGTCAAAAGATTTCATGAATATTACAAATTAGGAGATAAATGTTATAAGAGGTGTGGTATGACAACATGTTCCTTAATTAGAACCTGATTTATGTAAAATTGGTTGTACCAAAATTTTGTTACTATGTTGAAAAAATTAAAATATTTTTGGCTTTCTTTTCATGTGAATTACTAACTTTTTATATTTGCAGCCAATTTTAAAATAAATATCTGAAAATATATGAAAATACGGCCGAAATTGGCAAGAAATATCATTCTTGTGAATCTATCAGTAGTTCACCCAATGTAATAGTTTCATAGGGCTTCCCAAAAGACCGCATACTCTGATCTGACAGTGATAGTTGTGCCGATACTTCTTGCATAGTTGGCCGAGTACGAGGATCGGTACATAAGCATGAAAATCCAACCTGCACAAAATACATTATTTGTTTTTTCACCAAATCGCCTGGTGCTTCATTGCACTTGTCCAAGATGTCTTTCAACCTTATATCTTGTCTCACTATATTAGAAGCCGAAGACGACACTAGGTGGGCAGGAGGGAGTAATGCAATGACATCGGATGGATGCCTCCCCATTAGTACTTCTAACATGACCACACCAAAGCTATAAACATCGCACTTCTCCGTCACTTTCATCGTATAGGCAAGCTCTGTGGCAATATGCTAGTGGTTAATAATAGGGAACAAGAAAAAAAAATTGATAGCAAATGACAAACAAAATTTGCTAAGATGTACCTGGAGCGACATATCCATATGTTCCTGCAAGTGAAGTCCAATTGGATGAATCTGGCTTCAAAATCCTCGCAGTACCGAAATCAGAAATACGTGCGTCGTAATCTGAATCCAACAAAACATTGTTGCTGGATATGTCCCTGTGAACTATGGCTGGTGTGCAGTCATGGTGCATGTAAGAAAGTGCATCAGCCATTCCCTTTATGAATTTTATCCTCTTTGCCCAATCAAACTCCGCTGCTCGTTCTCCGTCAGATAATATACTTTTCAAGCTTCCCCTTTCTATAAACTCATACACCAAAAATGAGATTCCTCGTTCTAGATTAGAACAGTAACCAAACAGTTTCACGATGTTCCGGTGACGAGTTTCTGTCAAGGCGTGCACTTCGCTTTCAAATGCCTTGAGATCGACTATTTCAGAATCTTCCCTTGACGAGTGAAATTTCTTCACAGCAACAACTTGACCTGTCGATAACTCTGCCTTGTAAACACTCCCATACCCTCCGGTTCCGATGCAATATTTGGTATCAAAATTCTCTGTTGCATCAAGTATATCTTCAAACACTAGTTTCCCATCAAAATTCCATACCGAGAATAAATTTCTCCCGGTATTCGTAGCTTTAGATTCATCTTGATGTTCGACATTTCTTCCTAATCTTTTTCGGAAACGAAAAAGAACGGCAAGAACTACAAAGAAAATGAACAATAAACCGAACAATGGAACTAGAAATCTCACGCTTGCAAATTTATCAGAGTTGGCCGTTTTTCTTCCGTTCGTACTCGAGGAACTACATGGTCTCAGACCTCCAGAGTGATTACCACATAAACCTCGATTGCTCCTCAATGCATCAAATGAAGCATCCGTAAAAGCCTTTATGTTTGGAATAGGACCGCTTAATTCGTTATACGAAATATCAACAACGGTCAAGCTAAGCATTTCACTAAAAGAGTTAGGAACTGAACCCGAAAGCTTGTTATGAGATAGATTTAGCTCTACCAACTTGTTTAGTTTTCCGAGATCGGATGGTATCTCTCCTGCAAGTTCATTTTGACTGAGATCCAATTTATACTGTAATGAATCCAAGTTTCCAATCTGAGATGGAATGTGTCCATTGAAACCGTTTCTACTCAAATTCAAAGAAATCAAATTTGAACACTCTCCGAGTTGTCTGGGTATCGGTCCGGCGAGCTTGTTATCTGACATGTCAAGATATTGCATGGAAGGTAACGCACCAAATGTCGAGTTACATAAAGAAAAAGGGATTGGACCAATGAGATTGTTTTTTTGTACTGCAAAGTCTGCGAGAGAACTTAGCCTTCCGATTTCTCGAGGAATGACACCAGAGAGTTGATTTTGAAAGAGATATAAAATGGTTAAGTTGCGCAGATTACATATAGAAGTTGGGATTGGACCAGCTAGATTGTTTGTGGCCAACTCAAGATCAGATAGAGACCTCAAGTTTCCAATCTCGTCAGGAATGGTACCAGAAAGTTGATTGTCATACATACGTAGAGCTGTTAAGTCAGACAATTTGCATAAAGAAATAGGTATTGGACCGGTGACATTGTTTGTGGACAATTCTAAGATAGTAAGAGAACTTAGCCTTCCGATTTCTTGAGGAATTGGACCTGAAAGTTTATTTTCAATAAGGGAAAGTAAATTTAAGTTGCTCAGATTGCATAAAGAATTTGGGATATGGCCAGTGAGATTGTTTGTGGACAGTATAAGTTCCGTAAGAGACCGTAGCCTTCCGATTTCTTGTGGGATGGTACCGGAGAGTTGATTATCATTAAGGTATAGAATGTTTAGGTTGCTGAGATTACATATTGAAGTAGGGATGGGACCAACGAGATTGTTTGTGTACAATGCAATGTTCTCCAGAGACCTTAGCTTTCCGAGTTCCTGAGGAATGGTGCCAGAAAACTTGTTTTCAAAAAGGTATAGACTGTTGAGGTTGGTCAGATTACATAATGAAGCAGGTAATGAACCGGTGAAGTTGTTTGTTGCCAGTTCAAACTCGGCAAGAGACGTTAGCCTTCCTATATCTGGAGGAATGGTACCGGAAAATTGATTGTTGTTAATGGATAAAGTGTTTAGGTTGCTCAGACTGCATATTGAAGTAGGGATTGGACCAGTAAAATGGTTGTCAGTCAGTTGGAAGTCAGTAAGAGACCTTATCCGTCCGATACATCGAGGAATGTTACCGGAAAATTGATTGTTTGTAAGGTATAAAGTTTCTAAGCTGGTCAGATTGCACAAAGAAGTTGGAATTGGACCAATGAGTTTGTTTGAATCCCATTCAAGATGAATAAGAGACGTTAGCCTTCCGATTTCGCGAGGAATCATGCCCGTAAGCTGATTTTCGTATAAGAGTAGATCGGTTAGGTTGCTCAAATTACACAAAGAAGCAGGGACTGAACCGATAATTTGATTATAACCAATATTTAACCCAAGCAAACTTGTAACAGAGCCTATTTCCGGCGGAATGTATCCAGAAAAATTATTGTAAGAGAGATCAAGATAAGCCAGTTCCGAAAGGTGGACTATCTGAAAAGGGATGTATCCGGAAAATGTGTTGTTGCGCAAGTTGATACTAAATAAGTTGGCGAAAGATGAAAAATTAAAACTACGGAGTGTACCTTGTAAACCCAGACCTTTTAGTTTCAATTCCGCGACGTTTCCCTGGCTGTTACAAGTGATTCCGTACCACTTGCACGGGCTCGTTGTTCTCGCAGTAGAGTTCATCTTCCAGGAATTGAGAAAAGAGTGAGATATGTTAAGAGTTGATTTCCATCTCAAGAGAGATGCTACTTCTTCTTCTACTACTACCACTCGTAACTGTTTTTTGCGAGTTAACGTAGAAGATGAATTAGAGGAAACAACATTAGCTACGTAAAATGAAACCAGCAGTAATACCACCATTAATGAAGTAGCACTAGTAAATTTTACTACTGACAACATTTTTTAGAGATGACTTTGAGTTGTGAACATGGTATTCCAAGTTTTGTTTTTCTTTATAGTGCTTCCAATCCTTCAACCATGGTGCGTTACAAAAGTCTTTGAGAATGCTACGGGACTTGCCTAATTTCTACGTTTGTTGGAAAAAAGTGAGTGGACCACTGAGAGATTCTCAATTATTTGACTTATACAGTGTAAACACACAGTGATATGAAAGAAAATGTTATACATTGAGTGTGATACTTGAGTGGTGGTGGTGCCGACCTCGTCAGATCAGTACTTGTGATGCATTTGTGGGAAAACTTTAGGTTAAGCTCAAGGCCTGGACATACCGACCTAAATTAAATGACCGGGTTCATTCAGCTCTCTAGACTGAAGTCCAGTCGTCGTTTCTTCAATAACCCGACACCAACCAAGTGGAAACCACTGTTCAATTGTGGAAGCGCTTTTTCATTGACCTGATAAGAGTTAACAAGTGGTTCCAAGAACCAAGTGGTTCCAAGAACTGATAAGAGTTAACAAGTTCGGTGGATTTACCCATTTCATTTAAGAAAAAAACACCAAACTGCCCACGCTACCTTGCAATGAAACGACTCCCGCTTGTACACATAGATAACAATGATTTACCCACTCTTCATGCCATTCTCTTCTACACATTAAGTCCTGCGTAGAAATTTTTTCATAACTTGCAGCCCACATAAAAAAAGTTGCTTTTGTTGGCCAATTACACGACTAAATCCTCTTTTTAGGGATAAATCTTGGTGGATGAGGAGCTGATTTGTGGAGCCAATTGTAACACGACTTTACTGAAAAATTCCATTAGCTTTTTCACCCAACCAAATTCTCTTATCCGACTCCATTGTAGTTCTATTAGATTGAAAGTTGTCAAGTAAAAGGAGTAAAGAAGTTAATTCTGCAATGACCCCATCATAAACTCTTCTAGAAATATCTAAATTCCAACTAGCCATGCTACTTTCAAAAACTCTAACCTCTACAACCACTGCGCTTTTCGATCCTGAAATTGCATAAGTTGCTGGAAATTGAATTCTCAAAGGAATATTGAGATCCATCTATCACTCCAAAAAGTAGTGTGGTTTCCATCACCTACCTGCATCATGCAATTGGACTTAAAGTCCTCATATTTTTTTCTTTGTTTTACTATACTTTTGTGAATTTATTGAATTCACACAACTTTTCTTTGTTGCACGCGTTAAATAACAAAGGCTTCAATGGACAAAGAACAAGAAATTGTGAGTAAGCTTGAAGAAGATACGTCAAAACCAACTGGGAGCAGCAGTTCTTCATCCTCCCCTCCAAGTTTTCCTCGTGTTACTCCAGCAGGTATATCTGACAAGAAAATCTAGCTATTGCCACACCATAAAATTAATTGTTGTAAAATGAAACTTTTGCCACACAACTGTAGCAACAATATGAAAAGAGTGTGGCAAAAAAGTATAATCTCTTGCTGCAACAATAAAGATTGGGTGCAACAATAGACTTCTTGCTACATAGGTTATCGCGACACCATAACCATTGGGTGTTGCAACATATAAAGTTTCTTGTAGTTGTGAGAAATCTCACAACTACACCCTTAGTAAAATCTATGAAACAATCTAAGAAACCATATTGAAATCTCAAGAACTTTTATTAAAATCTTAGAACAAGTACAAAGATATGAGAAAACCCTAACTTGGGGAGCAAATAACTTTCTCTCTCCTAAATATCTTCTCTAAACTCACCAAAAAGATCTCTCTCCTCTACAAGGGCACTCGGCTCCTTATATAGGAGTTTACATAGTGGAAGATGGCTAATAAAGCCCCTAATTTCGGATCTGACGCGCGTCAATGACGCATAGACTTTATCATTACTACACGGTTTCTTCATTGCCACGTAGATCTTCATACCTTTTTGTGATCTGGTGACGTCAATCATCTGGTTCGTCATCTTAGATATGTTGTGTGCGTTCGTGTTGGCTTACTACCAAAGGATTCACTTCGCATGCTTAATGAGTGTGCGGTATTTTGTACCCACATTTTGCCTCTTCTCATATCATTCTTTTGGTAGAGAGAGGGGTATGAGAAACTTTAGTTCATTGTTTTGCCGCACCAGTTCATCTTTTCGTATTCTTTCCGACCGACATGTTTCCGTGATTTCGGCTTAACCGTCTACACGTGTTGACTTTCTTCCTTTTCAACCGACACGTCTTGATTTAACCGGTTATCTCTTTTCCATATTTATTGACTAAGGTGAGGAGAGATAATTTTTTTCTCTTCTTTATTTTCCTTCTTCTCTACAAATCTTCTTCATCCCAAAGTCTTCATCCTTCATCCTTTTAGAGATTTTTTCGGTGATGTTCTTCTTTAAACCTTATGGATTCTCATTCAAGGTTAGTGTATCATTGTTTTGTTTTTATATATTTTGAATTTTTAACTACCATTGTTTATCTGCTATTGTTTTCCTTATTCCCATTCTGGTTTCGTTGCAACAAGAGTTCTTTCTCCAGTAATATCCATATTAGTGTTCCAAACCCTAAATCTTCTTCGAGCTTTAAAGATGATGAATCTCGCAAGAGGAAGCCTTCACATAACAAGGTAGTAAGAAATACTTTCTTTTCTTTAAAAAAATATTGTTGCCTCTGTTTATTATCTGCGTTGTTCTTTGAAGGATGCTGGGAGCGAAATTAATGGCGAGAAGAAGAAGGTTAAGAAAGTTCACCAAGTCCCCACGATCAATACTTCTCTTGTCATCACAGAGCTTACCTATAAACCTCATCCTGAACAACATGCCCCTCCTAATGTCATTATTGACGCTCCCTCAGAGGGTGTCGTTGCCTCATCTTTTTTGGATGCCTCTGCGTCTTCAAAGTAAACCCCTGCTTCTGAGGAAGCCGCTTTGGTAGATCATGTTGTTATCTCTTCTTTTGACAAGGTGACCGCACCAGTAGTGGATACTAGCATTTCCAACTTTGTGAATATTCCTGGCTCAGCGAATATTCCCGCATCAATGAGAGATACAGCCGCTCCAGTTTCAAAGGATATCGCTTCTTCTGTGATTACTCCTTCTCCTTATAAGGTTACCTCTTCCTCTTTGGAGGCTTCCTCTGCTGGTAAGGGGGTCCTTGAAGGAGTAGACTCTGCTAACCAGACCTTATCGGATATCATTAATGCCACTCGCTCATCCATTAATCATCCTGCTAAACTTCGCATTTGTGATGCTTTAGCCAATCTGTTATGTGACTCTCCACCAGATAAATCAACTAGGTGCAAAATCTTCTCACAGCTGGATCCAAGCGTCAATCTTGCTTTTGATCTCTTGGTGTGTACTCTTTCACTTACACGTTTCTATTCACGCAATTTTATCGCGTCTTTATGTTTGTTTTATTTCTTCCTTAGGAATCTCGTCGCCGCCTGGTCCAAACTGAGGGATTCTTTAAATCTATTAGTACCATACTAGAGCTTTCTCGTCAGAATACCACGTTAAAGGGGGAACTCCAAGCTGAATTTCTTGCATCTGAAAATCTTCACAACAAGAATCAAGAACTCAAAGGTGTGTGTATCTTCCTTTTGTTAATCATTTAAAAGAGATTTGTACTTGAGTTCATATTTTGAGTTTCTTCCTGCGTATGTTAAGACTTAAATCCGAAGCGCGTTATGAAGAGATTTAATTAGCTATCAATTTTCCATTGAAGACACTCGCGCGGATAATGAGAGATTGCAGAGCCAAATAAACCAATTCATTAATAACCATTCAAACTCATTTGATAAGATTGAGAATCTAAAAAATGAGAATCTTTGTTTAGCTAATCAAAATGAATTTCTGGGCTCCCAAGTATCCCATCTTTCTGGATTGTTAAATAACGCTGATTTAAGACATCAAACTCTATCAGATGAAAATCAGGTCTTGGCCGCTGATAAGCGGTCTTTTTAAAGAAAGAGGCGATGTTTACGCGCCAATATCTTATTCTCTAGAAGATTTGTAATGATCAAGAGGAATCTCTTCGCATGTTGAGAAGTCAGCATGATGAGTCTATGAAGAAATTAGTCTTGGAGAATGAAAAGATCATCCAGAGCAAGATAAATTTGACCGTGAAAATGAATAAACTTCAAGAATAATATACACAGCTAAAGGGGTCTCATGACATCCTGATGAAGGAAAATGCTTCTCTTTCTCAAGATGAAAAGAAGATTCGATCCCGTCCCCAAGGTTTAATTGGTGATGATTTTGATAAGGTTATGGAGGATATGAAAAGTAGTGGTCTCGCTTTATCTCAATGCCTCATTTCTCAGAGGGAAGGTAGTCACATTGAGCTGACTGCCTCAGTTCACTTGTGTTTTTTAATTGCTTATATCCTGCAGCTGCGAAATTGTCTCCATGCTAATAATTTGATGTCTTTTTTACGGAATCTGACAGGTTGTATCAATCTACCATCTCCAAGTTGAGGTCTGATCTGGCCAAGGCTCTTAGAGAATGCAAGAAACTTTCAGTAGCACTTTCCTCTTCCCGAGATAGGGCAAATATGAGGTGTTCGTATCTTGAAAGCTTGATTGGGGTTTCCATAGAGAACACTAAGAAGAGTGTTGCACGAGAAGCTCATGTTAAGGATCAAACTCTCGCAGACCGAGTTTGTCTCAATAACTCACTTCCTCTGTTAGATGTGGAACCTCTCAATGTAGATGAAGATGAGAAGCTTCCTGAGCCTGACAGTGACTACTATTACGAGAGCGATGATGATGAAAGTGGATAGGGTAAAGGCGGAGAAACTCTCCTTATAGAGGATCAACCTGAAAAGGATGGATCTGGTGGTTTTCTTCCCAAGGATCCAAACCCTCATGTTAATCCCAACACTGAGGTTGATGTTGAAGTATCTGCACCAAATCAAGACGCGCCTTCAAATGATGGTTAGTTTCTCTTTTTCTCCAGTCTTTTGAGTGTCTAAATATGGATTTTGGCTTTGTATTTTTGAAGTACACTTCTGTTTCTGCTACTTTTGTATAAGATTGTCTCTAATTAAGGAGAATAATACCTCTCTTATGTTATTCCCATACTTGCCTCTATTATTCGCCTTGTTTTAGATATATTTTATTCCCTCATTGTGCGGTTATATCCATGCGTCACTTAATCTTTAAGGTTTTATGTCTTTCGTTGCTTCTTTGTGCGTTACTTTCAAGTTTCTTCCTTGCAAAATAGAAATCGTTATATTTTGAAATAATCTTAGGGTTTATATTGAGGTTTTATTGAGCCCCCTAGTTAGAGGTCTTATCATCCTCGCCCTTATCTTTGTCTTAGGATATTATTGTGCGCCAAAATCGCAAGCGGTCATTACCCTTTCAAGTAATGACCCATTGATCTTGCCTTATAATTTCTTGTATTTTTGCCTCTGTAGGATGTATTGATACGTTAATACGACAAGTTTTATTACTCCCGTGAGTAAAAGCTTCATGATATTAACGTCTTTGACACAATTCAGCTCCCTAATGGAGGGTGTCGTCCTTATATTCCCCTTGAATACCCCTTCAAAGAAGATTACCCCTACCGGGTTAGGGTGGGCTCTTCCCATCCTGTGATGCAACAATCAGTTGTGTTCGCGGCCTCTTATCCCTCCGCCGATATGGCTTATGGTTACGAGACCGCACCCTAAGTGGGGTTTCTTGAGGACCTAGTGCATCATAGTCAGGACTTGCCAAGAGCATCCAGGTACGCTCCAGATGCCCCAGGCACTCTTGAATTAACCGTGTACCTCGGCGCCCTGATTGAGTTTTTGCATTCCTTAGGAGAGAACTTCTTCCCTTAGTCTTTTGACTAAGGCACTCTGCTGGATGGGCTTTTATTTCACCCAAAATCTCCATGACTAAGGCTTCAGGGTCGGTGTAGCTTTCACCCGAGTCATGCTAACTAGGTTTTCCTCAATTATGACACGTGTTAGGTCTTATTATTTTATATTGTTGTTATGCGAACTAGGGTCCACGCCACAATTGGATGCCTAACCTCCCTAGTTAGAGGTTTTACTTCTGATGCCTTCTATTAAGGTCTTATTTTAAAGTCTTATTTTTGCCTTTTTTTATATGATTTTTTTTTTATATATATAAAAAAGAAAAAAATTTCATTTTCATTCATACGCTTGATTGGTACAACTCTGATGTCTTCTTTCTTCATTTATTCACTTACATAATAACTACTTAGAGCCAAAGGACCGCATGACTTGTTCAACTTTGTCCGCCTTTGTGCATTATAAAGTTCACTCGCGAATTAATTTCTCCCGATGTATGATAACTGTTGCATGACTTACTTTATTTAGATATATTTTATTCCATGGGTGTTCAAGCCTACGCCCCGTGTTTCTCCCTTCAGAATCCATTAATTCATACGCTTCATTTCCAACAACTTTTTGATTATATAAGGTTCATCCCATGTATTCTCTAGTTTTCCATCACCTCCTTTCTGATAGGGCGGTATTTCTCTTAAAACTAGTTCTCCTAGTTGGAATTCCCTTTCTTTGACACGCTTGTTATACTCTCTGGCTAATCTTTTGTGGTAATTCTCCATATGTTGCAGAGAAATGTCTCTACTTTCTTCTAGATCATCAAGGTTTGTTAAGATCAAGTCTGTATTCAGATTCTTTTACCATGCTTCTTTCTTTGTTATGGGAATGATAACTTAAGTTGGTAACACCTCCTATACTCCATATATTAGAGAGAAGGGTGACATTCCTATAGCTTCTCTCCGCGTTGTTTTGTACGCCCATACTGCATTATGTACTTGTTCACACCATCCTTTATTGTGTCCCTCCAGTTTTTTCTCCAATATGTCCACAATTGTTTTATTGGTTTCCTCTGCCTGTCCATTACTCAGCGGATATGGAGGAGTTGATTTTCCGCTTTGGATCTTGAATGCGTTAAGCAACATTTCTATGTTTTCGCCCTCAAATTGCTTTCCATTATCAGAGACTAATTGCACGGGGATTCCAAATCTACAAATTATATTCTCAAATATGAAAGTGAATACATCTCGATCTCGAATATGTTGGACTGCTTTCACATCCGCCCATTTCGTAAAGTAATCTGTTACGACTACTAAATATCTAGTCTGCCCCGTTCCTGGTATAAATGGACCTACAATGTCTAGGCCCCATTTTTCAAATGGCCACACACTTGTTGATGAGTTTAGCGCCGCTCCAGGTGCATGCATTCTTTTCCCGTGATGTTATCATTCTTCGCATCGCCTTGATACCTCTTTCGCATCCTCATGCATGTAAGGCCAATAGTACCCTTGCATCTTTGTTTTGTAAGCTAAAGATCTTCCTCCACTATGGTTCCCTGCGTCTCCATAGTGTATTTCCTTCAAGATTTCCATTCCTTCCTTTCGCGTTAAACATCTGAGTGGTGGTCCAAGGAAAGACTTTCGATAGAGTAAACCTTCTCTTAGTTCGTAATTTTTCGTATGGCTCTTCAACTTGTGCGCCTCTAACCTGTTTCTTGGGACATCTTCCTTCTCCAGATATAGGTGTAGCTGGATTCTCCAATCTACCTCTTTATCTTCTTGTTTTTATTCTGCTTCTTCTACTATCATAACATCTGCGACTTCTTCTTCTTTTTGAATGGAGGGGATGGAAAGCGTCTCTATATTTAGATACCTTGTTGTAGGATCCACTAACATAGAAGAAATGAATGCAAGTGCGTCTGCGAATCGGTTATCTTTCCTGCATATATGCCTCCAACTTATGTTTTCAATTTTTGCTGAGAGCTCTTCAACGAGTTGCTTGTATTTTTATAAAGATGGCTCATTTGTACAATACATCCCTTTTATTTGGCGTATTACCAACTGTGAATCACTAGTTATTCTAGAATTCTCTAACTTCATTTCAATTGCCAGCTGTAACGTAAGCCGCTACAGACACTAGCCTACTAGCAATTAACTTCGGACTGGACTGTAGTTGAACCCTAATCAATCTCACACTGATTCAAGGTACAGTTGCGCTCCTTACGTCTCTGATCCTAGCAGGATGCTAAGCACTTTATTACCTTAGTTGATCTCACCCACAACCAAGAGTTGCTACGACCCAAAGTCGAAGACATGATAGACAAATTTGTCTCACACAGAAAAGTCTACAGGATTGAATAAATTTATCTCCCAAAGAAATACCCAAGAGTTTTTGTTCCGTCTTTTGATAAATCAAGGTGAACAGGAACCAATCGATAACCCGGACTTATATTCCCGAAGAACAACCTAGAATTATCAATCACCACACAATAATCTTAATCGACTAGCGAAAGAAGATATTGTGGAATCACAAACAATGAGACAAAGTGTTTCTGATTACTTTTCTATCTTGCCTATTAAAGATATAAATTCTCGAGCCAATTATTCCAATTGTACTCAACTTGATAGAAACAACAAGATCAGATCACGCAACTACAAAGATAATAGTTGGGTTTGGCTTCACAATCCCAATGAAGTCTTTAAGTCGTTAACCTACAGGGTCTCGAGAAGAAACCTAAGGTAAAAGGAGAATCGACTCTAGTTATGCAACTAGTAACCTACATGAGGTATGGGGATTATGTTTCCTAGTTTCTAGAGTTCTCCTTTATATAGTTTTCAAATCAGGGTTTGAAATCTAAGTTACCTTGGTATCAAAGCATTCAATATTCACAGTAAGATGAAAAACCTGATTCTCCCAAGCTAATATATTTCAACTGTTAGATCGAACTTAGCTTGTTTCACACAAATGAAATGTACCCTCATTTAGGTTTATGTAACCGTACCTAAACATGTACACCATGTTGGTTCACAAATAGTACCGAGGTTAGACATATGATTACTCTCATATCAACCATATTCATCCTAAACATAACTAGTTCAAATGACTCAAATGAAACTAGTTAAAGAGTTGTCCAATTGCTATATTCTCATGGATTATACAAGAACACAATTGAAGCAAAATCGGTTTGACTCACTCGAATCGATACATGAAAATTATAGCCACGGTTTGCAAAGATTGCATTCCTTATTGATAAATGTTTAGGTTCACATATAACCGATTTTATAAAAGTAACACACTTAAGTATGCGTAAGGGTATGCGTACTTAAGTAACCTTGATTTGAGTTTGTTTTAGTTTTCAAACTTAGCACCAATTCACGAACGTGAACTTTCACCCGATGCGCACGGCACGCGCACTTTAGGTAAACGAATGAGTTTGGTTTTGGTTTTCAAACTCAGAGAAATTCACTGACGTGAACTTCGTCCATTTGCGGGGTACGCATTCTTACCATCTCCTACAACCTTTTTGTATGCATACTTTTTGGCTCTCGGTTTTGGACTTATACAAAGAAATGTGCGAACACACTATGCTTATATCCAAAGATGATTAAAAGATTCTAAACTCTTTATTTCAATCATTGAAACATTCTTCTATAATGATAATAGCCTTTTTCACACACTATTAGCATCAAAGCAATTTTCAAGATATTGAAATAATCATTATCGAAACATTCCAAGCCTATATCAAATGATTGTATCACACAAACCATGTAAGATGAACTTGGTCAAAGGAAAGCTTACTAACAAATATTTCGAGAAATATGTAAGCGAGAGATATACTCAAATTCAAATCTCAAATGTGTATAGAGAAAACTATATCTTAACACGACTTATGTCTCAATATAGGAGATAGTAGAAATAAATTTTCCAAGTGATATATGAGTTCAAGTCTCCACATACCTTTTGTCGAAGAAGTTCTACAAGCTCCCCTTAGTAGTTTTTCGTCTTCAAATGATGAACTCTGTGAAATCTAAGATCAACTACACTATATATATGTCCTAGTCCGAGATATCTGTAAATAGGCTAGAAATCAAGACTTATAGTTTTGATCACTAACATTGACAAACATGCTTGAGATAGCAACGCATGCGAGTTTGACCGAGCAGTACTCTAACAGGTTTCATTATTGGTAGACGCGAACTCGAACCTAAATGAGTAAGCCATCCTTGCTCTTTTTGGTGAAATGACTACTATTCCAATTCTATTTCCCTCTCCATTTGATGATCCATCTATGAATATTTCCCATCTGTTTGTATTACGCTCCGTTAATAAATCACTTGGATCTCCTTGCTCTTCATCCATGTCCATCATCTCTTCTACATTTTTGTCTTCTTCTAATGGAAATTTTGCCAAGAAATCCGCGATGACCTGTGATTTAGGTGAAGATAGTGTCTCGTACTTGATTCCAAAGTGCCTTAATTGTGTGTTCCATCTTTCTATTCTTCCTGATCTACAGATTCAATTGGCACTTTCGTCAATAATTTAATATTGTGAACTTGAAAGTAAATACGGAGCTTTTGGGATGCATAGACCAATGCAAAGATAAGCTTCTCAATCTTTGAGTAATTTTTCTCTGCGGCATTGTAGGTTTTGCTTATGTAGTATATTGGCTTTGCAACTCCTTGATCCAAGCGAAGCAATACAACACTTAATGCTTGTGGTGTTGACACTAAGTATATTAATAATTCTTCTCATGGCTCCGCTTTCTGAAAAATAGATAAATTCATTAAATAGTTCTTAATGCTCTGCAGCACTTTCTCGCACTCTTCTGTACATTCGAATTTGGTCCCCTTCTTTAAGATGTTGAAAAAGTGTTTGCACTTGTCTGATGAGCGCGAAATGAACCGCCTAATGAGGCTAGTATCCCATTTAATTTATGCACGTCTTTTACAGTTGAGGGTGATGGCATGTCACGAACCGCTTGTACCTTTTCTGGATCGACTTATATTCCGTCCTTTGATACAATGTAACCTAAAAATTTCCCTGATGCTACTCCAAAGATACATTATGTTGGGTTTATCTTCATCTTAAATTTCCGCATATGTTCAAATATCTCTCTCAAGTTTTCAACGTGATTCTTCGCCTTTTTACTCTTCACCAGCATGTCATCTACATAGACTTCTAACGTTGTATGCACCCATTTCGCAAATAGCTTTTCTACCATTCTTTGATAAGTCGCACCTGCATTTTTTAAACCAAAAGGCATTCGAGTATAACAATATAATCCTCTTGGCTCAAAGAAAGCCATGTGTTCTTCTCTTCCGCCAATGGGATCTGATTGTACCCTGAATATCCATCCATTAGTGATAATCTTTCGTTTTTTGCTGCTGCTTCTACCATTTGCGGTATATCTGGGAGTGGAAAGCTGTTCTTTGGGCACGCTTTATTTAGGTCACTGAAGTCGATGCAGATCCGTATTCCCTTATTTTTCTTTGGAACTACCACCATGTTCTGCGTACTTTGCTGGTCTGATTATTCCTGCATCCCAACATTTTCTGCAACTCTGCCTCTATTTGAGGATGATATGTAGTAGTTAAATTCCATATCCTTTGCTTGAATGGCCTTGCGCTCTTGTTGATATCTAACCTGTGATATGCAACATGAGGGTCTATGCCTGGCATTTCGTCCATGCTCCATGCGAAAACGTCTTTATATTCCCGCAGGAGATTTATTGTCCTTTTTTCTTCTTCTTTGTCCATCTTTTTTCCAATCTTTAATATCTTTGGTTCTTCTTATGTCCCTACGTTGATGTCTTTCGTTGGTTCTGCTGCAGTGAAATTCGCCTTTAGTTCTCCTAGCGGTGATGGTTTTTTTATTTTGTGCGTCGTTTCGCCTTCTTTATCACGAATCTCGCTTGGTATTCCTTTCCCTTATTGTGCTCTTATCATGTATATTCTTAGTTCTTCTTCTTTCTTTGATTCTCTTGCCTATCTCCACCTATCTTTTCGCTTCTTAGTGCGTCCTTCGTAATTCTTTACATCTATTTGACTGCAGACTTTCGCACTCCTAGTATCTCCTTTGATTTCGCCCATTCCACTTGGTATTGGGAAACGCACGCATTGATGAAGAGTTTACGCTACTCCTTTTATCGCATGCACCCATGATCGTCCCAATAGCATATTGTATGGTGATTATACGTCCACTACGCATAAGGTTATCTGCGTTTCTATTTCTCCCAATGTTATTCGCATGGTTATCTCGCCTTTTGATTTTGTTGTCGTATTATTAAAACCATGAATGTTGTATCACCCTCCTGAATGCGCGGTAAAATAAAATATCTACCGAACTACCCGTGTCTACTAAGGTTCTATGTATCACCCATTCTTCTGATGCTTTCGCGCTTTCATTTCTTTCTTTTCGCTATGCAGTTATTGTTACCACCAGGGATCTGTTCGCCTTAAATTTTCTTCTAGTATCTCATCTGCTGCGAATGTTATCTTCTGCTTTTCCCACTCCTTCAAGGGAAATATTTTTTCCACCGTCATGATCTTCCTTCCTTCAAAGTCGCGCTTGTGTATTTTTCCTGTGATTCCTGCATGAAAATCATTGATAACCGTTTTTGCTATTGAGTTACATTATATACCTCCTGCTTCCTTTTATTGCTCTGATGATATGATCCTTATTGCTTCCATTTGTCCTCTTTGTGTTTTAACATCTGCCTTTCTTCTATAATTGTTCTTTTGTTGGATCCGTTCTTGGATTTTTCTAGATTTGTAATTTCTTTCATCCATATGTACGCGGAATCAACAATTTCACCTCTTCTTCTACTTGTTATTTTTCTTAAAACAATATCTTCTCTTGACGAACTAAAGAACCGAAATTGTTATGAATGAAAATCACTTTTTGAGATGGAAACTTTTGGTTTGTTTTTATAAATATAAATTTTTAAAACTCTTAAAGATTGATAGTAATACGAAGAAAAACAATTAATAATTTTGTGTGTATTTTGATGAAACCAGTTTTGAAATTTGGGGTTTTTCTATCAAGTTTTAAAATTTTGGGGTTTTTGTATCAATTTTATTGAAGATGGAGTTTTATTGGATCCCAACATTTGAACGGGGTTTTTTTACCACAAGTTTGGTCACCTTGGGTTTTTATGACTAATTCTGTTTTTATTTTCGAAATAATTTCACCAGGCAAGGTATATCATCCGAGCTAATTTCTAGCGCCAAAATGTAGTTGCGAGAAATCTCACAACTACACCCTTAGTAAAATCTATGAAACAATCTAAGAGATCATAATGAAAATCTCAAGAACTTTTATTAAAATCTTAGAACAAGTACAAAGATATGAGAAAACCCTAACTTGGGGAGCAAATAACTTTCTCACTACTAAATATCTTGTCTAAACTAACCAAAAAGATATCTCTCCTCTACAAGGGCACTCGGCTCCTTATATAGGAGTTTACATAGTGGAAGACATCTAATAATGCCTCTAATTTCGGATCTGACGCGCGTCAATGACGCATAGACTTTATCATTACCGCACGGTTTCTTCATTGTCACGTAGATCTTCACACCTTTCACGTCATCTGGGTGACGTCATCTGGTTCGTCATCTTGGATATGTTGTGTGCGTTCGTGTTCGCTTACTACCAAAGGATTCACTTTGCATGCTTAATGAGTGTGTGGTATTTTGTACCCACATTTCTTGTAGTGATCGATGATCCTAGAGGCGGATTCTATCCCGGGCGTCAAGAGGTTGGTGATGGCTCCCTGCCTTCTGTATGATCCACGCTGGCTTCTCCCTGCTGATAAACGTCCTGATTTTCGTCCTCCAGGGGTTCCACCAGATGCACAGTTTGACCCCTTTGGTCCTCCTGAAGTTCTAGGATTCGAAGGGAACCCAAGGAGGCCTTCTATGCCTTCAGGATTCGAAGGGAACCCAAGGAGGCCTTCTATGCCCCACCGCATCCTGATTTAGCACCTTTCCGAGATCCGAATGGCATGTCAACGTGAAGGCTGCTGTTCGAGGTCAGACAACCCCGGATTATGTCAATGACAGACTTTCTGCAGTTTGTTGTCGTTCTAATATTCTCTTTTGAACTTTTTTTTTTTCATGAAGATCGAGAATAGGTTATTTCATGTTGCATATACTTATTATGTTATGTAATGAAGTAGTTTTGTTTTTTCAGAAGAATGATTTATTTGCTTAATCTTATCTTACTAATATAAAGAAAAGAGCTCTTTTTGGTAGGAGACCCCCTGGTTATCCCTATTTTTTACATATTTACATAAATACCATTGTTTTATAAATAGATCAAAATTTTTAAAAACTTAATATCTTTCAAGATATACACCGGATTTTTGTAAAATTTATATATTTGAAAAGCTCTTTCAATTATCTACGCAACCGGTACAAATAAGAATAATAAATTTTTGTTTTAGGAAAAAAATCTCATGACTTTCAAATTTAGTATTGTAGGATGAGTAAAATTCAAGCATGTGCATCGCACATGTGTCCTTACTAGTAGTAATAATTAGAACATTCAAGACAATATTTATTTTTTCTAATTCAATAATATGTGGAGTACTATAGACTAGAGTTCTTACATGGAAGTAAAACTCTTTAATGCAATAACAGACGCACAAATTATCGTTGTTTCTCCAATTGCTGCGCATTTACTAACATAATTAGCAACCTGAGCAACTTATTTTAATCCTTGAAAATTGAAAAATTATCAGACCAAGGATTGCATCCATCTGCGATTGGTTTTGGCGGATGTGGTGGTGGTCGAGGTATATATGGCATCTCCGCAACAACAAACACAATCACTTAGTTTCCCGAACCAACCAGAACTTTGTCTTTGAAATTTATCAGCGTACGTTCTGCCTTGATTCCTACACCATTTCGGGCAGTTCCTGTAATACTTATTATGATCACAGATGAGACTTTTCCAAACGCCTTCAAGGTTACCCGCAGGACAGTATGTATTGGCTGCTGACACCCTCTCTGCATAAACAATAAAATAAAACTGTATATGAGATGTTGTTATAATTAAGAAGATTAAGGATGAACTAGCTAGCCATTCATACATGAGATGTTGAGAATGTAATTACCTGTATTAATGGCACACAAAGCAACAATTGTAAACAGAAGAAGCAACCAGGCCTGGGAAACCATCTTCAAAGTAAGAAACTGATTATAAAACTTTAGAATGAAACTTCGATGGTGTAGATTTATGTGATCTATAAAAGCTGACTGGCGTTCATTTTTATAATCGGCATGCCAGAGTTGTGCAAATAAAAAATTAAGCAAGAAAACAAAAAAAAAATAATTGATGTTTAATTATTGTACATTATTGGGTCAATCACGTTTATGCGAAGTGGACAATTAGTGTGATAGTGCTAACCAAACTTGTAAACGTATTATTGTCACATTATTGGGGGTGAATATTGAAGTTCACAGATGAGGTTGTTGTGCTTGACCGAGGCATATCCGTGCTTACGCCGATATCCCGAGGGGTATTATAGCGCATGGCTATTTCTAGGACATGCCTTGCCTAAGTTCTAGGCTGCTTGTTCCTAAAGAAGTCAATTAATCACTGAAAAACTCTAGATCATTTGACTTAAACACTGATATCCAAAGAAGTTTTTATTTTTACGCACTGAGCGTGATACTTGTATTTGTACCATCTTGTGCCGACCTAGTAAGTAAGGATCATTTGTGAATTGTGATGCACTCGCCCAATTCACATAACTGTGCAAAGACAGTGGTAAAGTTAAGGTTATAATAATACTAATGCTTGAGCTTGTAACTTGTTAATTAACACCAAAACAGAAAAAACTTATCAATCGGGAAACTGTTGGAGTTTCATGGATCGAGAGAGGAATAGAGAGAAACAAATTAAAGAAGATCAGAGAATTTATAAACTCATTAACACAGGTCTACCACTTCCGAAAGTTGTAGCTAACAGAGTCAACATTAACACCTACAATTCAGCACGTTTTGTAAATGTGAAAGAGTACAACAACCTATACTAATTCAACACTTGAGTTTAGGAACAACTTAAACAGATTTGCATCAATAATTTTAACAAATATTCCTGTGATTTTTTTTTAAAGTTGAGATCAAGCCCTAGTCGAACATCTTTTCTATTTTCTACTTCTAGTCTGTTTCCTAGTTAGGGTTTTCTTTTCTATTTCTTTTTCATAGACCTCGTACTACTGGGAATCACTGAAGCCTATAAAAGCACGTCTAGTATTGTATTTTCGAGAAAAAGCATGCAAAACTATTAGAATTTTGATTTCAAATTTAGAGAGGTTCGAGCACTACCAATGATGGCCAATGAAGGTGTTATGGCTGTAATCAGAGCTACACGACCTAATTTTCGTAACGCGCACGATAAAATTGTGTTTGCAGTACATGCAATGTTCTTGAATTCTGGGTATTATCTGACTGCGACAGGATCTAAAGCTTTCTCAGATACCATTCTCAGTTGTCCACCTTCAGACGAGGTTGGTATTGAGGGCTGGAATCAGAGCGAGGATTCATATGGGTTTGTTTACTCAAAAATTGATAAGGCCGGTGTCAAGTATACAGTACTAGTCAAGTGTTTGGTCATGGGAGATTTCTTGGTGATAGATTTTATAAGTAGTAAATATCCAGATAAGGAACCCTTCGGCCTTCAAATCAATGTTAATGATTATAACGGTGGGGGAGATGAAAGGCCGACAAATTTTGCCAACCAGTTTAGGAATTTTGATGAGCTTGTAAATAAGTTGAATTTGGAGATGTTCAGTATGTTGAATGTGGAGATTTTGATCAACCCTGGTCTCCAGACCTTGTTGATGATAACCAGGTGTAGGAATCATGAGAGCTTCGGATTCTGATCCGGAGAAATATTAATTACCTGAAGAAATCATATCATGATATGTATCTTGGTGTAAGACTTGTGATAAATTAATTAAGAACCTTATGATATATAGGTTAGCATAAATAAAAAATCTTCTGATTCTTAAAATACCACCAATTATGAGGCATTGAGGCCTCATAAAATATAACCTAAAGCACCTAACCAGTCATGAGAATAGAACATCAGCACATCAAACAACACGAATTTCATTCTTTTCAATTTGAACCAGAAGCTTCAGCAGCTGCTGCTGCTGCTGGGACACCTTTTTCATCTTCTCCATTGTCTTCCTTGCGAAACTCTTCAATCAATGAGCGCTGTCTTTGTGTCAAATTCGTTGGAATGCTGACTTTAAAGTGAACATACTGATCTCCAAATGAGTAAGAGTTCCTTGGCTTAATCCCTTTTTTCCTCATGACAACCTTCTGACCAGGTTGAGTGCCTGCATGGACCTTGACAACAACATCCCCGGTCAAAGTCGGGACCTGAACGGTCCCCCCCAAGAATTGCTTGATAGATACTTAAACTAGCATTAACATGGATATCAGATCCTTCTCTTCGGAAAATAGGGTCTTTGCGGACCTTGACGGTAACACAAAGATCACCATGTCGGTCACCACCACCGGGATCTGATCCACCACTTCTGTAGAGCCGTAAAGTTTCGGAATCATCAATTCCTGCCATAACATCAATCTTGACTGTTTTTAAACCTTTGACAACACGATTTCCCTTGCATGACTTGCACACCCTCTTCATAGATTTCCCAGTACCACCACAATCTTCACAAGTAGACTGCAATCTAAATATACCATGCTGCGTATATTTCATCCCTGAACCTTTACACGGCCTGCACTTTTGGGGTTTGGTTCCTGGAGGCAAACCTGATCCGCCACAAGTTTCACACTTTAAGGAAGTTTCAAACGTAACGTTCTTGGTGCACCCCTGAACAGCCTCCATGAAAGATAGTTCAAGGAGAACCTTCACATCTTCTCCCCCATGAATATATGGCCAGAAGATGTCAGGCGGGTCAGGCCTCTCATGTGGGTTAAAGTAATCAATTGGGTCATAACCAAACTGGTCGTAAGCAGATCGCTTTTCTTCATCCCTTAAAACCTCATAGGCTTTCTGAACTTCTTGAAACTTTGCTTCAGCATCGGCATCATCCTTATTTATATCTGGATGCATTTTCTTTGCGACAGCATAATAAGCTTTCTTGATGTCGGATGCACTTGAATCCTTGCTTACTCCCAATACATCATAGTAGTTTCTCGCAGACATACACGTTGAACCAGTCGCATGAATTGATCTCTTTGCAGACCAATTTCCATTAAAAACTCCACTCAAACCACCACCTCTTAGTTTTGTTTCAGAATTAACATATCCGCGGATCTTATAAGGATTTTGAATTCCAGATATATATCCCCGACGACTTCCCCCACGCAATGAATTGTTCAATAGACTATGAGAATCTTCAAGTAGCTTCAACCTTCGAGCTAACAAGTAAACAGATCTAATACCACTGTAACGTGCCATTAGAGTTCAGAGAGACAAACCAAACTAAAACAAGATTTTAAACATGGGAACCTAAAGAAGAAAAACCCTAATTTTGGTAGGAAGAAGCAGTGGAAGAGGCTTAACGAAAGAACAAGTCTCCGCCGACCTAGTCAGGATCACTTGTGATGCATTTGTTTCGTTCACATTACTGCGAAAAGACTTTAGGTTAACCTCAAGGCCTAGACATACCGATCTAATCTTTCGATTGTTCATTTGCGGTTGAGTCCGATTTGGTTATTCAGCTCGCCAGACCGATTATTCAGCCCTCCAGACCGATGTTCAGTCGTTTTTTTCCACATTGCACTTATGGTTACCCCAAAATCCACTATTGTATTCACGTTGTAAGCAATTAGCGGACATTTTCCTCTCCACACCGGCTATACCAATATAGCATGGCAGGTGGAAACCACCATACAGTAGTGAAAAAACTGTTTTGTTGACTCCCACAAGCAATGCGTGACCACGTACCATAGACTGAGGCAGATATTTTAACAAAAGGAAGCCGGAATCCGATGTAGACAATATACCTCGACAGTCTACGCATTGGCAACCACGATAAGGACTAGTTGAACTAGAAGATTTATTTGCACAATAATAAGAACATTCGACACAATTTATTAATTTTTTTTGCTAATCCAATTATATGAGGAGTACCCTAGACTAGAGCACTTTCAAGGAAGTAAAACTTCTAGTTGAACAACAGGCGCAAAAATTACAACTTTTAGGATCGCAATCTTGTTCTATCGGTTGTTTCTCCAATTGCCGCACATTTACTATCATAATCAGCACGTGTACAACCTGAGAAACTTGTTTGGATCCACGAAAAAAAAATCTCAGAGCCTCAGACCATGGATTGCATCCATCTCCTATGGTTCTTGGCGGAGGTGGTGGAGGTATATGTTGGGTGCAATAATCAAAACAATGAAAAATTCAAGGGCTTTTTACAAAACTAGGCCTGTATTTTATGGTTTACAAAACTAGGCTAGTTTTGACCAAAAACGATGGATGGAAAGTTAGCCCAGTTAGGTGGAATTAAAAAGACATAATAGTCCTTGGATTGGGTCATTGATAACCAAATCGACGATTTGACTCTGCAGTCTGCCCATGTCACCAAATGTTGCATACGTGGCACTTCATACATCACCAAATACTGCATATGTGGCACTGCATACGTCACCAAATACTGCATACATGGTACTGCATCCGTCGTCAAGTATTCCGTTACTAGTACCTCCAAAACCATCACAGTACCACTATTCCTTTACTAATATTAAAAGCAGACTCATAGCTTCAACATATTCATTATCTATATCTCTACCATTAGTTGAACTCTAGCACCACCACACAGCCACTGTAGCCCATAAATATCAGTTCATTTCCTTTTTCTCATACTACCGACACCATTTACCAACAACAATAATCTTCTTTTAAACACAAATCCATCCAAACTGCACCTCCAATAACCCATATCTTTCCCTGCATTCCAACACAGCCTACTGCAAGTGACATGCTCATCATCTATCCACCTGCAACCCCAACAAACAAGTCATCTGTAATCTAATCAATTTAGATTTATATACCCTTATCATCTGATCCATTGCATATCAACAGAGCCTTGAGTTATGTTCCTTTTGCAGCTGAAAAAGACTTGCATATAACTTGTGGTTTCTTCTGTGCTTTCTTGTTGCCAAACTCTGCCTGAAATCCAACTATTTCATACTCTTTCCATAACATCCGAGGTCTGATACAACTCTTGCTTCTCCTTTGGTCTTCAAGACACAAGCAACAAACCTTCAGAACCCAAGTTAGCCGGTAACAATCCTTGGTGAAAACAATAGTCTTGTATGCTAGGAGGAAATAAGAAGAACTCTTCTGTCAGGCCTTTCATCAAACACATACATTTTATTGGTGATGCATAAATGGACTTGATGGTGATTCATAAACCCCTTGTATCTCATTCCCTGAATCAAGTTTCTAAATTAAACGACAATTAATATTTCTGTATGTATCAAACACATTTAAATATCCTAGGATTTATCCCTATATCAACGGTACACTACCAACTTTGTTCAACTGTTTTCATGGTTTGAAATTTGCCCAAAAATGTACCTCGAATTTATTGTAAAGACCCATCAAAGAGTAGATCTCTAACGGTAGGAACAATACATAACATCATTGGCCAGACTGTTTGTTCTTTGATTATGCAGAACCAATAACCAAATAAGAAAAACACTTCCCTAACTTAACCCTAGCTTGGATTTCTAAAATTTCCCTAAAATGAATCTACTAAATCCATGGAAAAGTTCCATACCTTCTTCAAGTCTCAATTTCAATTTTTCACATACCAAACTTGTTGGTGGATGTAATTGAGGTGAATTCAATTGTTCAATTCTTCTTCTACTCGTCGTTGTTGATGAGAGAAAGGAAGGTGAATGAACAACAACATCATCATTGATATCGTTGTTTGCTTCAGTAATTAATTTTGGGTTTTGTTTGGTCAGAGATCTTCATTGCTAAGAGCATCTCCAACAGAGGTGATAGTTTTATTTTTTTTTGACACATAGGAGTTTAGATCCTCATTTACATTAAATTCATGTCCAATAATGGGTCATATTAAATAGGAAGGGTGTCAAAATAAATATGAAGGTCTAGGAGAAGGTCTTATTTAGACCTTGGTAATGACCTTTACGTCATCATTTCAACTATGTTTTAAATTTTTATTTTTAAATAAATTGTTCTAAACCAATAGGAAAGAGGGAATCAATTTTATCATTATCCAAAATAACAAATCTTAAAAATAAGACCCCACACCATTGGAGATAGTCCATGATTAAAGCATTACTATTTTTGCCACATACATATGACCCCATAAATAAGGATCTAAATAAAAATTCCACATAAGATTTTTAGCACCCACTGTTGGAGATGCTCTAATGAAAATGAGGGAGGGGAACAAGGAATGGGGAAAGAAATGGTAGTAATTGAAATTAGAAGACCGATTTATTGCTTCAGAGCAAACAATTTTTCTTCCATCACGGTCGTTGGGAAACACCGAGATTTCCAGATCTTTGTCTCCATCACATACGGAAAGGGCATAACGGTAATCTCTACCTATCAGCAATATATCGTTAAACGAGATTATGACGAGATATTGACTGGTCAGCCCGAGATATTGACTGAGATAACGAATTTGGATGAAATCCATTTGATTGGCCTAGATTTGTAAGAAATAAAAAAAGTGGCCCAGATTTGAAAAGTAGGTACCAGAAGTTCTGCTAACCGAACCGATAACCGCAACTGAACCGATAACCGCACTAAACGAACCGTAACCGCACCGAACCGATAATCCAACGGTCGGTTGCGGTTTTAATTTTGCTAACCGTTAGATCTTCGGTGCGGTCAACGGTTTTACCCATAACCGCACCCTAACCGAACCGAAAAACCGAATATTGTGAGCCGTTGATTTATTTTTATCCTGATTAATCCTAGCCATCTAGATTAAACCCTATACTATATCTACTGAACCCTAAAATTCTAGAAGCTCCTCTCTTCTCTTCTCTTCCTCTCCGAGACTTATCTCTCTCTCCACTCCAGTCGCCTCCATCACCAGTTCACCACCTCTATCAAGAGATTCAACGTTGTCAAGAGCACCACCACCTCTATCATTCAAGAGATACACATCGGTAAGTGTTTTCTCCTCTTCTATTTCTCCTTCTCCTCGATCGATTGATTTTTTTTTAATCAATTTCTATGGTTTTTATTTTTATTTTTAGGGTTTCTTTTGATTCACTATCAACAGATGGTTTGATTTTTGTTATCAATCGATTTATGTTGTCAATCAATTTATGTTAGGGTTATAATTTTTTTTGTTTTTTTTGTTCTCAGACCTTGAGCAGGAGCAGGAGCAGTTGGAGTTCTTCATTAACTAAAGTTGTGGATTATTTCAAACAGGTAACTACTTACTAGTGTTTTTGTTGAAAGATTTGTATTTATTTTTGATAGAGATTTATAGGGTTTATCGATCTGAGCTTGTTTCATATAGTATGGGTTTGTTTCATAGTATGGGTCTTGCTTATTTGAGTTTTAGTTTGCTTGAGTTTGATGATAATGGTGCTTTCAATTGTGAGCTTTTACTCAGTGTTTTAAGTTCTTGATAAATTTGAGTATCTAATGTAACTAGTCTGAATTTGATGTTGTCTATGTACATAGAGCAGAGGTTGGATTAGAAGATTGTGATGAGCTATTTCCCTGAATATTTCAGTGCTTGCAAAGATGTATAGTGTTGTGTGTCATCATCACTTTGGTATATTTACAAAACTTGGAAAAAAAAGTACTTTTATTTTGTTGTGTTGACAATATGAATCTTTATGGGTTTTGATATACTGTAAATGCTTAACTGCAGGAGCTTAGTTCTTAGGATTGTTTTAGTCGTTAAAATGTTTTTACCTGACAATGTTAAAGTTGTACGAAGGATTAGTCGCAACTCTGAATTTAGGAGTAGTCTTTGTATTGGAATTTGCAGAAAACACTGTCAGAGCAGCTCCTTCCTTTGGCTGTTTAGGTTTAATTTGACGATCCTTTCACCAAAGTAGTGTAAAACAGTGTATGTTGGAACTAAATGTTGCTTGAGCTTAAGTAGAATCCTTTGTTCTTCCTTATCTTCTTGAGTAGTGATATGTGTGCTTGTATTAAGAACTAAATGTTGGAAGTGATGTTTGTTTTAAGGTCTGTAAGTGGTAATGCTTGGATCAACTTCAGTTTCGTTATCGAGCTGCAAGATGGCAGGTGCATCTCCAGCCTCTTAGTCCCCTGCAGCTGAGTCTACTCAAGTGACAGCTTCTGTAACACCTCAAGTTGATGCTACACAAGAAACACAGCAGGCTACAAAGGACCCTGCACCTGAAAGTGAACCAAAGAATAAGGGAAAAGTGAGATCAAAAGTATGGAATGATTTTGTAAGGCTCAATGACAAACAAGCACAATGTAAGCACTGCAAGAAGAAGTTGCAAGTCGATGGTCGAGGAAATGGCACTTCCAGCATGAAGAAACATTTAGGAACATGTCCTGAGAATCCAAACAAGAAGCTGAAGGGTCAACAAAGTTTAGTGTTTCCACCACCAAGACCAGGACAGTCATCCCAACTGGTTGCTGTTAGCTATGACAAGGATATGTGTAAAAGGAGATTGACCAAGTTTGTCATAATAGATGAACTGCCATTTAGAATTGTAGAAGGAAAATGGTTTAGAAGGTACAGTGAACAATTAGAACCTAGATTCAAGGTGCCAAGCAGGATGACCATATACAGAGATCTATTAACAATCTACAAAGATGAGAAAGAAAAGTTGAAGAAATATTTCAAGGAAAGTAAACAAAGAGTCTCTCTTACAACTGATACATGGACATCTCCAAACAACTTCAACTATATGTGTGTGACTGTGCACTTCATTGATATTCATTGGAAGCTCCAAAAGAGAATCATCCTGTTTTGCCAGATCAAGGGTCATACTGGTATGGATATTGGGAAAACACTTGAGAAATTTTTGCTGGATTGGGGGCTAGAAGATCTTTTTGGTGTGACTTTGGAAAATGTCAGTGCAAATACTGTGACGATTGAGTATCTTCAAACCAGTGTCATCAATTGGACAGGGGAAAAAGTTAGAGCTGAATACATGCAGGTTAGATTGCTTTTCTTCTTCAGTAGTTTAATTGTTTCATTTAGACTTAGCTGAATACATGAAGATAACAGCCAACCATGAAATGTATTAATTATGTAAAGTTGTAGAGTATTTTTGATGTTATTTTGCTTAGTCATATTTTTCTTAGTCATGTTGTTTCATTCTTTTATCAGGTAAGGTGTGCTGCGCATGTTCTTGCGCTTTTTGTGGAAGATGCTGTGTTGTTGTATCACAAGTCAATTAGCAGGATTAGGTCAGTTATCAAGTATGTCACTGGATCTCCCTCTAGGTTGGCCAAATTCAAAGAATGTGCTACTCTTGAGAAGATTGATTGTAAGAAGATGGTTTTCTTGGATGTGAAGACCCGATGGAATACTATATATCTAATGCTTGAAGCTGCCATTCCATATGAGAAGGTCTTTAAGAGGTTAGAAAAAGAAGATAAGAGCTTTCGAGATAAGTATGTTTTTAAAGAATCTGAATGTGAAGCTTTACCTAATCCTGATGATGACATTGTTGTAATTGATAATGAAGATTATTTTCTTAGTTCTAGTGAATCTGAAAGTGAATGAGATGTAACTAAAAAGAGGAATATGAAGAAAAAGAACAAGCCCCGTCATCATGCTCCATATGCTGCAAACTGGTCATATGATAGGAGTCTTGTAAAATGTTTAAAAATTTTCTTTGATGCTACTGTTAAGTTCTCTGCTTCTACACATGTTACTACACATGAGTTTTTATGGCAGTTAGCTTTGATTCATGAATAGTTGGTTCGTTTTAGAGATATAGGAAACCGAGATGCTCATATTTCTAAGATGGAAGAAGTAATGCTTAAAAAGTACAAATCATATTGGGGGGATTATGAAGACATGAACTCTGTTCTTTTTTTTGCTAAGTTACTTGATCCTCGAGAGAAAGAGTCTCGGTTTGAAGTTTGATCTTGAATGTTTGTATGAGCAAGAAGATTTCGGGGTTGGGACTGCTTTGAAAGTTTGTGAAACAAGACATGGGTAGACTTTATGAAGAGTACAACACCATGTATTCAAATGCTAATGCAGATGAAGGTGACATCAGCTTTTGAACTTAGTTATCTGCTTTTGTTCTACTATTACATACTTAGATATTATAAATGTTGTTTTCATCATCATTTACTAATATTGATTGTACATTTGTGTTGATGTCTTAGGTACTGGGTCAACAACTGCTGCAGGTGTGGATGACATGGTAGTTTGTGTGCAATAAGAGAACATTGAGGATGTGCTTGAGTCGAGGAAGAGAAGACGAAGAATGAATGTTCACTCTATTCATCCAAAGTCTGAACTGGAAAGGTATTTGCTTGATGACTGTGAAACATCTACAAGGGATTTTGATATTCTGGCATGGTGGCAGGCTAAAAGTACCAAGTATAAGGTACTACCACTTATGGCGAAGGATATTTTGGCAATAACAGTGTCCTCAGTTGCTTCAGAGTCTGCATTCAGTACCGGGAAGCGCATTCTTACTCCATGGAGAAGCTCGCTATCTGCCAGGATAGTTGAAGCACTTATCTGTACGCAAAGTCGGGTTGCGAAACCTATCTCTCTTGATTTCATATGTGACTATGTACCAGATGACAATCCCAGCATTGAAGAAGGTAATGGAATCTCTTCTCTTCTTATTTGACTTAAAATTTCTATAGTTGAATGAATCCAGTTAGAACTGTTTATCACTTGAATGAATCTAGTTAGAGTTTCACTTGAATGAATGCAGTTACCTTTTACATATCATGATTGACTTAAAATTTCTATAGTTGTCATTTCTTTTGCGTATCATGATTTCTGGTTAGTGGAGTTGCAAACTTGCAGTCAGTTGCACTCAGTTTCATTATCAATGATTATGTAATTGCTTAGGGATTGCATATGAATATTAAAGAGAAAGTGGTTGATTCTTCAAGTTGTGTGGTGTAGTGTTTGTGGCGTGGGTGCTGGTCCTTTTTATGTTACTTTTTGTATTCCCTATCCTTTTTGAACTTGGAGTTTCAAGCTGTGTGGTGTACTAGTTGTAGACACTTGAAGTACATTACCCATGATGTGAAGAATTTTGATCTGACTTTTGAGTTTTTCTCTTTGAAGACATTTTGGGCAAGGATGAGGATTAAGGGGATTGTTGGCTTGAGAATTGGATGGATGGACTGGAGGAGTCTTTTACTTGTCTTTGACTCTTCGTGCTACTTTCTTATGTTGAACTTTAAGACTATTGTGTGTGTGTTTGATCTTTAGAGTTTAGACTCCTTGCTTTTGGACTTCATTATGTGTGTGACTGTGTGTTTGATCTTTAGATTTTAGACTCTTATGGAATGGATCTGTTTAATCTATTAAGTATGGTAAGTTGTTATTTCTTAAGTATGGAATGGAAGTACACTGTACAGGTGCAGGTGCAGGAACGAAATCTGTCAGAATTTCCGACATATTAATTTATGGTTAAAACCGAACCGAACCGAAAAATAACCGAACACCGAACCGAATACTAATGAGTTCGGTTACGGTTTTAAATGTGATAACCGCACTATAAACGGTTAGTTGAACGGTTTTACAACTAACCGCACCGAACCGAACCGAACCGTGTGCAGGCCTAACCAGAACTGACCTATATTTGTATATAATCCAAAAAAACGTTTTAAGGAAAATCACGAACGCATAAGAAAAAATATACAAATATCTTCCCTTGGAGGTCCCTCTAAAATATAGAGAAACCTCTTTCCCATAGATTTTACAAAAGTAGAGAATTCGTTTATATAATTGACAAATACAACTTAAGAAGAGGAACTCCCCGATGTGGGACTAAAAGGTTTATATAGTCTCTTAAAACTACTAAAAAATAGAAAATCCATGATATGGGACTAATAAGTTTCATTCACAAAAAAAAACAATAAATTAAATTTTATATAGTTAAAAACCTTAAAATAACAATTAATTAATATTGTTTCCAACAGTATATATGGCATCTCCGCAACAACAAAAGCAATCACTTAGTTTCCCAAACCAAGTTGAAATTTTTGAGCGAACCTTCTGCCATGATTTCGACACCATTTCGGGCAGTTCCTTTAGTACTTATTATGATCATAGATGAGACTTTTCCAAACGCCTTCAAGGTTACCCTCAGGACAGTATGTATTGGCTGCTGATATCCTCTCTGCATAAACAAAATCAATAAATTACAGAAAAAAAAGTAAGTTCTAAGAAGATTAAGGATGACCTTTGCTAGCAATCCATACGAGATGATGTTGAGAACTTAATTACCTGTATTAATGGCACTGAAAGTAACTATTGCAAACGGAAGCAGCAACCAAACTTGAGAAATCCACTCAGAAACCATCTTCATGATTATAATTATGATAACGCTTTAAAAATAACTTGTGGATTTATGTGATCAAAAAGATTTATAGTTAAAAATACTGATTCAAATAACTTGTTCTACACTAACTAGCCTTTATTTTTATAATCGTCATGCCAGAGGTCGTGCGCATAAACCAGACAGTGGTTTAACAGACGAAAAAAAATTGTTCATTATTATATTAACAAACCTCTAACCCGTGCATACGCACCGGATGCAGTGGAAGTTTATGTGTACTCTGAAATATTGTTTTTTGAAGCGTAATTTTTTAAATTATACTAGATGACCGCTGCCACGGTGGGAAGGCCGACCGAAGAAAAAAAGGAAACACTCCTGCAATTGGACTGTAAAAGAAAATTTATGGCTAAAGTGAAAATATCATTTTTCTTGAAACGGAGAGAGTACATCCTTTTATTAGTTGATGCATAAAACCAAAATATGGTTACATAAAGTATTATGTATCATTTTGTGGATCTCCATTTTATTTTCAAAATATGGTTACATCGTTTTTTGAGGAAGGGCACAATGGATCTCCATTTTATTTTCAAAATTGTACCTAAAATGATAAATATTTTTCCAAACTTTTCGTAAAAACTCTAAATTTAATATTGTTGTTTATACTCATTGCGTAGATTTTTTTAAAACCTTTCCAACGAGATAAAATTTGTAAAGTTCCAAGGCACGGATTTTTAGATATGTTATATTAAAGTTTGGTTGTCAATTATACCCCTAAAAAAATATGATACATAAGGAATTATAATAAAATTTGGCTCTTATATCTAGTTGCCCTTCTTTTTTGGTTTATTTACTAAAATGTCTAATACCTTAGTGCCCTTCCTCTTGGGTTTATTTACGAAAATATCTAAATGAAAAAAAAGAAAATTTTGATTAAGAGGGGCAGTGTCGTCCTTTCATCGTTGAACCAAATCCAATCTTTTGTGTCTAATTGGAAAAAAATGTCACGCTTCACATTGACACAAAGTCACCATATATAAAGTCCTCCCTCGCTTCGCTCGGTCGGCCTAATTAGGGATGGAAGCAGGATGTTCACCTGATTCCTTCATTTCATAAAATTTGAGAAAATAAATACACATTCTCGTATGCACTCCAACAATATTTGCTTCTGCAACTATTAAACAACCAAGCCGAAAGAGAACTACCAACAATGTGCCTCTTTTAACTGCTCATGTAAAAAGTAGTGTACTGCATCGACGCATATTGTTTTGAACACCAACAATAACAACTACTAACTTTTTTTTTTGAAGAAATAAGATATATTAAAAACAGCTAACCAACTTGGTCACCTGAGAGGCTTACAATATTAGTGTCAGAGATAGGTAAAGTTGGTTGTTGTAACATCCCAGCTTTATATTTATCCACTAACAAAGACTGATAAATACAATAAGGAGCAACAGTACTCCAATTAACACTACGCACATATTTTCTTGCTTCTTTAGCTAGAGTATCTCGCAACGCTATTAGCTTCCCTTGGGACATACTCAAATCCCAAAAAATTATCGCATTGAGTAGCAATTTTCTTCGCTTCGTTTAGAATAGATTCACATTGCCGAGAATTCTATTGCTTGTGCCATTCAAATAATCCACCACTCTCTTACAATCTCCTTCAATGCTAAATGCCGATATTTTTGCTTCTTTTGACCAATTGGCTCCTTCTAGAGTTGCAACTGCTTCTGCCTCTTCTGCACTGGAGGTACTTTTGGGTCCTGCTCTTGCTCCTTCCATAGTACCTGCATGATTACGAACAACAATGGCAACACATGTATTAGAATTAACATCCAACTTCCAAGAAAGATCCACATTAACTTTCAACTCATTTAGACCTGGAGCGGCCCATTGAGGTTGATTGTGTAATGTGTTTACCACCCTTGGAATTAAAACATTTGGGTTAAGAAGTTCAGCTCTAGGTGTCCAAAACTGAATATGCCTCTGAATAGTGAGGGATGTCGTAATTGAGGAGCTAGCCTTATTCCTAAACACCCTGTTACACCTCTCCTTCCATGTAAACAAACATTTTGTTGCTGCAAATTCTGCAGAAATGCCTTGAGCAACTCCATTCATCCAAGAGCAAAAATGTTCCTTAAAAGAGGCATTAGAATGAACAGAAAGAAGTGAAGGACAAGGAGGCAACATCCAAATAGATTTGGCAAAATGACATTCAAAGAATAGATGTTCCATTGTCTCATCTTCTGCTTCTGCACAGAAAATACATCTTGAAGAGGCTTTTCTAGTATATCTAGACAAGGTATCATTAATGTGTAAAGCATTATTCAAACATTTCCAAATGAACAATTTAATCCTTTGCGAAACCTTTAGGTTCCATATCTTTTCCAAAAAGTTTTAGAATGCTCATTACTCCCTAACGACATAGAAGGATCATTAAGTTTAGCATACATAGACTTAACAAAGAAGTTACCATCCCTAGTTAACTTCCATCTTATCCCGTCTTTTTATGTAACAAATTGTCAAGATTGCAAAATAAGTTGATGTTCAAAATTTTAGAGATAATAACCGAAGGAAAACAAGATCAAGAGTAATTAAATTCCACTTATTGTTGCAATCAATTAAGTCTGCAACAAGTGTTAGATTGGTGTTAATGGGCAAACCCATTTCTCGATGATTTTTATCAAGACCGGGTATCCGGTTATCAAACCATAGATTGATGGACTTTCCATCACCTACTTCCCATATGCTTTGTTTTGTTTTATAAGAACCCAGGCCTTTCTTACGATGCACTTCCACATCCACGAGCTCGACTTGGGCACTTTGGCAACAAGAGCAGAATTGTTCTTAAAATACTTTGGTTTTAACAGAGAAGCCATTAAAGAGTTCGGGTTTTCTAACAGTCTCCATGCCAATTTAGCTAACATAGCAAGGTTAGTTTTATTTGCATCTTTAAACCCCAAACCCCCTTGAGACACAGGCTTACACATAAAAGGATAAGATTTAATACGAATACCTTTGGCATTAACCTTTTTACCCCACCAAAAATCCCTCTGAATTGCATTGATTTTCGTAGTAATTTTTTTTGGAATAAGAAAACAACCCATTTGGTAAATAGGTAAACTAGAAAGCACAGATTTATTAAGCACCATTTTACTAGCCTGACTAAGAATTTTACTACTCCAAGCTTGAATTTTAGCTTCCATTTTTTGAACAATCAGGTCAAAGGTTTTTAGTTTAGACTTATCAACAAACAATGGAGCCCCTAAATAAGAATCCTTGATATTAATCTTTTTAATCTTTAAAAGTCTGGTCATCATCTTTTGGTGCCTATGATGAACATTCTTGCTAAAAAAAAAGACCAGACTTGTCAAAATTAATGACTTGTCCGGAAGCTTTACAAAAAAGGTCTATGGAATTTAAAAGGTTTTTGCATTCTTTTAGATCCGCTTTTGCAAACAGAAGACAATCATCTGCAAAGAAAAGATGAGAAACTGGAGCACTGGCTCTAGAGATTTTGGCTCCATGAATAATTTTTTTCCTCTCTTGAGAAAGTAATAACTGAAAAGACTTCCATACAAATAATAAAAAGATAGGGGATAAAGGATCCCCTGTCTAAGCCCTCTAGTAGGTTTAAAAGACTCCCCCGGGATGCCCATTTAGGAGAACAGATATATTAGTCTGTAGAGATGCATTGCTCGATCGCAGCACACCAATGTTCACTAAATCCAAATTTGGATGTAGGTTTAGAGGAAATCACACCAATGTTCAATTTTAATTCCAAGATAAAAATTCATCTCATGAGCTATCACTATATTATCCTAAATTTTATGCAGGTTTTTTAAATGTGAGACCCGGAAATCCCGATGATAATAACCATTTCCTAACTCACTAGTCCTAAATTTAGCTCCCTCTCCGTTGCTCGAAGGATCCAAGCACGACCGTAGTTCATCATTTTTGTTTAGATAGTATGAACTACACATAATAGTAGCAACTATCTCTCATCAAATATCAACTAAACTTAATTGACATTTATAAAATCTATATAAACAGATCCGAATCCAAGTAATTATGATTACTAAAACTACAATTGCATTTCCCATTGGCATGGAATTACTATGCCGGATATACTATCAATACAGTTCAGAAAATTAAACTTGCAATACTCATAAATTAAGTTACGACAAAATTTATGGAATTTGATTGATTTAGAAGTAGAAACAAGTACCCAGATCAGACTTGGTGTCATATAAAATGACCAAGTGAGCTAGTAGGCTCATTTCTGATATCTACCGGGATTCCGGGAACCCTCAAAAAGAGAATCAAAAGGTGAAGCACCATAATACACACTCAAATATCAGTATGAGCTATCCAAAAGTCCTTGCACTGTATTTCAACGATAGAAGTCTAATGTTACGTTTAAGATGTATATGCTGACATCTTGGTTAAAAGAACAAATCATTTTACTAAATCGAATTCAATATTCGAATATGGGACCATAAATCAGAAAGAGAAAAGCGAAAAGTAAAAGTAACAGCGCAAGCACGAACACCCTGTCAAGTTCAATCTCTAGAAATGCAATTATTACTCAATTGCACCGCATCTCAGAATGAAGGAGATTGATAGCACACGGTAATGACTAAGACAAAAAGGTGCCATCTCATTTTGTTTCCGTCTACCGGGGTATAAATAGCATCTCCACCTTACTAAAAATCTAGATAATCAAAGAAATGATGTTCTCAAAATATTTCCTTAGGTTTTCAGAATCATTAATTAAGAGTTTTGAATTTATTAAGTCAAGCCCTTGGCTATCGAACGATTATACTAGCTAGGGGAGACTCCAACCATGTCAAGTGTAACAAATAACAATTAACATTTTCGTACCACGTCCGATGTCTAAAATATATATAGAATCACATAGAGATTTCATTTTACCATTAAGCTATTCTAAACAAGTTTCCACACTATACAGCCACATACGATGTAAAGTATGAATACTAAGTGAACTGATAACACAAAATGAACCATCTCCAGGTTGTTATTCAAAATGTATCATTATGCTTAATCAGTACATGTATATATACCACATGATGATGCACGCATGTTAATTTTCCACTACCAACTGGCCTTGGCAGCTACATACATCCTTGTCACTACTTTACTTAAATTCAGTCAGCATATGACACCTTTTAGTATCAAATTACATTCGATCGCCTTGAAAATTTTACAGTACCTTTATAACTCAGCTTACCACAACATATTCGAAAATCAGTTTCTAATGGTTAATTAAAAGATATACGCATTACAACATGGCTGATTTTGGTATAGACACACAGAACTCAGGGATTTTCTCACACTTGGTGTACCTAAAGTGATCAGAACTTCTTGAAATTTCTACAGTAGGTTACCTACATATATATAAACATCATACTAAAATTTCAGCTTGATCCGATTAACGGATAATGAGATAAATAGAATTTATTCGGGATTTAAACTCTGCAGACCGTAGTCATATGATGAAGCTTTGCAGTAGCAAACGTGACCTGATCCGCATGAAAATTTTACTGTACTTCTATAACATTTTCCAACAAGTTCCAACGGCTGAATCTAGAGATATAAGCATAACAACAACATACATTCCAAACTCTCAAGAGAAATTCCCACTATACAAATCTATATGATAGCAATTCATGATGATTCATACATACCCAATTCATCAATTTACAGAAATATCATGAGCTATATCAAACCCCAATTTTCCAACCAAGAACCCTAATTTACAAATATCTAAAATCTAAATCATCATTGAACAAGTTTATAACGAATATTGTGAGAAATAGCAACCTTACCTTTGTTGCAAATAAACTCCATAGAACTTTTCTAAACTTAGACTACCCTCAACTCCACCTCAATTTCCTCCATCCAAAACCAATTTGAGCCACAGCTTTTAATTCTAGATTGTTTTATAAAATTAAAACTCTTTCCAAATTGCAAACTAATAAGATTTCACACCAATGTTCACTAAATCCAAATTTGATTACTAAAACTACAATTGATAGAGTTTTTAGGAGGAAATCCCAACTTACTCTATCGAAAGCCTTAGACATCTCATTTTGTTTCCCATCAATTTTAATTCCAAGATATCCAGATAATCTTCTTTTTTTTTTCTTAAAAGCATGAATCATCTCATGAGCTATCACTATATTATCCGAAATTTGTCTGTGATTTGGTAGGAAAGAAATGCAGTCCCCTATTCGGGATTTAAACTCTGCAGACCGTAGTCATATGATGTGAAGCTTTGCAGTAAAAGAAAATTTTACTGCGAAATTAGATTATCCAAAAGAGGTTTCATCCTATTGGCAAGAAGTTTTGCTATAATCTTGTAAGTTGTATTACAAAGGCCAATGGTGTTTCTCGTTTTTTATTAAAACGAAATTCAATGGAAGGATTCTTAGGAGCTTTAGATTTAGGAATGAGAAAGAGATGAGTTTGATTGAAATCCTTACACATGACTTTAGTTTTAAAAACTCTTGGATCATATCTACAACTGAGGACCGACAATGTTCCAATTATGTTTGTAAAAACTAACCGGGAACCCATCTGGCCCCGGAGATTTATTAGGTTTCATTTTCTTAACAATTGAAAAAATCTCATCTGAAGAAGGGATCCTTAATAAAAAAGAATTCTCTTCGTCAGAAATGCAATGAGGTATATTTTCAAAAATATCAGCGGCTTGTCCATCGACATGTGATTCAGCCGTAAAAAGGTCTTTATAAAAGTCAGTTAAAACAACGCTAACATGCATTCTATCATTTACAACATTCCCCAACTTATCAGTTATACAGTCAATATTGTTTCTCTTCCTTCTTTTTAAAGTGACCACATGAAAGTACTTAGTATTTTTCTCTCCTAAATTGATTATATTGTCTCTAGATAGTTGTTTGGCAATGGCCTCTTCAGTATCATGTAAATCCCCTAATTCTTTAGTTTTCTGTATAATTAAATTGTGATTCGGATGAACATTAGATTTCAGTTTTTCAAGGAATTTCAACATATAATTAATCTTCTTAGAAGGATTACCAAAAACATGTTTTCTCCAATCAGATAATTGTTCCCCTAGAGTCACCAAGTTTCTAGCAATAGTTGCAGAAGAATTCTCAAGAGAAGCGTTCCAAAAATGTTCAATCAGTTGAATGCAGCTAGGTTCTCTCAGCCAAGTATCAAAAAATTTAAAACCAAAAGCCAAAGGTTTAAAACTTTCATCCAGCAACAGAGAAATCGGATTGTGATCTGAGCCTATGACCCCTAGATGTTTAAGAGAAGCCTTGGGGAATTGAAGCTGCCACTCAGCATTGTGCACGGCTCTATCTAGCCTTTGCCGAATATTCTTATCTCCTTTCCTATGGTTATCCCAAGTATAGTCCAATCCAATATAACCCAAATCCGTAAGTCCTGCTCTACTAAGAATTCTCGCAAAATAATCAGACTCAGACTTCTTAAAAGGGAGCCCACCTAACTTTTCCGATTGATGAAAAATCACATTAAGATCCCCCACCACGACCCAAGGTAAATTATTTCTGTTAACTCTGACAGAGATTTCTTCCAGGAAATCCCATCCTACTTTTTTATGATTGAAGTCATAAGGACTCCCATAGAAACAAGTTAAAAGCCATTCTTTAGAAGAGAAATTCGATTTAACAAGAACATTTATCATATTCAGATTATATTGAACAATCTCAAATTGGAAGCCGTCTATCCAAGCAATAGCCAAACCCCCAGCTATTCCATCCGGATCAACCAAATGAAAATTGGGAAAAGCACTAAGAATAGTGTTCATTAGAGGTTTCTGAGATTTGGTTTCAGACAAAAACAAAATATCAGGTTTTTCAAAGTTTATAAGATGATTTAAATGTTGCCTAGTCCTTTTCTTACCACACCCTTGGGTATTCCAAGCAATTATCTTCATATCTAGAAGGAAATTACTTAAACTCTAAGATATGAAGCCTAGGACCAGAAAGCATAAGGATTAAAAGCTAAACAAGCATCTACAAAAGACAGAGAGAATAAGGCAGAGCAACACAAGCGTCAAAACAAAATGGAAGAATAGGTAGAAATCAAAAACTTGGGGATATAAAATCCTATCCTTACAAGACCTGCAAGAATAGACCTCAAGTTTTTGTTACCTGGAAACAGCTCCAACTCTTGCCTGCCTAAAACAGTTGCTCCCAAAAACTGCCTTAAGGAGTATTAGAGTCTCGTGGTCTCAGAATTTCAGAGAACACACCCCTTCTTTATAAGCTGCCAATAGGCCCCAGCTAGGCTAGAAGGATGAACACACTGAAACTAAGAAGATTCAGAAGTTGTAGGGATAACTAATAAGAAACAATCAAGAAGAAATTCAAATATTGAACCACGTAGACGCTTGAAGATTTAATGAAACTAGAATTAAAGAAAATCTCGAGATAGCAACAGAGAGTTCTCAATTCAAGTCTACTCTAGCAACTAATTTTTTTTAAGATAAAATTAGCAAAAATTCACAAGACAAGGCAGTAATAACTTTAAATCAAAGGGAAGCAAAATCAAATTGATGAGAAAAAATGGGCAAACGACTACGGAAATTGAAAGAAAAACAAACAAGTAGAAGATTAAACACAGACAAAAAGGGGAAAAATCGATTAATTTGATTGTTAATGCCAAAGATGTGCACTGGATTAACTAATTCATTCCACAGAAATCCAAAAAGGCTAAGAGGGATCAAATCGATTCACCAAGAGCCCCTACCAAGTACAAAAGAAACAACGATTAAGGATTTTGATAGGACTGGACTACTAAGAGAAGGTACAGATCAATAAAGGGATTTTAAGAGTCAATTGAACTAGTATTACAGATATGATGTTAATGTAAAAGCAAAAGCAAAAGCAACAAGGATTTCAAATAATCTAAGTAATTAATTCAGTCCACAAATGGTTGAGATGAAATTAGAGTTTAAGCAAGGCCCCTTATAGCCAATTGTTCCTGCTGTTGTGACGACGAGATTATAGACTCCTTGGTAAAAGTTCTAATCGACAAGTGACGTCTTTTAATCTTCGCTGACTAAAAGGAAATGGGATTTCTGGTATCAATTAATCATGCGATGTGAACAAGTATCTGGTTTTGGTAAATAATCAAAAATGAAATTTCTGTAATTAGATTCAAGTGTCTTTCTAGCCTGTAAACAAGTTTTTTTTTTTTTTTTTTTTTTTTTTTTTTTTTTTTTTGGTGACTAAGGGTCTTCTTTGGTGTCTTGGTACCAAGACACCAAGATACCAAGACAACTACTAACTTTTATGTTGGAATGTTTTACGCTTTATTATTTGTAGTTAAGACAACTCTGTTAATAATTTCATTTTAAAATCTTAAGTGTATTTAGAATTTATTTTTGAGCGTGATGGTGTTTATAATGGAAGGTAACGGGGCCATCAGTTAAATAATCAATCAATCAGAAAAATATGTGAAATATACACTCGTTATAGGAGTGTGAACAGATTTGGACAACATTTTTGGGAATAACAAATTAAAACTAGACACCTTTGGAAATTTCCTCCATTATAAATGTAAAAAGGCCCTAATATTAAATTCACATAAGGCCGTTTTAGACTCATAATTGGCTCTGATCGATAATAATACTAATAGGTTAATTTGGAAGCTGGTTAGCACCAAATTCTTTATCATGTCTTTTCCATATTCTCGTTCTAGTCTGTTTCTAGTTTAGTCACCTTTCTTTTTCTTAGTTTTGCCTTCTTTCCTACTCCTAGTTTAGTTCGATCCACTTTTCCTAGTCCTGGTAGTATTGGGAATCATTGAAGCCTATATAAGAACGCCTAGTACTGTAGAGAAAAATCATCCAACACCATTATTAGATTCTGAATTCCGATAAAATTCCAGCAGCAATGGCCAATGTAGAAGGTGTTATGGCTGTAATCAGAGCAACACGACCGAATTTTCGCAACGGTTATGATAAACTTGCGTTGGCAGTACACTCGATGTTCTTGAATTCTGGGTATTTTCTAACTGCGACAGGATCTCAAGCTCTTTCTGTTACTACTCTAACTTCTCCACCTTCAGATGATGAGGTTGGAATTGAGGGTTGGAATCAGACTGAGGCTTCCTATGGGTTCGCTTATTCGAAAAGTATTGGTAAGGATGGTGTCAAATTTAGAGTATTAGTTAAGTGCTTGGTCATGGGAGATTTCTTGGTGGTTAATTCAATGAGTAGTAAATACCCTAATAAAGAACCTCTCAGTCTTCAAATCAATGTTAATGATTACAACCAAGGAGGAGATGGTAAAAGGACGACAAATTTCGCTAACCAGTTTAAGAATTTCGATGAGCTTGTAAAGAAGTTGAATCTGGAGATGCTGAGGAAGCTTGAAGATACGCCATACGAACCAACTGAGAGCAGCAGTTCCTCATCCTCCTGCAGCAGTTCCTCATCCTCCTCCACTCCAAGTTACTCTTTTGCTGAGTATCTTGATGACGCATGGCTTAGAGGACGTAAAAAGGCAATCAGCTCGAGGCCATCCACCCCACATCCTGATGTAGGAATTTTGGGAGCTGGTCAGGATTCTATTCTGTATAAACGTAAAAGCCGCTAAATATGGTGATGAGGTGACAACCTCAATTTTTTTTTTCTTATAAACTAGTGGTCTTGTTTTTCTTTGTTGAGGGATTTCGGCTATAATTGTTCAGGCCCAACTAAACATAGTCTCACCAATGAAGAGTGATACAAATAATTCATTCAAGTTATATCTATTATTTTGTTTTTATATTCTATCTATTATTTTGTTTTTATATTTTTAATTTTTGATTGGTAAAGAACACGATGCTAACGAGTTTTGAACTCAAATCATAAGTATAATCCAATAACTTTACCATTATACTACAACAATAAGATATGATAGATTTAGGCTAACTTGACGAAAAAATCGGTTTTACAATCTCTTAGCAAGTGTTTAACATCCTCTTGTTGTTTTAAAAGAAAATCAAGTATTTTGTTAATGGGTCAGCAAGTAACCCGCGGGTTATGGTACGTAACCCGTTTATCAGAAGGTCCTAAAATCAACAACCCTAACGGCAGGTTAGTTGATGTACTTCTTCTATTTGGGTGAAGATTGAAATTCATGAGATGAGCTTGATGTTGACAATAATTACATGTATAGTGCATCTACTTATATGTCTTTGAGACTGATTTTATGGGACATCCCTAATTTCTAGGTTTGTTGAAAAAGAAGTGAATGCATTACAGAAAAACTCCCAATCATTTGACTTACTTAAACATTATACCCCAAAGTGAATGTATAGTGTTCGAACGTGAATGGATGCTATACAGCACACAGTGTTGCTTGCCGTCTAGGTTTCATTTTTTGTTTTAGAAAACATCTTTAAAGTTTATCTTGTAGGGTGGTTTAGCACTCAATTCCCTCAGTGGTGATATCAGTCCTTTCGTCCTTCAGCTAACTTGTCATGAATGATGAGAATCGAATGTCAAAACACTCTATCCCATTACTCTTACTAACAGCACACTGTCGTATCAGGGTGGTTCATGCTCTTGGATCAATGGTATTCACGACAGTATATTATTAATTATCAAATACCCAGGACATAGATGTATACCATAGATGCAAGCAATTACGAGCATGCAATAAGCGTGCTCTCCTTAGCAAAAAGTACCATCAACAACTTAGTGTTAGACTCAAGACTTCCCCTGCTACTTAGTGGCATTATATTAGTATAATGGTCATTTTCAGTTACCTACCCTCCTCTATTGATTTGGATGATAAAATACTTGGTTGTCTACCAATATTATAATACAGAGCTTCGTCCGAAATACTAAGGAGTTACATTGGAAAAGACCCGAAATACAGAGCTTCGTCCGTTGTAATCCGTTTCTGTAAACCCTTTCTCTTCTTCTTCTTGAAGTAGAATTGAGAAAATTGTTTGCACCCAGAAATATTTCCAGGCACTAAACACGATGAATGAAAAATTTAATGTGTTTTTAGGATTAGGAGACGAATTGAAGAACGAAAAATGAGAGACAGAGGTTTAACGTGGTTCGGCATAGGTTTCCTACGTCCACGGGCGAATCCCCTTGGGGAGTGATTTTGTATTGATAGTAAAATTACATGGTATATTTTTTCCCCTATTGGCTACCTCTTTCCTGATTTCTGCCCTCCCTATTTATACAGTTTCACATCTAAATATAAACATAAATTACATTAACTGCTCATTCATGTCTCCATCATCAATTCTGTATGAAACTGCTGCAATTAGTACCGCATGGCTGAAACTGCTGCATTTAGCACTGCATGGTCAAACCGGCCGCATTTAGCACCGCATGGTTGAAACTAGCGGACTTCAATTTGCATGGTCGAAATCACTGGAATTCAATTCGCATGAAACCGCACATTTATGCTTCCATGATAATTTCGCATAAATGATGGCTGGCAAGATTGGACATTTGTCAAGCGGAATAGCCGATTGCATGGGAAGGGATCAGCTTGATGGTTGACAGCATGATGGCCGATGAGGTGGATGGAGGCTGGCTGGCAGCATGGTTGGAGACTGGTTGGTAGCGTGGAAGAGTTTTTGGCTGGGAATTGGTTTGCAGCTTTGCTGGCTACAAGACTGAAAATTGGCTAGGGGTGCGACTGACTTCGATAGTTGACCGACGGTTGACCTTGACTGTTGACCGACCATTGACCATGACCTTGACCGAAAGTTGACTTTGATAGTTGATCGACTTTGACCATCGACCTTAACCGGAAGTTGAACTTGATAGTTGACCGACTTTGACCATTGACCAGTCCGTGCAGACTGGTGGGATGCCTTGGTTGACTGGTTAGTGGGCTTGGATAAGGACCAAAACATGATTCAAGTATCAATTTGGCCCATTAAGTGGTATTTTTACTTATGGTACAAACATCGCCCCTCTTAACCTCCAACTTGTTGGGGGTTAAGAAAAAATTTTGTGTTCCTCAGTAAATGATAAAACTCGCCCCTACGTGAGGACTATTGATATTGAGGTGATCGGCGAACTTCCCTTGTTGTTTGCGGAAATCAAGACGCCCCCATGAGTAAATTTTTTGTTGTTGCTGCGTAAATAGAACCGCCTTCGTTGATTGCGATCAAGTCGCCCCCAAGTGAGGCTATTGTGTTCGGCGGGAAACAATTGAGTATAAACCATTGTCGTATGCAAAATCGGGACCGAAGGCTGAACTGCTCTGTAACGGGAGCGTGATGCTCCTGATGTAAAACTGGACTGTGGTAGTTGCGTTGGACTTGTCTGTGATGGCCACAAAAAACTGTCTTTTTGCGAATGAGCAACACTGGTAGTAACAAGATTGAGCAAAAATGGTTTGCGGTAGCTTCCATCACCGGCTCGCAGCAAAACGAGTAAAACCGCATCTTTAGCGCTTTTGATCGCTTAGAATGCATCGACGACGAGCAAGGCTGCACCGCAGAATCGCGGTCACTGGATCGCAGAGTTGCGAACAGAGCTAGACCGCATCGCTTTCGATCGACTGGTCTGCAGCAGATCGAAGCATTGCCGCACCGCAGCAGCACTCGCGATCACCGGATCTGCAGGAGTTGCGAAAGTAGCCGGACTGCATCAACTTCGATCACCTGGTCTGCCCAGCAAAGATCGAGCATTGCATCATTTGCGATCATCCGGGACCGCAAAAAGCGCGAAAGGGAAAATCGACTGCAGCAGCTGCGCGATCAGCGACTGCAGTGTTGAGAACAGCCGATCTGCATCGCCTTCCATCACCGGATTGCAAACAAGATCGAGCATTGAAGCAACACGATCACCGGACCACAAAGTGCGGCGAGCAAAACTTCACTGTAGCAGTTGCGATCAGCTGGACTGCAGGTGTTTGGTAGAAAAAGCCGCTAGCGAGCATGTTTGGCATTTGCCAATGGCATGCGGGCCGTTAGGGCCGTGGCTTTGGTAGGAAAAGCCGCTTTTCGAGCATGTTTGGCATTTTCCAATGGCATGCGGGGCCGTTAGGGCCGTGGCTTTGGTAGGAAAAGCCGCTATCGAGCATGTTTGGCATGTGCCAATGGCATGCGGGGCCGTTAGGGCCGTGGCTTTGGTAGGAAAAGCCGCTAGCGAGCATGTTTGGCATGTGCCAATGGCATGAGGGGCCGTTAGGGCCGTGGCTTTGGTAGGAAAAGCCGCTAGCGAGCATGTTTGGCGTGTGCCAATGGCATGCGGGGCCGTTAGGGCCGTGGCTTTGGTAGGAAAATCCACTAGCGAGCATGTTTGGCATGTGCCAATGGTCATGCGGGGCCGTTAGGGCCGTGGCTTTGGTAGGAAAAGCCGCTAGCGAGCATGTTTGGCGTGTGCCAATGGTCATGCGGGGCCGTTAGGGTCGTGGCTTTGGTAGGAAAAGCCGCTAGCGAGCATGTTTGGCGTGTGCCAATGGCATGCGGGGCCGTTAGGGCCGTGGCTTTGGTAGAAAAAGCCGCTAGCGAGCATGTTTGGCATGTGCCAATGGCATGCGGGGCCGTTAGGGTCGTGGCTTTGGTAGGAAAAGCCGCTAGCGAGCATGTTTGGCATGTGCCAATGGCATGCGGGGCCGTGGCTTTGGTATTAAAAGCCGCTAGCGAGCATGTTTGGCATGTGCCAATGACATGCGGGGCCGAATTGGCCTAGGTTGCGTGGTTTGTTAGCCTAGGGCGCTATATTTGGCATGTGCTAATGACATAGCGGCTTAGTTTGGCATGGTTGCCAATGAATGTGATACGTAGTTTGGTTTTAGCGTTGTTTGCTCATGGTGCGCAGTACGCGGCTTTGGTTTGGCATGGTTGCCATGGTGCGCAGAGTGCGGCATGGTTTGGCATGGGTTCCACGGTGCGCAGAGTGCGGCTTGGTTTGGCATGGTTGCCATTGTGCACAGAGTACGGCTTTGTTTGGTATGGTTGCCATGGTGCGCAGAGTGCGGCTTGGTTTGGCATGGTTGCCATGGTGCGCAGAGTGCGGCTTGGTTTGGCATGGTTGCCATGGTGCGCAGAGTGTGGCTTGGTTTTGCATGGTTGCCATGGTGCGCAGAGTGCGGCTTGGTTTTTGGAATTAGGGTTCTGTGTCGAAAACCCTAATCTGGTATTTTGAAAAAATACCCCTATTAATTATTTACACCTGAGTTAAATGCTCTTAGTTAATGTGTTGCGGGTAACACTAGGTCATGGGGTTTTACGATTTTACCCCTTGTTTAGAAACCACCATCAACATTAAGTCCCCTGCTTAGCTCGGAACAGGGGCTTTGTTGCGAGGTAAGCATAAGATGGTGACAAACTATCAACAGACAAACCGTAAAGAGAATTGAGGAGGCTTGTCGACCTTTATAAATAGGATTTGGAATCCTTGCCTCTGGTAGCTTTGCACAAATCAGAAAGCTGGCGCAACTTGTGGGGCCGGTGCAGCTTGGGAGACATTGGGGAGTTGGCGTGAGTTGGGAACTGAGTGTACTAGCTAGTGGGACCGGCTATGCGTGCTTGCAGGCGTGCCTTGGGAAACTGAGCGTGCTAGCTGGTAGGACCGATGCAAAATGTGGAAGCAGGCGTGCCTTGGGAAACTGAGCGTGCTAGCTGGTTGGACCGACGCAAAATGTGGAAGTTGTGCGTGCTTGCAGGCGTGACTTGGGAAACTGAGCGTGCTAGCTGGTGGGACCGACGCAAAGTGTGGAAGTTGTGCGTGCTTGCAGGCGTGACTTGGGAAACTGAGCATGCTGACTGGCGGGACCGGCGCAAGGTGGGCGTGCTTGCAGGCGTGGTTTGGGAAGTCGGTGCAATTGGTGGGGCCGGTGCGACGTTGGGAAGCTGGCGTGAGTTGGGAAACTGAGCGTGCTAGCTGGTGGGACCGGCGCAACTTGGGCGATATTGGGAAGTTGGGCGCCCTTGTGGGCCCGCTTCTCACGCGCACGATTTTGGTAAAGGGAAATCCTTCCCTATTTCAGAATCCTCATGCCTATATATATAAAGTCCCTTTCTCCAATCTTTCACTTTCATCCTTTCCTCCCAGCGGCAGAGTCATAAAGAAAAACCATCTTCCAGGTATGTCTTCCAGTACTTCCCTTTTTATGTAGGCGTAATCCTTAAGAGTAGGCGCTTTCCTTTATATATTGCGCATATAATTTCCTGGCTAGTCTCTTGTGGCAAATATCGTATGTATGCAACCAAGGGAAATATTGCATATATTATTCGAACCCGTAGGAAATATTGCATATATGAATTTTCAGTCCTGAAAGAAGTATTTGAATCCTGAAGAAAATACTGCGTGTGTATTTTTAACCCGTAGAGAATGCTCCGCATATAATTCTGAACCCGAAGAACGATACTGTAGGCGTATTTGAGCCCGTATGAAATACTGCATGTGTATTTTGAACCCGTAAAGAATGCGCCGTATATAATTCTGAATCCGAAGAACGATACTGTAGGCGTATTTGAGCCCGTATGAAATATTGCATGTGTATTTTGAACCCGTAAAGAATGCCCCGTATATAATTCTGAAGCCGAAGAACGATACTGTAGGCGTACTTGAGCCCGTATGAAATACTGCATATATAGTCTTGAACCCCGAATAAAATACTGCGTATATAGTCTTGAACCCGAATAAAATACTGCGTATATAGTCTTGAACCCGGAATAAAATGCGCCCTCCTCTTTTTTTTTTTTTTTGTTGGGTGCGATTATATGTCAGGGAGATAACTCCGTCTTTCTCTGTTTGTTTTGCGCAGATATCTTATTACCAAATTATTATAAAAGAATCTGATAAGATGTTACCTGAATCAAATTTCACTTCGTCAAAGGATGCTCATAATTCCAAACCAAACACAGATGATGAATTCTTCGCTAGAGCCCTCGCCCCTGCTCGGAAGAATCACCCGTGCTCGTGCCAATTTTGTTAACCGGTGGTGAAGGTGAAAACAAGGCACGTTCAGTTCGCCCAGAGAATACCATACGGTTCTGCCTTCATAAAGGGGTATATTCCTCTTCTAACATTGATTACAGGATGTGTCAAAGCCCATTGCGTTCTTTTGATAGATGGGTTGAGTTCATGGTGAGTAGGGAGCACATAAATACCAACTTGACTCGAGCGCAGATTATTGATGCTGTCAAGGCTTCAGTAAATCTCCAGATTAGGAAGGATATCCCGGGCTTGGTTTCTTTCGTCTCCAGATGGTGTTCGGACACTCATACGATCATATGTAGATGGGGTGAAATAACTTTCTCCTTGGAGAGCGTGGCTCTCTTCTGAAACTTCCTAGGTGACTCGGGAATCTCAAAATCCAATTATCTCGTAAGTGAGGTGAAGATGCGGGATGACCTTGCCGCTAAGTTGGGGGATTTCGCTCGGGAAGACTCCATTGCAAAGTCGAAGGACTCTATCCGGAAAGAGGATGAAAGGTGCCCTTACAGGTTGGTGGATATCTCAATGGTTTCCGGACGAGCTGGAGCCTGAATGTAGTGCGATGATCTTCATGTCGCAAAGATTTTTGGCTCTCCGGTTGTCTAGAGATATTTTTGATGATGGTTCTGGCAAGAAAGGAATAAGACCAGAGCTGCTAGCGGTTGCTGTGAAGTTGGCAAAGGGTGAAGTTTTTCCCATTGGCAAGATGTTCCTCGGTTCTCTGTATGTGCATCTGGATCACCTAGTCGCGAATATGCAAGTTTCGAATGGTTTCATGAAAGTGGATTCATATATGCACGTTCCTTTTCTGCAAGTCTGGCTATGGGAGCTCTTTGAGAAGTATGCTCCGAAACCGTTGCCTTCGCTTTTCGCGAGTTGGGGAGGCTCCCGAATTTTTCGATGGGTGAACAGGCGTCCAAGAGTTGGCTCGCCCATGGGAACCGGGCCCATATGTCAGTGACTCAAATTGACACCTTTGATTCTGCTCCGATCATGTCTTTGTCTTCTGATGGCGATTTGAGCGTTGGTGAAAACTTGTTTATTGAAAGCTACATGCCCGGTTATATGCCGTCTTTCTTCATGGGGTCTTTCCAGATAGCTGCTTATAATATTGACCGTGCTGCTCGTCACATGGGTTTCGATCAAGGGGTGCCTCTTGCTTACCAGCCGGTGATCCCTAAGGATTAATTGCGTGCCTCCATTAATGCCAGTGCCCTTGAGCCGGGTATCCTCCTTCCCTTCTTTCAATCAAGAAGAGTAGCTTCGACGACCTTCGGTTATAATGAGTTCTGGTGCGACGAGTTTATTATGATCCAAGATTTTGTGAATAACGTGGTGGAGAACGTTCGTTGTAAACCTTCCCCGGCGGTTTTGAAGAAGTATCCAATGTTGAGGGATCCCGCGAAAGTTGCCCAGCAACTCGGAAAGTCCCCAGGCCAGGGAAGGAGAACGAAGAATCGTGCTGGCGGCTTCCGGACGGTTTCAAAAGATCCTCCCGCAGCTCTCGTGTCTTTCAGTTCTTCCAATAACCAGGTATGTGTCGCCTCTTCATTGGTTTGTCCCAAAACACGTGAATTTCTGCTGAAAACATGTGTCTTGTTTCCTCCAGGGCTTCGGTAGTGTTAACGCTTTCGCTGCCCTTGCACGTTGCCAGGAGACGGCAATTTCTTCAAAGAATTCCAGTAGCATTGAGCCTTCTCATAGCGATGATGATTCGGGGAAAGAAGAAGGCTCGACAAGCGAGAGTGATTCCTCTGGCAGCACTGGCTCTTTTTCGGGAAGTGGTTCGGTGAGTTTCGAGTTTCTTTTCTTTCTTCTTCTGTTTCTTCTTTTTGAAAAAATGTCTGAATCAAGTTTGCAGGAGGAATCCGGTTCGGAGGATGATTCCGGGGTAGAGTCACACGAAAACTTTACTTTGGTGACCACTGCTGGTGACTTGGAGATGGGCGTTAGCCAATTGCCTGGCACAGACGTGGTTCAAACGGCGGATGATTCTCTGATGGTTGCTGTCGTAGACATGGAAGAAGACCCTCTGCGAGTTGTGAGGCCAGGTGCAGGCGCCATTTTTGATCCCCCGTACCTGGTTCCCTATCCCGGTCATGTGCTGGTTGGCGGCTTTAGCGTGCCGGCTAAGCATGAGGCGTTGTATACCAGAATCTGGGAGAAGTACGGACATATAGCCACAACCAAGAAGGTCACTAGTCGATTTGCGCTAGTTAAGCGCGTGGAGGAGGCTTTATCTTCCATCGAGGATATGCGCGAGGTGACTGGTCACACCATTTCTGAAGACGTCATTGCCAACTGGGAGCATCATCGCGACGTGTGCGTGGCAAAGGAGTTCAACACTTCGTGGTTCGTCGAAGGCCTTGCTGAGATTCAAAAGTTGAAAGATGCAGCAATCGAAAGCCTTTCTGCCGAGGAGATTGCACGACAGGAGGTGGAACTCGAAAGGCTTTCCAAGATGTTGACTATGAAGAGAGCGGCTCTTGAAGATGCAAAGTTGATTTTCTCCAAGAAAAGCAGGCTTCTGCTGGATGATTTTCCTTGAACGTTTCTTGTCAAACTTTCATTTAGGTTCTTTTTTTTTTTGAAAGACATATTGGATGTCTGGTTTAAAGCTTGACCTTTGATAGACAGCTGGTAGCTTTTTAGGGTATCGGATTATTTTTGGGATGAATGGTTTTGATAATATGACTCTGATTATGTTTTGGGAAAGGAATACTGCTTTTATGAAAGTGTGTGCTAGCAATAGGCACAAGAGTATGACGGTTTTATTAAGAACCTAAACAGATCGTTTATCTTGCCCAATTTAAATTTACTCACTTGCAAACACGCCTGTCTCCAAGTAAAAGGCGGCTTTGCTGGTAGCATCGCCAGTTAGTCCCCGATTCCTGATAGCGTTTTCAGCGAGTCCCCAGTTTTCTGGTGTAGTTTTAACAACTGATAACCGGGTTGTCTGGCAGTTGATTCGGACTGAGTCGCAAGTCCCCAATCGCTGGTAGCATCTTCAACGAGTCCCCAGTTTTCAGGTATAGTTTTACAACTAGTAACTGGGCCGTCTGGCAGTCGAGTCGGATCGAGTGGTCTTCCCCTACCATCTTGATATCAGGGTCGAAGAACGAGATCGACATTCTGACATTGTAGCCGATAGATCAATCCTTTCGCTGTGGTCGCCAATTGTTTATGGGTGAAAATCGTTTCTGCTGATTTCGGTAAATTGAGTGAGAAACTGGTTCAAACCCTAAACAAATGTGCTGCACGTGAGCACTTTATAGATTCGAGAGATCAATCTGTACAAGTCCGGCCTAAACCAAGAAATGGCCGTTCCAGACTTGCTTCGGTCACAAAGTGGAGAAGAAGGGTTGATTTGGGGAGGGAAGCAAAGAAAGGTGTTGAGACCAGAATAATTCCTGGAGAGTAGCGTCTCGACTTGTATCAGAAAGTGGAAGCTTCGTAAGCTTTCAAGAGATGGAAGCTTTTGGGAGAGCTTGCAAAGTTGCCTTTTCTGAGAGTGTAGTATTTTTCTCCTGACCGAGACTTGTTCTCTGGTGGAAATAGGTAAGACCTATTTATACAAGTCGAGATTGAAACGTACCCTGGCCTCATGAAGGAAGAGAGTAAAGGGTGAAATAATGGGAGGAGGTGGTAACCAATTTGGTGTTTAATGAGTGAAAACGTTTTCACCATTATTTCCTCTTTTATTTGACCGGTTTATTCCTTTTCACGCTTTCTTAATGTGAGCGTAGTGTACGCTGCAAGCTGTGACCGCCAGACCAAAACCCAGGAAAGCATCCCCCAGTTTGTGTTGATATCTCGAGTGTTGGTTGCACCTTGAGTGCAAGTGGCGCTGCTAGTAGCGCGTGTGGCATGTGCCATTGGCATGTGCGAGAATGCCTTGGTGGTAGGTTGCACGGTTTGCAAGTTAGGCTACCAAATAAGTGTATGTTTGGCATGTGCCAATGGCATGCGGGGCCGTTAGGGCCGTGGCTTTGGTAGGAAAAGCCGCTAGCGAGCATGTTTGGCATGGGCCAATGGCATGCGGGGCCGTTAGGGCCGTGGCTTTGGTAGAAAAGGCCGCTATCAAGCATGTTTGGCATGTGCCAATGGCATGCGGGGCCGTTAGGGCCGTGGCTTTGGTAGGAAAAGCTGCTATCGAGCATGTTTGGCATGTGCCAATGGCATGCGGGGCCGTTAGGGCCGTGGCTTTGGTAGGAAAAGCCGCTAGCGAGCATGTTTGGCATGGGCCAATGGCATGCGGGGCCGTTAGGGCCGTGGCTTTGGTAGAAAAATCCGCTAGCGAGCATGTTTGGCATTGGCCAATGGCATGCGGGGCCGTTAGGGCCGTGGCTTTGGTAGGAAAAGCCGCTATCGAGCATGTTTGGCATGTGCCAATGGCATGCGGGGCCGTTAGAGCCGTGGCTTTGGTAGGAAAAGCCGCTAGCGAGCATGTTTGGCATATGCCAATGGCATGCGGGGCCGTTAGGGCCGTGGCTTTGGTAGGGAAAGCCGCTAGCGAGCATGTTTGGCATGGGCCAATGGCATGCGGGGCCGTTAGGGCCGTGACTTTGGTAGAAAAAGCCGTTAGTGAGCATGTTTGGCATGTGCCAATGGCATGCGGGGTCGTTAGGGCCGTGGCTTTGGTAGGAAAAGCCGCTATCGAGCATGTTTGGCATGTAACAATGGCATGCGGGGCCGTTAGGGCCGTGGCTTTGGTAGGAAAAGCCGCTAGCGAGCATGTTTGGCATGTGCCAATGGCATGCGGGGCCATTAGGGCCGTGGCTTTGGTAGGAAAAGCCGCTAGCGAGCATGTTTGGCGTGTGCCAATGGCATGCGGGGCCGTTAGGGTCGTGGCTTTGGTAGGAAAAGCCGCTACCGAGCATGTTTGGCATGTGCCAATGGTCATGCGGGGCCGTTAGGGCCGTGGCTTTGGTAGGAAAAGCCGCTAGCGAGCATGTTTGGCGTGTGCCAATGGCATGCGGGGCCGTTAGGGCCGTGGCTTTGGTAGGAAAAGCCGCTAGCGAGCATATTTGGCGTGTGCCAATGGCATGCGGGGCCGTTAGGGCCGTGGCTTTGGTAGAAAAAGCCGCTAGCGAGCATGTTTGGCATGTGCCAATGGCATGCGGGGCCGTTAGGGCCGTGGCTTTGGTAGGAAAAGCCGCTAGCGAGCATGTTTGGCATGTGCCAATGGCATGCGGGGCCGTTAGGGCCGTGGCTTTGGTAGGAAAAGCCGCTAGCGAGCATGTTTGGCATGTGCCAATGACATGCGGGGCCGACTTGGCCTAGGTTGCGTGGTTTGTTAGCCTAGGGCGCTATATTTGGCATGCGCTAATGACATAGCGGCTTAGTTTGGCATGGTTGCCAATGAATGTGATACGTAGTTTGGTTTTAGCGTTGTTTGCTCATGGTGCGCAGTACGCTGCATTGGTTTGGCATGGTGCCATGGTGCGCAGAGTGCGGCTTGGTTTGGCATGGTTGCCACGGTGCGCAGAGTGCGGCTTGGTTTGGCATGGTTGCCATGGTGTGCAGAGTGCAGCTTGGTTTGGCATGGTTGCCATGGTGCGCAGAGTGCGGCTTGGTTTGGCATGGTTGCCATGGTGCGCAGAGTGCGGCTTGGTTTGGCATGGTTGCCATGGTGCGCAGAGTGCGGCTTGGTTTTTGGAATTAGGGTTCTGTGTCGAAAACCCTAATCTGGTATTTTGAAAAAATACCCCTATTAATTATTTACACCTGAGTTAAATGCTCTTAGTTAATGTGTTGTGGGTAACACTAGGTTATGGGGTTTTACGATTTTACCCCTTGTTTAGAAACCACCATCAACAGCAGCGTGGAAGAGTTTTTGGCTGGAAATTGGTTTGCAGCTTTGCTGGCTACAAGACTGAAAATTGGCTAGAGGTGCGACTGACTTCGATAGTTGACCGACGGTTGACCTTGACTGTTGACCATGACCTTGACCGGAAGTTGACTTTGATAGTTGATCGACTTTGACCATCGACCTTAACCGGAAGTTGACCTTGATAGTTGACCGACTTTGACCATTGACCAGTCCGTGCAGACTGGTGGGCTGCCTTGGTTGACTGGTTAGTGAGCTTGGATGAGGACCAAAACATGATTCAAGTATCAATTTGGCCCATTAAGTGGTATTTTTACTTATGGTACAAACAAAAATGTTGCAGTTTATAAAGGTTTCCGAATTCCTGTACAACTAGGGGTTTCCATATATATGTTTGTATGTATATATATATACCAGATCTCTATGATGCGGAGCAACCAAACATCATAAAAGGAGTGATTTTTTGGAAAACAAAGTAGAAGAAAACAGCCTGATGAAGAAACTGGAGCAGTTGGAAATAAAAATTAATCTAAGAGAAAATGAGCTGGAAAATGGAGTAATTGTGAATAAAAGGAACCAACTTGAAAGAGCAATTGTAAAAAATAATTATCAAAGAGAAGAAGAGGACGAAAGAGGAGTGATTGTGAAAAAAAAAAGAAACAACTTGTTGAAGCAGAGAAGCATGAGGAGGGAAGGATATGTAAAAATCTTCCTGATGAATTGACGTTTGACAGTATTCTGACGAGATTACCAGCCAAGACTCTAGCAAGATTCTCTTGCGTTAGTAAGTTATGGTACAGTTCGATCCTTAATGATTCAAGATTTTCTGTGATTCATTATAATCAAAACAAAAATAAATTGTTTCTAGTCTTTAATATGTTTAATGTATTGAGAGGTGGTATCGAAAGCGTTTACTTTTTCAGTGTATTACAAGGAGAAATGGCGGATATTAGATTTCTCTCAGCTCTAGATGTCAATGAAATACATGAACTAGTAGGTTTTTGCAATGGTTTAGCATGTATGAAACTTGCTAGTGCGCCTAATGATACTTCTGGTTCAATAACTATTGTTAACCCGATCAGGTGTGAATCAATTTTCCTCACTTTTATACCTCCTACTGGAGGATACATCTACTTGTGTCATGGCTTTGGTTTTGACTCATTATCACAAGTGTACAAGACTGTAATTATTTTTGCTTCAAAAGCCATCGGCGAGTTTCTTTGTATGGTCATTACATTGGGAACTATTTCATGGAGAAAGATAGTTACAAGTACTTTTGATATCTCACCACCACCGGGTTCCTCTTCTTTTCTTAGTCCAATGATCACTGGAGTTCCAAGATTGATGTGGAGACAAGCCACCTTTTGCGGGGGTGATCTCTTTTAGAGGACGAAAAATAAAGTTGGTAATAGTAATCACAAGATTGAAATGTTGCTCTCGTTCGACCTCCACAACGAGAAGATTCGCTTCATTCGACTCCCGTCTGAATGTACTCTTGGAACAAAAATGCATGAAGGTCAGTATTTAGTAGTTGATCATCTTTTGGAGTTTAAAGGATACCCCTGTATTGCACGTTGTGAGAGGATAACAAGATCCAACAATGATCATTGCGGCCATCGTTGTAATTATCAGACCAGTGTTTGTTGTTACTGTTACAAGGTTCATATGTATGTGTTGAGGGACAAGGAAAAGCAAGTATGGACCAGGGAGACTTTCTGTGTTCAGATTAAGGATCAGGAAGGTTTGTTACCACCTCTCTGTTGGTACTTTGACACTTCTGCCGCTACACCTCCTAAACGCATATTGGCTTTCTCTGATCAGGTATTATTGTATTGGTTGAATGGGGATTATCTTATATTCTTCAATTTGCAAAAGAAACATCTCAAGGTGGTGGAATGCTCCCACACCTATCCTAGTATTTTTCAAACTAAGATGAATGAAGACCCAAATCGTCGTATTGTTGATGATGATAATATTTATTGCCCGTCTATGGATTATCAGTTGCACGCTCAAGTGGAGAACATCATTTCTCTGAAAACGTTCGTTCCTAAAGGAGCTAAAACTAGTAGATTTGGTTCTGTTGACGAGTTTATGCACATTGTCCATAACAACCTAGCGGCAGGATGGCTGATTACGGGAAGAAGCACACATGGTCTTTCTGCTTTCTGCTAGTTTATTTAGTCCCATTTCAGTTTTCCATTCAAACAAATAATTTTTATTTGAGTGTTATTTATGTTTTTATTTATTTGTGGTGAAAATTAACAGTTTTAGATATAAAACCAAATAATAATAATTGAACTTCCAAATATCAAACAAGTGAAAAATTTTGATTTTTCTTTTCCAAAATCACCACCAGAATCGGTATATACTAGTGCATCGGTGGACCGATTCTGATTTTGTACTTCGTTCGCCGAGGACACAAACAATCGGTTACCGCAGGTAGGTTATAAACCGAGTTTAACAATCGGTAGGTTATGAAACTTATATAAACCAATTGTTGTAAAGAAGGAAAAGAATTATTCATACTTTCAAGAAAATATTCATTCAATTCAAATCAAACTAACCACTATTGTGGGCATCACGGATACACTTAGCGCGATGGAAGTGGTGAAGTTCTGTTAATGGGTTTTAAATTTGGAATCATGGATGTTTTTTTTTTTTTTTTTTTGATCAGAATGGATGTTACAACTTACAACTCATAGAGAAAAAACTAAGAAGAAGAGGACAAGAGGACCATCTTACTATTGCTATTTACAAGAGAAAATGGGTCATTTGTCCAAAAAAATTTAAAACACGGTTCAAATGGACGAGTAAAAAAAAGTACGGGTGAAATAGCCAAAAAAAAAAGCAAGGATGAAACTGGATTCATCCTGGCTTATACTTAAAAAATAGCAAGGATGAAACTGGATGCATCATGTGTAAAATAAAAATAAGAAAAATATTTGAAAATGGACAGGATGAAACTGGTTACATCCTGCCTATTTTTAAATTTTTGTCCATTTAAACAGTATCTTTTTAATTTTTGGCTATTTAAACAGTATCAAAACCTAAGTGTCTTTTTCACCCAGGAATTGTTGATTTTGGTCTTTTTGACCAATTTTGTGTATTTACAATTGGGGAAAAAATCTAAGGTAAATCATGTGGATGTGGGGGACCATAGCTGTGGCGGAGCTAGAGTTTTACATGCGAGGAGCAGAGGAAAAATTATTCTGCTTGGGAGCAAATAAGAGATGATAATATGATGAGTTCAAAGGTTGGTTTTTGGCCATTTGAAATATATTCTTGCTTCAAAAGAAGTAGAAAAAAAAAAAATTCTAAGGCAAACAGCAAATGAGCATAACTAACTTCACAGTCTTCTTCAATGATATGGTGGGCATTCCCGTTTAACACACGACTCCAACTTCCTAAACTGTAGCTAACAGACTTAATATTAACACCTAGAATTCAGTACGCCTTAAGACTAAAACAACCTATACTAATTCAACACTTAACAAATATTATTTTACAGTTCCTTAAGTCTGTTTTCTAGTTTAGGGTTTTCTTTTCTTAGGTTTGGCTTCTTTCTGATATATTAATTCCTTCTCTTAGACCTCTAGTATTGTACACCATTAGTATTTGATTCCAAATTCAGGGAAAATTTCGAGCACTACCAGTGATGGCTAACGAAGAAGGTGTTATGGCTGTAATCAGAGCTGCACGACCGAATTTTCGTAATGCACACGATAAAGTCGGGTTCGCAGTACATGCAATGTTCTTGAATTCTGGGTACTATCTGACTGCGACAGGATCTCAAGCTTTCTCAGATACCGTTCTCACTAGTCCACCTTCAAACGAGGTTGGAATTGAGGGGTGGAACCAGAGGGAGGATTCATATGGTTCGTTTACTCGAACATTCATAAGGCCGGTCTGAAGTATACAGTATTAGTCAAGTGCTTGGTCATGGGAGATTTCTTGGTGGTTGATTTTATGAGTAGTAAGTACCCAGATAAGGAACCTCTCAGTTTTCAAATCAATGTTAATGATTATAACGGAGGAGATGGCGAAAGGTCGACAGATTTCGCTAACCAGTTTAGGAATTTTGATGAGCTTGTAAAGAAGTTGCATACGGAGATATTGAGTAAGCTTGTATAAGTTTTAATTTTATAGATACTTAATTAGGATCGTTGAACTTCATGATAATCACACAATAAAATATGCAAGAATAGGTTTATACGGAATACCTGATAGCGCTAATCCGTGTTACGATACCGATCAGTTTTGTAACAACGGTAATACCTTGTGGAGGTCATGGTTTCTCCTTCTTCACCTCTTACGTTATGAATACTAAATTCTCGAACCCAATACTGATGGTTATTGTGTTCCTCTTATAGGTAGAAGGAGGACCAAGTTCCTAGGATTTAGTGTTGGCATTAAATCTCGACCGTCCATCAAAGAAGAGATATTAGGAATAATAATCCCATAAAGGAAACCGAACATAAGTATAGCAATAATCTAGATTACCAAGATTATTACATGGGCCCAAGGAATATTTTAGTCATACAAAAATATTCTTACATTCTCCCACTGGTCCATGTGATAATCGATGTAATGGTTAATCATAGAAAACATAAGTGCGCATATTGCTAAACAAAATTTAATGGTTAAACATAATACCTTGATCAAGCAAATTAGTCATGCGGGTCATAGCGGTTGCACATTGTCCTGTTATCAACATGTTCCCTTCCATCTACCACAACACAAATAACTTACTTAACTAGGCCTTAAATTGGGATGTCATAATGGTCCAGTAATGTCTTTAAAAGAAAGACTATTTCTGTTGACATTCATCCATTCACATAAGTGTATACTAAACATGGATACAGAAATAATTCAGAATGACATTAGTAAGAGCTCAATAAGTGTTCAAAAATAAGCACATAAATTAGCTGAAAATAATCAATTACTCTCACAGACCTAAGATTTTAATCTTTTCTTAAGAGGTCTTAAAAGGTAATTATTCATTTAGTGCATCTCCGAATGCAATTGTGCTTAAGCGATAAATGAACAACTATTGTTTCTGAATTTCCTAATTCACGCATATATACTCAAGGTTCATGTGTTTTGTTCCTTTTGTATCATATCATACTTTAATGTTGCGAAGCTAAGACAGTAAATTTCAGCAATTTAGAGACAAACCTTAAGTCTCTAAGTATCGCAGTCACAAATATTCAAACTCAATTGTGGGACTAGTATTAATGGATTCTTCCTTTAGAATCCATACATCCACAAAAATTGAAGTGTGAAAACCCAATCAACTCTTGTTGGGTTTGTTAACTAATTATAAGACATAAGTTAAAATAGTATCTCAAAATTCTTGATAGCAATTTGTTCTTAGATTCTTTAGGGCGAGTTAGTTAACATATTAACAACTTGTTATAAGTTTCATATCGAATTAAGACGTAATGAAGATTAAATTTATATCTTCTATCCAACATGAAATAAAATCATTAAATATGTTATTATCTCAAAATTCCTTGAATATTCTATATATGCCTTATATGAGAGCTTTAGTAATCCATATGATATTACTATCACATGGTAAGCTTCATTGATATCCTTTATTTCAAAAAATATAGAGATATGCATAAAGTCAAGATCACTACTTGTACGTAGTATTTCTTAACATACAAGACCAAGAGTATGAATTTCTCCCACTGATCTTGAGGTATATGCATAAATCTGTAATAATTTCATCCAAAACTTGAAACATTTATAGTTTTGTTGAATTTCATATACCATTATGGGAGGCTGCAAATTTCATACTTTGATTTCTAAAATTTGTAGACTAAAATTTATCATTAATAAAGGCTATTTTCACATTTAATTAATGCAACTCTTAGGTCATACTTGAGCTACTAATAATACTATGATAATTCTGAATAAGTCTTTCTTTGACACGAGAGAAAACTTATTTATAATCAATGCGGCATTTCGTAGTAAAATCTTTGGAAATAAGTCTTGCTTTATACCGTTTAAAATTGCTATTACAGTCGTAGGTCAGAAAGACCCACTTTCATACAACTGATTTGTGTCTTTCGAGCAATTAAACAATATCCGAGACTTGACTTTCAACCAATGATTTTTGCTCACATAGCATCAATCCATTAATCAAAATTATTACACATAATATTTGTGAACCTAAAACCGAGTCTTTGCCATTCCATATCAAAATGTAATAAATTCTTGTAAGAAAATCACTGAAACAACATGAATAACTTTCTTACAATCTCTGTTGAGATCTTCTTAATGATGGTTCATGTTGTTATCAAAAAATTTCTTTATTGGCAGTAGTTATATTATGGAGTATTGGATCAGTAATTTGTGGTCTTTCATTATCTAACATTCTGATAATGAGAAGATTCACAATATCTATAGAAATCTAAAATAAAGGGATCATTATCACGATTTCTTGAACAAATATATCCACGTACTCCCACTGATTATGCCATCATTAACGAATTTATATTTTCGGTTTCAATAAGTCTCATACTACGTTTAGAACGTTAAAGAATACCATTTGGATCATTTAGGAAAACCAATGCACCAATAATAGTTTCCAAATCCAATTTTCATTCTTTGAAATGTAAGCCCTCACCTCCAACTGAACAACCATAACTTAAAGGTGATTTAAACTAGGTTTCCAACCTTTCTATTCCAAAGTGTGTCTTTGAAACTTCTTTACTGGAAATCTATTTAAATTACACAGTTCGAAAAGAACAAACATCCACAAATGTATAGCCATTATGCATGGATCATCATGCTTCTAACCATTTTCATAAAAGTATGATTTAGCCTTTTGATATACACTATTATGCCAAGGATAAGTTGGCCTTGTGTATTGAGCAACGATTCCAAACTTTTGAAGATATTATGCAAAAGATTTAGGATATTATCCTGTTTTGTCATACCTTTCACAATATTCACCACCTTTGTCAGACTTTATGATTTTCACTTTATCTATAATTGCCTCTCAATTTCAATAATGAATGTTCGATAAAACATCCATGGATTGAGATTCATAATGCAATCGATAGATTTACACGATGAATAAAAAATCATCGTGTGATAAACAATTTTATCTTCCAAAAACTGGACCATTAAAAGTCTACGAATAATCATAATATACAATTAATAAGAACAAAATCTGAAATTTATGATAGAGATAAATGACAATTAAGCTTACAATAGTTACATACCTTCAATAAGATTCTCCTGGGTTAAACCTTATCAAGGAACAATGTGAGACATGAAAAATATCTCAGGATATTTTACATTCTCATAATTCAACATTATTATGTCTGTCAAATACTATAACTAGAATCACCTGTGGGCAACTCACGTCCTAAAATGTATTAAAAAACTCCAATAATTCTAAATATGTTCAACCTAATATAATGTGAGTTGTAGTCACCTGTGGGTGGCTATTATTTCACATGTATATGAAACATTTAGATAACTTTAATGCTTGTTTAAATTTGTGAACCAAAACTACTTGTGAGCAGCAATGTTCTAATAGTTAAATCAAACTAATATGACCCAAAATATACAACACTTACTAGATAAGAGCATAGCATCACTGTGGTGATAACTAAACTATCCAGCAAACATGTACAATTGCAAATATCACACTAACTTTTCTTGTGATATTACACAGTCCCACTCAAAGATATGGACATACTTGATCTGATCATAAATTTAGTCGCTTATAAACAATAATGAGTAACCCTAAAACATCAATCACGAACGTTTATTCAAAACACATGCCATACATAAATTGTGAAAAAATATCAACACCCTATAATCGAAAAATATCCAAACATAATGAACTTTTTCTTAAACCAAAAATCGAGCATGAAGCAAGTCTATAAATATAATTCAATAATGAAATTTCATTGAAGAAAAATTCTTTGATGCATCGCTCATTTTAATATGATAGAAGGTTAAATATCATGATAAATAATGGATATATGATGAATTAATATGAAAGGTGTTAAATAGTCAATGAATATCATTTTCAGAAATATGGAGAAATTTATCAAAAATAAAACCTCCATTTCATAGAGGACGCAATAAGTTTTTGGACAACATAATAAAAATATTCATGAAAATATGAAAAAATCGTAATAGGTTACTCAACTCGATAATGAGTTAATTTATGTAAATTTTCTTTTATGCACTTTTAAGAAATAACGTAAGATCATGTGCCGATTATTTAATTACCATAATGTATGATCAGATATTGTACACTTCAATGTTATCTTAAACATGTGAACTCAAATTACATGTGGGTAATTGTTGTTCTAATACATTTAAGAAAAACAATATTATAAGCACTTGACATGATAACGATTATGACTGGAAAAATTATTTGACATCACTGTGGTGATAGCCAAACAACTCAAAAATAATGCCATAATAACTACTAAACCTTGCCTTTACGGCTTAGCGTATTCGTGCTTACAATAAAATTATTATTATTGCTAAGATAAAAAATTCTAGTATCACTGTGGTGATAACTAAAGAATTATGACCTAAGAATCTTAAGCATAATAATTTTATACGTACAATTGAAATTATCATCAACATTGGGAGAAAAGTGAAACGTGAAACATAATGACACAAGACACCCTCAAGATTATAATCAGTTCATATCCATAATGTATGATCAACAATCATATCAGTCAATGTTTTCTTAAATAAATTGAACTCCAATTTCCTGTGGGTAAATTCTGTTCTAATATATTTAAGAAAAAAAACAATATTACAAGCATTTGACAAAATTGTGATCATGACCAAAGTGATTTGACATCACTGTGGTGATAGCCAATCAACTAAAATAATGTCATTATCACATAATGTCGATAACTGCAAAACCTACACTTTACGGTTTGCAAATTCATGCTTATAATGACATTATGATTATACTGAGATATAACACTCTAGTATCACTGTGGTGATAACTAAAGAGTCCAATAATAATTTTAAGTATAATCCCATAAAATTTAAAGAAAACAATAATGTGAGAGAAACTATACCATAACGCACAAGCACACAAACTATATCATAATGCACACACAAATTTAATGGTGTCAAAAAATGGTTTTGATCATAAAATTTATAATGAAACTTGATAAAAATCGTTTTAGTGTTTCGATAAAGCGGAAGCGTAAGTTAATTTACAATAAAAAAATGGTTTCATTAATTTTAAAATTAATACTATCTCATTATCTTAATATTAACTAACACGTATACATGCCCACAAGAAAATATTAATTTTTCCAATTTTTAATGTCTTAATAACCACTCACGTGATGAAAATATTTTGTTTATCTTCATTTGCTTTGGAGCACTTATTCATTCATGCCATAAAGATATGATTCTTAATAAATATTTCTCATTCATATCATTTCTCCAATTTACCTCCCTTTCACATACAAGGCAAGTAGAATATATGGATTTTAGTGGAACAATTATGCATGTTTATGACTACATGATGTCGACATTATTCTATTTCATTTATCATCGTTATTACGTTCATTATTACCTCATATGCTCATTATATACCATTAAAAAAAAAATATTCCTACAATAATTTTTTCAATTATGTGCATGCCAAAAATAAACTCATTAGGCCAAATTCATTAGGAAATAAATGTTAATTTATTTACATGAAACGTTAGTATGAAATTAAAATATATTTTCCTTCAAAATTAAGTAGGTCATTAATGTTGCAATATATTTTCTTCTAAAATTAAGTAGGTCATTAATGTTGAAATATATTTTCTTCCCAAATTAAGAGAGAGTAATATAAAAATATAAAAGAAAATATTAAGCAATAATGGCCACAGGATCTTAAATTGTAAAGTATACCATAATTTTCAAGTGATTTGATTTTGATGAGATAATGGAAAATCACACATGATTTTGATGAAATAGTAGAAAATCACACATGAACACGAAGTGTGAGCATGAAACGGGTCATCATAGTTAGATGCAAAAAATAATACAATTCCATAAGAACAATTATTTTCACAGAAGGAAATAAAATAATAATATTAAACCCAATTTTATTTTATTATTGCATAAGATTAGCGGATAATCATGAGTTCTAAACACAAGCTCTAGATGCCAACTATAAGTTTTAATTTTATAGATACTTAATTAGGATCGTTGAACTTCATGATAATCACACAATAAAATATGCAAGAATAGGTTTATACGGAATACCTGATAGCGCTAATCCGTGTTACGATACCGATCAGTTTTGTAGCAACGGTAATACCTTGTGGAGGTCATGGTTTCTCCTTCTTCACCTCTTACGTTATGAATACTAAATTCTCGAACCCAATACTGATGGTTATTGTGTTCCTCTTATAGGTAGAAGGAGGACCAAGTTCCTAGGATTTAGTGTTGGCATTAAATCTCGACCGTCCATCAAAGAAGAGATATTAGGAATAATAATCCCATAAAGGAAACCGAACATAAGTATAGCAATAATCTAGATTACCAAGATTATTACATGGGCCCAAGGAATATTTTAGTCATACAAAAATATTCTTACAGCTTGAAGATACAACTCCAAGTTTTGCTGCCCCGCCTGTTGCTCCTGCAGGTGTATTTGAGGATTTTGGAGAGGGATTCAACCCCAGGAACCCAGACCTTGTTAATGCCCCATGGCTTAACGGACCGAATAATGCAATCTGGTGGAATCCCAAGAGGGTCAGGACGATCCCAATGAGGCCATCCACCCCACATCCTGATGTAGGAATTTTGAATGATTCGGATTCTGATCCAGATTCTATTCTATGAAAACGTGAAAGCTTCTAAACATGGTGATGAGGTCGACAGACGACCCTAGTTTGTAGTTTTGTACTGTATTTTTTTTTTATATCAATTAGGGTTCTCGTTTTTCTTTTTTGAGGGCTCTAGGCTATACCAGTTGAAAGATTTGTCGTGAACTAGTTTCGATGTCAAAACATTGTATCCTGGTATTGCTTCCTCAAAACTAAGGCATCATCACGCACACCGTAGTCTCGACTAGTTGAGGCCCAACCCAACTGCATAATACTAAAGACGTATTAGCATCTTCTTGTCACTCTTATCTATGGTATTCACCCTAGTTGATCAATTATTTTAAATCCCCAGAATATCTAAATTATGTTACATGAAGCCAAGCACTACGGTGCGCCTTTTCCCTTCCCAATCCTCATATGCAGGGAAAAACTCAAAAAACCATCCACTATGGTATTTGTCATACCTCCAAATGCCTCTTGCAAAATTTATGCGAAAGTGTAACCCTGTAGCACAGTGGTTCTGTGAATTAAGCTTCACCCACCTGCACTTCATCCTTATAAGTTTGTACCTATGCAAACATCCAACTCTTCAGGTCAACAACGAAAGTCTTTTTAGCCTTCTTTCACTTCTCTAAGCTTCTCAAATGTATCCCATAATACATTCAAACATTGCCATACTTTGTCAACAACAATCAGTCAAACAAGAACACTTAGAACATTACACAATCACTTCATTTTATTGCATCAAAGGGAAAAAATACAAATCTTGTCCACTTAGGGACTTACACAGACTTGTTCACCTTGAACCAAGCCTTAGTCTTACAAAAACTCTCTTATTTTGAGTCTCTCACTCACATATGCAAGCCTGCCAAATTTTCCATGCCTTGGGACTATTTATGCAGCAGCTTTACTTGGACAAACCGTGCACAACCGTTATACACGCATGTGACAGCCATATGTCCCATGGAGCAGTTTTGTAACCGTCAATAACTGTGCTAACTGGCCAGTACTCTTCCAACTTGCGCCAATCATCCAACACCTGTTCTCTTGCAGTTAGGAACCATCTCCCACGCTTATAAACTCCTTTATAACCGTTCTACTTCATCACGCGTCATTGACATGCTTGTGAAGCTCGTAACCAACTTGTAACTGTCACTTGAGACGTATTGCACCACTGTTGTGCTTTATTGAATTCTGCCTCACTCCAATGCTCAGCACTCTTGGACCTGCATGCTTATCACTCTAAGCTAATGCGCGGACAATTCTTATACTTCAATTATCGAGGTCGACTCCTTAATCTCACTCTAGTTACTCATGCGTCATATATGCTTCACTTCGTCAATTAGCTTGACAATAACAATGTCACTCTTGCATTACTAACTTGTTTGCATTGTCCAAGCTTTGGCCATCCTTGAACTAATTCCATAGACCAACTCTTGGTCTAATCTACCTTCTTGCATCATCCTTGAGTTTGGGCCAACTCAATTCAATGAATATGCTTCAATGCCAACATCGTATGTTGCATCTGTCACTTTGGCCTCGTCTTGCCTTTCCCTCAATGAAGCCTCATTATGTCGGCCAATAAGTTTTATTCCTTAGCCAAATTTCTTACAGTGTAGCGTTTCCTTTGTGCTTCACTGGCCCTGTAGGGTGCCAGTATCTTAGTTCCTGACAGTCTATACAGTATACCACTATTATGGCCTGTGTTGCGTTATTATGGTTTTGCGTTGCGCCATTACGGCGGAGTACTGACTTGTCCTCAACACTGTAACGCGCAATCATTGTGTGACACTTGCCAGCCATGTCATAGACCTCCCCCATCTAATCCGTTCAACGCCCTCGTTGAACGGAACTCAATATGAACACCATATTTGTCTTAACTTCGCCTCATGTGCTTTCAGAACCTTTTCTGAAATTCGGCAGTACTCTCCTTGGCTTAACCCTAAGCCAATTTTCCACCTCTATTTGCATCCGCATCACTTAGCTTTATTGCTTTGTCATTGATCTCATATGTTTGAGCCACTCTCGGCGTCGTGCACTATGCTTACGCTGCTACTCAAATCATGCATCAATACCCAAATGCAAACCTGAAATTCTTCTTAGCCAACTCCCTTTAGGACTAAATTTCTCCTTGAATCGTTTACGCCTAAGTGTACGTACATAATAATTCTTCTTCCACTGATCACATTGATCACTGCCATAGTCTTTCGCATCCCGACTTTTCCTTTTGCATGCTAACTCAACATGACAAGAACTTATGAACAACTTGGCTTCCTTTTCAATCAGCTTTGTCGGCACCTGCCTTGAATTGTAGTTCTCCATGCCCCTCATTAAGCATGTTACAAATTGCATAGGGGTTCTCTTCGTATAAGACGCCCGAATTGAACACTTCATGCCTCGCCAAACTCTGATTATGCAAGCATCATTCAAGAACTCATTTCTTTGAATGTGGCCAGTAAGTGTAAACTTTTCATACTTATGTTATCTTGCATACCGAATTGGAATGACAAATTTTCTTTGCCAAACTCGCTAAAACCAAAAATATTAGGTTGTAAAACCCATCTACGCAATTGTGACTAATTATCTTTTGGACATAACATAGCTAACCCGTTAGTTGTGCATGTGTGATGCCTTCAAAGCCAACATGTCTCCAAATACTTCTTTGAACTGCATTGTTTGTTGCCTAGAATGTGTGTGTCTTTCGCCAAGGCCATGAGTTCTACCTAAATTGATGTATTGCTTGAACTATCGCCGCTCATTTACTGTCGTGCCATTTTGCAATCCCCAAACAACAACATCACTTACGCATCAACTAGGAACCTTGTCTTATGCTTTGCTTATTAGCTTTCGACTTGTCTTGCTATTGCATACGTTAGGCTAAGTATGCCACTGCAGTATCTCCCCATGAACTAGCTTTACATCGTAAATAAAGAGGAAAGATTTTATAAACGAAAACACCTTCATTCATTACTTCTCTTACATAACAAGACCATGTACCATTACATGATTGATCCACTGATCATTTTGGAAAGATAAAACTTCATTAACAAAGTAACTTGCTTACACCAAATCAAAGTATATACAAAATTGAAGACTCAAAATAAAAGTCTGTACAACCAAACTCTACACACATAGTTTGCAACAACCAACAACTAAAGTTACATAAAACAAGGCTAGAAATACTCATATTTTGGCGTCAAAGTGTTTCCAATGGAGACAGCAACACTTACTCTTGTTCTTAGCTTAGTTTTTTTTGTCGAAGTGAACGACCACTTCGCTGCGAGGCCTAGCTCTTCCTCGAACTTTCACTTCGGCCTTCACGAGTCAAACTAGAATGACTCCCATAGTCATCCCCAACTGATGCATTAAGTTGCGCCTTGAGTGGACAGCTTCTAGAGAAGTGTAAACCTTTGCAAATGAAACATCCCCTATACTTCCGGGATGCAGGGAATAATTCATCTTCCTTTGGCTCATGCTTACGCTTACTGCCTACATATTTTTCCTTCCTTTTGGCCTCACCTTCGACTTTTCACATCTTCATTCGTTGTGCAACAAGTAAGCTCTCTTATCGCTTGAATAGCCATCTCGGGATACTCTGAATTTTGCACCTCTTGAGTTCAGTAATGACTAACGAACTCGCGCCACTTAGAAATTGGGACATCTAATCTTCTTCACTCATGCTACGTACTTCTTGCACCAATGCATGGAAATTTTCATCATAGGCCTGTGGTTTACCCGTCATTTTAGCCTACGCAAACTCTCTCTTGCGTACCAAGCACCATTGTGTGGCCAGAACTGACATCTCTGTCCATCTTTCATGTCATTCCATGACATAAGATTGGCATAACCAGCATCTTCATCTTTTTGCAGCATAGTTCTCCACCAAACCTTTGCATCACCACCAAGGTAATTTCCTGCGAGAGTCACCTTTTTTCCTTTCCTAGTTCTATTCGCCTCTAAGTATGCCTCAACGTCATACAAGAAATTCTCAATTTCTCTAGCATTTCTGAAACCTGCGTAAACTCTTGGCTCGGAGACTCGATTTGAGCTTTCTACGTGCACGTTCGCCCCTACAAACATGCCATTACTGATTAACCCGCGAATGCCTGCAACTTCCTACGATATTTGCTTTGCATGGATTGTTAGTATGGTCTTTATATCACTGAATTGCACCTTCAATTCTGTCACTTCAGCATTGGTTTCACAATTCAAAAGGGTTGCATCAGACACCTTGTTTTCCACTGTACATACCCTTTCATCGAATTCTTTGAACCAATCTGATGTTCTTCCTTCAAGTAAATCTAGCCTTCCCTTATCTTCAGAAATAAGAGGATTATCAAGGCCATCACAGCTCATGTCTATGGTCATATCACCAAAATCACCATACTCCTCAAGCTGACCAAACGTACGTGCTAGTTCTTCGTCGATCCTCATGCCATTAGAACTCATTTCTAATGAAAAAATCTGAAAATAATGTGCCACTTACTTGATCACAGGAAAATAGATTAAGAGAGAAAGAAGTACCAGCGTATTATCCAACAAATACACTCGAACTGTGTACCAAACACAACTCTGATACCTGAATTGTCACACCTCCAAATGCCTCTTGCAAAATTTCAGCGAAAGTGTAACCCGGAAGCACTGTGGTTCTGTGAATAAAGCTTCACCCACCTGCACTTCAGCCTTATAAGTTTGCACCTATGCAAACATCCAACTCTTCAGGTCAACAACGAAAGTCTTTTTAGCCTTCTTTCACTTCTCTAAGCTTCTCAAATGTATCCCATAATACATTCAAACATTGCCATACTTTGTCAACAACAATCAGTCAAACAAGAACACTTAGAACATGACACAATCACTTTATTTTATTGCATCAAAGGGAAAAAATACAAATCTTGTCCACTTAGGGACTTACACAGACTTGTTCACCTTGAACCAAGCCTTAGTCTTACAAAAACTCTCTTATTTTGAGTCTCTCACTCACATATGCAAGCCTGCCAAATTTTCCATGCCTTGGGACTATTTATGCAGCAGCTTTACTTGGAAAAACCGTGCACAACCGTTATACACGCATGTGACCATATGTCCCATGGAGCAGTTTTGTAACCGTCAATAAGCGTGCTAATCGCGATTACTCTTCCAACTTGCGCCAATCATCCAACACCTGTTCTCTTGCAGTTAGGAACCATCTCCCACGCTTATAAACTTCTTTATAACCGTTCTACTTCATCACGCGTCATTGGCATGCTTGTGAAGCTCGTAACCAACTTGTAACTGTCACTTGAGACGTATTGCACCACTGTTGTGCTTTATTGAATTCTGCCTCACTCCAATGCTCGGGCACTCTTGGACCTGCATGCTTATCACTCTAAGCTAATGCGCGGACAATTCTTATACTTCAATTATCGAGGTCGACTCCTTAATCTCACTCTAGTTACTCATGCGTCATATATGCTTCACTTCGTCAATTAGCTTGACAATAACAATGTCACTCTTGCATTACTAGCTTGTTTTCACTGTCCAAGCTTTGGCCAGCCTTGAACTAATTCCATAGACCAACTATAGGTATATTCTACCTTCTTGCATCATCCTTGAGTTTGGGCCAACTCAATTCAATGAATATGCTTCAATGCCAACATCGTATGTTGCATCTGTCACTTTGGCCTCGTCTTGCCTTTCCCTCAATGAAGCCTCATTATGTCGGCCAATAAGTTTTATTCCTTAGCCAAATTTCTTACAGTATAGCGTTTCCTTTGTGCTTCACTGGCCCTTTAGGGTGCCACTATCTTAATTCCTGACAGTCTATACAGTATACCACTATTATGGCCTGTGTTGCGTTATTATGGTTTTGCGTTGCGCCATTACGGCGGAGTACTGACTTGGCCTCAACACTGTAATGCGCAATCATTGTGTGACACTTGCCAGCCATGTCATAGACCTCCCCCATCTAATCCGTTCAACGCCCTCGTAGAACGGAACTCAATATGAACACCATATTTGTCTTAACTTCGCCTCATGTGCTTTCAGAACCTTTTCTGAAATTCGGCAGTACTCTCCTTGGCTTAACCCTAAGCCAATTTTCCACCTCTATTTGCATCCGCATCACTTAACTTTATTGCTTTGTCATTGATCTCATATGTTTGAGCCACTTCTCGGCGTCGTGCACTACGCTTACGCTGCTACTCAAATCATGCATCAATACCCAAATGCAAACCTGAAATTCTTCTTATCCAACTCCCTTTAGGACTAAATTTCTCCTTGAATCGTTTACGCCTAAGTTTAGGTACATAATAATTCTTCTTCCACTGATCACATTGATCACTGCCATAGTCTTTCGCATCCCGAATTTTCCTTTTGCATGCTAACTCAACATGACAAGAACTTATGAACAACTTGGCTTCCTTTTCAATCAGCTTTGTCGGCACCTGCCTTGAATTGTAGTTCTCCATGCCCCTCATTAAGCATGTTACAAATTGCATAGGGTTCTCTTCGTATAAGACGCCCGAATTGAACACTTCATGCCTCGCCAAACTCGATTATGCAAGCATCATTCAAGAACTCATTACTTTGAATGTGGCGATAAGTGTAAACTTTTCATACTTATGTTATCTTGCATACCGAATTGGAATGGCAAATTTTCTTTGCCAAACTCGCTAAAACCAAAAATATTAGGTTGTAAAACCCATCTACGCAATTGTGACTAATTATCTTTTGGACATAACATAGCTAACCTGTTAGTTGTGCATGTGTGATGCCTTCAAAGCCAACATGTCTCCAAATACTTCTTTGAACTGCATTGTTTGTTGCCTAGAATGTGTGTGTCTTTCGCCAAGGCCATGAGTTCTACCTAAATTGATGTATTGCTTGAACTGTCGCCGCTCATTTACTGTCGTGCCATTTTGCAATCCCCAAACAACAACATCACTTACGCATCAACTAGGAACCTTGTCTTATGCTTTGCTTATTAGCTTTCGACTTGTCTTGCTATTGCATACGTTAGGCTAAGTATGCCACTGCAGTATCTCCCCATGAACTAGCTTTACATCGTAAATAAAGAGGAAAGATTTTATAAACGAAAACACCTTCATTCATTACTTCTCTTACATAACAAGACCATGTACCATTACATGATTGATCCACTGATCATTTTGGAAAGATAAAACTTCATTAACAAAGTAACTTGCTTACACCAAATCAAATTATATACAAAATTGAAGACTCAAAATAAAAGTCTGTATAACCAAACTCTACACACATAGTTTGCAACAACCAACAACTAAAGTTACATAAAACAAGGCCAGAAATACTCATATTTTGGAGTCAAAGTGTTTCCAATGGAGACAGCAACACTTACTCTTGTTCTTAGCTTAGTTTCTTTTGTCGAAGTGAACGACCACTTCGCTGCGAGGCCTAGCTCTTCCTCGAACTTTCACTTCGGCCTTCACGAGTCAAACTAGAATGACTCCCATAGTCATCCCCAACTGATGCATTAAGTTGCGCCTTGAGTGGACAGCTTCTAGAGAAGTGTAAACCTTTGCAAATGAAACATCCCCTATACTTCCGGGATGCAGGGAATAATTCATATTCCTTTAGCTCATGCTTACGCTTACTGCCTACATATTTTTCCTTCCTTTTGGCCTCACCTTCGCAGCTTTTCACATCTTCATTCGTTGTGCAACAAGTAAGCTCTCTTATCGCTTGAATAGCCATCTGGATACTCTGAATTTTGCACCTCTTGAGTTCAGTAATGACTAACGAACTCGCGCCACTTAGAAATTGGGACATCTAATCTTTTTCACTCATGCTACGTACTTCTTGCACCAATGCATGGAAATTTTCATCATAGGCCTGTGGTTTTACCCGTCATTTTAGCCTACGCAAACTCTCTCTTGCGTACCAAGCACCATTGCGTGGCCGGAATCGACATCTCTGTCCATCTTTCATGTCATTCCATGACATAAGATTAGCATAACCAGCATCTTCATCTTTTTGCGAAGATAGTTCTCCACCAAACCTTTGCATCACCACCAAGGTAATTTCTGCGAGAGTTACCTTTTTTCCTTTCCAGTTCTATTCGCCTCTAAGTATGCCTCAACGTCATACAAGAAATTCTCAATTTCTCTAGCATTTCTGAAACCTGCGTAAACTCTTGGCTCAGAGACTCGATTTGAGCTTTCTACGTGCACGTTCGCCCCTACAAACATGCCATTACTGATTAACCTGCGAATGCCTGCAACTTCCTCTGATATTTGCTTTGCATGGCTTGTTATTATGGTCTTTATATCACTGAATTGCACCTTCAATTCTGTCACTTCAGCATTGGTTTCACAATTCAAAAGGGTTGCATCAGACACCTTGTTTTCCACTGTACATACCCTTTCATCGAATTCTTTGAACCAATGATGTTCTTCCTTCAAGTAAATCTAGCCTTCCCTTATCTTCGAAATAAGAGGATTATCAAGGCCATCACAGCTCATGTCTATGGTCAGATCCCCAAAATCACCATACTCCTCAAGCTGTCCAAACGTACGTGCTAGTTCTTCGTCGATCCTCATGCCATTAGAACTCATTTCTAATGAAAAAATCTGAAAATAATGTGCCACTTACTTGATCACAGGAAAATAGATTAAGAGAGAAAGAAGCACCAGCGTATTATCCAACAAATACACTCGAACTGTGTACCAAACACAACTCTGATACCCGAATTGTCACACCTCCAAATGCCTCTTGCAAAATTTCAGCGAAAGTGTAACCCGGAAGCACAGTGGTTCTGTGAATAAAGCTTCACCCACCTGCACTTCAGCCTTATAAGTTTGCACCTATGCAAATAGCCAACTCTTCAGGTCAACAATGGAAGTCTTTTTAGCCTTCTTTCACTTCTCTAAACTTCTCAAATGCATCCCATAATACATTCAAACATTGCCATACTTTTCCAACAACAATCATCCAACCAAGAACACTTAGACCATGACACAATCACTTTATTTTATTACATCAAAGGGAAGAAATATAAAAATTTCCCACTTAGGGACATACACAGACTTGTTCACCTTGAACTAAGCCTTAGTCTTACAAAAACTCACCTATTTTGAGTATCTCACTTACATATACAAGACTGCCGAATTTTCCATGCCTTAGGACTATTTATACGAGAATATTTACTTGGACAAACCGTGCACAACCATTGTACACACATGGAACAGCCATCTCTCCCATGGAGTAGTTCTGTAACCGCCAATAACTGTGTTAACTGGCCAGTTATATTCCAACTCGCGCCAATCATCCAACACTTGTTCTCTTGCTGTTAGGAATCGTCTCTCACGCTTATAAACTCCTTTATAAATGTTATACTTCATCACGCTTCATTGGCATACTTGGGAAGCTCGTAACCAACTTGTAAGCGTCACTTGAGCCGTATTGCACAACCGTTGTGCTTTCTTGAATCTCGCCTTCCACGACAGTTTATACTCATGATCGGGTACTTCAACATAATGCAAGGAATTAAGTTGATTATTGGCATACAAATATTGGTTGTTGATGTCTACTGTTGAATCAGGAGGATTACACGGTATTACTGTCATTCCAAGAACTTGTTTGAGATACCGTTCTCCCAGGTAAAAGGAGTTATGACCAAATTGATCATGAAAGACCCTCCGCATTACAGAAATTTGTTTAGCCTCTACCACCTCGGGGTTAGTTTTCCATTCATTGTCCTCCCACGGCGACCATACTATAGAATTGAATGAGAAGTTATCAATCTGGTAACGCACAAGAGTTATTGAATGGGTACATGTATCACTCTGTGCGCCTCTGCTCAAGTCTCTTTGGTCTTCATCATATAACCTACCTGCCGGCCACGGATTTGTATTTTCATTCTCCGGATTTGTCTAGGGAAATAGATATCAGAAATATGACCAAAACCAATGCTGCAACATTATTAATTATTGTTAACAACTTATTTCATTATACGATCACCAATAATAAACAAGTATGGAAATTAAGAGTACAAGTGGGTATGAATTTTTACCATCAATGGATACGAAAAGAATTGCAAATCAGGCTTGTTGACCGTTACTCTAGTACTCAAGCCCCATAACATACTACCGTACAACGCTGAACCCCAATCATAATACCTCAGCACATTTAAATCCCTCAATACTTAGCCATTTAATCTCAACAACATTGTTCTTGTTTGGGAAAAGGATATTCCCGAAACACCACATCAAAAACCATCTTGCAATTTTCTCTTGAAATATAACATCGTTTTTTAGGCCGATTCTATGGTAAAGAAACAATTTAATCGTACTCTTTTTGATCCCCTTGCATCTATCCACAATTTGTTGTCTCAAGTCGACTAAGTTTTCTTGTCTAACCTCTTGTATTCCTATTATTTTTCTAGATTCTCCACCTTTCCTTCTTCTTTTTCTAGCTTCTGCGTCAGTATATGGGAGCAAACAATCTATGATGTCGGGAGCAATCTGATGCAGTTGATCCATACTCATTTCTTCCAATGATATGGTATTTCCTTTGCCAATAGGAATTCCGATAATTGGAGTGAAGTCTAATGGGGTAAATCCTATTTCAAAACTAGGGAAGTGAAATGTATTGGTGGCATGCCACCACCTTTCAAATATACCAGTACTTAGGAAGTACGTTGTCTTGTAGTTTTGGATAATGAACTTTGAAAATTTGTAGTGATCTACACTACAAATGAATAATCAGGCCTAATTCTGCAGGATCTATACTGCAGAGATTAGACATAAAACCTCAAATAAGGGAAGAACAAACACTCAACAAATTCTATTCGATAATTAAAAGAGGAATACAAACTTGATACTTATTAGGGCATCAAAATTGCACATGTGTCAGACACATACTAACAATACTAAATACACCCAGGGTTCCCTTATACACGGGTTCCCTATAAGATATGGGACATGACAATTCCCACCCCTTCAAATCATCCTTGTCCTCAAGGATGACATATATGAAAATGGAATGAGCGGGATCAAGAGTTACATAGTTGTTGCGACTTGTTCATGAACACTTTTGAGTATCTTGATATGTGTGTAGTACGCTAAGAAAACCCAAATAAATGATTCGCCCTTGCTGAACTTATCAAGTGAGGAAATACCAGCAGCTCTAACAGTATTCAAGTTGCATCCCATTTGATGTGGAAGAGACCTCTTGCGGTTACCGATTGTTTGCGGTTAAGGCCAACATGGATTAACTACACTCTCCCCCTTCCAGCAGCTGATGAACTTATGCTCTTGTGTAAATTCCAAGGTGAATAAACCAAGAATGCTTATAGTCACATCTTGGTAGGTATTAATGGAAGCATATCCGGCAGGGTCAGTCTTGATTACTACTCCACCCCAAACAATAACTTCAAAATTAACATGATGACAATTGACTGTGTCAGCACTCTCGAGTGTAAAAGATCCCTTCCATAACCGGTAGTAGCATGAGCATTAATCCTCATCATTTCTACCTAGCAACTAACATGCATAGAGACTTGTAGTCGCAAACAGGTTCTCACAACTAACACAGCAAGACAGTCTATTCTGAGAAGGATAAAATTTTCATTGATGGCCTGTGAGTCGGGCGTTTTTCCATTCACGATGGAGAGTGTCTTCAAATGCTCTGAGCCATTTGTAACCAATGTGTGGTCCTTCATTACCTTAAATACTGAAACGATGTCATTCCATGCTACACCTATTTGCAAGATGGCAATGACAAAAACTTGCGCACATATTTTGATAGCAGTTACTTGTTTCCACCCCTGACTTAGAAGGAATCCCACACTGCCTACAGCAACAGTTGAGCCCTGTATTGACTCTCTTGTATCGGTTGCAAACCCATAAATAATCCAACTCCTATCACCCACAACTTCCATAAGAATTTGCGTGAACAACTCATATAATCTACTTTCACCATTTAAACCATAGAAGACAACCCCATTACTTTTTGTGGATATATATGTGACTCTCACTCTCCCTTCATGAATTTCCACTCCTCTACAATTTCCTTTTAGCTCATACATCAAACTCCACATTAAACATCTCAAGAGAGTGGGTAAACCACCTTTCAAACTTCTGCTATGACTATCAGAACCAATAGATCCAGATGATCTAGGTAACTCCATGAAAATAAACATGTAAAAACAACCATTTTCTCTACTCCTTGAACAAATATAAATTAATTGGTAGTCTAATCTCAAAAGATAACCATATATTCTTACAAATGCAAGGATTGGCAGTTCAAGCATCTTCCTAATTCTCACTACACTTACAAGGAATGATTTCTATCCAACACAACACCATTCATTACTACCGACAATAATAAGGCTAGGTAATCTACTACCATTTCCGCAGCTGAATGTGGATATCTCCATCTTCCGTGACTCTTTCCTAGCCTCTCTCATTATCGCAGAAGAGCACATAAATTTAACCCGCCACTGATCAAAGAGTAAATGTGCATTTCCATACTCAAACTCTCTTATCACATGAAGTATTAATTTATATTCGGAAGCAGTACCTTGTAGCAGCTTTCTAGTATAATGTTCCTTATTGAGCAATAATAAACCCAATGATTGACTGTCCTTATTGAGCAATAATAAACCAAATGATTGACTGTCATAAGGGAAGTATTGTTGAGCATTAACCAATGAGAAAAAGGCTGATCCTATCCATCCGTATGATTCCACTCTGTTGGAACTCCTCCCTTGTTCATACAATAAACTCAACACTAAACTTCTCAAATGTGTATATAACCCAGCTTTAGCTGCCAGCAAGATGGATGTCATATTTATTTTAACGAAACTGAGATAGTGCAGCAAGATAGTCACCTCCTTGTACTGCGCACGGCCTTTTCTGGTGTGACTGGTGAGAACGATCTCCTTCTCATACTCAACCATAAGCAGGACGAATGGATGACGTTTGATACCACTAAGCCTGTGCTTGAAAACCTCAAGGTAATAACAATATACATGTCGTCCTCTTGTTTCCACTTTCACATAGACACCATTCTTGAGTTGTAAGAGTAAGTGAGTTCCATACCCACTAAAACTACAAGCACTACTGCCACAAACGATAAGGCTAGGTGACCAAAGTATGGCAATGAAAACCCATTTTAAACCTCTACCATTTGTATTTACAAGCATCATTTTGATTCCCACTATCCTTACAAGTACACAATCAATAAAGGAACAATTTTCCTCAGTTTGGCATGCAATTCCATGCGTAAACTTGTAAAACAGTTGAGAATATTGAGTTGAAGCACATTTATACACACCCATCAGTTGGTTGTAGAAAAAATTCAAATGTTGAGCACAGTCGGGCGAGTAGAAACGGCTCCATGTGGAATAAACCATTGTCATTATAACTCCCTTACAAAATGAAAAACTCTCATAAACTTCAGGTGTAAGTAATAAGACGTCCAAGAACCCAATTTCTGAAAGATAAATATGATCTTTCACCACTGTGGAAATTGAAATAAGGAACCTCTGGAGGTAGCTAAGCTCCTTCAAGGGAATTTTCTGCACAACAACTCTACTCAATCTGGAGGTATAAGTAATAACACTGCCAGCTATATAATCTGCAATTTTGGCGCAAAGTTTGTGTACCATTCCACTCCCCGGTATTACAGAATGAGTGACCAAGTTATTAAGTAAACCGCACATCAGATGCAAGATTACAAAATTTATATCACCACTACCACTCCAGATTCCAAAATGGTGCAGTTGATCAATAGTTCTCGAGCTTTGCCATAAGCAGCTTCCTTTGTCATTTGAAGTAGAAAAACAATCCATAGAACCTTACCTTGTTGCCGCCTTTTATCTAATTGCAATCATCCTGAGTGTCACCCTTTTCAACAAGCAGAAAGATATTCGACTTCACTAAGAACAATTCAAAACCAGAAGAAATAATTACACCAAAACTGAATTCAAGCTGCTTGCGTAGTAATAGTACCTCTTATTCAATGCTAGCAACCTTCCTCTATCAATAGTATACTTAGCACTAGATGAAATATCATGTATATACGTAATTTGAGTTAGGTGTGTGACGAAATACAACCTGTTAATAACTTCAAACTGCTTCCCTAAATCAAATAACCTTCACATAACTTCGCACTCAAGAATTTTATCAAACATACGCCAAGCAGTAGTGATAAAACCATCATTCGCTAGCATACAAGCAATTGCATCACAAGAAAACCTATTTGATTGATACCCACTGTGATAAACCAGCTTTTGAACAATTTGTCTATACAATCTATCCAAAAATTGAAAACCTATGCAATTAGGAAACCTCAATTTAGAATCAAACTTCAATTTGAATTTTCCACGATCGAATAAGCTACGAGAAGAATTCATAACACTGGAAGAACATTTAGCCATTAATAGTCTATGAGTTAGGGTTAATAGTACCTTTTTGAAATCCTCCTAGATCAATTCGATGAAATTCTTTTTAACTAAATCATTAACTAAATTGATTCTGGAATCAAAAAGCTTACCCTCTTGGTAATCCAGAAATAGTGGATTCACCTTATACCCATCACATAAGGAAAAAGTGGATTCGACTTTGTGAGAAGAAACATTTTCATGAAGCTGTACTGATTTCTCATAGTTGCGATTTGAACTCCCATCTTTAGCTCTATCAATAATTGAAAATCAGGGATTGAAACTGGATCGATAATTACCTTCGTCTGTTGCTAGAGGAGTTGAAGTGTTTGAAGTGAAATCGTTTAGTGAAATTGAATCAGTAGGAGGTTCTTCCAGTTTTTGACTGATTTCTTTCTCCTTGAGCGTCACTTCCTTCAACACAGATCCAATTAATTCGAAGCTCTCCCACGAATTAGATTCTCAATTCTCATCAACAGATGGGCTCAAATATATCTAACGCTCCAGTAACAACAATTTTTTTGTTTCTCTTGCTAAAATTTTCTTGCATTTTGCTAGAAGCATATGAGAGGGTTTATTTTTTAATTAAAACCCTTGTTGTTACTTCTTGAACCCGAAGAACAGTAGATTATTGCTCATCTAAAGTCTTACTATCAGCCATGATCAATCCAAGGAAAGACCGTCTCTGATACCACTTTTAGTGATCTACAGGATCTACACTGTGAGATTGAAAGGTAAAACCCCAAAAGAGAAAGAAGAACACAATAACACAAATTCTATTTTTCGATTATTCAAAGAGGAATACAGACTTGATACTTATTAAGGCATCAAAATAGCACCTGTGCCAGACACATACTAACAATACTAACTACACCCAGGGTGCCCTTATACACAGGTGCCCTATAAGATATGGGACATGACAAAATTATATCAAACCCACAGTCGTCTACAAGTTGTTTAGCATGTGGAAATCTATTGATTTCGGTATACATTTCATGAAGTTGGCTTACACTACTTCGATGTTTAAGTGGTCGAAACCTATCATCTGTCGTGATTGGGATTTTCAATTTATGCTCACCATGATCTTTTGAAGAAACCGAAATTCTATCATCCATAATTCGTTGAAAATCATCGGAGTAAATCGACAACACACATATACACAAAATCATCACCAAACAATCCATTATGCAAAGACCAACAAAACATATTAGCCACATTATGTATCAAAACATATTAGCCAAAAAAAAAAAATCTCTGGACTTTAGGAAAGATGGGTAATCCACTTAAGTATTTATAAAATGGATTACTACTTTGAGAATTTTTATATAGGCATTTTGGCCAAAAATGGGTTTATATGCTTATTTAATTGAGAATGTGCCATTCTTTCGATTTTTAATAAAAGCCTTCCGCACATTTTCCAAAAAAGAAAAAAAAAGAACATAAGCTAGTAAAAGATCCTGGGATAGTACTTAGCGCGTTTGGATACAATTATGCTTCTGCTTCTCCAGAAGTAGAAGTCAGAAGTCCAGATATTTTGCTTCACAAAAAGTCGACTTTTCTGCTTCTAGAAGTCGTTCTGAAATTCCACACCAAACTGACTTCTTGCTTTTTGACTTCTAGAAGTCAAAAAGCTACTTCTGGATGTGTATCCAAACGCGTTATAATCATTGGCTGGAACAAATTAAAGATTTGTACGAACTTGAAGACTTATATGCATGTAAATTATGTAAACAAAAAACAAAGAAAATAGAAATAGAAAAAGAACAAAGTTCTGTTCATTTTGTTTGTAGAGGATTAGATTCTCTCTTCTCACAATCTATAATCTTAGATTTCAAATCATGAATTTTGTTGTTATTTTTTGGTCATGTCTTTTCGTGAACTTTCTCCATGTTTAATAAATTTTTTTTGTTTGATCTTTTCATTTCGATCAACATAAATCGATGAGAATCCAAATTTCCTTAAGTATAACCACTCTTCTTCCTTAAGAATTTTTCTAATCCCCTACTGGATTAGGTCCCGAGGTTTTTCTACATTTGCAGTTTCCTCGTAAACAAAATCTTGTTGTATCTTTGATTTTTTTTTCCGCATTATAATTTTTATTATAATTAAGTAAAATACACAAGTACATTAACTTCGTAATACTTGATATTGATCATATATTGTTTCGGTTATTACCGAACATATTATCAAATACACACTTTATTGTCGTATAGTCTCCATCTTGTATCCATAGTCAATTACACAAGTGATCTTGTTGTTGTATTATCGCGATCTCGTATCCATTAATGATTCATTTAACGATATGCAAGATTGTGAATACTCAAAAGTTGAAGATGTCACTACTTTGTTAACTCATGATCCAGGAGTTAAGGAAATCAAGAGTACATTTGAGTATATTTCTGATGTTAAAGAAGATGCTAACAAATAAGATACCAAACCATAAGTACCTGCAGTATCATTCATAATCAATCCAATTCCCGATAAGTTAGAATTCTTATCAAAGCAGCATCATTAAAAATAATATAGCGATCATCTGGTGATGAGCTTATGACTATTTAACCATCAGGGGTTAGCCCAGTTGGCCAGGAGCCTGACTCTTAAGTAGGAGGTCAGCGGATCGAGTCTCCGCTCACGAGTTTGGAGATCTCATGAAATACTCCTCTTATGTAAATCTAGTTTAATTTAATTGTTAATATATCTTCTTTCCTATTAAAAAAAACTTATGACTATTGAGATATCATTTTCTTCTACAAGAACTGAACTAATAGTATCCTGAGAGTCTGTATTAATCAAATACAACTTTGTGTCATTGACTAGCTTTGGAGCTTGTCTAGCTGTGGCATGATGATATAAAGTTTTTCCTTGGAAGATGGAAAAGCATCTATCTTTCCTTATACTCCAGGAAATTGAAAATAGCCCGTGCCTTCTCTTTCAAATTGTCATATGAAATTCACTTAGTGACCCAATCCTGAGGACTGATATTTAAGGCACTATCCTGCTCGATATGATCTGCATAGGGAGTTAGAGACTGTACATACTTTGAAAACACACAATGAAGAATAATATGTCCAGGGGTTTCAAGAGGAATCATGACCATTTACAAACCTAGAAAACACAGATTTATCTGGGAGAATACTCTCATGACACTTCCAGACAAATCTCTGGACTTTAGGCAAGATGGGTAGTCCCCTTGAGTATTTATAAAATGGATTACTACTTTGAGAATTTTCATATAAGCATTTTGGTCAAAAATGGGTTTATATGCTTATTTAACTGAGAACGTGCCATTTTTAAAATGTGGCAAGATAAGACTATCACTCCCTGAGAGAGGAATCCTTGAGTCAAAAATATTCTTTGCATTCTGAGGTATGCAAAAAGGTCTAACAAGATGATTTCCATGTTTAATGTCTCTATCAATGAATGCAAAAACAAATATCTAATTTTCTCTATAAGCATATATGCTCTCACCATCCATAACCTCCCAAATGAAGTTATGCAGAATAACATCCTGACCACGACATATACACCTCCAAGCCCAAGAACAAAACACCTACTTGGGACAATGAAGAGGATGACAGTTTACTTACATCTCAGAATAACAACATTTAGCATCAAGGTTGTGAATTAAATTCCATGCACTTTTTGTTAAAAGAGACATATTAACATATCTGTTTCGAAAACCCAAACCTCCCTGATATTTATGTGTACATATCCTCGGCCAGCCCTTCAAATAAGTACCCCCAGGTCCATACTTTCCCTACCAGAAGTCCCTTTACGCGGACTCCATACAGTTAATAATATTATCAGGAGTAGTAAAAGTATTCATGTGATCAATAGGTGAAGATTTGAACACATTTTGGACCATAACAGATCTACTTGCCTGATTGAAGTGTTTTCCTTTCCATTTAGCCATTCTTTTACCAAAATGCTCATTGAAACGCTTAAATAAATCCGATCCAGACCTAGTTATGAAAAGATAAATACCTAGGTACTTCTCATCTAAAGCAATATTCTTAACCTTTAAGTCATTTATAAGAGAGGCATAACCGAGCACGAGCAAATGCGAGTTCTTTTTTTTTCAATTAGCGAAAAAGGAATGTATGCATTATGGATAAAAAAAATAGAGGTATGTATAGATAAAACCTATAGTATATTCTTGACTAAACAAGTGAACTTGGATTTGCTTAAAAAATGGTGGTGGCGCTTTGGAGTAGAGAAATATTCATTGTGGAGGAAGATCATGGTTGAAAAATTTAGCGAAAAATTTACCGGTTGGGAAACTCTCCAACCCAAAGGACCAAAAGGTGGTAGTTTGTGGTTTAATATCTATAAAGAGCTTAAAGATTTCAACAAAGGTATTAGATTCAAGATTAGAGCGGGCAAGGAAACTCGATTTTGGGAAGACTCTTGGCTAGGTGAAAGAAGATTATGTGATATGTTTCCATTGGCATATGAAGCTTCAAGGACTGAGGAGTTTGTGGTGGCTAGTATGTATGAAGTTGGCGGAGATTGTTTAAGGTGGGAGTTTATGTCAAGGCAAAGATACTCTCAAACCATTTCTCGTGAAGTAACAACTATATCAAATCTTCTTTCTTCTCTCTCTATTCAGAAGGTGTTTTGGATAGCCGAGTTTGGATCGGAAATAATCATGGACAATATACGGTTAAGGATGGTATGCGATGAAGATCAAGGTGATCCAAATTTTCCAATCGATGTTGTATGGAGCCGGGAGTATCCTTGCAAAATCAACTTTTTTATTTGGCTTCTTTCTCATGATAGGATAATGATGGTGGATAAGCTATCAAGAAGAGGTATGGATGTTTCTAGTTTATGTTGTTTTTGTGATGAAGACGATGAAACTAGTTCACATTTATTCTATGAATGTTGGAGAACTTGGAGAATTTGGGATTACTTTGTTGAAGGATGTCGTTTTGATTGGACTTACAATTCAAATGTGACTACAAATGTGAAGTCTTGGAAGTTTAATTGGGGTGATGAAAGACTTAGTCAAATTTGGAATAACATTCCGGTTGCAATATGGTGGTGTGTATGGAGAGAGTGAAATGCAAGAGTCTTTGAAAACAAAAAGAAAAATTTGGTAAGCCTCATTAGGAGGAAATACCTGAAACTGTGACTGGAATGTGCATTTCTTCCAAAAGTGTGACTGATTTGAAAATTCTTCCAAAAGTGTGACTGACTTTACCTAATACCCAAAGTACCCTTTATAGCCCGATGTCTACACATCGATAGCTTGATGTCCACATATTCATAGATGATGTCCACATATTATAGCTGATGTCCACATATTTATAGCCTGATGTCCACATATTTTATGAATAGTGTCCGATGTCTACAAATCGAAACATGGATGTCTACATTTATCCAACATATGATTATGCCTAGATTCTGGATGTCTACATATAATATCTACACATCGGACACTATTCATGGTGGGGTATCAGTGCCCGATGTGTACACATCCTGACCCAATGTGTGCACACACATCCTTACCCGATATGTACACATCTGAGGACAAAATCCGGTATTTCCGTAAAAGACTAGGGCATACATGCCCGTTGACCGGTCATGGTCACACTTTTAGAAGAAATTTCAAATTGGTCATAGTTTTGGAATAAACCCACTTTTCAGTCACACTTTTAGGTAAAATCCCCCTCATTAGAAATGTTAAACTAAAAGCATTTTTTGGGTCGAGTCGAACACAAATATGTTGGGTCTAACGGCAAATATAGTGAGTGCATTATGGGAATCTTTATTCTGGCATTAGTAAGTTTATTTTTTTTTGTAATTTTGGGCTAGCCAGGATGATCTTAGCTATTTTGTTCTCGCTTGTATTCATTGGGTTGATGTACCCCACTTAAGTACCTCTTTTTCAATGAATTTTACCTTTCACCGATCAAAAAAATATATTCTTGTTCTACCTTTGTTTCTCCAATTTCCGCACATTTACTATCATAATCAAAGCAACCGCACCTGTACAACTTGAGCTACTTGTTTGAATCCTCGAAAAAGAATGCTCTGACAATGAATGATTCCAAACGCCTGCAAGGTTACCCGCGGGACAGTATGTATTAGCTGACACACCCTCTCTGCATAAACAAAATAAATCAATTACGAAAAAAACTGGTCCTAGCAGCTATCCATTCATTAAGATGTTGAGAATTTACCTGTATTAATGGCACACAAGGGATCTATTGCGAAGAGAAGCAACCAAGCTTGAGAACTCTTTTAAACCATTTTCAAGATTATGAGAAACTGTACTGGTTTGGACTTACTTATGTGATCAAAATGATATACTATAGTAATTGTTGTTTCATTATTATACATTATTGGGTCAATCACGTATATTCGAAAAACCTGTAAACGTATTATTGTCACATCCATACTTTAGCAGTTTCTAGTCTGTTTCCTAGTTTAGGATTTTCTTTTCTTAGTCTTCCTAGTATTAGGAATCACTGAAGCCTATATAAGAACGTACGCCTAGTATTCTAGGGAAAAACATCCATCACTATTATTTAAGCTTTCACTGCGTAAAAGCGTCCAGTGAAAATTCCAGCGCCACCAATGGCCAATGTAGAAGGTGTTATGGCTGTAATCAGAGCTACACGACCGAATTTTCGTAACGCACATGACAAAGTCGGGTTCGCATTACACGCGATGTTCTTGAATTCTGGGTACTATCTAACTGCGACAGGATCTCAAGCTTGTCCAAATACCATTCTCCTTTTTCCACCTTCACACGAGGTTGGAATAGATGGGTGGAATCAGAGTGAGGATTCATATAGGTTTGTTTACTCAAAAATTGAGAAGGACGGTTTCATGTATGCAATATTAGTTAAGTGCGTGGTCATGGGAGATTTCTTGGTGATTAATTTTATGAGTAGTAAATAAAGAACCTCTCAGTCTTCAGATCAATGTTCATGATTATAACGGAGGAGGAGATGAAAGGACGACAAACTTCGCTAACCAGTATTGGAATTTCGATCAGCTTGTAAAGAAGTTGCATATGGAGATGTTGAGTAAGCTTGAAGATACGCCACACCAACCAATAGACAGCACTTCCTTCGACCCTGAAAGAAATTGTGCCGTTCCGCCATGGCATCCAGACCTTGCTGATAATAGCCCATGGCTTAGAAGACTTAAAGAAGCACATGCACTCTGGGGGTATCCCGAAAGCTCGAGGACATCAACCCCACATCCTGAAACTGATGATCATCCATGTTCCATGGCATTAGATCATGCACTCTGGGGGTGTCCCGAGAGCTCGAGGCCATCCACCCCACATCCTGATGTAGGAATTTTGAGAAATTCGGATGGTCCGGATTGTATTCAATTTAAACGTAAGGGCCGCTAAACACGGTGATGACTGATGAGGTCGACAAGCCCAATTAAGTTTTCTTTTTGAGGGATTCGGGCTGTACTAGTTCAGGCCCAACTAAACATGGTCTTTGAGTGTGGCCTGAAACAATTTATAATTATGGAAAGTAGAGTGATTCCCAGAAAAAGCATAACTGCCCGATAGATTTTCTTAGTATAATTTATTTTAAATTTTTTTAGCTAAGTCAAATAATAATTATGTTTAATTTTTAATTTTTTTTTATTTTGTAAGGATTACTAGTCAATAAGAGAGTTTACTAAATAAACCTAAATCCACTTCTTTTTGTGCACGTATGGCAGCACGAGAACATATATCAAACAAAACATCACGAACCAAGTCATGCCAAAACTTTAAACCTAGTTCATGTGCACAGTGAAAAGCATGGTCACCAAACAAATCCATATCTGGACTACATAAAGAACAAACACTCCCAGCTGGAAAGAGTGGAAGACCAAGACGATAGCAAAGAACAACACAAAACTGTCGAGGACCAATGCACTGTCCAAGACCACTTATAAACACAGCTAACGAATAATCTTGAGCATGAGAAAATGAATTGCACTGCCATAAGACTAAATTCCTAACTGACATGTTATATAGATTTGGCATCTCCTATTTAACAACATTAAAGTACTTAGATGTAAGTAAACGCATAGGATGGGGGGCAGTTAACTCAATGTTGAAATAGGCAGAATCAAGATGACATATGACATACCTCGAAGAAAGAGTCTAAAGCAAGATGGCAATTGAAACCATCGCTAAATACACCAGAATAACTCAAGAGAGTATCATGCAGCTGCTTAAATTGGATGCAAGAGGGATGGTAACAATATTGAATAGTCTTTGACATAGAATATATGTCGAGACCACCATCCCGGATAGACAAGGTAGTAAATCTGTGTTGCAATACACCATATCCAGGCCCATCATTTACAATCAAACGTTGCATATAACTGAACAAATAAGTGTCAAAAATTACTTGAGCTTCTTGTAGGTACATTGGTGCATTAGTACTCATAGTAAAATGTAATTTAGAAATACCTGCACGATTACGCAGTAGCAAGAGATCACTTTGGGGGTCTCGTAAACTGTTAATGGCCTGCATCAAGTGAACTGTTTTCTTCACACGATCAAGAACCATATCGTTATAAAATTGATTCAAACTGACAGTTCCTCCAAGATTTAACCCCTTCAGTTGGTATGGCAACTTATGCAGGAAAAACATCTTCAAGTCGACTTCTTTCATCAACAGTAGGCCAAAAAATTTCAATTTTATGTAGATTGAGATAAAGACGAAGAACTGAACCTTCACACTGGATGAGATACTTGCAAAGTATCGCCAATGATGGTACCATCATCTAAGTCAAATTATATTACCAGCTAAAGTGCTAAACAAAATACAGAAAGAGGGCAAAGCCCTTGGAAACTAAAAGAAAAAGTAGGCATGAAAGCCCCAAAATTATCTAAAGCAAAATATCTAACGCCAAATCTCTCGATGCAAGTTAAGAGAGATGGCCTTCCTTGAACGTTGAAACAGTCCCCTTAGCCAAATTTGCAGCATGTTTCGACATTGTATCCGATGAGAAGTTAACCTCCCTGTAGACATGTCGAAACTTAATTTTCGCGTAAAGAGTCTTCAGTTTTGACCATCTCCCCAGGAATTTCCAAGGAAACTATCCTCTAATAAAAGTGGCCATGCCAGTGGAAAATCTAGAACAAAAGGTTCAGTGTGGGAACAATCTATTATCGAAGATTATCACTAGAATTGTAACTAGGAAAATCTCATACGTCATGTAAGAAAAACTAAATTAATTACGACAAGCTTCATTAAACCTCGCTACAAACTTACAAACCAATGACTAACCAACAATAATACCATAAAAAAAAAGATAAAAAAAAGAAGATAAACAACACTTGAATAGATGGAGTATTATTAGTTTTCCACTGATCCGACAATGATACTAAGTTAAGGAAGGTTTGTCCATCTTCATTGCAGCATCAGAGCTTCTTCAAGTGATCAAATTTAAGTTTGTATATGCATTCCACGACGACTAACACTCGGTTGGATCGACTTATTTGTTCATATTTGTGTCTACTAATAATCCTTAATTTCACGGTAGTTTGTTAGTTCGTGGAATTAGATACGTGGAAAAGGAGGAGATTAGTTTCATAAATATGTAAGGGCACAATGTTGATTTGAAAGAAAATTACATAAAAATTTTTTTTCCAAGAAACTTACGGGGTCCGATGACCCCAGTGGACCCACTGTCACTGTACACTTAGAGTCTGAAGCCACAATAAAACTGCCCAATCAAGGGCCCATTCTACGCCTACAATTATAGCCTCAATTTTAACATCATAATTAGAAGTTATGCCGAATCCAATTGTCAACGCCCCAATGCACTCATTGTTCGAGTCACGAAGAACACGACCAGCACCAGCTAGCCCTGGGTTAAACCTTTTTGCACCATCACAACAAAGCATCAGACTGTCTTATTCAGGTAGAATCCATTTGCAAGCCACCGAGCTCTTGTTTTCTCATATTATAAATACACAGGTGTTTATGGGTGAAAATCGTTTCTGCCGATTTCGGTAAATTCGGTAGGTGAGTGAGAAACTGGTTCAAACCCTAAACAAATGTGCTGCACGTGAGCACTTTATAGATTCGAGAGATCAATCTGCATAAGTCCTACCTAAACCAAGAAATGGCCGTTCCAGACTTGCTTCGGTCACAAAGTGGAGGAGAAGGGTTGATTTGGGGAGGGAAGCAAAGAAAGGTGTTGAGACCCGAGAATAATTAGGAGAGTAGTATCTCGACTTGTATCAGAAAGTAGAAGGTTGGGAAGCTTGCAAGAGATGAAAGCTTTTGGGAGAGCTTGCAAAGTTGCCTTTCTGAGAGTGTAGTATTTTTCTCCTGACCGAGACTTGTTGTCTGGTGGAAATAGGTAACACCTATTTATACAAGTCGAGATTGAAACGTACCCTGGCCTCATGAAGGAAGAGAGTAAAGGGTGAAATAATGGGAGGAGGTGGTAAGCGCATGGTGTTAATGGGTAAAAACGTTTTCACCATTATTTCCTCATTTATTTGACCGCTTTATTCCTTTTCACGCTTTCTTAATGTGAGCGTTGTGTACGCCGTAAGTCAGGACCGCCAAACCAAAACCGTGGAAATCATCCCCCAGTTTGTGTTGATATCTCGAGTGTTGGTTGCACCTTGAGTGCAAGTGGCGCTGCTAGTGGCGCGTGTGGCATGTGCCATTGGCATGTGCGGAATGCCTTTGTGGTAGGTTGTATGTTTAGTGTAAGTGGCAATGCCAGAGCTGTTAGTAGCGTGTGGCATGTGCCAATGGCATGTGCGGAATGCCTTGGTGGTAGGTTGCATGATTTGCAAATTAGGCTACCAGCGTGGGTTTTGGCATGTGCCAGTGGCGCGTATGGTCGAATTGGCCTAGGTTGCACGGCTTGCAAGTTAGGCTATCGGTAGAAGCATTAGGGCCACGGCTAGGTGATGAAGGCTACCCGGTGAACGTGTTGGCATGTGCCAATGGCATGGCCGTTAGGGCCGTGGCCTTGGTAGGAAAAGCTACCAGCGAGCATGTTGGCATGTGCCAATGGCATGCGTGGCCGTTAGGGCCGTGGCTTTGGTAGGAAAAGCTACCAACGAGCATGTTGGCATGTGCCAATGGCATGCGTGGCCGTTAGGGCGGTAGCCTTGGTAGGAAAATCTACCAAAGCCGTGAGCATGTTGGCATGTGCCAATGGCATGCGTGGCGATTAGGGCAATGTGGCCTTGGTAGGAAAAGCTACCCAGCGAGCATGTTGGCATGTGCCAATGGCATGCGTGGCCGTTAGGGCCGTGGCCTTGGTAGGAAAAGCTACCAACGAGCATGTTGGCATGTGCCAATGGCATGCGTGGCCATTAGGGCCGTGGCCTTGGTAGGAAAATCTACCAGCGAGCATGTTGGCATGTGCCAATGGCATGTGTGGCCGTTAGGGCCGTGGCCTTGGTAGGAAAAGCTACCAGCGAGCATGTTGGCATGTGCCAATGGCATGCGTGGCCGTTAGGGCCGTGGCCTTGGTAGGAAAAGCTATCGGCGAGCATGTTGGCATGTGCCAATGGCATGCGTGGCCGTTAGGGTCGTGGCCTTGGTAGGAAAAGCTACCAATGAGCATGTTGGCATGTGCCAATGGCATGCGTGGCGACTTGGCCTAGGTTGCATGGTTTGTAAGCCTAGGGCGCTATATTTGGCATGTGCCAATGGCATAGCGGCTTGGAAATATGGCTTGTGGTACGTGTTGGCCTGTGCCAATGGCACGTACGACCATGTCGTCCTAGTTGCACGTTTTGCAAGCCTAGGGCGCTATATTTGGCATGTGCCAATGGCATAGCGGCTTGGAAATATGTCTTGTGGTACGTGTTGGCATGTGCCAATGGCACGTACGGCCATGTTGACCTAGTTGCACGTTTTGCAAGCCTATGGCGTTATATTTGGCATGTGCCAATGGCATAACGGCTTGGAAATATGGCTTGTGGTACGTGTTGGCATGTGCCAATGGCACGTACGGCCATGTTGACCTAGTTGCACGTTTTGCAAGCCTGGGGCGCTATATTTGGCATGTGCCAATGGCATAGCGGCTTAGTTTGGCATGGTTGCCAATGAGTGCGATATGTAGTTTGGTTTTGGCGTCGCTGCCATGGTGCCAGTGTGCGGCTTGGTTTTGGCGTTGTTTCCACGGTGCGCAGTGTGCGGCTTGGTTTGGCATCGTTGCCATGGTGCGCAGTGTGCGTCTTGGTTTTGGCGTCGTTGCCATGGTACGCAGTATGCGGCTTGGTTTTGCATCGTTGCCATGGTGCGCAGTGTGCGGCTTGGTTTGGCATTGTTGCCATGGTGCGCAGTGTGCGGCTTGGTTTTGGCATTAGGGTTCTGTGTCGAAAACCCTAATCTGGTATTTTGAAAAATACCCTTATTAATTATTTACACCTGAGTTAAATGCTCTTAGTTAATGTGTTGCGGGTAACACTAGGTCATGGGGTTTTACGATTTTACCCCTTGTTTAAAAACCACCATCAACACCAGGATATTGGGATTCATTTCATGGCATAAATGCATGCTTAATAGGCAATAGGTCGTGCACTCTGGCAATAATCTTTCAAAATATCGTCTCTACAACTTAATGGAATTAACTAATAGATTGGGTTATTTTCAATTACCTATCATCCAAGATCCTCCATTGATTTAGGTTATAAGATAGTTGGACATATATTTTGTCAACTACCAATTACTGACTTTTCAAACAAACATATGTTATCATTCTAGTTGATGTGATTGAATATGATTCTATTTCTATGTATTACATGGAAAATATTTTTTTATTTTTATTAAATCGAACGGTTATTTAGAAAATCAAATTTCAAATTAAATCTTCTAATCCTGATTCTCTTATTTGAATAATGTACATGCTTGTATTACTGAAGATGATAATATTTTTCTTACTGCTTTGCCAACTGCTGAGGAAGTTAAAAGTGTGGTCTTTGACATGAAACCATGGACTACTCCAGGTCAAGATGGTTTCCCACCTGGTTTATACTAGTTGATGTGGTTGGATTCGATGTAGTAAAAATGGTGCAGTCCTTTTATCACTCTCATCATATGCTAAGACAGATTAATCACAATTTTATTGCTCTTATTCATAAGCATAATTGTCCTAAGGCTGATGTAGATTTTAGGCTAATCAGTTTATGTAACGTCAGTTATAAGATCATTTCAAAATTATTAGCAACTAGGCTAAAAATTGTTTTGCAAAAGATTATTTCTCCTGCTCAAACTGCATTCATAGCGGGTAGAAAAATACAGGATAATATTGTGATAGCTCATAAGGTTTTGCATTCAATGAAAAAGACAAAAGCTAAGGATGGAGGGGTGGCAATAAAACTAGATATGTCAAAAGCATTTGATAGAGTAGAATGGTCTTTCCTCATCAAAAATCTTGAGAAACTAGGATTTTCTGATACTTGGTGTAAGATGATAGAACAATGCATTTCGATTGTTTCTACTTCTATTTTATTAAATGGTGCTCCTGGTGAAATTTATCTACCTCAAAGAGGTATTAGGCAAGGTGTGTTAGACCACTGCTCGGTCGAACTCGCATGCGTTGCTATCTCAAGCATGTTTTTCAATATTAGTGATCAAAACTATATGTCTTGATTTCTAGTTTACTTATGACTAAGCCTCGGTCTAGGATAGGTAAGTGTAGTTGAGCTCCAGACTCCATGGCGATCATCTTACGAAGACGAAGAACTGCTCGAGGAACAAGTGGAACTTCATCCGACAAAAAGGTATGTGGAGACTTGAACTTATCTGTCACTCAAAAGTCTATTCTATCTCCTACTCTTGAGACAATAGTCGTATAAGTATGATAGTTTTCATACATACACATTTGTTATTTTGAGCCGAGTTTACTCACCTATCTTTTTCTCGAAATATGTGTTGGTGAGCTTTCCCTTTAACCATTTTCATCTTTACCTGTGACGAAAGTCATGATGACGTTTCAATCTTGAAAATAGATTTGATGACGATAGTCGTGAATAACGATTGTTATAACATTATAGAAGAATGTTTCAATGATTGAAATGTAGAGTTGAGATTACCATCTATGGATATAAGCATATATAGTGTGTTCGCATATTAGTATATAAATCCATGTACTGGAAACCAAGTGTGTGCATATGTGTGCATACGGTATTGGTGAAGGAGACGAGGTTAGTACGCGTGCCGTAGATACGCGTGCCCATGCTTGGCGGAACTTTTCTGCCCGAAAAATTCTGCTGAGTTTGGAAACCAAAGCCAACTCAAATCTGGTAGCTAATGTACGCATACCCGTACACGTACCCAGGCTGGTTATTTCTCAAATCGGTAGTTCATGAGCTTAAAATAATAATTTATAAGGAATGTAATCTTTGCAAACCGTGGTTATATTGTTCATGAATTGATTCAAGTGGATCAAACCGATTTTTCTTCAATTGTGTCTATGAATAAAGACCTAAGCAATTGAACAACTCTTGAACTAGTTCTTATGATTCATTTGAATTAGTTATGAGAAAGATGAATATGGTTAATATGAAAGTGCTCATATGGCCAACCATTGGTTAACTATTTGTGAACCAACTAAGTGTACACGTTTATGTACGGTTACTCAAACCTAAATGAATAGATTTCATTTGTGTGTGACAAGCTAAGTTTCGATCCAACGGTTGAAAGATATTAGCTTGGTTGAATCAGGTTTTTCATCTAACGGTGAATATTGAATGCTTTGTTGCCAAGGTAACTTAGATTGCAAACCCTGATTTGAAAACTATATAATGGGAACTTTATAAACTGGAAAAACTAATCCCCACACCTCCCGTGTGATACTAGTTGGTTTTGCAGAGTCGATTCTCCTTTAACCTTAGGTTTCTTCTCGAGACCCTGTAGGTTAACGACTGAAAGACTTCATTGGGATTGTGAATCCAGACGAAAATACTTCTTGTAGTTGAGTGATCTCATCTTGCCATTTTTTATCGTACGAGTTCAACTGAATAATTGACTTGAGATTATATCTTCGATAGGTCAAGATAAAAAGAAATCACAAACATCTTCGTCTCATCGTTTGTGATTCCGCAATATCTAATTTGACTACCATACGATTTAGATTATTGTGAGGTGATTGATAATACTAGGTTGTTATTCGAGAATATAAGTCCGGGTTATCAATTAGTTCATGTTCACCTTGATTTATCAAAAGACGGAACAAAAACTCATTGCTTTATCTGTGGGAGACAAATTTATCTATTATCGTAGACTTTTCTGTGTGATACAAATTTGTTTATTGAAGTCTTCGACTTTGGGTCGTAGCAACTATTAGTTGTGGGTGAGATCAACTAAGGGAATCAAGTGCTTTGTATCCTGTTGGGATCAGAGACGTAAGGAGCGCAACTGTACCTTGAATCAGTGTGAGGTTGAATAGGGTTCAACTACAGTCCAGAACGAAGTTAGTTTGTAGTAGGCTATTGCTTGTAGAAGCTTAATACAGTGTGGTGTTCAATCTGGACTAGGTCCTGCGGTTTTTCTGTATTTGTGGTTTCCTCATTTAACAAAACTTCTGGTATCTGTGTTATTTTTATTCCGCATTATATTTCTTTATATAATTGAAATATCACAGGTTGTGCGTTAAGATCAATCAATTAAAATATTCAACCTTTGGTTGTTGATTTACATTGATTGACACTTGGATATTGGTCTTTGGTACCATCCAAGTTTATCTCTTTAGTATTTGATAAAGACTCACAGATTTCCATTTGCTTGAGTAAAGATCAAATCGAGAGATAGAAATATTAACTCCTTGATATACTTTTTATTAAGATTGAGTCTGACTGTCTAGTTGATTCTCTTAAAAGTACATTAGAGTTAGTCCATGCAGATTGCAAACCGAAATATTGGGTGAGGTTGTCGTACCCCCGCTTTTTTAAGGTGACCCCTTGTCCCCATATTTATTTATTTTGGTCATGGAATGTTTCTCAAGATCTATGAATCAAGCTGAATAAGTTGGTCTTCTTCATGGATTTAGATGTAATAAAAGTTGTCCATTAATTGAACATCTATTTTTTGCCGATGACTGTTTAATTTTTATAAAAGCTAGGAACAAGGATGCTAGGAATTTAGCTTCTATAATTGAGCAGTTTAGCAAATATTCAGGGCAGGCTGTAAAATTTGAAAAATCTGCATTTGCTTTCAGTTCTAAAGTGCCTAATAACATTAAACTGATATTGCTAACATCTTGCAAATTAGAAGGATGGCTTTGCAGGAAAATTACCTTGGAGTTCCATTGCTTTTGCAAAAGAGTAAAGCGGACTCTTTTAATGATCTTGTGGATAAATGTAGAGGTAGACTTGCTCCTTGAAAATATAAATACATTGCTCAACCAGGTAAAGTTGTGCTTAACCGAACTGTTATAGGAAGCATAGCAAACCACCACCTTGTTGTTTTCCAAATGCCACTGAGTATAGTTTCTGATATTGACTCCATTCAAAGGGACTTTTGGTAGGGAAAACAGCAAACTGGTAAAGGCATCTATGACCGGTTGTCAGCCGACACAAATATAATTACACTTTCTTACTACTCAAAATATAAATATAGCAAGGGCAAGAAAGGATCGATCCCACAGAGAGGTCTAGGTTGTCAAATTGTTTCGGTTCCCTATAAATAACACCGGTAGTTTTGTGATTTTTATATATAATAAACTAAATAAAAGCAAATAAAGAAATAAGCAAACAAATCGAATCAAGGATAAGAAAGTATTGGTTAAGGATTTCGTTTTCATTCACAAACATGTTTTCAACACAATAACTAGAATTGATATTTTAATCTCAACTTTTATCAAAGACCCTAGCATACCTTGATCGCAAGAATATCCCGCAAATCTCCTCATGTCATCAACAAACACATTAAAAGATGCGAATATGAATTCTACCTAAAGGAACAACCTAATGTGTAAAAGCACTAATCAAGTTTAATTCCCTAGATGCATTAGGTTCTATGAAATCAGGCCAATCAAAGCAATCGAACGTGGAAAGCGCACTAATCCGATTTAACAAAGGTTATGGTTCACATATGATCATAAGAATATATCACTACAAACTATAATCATATTTATGCTACTTGCAATCCGGAATTATCACTTTTGCGTATAATAACCCTAATCTAGCAATAGAATTGAAAACAAACTCAATCGGTTCGCGAATCGACTAAACAAGCATTCAAATCATGTAACAATATTAATGGTGAATCATAAACGATAATATGAGAGAAAACTAATTTATTGAATTAAAACCCATATTTGGAAATCCAACTTATTCCATAACCAATAATAAAACTCTAGCTCATATTCATGGAGTTCATAACAAGAAGAAAGAGAAGTTTCATGTTTCTAAACCCTAGAACAAAGTAGAGGCCAAAAGAATAGAATAAAAGATAATAGATAAAAGTCCTCTCTTTATATGTTTCTCAATTTCCATAAAGGATACTCCTTCCAATATTAGGTCTTCTCAAAACCCATCTCCAAGTGGTCCACTAAGCCCATGTGTGAGGAATACCCATGTAGAAAATATGTCCAAAAACCGTCGCCAAAAAACTGGGATTATGGCCGGAACTCGGCCGGAATAGTCGCCGGAAAGTAGCTCAGGTGACCGGAAAAGTCAATCCGGTCACCGGTCAACGGGTCAAATCGGTCAAGGTCAGACCGAGTCAAATCACTGAGTCAGAACCTGGTCATATGAGTCAGGTGGTCTAGTTAGACCTGAGTCAGATGCTAACTCAGCTTACTTGGCTCACCTTCTTGGCCAGTGCACAGGCTAGTGCACCATGATTGTGCTTCACCTAAGTCACAGCCATGATGGCCCTATGTTGCATCTATCACAGCCATCAATTCCACCAGCTGCATTGCATATCTTTCATACATCCCAACCAATTCCTCCAACAGCAATGCAATATAACCCTTCATCTTCTCAACTCCCCCAATGCTTCAGTTGGTCATTTATCACCTGTTACACCACAGGTACAACTCCATTCATTTCAAAGCCAGTAGTTACAGTCAAGTTCTTATCTCCCAGTAACACCACCATCTATCATCACTAGTGCCTGCACTTCCTGCCTTCATTATATCACCACCATCGTCACAAATGCCGCAACCTGCTACCTAGCATGCCTCTCTACCACAGCTGCAGCTCCATCCTGTAACAACTCAAAAGCCTCAGCTTCACATCCCTTTGCAGTTCTTAACCTGCAATCATTGGCAGCCATATCTGCTGCTCCTTGCCAAGCCATTCATCTACGCCACTCTTGAGCACCATATTAATTCCAGCACAAAGCTCGACTGCAACCATTGTCTTCTACCATCACTCCATCTCAAGCTGCATTTACTCTCCAGCTACAGCAGCTGCGACTGCAACCTCAGATTAGCACAATCACTGCCTCGCCTTCTGTACTGCCTTAAGCTTCACCCGCCTGCACCCTGAGTTTCATTTACGCAACAACTTAGATTCATCCAATTCAAGCCATTCCCAGCACCATTAACACTACATCAATTCTAGCCTCAGTTCACCAGCTGCAGCATCAGAACTTAGCCTTTAGTAACACAACAGCCTACTTCATCTTGCCTTCACCTTCAGCATCAATTCCATGAACCACCAGCTAACTCCTCATCTTCAGCTCAATTGAATTCCATCAAAACATCACCACTACCTCAGTCCATCTACCTAGCTCGGCTCCAGACACAGCAACTGCTCTATTCTCTTTTCCTGCAGCTTATGGCAACATCCCCTGCAATCTCCAGGCCTAGCCACCGTGCTCGACTCGACTGCAACACCACAGTTTCAAGCCACTTCTTGCAGCAAAACTTACTCCATCAGACAAACCCTAACTCCAATCCCATCCAAACTTTGCACTGCATCAATCTCGACCCATCTGAATCTCATTCAGCTCATACTACTACCGCAACACCAAACACTATCATGACCTGCAATTGCAGTTCACTCTCATTCAGCTCCATTATGCCTTAGCCTAGCAGCAAGCATCAATCCAAGAACAACCCATCTATCTGCTGGCTTGTAACACTAAATCCTATAATCCATAAATCAAAGCTGCAGATGCAACCAAATTTTACTCAACCCTAACTTCGATTTCCATCACAAATTCGTGATTTCTTCATTTTCAAATCTTCTCTGAGATTAGCCGCAATGTCTTCATGTTCTTCACTGACTCCTTGTTCATCGAATCTAAAATCAGCCATGAACCTAGCTTCTCCTTGTTTATCAACAACCCACAGCTTGAATAGATTCAACTCCAGAAAATCCTAACTTCTGTTTCATTCAATAGCAGTATCACCACCTCTCTGAATTACGTATACCAACACCAGATTCGACAACAAACCCTTAATTTCTTCTCTATCACAGCAAACCCAATCTTCAAATCAATCCTTATTCTCCTCACTTCATCTCATTGATTCACAATTAATCTCGAGCAACAACCTTCTTTCTTCCTTCGTGCTGATCCTTCAATCCACCATGGTCAGCTTCAATTCATGCCGACTGACTCCAATTCCTTGATTCAATTCAACAAACTCTTCTCGCATATCCCCGGCTCATCATCTCTCGATCTCTCTTTTCATCGGCGAATCATGACCTTTTCTCTCTTTTTTTCTCAATCTCAGATGAGAAATGAACGATGGTTCCTCTGGATGTTAGGTAGTAGGTTGGGATGGTTATTGCCACCTGGTCGCTTCCGATAAGGGCTAACCAAATTGACAGCCCCTTAACATCAGCTAACCTATGTTTAATACTCCTCCCAAAAGAGGTGTCCCTTAACCTTGACTAGGCTCCATATAGTGTTCGCCCATGAAATAACAAATTTGCCCTTTTTGCTCAAACTGAGTGATTTCCGCTTCTTTTCTTCCGTGCGACTCCAGAGTACTTAATAACTCAAAAACACACGTAAAGTACATAATTCACAAGAAAAATAGCAAAGAAAGCGTAACTACTAGATAGTAAATTAGGTGTTTTAGACACTTATCGATTCCCCACACTTAGACTTTGCTAGTCCTCGAGCAAATCAAACAAAACAATAAAATACAACAACTCCGTGTCGTCGAGGCTACGGTCACTTTTAGCATAAATAACAAGCCTTTAAACCCCTAGGTGTCCCTAGTGGACGAGTTATAGTCTCGTGAGGGTTTACTAGAGATATACCCACAAAACCTATTTTTCCAACTTACTAGTTCTCCGAAATGATAGCATCCAAGCGCTAAGAAGACATAGAGATTCTGCACACTAGTCATAAGAAGTTAGACACATAAATGAACACAATCTCATTCTTAAAAGTTGAGAGAGAAATAACCATCCCTTCTCGACTAAAATTCGGGTTCGGAGTGATCAAAAGTCTCGACTCTGCCTCACAAGAAAGGGTTTTATGATATTTCTCTCAATAATAAACAGCTTTTTATGGGTCACACATGTGTCCAGGTAGGAATGAAGAGAGAATCCTGCGACACGTTGAAAGGTAGGAAGGTAAAAACCCTCCGAAGTATTTTGAAAACCCACATCTTTTATATATTTTTGAAAACCCATTTTTCTGACAATCTCTTCGAAAGGAAATCAACCATTTAACGAAGGTTGGAATATGCTTACTTACCGTGTATCCGTTCGGCGTGCAGCTAGCACCACTCTCAAGATCCATAGAAACGTCTTCGGTCTTCTATCGGTGTCTTCATCTTCGTCTTCGGTCTTCAACTCTTGATGATAACTCTTGAACTTCGTAGAATCTCGACAATATGATTCTTTCCCTCAAATTCCTTGTTGCTTGAAACTTCATTATAGATATTCCTTCTTTCCATAGGCTTTATTGAAAGAATACAAAAATAAAAACAAACTATACAAACCCAAATTTTTTTTTTTTTTTTCATTGAAACATAAAACAAATACAAAATAAAAATAAAACAAAATAATAAAAACTATTAACAAACCTAAACATTTTCTCTTGTCTTTTTTTTTTTTTTTTTTTTTTTTATATTTTTTCTATTTTTCGTTTTTTTTTTTTTTTTTTTTTTTTTTTGACAAGAGAAACTAAAATACAAAGAATAAAAAAATAAAAAATGTAAGTACAATGCCATGGTGTAAGTACTTTACCGCTTAAATCTTCACAACTTATATGTCTTGATATCATAGACTTCTCGAATTCTCATCCTTTATAATTTTCACTCTTGTATAGTAGTCTTCAACTTATAAAAATTCTGCTCCCTGTTTTGTTGCTTGTAACCCTCGAACGTGTTCAACTTTCCTTCGAATTTGTGATGCTCCTCTTGTTGATGATGATGGTGTTTCTATGGACCTGTTGGTGTAGAGAGAGATAAGGTGGATGGTGCTAACTGCGAACAAGATCACAAGTGGTATGTAAGTTAGCAATTCGATGTCACCAACATGATTGATAAAAATAGCACTCAAGAGATCAAAATAGTGCTTCTATGGTGGGAGGTTGGACAGCTCACCATTCTGCCCGGAATTTACGTACGGTGACACACACTCTAAAAGCACAAATTTAGACAGGTACAAAGAATTGAAGGTCGGTGCCTCACATTATGTAACTTGGGTAGTCTCCACTATAGGGGATCACTACTCTAATACCTAAATTCGATCAAGCACCTTATTTGCCACCGGCATGGTTAAATCCAACTTTAACTCTCCCATACAAGTAAGAAACCCCGATCATGTTCTCTGTCATCTCTAAGTTCAGTCACTCTTATGAGATTCTCGATGTAATCTTAGCGACATGTATACTATGTGACTCTAAACTAACTACAAGTTGGAGTTTTTTATTCACTAATTACACAAAAAAGTTGAAAAATTTAAAAAATTTACAACGCAAATGCTTAACCACTCCCCCACACTTAAACTTTACATTGTCCTCAATGTAAATTGAATCGTCCAAAGAAAGTCAAGGTGGGAAATCATATAACAAGATCTAAAAGAAAACTAAAAACAAGAAAAGAAAAATTAAAAGATAAGAGATACAAAACCTATGGGTTGCCTCCCATGCAGCGCTTTGTTTAAAGTCGTCAAACCACTATATCCTTGCAAGATTCATTCCCCATATACCAACAATGCGAAAAGTTGGGGATCCGTCCATAGAACCTGTTTTGCAAACACTAGCTTCACACAAATATTAGTAATATAAAACAAAAGTGAAGCTAGTAGCCGATAAAAGCTTCCCCCCACACTTATTCTTGTCCACACTTGGAAGTGTATAAAGAATATAGAACTCGGGTACTTCCACGGTTTCTTGTTCCATAACCTGCATAGTATGAGAATCAAGTATCTCTAATGGCGGAAAACAAGAAACAAAGTCATTCAACAATATTCTCGAAGCACATACATTCAAACCAATAAGAGGTAAAGGAGAAGAAACAATAGGCAAAGGGCTAGATAAACCTTGCACAATCTCTTGTATTACGGAATCCTCTTCATCCTTGAAAAGCTCAAGTGAATTATTCACCTCTTGTATATCATGGTCCTCTATCAAACCTTGCAACCATTCTTCGTCCGTTTCTGCCTCAACCAACGTATCGACATAAACATCATCATTATATTCATATGCAAGCTCGATTGGGTCTTCCACAATATTGGTTAAACCGGTCTCATTCTCAACATACTCCTCTTTGTTGTAAGGCACATACTCTTTTTCGGATCCAAATTTTATTATAAGAAACTTTTTTAGAACACTCGAAAATGCATCATCCTCAAGCTCCACCCTTTGAATAGGCTCTTTTTCATTATTAAGATCAATGCTCGAGTAATCTACACAAGTGTCGACATATTCCTCTTCGTCTTCATCTTGATCCCAAAAAGACTCCATTGTACACTCCTCGGAGATGTCACCATGAGTTGTTTCAAGCAATGTATCATAATCACCGTCACTATCATAGTCAACATAAGATTGTTGCTCGCTGAATTTAGTGTTACTTATCTCGAACTCATCCTTTTGAATAGGTGAATGATCATTATTACGATCAAGAGTTGAGTTAACTACACAATTATCAACGAAAGTGCCCAAGGATTCGCCTTTTTCAACATTAACATCAATCAAATATTCATCATAAACCATATGCACATTAGAATTATCCATATCTTCCTTGTATTGATCAATGCATCTTCGCAAGCTAGCAAAACCTTCACGAAGTTCTTGGAGTTGCTCGTTTGTAGTCTCTTTAATTAGCTTTTTGAAATTCCTCTTGTAAAAAGTTGGAAACTTGATCTATAAAGTTAGAGACTTTTTGTTCACGAGCATAAGAATCCTCCCATCCTTGTGGTTGTTCATACACATACCCGCCATAAGGTTGTTGAGGAAAACCATAAGGTTCCATGGAATATTGGTCATAACCAATGAATTGGTTTTGATTATACCCATGAAATTGGTAGATGTCGTATTGTTGAGGTTGAAACCCGTATCCGTTGTTCCAATATGCTCCGTCCATAGAAATTGGTACCTGAAATAAGATTTTCAAAACTATGTTAAAACCCAGAAAATAAGAAAAAGTAAAACAAAAACTGAAAATAAAAATAAGAAACCAAAAACAATTAACAACCGCTGCCTCCCCGGCAACGGCGCCAAAATTTGACCGGTTGTCAGCCGACACAAATATAATTACACTTTCTTACTACTCAAAATATAAATATAGCAAGGGCAAGAAAGGATCGATCCCACAGAGAGGTCTAGGTTGTCAAATTGTTTTTGGTTCCCTATAAATAACACCGGTAGTTTTGTGATTTTTATATAATAAACTAAATAAAAGCAAATAAAGAAATAAGCAAACAAATCGAATCAAGGATAAGAAAGTATTGGTTAAGGATTTCGTTTTCATTCACAAACATGTTTTCAACACAATAACTAGAATTGATATTTTAATCTCAACTTTTATCAAAGACCCTAGAATACCTTGATCGCAAGAATATCCCGCAAATCTCCTCATGTCATCAACAAACACATTAAAAGATGCGAATATGAATTCTACCTAAAGGAACAACCTAACGTGTAAAAGCACTAATCAAGTTTAATTCCTAGATGCATTAGGTTCTATGAAATCAGGCCAATCAAAGCAATCGAACGTGGAAAGCGCACTAATCCGATTTAACAAAGGTTATGGTTCACATATGATCATAAGAATATATCACTACAAACTATAATCATATTTATGCTACTTGCAATCCGGAATTATCACTTTTGCGTATAATAACCCTAATCTAGCAATAGAGATGAAAACAAACTCAATCGGTTCGCACTTCGACTAAAAAGCATTCAAATCATGTAACAATATTAATGGTGAATCATAAACGATAATATGAGAGAAAACTAATTTATTGAATTAAAACCCATATTTGGAAATCCAACTTATTCCATAACCAATAATAAAACTCTAGCTCATATTCATGGAGTTCATAACAAGAAGAAAGAGAAGTTTCATGTTTTTAAACCCTAGAACAAAGTAGAGGCCAAAAGAATAGAATAAAAGATAATAGATAAAAGTCCTCTCTTTATATGTTTCTCAATTTCCATAAAGGATACTCCTTCCAATATTAGGTCTTCTCAAAACCCATCTCCAAGTGGTCCACTAAGCCCATGTGTGAGGAATACCCATGTAGAAAATATGTCCAAAAATCGTCAGCTTAAAATCGGGATTATGGCCGGAACTCGGCCGGAATAGTCGTCGGAAAGTAGCTCAGGTGACCGGAAAAGTCAATCCGGTCACCGGTCAACGGGTCAAATCGGTCAAGGTCAGACCGAGTCAAATCACTGAGTCAGAACCTGGTCATATGAGTCAGGTGGTCTAGTTAGACCTGAGTCAGATGCTAACTCAGCTTACTTGGCTCACCTTCTTGGCCGCCAGGTGCAAAGCTAGTGCACCATGATTGTGCTTCACCTAAGTCACGACCATGATGGCCCTATGTTGCATCTATCACAAACCATCAATTCCACCACCAGATTGCATATCTTTCATACATCCCAACCAATTCCTCCAACAGCAATGCAATATAACCCTTCATCTTCTCAACTCCCCCAATGCTTCAGTTGGTCATTTATCACCTGTTACACCACATGTACAACTCCAGTAGCCACAGTCAAGTTCTTATCCCCCAGTAACACCACCATCTATCATCACTAGTGCCTGCACTTCCTGCCTTCATTATATCACCACCATCGTCACAAATGCCGCAACCTGCTACCTAGCATGCCTCTCTACCACAAATTCTCCAACTCCATCACAGCAACAACTCAAAAGCCTCGACTTCACATCCCTTTGCGATTCTTAACTCCGCAAATCATTGGCAACCATATCTGCTGCTCCTTGTCAAGCCATTCATCTACGCCACTCTTGAGCACCATATTAATTCCAGCACAAAGCTCGACTGCAACCATTGTCTTCTACCAGCACTCCATCTCAAGCTGCATTTGCTCTCCAGCTACAGCAGCTGCGACTGCAACCTCAGATTAGCACAATCACTGCCTCGCCTTCTGTACTGCCTTAAGCTTCACCCGCCTGCACCCTGAGTTTCACTTACGCAACAGCTCAGCTTCATCCAATTCAAGCCATTCCCAGCACCATTAACACTACATCAATTCTAGCCTCAGTTCACAGTGTGGCAAGAAGATCGAACTCAGCCTTTAGTAACACAACAGACTACTTCATCTTGCCTTCACCTTCAGCATCAATTCCATGAACCACCAGCTAACTCCTCATCTTGAGCTCAATTGAATTCCATCAAAACATCACCACTACCTCAGTCCATCTACCTAGCTCGGCTCCAGACACAGCAACTGCTCTATTCTCTTTTCCTGCAGCTTATGGCAACATCCCCTGCAATCTCCAGGCCTAGCCACCGTGCTCGACTCGACTGCAACACCTCAGTCTCAAGCCACTTCTTGCAGCAAAACTTACTCCATCAGACAAACCCTAACTCCAATCCCATCCAAACTTTGCACTGCATCAATCTCGACCCATCTGAATCTCATTCAGCTCATACTACTACTGCAACACCAGCACTATCATGACCTGCAATTGCAGTTCACTCTCATTCAGCTCCATTATGCCTTAGCCTAGCAGCAAGCATCAATCCAAGAACAACCCATCTATCTGCTGGCTTGTAACACTAAATCCTATAATCCAGAAATCAAAGCTGCAGATGCAACCAAATTTTACTCAACCCTAACTTCGATTTCCATCACAAATTCGTGATTTCTTCATTTTCAAATCTTCTCTGAGATTAGCTGCAATGTCTTCATGTTCTTCACTGACTCCTTGTTCATCGATTCTAAAATCAGCCATGAACCCAGCTTCTCCTTGTTTATCAACAACCCACAGCTTGAATAGATTCAACTCCAGAAAATCCTAACTTTTGTTTCATTCAATAGCAGTATCACCACCTCTCTGAATTACGTATACCAACACCAGATTCGACAACAAACCCTTAATTTCTTCTCTATCACAGCAAACCCAATCTTCAAATCAATCCTTATTCTCCTCACTTCATCTCATTGATTCACAATTAATCTCGAGCAATAACCTTCTTTCTTCCTTCGTCTGGATCTGAATCCACCATGGCTGCTTCAATTCATGTCGACAGCTCCAATTCCTTGATTCAATTCAACAAACTCTTCCCGCATATCACGGCTCATCATCTCTCGATCTCTCTTTTCATCTACCGATCATGGTCGCTTTTCTCTCTTTTTCTCAATCTCGGATGAGAAATGAACGATGGTTCCTCCGGATGTTAGGTAGTAGGTTGGGATGGTTATTGCCACTGGTCGCTTCGATAAGGGCTAACCAAATTGACAGCCCCTTAACATCAGCTAACCTATGTTTAATACTCCTCCCAAAAGAGGTGTCCCTTAACCTTGACTAGGCTCCATATAGTGTTCTCCCATGAAATAACAAATTTGCCCTTTTTGCTCAAACTCGAGTGATTTAAAACTTCTTTTCTTCCGTGCGACTCCAGTACCTAATAACTCAAAAACACACGTAAAGTACATAATTCACAAGAAAAATAGCAAAGAAAGCGTAACTACTAGATAGTAAATTAGGTGTTTTAGACACTTATCAATCTACATAAAAGGTTGGTCTGATGTAGCATTACCAAGAGAGCTAGGTGGTCTCAACATTAGGAGGATTGAAATTATAAATCAAGCACTCCTTGCAAAACTTGCTTGGAGAATGATTGAGCAACGGGATGCCCCCTAGGCTAAAATCCTTAGTGGTAAATATTTTGGTGGAAAAAATCCTTTGATTGATGTTTTGCCAGAAAATGGCTCTTGGATATGGTCTGGTATTTGCACATGTCTAGAAATTATTAGGAGCAATTATGTTATAGAAGTTGGTACTGGTGAGAGTGTTCACATATGGAAACATAAGTGGATACCAAACCTACCTGGTCCTCTTAGATCCCGCTTATCTTCTTCTAACATGATTTTTGTTAGTCAATTAATTGACCAGAATGCAAACAATTGGAATTTTGAAACTCTAAATGCTTTGTTTGACCAACAAACTGTGAATGCTATAAATAACATTATAATTCCAATGTAGGGGAATGTTAAAATAAGATGGAGAGTCGGAGACCTGCTGCTAATGGTGTCTTTTCTGTGAAAACAGCCTATAGAGTCATACTACATGAACAACTAAGAAATAATCCTACTAAGAACAATTTGAATATAAACTGGAAATCCTTTTGGAAGTATAAGCTACCACCGAGGATACATCATTTTTGTGCCTGTGAAGGAGAGATTAGCCAGGTTCTCTAGACATCGAGATACAAGTTGTGTTATTCGTGGTAATATGGTATTGAATCTTTACACCATTTGTTTGTTGATTGTGTTATAACAAGAAGAATTTGGACAGGTATTCACAATCAAATTCATGCAGATTTTGGAGATCAAAATTTTCATGACTGGTTATGCGGTGCATTTAGTATACACAATTCTAACTTGCAGGTGGAAAATAAAAAAGTTGAAATAATAGGCTGTACTATTTGGAACATATGGAAATCCAGATGTTCTAAACTTTTTGATAACGTGCAGGTCAAAGAAGATTCCATTATATTGAATCTATAACTGAATTAAGTGATACCATATCCTTAAATGTTAGACCTTCTTATACTGTTAGTACAAGTACTGAAACAGTGCCAAGATGGAAATGCTCAGAACACTTAATAGATAAGACCAATTTTGATGCATCTCATATTATAGATACTGGATGTTCTGGAATTGGACTAATATGTAGAACAAATGCAGGTGAGTGCAATGGAATACGAGGAAAGCCAAAGAAAAGCTCTAGACCTGGAACAAGGTCGGCAAAGGCGCCTGGAAAGCAAAAGAGATGGGGAAAAGAAGGATTCATTTGGAAGGGGTTAACATAATAAATACTTTGAATGGAAATAGTTTAGCAGTAAGATGGACTACTTTTAATTTGATTTATGATGCACTTGTTATTTTAGGAGAATTTGATTTCTGGTGTTGCTCTCATGTTCATAGAGATGCAAACCATATTGCAGACTCAATTGCAAAGTATGCAAGGTCTGAAATAAGTAACTTTACTTGGGTAGAGAATAGTCCTAGTTGGGTTCTGAATCTAATCCAACAGGATAAAAACTATTTGTAATTTTCAATTTTATTCAATATATTTCCTTTCCTATTAAAAAAAATAATAACTTTTACGAGTAAAATATTTTTTTTCCTATGAAATATAAACACAAAATTGGTTAAAAACACCAAAATCAACAAATCCTGGGTGAAAAAGACATCTAGATTTTGATACTGTTTAAATGGACAAAAATACAAAAATAGCCGGGTTGTAAACAGTTTCATTCTACCCATTCTCAAATATTTTTTCTTTTTTTTAATTTACATCAGGATGCATCCAGTTTCATCCTTGCTATTTTTTAAGTTTATGTCAGGATGTATCCAGTTTCACCCTTACTATTTTTTTTTGTCCATTTCAACCATACTAATTTTTACTCGTCCATTTAAACCAGGTTTTAAAAATAGTTGGACAAATGACCCATTTTCCGCCTTTTAAGGCTGTATATTGATTTCTGAAACTACTTTTACTTTTGAAATAAATAGAAATGCTCATACTTAGCGAATTCAAATTCAAAATTATAAACAATCGGCCCAAACCTAGAAATATAAGAGACATCCCTGTGAATATTTATTCAACGTTTGATGTACAACATGAATTCAAGTTCGAATTTTATACGGAATTTGTTACGATAAGTTGCAAGAAAATGTGCACCTAAAGGACTTCACGTGTTTGACATGGGCAGCTGCATAGATGGTGTGGGTTACAGAAATACAGCTCCCAAGTCATAACCACTGCACCACCACCACCACCGGTCGGCAAACACAAAAGCAAAAGAAGCGCCAGCTTTTTATGATTTTTATTGGATTGTTGTTGCTGGCTTTTGAATTTTTGAATTAAAGCAAAGCTAAGAAGATGAAAACAAGCACGAGAAAAATGTTGGCAATAAATTATAACACAGAGGTTGCGTTGGTTTTGGTGTCGTTTCTGTTTGTACGCTCCAAGTTGATGATGATGGGTTGGGCTCGGTTGGTCCACTCCACAGTCTAATGACCTTACCTACTATTGCTATTTTGTACTGCTTCTGTTGCTGCTGCATGCTCTTGCAGGTTTTGAATTTGGAATCATGGATGTTACTACTCAATAAGAAGAGGACACGAGGACTATCTTATTATTGCCATTTACAGTTGGGGAAAATTTATGCAAGTATTTACGGTGGGGAAAAAATTAAGGTAAAGCACGTTGGGGGACCAAGCAGCAAAGGCATAGCCAACTAGTGAATGAGCGCTAATGTCAGTGTAGCATAGTGATATCTGCGATTTGAATTCAAAATGATACTTGACTTAAGCTGCTCTAAATTAGATTTATCAGCTATTAAACACATTTGGCACCTGACTCGGCCAAAGCTTGATTCAGATTCCAAGTCAGATCTTAACAGATAACGCGCAACTTTAACGGTTGGCCACTTGCAAATACACTGCAATGTAACTAGCTAATTTAATAGACATCATACCCTAACTACAGATGCCAAAAGCATTGGTCATCCTGAAATAAGCAATTAGCTAGTCTTGGACGTTCGGAATAGCAAAGAAAAAATTAAGTAGCTGATATTCAAAAGAATGGTATTCAAGACAGCCCAACTCCATTAGGCATCAACTGATAGTTGGGTCAAGATATACCGTTTCTCATGGTTTAATAAAATATTTTTTCTTTGCATAAAAAAAAAAAAAAATACAAGCCACAAAAACCACCATTCTTATGAGTCACATAATATATATTTTGATTTTAAACCTCTAGATCTTGGGTGAGGGTGACCATTGAATACACGACATGAACTTAGGACCACTCTCAACCGTTCCTAAAGAGGAGGCGATTCTTTTTTTCTTCGATACGAAAAGATCATATATTAACTAGCATACAAAAGATTTACAAGATCATTTTTATCAAAAATATTAGAATTTATGCTAGATTTATAAACTTTTTGGTGCAGGTTATCTGACATGTACAGTAGCTTTTTAATCGTTGCCTCCTTGGCAATATAATCCGCTACTGAGTTATTCTTCCTCTTAATATATTTCACTTTAGCTTGAGGTAGACAGCCCAAAATTATCCTTGTTTCTTGCAAAGTATTTTCACCTGCCCAAGAGGAGGCGATTCGAATCCACCGGGCTACATAATGGTCCCAAAGTCAGCTCGAGTTAGTTCAAAGAAAACTCAAGAATTCAAGACAAATATTGTCGGTGAACATGTTAATTTCATTTGGCCGTGATTTGATATTATAGTCCTCTAAACAGAAAGCTCGTGAAAACATCAACAGCATATGAGAGACTTTTCTGGCCTTAAAACCATTCTACATAAAAATATCATTCAACCCATGTGTCTGCAATCTAAAGCATGTGGTCTTGCATGATTAGTGGAAGATAATGCATCACTCATTTAAGCTACAAGGCCATGCCAACTTGCGATAAGACTAAAATAAAAAAATTCAAGCAATAAAAAAACGTGTTGCAAATAAAAAATCAAAAAAGATAAAGAGTCCAACAACCATATAATAAGAAATATAAATCAAAAGACAAGACTTAGAATCAAACTCCAAATCCTATCTTGAACCACACATGCTTATTCCAACAAGTTGTGCAGAAGAAGAAATTGCTGAGAAGCTTGTAACTGGATTAGTTTTCCGGCAAGATGTCTAGTTTTACCGCAGATGTTGAGAAGAATTCCGGTAGGAAGCCCAAATTTACCCGGACTTGTAGTATGTTGAGTCAGTATTTGAAGCAGAATGGAAGTTTTGGTGATTTGAGTCGCGAAATGACTTGTAAGAATCCTCAGCTAGATGATCTAAAAGGTATGTTGTATATGGTTTCATTTTTTCGTTTAGGTTTTCGGTTTTCAAAGAGAGTTAGATTCAGGGTTCATATTATTGTTCCTATGTTTTGATATAAATTTTGCCATAGAAAGATCTTTTAGGTAGAATTTGATGTAAAGAATCTGATTTTAATCTTGAAGTTGTAGTATTAAAGCAAAGAATCTGATAATAAACATGTTTGTATATTAGAGAAAACCCCCATCACTATGAATTTGTTACCAACGGATGACTTTCCGGCAAAGGCAGTACCGGAAGTGAAACCGATGGATTTGTTTCCTCAAGGTACGGGCTACGTAGGAAGTCTTTCTATGGAAGAACCAGTCATGGAAACTGTACCGGCAGAAGAAGTAGTGAAAGCAACACAAGATGGTGGTACTCCAATGACGATATTTTATGCCGGACAAGTACTAGTTTTCGACAAATTACCAAAGGACAAAGCCAAAGAAATAATGGATTATGCCGATGTTATTAGTAGTACTACTAATCCTAATACTCCTCCGGCGAACGACAAACTCATTATGAACTCTTCTTGTATTGTTGACTTGAATTCTCCATTAGTACCAGATGTTCCTGTTGCAGTTTCTGCCGGAATTGGTTCCTCGGTTAAAGCTAATCTTGATTCAGGTACTAACATTTCTAGCAAAATTTAATAACATGTATTATTAGATTAGTGGTAATGGTTAGAAGCTAAGGTAGTTTGTATAACAACATGTATATTAGAATTCAGATCTTGTCGTCCGTTCAATTCTCAATAACTTTACCATCTGAATAAGAAATTTTTTTATTCAACCTCATGAATGCACATTTTTTTTCTTTGGATCCTTAAAATCAGTTACAGAAGTTATTAACAGTCACATGTCAAAATAAATCCTGAACACTGAATCTTGAACCCAAATATTAAGATTAGTTAGTTATTGCTAGAATTTGCGATTCATGTGCATGTTAATTAATTCAGAACACTGAATCTTGAACCCAAATATTAAGATTAGTTAGTTGTTGCTAGAATTTGCGATCCATGTGCATGTTAATTAATTCAGAATCTATACTCTTGAATCAAATTTCCTACATATTAATTGCTAGTTGTAGTAATAGTTGAACACTTCATCCATTTGGCCAAGTGTACAAGTACTTAATATTTTTGTTCATCTATTTGCAGGTGAAGAAAAGATGGCCAAACAAAACCATGTCCCAATTGCAAGAAAAGCATCTCTTCATCGATTCTTAGAGAAGAGAAAAGATAGGTAAGAATTTTTATAAAAACCCTATGCCGTTTAACAAGTTCATTCAAGTAATAATCTAGTAGACCTCTTTACAAAAAGCATTACCAAAGATTTGGATTCCATCACTAATTATGTTTACGTGTGGTTTAACGACAGGATTATTTCAAAAGCGCCTTATCAAGTTGTTAACAACACTTCTCCCAGTACTACTGAAGTTTCAACCAAGCCTGCAGGAGAAAAGAAGTCATGGCTAAATTTGGCATCCTTAATGCCACCACCACCACCAAGAATGCAGCTCCAACTGTGATTCTCATTAAGCTTCATCATCTTTTACCTTCCATTCTACTTTAAAAAATACTTAAATATTATTAATGTAGTAATTTATTAGTAATTAGGCCCAGCTTTGGGGTTTAGTCTCTTAACCCATATTTTTAATGTACACATTTTGGGGTCTATTAACTAATTCCAATGACTGCCATTATCATATCATTACAGACGTCTCTCATTCTTGTGTTGTACCAATAATACTACTATTGATTAATCAATCAATAATTCTCTTTGTTTACTTTAGATGGATGTTATGTTGTTCGTTTTTTTTTTCTAACTCGGTCTAAATCTGACTCGTTACACCTGAATCCGACTTCACATATCCTTGATTTTTCAATTTTTTTTCCTTCCAAATTTGGCTTCAAAATCCTCTTGCAAAGTTAGAAATCATGAAAAATCAAAAGATCTAACATCTGATTCGGACCGAGTTAGATCAAACGATCTGACATCTGACTTGGACCGAGTTAGATTCAAACCCGGATACCTAATTTTTACTGTGAAATTCCTCAATTTCAGTTAGCCACAGTAATTAAATTTGTTTTGCTTTTTCTTTAATCATTCTTTTTTTCTGTTGATGGTGAATTTGGAGGGGACCTTTTCAGTGATGCCCCCTCTTAACTTCTGTCTGCCTGTATTCATGGAGTGACCTTAGATATAGTTGAAGAAATCCCACGTTTACCATGTATTGCATCTTCCAGAAGAAAAAACAAAAAAATGATGTGTGGTGGAGCAAGAAATGGCTTTTCAATTGTCACTTTTTGTTGTTTCCAAAACTCACTAGTCAAATTTGGAGGCAAAATAATCTAATAATACCAAAAAAAAATAAAAAGCAAATAGTTAATAGCAATGCATCACCATCTAGGTGTTGAGTTAGGACCACCACCACCACCACCACCAGGGCCACCACCACCATTACTCCTTGTCACAAGTTAAATGTTTTCTCTACTCCACCACCAACAACCTAAAACATCACAAGAATTCTAAATGTAGAAATCCATTACTATCGAGAGAAATGTTGTTGATTAATAAACATGTCTCCAAATAGAGATTTCTCAAATCCAAAACTTTTTTTTTTGCTCATATCTTGCTCGAGCATTTCTGATCTAGCAGCATCACAACTAACCATTAAGAAATATGAACTGCATTTAATCTAACTAACATATTTTAGCAAATGTTTCTGCAAGTACTGTTAGTGATTGGTTGTGATGCTGCTAGATCAAAAATACTCGAACCACAAACGAGCAAAAAATTGAGGTCTCATAAATCCACCAGACGACTTTCTAATATAGTGGTGAAGTAACTGAATCCGACAGACCGACCCATTTAAAAGGAAAGAGATCTCAACCTAGTTCAGCAGACATAATACCTTAATAATTAAGGAAGGCATTAACACTTGGAAAAAGATCATAACACTATTAAGTTTCAAAAGATAAGACATGATATGAAACAGTCCTTATTCCTTAACCACTCACATGAAGCAACTTTAAATTTGAATATAAACAATTGGAATTATGAAAGTAATATACAAGTTGACAAGCAAACAGTGGAGGAAAGAATCAAACAAAACAAAATGATACAAAAACTAAAGAAAAAGGTTTCATCTACCAAGAAAGGGATTTGGAGTTTCCTGCAGAATCTAAAGCAGTATGATATATGTTAAATTGGATCAAGCCAAGAAAGGCGAAAGACTGAAAGTGTTTCAAGAGAAAAAGAATCTGCAACTCTATTTGATCAGAAATCATAATCTATGTTAGTAATGTTATGCATTGCAGAACGCCTGATAAGCTGGCCTTGCTCATCATACCGATCTAAGTTTTCACAAGGGGAAGGAAAAACAGAACCAATTACACGACCATGAACAAAAGCGCATTGGAAAATATGTTTCTTCTTGTAAGTTATACCTACAGACATATCTCGGAAAACAACATTCTTCACTGGTATCTCTAAGCTTCCATTAATGCGGACTGGAACACGGACACCGTTTCCATAGATACCAGTAAAGCTTATGTCCTCAATTACTGGGACTGCCTTATGGTTATATCTTTCATCAGGATGCTCATTGTAGTCTGTCTTAATAACAATTCCTACTCGAAGATTGTCAAACATTATATTACGATAGGTTATGTTTCGAACGTACCCTCCTCTACCAAGGCTGGTCTTGATCCGTACACCTCGTCTTGAGTTCCAAACATGGAGGTTCTCTACTCTTACATTTGAGACTCCACCTGACATCTCACTGCCTATGGATACTCCAGCACTGACATAAAACAACAAAGAGAGATTATGTTTAGCCATTAGCCATTCCCTAAAGATTAAGTATGAAGTATCTAACAACTAACAAGTACACATGTATTATCCTTGTGAGTCGTAAGAACATCCTCATGGCTGTGACCAGTAAGGTGCTAGATTAAACCATGCACAATCTAGCCATTGGAAAGTTATAAGAGAAAAGAATGGAGGGATTCACCATCAAACATTAAATTACTAAGAATAAAATCTCACTCCTAAGCATGAGAGAGTGAAGATAATTTTCCCTTTTGACATGCATTTGCGAGGTAATTTAGTAGTAGAATGATGAAAATCCTCACCTGACCATAGAACGAATGACAACATTTTTTATGAGAATGTTTGTAGAGGGTTTTCCGTAATTGATTCCATATTGATCCCAACCACTTTTTATCGCAACCCCATCATCCCCAACACTGATGTAACAGTCCTCTATTACCATGTTCTCACATGAATCTGCACATCCAGAGGTTATAAAATGACTTCTTGCCTTTATAGGTGCCTTAGAAAAAAATTCACAGATCTTTCTGAACAAGTTTACTGCAAATCAAGTGATGGAAGCATGCTTACCAGGATCGATCCCATCAGTATTTGGGGCACCAACAACAGGTGCCAGTATGGTGACGTTTGTCACGAAGACATTCTTGCAATCATAGGGATGGAGTGTCCAAAAGGGAGAATTTTGCAGAGTTATGTTTGAGAACCGGATGTCACTTGACCACATAATCTGCACGAGTGGACCTCTTGTGTGGTTGAGACGTTTCTGTCGAAACTTATCCCACCATGATTTACCTTGTCCATCAATGGTACCATTATGACCTATGCATTAGTGAAGACAAATCAGGTACTAACTCGTCAATTTGCTGTAAACCTGAATATTCATGTCAAACATAAAGAAAACAACTATCCACACCAAACTTAATTAGTGGCTACATATGCTGTTAAACCATCAACATTTAAGGAATGGACAATTTGGATGATCCATCTGACGCCAATTTGGATGATCCATCTATAAGTGACTCTGGCTCTGACAGGATTATCAGAGTGCATGGAATAATGAAATGAGTTGCTCCTGCCTACTGTTTGGGATGCAGAACAGAGACTATATCTGTTCATCATGATAGATAAACTTAAACAATAAAGGGACCTCAACAGCTGGTGAAATTTGTGTTTAGGAATTAGCCGACATGTTTTCAGAGTGGCCGTCATATACCTACTAGAGTTTAAATATATGAAGCATTTGGGAGAATTGTGAAAGATAAACCCTCAAGTGTTCTCCTACCCACTGGGTTGCAATATTTCATTGGAAAACATTCTGTTTTATAACCAGAGTAGCTTAAAAGCAAAAGGCACAGTTAACTAATTTCAGTGAACATTTTATGATTTTATCATAAGTTTCACTTAGAATGGCCTAATTAGTAAAAGAAAAATTATAGAGAAAGTGCACATACCTGTAATAGTGACATCAGTGAGATTTTGACCATGGATCAGACTCCCATACCGAGGACCAGCATGCTCCCTCCCAAATCCATATGATGGCAACGGAGGCATCAGTGGCCAGTACTTCTCATCCTATAACAGGATACAAGTTAATGATAGAACCAGAAATGAATTGTCAACAAATAACTGAGTAGCTCCTACTCATCTCCTCCTTATAGCAACATATACAGTCAACAGGTTCAAACATGGACATCCAAGTCGAATAGTATGATCTTAAGATATGGCTGGCATTGTCTATACCGAGCTTAAATATTTCCATTTAAGCTTGGTATTGAAGAGTTACCTATGCTTGAGTTTGTCTGTTGTAGCTGGTACATCTAACAAGCTCAAGCGAGGCGCTTCACTTGGTTTGAAATTCCCCATATTTTTCAAAAAACTGAATTAAACATGACATTTGACTTATAGATTTGCAGTTCATATTGCACAGCTATCATGTTATCAAAGATAAATAAATATCAGACATTAAAACTAAAATGTACTAGAGTATAGCACGTACAAGAAGCCAAGGTAACCATGAAGAGAAGTCACCAAGGTGACAGTGCACTGGTTTACATGAAGCAAGACACGTGCAGAAAATTTTTAAAAGATAATATGCAATCGTTTAGTTTCCTAGTGCATAGTCACCTTGGTGGTTTCTCTTCGGTCACCTTTGCATCTTGTATACATCCAATACTTTGATAAAATGCCAAAGTTGTATGATCCTAGTGCTAAGCTAACTCGAACTGTCTGGTAACAAAATACTAGACATTCACAACCTCTATAGGAGCTTAAAACAATTTTGCTCAATTAAAACAATTTTATGATCCCAGTTTAATATGAGATGTTCACAAGCTATATATGAGCTTAAAACAGTTACGCTGAATTCTGGCTTGCTTCTTTAAGGACCGAGCTCAAACTAAAAGCCAAATTCATAGTAACTTTAAGCTGAATTCACACCCTTACAGGTGACATTCCGCCGATCCCAGTTTAAATTGTTCATTAATTCCTAATAATAGCAAGATATTCACAACCAATACGAGCTCAACACAATCTTACTCAATCCTGTCTCATTTCTTTACAAACCAAGCTCAAACTAGAAGCCAAATTCGATACTAAGCCATACAGTTGACATTACACCTATCCCAATCCAAATAATGCCCCAAACCAAATTTTGAATACCACATTTCAAAATCAAAACATAAAAATTGATTCATATCAAAATGAGCAATAAAACTAGGATTCGAAAAGAAACCAAACCTGAATAGCAAGAATGACAGCATTTTGAGCAAGAAAAAGAGTCATATGACTAGTAAGATTAAATGGAGCAGTAAGCCAATACCCATCAAGAACATTCAACTGCCCACCACCCCCATTCTTCAATTTAGATATTTCCAAGATTGCCCTCTCAAATGCTCTAGTATTCACAGTTCTTCCATCTCCAACACCACCAAAATCAGTCAAATTAAACACAAATGGTCTCAATTTAGGTATCACCAAAACACCCCCAGAACCAGAATTTCTTCTGAAAATCAATAACCCATCAAATAAATTCTTCTGCCAAATGAATAACACAATGAATAGAGATAACCAAAGGGTTATCAATAAACTTTGTCTTAATGAACAAAACGAAGTCCATTTCCCGAATTTGCTGCTCTGATTTATTCTTCTTACTGTAAATGATGGTGATGGGATTACCATTTTTTGGTTAAAAATCTAATCTTGAGAAAAAAAAAATCATACAGAAATGGAATGGTTAATGACGAGATCTGAAGAAGAAGGAGGAGAATTCAGGGTTTGACCCATGATTTCCTGTAGTTGTTTGAGTTGGGGGTAGAAGTGAGGGTTTTGTTTTTCCGATTTTGGGTAAAATTTAGATCAGAGATGGTGATGGGGAAAGAAGTGTTTTTTAACTGAAAATGTCGAGCTGAGCTCAGGTTTTGGTTTTAGTGGTTCTCTATCTATTGCATTGGGTAGGCACGTATGGGGGGTGGGATGACATATCTGACTCAGCAGATTCGTGCTGACTCATTAATCTGAATCCGCCTTACTTCATCTGACCCAAAAGATTGCTTAACAAGTCGGGTACAAGTTACCTCTGACCCAAATCTTCCCCAGATTGCACACCTAACAATTTTGTCGGGAACAAGTTACCCAATGAATGAAATAAGAATAGGGAAGGGGCGGTGGAAGTCATTTTTGATGAAATACATACAAGTTGGATGTGTCGCATCAGATCTGATAACAAACATTAGAAATCTGAAAACCAGACGATACGCCATTCATACAAGCCGAGTCATCAAGCGTGTGGATGACTTTTTCGTTTTTTTGGATGGATTAATATTGTAATTAATTAGTAGCCCCTAAATACTGCTAGCAATTACAAGTGTCACGGGAACCACTTTCAATGATCAATTCTCTAATTTCTCTAAAAATAAAACCAAGAGAGGAGTATCCCTAAATACTACTAGCAATTACAAGGTACCTAAAGAGAAGGAGTATACCCTAACCTAACCCTTGAATTTGAGCAAGCAAGTAGGGGCTAAAAATTGTTTAATTACTTGTATCATTGGTCTAGCACTACTTGCAGTAGGTAGTGTTAGTTGCATAGTGGTAGACTTGTACTTGGAAGTTGTTGGGATTGGGAGATTGAAGAGATTCTATAACATAATAACTATGACTAAGGAGATTGAAGAGATTCAAACGAAACTAGATAATACCAATTTGTAATAACTATGACTAAGTGCCTTGTTAGATACGAATAACTGAGTCACTACAAACGAAACTAGATAATACCAATTTGTAGAAATGGTTTGCGTACCATATATATACTAACATAAACCAAAGAGTTATTTCACAATTTGATGTTCTTTCATTTTAGAGAAATTCATATTGGTCATATCTGCTTTATTTAAGTCAGAACTAGACAAATGTTTGCTCATATATATGTGTGGTCATGATTAATGTTAGCATTTTACATATGAGTAGTTATAAATATAGTTTTTTTTTTGATACATAAAAGAGAAATTGGGTCAATTGCCCAAATATTTTTAAAACATGGTTTTAATGGACGAGTAAAAATTAGTACAGGTGAAATGGACACCAAAACAATAGCAAGAACGAATTTGAAATCATCCTGGCTTAAACTTAAAAAATAGGGAGGGTTAAACTGGATGCATCCTGATGTAAATTAAAAATAAGAAAAAATATTTGAAAATTGGTAGGATGAAACTTTTTACATCCTGGCTATTTTTACATTCTCGTCCATTTAAACAGTATCAAACTTTACATGTCTTTTTCATCCAGGAATTGTTATTAGGTTAATTGACCAATTTTGTGTACATAAAACAATGATCCCTAAAACAATACCCAGGTACTTTAACATTGGATTTATGTTATTTCAGCGGTTCGTTCCCAATCCCCCTATTGGAGCAACCCGAGTAGAGGTGTAAATTGTGTTTTGCTGGAATTTTGGCTGGCTTAAGACAACCCAAGTCTACATATAGTTCCGCCCCTGACAACACGCTAAAATTTGAGCACGCTCAGTTTAGCACGTGACTTAGCCCAGCACGGCACAACACGTTTATTTCATGGGACGGGCTGGGTTTGACTAATCGGCACAGTAGCCCAGCACAGCACGCGACACGGATTAGCATGTGGCACGACACAAAACAACACGTTAAGAAAGCACGTCACACTACAAAAACAAGTCCTATTAGTGAGGGCTTTTTTATAAGGGCGTCACAAATAGTGACTATTTGTGAGGGTTTTTGACCAACCGTGGGAAATAGTAGGTTTAGTCAAAGGACCAGTTTTCTTTTGTCAGTTTCGTGTTTCCGACAGTGTAAAAAACAATTCAGGCAGAATAATAGCCACGGTTGCCCGACCGTCAAAAATAGTTTGAGAAATTGGCTCCAATTTTTTTGCATTCCCGCCCTCTCTCCCGCACTAATTTCACCAAATTCTAATTAAAATAAGGAAAAAAAATTTCTTCTTTTATTCTACTATTTTTTGCCTTATCTTATATCTTCTAAAAATATCTGGTCAGTTTCATCTCTTACCCGTTTCCATTTTTTTCTCCGCCGCTGAGGAACTTTCAGGTTTGCTCTCGCCCTGCTCTTCCATGTTACCTTCTCTCGTCTCTTATTTTCCCGTTATCATGTCGTCCCTATGTTCTCGATATGTTCTTCCATTAACAGATCTGTTCTCTAAACAAAAGTAATTTGTTAAATGTTAGTTTTGATTTTAATTGATTTTGTTTGCATGAAGGAAAGTATGAAGCTCTGAGTAACTGTTAAGGTGAGATACCTTCTCTCGTCTCTTATCTTATCTCCTCCATAATTTTGCCGTTATCATTCTCGATATGTTCTTCCATTAAAAGATCTGTTCTTCCATTAACGATTCTGTTCTAATTTGCTAATGTTAATTTTGATTTTAATTGATTTTGTTTGCAGGAAGGAAAGGATGAAGCTCTGAGTAACTGTTAAGGTGAGAATCCATTAATGGGTTTGATTTTATTTTGTGAATTAATAATTCTAATTATTTGTTTCTCTTTTTGCGGGAACTAAAAGAGGAATTTTTGAGAACCAATTAAGGTGAAAATTTGAATCTTAAAAGAAGATTTAATTTTTTTAATTTCTAGGTTTTTTTTTCTTTGTTACTTTTAATTTATTTTTTCTTTTTATGCAGGATCTGAAGGAAGAAGCTTTACCTACAGGAGTGTTTTAAGGTGAAGATTTTGATTGAAAAGAAATTTAATTTAATTTAATTTTTTTAGTTTTCGATTGTTTCTTTGATTTCCTTTTGATTGAAGTTTGTGGTCCTTTGTGTTGATTGAATTTGATGTCTTTTTTTTTTTGTAGTTTCTTGTAATTTCTTTTGTTAAAGTTGGGTTTGGGTTCATTTGTGGTTTATATCTTCTCGTAAGTATGTAGTTAAGATACGAGTGTTGGTAAAGTCTGCAGAGTGCGTTTATGTTGTTTTTCTTTGGCAAGAAAACTCTTGCGACCGAAGCATCTTTGTCTCTCCCCCGGTTTAACTATATTTATTCTTCATTGTAATTCAGTCCCGATGCAACAAAAGATGAATAAACTATTTAGTATGTCATTGGAAGTACTTGGCCAAATAGCATATTTTCCTTGTCCCTTGGATACTTCATAGTTTCAGCAAAATGTGTGCAAACTTGTATAACGCATTATATCACAAAGTGCATTTGCTTTAGAAAGTTCTCAAGGCATAAATATTTGTTGCTTGACTGTAGATTAACCACTATTGATAAGAGAAAATATTAATGAAGCTCATCGTCTCCATATATGTTGATATTAAACTCAATTTCTTTTCAATTTCTAGTTCTGGTATGGTCTTCTTTAGTTTGTCTCAATTAGTATTTTGAGAGTGCAGCTTAACATATTTAACTTGATCATTGGTTCTGGTCTTGAACCACTTCTCTCAGAAGTTCCCAATAAGTTGTTTTAGTAGTCTGTTTGATGCAATCTGGCTAATGATGTCTGTTAACTTGATTTTTTTTGAATTCCACTGTTTGGATTTGCATACTTCATGCTTTCTGATTTTGCTATCAAATACTTGGTGTCCAGCCTTATCCCTTCTTCCTTCGTCCCTTCTCTCATTTTGTTTGGCATCCAATGGTTGATTTTCATGTGCGACTGTTTTCCTTATCAAACTAGATAATGGCGAATTAGAGTCGAGCTACACAACTACAAAATTAGCTTTTTTGTTATAGGTTGAGAAAATGATTAATTTGCCTTAGAAAATACAATCATTCTGAGGACAATATATTCTATTTTTTATTTGGTCACGGTTTTAATACGAGTTTCAAGTGGGGTTAAGAAAATGTATTTTACATTATTTTCTTTCTTGATTACAAGTATGCAATGATTAGTTGGTTTCATGTATGCAGGATACGCTCGAAACACCAAAATATGCGATCTGTGTGGCGTCTTTTCTTTGATTATTGTTCTTCCTGTTACAACTTCTCCTTATACATGTCAATCAATCTATGCTCGACATTTTAGTTTTGTTGGAATTTTCATTCAATCTACTATACCAGCTACTATGTTCATTTCTTATCTTTCTTATCTACGCTAAGATTTATGTACCCTTAAGTGCAGAAGTTCTTTTTCTATGTCCTAACTTCGTCCATAGATGCTTTTGTATCTGATCAAATAGTTTATGTACTGTAAGGATGATATTTGTAGTTTACTGTTTTTGTTCTTTTGTGCTTAATATCTATTGTATATTTGTAACTAAGTTTCTCACAAACCTTTCTATGATGCCAGGTACTTTTTGTCCATCCTATCTTAAAGGTTTTACTGATTACTTTAGTTCAAGGATATTGCGACTGAAAAATGGATAAGAGTTGGGTTCACTATCAACGATCAAGTAAGGAGTTTCATGAAGGTTTGTGTTTGTTCTTAAACTATGCATTCGAAAAGGGGTTCGTTACCGAAGATAACAAAGTGAAGTGTCCATGCAAAGAGTGCGCCAATGTAGGTTACAAGACCGAGAGATGAGATATATGATGATGTAGTCAGTTATGGAATGTTAAAGAGCTATACTCTATGGTATCATCACGGTGAAAATTTCAGAACGACATTTCCAAGTGATTTGGGGGCAGAAAGTACAAATGTGGATCAGGTGATTTTAGATAACAACGGTGAAGAGGTTGGAGATGACATTACAGGGATGTTGCGAGATGCATATGGAATACCAATGTGTGCTGATGAGGATAGGAGTGATATGCTAGATGCAGAAATGAGTGGCATGCCAAGTGATAGTTCAGCTGCACAGTTCTATAAGTTGTTAGAAGATTCAAAGAAACAAATTATACCAGAGGCTGCGATAAAATGTCAATGATGTCATTTCTTGTAAGATTTTGGAACTATAAATGTATTGGTGGGATGTCTGACAAGTCATTCAAAGAGATGCTTCAACTTATGAGAGAGTCATTTCCAGAAGGGTGCACTTTGCCGGAAAACTTCACACAATGTAAGAAGATACTATCAGAATTGGGATTGTCCTACCACAAAATTGATGCGTGTCCGAATGATTGTATGTTGTACCACAAGGAGATTTACTGATCTTGAAGCTTGTACTGTGTGTAAAGCTTCTCGTTATAAAGATGGGAGATTGAAAACGCCGCCAAGATACTTCGTTACTTTCCTTTGAAACCTCGGCTACAAAGATTATACATGTGTTCTAAGACCGCAAAAGATATGAGATGGCATCACGAAGAGCGTACAAGAGATGGGGTACTGAGACATCCAGCTGATTCTGAAGCTTGGAGGGTTTTTTGATAGGTGTAGAATACACCGTATTTTCTATATAGAGTTTATGCTTTCTTTGTTATTTTTCGTGTGAATTATGTATCTTATGTTTGCTTTTGAGTTTTATAGGTGCAATGGAGTCACCGAGAACAAGAGGAGAAGAAATCATTCATTTAAGCGGAAAAGAGCAAAAAGGCGAAGCTTATCGGCGAAAGAACGAGGCCATTCCTGGATCCGTATGAGAAGGTTATAAGCAAATAATTGTCGGTTCCACAAACCGACAAGCTAACTCTAAACCTGGTGGCCCATATCCATTATTTGGGTGCCTAAATATGGCCGTACAGCAGCCTTTATCAGCTTGGTTTTGTGAAGAAACTCGTTTTCTTCCACAAAGTTCATTTGCATTCGAGAATTGGCACAATGCGGCCATGGATCGAGTGTCGAGAGAAAGACCCGGAGATTCAAGGGGAAAACGGAAGTAAGTGAATGAGGATTGATTGATAGCTTTAATGGTCTGGCAGAATCAAGCTAGGGTTTGAGTTTGAACTTAGTCGAATCTTGTGAAGTGAGGTTGAAATCGAGAATGAGGAAGCTTGGGTGCAATGAATCGAGATTCTTTGTCGGCGAATAGAAGAGCCGAAGACCCGGATCGATGAGTTTATTTGGTGGATTAAAGGAGCTAAGTTCATGGTTTAGCAAGAAATTGATCTTTCTTGTGAGATCGAAAACTGGAAAGGGGTTCGAATCACGAGAACAGGGTTAGAAGATGGATTTGAAGAGGGTTCGATTCATTGTCGATAAAGGGGAGAAACGGAAATGAGATTCGATCTAAGGTTGTTGCGACTTAGATCGATGGATTTGGGATGTGATATCGATCTCGGTAGATTGAGAAAAGGAGGCGGGATTTGATGCAATTGAAGTCGGTGACCGGGCTTGAAGTAGTTTTGCAAGACAAAGTTATGCTCACCTTTTGCACTCATGAAATTTAACCGAGGTGGTGATACGGTGGAGATTTGGAAGGTGGTTCTTTGTGGGAGATCTTGAAAATGGAGTTGCTACAGTTAAGGGCAGGAGTATGAAGGGAAAGTGGTCTTGCAGCCAAGCCTGATGTGGCTTTGTTGCAATTGTTGAAGTGAACTTGGTGGAATTGTTGGTGCAAGGGAGGAGACAGTGTTGATGGATTGCAAGATGACAGAGTGGAGTAGAGGCTGTGAGGGTTTTAAGTTGTATGGAGCTGCTTGGTTGAGAACAAGGTGCAGCGGTACAGGAGGCACTATTGAAGTGCAGTTATGGCTGGGTTCTGCATTTGGAATGGCCTGAGTTGTGAAAGTGGTTTGTTGTGAGCAGGGAAGACTGCATTGCAGTGACTGGGCTAACAGGCAAATCAGGTGCTGGAGTTGACATCGCAGCTGTGCCAAGAAGGGGTCTGAATGATTTGGAGTTATTGCTGGCATTTAATTGCAGGTGGCATGGAAGAGGTTGGCACAGCCTGCACACATTGTGAAATATGAGTGCGGTTTTACGTGTGAAACTCAACTGAAGTTGCGGGAGTCATTGCAAGTAGTTCTTGTGGCAATTGTGACAAGGCAAGGAGTCGGGGTGATATTTGGAGTACGCAATTCGCAAGTGGGCAAAAGAGTATTGTTGGCTGGTGATAGAGAAGTGCAGGGCCGATGAAGTGGAAGCTAAAGCGCGCCGGAGGCAATGGTTATGGCTGGCGATTAAGTTGCTTTGCCAAACAAGTTGCAATGCGGCTCGATGTTGCACTGAGCAGAATTGGCTCTTTGAGTCTTTGGATGAATGGAAAGTGGCGCGGTGATGATCTAAGGGCGGTGGTTGCGGAGGTGGGTAGCTAGTGAGCGGAACTGAGAAATTGCGCAGAAAATAGGAACTGGAATTGAGGTGTTGCAGTGCAGAGTAACATGATGGCCAGGCATAGAGCTGTGGCCTGAGCTATGACTTGGCGGAGCAAGGAGGTGAACTGTGATTGCAGGTGGCAGCCAAAGATGTGTGTGAAGCAACAGAGAAGTGTGGCCTGAGAAGGAGAGTGAATTACCAGGGCCATAATGGCTGGTCGAAGTGCAATGATTGCACTGCAGAATTAGGCCCGGCAAGTTAGGCCCAACAAAACAGCTGGTCTCCCGACAAGCCTGGAAGGCTAACCATTCAGCTAAGCCTGAATCAGCCTGAATCATCCTGACTCACATCTGAGTCATGGTCTGACCGAGTTGACCAGACCTGAATCTCCCTGACTCGGTGTTGACCGATTCAACCCGGTTTGACCTGACCGATCCGACCCGTTGACCCGTCACCTGAGCAGACTTAGAGCGACTTTCCCAGCCATTTCCCACACAAATACCGAGATTCCCGCGACCGTTTTCGGGCGTATTTTCTACCAGGTTTCTCATTCTTGTGGGCTTGGTGGACTCTCACCTAATGGACTTTGAAGACTAAACCTAATTTTGGAAGGAGAGAAAGGCTATAAAAGGGAGGTTTTCTACAACACATGAGATATCTTTTTCTTGGGAATTCTTTTGGAGAGCCACTTTTGTTTTGCTTCTAGGGTTTGGTTTTGTTCTTCTTCTTCCTTGTTTTATTATTGAATATTGATGATGATGAACTCCATAGCTATGAGTAGCTAAACATCTTATTGGTTATGGGATAAAAGTTGATTTCTCAACATGCTTTTGATTCAATGAATTAGTTTTGTCTCGAAATTATTGTTTGTGATTCACAATTAATAGTGTTATAAGATTTGAAAACTTGTTAGGTTGAGTCCTAATCAATCCGATTTGTGTTCATCTCTAGAGCTATATTAGGGTTTTCAATACGAAAAAGTTGTTTATCCCCGATTCTAAGTAGCATAATTGTGGTTAGTGCTTGTAGTGATACATCCTATTAGTCACAAGTGAATCATAACTTTTGTTAAAACGTCTAGTGCTTTTACACATTCGTTTGCATTGATGAGTCTTATTCCATAAATCTTAATGCTTTTAGGGAGTTAAACTTAATTGTGCTTTTACACTTTAGGTTGCTTTCGTGGAGAATTCACATATGCATCTTTTAATGTGGTTGTGATGAAAACAGGAATTAACGGGTTATACTTGCGATCAAGATATCCTAGGACTTTTAATAAATACGAGATTAAAATACCAATTCTAATCATTGATGAAAATACATGTTTGTGAATGATACTATCCCTTGACCAATATCTTCTCCTTATTGATTTCTCAAACTATTTACTTTGCTTTCAACTACTTTTATTTCTTAAACAACAAACATACCTTGGGTTATTTTAGAAACTGAAATTTACATAACAACAATCGCCTCTCTGTGGATACGAACTCTTCCTTACCTTGTGCTTCATTTAAATTTAGTGCGTAAGAAAGTGAAATTATTTTTGACGGATTGACACACGGTCATTTTTGATGAGATGAATCCAACTTTTGCAGCAGATCCAAGGAATATCGATTAGGCTTATCTACCACTGATGGGTTCACCCATATGGCTCAATGAGAAATCCACATAGCACATGGCCCGTGATTCTTTTGCCATATAACTTACCACCATGGTTATGCATGAAACAACCTAACATGATATTGTCTCTCGCTTATACCGAGCCCACATAGTCCGGTAATGATATTTAATCCGCTCAAGGTTACATTGTTATTATTCTGTTTAGTATGATCTCTCTTAGTTGTTGTGCATGATTGGAACTGCATTAGCTCCTTGTTGTTGATAGGTTAAGCTCAGTATTGGCTTGCAATTGCATTGGATCTCTTTTTTTTTATTTGAAATGTGTAGTTCTGTATTTCTAAATGTAGTTGAGTCACAATTTAATAATTGAGTTGTATTGAGTTGTTCAATAATTTATTGTCTTTTCCTTTGTCTATTTATGGTACATTTAGACTTGTTGCATGTTCTCGCATCGAAGGTACCAAATATTCAAACTTATTATCTTGTTTGTCATACGTGTAACGACATAGACGTATATTTGAGACCGCTAATAGATGAGCTCAAGGAGTTATTGGAGGAAGGGTTAGATACATATGATTCCTCAAAAATGAAATGTTCAATCTGCGTCTTGGATTACTATGGACTATAAGTGATTATCCTGGTCTTGCAATGCTCTCGAGGATGGAGTAATAAAGGGAAATTGGAATGTTCAACGTGTCTTGAAGAAACTTCGGCACCGATGGTTGAAGAATGGAAGAAAAACAGATCTACATGGGCCACCGATGATTCTTACCGATGGGTCATAGGTAATAATATTTATCTTTATTGAATACTTTTACGTGTGAGTCACAGTCTACATGGGCCCCTTTCAAGTAGATATGTAATACTATCCATATGTTTGTGTTTTTTGAAATTTTGAGAGTATATGTGTGATAGACACATTTTTGTGTCTGAATTGTCCTCATTGTCTCTATTGTTGGTCTCGATTTCTGTACTAATTTTGGTGTTTTTATGTGTGTGTCGGTGTTTTTGGAGAAATACACTTGTGCGGAAAAAGTTGCTCAAAAAGTGTTATTTGGACCCCCGGAGAAAAGTACTAAAGGCACCCTCATTTTGGTTAAGGGGCACCTAAGTTGGGCACACGCATTCGCGCCCACACACTGGATAGGGGCACCCCTTCTCCTCCACAGAAATTGGCGGGAAAATCATTTTAAAAATCCAAGATTCTGTGTGATATCCTGGAAGCAATTTGGGAGAGATTTTTGGAGATTTATTCGCCGTTATTGCTTTTAACCAACCTTGTTTCTGCAAACAGAATGCTAATGAGTTCACAATCGACAAAAGGAATTACAAGAGTGATTCTCGACAAGATGTTATCCCCGGAATATTGTGTTGGTTATGTACGTGGCTTGTGGGGAGACAGAGTTTTACTCTAACCGAGGTTCATATTCAACGTGCTGGTGTCTCGCAATACCGCAAAGGCGTGTGGAAGAGTAAAGTAGGGAAGAAAAGGACGTATCTTTCATGGAAGTAAAAGAGAATATCCTTGATTGATTTCCTAGATTGTTTGGAGTTATGAGGATTTATTCTCTGTACAAATGGGTATATTTTAGGCGTATGGGATCACGCTGCCGAGGGATGGAGAGTTAGGGGAGGCAAACAGGAGAGATTGGGAGTTGCGCAGAGCTTGTCTCCACGCCATTAAAGGGGAGAACGAAGAACATTAGACTACAGGTGACAAGTCATTATTGCTATGATGATAACGACTCTTCAAAAGAGGGTCAGTTAAGGAGGCAAATGGTTTTGAATAAATAAACGACGCATCTTATTTATCGTTCAGAACATTTAGTTTTGTAACAAATATAACTGTTACAAAATCCAGTTTTATAATTTTTCTCCCAATTCATTTTTGTAAACACTTTTGGAGCAATGAAAAATTATTCTGAGCGTGTTTCCAATATGCGGAGCTAGAACCCATCACTGGGACAATGGAGGAAGCAACTTTTCATGATCGTGGTAAATGAATTAATTCTTTATATGACTTTTTGCATAGATTTAATTGTTTTATGATTTATATTAATTATCTATTATTTTGTCTGATGTCGCATGCTTAGTTTAAATTACTTTTGATGCGTCATGCTTATTTACTTTACGAGATAATGTTTTATGAAATCTATTTTTGGCAAGAAATTAGAGTCACAACTTCTTTTGTTTGAGCTATATTGTCTAGAATTAATGACTGAACCACGAGAATATGAAAAGTAGTGAAATCCTGCGTCCTAGTGACTCTTCATCCCGTGACAATATTTGTGTATATTTTTCTTTTCTTTTATTTTATTAATTCTTAAAATCAATCTCATCAAGTCCGAGTGAACGACAACCTTACTACCACTTTCTACAACATCATTGAAAATAACCATCAATTTTTGGCGCCGCCGACGCGGACTTGTGTATAGATTTGTTTTTTGGTTTTATTATTTTATTTTTTTTATTATTATTTGTTCCTTTTTTGCGTTTTGTTTTTTTTTTTTTGCTTTCAGACTTGGTGCGAAGCTTATATATAAAAGAGAAAGTGTTGAAAAGTAAAGTGAAGCCAAAGAAAGAAAGAAGAGAGAAAATCCAAAGGAGTAAAGAGGAAAATTTTGTATATAGTGTAATTAATTTTTTTTATTTATTTTTAGAAACAGTAATTAGGTAATTATCTTTGTAATTTTTATTTTTTATTTTTTTTGACTTCTTAATTTTGGACTTTATTTTTGGACTTATTGGACATTTTTTTAAAACCCTAAGGAAGGGTTATTTAATTATAAACCGCACGGGAAGGACGATGATTACGATATCGTCTCGGCCCCTCGGGTTCGTACATGACATAGGAGTCGTGGCCCAGTCGACTTCAACGGTTCATCCTCCCGTCCTGGAACGGGAGGTAAGAATTCTAAACACCCGAATCCCCGCCACGCGGGTTTCTTGGATGATTTCGTGTGAATATATGTCGAGGGAACCTGAATCCATTGTTTTAATTTCCTAGTAAAGGGCAAGGACTGGCCATACAAGATAAGGGTTCGGATTTCATCACCGTTCTCTTCTTGCCCTTTATTAGGAAAACGATACCAAACACGAACCTAAGCTTAAAATCACCTACTAGAACGAGACCGATAGGGTAACGAGCTTAATAGGAAAGTCATTCGAAAAATATTGGTTACTCTTAAAGCATACTTGAAGTTCATGATGGTTTCGTGAGTTGAATGCGTGACTGCGCCGCCTTGTAATGCGGTGAGGCCTTGGGTATCAAAGCTCGACGTAGCTTCCCTCGCCTCTATTCAGCTTACTTAAACTCGGATTGATTCCAGAGGGGTTTTCTTAAATTGTAACGAATTCCCTTTCGAAGGATTAGAAGTGGTCTAGAAACAATCTAAGTGGAGCCATCATGCTTTTTGTTTGCTAGAAATCATGTAGGTTTGTTTTGGTCAGTCAGCCTTGTTTGTGTTTGTGTAGAATTCCCTTAGCTAGGGATGTCAAACGGGTATTATAATAGCCATCACAATGAATATGAATATCCAACTGAACATTATGGACATCACTCTTTTTATGACCATAGTGTGAATAGTGGTTGGGAACGCCAATCTTTTGAAGGTTATGGGTCATACCATGGTGAGCCCAATTACTATCCACATGTGCATCGGTCATTCGAGCAAGGAGATTATAGTAATAGTTCTTCGTCTCTAGAGGATACGATCAAACTTTTGAAAAGTAGTCCTTATTATGATCCTTCTGTTCCTCTTCCTTCTCTAGAAGTCCCTCGGGGTTTAGCCGAGTCGACACAAAAGTTAGCCAATCAACATGTAAGTTAGCCGAGGTAAATAACGTAGTTATGGGACGAAAGGACTGCAACAACGATCGAATCAGAAGATATCCTCAATAGATTAACTCAAAACTTAGATCCAGCACTAAGGGAACTTTATTTGGAGGAGACCCTTGAGAGGCTAGCTGAGTCGACACGTAGACTTGAGTTAGAGACGAAACGAAAGTATTGCTCTTTCGAAATAACTTGAATTTCCAATATAGTGTATCCAATAATACCTTTGAGAATGAAGATAGTTATTCACATAATCAAGATGGTGAGGTTAGAATTGGTAACACTACTTGTTTAGATGAGGTTCAACCATTTTCATGTTATTATAATAATGATTATGATGAGGATAGTGTTGATGAAGAATTGGAAACAAATAGGCATAGTGATCGTGAATTTGCTATTCCAATTGAGCTTTATAATAATAGAGTTATTTTTGGTTCAGATCCTAATAATTTTAACAATTATTCACCTATTCAAAAGGACAAGGATTTGACTAGAGATACTATTTTAGACGATGTAGTACTTCCTGTTCTTTAAGTCGATAATGGTTTAGAGGAATGGGTTTATCCCGAGAATACTGTTTTAGAGTCCAAGGATTTAGAAACAATAGTCTTAGACGAAGAAGATGAACTCGTAAAGCTTTTAAATATGAGTGAGGATGCATCACCCGAGTATAATCTACATGAAGCAATTGACCATTTTTCTTGGATTTTGATGATCTAGAAATTAGGAAATTGTAGCTAGTCTATCTAGAGACACCCAAAATTCTAAGTTTGGGGGTGATTATCATTCTCCTTGTGCCTTACCTTTAGCTCTTACTGAGATCCCTCACTTGGGACTTGATATATGTGCCTCAACCATTGTGCCAGTTACCTTCATGCTAGCTCTCCTGAACCTAATAATGTCCAGGGAAGAAGTTCAGTTGTTAGAAACCCATCCTCTCGGTTGATGTGGTTAACCTGAGCTATGATACCAAAATTGACTTTGTTTTCCCACCAAAAACTTTCCTTTCAATTGTGGGAACATATGAGTTACAAATGTGTCAATTATTAAGTTTTGAGACTAAACCTAATTTCTTTAGGATATTAGGGTCGACACATTTGCTTAAGGAAGACCACCAATCTTATTGTGGTCACCGAGTAAGTCAAAACCGATTGACTTAGAGGATCCTCAATTATTCAAAGTTATTATTATGTGCTTCTAAATTTTTATTTGAGTTTTTCCAGGACTCTAGAACCCGAACTTTCGGATCTAAATTTTGAGGAAATGCAACCCAGGGAAAATATGTTATCTAGACCCAAATAGAACACGAACTCAACCACGCCTAGATGTAGTTGTCTTAAACAGGAAACTAGACGAGGGGTGTGTTTTATTTGTTAACTTTCTTGGCATGTTGCAGTTTCATTTTACTTGTGATAGCCCTTTTTGGTTTTGGTGACCCTCAGTTATTCCGGCTATTACTTTATGATTCTTCGAGGTGACTAATCTCTTCCAATGTCTGGCTGAAGACTTTAAACTTAGCACTTCTTGGGAGGTAACCCATGCTCATGCAACACGGTAATATCTTTCCTTAACTCTTTTGCTTCAAATGGTAACAGTTTCTCCTTGTTCATGTTTTTAATTTCATCTTTAGAACATTGAGGACAATGTTAGATTTAAGTTTGGGGGTATGGGAGAAACTTTTTAGCTGCATTGATAAACTCCAGAGCCTAGAAATTTATGCTTATTAAGGATGGCACTAACCAATCTAAGTGGATGGAAGCATTTTGGGTGTAGGAGTTGAGGAACCAATCTGATTAGATGGCAACATCTAAAGAGTCTATTCATAAAAGCACAGAGCTCAGTGTTAGAAATAACATGATAGTTTCACCAATCTCGTTGAGTCCTTTTTCACTTTTTTTTTTTTATTTTGTTTCTCTAAGTGATTAGGTGGGGCCCACTTAATCAAGTTGTTACCGATGCTAGGGTGAATTAGAGTGATTGAGATACCCGAAGAAAAAAAAAAAAAAAAAAAAAGAAAAGAAAAAAGAAAGTGAGACCAGACCATTTGACCAACCTAATAAATTCAATAAAGTCACCACCTGGAACCCCTTGTATATGCCGATTGTGTTGACCTAGAGTTAGGATTATCGTCCACTTGGTTCCCTTGTATATGCCGGTGTGTTGATATTAGTCGGACCGGTATCTCGGTCCATTAGGATAGGTTCATTTTGGCGGAGGCCTTGAGATTTATATGGGAAACACTATTCACTTAATAAAACATCAAAACCATCTATGTTTTTCTCTATATCCATCTTCTTGATCTATCCATGTGATTAGTTTTGACTCAGTTAAATTGATGTCCATAGTGAAACTATCTGAGTAGAGCTCTGTGACTTATATATGAATTTTAGTATGCTTGAGTGCAAACTCGTGTCAAACAATTGGAATTTCGCATCGGGGTACTTCCTCCTGTAGTCAATAAGTATGCCAACCAAGGAGATTCTTTAGTGCTTTCCAAGGTTCCGCGTAGGTAGCTAGGGTCTGGAGTAAAGGTTTTGTGGGTACACCTCTGTAAACCCTCCCCGAGACAACACTCCGCCACTAGGGCCACCTAGGGGTTCAAATGAATTTTTATTTTGAGAATAAATTTGCTCGGGACTAGCAAATAATAAGTTTGGGGGTATTTGATAGACACATTTTTGTGTCTCGAATTGTCCTCATTGTCTCTATTGTTGGTCTCGATTTTACTAATTTTGGTGTTTTTATGTGTGTGTAGGTGTTTTTGGAGAAATACACTTGTGCGGGAAAAAGTTGCTCAAAAAGTGTTATTTGGACCCCCGGAGAAAAGTACTAAAGGCACCCTCATTTTGGTTAAGGGGCACCTAAGTTGGGCACCTGCTATTCGCGCCCCACACCTGGATAGGGGGCACCCCTTCTCCTCCACAGAAATTGGCAGGAAAATCATTTTAAAAATCCAGTTACAGCGTGATATCCTGGAAGCAATTTGGGAGAGATTTTGGAGATTTATTCGGCATATTGCTTCTGACCAACCTTGTTTCGGTTAAACAGAATGCTAATGAGTTCACAATCGACAAAAAAGGAATTACGAGTGATTCTCGACAAGATGTTATCCCGGAATATTGTGTTGGTTACGTACGTGGCTTGTGGGGAGACCGAGGTTTTACTCTAACCGAGGTTCATATTCAACGTCTTTGGTGTCTCGCAATACCGCCCGGGCGTGTGGAAGAGTAAAGTAGGGAAGAAAAGGACGTATCTTTCATGGAAGTAAAAGAGAATATCCTTGATTGATTTCGAGATTGTTTGGAGTTATGAGGATTTATTCTCGGTACAAATGGGTATATTTAGGCGTATGGGATCACGGACGAGGGGATGGAGAGTTAGGGAACGAAACAGGGAGAGATTGGGAGTTGCGGAGCTTGTCTCTGCTGCTGCCATTAAAGGGGAGAACGAAGAACATTAGGCAGTAGGTGACAGTCGTATTGCTAGATGATAACGACTCTTCAAAGAGGGTCGTAGTTAAGGAGGCAATGGTTTTGAATAGCGCAAACGACGCATCTTATTTATCGTTCTGTAACATTTAGTTTTGTAACAAATATAACCGTTACAAAATCCGGTTTATAATTTTTCTCCCAATTCATTTTTGTAAACACTTTGGAGCAATGAAAAATTATTCTGAGCGTGTTTCCAATATGCGGAGCTAGAACCCATCACTGGGACAATGGAGGAAGCAACTTTTCATGATCGTGGTAAATGAATTAATTCTTTATATGACTTTTTGCATAGATTTAATTGTTTTATGATTTATATTAATTATCTGTTATTTTGTCTGATGTCGCATGCTTAGTTTAAATTACTTTTGATGCGTCATGCTTACGACTTACAGATAATGTTTTATGAAATCTATTTTTGGCAAGAAATTAGAGTCACAACTTCTTTTGTTTGAGCTATATTGTCTAGAATTAATGACTGAACCACGAGAATATGAAAAGTAGTGAAATCCTGCGTCCTAGTGACTCTTCATCCCGTGACAATATTTGTGTATATTTTTCTTTTATTTTATTTTATTAATTCTTAAAATCAATCTCATCAAGTCCGAGTGAACGACAACCTTACTACCACTTTCTACAACATCATTGAAAATAACCATCAATGTGGTCTGTGTAATTGACAGCTGATTGTCCATTTGTTATCATAGGTTCCGCACCACACTTAAGAAAGATTTTGATGGGAAGGTAGAACGTAGCCCACCTCCAAACCCATTGTTAGGGCCAGATATCTTGAGCTTGTTGAAGGACATTCCACACACATTTGGAAAACAGTTTGAGGAGATTTTTGTGGGAGATCGTCCGCGCAAAAGAAAAACACGAGGATCAAGTAGAGCTTCAAGTAACATGCCTAGCAATTGGAAGAAGTTGAGTATTTTTTATGAACTGCCTTACTGGGAAAATAATATTCTCAAACACAACATAGATGTGATGCATACGAAAAAAAATGTCTCATGATAGTATTCAGGGTACAATAATGGATATTCCCTGAAAAACTAAAGACGGTCTTAAAGCGAGATTTGATCTGCAACTCCTGATGATTAGACCTGAACTTCATCCTAATCTTCTATCAAATGGGAAATACTTCTTACCAAGGGCATGCTATTCCATGGATAACGCAAGAAAGACGATGTTCCTTAATGTCTTGAAGAATTTGAAGACTCCTGATGGTTATTCCGCATACATTGCAAGATGTGTAAATGTCCAGCAACGTAAAATTTTTGGACTGAAAAGTCATGATTCACATGTGCTCATGCAGCTTGCTCCCTTTGGCATTCCGAAAGACGCTTCCGTCTAAGGTCGATGAAAGTGCTAATGGAGTTGAGTTCTTTTTTCCGTGAACTATGCTCAAGGTGTCACGCCCGAGGATTTTGGTCGAGTTAGAGAAACACATCGTAGTCATTGTATGCGAATTGGAACGAATTTTTCCACCTGCCTTCTTCGACATTATGGTTCACTTGCCTATCCATCTGGCGACAGAAGCACGTTTAGGAGGACCTGTGCAATATCGATGGATGTACCCTATTGAAAGGTATACATTTTATACTTCTCTTCGGGTTGATTGTTTCTTATGATTTTTGTTCAACACCATAGTTTTAGTTTTGTGAATTTTAACATCTCTTTAGGTTAAATGTAGCTTTATTCCTTGATCTGCCTGATATTCACATACTTAAGTTTTTTTTAGCGGTATTTGTACACTTTGAAGAAATATGTAAGGAATAAAGCTCAGCCAGAGGGATCTATTGCTGAGGGGTATTTGGCTGATGAATGTGTTACATTCTTGGCGAGGTACCTCAAAGATATCGAGTTAATAACCAATAGACCACCTAGATACGTAGATGATTCACCCATTGGGAAAGCTAAGAGATTTGCTTTAACTGGCGAACAACAGAAGAAGATGCATGACTATATCTTGTCTAATGATGATGATGTAGCTCCGTACATAGCGTAAGAAATATTCTATTTACCCTGTGATATATTCATTCATTTATTTACACTTTTTCAATACACAATTTAATTTTTTTTGCTTGATTATCTTTTTTTTAGGAAACACAAAACTACACTCAAGCTATGTTGCACCCAAGAATGAGTGATCTTGAACAGTGCAAAGCACAAACTTGAGTTTGCTGGTTGGTTTAAAAATCATATTATGTTGCTTACTCGATCTAAAGTGACAATTGCCGAAGGATTAGATGTGGTTTCTGAAGGTCCATTTTCAACTGCAAGACAATTCAAGGGTTATACAACACAGGGATATAATTTCAAAGTTGTAAGTAAAGAAAATGGAGCAAAGACACAGAACAGTGGTGTGGTAGTCGATTCAACAGCGCCTTCGTTTAGGAATGGAGCAGCTCATAACACAAGCAATGATACGGAGCGCACGTACTATGGAATACTTACAAATATAATTGAGCTGACATATAGACAAGGTCGCTCATATGTACTCTTCGAGTGCAATTGGGCAAACGTGGTCAATACTTCTGGCAGAACAAGGACTTCAGGTTTGAAGACTGATAACTTAGGGTTTGTGCTTGTGAACTTTAACCATCTCTTGGGGACACAACGGGAGGAGCCTTATGTGTTGGCCTCTCAATGCAAACAAGTTTTTTATGCCGCAGACCCTGTAGAACGTGAATGGAGTGTTGTGCTTAGGACTAAACCTAGGGATATTTTTGACATGGGTGATGACAATCCGATCGACTCATCGGATAATTTTCCAGTAGGAAATATGGTGAACAATGAAGAGGATGAAAGTATTGGTCTTATAAATGATGGGGATGGGGTGGTTGTTGATGCTCCTACGAGAACTGGTAGTCGACAAATATGTGTTGAAGAAGAGGAAGAAGAAGAAGAAGAAGAAGAAGAAGAAGAAGCAGAAGAGGAAGAAGTAGAAGAAGAAGAAGACGCCGACAAAGAAGTAGAGTCAGAAGAAGAGGAATATGTGGATGGGTTTTCAGAAGATGATAATGATGGTCCTGATGTTGAGTTTGATAGTGGAGCAGATGATGATTGTTAAACATATATACTTGCATTCCTTCTTGGCTTTTACTTTTAATGTATTCGTCTTAATATAATATATAGTTGAATAGATTGTTCTTTTGAAATTGTCTATTTTCAAGTTTTGCTTACTTTTTAGCGATAAATCTGATTCTCAGTTTAATTATAAGTGTCAATTCAATTTATGTTTACTAACAACATCATAACTCTCATTGTAGGATGGGTCGAGGTCCGGCGAGAATGAAGTTCTTGCAAAACCTACAACCGAATCAGAGAATTCAAGTTGAAGTGCATATGGGTCTCTTGTGCCCTTTGGGGGAAAATGGTACTTACCTAACCAAATATATCAGTCATCTAGCGAAAGATGGAAACAAGCTACCGTTAACAGTAGGAGACTGGAAAATCATGTTGCCGAGTTAATTCAGAATGTGATACTTGAAATAAAGGTACATTACTGAATCCAAATTGTATATATATATATATATATTTTCTCAAATTCTGCAATGTTTTTTAATCTTGTGGTTGTATAATTGTCGGCAAATATTTGCGTACCCGTATGTTGAGCACTGGGTTCTTACCAAGGTGAATGATAGGTGGAGGGGTCACAAACATAATGTTAAAAAAGCTGCATATGACAAATGGAAATCAGTGGAAGAACGTCTTACTAATCCACCAGATGATGTTGTTGAGAGCCAGTGGAGGATACTTGTTGAGGTTTGGGAAAAAGATGTGAAGAAACAAGTAAGTGTCAATAATGTTTTGTTCTTTTCTATTTTGTTCTTTGTTTTTCTTTTGGTGTTACAGATGGTCTATATTCAAGAAAAAAGAATAGCTTTTGTTTAGTATTTTGTAGTTCCTTGCTCTTCTGAACTTATGATTCATAGCAATTGTTTAGCTTTTGTTTAAGTATAAGTGTCAATTCGATAAATGCTTATTATAGTTTTAAGCATTCCTAACACTATAATCTTATATGTAATTAAATCAACAGAAACAGCGACAGTTCTTATTTATCTTTCTCTGTAACATTTAGTTTGTAACAAATATAAGTGTTACAAAATCCAGCTTTATAATTTTTCTCCCAATTCATTTTTGTGAACACCTTTTTGAGCAATGAAAAATTCCTTTGAGTGTGTTTTCACCATGCGGAGCTAGAACCCATCACCTGGACGACTGACGGAGGAAGCAACTTTTCATGATTGTGGTAAATGAATTAATTCTTTATATGACTTTTTGCATAGATTTAATTGTTTTATGATTTCTATTAATTATTTGTTATTTTGTCTGATGTCGCATGCTTAGTTTAAATTACTTTTGATGCGTCATGCTTACGACTTACATATAATGTTTTATGAAATCTATTTTTGGCAAAGAATTAGAGTCACAACTTCTTTTGCTTGAGCTATATTGTCTAGAGTTAATGACTGAACCACAACAATATGAAAAGTAGTGAAATCCTGCGTCTCAGTGTCTCTTCATCCTGTGACAATATTTGTATATATATTTTCTTTTATTTTCTTTTATTAATTCTTAAAATCAATCTCAAAGTCCGAGTGAACGACAACCCTTATTACTACAACATCATTGAAAATAACTATCAATTTTTGGCGCCGTTGCCGGGGACTTGTGTATAGATTTGTTTTTAGGTTTTATTTTTATTTTTTATTATTTTTGTTCCTTTTTACGCGTTTTGGTATTTTCTATTTGCTTTCAGATTTGGTGCGAAGCTTATGAGAAAGAAAAAGTCTTGAAAAGTAAAGCGAAGCCAAAGAAGGAAAGAAGAGAGAAAATCCAAAGGAGTAAAGAAGAAAAATTTTGTATATAGTGTAATTAATTTTTTTTTTATTTATTTATTTTTAGAAACTGTAATTAGGTAATTATTTTTGTAATTTTTATTTTTATTTTTTTCTTTGGACTTCTTAATTTTGGACTTTTGGACATTTTTTTTTTTTAAAACCCTAAGGAAGGGTTATTTAAATACAAACTGCACAGGGAAGGACGACGATTACGATATCGTCTCAGCCCCTCGGGTTCGTACATGACATAGGAGTCGTGGCCCGAGTCGACTTCAACGGTTCATCCCCCGTCTGGAACGGGAGGTAAGAATTCTAAACACCCGCGAATCCCCCGCCCGCGGGTTTACTGGATGATTTTGTATGCATATATGTTGAGGTCTTGAATACGGCTGTTTTAATTTCCTAGTAAAGGGCAAGGACTGGCCATACAAGATAAGGACTCGGATTTCATCACCGTTTCCTTCTTGCCCGCCTTAGGAAAACGAAACCAAACACGAACCTAAGCCTAAAATTTTGAGTAGAACGAGACCGATAGGGTAACGAGCTTAGTAGGAAAGTCTTCCGAAAAATATTGGTTACTCTTTTAGCATACTTTGAAGTTCATGATGGTCTCTGTGAAGTTGAATGCGTGACTACGCCGCTTTTGTAATAGCGGTAAGGCCTTGGGTATCAAAGCTCCACCGAGCTTCCCTCGCCTTGATTCAACTTACTTTGACTCGGATTGATCCAGAGGGGTTTGCTTAAATTGTAAATCGAATTCCTTTCGAAGGATTAGAAGCTGGTCTAGAAAACAATCTAAGTGGAGCCATCATGCTTTTTGTTTGCTAGAAATCGTAGGTTTGTTGTGGTCGAGTCACCTTGTTTGTGTTTGTGTAGAATTCCTTGCGGTTAGGATGTCAAACTGGTATAGCCAATACAACGGATATCCAACTGAACAATATGGACATTACTACTATGACCATAGTGTGAATAGTGATTGGGAACGCCAACCTTTTGAAGGTTATGGGTCACACCATGGTGAGCCCAATTACTATCCACACGTGCATCGGTCTTATGAGCAAAACAATTCATCGATTTCTCTAGAAGAGGCTTTCAAGAGTCATTCCTTATTTGTGAAGGAAACCTTAAATATTCCAGATGAGTCCCTAGAGCAATCAACTAGGATGTCTTTAGAAGAGACTCTTATGCAATTTACCGAAAGTACAAATAGGATTGTCGAAAAACTTGCTCAGAAATAATCTTAATTCCCAATACAAGTGTTTCCAATAATACCCATGAAAATGAGGATATTTATAATCAAGATGACGAGGTTAGATTTGGTAACACTAATTTAGATGAGGTTCAACCATTTTCATGTTATGATTATGATGAGGATAGTGTTGATGAAGAATTTGAAATCAGTAGGCACAGTGATCAGGAATTTGTTACTCCAATTGAGCTTAAGGAATTTGTTACTCCAATTTCTAGTTCAAATCCAAATAATTTTAATAATTATTCACCTATTCAAAAGGATGAGGATTTGACTAGAGATAACCCCGTTTTAGACGAGGTAGTATTTCCTGTTTACGAAGTCAATAATGGTTTAGAGGAATGGGTTTATCCTGAGAATACTGTTTTAGAGTCCAAGGATTTAGAAACAATAGTCTTAGACGAAGAAGATGAACTCGTAGAGCTTTTAAATATGAGTGAGGATGCATCACCTGAGTATAACCTTGAAGAAGCAATTGACCATTTTCGGGATTCCGATGATCTAGAAATTAGGAAAATTGTAGCTAGTATATCTAGAGACACCCAAAATTCTAAGTTTGGGGGTGATTATCATCCTCCTTGTGCCTTACCTTTAGCTCTTACAGAAATCCCTCACTTGGGACTTGATATATGTTCCTCAACCATTGTGCCAGATTATCTTCATACACTTTTTCCTGAACCTAAGTGTGTCCATAAAGAAGTTCAGTTGTTAGAAACCCATCCTCTGGTTGATGTGGTTAACCCAGTGCTATGATACCACGATTGACTTTGTTTTCCCACCAAAACCTTCCTTCCAATTGTGGGAACATATAAGTTTCAGATGTGTCAATTATTAAGTTTTGAGACTAAACCTAATTACTTTAGGAGATTAGGGTCGACACATTTGCTAAAGAATGACCACTACAGTGGTCAACTGTGTGAGTCAAATCTGATTGACTTAGAGGATCCGCAATTATTCAGGTTATTATTATGTGCTTCTAAGTTCTTAATTGAGTATTTACAGACTCTAGAACCTGATACTGCCTTCGAGGAAATCCAGTCGATGAAAACTTTTTATCTAGATCCTGTCATAGAGCCTGAACCCGAACCACAACTAGATGTAGTGGTCTTAAAAATAGATAAGGGTATGTTGGATATCTTCCTGGTTTGTTGCAGTCTCCTCTTCTTGTGGTTAGCACTTTTTGATCTAGATGACCCGCAGTTATTCCTTTCTCGCTTTATGATTCTTCGAGGTGACTAATCTCTTCCAATGTCTGGTCAAGACTTTAAACTTAGCACTTCTTGGGAGGTAACCCATGCTCATGCAACACGGTAATATCTTTCCTTACTCTTCTCTTCAAGTGGTAAAAGTTTCTCATTGTTCATGCTTTTAATTTCATCTTTATAACATTGAGGACAATGTTAGATTTAAGTTTGGGGGTATGGGAGAAACTTTTTAGTTGCATTTTGAAACTTCTAGCGTCACATGGTATCCTAAGTTAGCTAAGTTTACATACTGTTTCTCACCGAAAAGATAGAAATTGGAATGCTAGGGATAACAATCTATTGAGACATTAGAGAAAAAGACATTGAGATCCTTGAAACTCGGGGAGAGAACTTGTTCCTTTTAGAGGGTAACCGTGATGGACCTAACCATCCATGATGGGAAGGCAAGTAGGTCGGTGAAATGCCGAGAAAGACAGAGCAACCTCACAATGTGGTCTTAGTTCGGACTCTCTCTCAAGTAGAAACTTATCATCATCAACAAGCGGAGCGATATCAAAATCTATGAAGAAAGTTGAAGACGTTTAGAAGCAACAATAGAAAATCGTAATTCAATGTGTAAAACTAAGTTACAAGAAGTTATAAGAGCAAAGAAAGTTAAACGATATAGGTTGTTGAAGTTCATGTTACCAAGACATTACAAGTTGCAAGATCTAAGTACTAAAGTCCTTCTTTGTGGCCATGTAATTTTGTATCTTGTTTTGTTTGAAAAAAAAAAAAAGATGAAAAAAAAAAAAAAAAAAAAAAAAAAAAAAATTGAAAAATCATCTTTATGTTTTATTTGTTCAATAAGGCCATAGGGAAGTAGAAAATTTTAAGTCAAGCAAGAAATCGAAGAGAAGAGTTAATTGTCAAGGTTCCACGAAGTTCGGAATTTATCATCAACAGGTTGAAGCAGAAGAAGACGTTGTTTCTCGAGAGCACTATGAGAGAGTCGAAGAAAGATACATTTGGTTGCTTTGTTAGTCCGCTTTCAATCTGCACAAGATCTTTCTAGCAATCGGTTTAACTCATCACACGTAATTAGTCCAAATTGTGTAGCGAGATGTCCCTCTCATATTTTTCTCTCCTAATCTTATCCAACAAATCAATGGACGCATCTTACAATGTTTATCTAGCTGTGTAGCGGATATCTCTTTATCTAGCGTGTTGCGGATGTGTCTCCCCTTTTCTTGATCGGCTTTAGAGTCGACACCATCGATTTCTCTCGGCATTCTAGTCACTTGGAGATAGGTTGAGAATATGTATGTCCTCATAGCTCTTTGGATACTGGTGACCAATTAGAAGTCAAGGTTTTGTGGGTACACCTCTGGTAAACCCTCCGGAGACAACACTCCGCCACTAGGGACACCTAGGGGTTCAAATGATTTTTATTTTCTAGAATAAATTTGCTCGAGGACTAGCAAATAATAAGTTTGGGGGTATTCAAAAATTGATAGTTATTTTCAATGATGTTGTAGTAATAAGGGTTGTCGTTCACTCGGACTTGACGAGATTGATTTTAAGAATTAATAAAAGAAAATAAAAGAAAATATATATACAAATATTGTCACAGGATGAAGAGACACTGAGACGCAGGATTTCACTACTTTTCATATTGTTGTGGTTCAGTCATTAACTCTAGACAATATAGCTCAAGCAAAAGAAGTTGTGACTCTAATTCTTTGCCAAAAATAGATTTCATAAAACATTATATGTAAGTCGTAAGCATGACGCATCAAAAGTAATTTAAACTAAGCATGCGACATCAGACAAAATAACAAATAATTAATAGAAATCATAAAACAATTAAATCTATGCAAAAAGTCATATAAAGAATTAATTCATTTACCACAATCATGAAAAGTTGCTTCCTCCGTCGTCCCAGTGATGGGTTCTAGCTCCGCATGGTGAAAACACACTCAAAGGAATTTTTCATTGCTCAAAAAGGTGTTCACAAAAATGAATTGGGAGAAAAATTATAAAGCTGGATTTTGTAACACTTATATTTGTTACAAACTAAATGTTACAGAGAAAGATAAATAAGAACTGTCGCTGTTTCTGTTGATTTAAGTCTGCCCCAAAACTGCGACCCACATCTGTGAGTCTGTAACACTGTAGCGAAAACGACAGTCTTTGGCTGTCTGTTCTTCGTGTTCTTGAGGTTTAGCAGCAGCAGAAAAATATGCTCTGCAACTTTGATTTTCTCGACCTATTGACGCTCTAAACTATCCCCAATCTCTCCATTCCCTATCACGAATACCAATGATCCCTTTTTATATCCAACCACAGCTTAATAACTCCCAAAATATCTTGTATTAATCCGAGATTATTTTTTTCTTCCATTAACGGAAATATTTTTCTTATCTTGCTCTTTCACGCGCCTGTTGCTGTAGAGTGGCGTTATTTGTCTTCTACACGTTCCTTTTGTGTCTCAGCACACTCCAAACATGCGCAGTACACGTCTAAATCTTGTACAATTTCGTGATTATCTCCTCCGGCCACGTACTCGCCTGTTCTCTTCCCAATGATTAAACAGCCCAACTAAACTCAAACGAACACCCATACCAGCATTGTTTGGACATATCCCGTCCATTCCGATCGAAACCAGTGGTTGAGTCTCACTGGAACTTCTCAAAAAATCCAACAGAAAAATACGCAGTGAACTGCATTATTTTCCCGCCAAAAAAAAAGATTTGAAAGGTTGGGGATGACCTCCCCCTAACAGCGATGGGGGTGCGAATAGAAGGTGCCCAATTGAGGTGCCCCTTATAAATTAAGGTGCCCCTTATCCAAAAGCGAGAGTCCGAATAACACGTGTCTTCCGGAGGTGCTCCGAGCAACTTTTCGAGCCGAATTTTCCAACAATATTTATTTCCAAAAATACCTACAAACACATAAAAACACCAAAATTATTACAAATATCGAGACCAACAATAGAGACAATGAGGACAATTCAGACACAAAAATGTGTCTATCAGTAATTGGTCTAGGAAATATGCAAGGTGAACCAACAGAACAGGGAGAAACAAAACTTTCACCATACTACTGGCTCTAAACCACATGCAAAGTGTGCAGCAGAGGTAAGTTGTATCTTGATGCTTTGATAAGTGTAAGTGTGCAGCAGAGGTTAACAGTCCTGGCTGTATCTTTTGTTTAAGTATAAGTGCGCAGGCAGAGCTATCTGCAGCCAATATTATGGCTTAGCATAGGAATTGTTGTATCTATTGCATGCTTTGATATCATATTTATTTCTTGATAATCTCTGTTTGAGTCTTGATAAGTGGAAAAGATTTCTTAATCCATCATTTTGGATTCTAGCCATTGCATATCTTTTAGTTCCAGCTTTAATATGCATTATTCTCAGTATTGGTAATGCAGACTATGGTCACCTCACTTGTCCGTCCAATTGCTTTTCTTCTCACATCCAATTACACGTAGAAATGTGTGTATTGTGTCATGCTAAAGTCTCGACTTGATTAAGAGATTGAACATGTATTGATGAAAACCTGTGACTGTGTACTAACCAGGATGTTGTTTCTGCTTGAATGCTTTTTTTATAGTTGGAGGAGAAACTAGGACGGCGTCCTAAACGATGCGAGGTTTTTGAAGTTACCCATACTAAAAAAAAGAAAACTGAAGACCCAGATGAAGTATTGATGGATCCTGAAGTGTCTGCAGAACTTGTACGTTTTATATTTTTATTACTTAATGAATTTTGAATTTGGTTACATATGATTACTCAAGCATTTGACCATCAAATCGGTGTTTCTGTAGAAGGCAATGGAGGAAGTAGAGATCAAAGCTAGCGAACCAGGTTCTACGATTGTGCTACAAGGACGGCATGATGCATTTGCAGAAGTGCGAGGACGAGATAAAGGGGGTCGTGTTCATTTGTCTAGGCAAATGGTATAAAACCACATAAATATTGGGGTGAAGGGTCATTAACCAAGCCAACCACCGAACCAAGTGCGAAAACTTTGAACCTTAGGCAACAATGGAGGATACTCTTGCACAACTTCAAGCAGCAACGCAACGAATAGCTGAATTAGAGTCACTTTTTGTTGCACATGATGAGCCGGGAACTAGCAACACAGCTTATCAGGCAGCCTTGGATAGGATTGTAGAGCTGGAGACACTATTGAGGTAACTGAGTTGCTTCATTAAGTTATTTCCTCCTTAAAACCTTGAACCCGGCATGAAATTTTCTCATGATGATAATGCTTGAAATGGTGTGTATGTTACGGGGACTGATGCGGAGATCGGGAACAGCCCATGAATGGAAGATGTTGGTGTGGATGGGTGGGCGATATAGGTGCTCGTTTTTTTGAATATAAGGGAATGGGATGATTCTTTTTTTGTTTTCATGCCATATGGGTGGGTGATTTTTTGAATGTAAAGGAAAGGGATGTCTTTTTTTGTTTTCATGCCATCAGCTGTGTTCGCAGTGTTTCCCAAACATTACACGGGCGTACTAAATTCTGATGTTTTTAAAACAGTAAAATATACTTGCATATATATGCAAGTTTCAAAGCTCTGTAAAAATTTATTGTATATGAATATAAGTTCAATGGAGAACTTTGTAAAACTTTGTTATATTATGAATGCAAGTTTCTATCTAAGATTTATGTTCCGAGAATTCCGTCTCTAAAATCCAACTCCGGTGACCGGTTAACGTTAACGGGCGATGGCCGGAAAATATTAAAATCGACGGCCTGAAAATATTTTTGAGGGTTTGGCAACCGTCACAAATGCGAAACCGGACTTGGGAGCCACTGCCGGAAAATTTTTAGCCGGCGGTGGTCGTATAATTTGTGAGGGCCAAATAACCGTCACAAATAGAGAATTTATTAGTGAGGGATGACCAACCGTCACAAAAAGAGAAAAACCGTCACAAATAAACATTTGTGACGGTTTTTGTACTATTTGTGACGGTTTTTTTCTATTTGTGACGGTTTATGGACCCTCACTAATGGGACCTTTTTTTGTAGTGTCATAATATGTATATAACACTACACAACATGGCACAATACATCACATTTTGTGTATATTTCATAAAAGAGCCTTTATTCTAGCTAGTCATTGACATTTTATTATCGTTATGTTAACTTATTTTCATAATAACACATAATACCTAAATATTTGGAAAACATTTATATTGCAAAATATAAAATAGATGCGCCTAAGACAAAGACAAAGACACGGACATTACGTTTATTTTTCGAGCACACGGCCCAAGACATCACGCCTTCTAGCACGACACTTCATAATCTCCGACACACCACAACACGAACATAACACGTGAAGCACGTGATTTCGTGGACTAGGCTGTGCTGGGCCGGCACGTTTTACACCTCTAAACCTGAGAATCATCACACCACTTGATAGATCTCAAGCAGTTGTAAATATTATAGTCCATGTTTGGGCATATATGCATTATATTTCTCCAAATCCCAAGAAACCTAACACATTTTGTTTCTAATATTTTTCTACTATTTAGTGTTTATTGTCAATGTGTTCTTATCTCAATTTGGATATTTGGTCTTAACAATGATCTTGCTTCCCAGCTATGGAGAACTCACTAGCCAAGTCATGCCTATTCCCCACGTTCTGGCCAAGTAGTGGATCATAGTGGTTTTTTTTGGCTAGGATACAGCCATAAGCCCATATAGAGGTGTAAATTGGGACGGGCCAGCATATTTATGGCCCAACCCAGCACGTTTATGGCACATCCCGGCATGTTAAGATTCGCGCACATCACGTGACCTGGCACAGCATGGGCACACCACATTAGCTTAGTGTGTTGTGTTGTGCCAGACAAATAGGCACATCAACACAACACATCACGCAACACAACACAACACGGCACGCGAAGAATGCACGTCATATCAGGTACTACACTATACATCATATTACAAGCGTATTTCACAAAAAATCTTTATTTTAATTAGTTTTTGACTTCTTATTTTCGTTATGCTAATTTACATTTATAACAGTACATATACTAACTAAAATATCTAAAAAAATATTTACTTTGGAGAACATGCGTATTCCACAAAAAATAATATTTTAATTAGTTTTTGACGTCTCATTTTAGTTATTATATATCATGTACTATTATTAGTTAATGTACTAGCACAACACAACACATTTATTTTTCTGGCACACAACATTGCGTGCAGAATATAACACGTCTGAAGCTCTGGCACAACCCAACATAACACCCTAAGCACACTAAGCCTAGGAATTTGCACTCCCATAGCCCCCGATTATTAAAACCTAACGATCTTTTTATCTTCCTCTCACAGCCGCCTTACTCTTTTCTTCCATCTAACCCTAAAGAATCCTATAAAAACCCTCACGACTGCATCACTTTTTCTATGGCAAAGTCCGCCGCCTCCTCCCTAATGTTGGTCGAATCTATAAATATGAACTAGAATTTGAGGAGCTATCATAGGTAGTAAGTTCTTATAATGAATCTTTCATGTAAAGTACTCTCTTTTTCATCTTGGATGCATGTTCTTCTTTCTCAAACGTTTTCAGAGCTTACGCCTTACTGTACATCCAATGCGGTGAATGTTTTGGCTCATACTTGAATTCTTTCAGAGAGTGACTTTGGAGGTCATGATCTTGAGCATGGACCAAAACATTCACCGCATTTGATGTATTACGTGGTATAATCAAGTTTATGTTTTTGTTTTCATGGGCCAGAATGTTCAGGCTTCTCAGCAAACTTGACGGGAAAGGTTAAGATTGATAATGGACGGACGGTGTGCAGGTAATAGTTGAGAAGGGCTTCTTGAAAAAGTCAGAGAGTAAGTAATGTTTTTATTCGTGGTTGCTTATCCAAGGTTCGATGAAGGGCTTCTTGAAAAAGTTGTAATTTTTTATTTCATTTTCGAAGAACCCGAAAAAAACGCAATGTTAAAGCAATTTTACATGTAACCAAAGACGTTATCAGGTCATGAATGATAAAAAAACGTTTTTGCCAACAATCCGAAGCGAATGGTAACGTAGATGCATCAAACGAGCCTATATTTACCCAACAAGAGAATGCTAGACCACACATTGACCCAAATGACCAACAAGAGAATGCTAGACCACACGTAGATGCATCAAACGAGCTTACTCTATGACTCTTTAATTGGATATACACAAAATTGGTCAAAAAGACCAAAATCAACAATTCCTGGGTAAAAAAAACACTTAGGTTTTGATACTGTTTAAATAGCCAAAAATTATTTCTTCTTCTTCTTCTTTTTCTTCTTCTTCTTTTCAAAATCATTTTCTTTTCAAATCCAGAAAATGGTAGACGCGGTGGTTAAATTTGCTGTGGATAGATTAGGTGATGCCCTTATTGGTGAAACATTTTTCTTACTTGGTGTCCGTATTCAACTCGAGGGGTTACGTGATGAACTCAGAAGGATGCAATGTTTCTTAAAAGATGCAGACGCAAAGGAACAACAAGGAGATGAACGTGTTAGCAATTGGGTTGCAGAAATCAGAAACCTTGCTTACGATGCGGAAGACGTTATCGACAACTTTATACTTAAGGTTGATTCTACATGTAAAACTAAAGGAATAAAAAACTTCATTACTAGGAAGGCTTTGATGGTCAAGAATATGATACATCTCCATAGGGTTGGCAATGAAATTTTAGCCCTTCAAGCTAGACTCAAAGCTATCTCTAATAGTAGAGTCACGTATGGTATTAAAGACTTGCGCGACAATGAAGCTTCAAGTTCTGAAACAAATCAAAGGAAGACGCAACATCCTCTAAGAAACCGCTATCCTCATGTTGCGGATAATGATATTATCGGCTTCAATGAACATACAAAGACACTGCTGTCTGAGTTGACGAAAGATGAAGAAGATCTTCGTGTCATATCAATTATAGGTGTTGGAGGTCTAGGCAAAACCACCTTGGCCAAGAAAATATACGGTCATGACAGAGTGAAGAGTTATTTTGATTGTTGTGGTTGGAGTTCTATTTCTCAACAGCTTAACGTGGAAGATGTTTTGGGAGAAATTATGAATTGTATGTCTCTACCGAAACAAGGAAATCTCATGGAAAAGCTTTACAACTACCTCCAAGATAAACGATACTTTATAATCTTGGATGATGTATGGAAAGTTGACCTTGCTGTAAATTCTTCTTCTCTTCAATAAATGTATGGAAAGTTGATCACTGGAATACTCTAAGTCCCGCCTTTCCGACTGGAAAGAGCGGGAGCAAAGTATTATTAACAGCTCGGAACAAAGAAGTTGCTTTACATGCAGATCCATGGAGCCTTCACTTCGAACCTCCAATTTTAAACGATGATGACAGTTGGGAATTGCTTCGTCGGAAGGCATTTCCAAAGTATATGACCGATGCAAATTGCTACCCACCAGGTCTTGAGAAGCTGGGAAGGGAGATGGTGCATAAATGTGGCGGTCTTCCGTTGGCGATATGTGTGCTTGGAGGGTTATTAGCAACAAAGAGGTTAGAAATCAAACAATGGGAGCTTGTTCACATAGACGTTATTTCTCACATTAATAAAGGCGAATATGGAGGGGTGAATGGAATATTAGCATTAAGCTACCAAGATTTGCCAACCCACTTGAATTCATGTTTTCTCTATCTAGGTCTCTTTCCAGAAGACTATGAGATTCCAGTAAAGGAAGTGATCCAGCTGTGGATTGCCGAGGGTTTCATACCGCATGAACAAGAAAAATTACACGTAACAATGGAAGATATGGGGAAGCAACAATACTTAGCGGAGTTAACTCAAAGGTGTATGATTCAACTCGGCAAGAGATATGATGAAAGTGTGTGTCGAGTACATGATCTTATGCGAGACCTTTGTTTGTCAAAGGCCAAGGAGATTAACTTCCTAAATATTTATAATCTGCAACACCGCACAGCTGGTGATATACAAACATCACATCCTGTGACTACCAGTGCGTGCAGAAGAGTGCGGAGGTATGCTACCCATCTTAACAATGCCGATAAATCAAAGAGGTACGACATTTATTTCAAAAAATCAGATTGCACAATTCGTACTCTTATCGTCGTGGTACCGCGCGTCTATTTGGGCTTTCCTCTAGCACCAATAAATTACCAAAACATCAAACTACTCAGAGTCTTAGATCTTAGAAACGTAGGAGAGTGCGAAACAGATATAACAAAACAAATTTCCAAATTGATTCACTTGAGGTATTTGAATTTGGGGAATGCATCTGAGATACCAGTTTCATCATCCATAGGCAATTTGCGAAATTTGCAAACGCTGAAGTTATATAGACACAAAGTAAACTTACCTGAAACTACATCGAAGCTGGTACAACTAAGGCACCTAAAACTAGTGCAAGGTTCTGTAGATGAGACATTCCGAATAGAGAATCTTATAAACCTCCAGACTATTGACTTTTTAGAAGCCGGGGAATGGATAATAAAAGGTTGTCTTGGGAAGCTTTCAAATCTTCGTAAACTGAATGTGTCGAGTGCCTCGAGATTGCAAATCGATATACTTCTGGAAGAGATTGTGGCCAAGCGAAGTTTACAATCATTACTGTCATCATCTTCGTCATCTAATGACCAGTATCAAAGCCCCATTAGATCATTGTGCATCTCTACTGAAGAAGGATTTCCCAACTCTATATTTGATTCACTTTCTTGTTGTAAAAACCTTCACACACTGAAATTCAATGGTCGAGTAGATATTGTCAACTTTCAAAAATACCCACCAAACCTCACCAAGTTATTCCTAAGTTACAGTTGTTTTTCGAAAGATCCGATGGCAACTCTTCAGCATCTCCCGGCATTAAGGACTTTAAAATTGTACAAGTTGCAATACGAAGGTGAGGAAATGGTATGCTCTTCGAAAGGACTCCCTCAACTCCAAGTTTTATTCATATCTCGGCTTTCTGTAAAGGAATGGAGACTGGAGGAAGGTGGAATGCCCCATCTTAAGGATTTAGAGATAGAGTACTGCTCTAAATTGAGTATGCTTCCCGAAGGATTAAGGTTCATCACTTCCAAATTTTAACGACTAAAAAGAGAAATCTAATTGTGTTCTAGAATCACTATTGATAAATTTGGTCATAAAGAAGGTTTGGTTTGTAATCTTATTTGCATATGATATGCAAGGGTTTGTAGATACCAAATGTTGTTGTGATGCCAGTCGCTGCAATGATGCTTACGGACGCGCTCGGCTAGACGGCTATAGCCTTTTCTTTGTTCTAGTATGAGGAATGGAAATTTTTTATAATCACTTTACTATTAGGGAAATGTTTTATTGGTACAGAAAGCAAAATAAATTTGATACCATGAAGATCAATTTTTTTTCGGTCACCTTCATTGTATAGGCCAGCTCTGTAACAACATTATATAACAAATAAATGGACTATAATATGGTACAAAAATATGGTACCAATTTTACAAATAATAGACTATAATAGATAATATACCTGGAGCAACATATCCGTAAGTTCCTGCAAGTGAAGTCCAGTTTGATGAATCTGGCTTCAAAATCCTCGCCGTACCGAAATCAGAAACTCGTGCATCGTACTCAGAGTCCAACAATATATTACTGCTAGATATGTCTCTGTGAACTATTGCTGGAATGCAATCATGGTGCATGTAAGCAAGTGCATTAGCTGTTCCCTTGATGAATCTTGCCCTTTTTGACCAATCGAACTCCACAGATAGTTCCCCATTGCATAAAATGTCTTTCAAACTTCCTCTTTCCATGAACTTGTCAAGAGTACAGCTCACGTCAATCCTTAAGAATCTCAACAGCACACTACTTAGTCTGGTCTACCTATTTTTCCTCCTACATATCTTACGGATCTTGTTTACTTTTATATTCAGTCATTGAATCTGTAACAACTTCTGTAACTAAAACTGAGTATAAATAAAGGCTTTTATCTCCACTGTAAAACTGTGGAAGATATTCACCAATACCCTGTGTTCTAAGTTGGTATCAGGAGGGTTCGATCCCCTCGCTTTACCGCTGTAACAGATCACCACCATCACAACCACTTTCATATCAGCATCCAAACACTCAAATCCCCTATCTCTTCATACCAAACTCTCTTTCAGTTGCTTTTTCCAGTCAAAAAAAAAAAAACAAAAAAACCAATTGGAGAAGATGCTCTTGTCATTTTAGTTGTCGTTGAATCGTATGGATTTAGACCTGTTTTAGTATTCGAGTAGTTTAAGAGAATTTGGTTTGTGGAGCAGCGACTTGAAGTCCATACAATACAATCCAACGTTGGAAAAGTTCCATCGCATACTCTACTGGCGTCACTCATCCATGCTACCTACAACACCAATCTCCACCATCTTTCATACCATCAGTTCATATCCCTATTCCCATCAACACCCTCTTTCGAAATCAGTTAAACAACATTATCACTATCATTAACATTTGTATCTGTTAATCAACACATAACACTACCATTACCAATTATGTCTGTTGTTAACCAACACAGATCAATACCACTTATATCTGTTAACCAAAACAGATCAATACCACCTATGTCTGTTAAGCAAGACAGATCAATAACCCTTGTGTCTGTTAATCAACACAGATCAAAAACTTTGAAGAGGTATTTCGACTATCTCACACAACATTTTGAAGAGGTATTTTGACTATCTCATACTATGAATTTGAAGAGAAACACCAATTTTCTCATACAATAGTTTGAGGAGCAATTACAAGTTTTTCGAAAGGATCTTCACCACGGTTCCCGAGTACATTAGAAGCAAGTTGCACATTCCTCAACTCAAGTACAACTTGAGGGGAGGTGTTAAGGATAATAACCCATCACCAAGACTCTCCACGAAAAACAATGAAGCATGCCGTGAATACATTATAGACCGGATATTTTGCAATAGTCTTTAGGATAATTTAAAGTTCCTTTTGAATAGCATCTGTTAGCTATTAAATAGCTAAGAAGTTGTAACAACCAACTATGTATCTCTTTTCAAAGATATAAATAACATCTCGACTCCACAACTTGAACTGCTGAAGTCATTCCTCCAAATATCATGTTCTAAGTTGGTATCGAGAGCAAAAACTAATAAATGAGATTCTCCTTTCAGGACTAGAACAAAAACCAAAAAGTTTCACGATGTTCCGATGTCGGATTTCTTTCGAGTGCATGAACTTCACTTTCAAATGACTTGAGATCAAATATTTCGAGTCTTCGTTCGAGGAGTGAGTTTCTTCACAAAGAACAATCGACACATTGACAATTACGCTTTGTAGACGCTCCCATATCCTCCCTGTTCCGATGCAATATTTAATATTAAAATCTTCTGTTGCTTTAACTATGTCTTCAACACTAATTTCCCATCATAATTCCAAACCAAAATAGATTTCTTCCAAGATTAGTTATTGCTTGATTCGTGGACGCAACTTTTCTTGCCGGTCGTTTTCGAAGGCGAAACAGAAGAGCGAAAACTATGAACGAGATAAATAATGAACCGATCGAAGGAAGAAGGATTATAAGCAAGAGTTTATGCTTGTCCTCTTTTCTTCCTATCACAACCGAGGAATTACATGGTTTTAAACCTCTGGAGTTATTACCGCACAAACCTTTGTTGTTCTTCAACGCATCCATTAGAGCAACCTCGAAAGCTTTGATGTTTGGAAGAGAACCACTCAATTCATTATACGAAATATTGATAGTGATCAAGCTAAGCATCTGATCCAGTGGAGATGGAATTGAGCCAAAGAGCAAGGGACCGAGAGGATCCCTTCAATGAACTCCAAGTGCAGACGACAAAATATAATGGTCGTAATAGAGTTTAGCAGGTCTTAAGTAACAAAATTCAACCCAATGAGAAATACCTGGGCAATGAAGGCGGACTTCATTGATGAGGTGCGATCTGCTCACCATGTTGAAGGCATTAGAAAAGTCAATAAAGCGAGCATTGACATTTTTGTCGAGTGACCTTTCAACTCCATTAACCGATTTACTGACATGTAAAATACTTTCTCCACCAAATAGAATACCAACCCCGAATTGATAATCACCTGTAAGAAGACATATCCTTTCCCACCGAGAAAGCGACCACTTTCGACACCAATCTACGCCATACTGTATCAACAGCAATGGGTCTAATGCCACCCCCGGCTTAAGCAAAGGAGTTAAAGGTGCACTGGCGATAAATTTGATACAGCAAGCAAAATAAATTTGATACCATGAAGATCAAAATACTGGCGACACAAAACGGATCATTATTATGAGATGATGAGTAGGTCCGCCAAAGTAATAGTTTCAAATGACATAGGAAACGATGTGTTGCTGATGATGAAAGATCCATTGACACTTCTTCCATAGTCGGCGAGAAAGTGGATCACCACGTAAACATGTTAATCCGACTTTCACAATACACATTATTTCATTTTGAATAACATCCGGTGGTGCTCCCATGCATTGGTCTAAGATGTCTCTCAACCTTATGTTTTTCCGGACGTTCTCGGAAGATGAAGATGGAAGAAGAATTTGCGAGAGTAACGTGATTATTTCAGATGGATGCCTTCCCATTAGTACTTCTAATATGATCACCCCAAAACTGTAAACATCACATTTCTCGGTCACCTTCATTGTATAGGCAAACTCTGTAACAACATTATATAACAAAGAAATGGATATAATTTACTTATTAACTACAAAAATATGGTACCAATTTTATAAATAATAGACTATAATAGATAATATACCTGGAGCAACATATCCGTAAGTTCCTGCAAGTGAAGTCCAGTTTGATGAATCGGGCTTCAAAATCCTCAAATACCAAAATCGAAACTCGTGCATCGTACTCGAGTCCAACAATATGTTACTTGCTAGATATGTCTCTGTGAACTATTGCTGAATGCAATCATGGTGCATGTAAGCAAGTGCATTAGCTGTTCCCTTGATGAATCTTGCCCTTTTTGACCAATCGAACTCCACGAGATAGTTCCCCATTGCATAAAATGTCTTTCAAACTTCCTCTTTCCATGAACTTGTCAAGAGTACAGCTCACGTCAATCCTTAAGAATCTCAACAGCACACTACTTAGTCTGGTCTACCTATTTTTCCTCCTACATATCTTACGGATCTTGTTTACTTTTATATTCGAGTCATTGAATCAGAACAACTTCTCGTAATTAAAATCGAGTATAAATAAAGGCTTTTATCTCCACTGTAAAACTGTGGAAGATATTCACCAATACCCTGTGTTCTAAGTTGGTATCAGGAGGGTTCGATCCCCTCGCTTTACCGCTGTAACAGATCACCACCATCACAACCACTTTCATATCAGCATCCAAACACTCAAATCCCCTATCTCTTCATACCAAACTCTCTTTCAATTGTTTTTTCCAGTCAAAAAAAAAAAAAAAAAACCAATTGGAGAAGATGCTCTTGTCATTTTAGTTGTCGTTGAATCGTATGGATTTAGACCTGTTTTAGTATTCGAGTAGTTTAAGAGAATTTGGTTTGTGGAGCAGCGACTTGAAGTCCATACAATACAATCCAACGTTGGAAAAGTTCCATCGCATACTCTACTGGCGTCACTCATCCATGCTACCTACAACACCAATCTCCACCATCTTTCACACCATCGGTTCATATCCCTATTCCTATCAACACCCTCTTTCAAAATCAGTTAAACAACATTATCACTATCATTACCATTTGTATCTGTTAATCAACACATAACACTACCATTACCAATTATGTCTGTTGTTAACCAACACAGATCAATACCACTTATATCTGTTAACCAAAACAGATCAATACCACCTATGTCTGTTAACCAACACTGATCAATAACCCTTGTGTCTGTTAATCAACACAGATCAAAAACTTTGAAGAGGTATTTCGACTATCTCACACAACATTTTGAAGAGGTATTTTGACTATCTCATACTATGAATTTGAAGAGAAACACCAATTTTCTCATACAATAGTTTGAGGAGCAATTACAAGTTTTACGAAAGGATCTTCACCACGGTTCTAGTACATTAGAAGCAAGTTGCACATTCCTCAACTCAAGTACAACTTGAGGGGAGGTGTTAAGGATAATAACCCATCAGTTGAAGACTCTCCACGAAAAACAAGAAAGCATCTTTGTGAATACCATTATAGACCGGATATTTTGCAATAGTCTTTAGGATAATTTAAAGTTCCTTTTGAATAGCATCTGTTAGCTATTAAATAGCTAAGAAGTTGTAACAACCAACTATGTATCTCTTTTCAAAGATATAAATAACATCTCGACTCCACAACTTGAACTGCTGAAGTCATTCCTCCAAATATCATGTTCTAAGTTGGTATCAGAGCAAAAACCAATAAATGAGATTCTCCTTTCAGGACTAGAACAAAAACCAAAAAGTTTCACGATGTTCCGATGTCGGATTTCTTTCAGTGCATGAACTTCACTTTCAAATGACTTGAGATCAAATATTTCAGAGTCTTCGTTCGAGGAGTGGAGTTTCTTCACAGCAACAATCTGACCTGTTGACAATACTGCTTTGTAGACGCTCCCATATCCTCCCGTTCCGATGCAATATTTATTATCAAAATCTTCGGTTGCTTTAACTATGTCTTCGAACACTAATTTCCCATCATAATTCCAAACCGAAAATAGATTTCTTCCAGTATTAGTTATTGCTTGATTCGTGGACGCAACTTTTCTTGCCAGTCGTTTTCGAAGGCGAAACAGAAGAGCGAAAAGAGTGAACAAGATAAACAATGAACCGATCGAAGGAAGAAGGATTATAAGCAAGAGTTTATGCTTGCCCTCTTTTCTTCCAACGACAACTGAGGAATTACATGGTTTTAAACCTCTGGAGTTATTACCGCACAAACCTTTGTTGTTCTTCAACGCATCAATTAGAGCAACGTCGAAAGCTTTGATGTTTGGAAGAGAACCACTCAAATCATTATACGAAATATTGATAGTGATCAAGCTAAGCATCTGATCCAGTGAAGATGGAATTGAGCCAAAAAGCTTGTTATGGGATAAATTTAGTGTTTCCAGTTTGCTTAGTTTTCCGAGAGCTGATGGTATTTCTCCACTCAACTCGTTGTAGCTAAGATCTAAGAAAACCTGTAATGAATCCAAGTTTCCAATCTGGGGTGGGATGCTTTCATTAAAATTGTTTATGCTCAAATTCAACGATAGTAAGTTTGAACACTCCCCTAGTTCTTTGGGTATTGATCCGATGAATTTATTTATTGAGAAGTCAAGAAATTGTAGACTGGATAACATTCCAATTTCGGAAGACAACTTGCCAGAGAGTTGGTTATTACTCAAACTTAAATAGATCAATGAAGCCAATTTATACAACTCTTTCGGAATTTCCCCTATTAAGTTATTTGAATCAAGATAAAGTGCATTTAAATTCTTCAACTTGCCAATGGCAGATGGTATTCTACCAGTGATATTGTTCCCTGAAATATAAATGCGTATCAAGTTTTGACAATCCGCCCAGTCGTTTGAGAGTTCACCATACAACATATTCTTATTCAACTCAAGCCAAGTTAGATTTGGATATATGTGAAACGCTTCTGTTATATTATCCACCAGTTTATTACCTCCAAGCGAGAGATCTGTAAGGCTGGTGCAATTTCTAAGGCTTCTTGGTATAAGACCCGTGAAATAGTTATTAGTTGCCGTAAATTCTTCAAGTGTTCCACTTTTACATACATTTTGAGGTAAATTACCTGAAAACTCGTTGTGACCCAAAAATAATATTGTCAACCGAGTTAGATTGTTCACTTCGATTGGTAATGAACCAGTGAACAAATTTTCAAAAAGAATTAAATATGTTAAACTGTTCAGATTACCCAGAGAAACAGGGATTGGACCAGTGAAGTTGTTTTCGGACCAATCTAGGCCTGTAAGAGAGTGTAGCCTTCCAATATCTTGAGGAATGGTGCCAGAAAGTTTGTTATCATATAGTTGAAGAGTGTCCAGGCCAGTCAAATTGGTTATGAATTTGGGGACTGAACCACTGAGATTGTTTTCGAAAAAATCTAAGACAGTAAGAGAACTTAGGCTTCCAATATCTCGAGGAATGACACCTGAGATTTGATTTGAATATAATGAGAAAATGGACAAGTTTGTCAGATTGCATACAGAAATAGGGATTGAACCAATGAGATTGTTTTCGAACAAATCTAAGACAGTAAGTGAACTTAGGCTTCCAATATCACGAGGAATTACACCCGAAATCTGATTTGAATATAACGATAAAATGGACAAGTTTGTCAGATTGCATATAGATATAGGGATTGAACCAATGAGGCCGTTATTGCCCAACCATAGATGAGTAAGAAAATGCAAATTACCAATTTCTTGATGGATTGATCCACTAATTTGATTTTGAGAAAGGTCTAGATATCGTAAGCTTGATAGAAAACCTATTTCTGATGGAATACGTCCAGAAAATTCATTGAACGAAAGATCAAGGTAGGTGAGCTTCCAAAGATTACAGATTTGAGTCGGAATGGTCCCGAAGAGTTTGTTGTATCTGAAGTTAAGACTAATAAAGTTGGAGAAAGATGAGAAGTTTAAACTATGGAGCGTACCTTGTAAGTCCAAAGTTGTTACATTCAATTTTACGACGCTTCCTTGTTTGTTACAAGTGATTCCATACCACATGCATGGACTCGTTGTACTTGCAGCAGAATTTCTCTTCCAAGAAAAGAGGAGAGGGTGAGTTTGGTTAATAAGGCTTGATTTCCATGTCAAGAGAGCATCTACTTCTTGTTGTATGACTGCAACTTGTAAGTGTTGTTTTCTATGAGTTGAAGAAATAGAAGAACTTGAAGACAAGACAGCAACTACATTATGGGACGAAACAAACACTAGTACCAAAACTAATAAAGCAGCAAAAGCAACGTTTATTCGTAGCAACATTTTTAAGATGAATCCCAAGAATAGATTTCGTTTTTTCTTGTGATGATCAATCAAGTCCCATAAGGGGTTTTTATATATTGTCACTTCATTTAGATTTTTTTTTGCTGTCAGAGTACAGAAGAGTTACAGTTGCATTCACTCAAGTATCTGGTCTTATTTTCTTCTTCCACTCGCACACGCGACATGATTAATTGTGGTAGGAAAAAGTTTGCACCACAGCTTTCAACTTTTTCCTTTAGATCTTCTGTTGATTGGCGAAATTATATATTTCCTTTAGATCTTCTGTTGATTGGCGAAATTATAATTATGCGGGAAACACGCGCCAAAAGCGTAGTCTCTCAAAATATTAGAATCTTGTAAATCTGCACCGTCTATGTACTTCAATCCGACAGTCATGATGGGTTGTTAGAGGAGAGGAGGCTGTCAACGGATCCTTAAAAGAAATGAACTTACATCGCCTAGGTAACCCTGACCTTGCAAGCAGATTTTCAGAATTAACTAAAGCTGGCTACATACATATTTCTAAAGTAATATTAAGCAGATGGTGAAGAATGTCTAGTTTCTTGTTAAGAAAACAATAAAACAACTACATCATGACTGAAAGTTGGTCTCCGGCTAACAAATTGCACACCAGAGATGGAAACTTACAATATTCTTCGATTCTGGTCAATGTTTCGAAAAGATGAAAAGTAAAAAATGTGTTGTGATGTTGTAGAATTCAGTCAAAAATTTTGGAGAAAAAAAAAAAGGTGTCATTTTTTTAATCAATCTTTTTTCTTTTCTTGTTACCTCTATTCAATTGTTTTTCTTGCTACCAACCCACTATTGTTAGTGCTTCCTTATGGGAAGATGAAACCGACGGTATTTCCAGAACTTGTAAAGCATGGCTGCTGATGAAGGTGTCAATTTGCTAGGGGGTCTACTGAAAATTACTAATGGCGAAAGCATCCTAAGCACTGGATTGACATACCCCTAAACACTTTGGTACCTCTTAGGCTGGGTTTGGTAATGCTCTTTTTTCCCAAAAACACTTTCAAAATATATTTAGTCAATAATTTTGAAATGGTGTTTGATAAAAAAAAATTAAAGTGTTTTTTTATCCAAGGAATTTTCCAAATTCCTAAACTTTTAAAAGCCATTGAGATTAGTTGTTTTTTAGCTTTAGCTTTATCTATTACAGCTTGACTAACACGGTGTACAAATATAGCTGGCACAGACCTATGCCAGAGAGGAATGTCTTCTAGATAGCATCTTAGGCACTCAGCCATCTCTCGTGCTTTATCTAACAAAATACTCTACACGAAATGAAATAAGCAATATATATCTGTATGATTACTATATTTTCCACCGCTTCCTGTGAGTTCGACCCGTACTTGTCGTTGTCTACAATGTAGACGCCATGTAATTGCGTCTATTATAAATTGGTATTCTCGAGAATCCTATCAATTTTTAGCAAATTGTTGTAGGGAGCTTGATTGTGGAATATTGTAATTGGTATTCTTGATTTTGTAATTGCGGTTCGATTTTTATTTGTACAATATTTTTATTTTATTTTAAGATTTCTTTTTCCTTTTGACTTCTGTTTGTGTTTTATAATTTTGTTTCGGGTACCTTTTTGAGGTTGATGAGTGCTTCTCAGGAGACATCATCTAAAATGACACTTGGAGAATATATGCGTAGAAGTTCACATTGTCATGAGACATCATCTGATATGAAGCTTGGTGAATATATATATTGGCCATGGTATAAGGAAATTTGTGCTTATAATTGTCTCAGGTATGGAACTTGGCGTCCACATCGTTTCGAATTGGGTGGTTATTCAGGTGAGTATTAAACCCAATACCATGAGGATGATGATGAACTTGGCACTAGTAGTGATTATACCCATATAACATATGAATCTATTGTATCTTATTACGATTATTTGCCTATTCAAAGAACGAGAGTTTTATTAGAGACACTATTTATTCGGATGATTTAGAAGAGTTTGTTCATATGCAAGATACTATTTTTGAGCCCGATGACTTAGATGCATTAGACGTTCATACTTGAGATGCCTTCTAGTCATATGAATAATGAGATTATTATAAATTACTTTGTTGATGATGATAATGAGTCAATTATTCATGATACTCTTGCTTCATTAAGCCCATGTTTTGTTTGATCCATCTACTAATTTTCTTCTAATGTTGTGGTGAATGTTGAACATATTGATACTAGTCGGATAACTTGTACCGATGATTTTGAACCTTTATCTGCTTGTTTAGTCCACTTTGCGGATTCTCATGACTCTATGCTTATTGACATTTTCAATGCATTGCGTCCTCGAGATGATTAACCCGAGTAACTCAACAACGCAAATTATTTCCATGGACTTAGAACCCGATTTAAGAGTTACCCATTTTGATAATCTTGAACCACTGAATGCATGTTTGGATCATTTTTCGTAGTTTGATGATTCGGTTCCTTTGGACACTGTCAATTCATTGCTTCCTCTGATTTTTAATGAAGAGAATATGTCGACCGAATGTATTTCAGCTGATTTAGAACCTGATTTAGAGTGTATCTCCCAAATAATAACTGATATACAATTTTACTGACGAAATCCCACATCATAGCAACAATCCCACATCACAAAGAAAATCCCACATCACAACAACAATCCCGCATTATGTATCAACAACTAGTGCAAATTGAATTCCCAATTAAGAAGTTCTCAAAATGCGCCATTTAACCCAATTCCTATCCATCGATGTATACGAGGCAAACTTCGACAACATCAAGACTTTTTCTAACAATGGTTTTACACCATAACTTCAGCCTTTTGTCCGCCTTCCTTGTCTTCGAAATCAACAACACCCATCTCTCGATATGAACTCCATACGACCAATACATACCGAAACCCATCGCAAACAACACCTTCTTCTTCACTTTGTCGTTTACTCTCTCGGCCACCACATAAAACCCCAACAGATCCATCATCTTCGCTGCTCTACCCGGTCTCTTCTACCACCACCAACAATTTTTTCTTCGCCATTCAACACTAATTTTCGGTCAAAACCCCAATCCACTCATGTTGTTGTAGGAATTCAAAGTATTTAGCACTTGAATCTCCCCGGCATTTCCCACTCAAGAACAAATCTAATTTCGATCCAATCTTGGACGTGTATAAACTCCTCCGAATCCTCCCCGATGTTGCTTTATTGGTTTTCAATTGAAAACTTTCGCTTAAACCCAATCTTGGATTCCATATAAACCACTCGCTTTCAACTGTTGTTCTTGGATTGAAATGATTAAAAATCCGAGGATGGGAGGTAAGAGGAGGGAGCGAATCAATACACGATTCAGAGATTAATTATTGGAGTGAGAACCGAGTGATTAATCGAGAGGGGAGCGAGACTTAGACTGAGAACATAGTGAGAAGAGAAGAAAAAAGAAAAGGAAAATGTCTTCTCTTCTCTCGACTCCTCGACTAGTATTGGTATGTGAAAATTACTAGCACGCCCTTACCCTATCGGATATTAACCAATCGGATAGAGCCCAATCCGATTCCGATAGGTTAAGAAGGAAATATCCGACAAGTTATCGGACTCGGATATCCTAGTATCAATACAACGGATAAAATCCTATAGGATCTCGAATAATCGGAAACGGATCCCGGATATCGGTTTATCCATTGCCAGTCCTAATTCTGAATAACATCCGGTGGTGCTCCAATACATTGGTCTAAGATGTCTCTCAATCTTATGTTTTATCCTGACATCACTCGAAGTCAAAGATGGAAGAAGAATTTGCGGGAGTATATGCCTTGATAAATATATAGTAAGTATCTAATGAATAACAAATAACCAGGGGGTGGCTCATTGGTTGGAGCTATAGGAAACATTGCATCCATCCCAGCAGAGGTCATGAGTTCGAGCTCCACTTCCTAAATTTCTTCATTTTCTTAAAAATTTTTTTTCTAAAAAACAGTTTAAGAAACTTCAAATCGGTGGATTAAATCAGTAAATCGGTGCTCGGCTGAGTCACTTTCCGAATCTAAGTGGCATATTATTGGGATTCGCGAATTGGTTGGCGTATTATACGCGTACGCAGTGAATCGGTGCTGACTCGGCTGAGTCACTATCCGAATCTAAGTGGCGTATTATTGGCTTATTATACTCGTCCACCTTGGACAATGAATCATAGAAGTGAAAAACTAACTCAGCGGACAAAATTATGCATCTGATGATCTGAACAGAACAGCAACATGTCTATATCTAAACATAACGGTCCTTCACAGTAAGAAAAATCCAAAGTGACATGTGATTTCTCCACTTCAAATTATGACTGAATCGTTTTTGGTTTCTGCGGCTACTAAAAGATAACACATTCCGTACAAATTTTTTTGGGAAGACAAGAATTCTATGTGAGAACTCAAAAGGCAAAACTTTGTGATCGCTTTCACCCGTTTAACTAAATGATGTGAATAGATTCATAACCTGCTGGAGCATACTTGTAATTGAAACGCCTATTCATCCTAAGCAAAAAGAAAGTAATTGCCATAAAACGTAATAAGACTGAACACCAAAAGTAAAATAAAAATAATAGTACAAAATTACCTAGTAGAAAGCACGATACGTTACTGAATTCCTCACCGTAATCACCCATCCCGCAGGTAAATCATTCTTGTTTGATATATAAAACTGGTTAAAATCATCATCATTAACAAATTCAATAACTTCTCCGGCAGGAATAAAGGTTTTCAGGGAACGGATGTTTTCAACTTGAGCATGCAGCAGATAATCCATGCACGGGCAATAAAATTTATTATCATCGCCAACAACACGGTCTGGGGGCCGTGACCCTTTCATCTTAGCTTCAAAAGTGAAACGACTTATCCAATCGGTGGAGCATGAGGATCTTATCACCTCGAGGCGTTCTGTTTGCAAATTGTAGAATTTAAGACATTCCTCATCGAACCAGTACAATAACACCTGATCAGATAAACTCAATACCCGAGTAGGGAGGGTAGTAGGAGTAGCAGTAGCGGCGTCAAAGTAACAACAGAAGGGACCTGGTGCTACACCTAGCTGCTGAACTTGAACACCTAAAGTCTCACCCTTGATCCACACTTGCTTAACAGTGTCCTTCAATAAATACAGCTGAACCGTAAAATGACAACGACAAACAGAACTACTGTTACCACTACAATGATGAAGGCTATGACATATGTTGTTTCTCCTTGCCTTTTCAGACCGTGCAACACATAGATATCCTCTATGCTCCAGAAGATGATCTTCAACTACTAAAGTGGTTGTCAAATTACATTCAGTCGGGAGTCGAATGAATTGAATCTTCTCGCTGTGAATGTAAAATGAGAGCAACATATCACTCTTATTATTATAATGAGCTTCATCATGATTATTGTTGATTATTCCCGCTTCATCTTCTATTACGACACTATTAGTTATCCTCCAGAAAAGATCACCCCCGCAAAGGGTGGTTGGAGTACGAATATTTCCCAGAGTTGCCGTTACCATTCTCCTAGGAAAAGGAGATGAACCTGGTGGCGATGACATATCAGCAACACTCGTAACCATCTTTCTCCATGAATTGGTTCCCAAAGTTAAGACCATGCATACAAACTCGTCATTGGCTTTTGAAGTAAACACAATTACAACCTTATAGTCTTGTGTTGATGAATCAAAACCAAAACCATGACATAAATATTCGCATCCCACTTTAGTTTGAGGATATAAATAGTGGAGATAAAGTATCTCATGCCTGATCGGATTAACGACAACCATTGCCCTCGAACCACCATAAGACACTTTACCCACCCTTGTAATACAAACTAAACCATTACAATACCCTACTAATTCAGATGCGCTTGAGGTAACTATGTTCGATAACAATCTGTGCTTATAGTCATCATCTAAACTGAAAAAGCAAGCTTCTATCTCATTAGTCCGATACCATACATTAAGGAGACTTAAGAATAATTTTTTTTTGTTTTGATTTAGAGAAAAGTGAACCTCGGAAAATCTTTTATCATTATAAGTTGAATTGTTCCATAACTTACATACGCAGCTAAACTTGGCTACAATCCGAGCTGGTAACCTGGTGAGAATCTTTTCGATTATTAATTCCTGAGGAAGATAGGGAGGAAGTTGATCATCATCATCAATCTTCATCCTTTTCGACATCATCACTAAATAACTTACGAAATAAAATCAACTTAAATTCGTTAGAATGAATTGAGGAAGTAGCTGAAGAAGAACCGGGATTAGGGAGAAATAGATGAAAACCCTAAAAAGCAGAATTAGTTATATCGAGTCGGTATCAAAGTAAATTGTCTTTATATCCTTTGATCTCTCTCTCTCCCAACGACAGAATAATAAGGTCCAAGTACTTTTACAAGGTAGAAATTGACGTTTAGTCCCAAAATTTGTGGGCTTTGGATGTTTTAGTCCACTCATCTGAAGCCTGGTATCCTCTAGTCCAAATAAACCCCGTTTGAAACAATTTAGTCCAAATATGGACGAATTAGTCCAAAAGTAAGACGAGTCCCGATTTTACGACTTTTCAATATACCGTAATTACCCTTGAACTGATTCCATTTATATAACAAGTGTTTTGAAATCGAACTTTTTTGGATCTCGAACATGAATTCAAAACTGGGAGCATGTCAGAGATTAATTTTGGGAGGCGATTTAACAGTTTCAGAGAGGATTTAATCGTTTTTTCATCCTAATTCAACTTCAGGTTACTTTCGAAAGTGTTCTGAAATCGTTTCTTCATCATAATCTCATATTTGAATTCACGACAGATCGATTCAGATATAAATTTCGGAGGTGATTTAACATATTCATAGAGGTTAGGTTGGATTTGATTTGTTTCTGTTAAATCAGATTGATGGAGCATAATTCAACCTCAGGTTAGTTTTCTTTTGATTGTACGATCCGTTACATCTAAGTTTCAGGTTTGTTTCTGATTTTTAGTTTTTCTGAGTTTATGAGTTGAAGATATGAATCCGATATGTTACATTTATTCCTGTTCCTCCACCTGGTAGACGAAGAACACAGCGTATCCCCGAAGTTTCATGCGTTCCAGGAGGTCCCAGGTTCGAGCCCCAATGGCGTGATATTGCAGAAATTAACATTGAAGGTAGAGTTAGTTTGCCCCCGACTAGTTAATGTAATAATCTTTATCCAATAATAAAATTTTAAAAAATATGACAAACGAAGTTAGGATAAAAAGGTGGGAAGTATTCCCTTTCATTAACTTGCCATATGGAATATCACCTGTCTTTGGTAAGTTAAACATGATTTACATGTCTCACTTAATATGCTTGACAGAAAAGAAGACTCAATCAATTAATCGTCGCACGTTTGGTGCGGATGTCTGAAATCGGATCGCCTTTGGCTCTGATGCCATGATAAACATATCAGAAAGAGCAATCTTATTAGATATTTCGATTAATGGGCACAACCCACTTTATACAGATGTTACAAAGCTAACAAAGGAAATTATACATAATGAAGAAATATACTATACATAATGAAAAAAAGATACATACGATGTAACTCCAATTATGGGGTGAACATAGTGTATAATGTTTTAACATTTATAAGGTCAGAATTGTTAGTCGATGCATTTGTTTTGGTGAAGGCGTATGATCTTGAAAAAACAGTGGAAACAATATGAATACGGATGATTGCCCTTGAAGGATCAAATAATTTCGACAGTTAATTCAGTTAATTGTCTTAAAGAAAAAACAGTGGAAACACTTCCAATAATTGAGGAATGAAGGAATGGATTTCATTCATCCCACATCATCATGAGCTGAAAAGGTCAATGAAAGTCCAGCCATTCTCAAAAAAACTATCTTTAGGTTTTCATTTTTCTTTCTCAAAACCATGAACACAAACAAAACAGAAAAAAATTTGTTACAAGCAAGAAAATAGGGACAAGAGAAAGATTGAAGAATTTTTTCTAAAGTTTTTCCGAACAAAATCCTGTTCTCTTTCGAGAACAGCGGGCATTTCCTTCCCTGGAGGTGTCAAAATTTTTCAGGTTGAAGCAAAATGGCCGCTGTTCGTATTCTTAGGCCATCATCATCATCTTCATTCTTTGTATTGCTTTTGTTCTTTTTTCTACACTTGCCGCCGGTTATATTATCCGGTTCAAATACCGAAGCGCTTTTAAAACTCAAAGCATCATTTACAGATCCTAAACAAGCTTTAGATACATGGAAAGACGATGGTTCGTCCATTTGTAATGGTACTAAAACTTCATGGGCAGGTGTTGTTTGTATTGATGGATTTGTTACAGGTTTACATTTAGGACAAATGGGGCTCTCAGGAAAGATTGATGTCGATGCTATACGTGAATTATCTGGCTTTCGTACTCTCATTCTTGAGAAAATGAATTTTCCGGAACTATACCGGATTTTAGCAAGCTTGTTGCCTTAAGGGGTTTGTTCTTATCAGGGAATAAGTTTTCCGGTGACATTCCTGACGGTTTCTTTGGAAAGTTTTTAAGGTTAATTTGGTTATCTGATAATGCATTTACGGGAAAGATACCGACGTCGTTGGGGACGTTGCCACATCTGACGGAGCTGCATCTGGAGAACAATCAGTTTTCTGGGGCTATTCCTCCATTTACACAATCGGCATTGAAATCCATTGACTTGTCTAATAACAAGCTGGAGGGTGAAATCCCATCAGGTTTATCAAAATTCGACAAGAAATTTTTCGCTGGCAACGCCGGGCTTTGCGGTGGGCAATTGGGTACAGAATGCAAAGCTGCTCCAGTTGCACCACAATCTCCGCCTGACGACCCTCAGGTTATAGAACCGCATCCAGAAACTCCAGAGTCCAAGAAATTGGCCGCAGCCACCATTGTTTTGATTACGATGCTTCTTTTGCTTGTAATTGCAGCTATTTTGGTAATGAAGAAAAGGAAGGAGGATTTTGATGTGCTTGGGAGGGAAAATCTTGACGAGCCATTAGACGTTCAAGTCGCACAAGGAGGTTCAACTAGAAGCCGGGGAATGGATTCGAGCCGAAAAGGGATGGATTCGAGTCGAAAGGGTTCTACTCACAATAATAATAAGAACTCTGGAATGGGAGATTTGGTGATGGTGAACGAGGAGAAGGGAATACTAAGACTACCTGATTTGATGAAAGCTGCCGCCGAAGTGTTGGGTAATGGCAGTTTAGGATCAGCTTATAAGGCAGTTATGTCAAGTGGTGTTGCAGTGGTGGTGAAGAGAATGAGAGAAATGAATAAACTCGGTAAGGATGGTTTCGATATGGAGATGAGGAACCTTGGAAAACTACGTCACCGGAATATTTTGACTCCGCTAGCTTATCATTACCGGAAAGAGGAGAAACTGTTGATATGCGAATACGTTCCCAAGGGAAGCTTGTTGTATCTCTTGCATGGTATGTCCAGAGTTTTTTTTTTTTTTTTCTGGTTCTGGTTCTGATGAATTTCGAACTCAGGTCACTGATATTATCACCAAGTGACTTCACCATTGTGTTACAGTGACATTCGCTAAACTTTTTTTTTATTGATCAAAAGGTGACCGGGGACCTAGCCATGCTGAGCTAGACTGGCCGGCGCGCCTTAAGATCGTTCAAGGAATTGCTAGAGGAATGGGTTTTCTTCATACTGAACTAGCTTCTTGCAGCATTCCTCATGGAAATCTCAAGTCCAGCAATATTCTTCTGGCTACTGATTACGAACCACTACTTGCCGATTACGGTTACTTTCAACTAGTAAATACGCCGCAAGCAGCTTCATCCATGTTGGCCTACAAAGCACCGGAATCGCTACAATACCGCCAAGTTTCCCCAAAATGTGATGTTTACTGTCTCGGAATCGTCATACTGGAGATTCTGACAGGAAAATTTCCTTCTCAGTATCTCAACAACGGCAAAGGTGGTACGGACGTTGTTCAATGGGTTTTATCAGCAATTGCCGAGAAAAGAGAAGCTGAGTTATTTGATCCAGAGATATCCGGTACGAAAAATGCACTTAGTGAAATGGAGAGACTTTTACATATTGGTGCAGATTGTGTTGAACAGAACCCCGAACAACGACCCGAAATGAAAGAAGCCATTAGAAGAATAGAAGAAGTACAGGTAGAGATACTTGCTGAAGGTGCAGCAATTCAACAAGCACCAACATTAAAAGACGGTTACGCAGATCAAACTTCAGCTTCCCATGCATTAGATGTCTTCGAAGGCAATAACGTAGACCTTTCACGATGAATTCGCTAACGAAACCTCGAAAAATTCTTTGCCTTCACCAATCTAGTTTGTTTCTTACTTCAATTTTTTTTTCTTCTTCTTGTGAATTTATACATAACAAAAAGAATTCTCAAAAACAAAAAACATGCTCCATGATCTTATTCTCTTTTCTGCTCTATACTTTTGTATAACTCTCTTTTCTATCTTTTGAGTACAAAATACCCTATAATTCTTAAGGTTAGTAGAGTACAATGAGCATAACTATGAAGTTTAGAATGCAACAAAAGAAAAGAAAAAAAAAAACTTGAAGGGTATTTATAATTTTTGCTTATGTTGGTGAAGGAAGGGAGTCTGTTTGTGGTCATCTGTGTAGCAGGGACATGTCTATTTTTGGAGCTGTGTCTGCGTCAGTGCTTCCCAGGTGCTCATGTTGCCTGCATTGTTGTATATGGGCATGCATAGTTTTTTTAGTTGAGGGGTTTGATTGTCAATCTTGAAAACTTAATTTAGATTTTTTGAACGTAAATTTATTTTTTCTTTTCGCAGTCAATTTGTGTAATTTGTTTTGTTTTCTTAAGATCAAAAAATTGTTATGGTACTTATTATCTTCTTTACAAACATAATATTATTATTAAATTATGTAAATGCCATTTTAGCTTCGAGAAAAGAAAAATCGTTTAAGATTTATACCGACAACCTGAACTCGAAATCAACTACAGACGGAGTTTCTGACACCCCTTAATTTTCATATGACACATATTAGGGTTCTCGGTGCACGATATGAAGCATCATTTCGAGCCTCTATCATTGTGAATTTGTAATGCACATGTAGCAGTGGAAAATCCCACTACCACACCCCTTTGATAAGATGCTAACTAGATTAATCATAACGAAGAATGCATATAAGAATTTTATTAAGTTTTGGAAATCAATACAAAGTAGTGAAGATAAAATCCTAACTTGGGGAGCAAATAACCTTATCTCTCCTAAAGTTCTACCTACTGAATCTACTGATTCCGTCATTTTGGATATGATATGTTCGACTGCCATTCGCTCTATTGTAGTACATTTGCTTCGCATGATACCTATGTGTGGTATTTAGCCCCCTACATTTTGCCTCTTCTCTTAGCGATCTTTGTCGAAGAAAGAGCGATGAGAGAAATTTTTTCTTAGTCATTTTCGCTCCTTTACATGATGCCTGTCGCACCCTATCAACTTTCCATATTCTTTAACTGACAATATTCCGAGATCTCGGGCTTAATTACTCCACGTGTTGCTATCATCGTCTTATCTTTGGACACGTTATGGCTGATACCTACAACCTTCACTTCATATCTTCTCACCCATTAATGCTTTCATAAAAGCGAATTTTCACAGAAGGAAACACAAACCTTTATATATCCCCTCTCACTTTCATCTCTCTCTTTTTACCGTCTTCCTTCTTTCTCCATCCTCTGCAATCTTTCCTTTCTTACTGTTGTTGTTCTTCCGCTTTTATCTTCTCTTTGAGTTTTCTTATTTCATATTCTTTTTTTCGTCTTCGTTCCAATTTATCGCTCCAGTCTCCCTTTTGTTGTACTATTTCGCTTTCCTGATCATCCTGATTATCTTGATATTTATAATCTCATTCTTCAAGAACAACAATGGGACACAAGGCCGGGTGGAGAATGGTCCAAGAATTTGAAAGACTCGGTCGGTTCGAGAGACACAGGTTTCAAATTATCCGCTCCTCCTTCTTCAGGTTCTACTTTGACGCTTAACCCTAAATGGTTCAAGACTGATCAATGGAATGATCGGAAGATCATTGTCTCCTTGGGGCAGCTTCTTGCTGGTCTCCCTATCCCTCTCTTGAATCCGCGAATTCCTTTGTTTTATAAGATCCTATTGCATGATAAATTTAAACGTGCGATTTTTCGATTGACTGGGGACGTTATAAGGATTATGGTGGAGTTCGATCGCCGTGCGGCTGGATTAGGATCCCTTTATCCTAGAGAATACATGAATGAAGCGTATGCTGACTTAGAAATTATTCCTTCTGATTATACTATTGAGATCTTCTTTGCTAACTACGAAGTGGTGATTATGAAGTCTGAGTCATCTCGCTGGGTTGTTCGTCTGTCGAGGAAAGATGGCCTCGCAGAGAATCAAAGAATTATGCGAGATGTTGATTTTAATGATAAGACTAATCGCACTGCATGGAACTCTAATGACAATCGTTGGGATGTTTATCCTGTTATTCTTGAAGGTCCATATATCACCGGTTATGGTGACAATAGGTCGATAAATCCCCTTCCTGGGGGTTTTCCGCCATGCTCTCCTTGGGAGTTTAGTTGGATTGAGGAGGAGAAAGTGGTATGTCATTCTGACCTTCTCCCCTTTATTAATATTTCTTTATTTTACTTTTATTTTTCTCGGTTTTACTAATTTCTTCATCTCCAGTTGCCAAAAGTCGAAAAAGGACTATAATGCTCGGAAGAAATGAAGCACACTAGAAGCTCTACGTTCGATCACTAATAAAGTAAGAAATATTTTTAATTTTACTTTAACAATATTGTTGCCTATATTTCTTATCTTTATCTGTGTGTGAAGGTGGACGGGCTAAATATTGGTGGCTCTGATGATTAAAATTCTTCTGAGGTCGAAGAGGAGGCTTCTACTCGTGCGAAGTCTAAGGGCAAAGTTGTTGCTTCCAAGTCTTCTGCGAATAATGTTAACAAGAAAGATAACCCCAAGAAGAAAAGAAAGATTACATCGACTACCTCTTCTCCTACTCCTTTAGTTCCTCGCTCTCTGGGGAATGAATTATCATTCCCTGATGAATCTACTTCAGCTTCCCCCATGACTCAATTATCTCTCATCTTCAAAGAGTCCCTCGCAGATGTTGGTGATGACAACTTAGTTCGCACCTGCCAAATGATTTCTACCATATGCAATGCTCCCACTTTGAGTCATGAATCTATGCGAGGATCTGCCTCGGTCATATCTCCCGAATTTCTATTTGTTATGGGTTCTATGGTATGTTTTCTATTTATTTATTTATTTATTTTATTTTTGTGGACTGGGCGGGTTTGAGCCAATGATTCTTTTTCATACTTTAATTATTTTGAATTCCTTCGTCTTTTTGTCCTTGCAGGTGGCGCGAGCTTCTCATGCAGTTTCTTCTGACTCGCATAGGAATAATTACTCCTTTGAGGTTGAGTGTGCGGAGCTCAAAGGGGAACTTTTGAGTAAAACTCAGGAGGCGGATACAATTCGCCAGAGAAACAACCAGCTAATAGGTGTGTTCCTATTCGCTCTCTTATATGTTGTGAAATTTTATTACGTCTTCATATTTTTTTCTACTACTTATGCCTGCAGAAATTTATAATTTGACCAAAGAGGCGTCTAGCCTTCCTGATGATAATGATGACCTTTTAGGACTCCTTAACGTCTCCTTGGACAATTTCCCCATGCGTGGTTTAGAGAACCTTAGTTGGAAGGAACTGAGGCTAAAATATGAAGCCCTTATTTGTGATCATAGACCAATGCTAGTCTGTAGTAGGAACCTTCAACGTCGCACTCGTGAGTATAAAGAGAGGATTAACACTTTAGAAATGAAAAAGAACACTCTTATTACTGAGAAAGATCAGGTGATCGCTGATGGTGCGAAGGCTTTGAAGAAATTTCACGATGCTCTACTCGAGATCCAGATAGAAAGGGATTTTGCCATAAGTGAGAAGAATTCCCTTCGCCCGTGAGAATGAACTTCGCTCTCGTCTTCTAATTGAGAATGATCTTGAGTTTGAATGGGCTACTAGAATCCTTGATAATTCTAGGTTGGGGTTGGGTACAAGTGTTAGTTTAGAATCTTATCATGCATCTCTGGTTAGAACCATCATTTCCGAAAAAGAATGTCTCCCATTTTATTTGCTTTATGACTCTGCCTATGCTTTATCTTTTAAATTATGCAGGGGCGATTTTGAGTCTTATTCTTATCTCTTCGCAGCTACTGAGAAGGAATTTCTTGAAAAGGAGAAGAAGTATCTGAGAGATATTGAAAGTCTACAAGCGAAGTCCAATGCTGAAATTGAGAGGCTAGAGGAGAATTTTGAAGCTCGTGATACCAAGTGCCGCAGACTCAAGAAAAAGCTCCAGGTCACCATTTCTAATTTAACCAAAGATGCCATTCGCATACGTGACGGGGCTATCAAGGAGGAAGTGGGCGAGCTCTGCTCTGAACATAAAATTCCTTTTCCCTCGCACTATGAGTTTGAGGATCCTTCAGATAACGAAGAAACTTCCGATATTTTCGACAGTGATTTTGAGTATGGAGATTCTGACGGGGAAGATTGTGATTTTGAGGTTGATGAAGATGATGCTGGCGAGAAGTATTCGTCCCCTTTTTCTCCTTATTTTTTGTTCTATGTATTGTATATATACTGGTTATCTTTCAGTTTTTTAATAGATGTCTTCTTCCTTCCATATTTATGATTCTTTATTCTTTTCCTGACTATTTACCAAAAGCAAAACATTTTTATTTTTAACAATTTATGTATGTTAGTCCAGAAATAGCTTACCAGCACAAGTATAACATTATTTGCATGGGTATAACATATGTATGCGAACATTTGCATGAGTCTATCATATGTATGTGAATCGTTTACCAGTATATGAATCTATCATATGTATGTGAATTATCTACCAGTATATTAATTTATCATGTGTATGCGAATTATCTACCTCTATCATGTTTATCATAAGGCTATCGCGCTTACACGAATAACATAACCTTGTTGCGTTTATAATCCCATTCTTGCCTCTGTAATTCGCGGAAGTGCAATTTCCTCTGTTAAGTCCTCAACTAGGTATAATACCTTTGTAATTCAAAATCATTCATGGTTGTATTTTATATTTTAATCGTACCTTTGCGTCTGCCTTTATTTCATCCTGCAAAAATAATGTCAGTGTTGTCTTTTGTGTTTATTCAAGAGGTCTTATTGAGACTACCTAAGTAGAGGTCTTAATCAGCCTCACCCTATTAATAGGACTTATTCTAGCCCCAGGGTATTCATTTTGGTCGTGCGACGAAATCGCAGGAGGTCTTTACGCTTTCACGCAATAACCCATTGATCTCGCCTTATCATCTTTCGTATTATTGCCTCTGCAGGATTTTTCATGCGCTAATACGACAGATCTATACTCTTTGATGGAGTATAGTCCTATGTTATTGACGTATTTTGACACAATTCATCTCCTGTCGTCCTTATCGTCCCCCTGGTTGCCCCTTCAAGGAGGCGTACCCCTACCGGGTTAGGGTGGGTTCCTCTCATCCAGTGATGCTAGACGCACCCCTGTGCCAATGGAAAACCATGCCATCCACACCTAACGCACCATGCCAAACGCACCTTGCCATGGCCCCATGCCAACCTAGCCGCGCCACCTTGTTGGCCTTCCCTACGCAGCTACCAAAACGAAGGCGTGCGACAATCAACGGTCGCCCTACAATCCCAGGAGAAAATCTTAGTCGTCCGAGGTTACCAAACGACCTTTGGCCCAAAACCCTAGCTTGGTCACGAACCTAGCTTGGTCACGCAAAACCTTGGCCCCACATGCCAAGCCAAACCTCCCCTAGCCAATCTAGCCACGCCATGCGCCCATGGAAAACCCTTGGCCCCACATGCCAAGCCAAACCGCACCTATCCATGCTAGCCACGCCATGCGCCCATGGCAAACCCTTGGCCCCACATGCCAAGCCAAACATACCTTGCCTTGGCTTTAGCCAAGATAGCAATGCCATGCGCCCATGGCAAACCCTTGGCCCCATATGCCAAGCCAAACACGCCTTGCCTTGGACCTAGGCAAGCTAGCCACTCCATGTGCCCATAGCAAACCCTTTCCCCCACATGCCAAGCCAAACCGCACCTAGCCAAGCTAACCACGCCATGCGCCCATGGCAAACCCTTGGCCCCACATGCCAATCCAAACACGCCTTGCCTTGGCCCTAGCCAAGCTAGCCACGCCATGCGCCCATGGCAAACCCTTGGCCCCACATGCCAAGACAAATACGCCTTTCCTTGGCCCTAGCCAAACTAGCCGCGCCATGCGCCCATGGCAAACCCTTGGCCCCACATGCCAAGCCAAACCGTACCTAGCCAAGCTAGCCACGCCATGCGCCCATGGCAAACCCTTGGCCTCACATGCCAAGCCAAACATGCCTTGCCTTGGCCCTAGCCAAGCTAGCCACGCCATGCGCCCATGGCAAACCCTTGGCCCCATATTCCAAGCCAAACACGCCTTGCCTTGGCCCTAGCCAATCTAGCCGCACCATGTTCCCATGGAAAACCATTGGTCCCGCCATTCCAAGCCAAACCACACCCTGCCTTGGCCCTAACCAACATAGCCGCACCACCATATTGGCTTTCCTTACACGGCTACCCAAGCGAAGGCGTGCAATAATCAACGGTTTCCCTTCAATCCCAGGAGTAAATCCTAGTCATCCAAGGTTACCAGACAACCATGGTAACCTTTGGCCCGAAATCCTAAGTATGGCCACGCCAAATCATGACAACCTAGCCGCGCCACCATGCTGGCCTTCCCTACGCGGCTACCAAAAACAAAGGCGTGGGATAATCAAAGGTCCCCCTTAAATCCTAGGAGAAAATCCTAGCCATTTAAGGTTACCAGACAACGCATGGTAACCTTTGGCCCAAAAACCTAAGTTTGGCCACGCCAAACCATGCCATGCCAACGGCATGTCAACCTAGCCGCGCCACCATGCTGGCCTTCCCTACACCGCTACCAAAACGAAAGCGTGCAACAATCAACGGCTATCTTTCCTCTTGAGATGCGAAATCTCGACCGTCGAAGGTCACCAAGCTAGCAAGTCTCCCAAGTACGATTTGCCGTGCAAGAAAAACATGCTACATGTTTTCCAAAAACATTCGAGACATCAACACATATCACAAACTGGGGATCCTCTTTGGGTATTGGTTTGGCGGTTTACGAGCGTTAGGCGTACACTACGCCCGTCATAAGGAAGTGTCATAAGGGTGAGGCGGTTAGTAAATATAGGGAGTTAAAGGTGAAACATTCATGGGACATTAATTCTGTAACACCCCGTGTTTTAAGCATGGCACATGCTAAAAGATGCGCCATTTACTTGTGACGAAGCTTCATCAAAAGCTTCCTTTGCATGGTGAGATGCATTTGGCCCTAGGCCATATCTCGTGACAATTAAGGCACATCGCATATGAATATTGGCTAAGGCCTATATGGCATTGGTTGGAAGCTACATTGGCTGTGAGCCAATCTTGCATCAAATGATGCATTAGGTCGATTGGGTAGATGACTTTGAAAATGTACATCCAACATGGCCGGACATCGAGTTGGATATGTACAACCAACATGATGGACATCGGGTTGGCAATGGACAACCAACATGGCTGGAGATCGGGTTGGTAATGTCTGACCATCACGGCCGGACATTGGTGTGGCCTATGGGCCAAAGTCGGAAATACAGCCATCACGGCCCTTCATCGGGTTTGGCTCAGGAAGTGCTCAGCCATCCTGGCCGGGCATAGGAACTGGCATGTGAGTCGGAACTGAATGTACAGCCATCTTGGCCGGTTATTCAGGAAAATACATGGCAACGGCCATGAATAGTAATCAGGGAGTTGATGAAATATTTTTGGTCCCCTAATCAGAGTTGTAAAAATGTCAAATTAACATATATAGGGAGGGGTAGTTGGTTGAAGGTGCATATGCGGACTATGTACCAAGTGAGCTTCATAGCTTGGACGGAACGGTATGAATGATGCTCAGGCCTCATTCTTAGTCGCGCAGCTTTACGAATTGAGCATATGATGCTAAGGCATCACTATGCCATTCCACGGACTTGATGATGCATCACTTGGATGTATTTGACAGAACGGCCTATAGGGACTAGGCCATTACCACTGTTGCTTGGCAACGGCCTAGCAAACGAGTTGGAATAAGTTGCTTGTCCCTTCGTGGATGAACTACGGTCTGTGCTTGATCCCTTTAGAGTAGGGAAGGGTACGTAGGCAGCCGCAATGAGTTGCAGCATTGCCGGTCCAGCACGTTGGCCCCTCATATCATCTAAGCTCGGTAGCTCGACGCAAGAGATGATTGTGGCCAGACTTAATGAGGCTTAGTTACATGCCAGTAAGTGGATGCTCATACTTCCTATCAAGTTATAAAGAGTTGGTAAGCGAGGTAACGTAGGAAATGGCAAGGGCTTGGTGCGGCTTACGCCAAAGTCCAAGGCTTATGCCTGGACAAGACACGACAATATGACGGTTGCTCAGCTAGCCAGGAAATTTAGTAATGAATTCCCTATGCAAAGGCAAATCCAGAGATGCATGAAAAATGCATTGGCATTGGCCTTATGGCCTTAAACTCTTTTGCGGGACAAGGGTAAGTTGGAACGATATGGAAGTTAAGATAGATGCGTCATGCTCCACGAGCATGCTTGCAAGGGCAAATGGACGTGCATTTTCCTAGCCCTAAGGCCCGGATCGTAGCTTCATCATGGCGCATCGGGGAGTTACGGCTGCGGTGCAACGCGCCAAAGGCGTAATTTTCCGTCCGTCACAAATTCCATACGTTAACGATTTTATGGAACATCAATACCATGCATACGGTTACCACCTCCTCCCATTTACTTACCCATTTTCCATTCCTTAATGAGACCGGAGTACGTTTCACTTCGACTTGTATAAATAGGTCTTACCTATTTCCACGAAGGACAAGTTCATTCGGGGAATATACAACACTCGAGAGAATACTTGCTAGCTTACCATTTGTTATCCTTCCCATTTTTCTGATACAAGTTGTAGTAACACAACTACTCTTCCAGAATCAACTATTCTGGTCTCATCACTTTCCTTGGTTCCCTCCCCAAAACCAACCCATTTTCCTTCACTTTGTGACCGAAGCAAGTCTGAAACGGCAATTTCTTGGTTTAGGCCAGACTTGTACAGATTGATCTCTCAAATCTAAAGTACTCCCTTGCAGTACATTGTTTAGGGTTTAAATTGTTTCTAAAAATTACCGAAATCAGCAGAAACCATTTTCACCTACAAACAACAGCACAGTTAAGAGACGGCTAAATAGAATATAACCTGGTCGGAAAACAAAGATCACGCCGGATAGCTCGTTGGAACTCATGAATATTCCGAAGAAATTCATCACCAAACTTTGGACTGATGGCAAACATCGGGGATAGAAGGATACAAAGAGACTTGATTTCAAATTTTGACTTACTTGGGATTAGTAATTTTGAACTTTACAAATCTTGTTGGGACAAATGTGTATGATAGAATTGAAACCTGACTTCTAATGGGGTTTAAGTTATAAAAATTGGTACAAAATAAAAATAAAAAACATTAGAATTATGACCTTAATATTAAAAAAACTATAAAACCTAAGTTTGGCTTAATTAAAATGTTTCATAATTTGATAATCACTCAAATTATACTAGAACATCAATCAAAATGCGGAAAAAAAATCGAATTTTTCCCCCACATGAAAAAATGTCTGGCTTCGCCACTGGCAAACAGACTGTGGCCCAAATATAAGAAACCAATTGCAAAGAAGATCACAAGATCGAAATGAGAAAGTAACACATCAAATACTATATATAAACATAAAAAACTAAACCAAATAAAAAAAATATATTTTTAGTAATTGGTTTAGGTGGAGGAAAAAAATACTAGAAAGTAACACATCAGCTAATTGATTATTTTTAATAACACATCAAATACTATCATCTAATTTACGGTATAAACATGAATTGTGCATTGCGGTTTAGGTGGAGGAAAAAAATAAAAAAATTTAGCTGCATATTTTGAAAAGAAATGACGTCTTATACGAATATTGTTAATTGGAAGAAGTATTTTAGTTTATTTATAGTATATTTTTTGTATGAAATTTAGTAATTATTTGCTTATATTTTCGTAGAGACTTTAAGGATTTAATATATTTTTATTCATTAATGTATTTAGTAAGGTTATTCATTTATACCTTTTTCCGAAGTCAGGACCAAAAAAATTATTCATTTGACGAAGTTATTCATTTACCGAACATTCATTTATCGAGGTTAGACTGGATAAATCTAATTCAGGTTAATCAGTTGAGTTGGAATAAAACAAACAACTTGATAATGGTGCGGACTGAAGGTTGATTCTTATCACAACAATACAAATGCAAAGACAACAAAAAATCACTAGAACAGCTGATAATTCTTATTACCATTAGTTTAATACTATTGTTTTTCTTTAATTAATCAAAATTTACTTCTAATTAAATAATTCGACGAATGGGCATGCTTTCACGTGGCCGTACGTTTAACTTTTGACTTTCACTGCTCTATTTGTGTTATGTACGTGCACAAGGAAGCACAAGTTAAAAAACAAACAATATTGAAGTGCTGCATAATTGCCGGACATAAAACAGGACTCAGAGGAGACTTGAGATGCGAGAGTCAATTGCTAACCACTTGGATTGATCATTTATTCGCTAATGTCGTTTTGGTATTAACGTATTTTTAAATAATTATATATTTAATAATTTCCAACTCAAATGTAACAATATGATTATATTGTATCATTTATGCTTTAAATTTTTTTATATTGTATCATGTTATGTTTAGTGATGGAAACAGGGTTGGTTAACTTATCCTTAAAATTTTAAAATTCACTATTTTTTTTTTTTAACAGGTAATAATTTTTATAAAAAACTTAAGAACTCATCTTGGCAATCCATCCTTAATCACCCTTCCTTTCATTCCTATTTCAAGGTCAAAAATGAAAGAGAAACCGAAAAAAATAATATCATCAGAATCGACACACATTTATGTAACACCAGACGCTTCCCTTAAAAAATCAGCATTTTTATAACGCGTTTAGATGCGCATCTAGAAATATTTTTTTTTTGATATTAAGAAAGAAATTTTATTAATGAGTGGACTGAATTACACTGATTCTATCCTTTTCCAAAGTCAAGCAATGAAATTGGGAGGATTTGAAATCCATAAGTTTGAAATTTTAAAGACTCTTGCATGCCTAGCCATTTTGTCGGCCGGGTTATTACATTCTCTACTAATAAACTTGCATATCCAAACATGATTTTTTTCTTAACATAGACTTAATATCTAGAACGAGTGCTTGGTTATCCCATGCTAACTCGTGATAATCCCCATTGACCCGCTTCAACAACTAATTGCGCATCAAGTTCAAAATACGCCTGTTGTATCCCTTCCTTATATTCCCAGTCCATTGCATGTAGCATTCCAGCGCACTCAGCCTGATCTGGACTCACATATTCATCTGCATAAGTGCAACTCCCAAATTCGAATGAACCTGCGAAATTGCGCACAATCAGTCCAATGCCTGAAAAATTATTATTGTTCACTTTTTTATACGAAGCATCACAACAAGTTGAAAGGTATGGAGCGTTAGGAAAGGTCCAAACGAGTATCGAGCGGTTTGTGTAGGTTTGTGTTTGTTGCGTTCTTGTGCTTTGCTCTCATAGCTTTTCCTGTTCCCATGTTCAAAAGTTGTATCTTTTTGATAATGCCAACTAGATTGGGTATTATCTCTTGAAAGGTGTGATCGCATCTCGCCATCCATATCTCCCGAGGGCCGTATTGGCCATTCGAACTAACCAGTCATCCACTAGATTATTCATCCCATCTTGAAACCAAACTTCTAATCCAAATTCCCTCGAATCCCCATTTGTTTTGTATCTTGTGAAGAGCTCCCAGATCAGAACCACACACTCTTGAGTAATCGCATTCCATTAGGATGTGTCGTGTTGTTTATGTTCCTTGATTGCATATGCTGCAGTCTCCTCCTGTGTAATTTAAAACTCTAGCCATTCGTTCATTTGAAGGGATCATATCAATGAGACACTTCCATAAAAAGTGTAATTTTTCGATTATATCTAGCAATAATTTTTCCTCCTGCGTTATATCTAGAAATAATTTTTCGATTTCAAAATGGAGAAAACCAATCTTTCTTATACTTATATAAAGAAAAAATGTATTTTTGGTAGGAGACCCTCTAAATTACCAAGTTGTGCTCATTTAAATTATTAAGCTCTACAATATCATGTAATTTCAATAAAAATAAAGGGTAAAAATGATATAAAATAACACCTAATTAAAGAAGCCCTCAGAAATGTACATATTTACAGCAATGCCATTGTTTTAAAAATAGATCATATCAAAATATTTATAAACTTAATATATCTTTCAAAATATACACCGTATTTTTATAAAATTTATATTGTATTTGAAAAGCTCTTTGAATTATCTACGTAACAGTACAAATAAGAATAACAATTTTTTATTTTACGCAAATTTTTTTACACTTTCAAATTTGATATTGCTAAATGAGAGAAATTCATGTATATGCATCACACATGTGTATTTACTAATCCTCCATACCACAAATATAGGCGGAGGACCAATTCTCTTATATTAAGAAGCTTTTATTGATTTATATAATATATTTCTATGTTTTTTCCTGTTTTACCCTTAATTATATTCCCAATGTTAGAGACATATACACAATGTGATGATTCCCAAACAAATAAATAGGGGTAATATAAGTAAAAAACTGTTTTGAAATTTGGACTCACTTTAAATAGTGGTACAAGGAAAATTGGAAATTCTGCCTATATATTAGGTACGGAGGGAGTAGTTTAGATAAAGAATTTCAGAACCACTTTTAAAAGTAAAAAAAGAAGGTTTTCCCTATTTTCCATCCCCACTTCTCCTATTTTCCATCCATATAAATTCCTATCCCAAATAATCCTATGTACCACCGATGTAAATTCTCATATATCCTAAATACCGTCCTTTTTGACTTTTTATTTACACCAAACGCTAAAGTCACACAAAAACAAAACAAAAAAACCTAATGTAAGATGACATAATCTCCAATTCCACACCACTGCATCGTCTTCCCCATCCCCACGTTCCGCCACCACCTTCAATCACCTTTTTTGTTTCCCTTTATGCAGGTTTTATATCAAAAGATGCTCTAAAAACTAAAAATTGTTATGCCTCAAAATCCGAAACGAAGAAGTTGGGGGCAATAGGAACAAAATGGTTCCCTTCCACTAAAGTTATCATTAATGGCCTCTTTGTGAGAAGCCCCGCAAGATCATGACCAAGCAAATACCAAACTAAAATTATGCAACTGGAGTCAGTCCATCAAATGATAGTTGGCATGGGAACATTTAGAACGTAGCATTTTCGCAATACCAATCCGCAATCTGAAAAGTTAGAATATCATGTCACATGGATAAGTTGATAATCATACTGTACAATTCTATATCACAAAAAAATATTTTTTTTTACAATAACTATGAGACTGATGGCGACGAATATTAGATGTTATTTTTTACCTGGGGTCTTTAGGGGCGACCCCAAAAGAATTAGGGGCGACACAAAACGACAAAAACTGTCATAATCGGTAGGTTATTTCACAATCGGTCGGTTATTTCCGGGGCATTTTTTTTTTAATCCCAAACTACCCTTTACAATCGGTAGATAATCAACAATCGGGAGTAAATTTAGTTTGTATAACTTCCGAATATAAAGTATCCCCAAAATAAAATCCTTTATCTTTTGAATTTTGACTATCCTATAATCGGTAGTAAATAAAGTTATCTTGACTCCCGATTAAAGTAGACCTTTGGCAAATATCCTACCATAATCGGTAGGGAATTTAGGTTATTTAACTCCCGAATATAGAGTAGCCCCAAAATGAGATTTTGCGAAAATCCTTTTTTTTTTTGAATTTTGGTTGAGCCTATAATCGGTAAGAAAGGAAGAGTTATCATGACTTCCGATTATACAGTGGCTCTCTTTGCAAATATCCTACCATAATCGGTAGTCAAAATAGTTCATATAACTACCGAATATAGAGCAGGACCCAAAATCGATTTTGCAAAAATCGTTTTTTTTGAATTTTGAATTTTGGTTGAGCCTATAATCGGTAAGAAAGGAAGAGTTATCATGACTTCCGATTATACAGTGACTCTCTTTGCAAATATCCAACCATATTCGGTAGTCAAGATAGTTCATATAACTACCGAATGTAGAGTAGCCCCAAAAAATCGATTTTTGCAAAAATCTTTTTTTTTTTTGGAATTTTGGTTGAGCCTATAATCGGTAAGAAAGGAAGAGTTATCATGACTTCCGATTATACAGTGACTCTCTTTGCAAATATCCAACCATATTCGGTAGTCAAGATAGTTCATATAACTACCGAATGTAGAGTAGCCCCAAAATCGATTTTTGCAAAAATCTTTTTTTTTTTTTTGTAATTTTGGTTGAGCCTATAATCGGTAAGAAAGGAAGAGTTATCATGACTTCCGATTATACAGTGACTCTCTTTGCAAATATCCAACCATATTCGGTAGTCAAGATAGTTCATATAACTACCGAATGTAGAGTAGCCCCAAAATCAGATTTTGCAAAAACGGACCGAATACAGGTCAGGTCGAACACAACCGGGAGGGGCTACGCCCCCCGGACCCCCTGTATAGCGTAGCCGCATTGTATTCATACCACGTCCATGCCCGCACCGATCTTTTTCAACTGCATTGGTTGAGCCTATAATCGGTAGTAAATGAAGGTATCCTGACTTCCGAATATAGAGTAGCCCCAAAATGAGATTTTGCAAAAATCCTCTATTTTTCTAATTTGGTTGAGCCTATAATCGGTAGTCAAAATAGTTCATATAACTACCGAATATAGAGTTTCCCCAAAAATGAGATTTTGTAATCGGTAGCTAAAAAAAACCTAAACTACCGATTATGAAGGGGTATACAAGTATTTTCAACCTATTTTGTCTTTTGTGTCGTCCCTAATTCTTTTGGGGTCGCCCCTAAAGACGCCAGGATTTTTTATGGCTCTGTTGGATAGTCACTTGCTTTTTCTGTTCCTCTTGTTAATAAGAAAGAACAATTTGTAATCTAAGGAATACAACGCTAAAAGTGAATGGATGTATTATAAAGAACTGAACGCAAATTTAGTCTAGGGTTTCTGATGGCGTTTTAATGAAAATGGGATATTAACGAAGAAGAAGACTAATAGAAGTGTTAATAGGTGTGGTCGTACATATTTGATTTTTGTAGGTGGTACATAGGAAAAATCAAAATTGAAAAGCAGGTTGATTTTAAGAATTGTGAGAGGGATGGGAAATAAGAAAAGTAGGGATTGGAAATAGAAAAAACCAAATTGGGGATGTCTTTCCATTTTCCTTCGAGAATTTCAGTCGGTAATCAAATACAGCAAGTCTCATTAAATTCAATGCAGACAAAATTCGGCATAGTTGACTGGCCACCCACCACTACTCATACCAAACAGGAATGATGGCTTTTACTTACAAAAAATTGACCAGACTTTGTAACAGCAGCAACAAGTCAAAGGTACCCATGTTGGAAGTTGGAAAAAGTCAAAGCTTAGCCACACCCAGAACAAACTTTCATACGAGCCAAGCCGTGCTACTGTATCTCAGCTCAGCGCAGCTTCCGAGCTGTCTCAGAAATCAATGTTCTTTTTGAATAAAATAAGACACATCTTAATATCTTTCTTTTTCGTCAAAGCTGTCAGCTTTATAGAGTCATGATTCAGTGTAACACGGACCTGAAAACCTTATTATAAGTATGATTGTCTGTCATGAATCATAACCATAGGTTTCCATCATCCAGTTCCATCGCCTTCTTTCTAGTTAAATTTAACCATACTATCGCTTGTCAGAATCAACAAAGGCCATAAAAACAGTGAAAACGAAAATATTCGGAACAGAAGTCGGAAGTAAAATTATTTTTCTTCGTAAAAAATTATTGTATAATTTTTTAATTTTTAGAAGTTAAAAGTCGAATTTAGTTTGGATGTCGAATTTTAAAATGACTTTTAAAATTTAAAATGTAACTTATTGTGAATCTTTGTTTCTTATTTCCACTTCCGACTTTTACTTCTGAAGAAGTAGATTTATATCCAAATGTGTTATTAACTTTTCGATATCTAAAAATCGTTCTGAAATTTTACACCCATACTAACTTCCGTCTTATCAAGGGTTTGTCCGGAAGATAATCTAATTAAAAGAGACATCTGAGCTCACTTTACCCATCAAATATTCCACCAGGTTGCGCATCTTCTATTTCATCTTCATTCGTAATTTCTCAAAGAAAATCTTTCAATAAGTTCAATAACTCCCAAAATATTATTATAAGCAATTGCAAACTCTACCAGATTCATCAATCATTCTCGGTTTCCAACATGCTAAAGAATCTTAACCAAAGATAATTTCGAATATGGTTAACCCATGCCAATTAAGCTCCCCCACCATGTGTAGTCCAAGATATACTCCTCTTTGACCCTTCACAAGTTGCATTCCCATTGACTCAATAGGTCGACGAACCCCAATCAGTCTAGCTTGAGAATCAGACGGCTTCGTACATCTAGAATTATTTGACATTGTACATTTGTACTACATTTATCATTTTGTTTTTTTCCATCTAACCTTCAAACAATCTTTATTTTTCAATTTTTCTGAATTTTAAAATAAAAATTAAAAAATAAAATAAAAATAAAAATGAATAAAAAATAGAAAAATTAAAGATATTAGACCAAAAAACATTAGTTGCCTTACAAGACCAAAACAATTCTGGCCCTAGAGAAGATATTCCAATTCTCACTAACTCCTCTCAACCCCACCACCACCAGAGCAGAAAAACAGAGAAATTTTCTCATTCTCATCTCATTTCATCATTCAATCCAAGAAACAAACTTTCTCTTCTCTCTAGACACCCTTTTCCTCACTTTCCTTTTTCCGGTCAATAAATGTCATCGTCTCCGGCATCTACATCCTCACCGGAAAACTCCATGTCAGAAGCAGAGAAACTAATCCACAGGTACGATGGTGATGAGCAGATGATATTCTGCCATGGTGATCACCGTCAAGAAGCTGATAATTACTTACAAGCCGTAGATGAGATTCAACGGAGTTTAGAGTCATGTACTGTTGCTTCATCTTCCTCCGGTGACCGGAATAAGTTGAAAGTTTCAATCGAGATAGCTATGGCTAGATTAGAAGACGAGTTCAAGAACTTGTTGAATACCCATACTAAGTTCATCGAAACCGATTGGTTGATCGATTTGAACTCATCGATAAATTCAAGAAACAGTATCAGTTCCAGGAGAGGGGTTGGAGAGGAATTTACAGACGATCCTCAAGATTATTCAGAGGAATTCGAGTTGCAGAACAGTTTGAGCTTCGATTCAGGTAACGGCGAGCCTGAGGTTGGAGAATCCGGTAGTCATTCAAGGTCTGGAAGTAGAGGTAGTACTAGTTACCGATCGACTAGCAGTATCCGTGAGATTGATTTAATTCCTGCTGAAGCGATTAACGATCTTCGGAGTATCGCCGAGAGGATGATTAGTGCTGGATATATCAGGGAGTGTTTGCAGGTTTATACAGGAATAAGGAAATTAGCTATTGAATCGAATTTCCATCATTTGAAGGTCGAGAATTTGAGTATTGGGGAAGTGCAGAGATTGAAATGGGATGTGGTTGAAGAGAAGATTAAGAAATGGATTCGAGCGGCCAACATCTGTGTCCGGATTCTGTTTGCGAGTGAGAAGAAATTGTGTGAGCAGATTTTCGAAGGGTTTGAAGGGTTTGAAGGAGAGGATTGTGATGCAGATGAGGCTTGTTTTTATGACACTGTCAAAGGGTTTGCTGTGCAGGTGCTGAATTTTGCTGATGCTGTGAGTATTGGTGACAGGACGCCTCATAAGCTGTTTAAGATACTTGATTTGCACGATTCGTTGTCGAAGCTGATACCGGATATTGAAGAGGTGTTCGATTCGAAGCTATCCGAAGGTATTCCGGTTCATGCTAGTGAGATTCTTGCAAGATTGGCTGATGCTGCAAGGGGGATGTTGATTGAGTTTGAGAATTTGGTGATTCGGGAGCCTTCGCAGATTCCGGTACCTGGTGGCACAATTCATCCCTTGACTAGGTATGTCATGAATTACATCAGTTTGATTTCAGATTACAAAGAAACACTTGTTGAATTGATTGTGTCGAAGCCCGTAATAGTGTTAGTGCCGTCTGACCCAATAGCATCTGAGATGGAGTTACAGGATAGTGATAATAAGTCACCATTAGCACTTCATTTGGTTTGGATTATATTGAATTTGCATCATAATTTAGATGTGAAATCTCAGTATTACAAAGACCCGTCGCTGCCGCCTTTGTTTCTCATGAACAATATTCGTTACATTGTTACTAAAGTTAAGAAAGGGTCTGCGGAACTTCAAGAAATGATTGGGGATAGCTACTTGAAGAAGTTGTCAGGGAAAGTTAGGCAATCGGCTTTGGCTTACCAAAGATCGACTTTGGGAAGGCTTCTGGATTGTTTGCGAGACGAGGGCTTACATGTAACTGGAAGCTTCTCATCCGGAGTTTCCAAGACGTTGTTAAGAGAAAGGTTCAAGAGTTTCAATGCCCTCTTCGGTGATGTTCACCGAAACCAAGTCACATGGTCTGTACCAGATTTGCAGCTTCGTGAGGAACTTCGAATAGCATTGTCAGAGACATTGATTCCAGCTTATCGGTCTTTTTTAGGTCGGTTTAGAGGACAGATTGAGAATGGGAAACACCCAGAGTTGTACATCAAGTATTCAGTAGAAGATATTGAGAATGCGGTCCTGGATTTCTTCGAATCACACCAAAATTCCTTACAGTCTAAGAGAAGTAGATGAAATTTGACTTCAGGAGTTGCAAGTGTTCCGAGTTAGATTTGTATATGAAATTCTTTACATTTTTTCCCTAAATTTGATTATTTAGGTAGTTTGCGCTCAGGTTTGGGCTGTTTTTTCATTCCTGAATTTCCAAGCAAACGGCTTTATTGTATTCGAAACCGGAGATGATTATCTGCAGGTTGAGAGCAATCTAGTATAGCTGGGAAGATGAAGGATGGTTTTGTGGCTCTACAAATTCTGAAGATTTTACATCCCACACCCACAATTCTGTAAGCAATTTTCTTAAATTCTTCGTGTATGTATGATATTATCATAGGATTTGTTTGATTTGTTCATATGGTTTGGTTTTTCTTGCAATCAGCACTGCTATTTCTTGCTTCAATTTCACTGGAAAACTTAGAAGTTCACATTTAGTAGCATAACTGAATCGTCAGTTTGTGATACGAACAACATCATTGTGTCCATTAGTGTCAGGTCATGTTAAGTAGCATAACTGAATCGCCATGCCAGTTTTTTAGATTTAGACAGAACTCGTAACATATCAGCCGGTTGTTTAGCTTGAGCAGGCTGGATCTTATAAGGAGATATTTTGCAAGCATACTTGATTCCTTCTTTGGCTGAATCTGGACTATGCTTTGCGGAGTTTGAGTACTTCCTGTTCGGATATGCATCCTAAGTTTTTGATACACATGTTGATTTCTGACATGTATAACTCTAAGATTACCAAGTTTTCTTTGTTTACATTGCTATTTGCAATAGGGAATACTAGCTCTAGATGAGTTTATGGTCTGCATTTAGCAATAGCTTCTATTTCGTTCAGTCATTACAAGCAGGATCTAGAAGTGAGCGAAGCTGCTACATTTCCCTCACTCCCTTCCCCCATTAGGTGGCACTGAACAGTGCCACCTAATGGGGGAAGGGAGTGGGGGTAAAGAGTGGGGATGTATATCATTTTTGAGAAGCGAGGCTTCGATGCAGGCTCACTCTCTGATCAACCTGTATCCCAGACTGACTCTTAAGAGTGAGTTCGGGACCGATCTTAGCATTTCAAATTTCGAGTGAACATCGGTTGGCGTTGGATCTAAGATTGAGCCTTGCATCCAGCTAATTCTTACTTAAATAAGATTATGTCAAATGGCTTGGAACATGCTTTCTACCTAGGTTCAAGATTACACAGCAGACATGAGTAGGGTAGAAAACTGTGCTGGGGTAGGGTAGGGTTTTTAGGGACTCTGCATATGTTGTTGCTGGGACATTGGAGCAAGCAATGCTGCACATTTTCACAGGTCCCACCTGCACTCGGAAAAATCAAACCTGGTTGCTTCATGCGCACTTAGAAAAATTCGAATCTCCGACCGGACACGATTGAAACCCTCGTTTTCTGTCTTCTTTCTTTTGAAGAATCCAAAATGTACAACTACAATTGTCTCTAGTCTATCATTTTGAACCTTGCTTTCACACCAGAAATTGCAGATTACACAAACGGACTAATATACGTACTAGAAATGAAATTCTAAACACGTTTTTTAAAAGAAAACTGATAATATGTATCTATTCAGTTCGGTCTCAATTTAATATTGGAATTTGGTTCAAATATCGTTTTCATTTTTTTCTATTTTGCTACTCAAATACGACAAACCAATTCATAAATTGTTGTCATCGACCTTTATTTGAATTTGGAGGAATAGATAATCCACCACTTATCAACAGAACCTCAATTTTGGGACCTAATTCATAAAAACGAAAAATTAGTTGATCCACTTAAACCACTGAGTCATTACAGTAATCACCATCTGAGACGGACCCTCTGTTTTAATCATGAAAATGACATTGAAAACAACCTAAAAGAATTTTTTTCATTTTAGGAAAAAATATTAAACTACAGTGGTACACGCATTGGACGCGTGCGGCGTGTTGGCGCATTATAGACCATCCATTTTCCTGAACAATATACATTTACCTCGACAGATTTGTCCACGTAGAGGCGTGCATACACGTACACCGGAATGCGAGTGCACCCTATCACCACTCTGAAAAATTGTGCTTATGATTGTTAATTAGTCTGATTTAGCTAAATCAAAACTCATTTTTGAGTATTTAATCAGTCTACTTATCTTGGCTATTACGCAGTCGAAAGGGACCTACTTCCCTCTAATCACTGATTAAATCAATTTATGGAGTCACTAACAACTGAGTTTTTACTTGGATTTAAATTATAATAACAAGTTCTTTTCTGGTTCGGCTAGAGGCAGCCAGCTAAGCTTCGTGTTGAGTTCGGCTGTGGCTAGAGGCCGGCAGCTAAACTTCGTATCGAGTTCGGCTCCGACTTTATTTGAGCCCAGCTTGCAAGAAAAATCAAGCCAAATTTGAGCTTTATTGTGTCAAGCCCACCCAAAACATATTTTGCCTCCAGAAGCTGTAGTTGTGACCCAAAATTTACTCCATGATCCAAAATGTTCAATGAGATCAAAATGGGCGTCGCAATCCAAAATAGGTATCATAATCAAAAATCTGCTCTATGATCTAAAATATATCTTGTGACCTGAATTGGCTAAGTGGTTCAGAAACCTGCTTTCTGACTCAAAATCCGCTGCATAACCTGAGTAAGCCCTGTAACCTTGAATTGTTTTTTTTTTCCTTCTTTCGCCCAGACTCAACTGACTTATCTGGATCTGACTCATAAATTACATCTGACTCAAAAATTATACGAAAGTAGAGTTATAGAACTTTTTGAATCCAATCAGATATGTGCTCAACGAGTTATGTACAAAATGATACTCGACTCAAATAGCTCCGAGTCAGACCTCGAGTCAGACCTCAGAAAAACAAAAAAGAAAACCAAATGATCTAAAAGATACCGAGTCAGATTCACCATAACCCAAACTTAATGGAGTGCCTAGCATTGATACTTTTCACGCATAGTTAATATAAATGTACGTATGCACCTTTTAGCCTCTTAGAAGCATATAGAGAGATGCTGTTAAAGGGTAGTCTGAGTGTCTAAGCAACCGAAAGGGAGTAATTCTAAGATTCATCCTGAAGCTACATTCTCTACTTTCTTAACTTCTTTAAACCTTTAGCTAGTATCACAATTCCTTCATTTCACATTTTCTTGTAAGGGTCTTAATATGGATTTCTACTACGAAAATCGATCAATTATCTGTGATAACGGGTCTGGTTTAGTTAAGGTGAGTTTTTATCTCTGAAACCCTATTTCTGCAATTATAATTCATAGCTATACTCATGCGTATGCACTATGCAGGCTGGTTTTGCAGGAGATGATGCACCAACTGTAGTTATACCAAGCATAATAGGACGTCCGAAAAACAGACACGCAATGGTTGGCGTTGGACAGAAGGACACTTACATTGGAGATGAAGCGCAAGCAAGGCGGGGTATTCTTCAGTTAAGTTACCCAGTTGAGCATGGGATTGTAAGGGACTGGTCAGCCATGGAGAAACTATGGGAGCACACTTTCGAGAAAGAACTCAGGGTGCTCGTTGACCAACACGCTGTACTCCTTACAGAAGCACCATTGAATCCCAAAATTAATCGAGAGAAATGATGGAGATCATGTTTGAAGCGTTTGACGTTCCAGCCACCTACATTGCAATACAAGCCGTGCTTTCTTTGTACGCCAGTGGCCGGACCACAGGTAAGCATCATTGACCTACTTCAGAGTTGTGTTTTTCTCTATATATGAACTGCAACAGCCAGGTAATACCCCATCTGACATATTGGTTGATGCCGCGCATGTGCAAAGGTATTGTGTTGGACTCTGGAGAAGGTGTGTCACATGTTGTCCCAATTTATGAAGGATATGCCCTTCCACATGCCATCGAACGACTCGACTTAGCAGGAAAGCACCTAACAGACAGCCTTACTAAGATCCTAACAGAAGATGGTCATATGTTCACCACATCAGCAGAGAAGGAGATTGTTCGTGACATAAAGCAGCGACTAACCTATGTTGCACTCGACTACGACAAGGAACTGGAAGAATCAAAGCAAAACTCAGAACTAGAACAGATGTACGAGTTACCAGACGGGCAGATCATAACAATAGGAGCAGGAAGATTTCGGTGTCCCGAAGTCATGTTTGATCCTAGCAAGATAGGGATGGAATCTGGCGGAATTCATCAAATCGTTCACAAATCGATTAATAAATGCGATATGGATATCAGAATAGATATGTATGCAAATGTGGTGCTCAGCGGAGGAAACACTTTGATACCTGGGTTGGCTGAACGATTGGCGAAAGAACTATGTACCTTATCACCATCTGCAGTTAGAGTGAGAGTGGTTGCGCCTCCTGAAAGGAAGTACAGCGTATGGATCGGAGGCTCAATCTTGGCTTCGCTATGCTCCTTTGAACAGATGTGGATTAGGAAAGACGAATATCTGGAGTCTGGCTCTTCTATTGTTCATATGAAGTGTTTCTGACAAACTGTGTAACTAAACTGAACAAAATATTGTAAAGTAACCAAAAACTTCAAATGTAACGATGAGAAGCCGAGATTTTAGAAGAGTTCCATTGTAATCGACTATAATTACATAAACTGCTAAAGCACTGAAAGGATCTTACAGCTTTCTAATGTCAAAGTACTGACAGAATTACAATTTTTCTTTCGTTTCCATAAATGAAATGATCTTACAGAGAAAGAACCCATTTCCAATTATTAAGTAAATGCGTTGAACTAAGGAACAGGTAAAAAATCCAATCCACTCGGATTTTTCCATATCGTCTTCCCATGAATAACTAACCCATTAAGCTTTGCATCACAGTGAATGAAGTACAAGTTATACATCCAATAGGGATTCTTCTTAGATTTACGAACCATAACATCTCCTTCTTTACAAACACCTAAGTTCGCAAGATCAGACGTGCAACAAACATCTCTTTGTCCACCATAAGCTGAACCCCCAATCAATTCTCTATCTTCTACCTCAACAACAATTAGAATTTTCATTTTCTGATAAGACCATGTTTTATGGAACATGTCAACGGTGTTGACCCGATGCGTCACTCAGGCATATTTGGCATATATGATCCTTTGTACGGGTCAAGTCTCTCAAGATTGTGGAAGCCACCCTGGCTAGCAAGTGACGGGCGCAGCGAGCACACAAGTCCAATGGAGGCACAAGGCATTGGATAAGCATAAATTATTTGTTATTAGAGATAATATATTTATTTAGGTATTTTATTATATTTTAAGTATTTAATTATTTTATTTAAAGTTTATATTTGTTTGGAATAGTAATCTAGGAGTAATATTGTTTTCTTATTTTCCAAGTAATGTAGCCTATAAATAGGCCTAACCAGTTGATTAATCATAACAAGACAATTATTAAGTAAATTGTTACCCTTTGGTTTATTGATTTCTTTGAATCATGACCTTTTGAGCTTGAGCTGCTGGCCGTTGGTTAAGAAACAAATCGTTTCTTATCATTTTCATTTTTTGTCTTATGGTCGCTGCAAAAATTGCACAACATTACTCCACATTTTCATTCTAAGATTTGTTTACACGATCGAAATAGAAAGCATAGAATCCAAAACAGCCAGCACCAATCATTTGGTGAGTTGAATTAATTTACCAAGTCTCAAAACAAATATTCCTCTGTTTTTGGAAAAGTGAAAGTATCTCTTTTCTATAAAAACGGAGGGAGTACTAAAAATAAAAATACAAATTGAAATTTAATTAGACAATCATCGCTCAGAATATGAGTTGTCGGCATCCTCCTCCTGATGGCTTCACAAGTAGTCCAAATTGAATCCTACAGAATCACAACATTATTTGCAACATGATCAGATTTTAACAAACTAGAAACGAAAAGAGAGACTGAGAGAGAGAGAGAGAGAGAGTGAGAAGGTGTACCTATTTGTTGATATAGCAGAGCAAGCTGATTTACTCATGGTAGTAGTAAACAGATGGGAGGTATTTGTCGAAATAAGATGCCATAGCCTCCTTTTCCAACTTGCAACCCTTTATGGTTATTTCTCGGAGAGAAGAAGCCCATAATCGCAAATCTGGTATAGATGCCAAATTGCCGCATTCAGAGATCTCTACTGTCTCAAGGCGGGGAAGGAATTATGAGGTGGCGGAGGTGCAAACCATTCTTCTAAATTTTCCAATTTCCTGATGGTCAACTCAGTCAACGAGCGGAATAATGTTGTTGCTGCGGCTTCTTCTTCATCTTGCTGCTGATAATAAAACTCCACACTGAGACACTTGGCTGAATTCATTCCTTCTATCCTAAGAATCTGGAGGCACGGGAGTTGACCCAAGCCTACTAATTCTTTACAAAAGTTGCAGTCGTAAAACCTTAATTTCACCAGATTAGGAAGACAAGACGATGATCCCATCCACTTCGGAAACTTTAAACCAGGAAAACCTTCGATACCCAATACCTCCAAACTAGGGTGAGGTTGGAGACCTTCCAGCACCGTAACAGAATTATTAACCGCCATTTCTTCTTCTTCTTGTTTGAAATTCCATTCTAGTTCTAAATATTGAATGCTTTGCTTGTCTTTTAAGTTTGCCATCTCCGCCTCTATTTTACCACCTCTCACATTCTCCAGATTTACTATCCGTATCCTCTGAAGGGAGTTTAGATTTGCTAATTCTTGCACAGAACCAGAACTTGAATTGTAACTGCAGGTACCCATGGAGACATCATCTTCTTTATTACTCACGATGAAAGGATCTAATACTTCGAGGCGAGTTAGCTTCTCAATACCTCTAGGCATTATTAACTGATCCGTGTTTCCACTGTACTCCAGATGTCTCAATTCCACCCAATTCTTAATGTCTTCGGGAAACTTACACTCATTTCCTAGGTTCACAAACTCTAATTTGCAGATGTTTCTAGTCAAAGACTCTGGCAATTCTATTTCAATATCATCCAACTCAAGTGACTTTAGTCGTGTCAAATCTCCAAAGTTACGAGGTAGTGCTTGTAATTTAAAGCAAAAGTTGAATTTGAAATCGGTTAAATTACGGAGGAGACAGATTGAATCGGGTAATTCTGAGATATTTGTTTCTGAAATATAAAGGGATGATAGATTTTGGAGATGACCAATATTTGTGGGTAACACACTAATACCCCGACAAGCATGCATATCTAAACTCTGCAAATTGGTGAGCCTCGTAATAGAATCAGGTAGAAGTCTGGCGTCTGAAAAACGGAGATCTAGATGTCGCAGATTAATCAAACAACCAAGTCCTTCTTTGAGAATGTTTTGAACGTTTCTGGATCCAAGAAGGATGAGAGTTTGCAGGTTGTAAAGTTGATGAATGGACTCAGCAGCATGAACATCTTGAAGATCATAAAAGCGAAGGTCAAGGTACCTCATGTGTTTAAACTTGCAATTGGAAGAAGATATAGTTGTTGTTTTCATCGATCTGACATAATCACAACCTAGCCGATGTACTGCACGAAGACGCTTGTTACTCATCAGTGGAAAAACAAAACCTTCTTCTTGGAAAATAATTGTCCGCAATTTTGTTGCATTCTCTAATACATGAAATTCTTTTGTTGGTGTTCCTTCCATGATTAGCCGTAGCCGACGCATTTGAGACACAATATCAGCTTTCATTTCACTTGTATTCAGAGTCGTGACTTCATGACTGCCAACGACACTTAATGCAAGATCATGCACTAAATCATGCATTTTGAATCGACGAATTTCACCCAAGTAATCCTTATATGTGATTTGAAAGAAAGAGCTAGACAACAAATGAAGGAAATAAGCATTACCAATATCTTCGAGTGAGCTCCGATTTCCACCGTTCGGTGGATGAATGAATCCTTCCGCAATCCACAACCGAATCATAGTTTCTTTATAGAATTCCCAATCCTTGGGAAATAGACAACAGTATGAGAAACATTGCTTCAAATGGGATGGTAAGTTATCGTAACTCAGTTTCAATATCAGTATAATCTTGTTTGGATTTTCCGGTGTATTGAAAACGTCATTGTCTCTGATCGCCACCCAGTCAGATTCATTTTTTTTCAAGCGCATTAGATTACCGAGAAAATTAGCTGCAAGTGGTAAACCGGCACATTTTCTCGAAATCTCTTCTCCTACACTTGACATAGTTGGAGTTTCGACTGCTCCGCCAGGAGAAAAGGCTCTATTCTTAATAATTAACCAGCATTCTTGTTGTGATAAGGTCGTTAGATTGTATGGTGGAATTGTACCCCTGACGATAGATGCAACATCTTCTTTACGTGTAGTCACTAGTATCTTGCTCCCTTGGGCACCCACGCTCAAATAACCTTTGAGTTTCTCCCAGTCTTCGGCATTCTCGTTCCATAGGTCGTCAAACACTAACAAATATTTCTTCCCGCTAATATGATCATGAATTTTTCTTACCAAAACATGGACATTAGACAAGTGACATGCTTCTTCAGTGAAGGACTCTAAGATCTTTCTTAAAATTAGAGAGATATCAAAGTCGTCGGAAATACAGACCCACGCTCGCCGCTCAAAGCTTCTCTGAATCGAGTGGTCTTTGTATACCAATTGAGCTAAGGTCGTTTTCCCAATCCCACCCATACCCACTATTGACACGACTGAGACATTTTCTTGAGGACAAGAATTATCAGATAACATCTCTATTATGCGAGATGCATCTTTTTCCCTTCCAAAAATTTGAGAATCGCCTATGAAAGAAATTGTCATTCGGTCTAGTTGCTCAGTAAGATCATCGACACCGGCATGTTCCAACTGATACATAACTTTGTGCTCAGCAATTACATCTAACTCTTTATTAATGGTTTTGATTCTTTCTGCTATTTCCAAACCAAATTTAACTTTAGATTGGACTGTTACCTTCTCCATGTTTCCACGGATAGCTTCGTAAGAAATTTCATCCAAAAGGTCGTCAACGTAGTATGCAACGTCTTGGAGCCTTCTCAACCAGAGCAGCACGACTTTGTCTTTCACCTGCTTCTTTTCAGCATCAGATGTTACAGCCGCGATCATCTCCAGCTTATCCTTGAGCTTTTGTAGATCTTTATCTATAGCCCCGGCCTTTCCAATTTTTATGGCAACAACAGAAACCAATTTTTTCATGAACGATGTGGCACCGTTAACAAAGATCTCTTCCAACGCCATAATAACAAGTAAATGATTTCAAGAAAATAAAGAAATAAACCAGATGGATAGAAGAAGAAAGCAAATGGATTATATGATCTTAAGTTTGTGTTTGTTGATGAAAGATGTGAACTAAGTCTGTTCAAGTAGAAAGAAAAGATGAAGAATGATCACTTTGTAATTGGAATCTTACTTTATGAACAAGACCAGGCAGGGCAGTAAACCCAGATGCCAGTGCAGCAATATAGATGCAAAAAAGTAAAAAATGCAGAAGTTTAAGAGAACCTGGCTAGATCGGGGTATATCCAATAAGACAAAATAGGGTCATTTTGAAGTAAAACCAAGCCACCCCTTAACCTTGTATTTTCAAAATGTCAAAATTGTCCTCGTTTAATTAACACTAAAATTTTGATTAGATTAATTAATTAAGTTTAAATTGATTGAATAGATTAAACTTATGAATTTTAAGTTATGAAATTTTGTTTTTGATTGAACTTTGTGGGATGATTTTTGATGACTTTTTTTTTTTTTTTTTTTTTTTTTTTTTTTGAATATCTCTTGCAACGAAAAATGAAGCACGAACCGAAATACTTCTAAAAAGGGATTGCAAATCTGTTATATGAAATCATATTCAAAATCAAAGAATAAATCAACACTTTCGATTAAAGGAGTATGAAAAGCTCCGCAAAGGTCGACTAATGAAGATCATCCCGCCAAAAGTGGCCTAGGCATGATCTTCATCGTCATTTAATTCTTGCCGACTTTTGTTTTTTGACATACGAGGAGATGACATAAAAAATTTATTGGGCTAGGCAAGGTATTCAAAAAATACCCTTAAATCTTTTTTAGTAGGCGATGTATTCAAAAATACCCTTCCTAATTTGTATTTGGCCGACAAGGTATTCAAAAATACCTAACCTTGTTGAAAAAATTCTGATCACCGCCCATGGCTCTTATGAAAAGTCGGCAAGATATGCATGTTACGACCTTGCCGACCAAAAACAGAGAAATCATAATTTTCGATATCAAACCTAATATAACAATCAAATCACACAATGATGGGTTTGAGTTTAAACATTATTTATAGTCTTCTTTTCGCTTGGTAGAGTCAACAATTTTTTTGGAAAATCAACGTTGAAGATTTTTATATGGCTTTGGTTGATGGAAGATGAAGAAGAAGAGAATAAAAACGATTTAGGGTAATTAAGATTATTAATGGGTAAGGGTAGTTTTGTAACTTACCCATTAAAACTCCCCTAAAACCCACAAAAAGTGTCCCTTTAAAATTAGGTATACCCCAATTAGTATGAATATACCCTAATCTCGTCAGGTAAGAGAAGTTGTTGATAGGCATGAATGTGTTATTTAGAGTGTGTGGTATCAATCTATGTACTTGCAGAAGATTGAAAACATAATTCAAAATCAGGTCCCACAAGGTACGGTTACAGGGGAGATGGTAGTGAAGCCATGATGGAAGGTAAGACTTTAGGGCAAGTCTTATGGTGGAATCCATCCATCTTCCATCTTCCACGCCACCTCAGCACTTGGAACTGTGGATGGAAGCGCAAGTCTAATGGTGGAACACAAAAAACGCTAATAAGAATAGCGTAAAACGGTAATAATAATAGCGCAACAAAACGCTATTAAGAATAGCGCTTGACTGAAGTCAACGGTCAAAGCGCTAATCTTAATAGCGCTAAACGCAATTGATAATAGCGCTTAACGCTATTGTTAATAGCGCCTAGCGCTATTCTTATTAGCGCTTTTAAATTCGTATATCCAGTAACACCATCGACCTCTTCTTCTTCTTCTTCCTCAGTTCATCGACTCTTCAAAAAAAAAAAAAAAACTAAAAAACCCCCTTGTTTAATTCTCAGAGCATGGTTCAAATCAATGAAATTGCTTCAAAGGGTTTGTTCTCTGCTTCATAAGGAATCCAAGCATACTTAAATTTCTCAATTTGATTGAGAATCCAAAGAGAGGTTAGTTGAATTATAATTTGAGTTAATTTTATGGTTTGATGAAATGTTAGGGATTTAGATGATATTATTGTTGATTGTATGCATGATACTCGATTGTATGATGAATGATAACAATTTTGATTTAGCAATGATGAATTTGACATGTAATTTAGGGTTTTGCAATGACAAATTTGCAATAATTTGACATGAAATTGCCATGAGATAATGAATGTGATACAATGACGAATTTGCGAACTGATGTGAATTTAGGGCTTTGACGAATTTAGTTATGTGTGATGTGAATTCTAAGTTTGTGGGCTATACTTTGTTGCTTGATACATGTTTTAGTTTATGTAAACAATTTAAGTGCATTGTGTGACTAAATTGTTTTTATTTGATGATATTGTATAGATTATGGATGTGTCTATGACGTTAAGTTCAAAAGAATGGGATGAAAAACATATATCTACAAGTATAAACCCATTTGATACACAACATGATATCACGTTTAGAAGTAATCTAGAAGACCTTGAGGATTTACATAGTGTGTGGTGGTTCATGAAAGTGCTAGTCAAGTTCTTCAAAATTCCGGCCTTGCTAGATTTTTTGAAATTAGAATTAAGAGAGCTGACCAACAACTAGCTTATGCAATCATAGAGAGGTGGTGGTATAGCACCAATTCATTTCATTTCCCAAACTTCGAAATTGGTTTCACTCCTTTAGACTTTGTTCACTTAACCGGAATTCCTATTGGAAATGGTCATAGAAGGTTGGAACACGCCAATACAAGTAAATGGAAAAGTAGAGAAAGCCAAGCTAGACTAGAGAATACCTACTTTGAACCTATGCATGGGTTTGCAAACTACAACAAGAACACACTGATTTTCCTATTAGTTGCCTCTGCAACCTATATCAAGAACAATCCAATTAATGATGAAAATTGGGAGATTGTGACTAGATACTTCTTATTATGGGTGATTTCAAAGTTTTATTGGCACGTTCCACTACATGAGCAAGCAAAGGTTGGATCATTTCCTTGCGTGATTTGAATGAGATTAGTAATTATGATTGGGGTTCGGCTTGTTTTAGTCACTTGTATAGTAGCATGAGTGCGGTTGTTAGAGGTGGAAAAAACATGTGTGGAATGGCGATGGTTTTAGAATATTGGTTTTACATGTATTTTCGTACTTTGACGCCTTTTCTCAAAGAAGGTGTAGTGGTGTTGTATGGCCTGCAATTATGATATTTAAGAAAGATAGTCTAGTGAAGTTGCAAAGGGGTACTTCCAAACACTCTCTTCATACAGCTCGCCAACAAATTGAGTTGAGGACAATTGTTGGAACGCAATGGCAACCATGGTCTACTAGTATATATAGAGATCATCCTGATATAGTGCATGCTCGTGAAATCTCCAATCAAAGAGTGGCTTTCTATAATCCGGAAAGCGCTACTAGTATCATGTATCTTGGTGAGCGGTTTTTAAGGCAAACAAGGGGATTCATAACAATTCCAAGAAGTCCACGTGAACGTTTGGAAGACCTTGCTGCCCCCCATGATCCTATTGATGTGGTTGAAGGACGAGACTATAAGCATGTTGATGAGAGCATGTATGTGCAGTGGTGGAAGTTACAATCTTTTGGTTTTTTGCTCCCGAAATATATCGTCAAGAAAACGAGACGAAGTTGAGCCGCAAGTACTCAAGATCCAACATTTCTTGTGAATCGAGTCCCCCAATACATCCATCACGGTATAAGTATGACAACTACTCACAAGCTTCACCTGAATTTCCAAGAGTTTCTTTTTATACCGTACGTTCGAGCATGAAGGCAACAACCCCGTTGAAGTGCCTTTGCAAGCACCCGATCCTCCTCCATTTACGTATGATGTTAATTGGGGAACAAGGGTTAGTCATTTTGGTTTTAACTCCTTCAATTATTTTGTTTGCTATATTATTATGATTTTCTTTACACATTAGAAGTTTTTTAATATATTTGCTATCTTGATGTTTCTTTTCGGGAGCAATGGAAAGATCTTGTGCATAGGTTGGATATGTTAAATGTTACAAAGGACCAAACATTGGTTTGAAATAGATCGTGCACATGCTCTTGGGCAATCAAACTACGGAGGGGAAGGAACATCAACTAAATTTTGTTATGATCAAGGAGAAAAACGTTCAGCCGTAAAAGACAAGCCACAAGTCATGATGATACATAAACTGATTATGTTCCACAGACACAACAAGAGGAAGCAGTTCCACAGTCACAATTAACCCAACTTGTGAATAGTGGTGGGGTTGGTTATAATATAGATGACATGTCTAGGATTTTGGGATTTGAATCAAATGATTCTGGAACATAGAATGTCTTCTCTTTAATGAAATGGATGGTTTTAATGTAGAAAACTGATAGTATTTTCTTTTGTTTGAATTACAAAAACTTGAATGTGTTTTCTTTAATATTCTCTTGAATGAATGTCTTTTCTTTTGAATGAATGTCATTTCTTTTCTTTTGTATGGAATGCTTACAGTATTTGAGTTTTGTTTACAGGTGCAATATGGACGATGAAAATCCGCTAAGGAGGTATGTACTAATGACGTATGGTATCGATCTTAGCATTGGTGATGATAGCGAGGAGAGAGAAATTGTGGTGTACCAAAGATATGACTCAAAGAATGCATAGGCTCTTCCAACCAGTGCCTCAACAAGTATTGACGCGACAAATGGTGGACAGGCAACGAGAGGACGGAGATGCAAGGATGATGCATGACTACTTTGGACCTAATTGTAATTGGGGCCCTAAGAAGTTCCACCAACGTTTGGGTATGTATCGACCTCTTTTCTTACGTATTCTAAGTGAAATAGTTGTTGCGGATCCTCGCTTTTGATTTCCAAGTTGATTGCACCGACAACTTGGTCACTCTCCCCACATGAAGATGTATGCCGTAATGAAATGTTTGTGTAAAGGCATAGCCGCTGATAGCACAGATGATTATGTCTGTATGGGAGCATCGACTGATCTATATGTATGTGAAGAGGTTTACCGGGGGTAATTGTTCGCCACTTTGGTCCAAGGTACATGCGACTTCCTACAAGAGAAGACACGAAAAGATTATTGGCGTAAAATGCGGCTAGAGGGTTTCCTGGAATGCTTGGAAGTGTTGATTGTATGCATTTTCAGTGGAAGAATTGTCCAACAGCATGGGCAGGTACATTCCGTGGGCATGAGAAAAAACCTACCATGATCTTAGAAGCTGTGGCATCATATGATAGGTGGTTTTGGCATGGTTTCTTTGGAACGCCAGGGTCGAACAACGACTTGAACGTCTTGGCTCAATCTCCACTTTTTGATAAGATGGTTAATGGTTTAGCAGCTCCTTGTAATTACCGCATCAATGGCCACAACTACGACAAGGGTTACTACTTGGCGGATAATATATATCCACGATTGTCTTGTATTGTGTAGTCATTCAAAATTCTTCTTCCAAATCAGCCAGCTAATAAGTTGTTCAATAGATACCAACAAGCGAAGAGAAAGGATGTTGAAAGGGCTTTTGGAACTCTCCAAAACAAGTTCCAAATAACAAAAAAGCCGCATGTTCTTTGGGATAGGGAGGATATAAACTTTATTATCAAGGCTTGTTTGATTCTGCATAACATGGTCATTGAGAATGAAAGACGTAACTCAGATTGGGGTGAAGTCGGAACGAACCAAGATTTGACAGAGTTCTTGGAATACCGAGGTCATACCACGAGTTAAGGAATGACGAGGCATATCTCCAACTCCGCAATGATCTTGTTCAACACATTTGGATACGACATGGACTAGGTCTCGAGACGGTGAAATGCCACTGAATCTCCCCTCCGCCACCGGATGATCTTGACGGTTCGGATGGTGAATTCGATCCTACCGATGTTTACCCACGAGAACAACTTTAGTCTTTTACGTAAGATTTCGAATGAACTTTCAATATGTAAGCAACTTGGTTCCAATCCTATGATTTCTAGATTTTAAAATTAAGAACTATTAAGATTTTCATTGTATTAATTTTGGTTTTCATTGTTTTCAAAAGAGAAGAAAAAAAAACTAAAAGATAAGAAAAAAAAAACTAAGTATGGAACTTGAGGAAGTTGCTGAGGTTCTGGATGTTTTTCAAGAAAAGCGCTAATAAGAATAGCGTTTGGCGCTAATAAGAATAGCGTTTGGCGCTTTTAAGAATAGCGCTTAACGCTATTAAAAATAGCGTTTCATTTATAACCATTAGATATTTAACGGCTCCTTCTAATCAACGACTCACAAAAAAATGCTAATAACAATAGCGTTTCAACGGCTAATTTTTTGAATTCGAAAATGTGACGGACCGGAAAATTACGCCTTTGGCGCGTTGCCCCGCAGGCCGTAATCTCCCCGATGCGTCATGATGAAGCTACGATCCGGGCCTTTAAAGCTAGGCAAATGCACGTCCATTTGCCCTTGCAAGCATGCTCGTGGAGCATGACGCAGCTAACTTAGCTTCCACACCGTTCCAACTTACCCTTGTCCCGCAAAAAGGGTTTACGGCCATAAGGCCAATGCCAATGCATTTTCATGCGTCTGCGGCTTTGCCTTTACGTAGGGAATTCATCACTGAATTCCCTAGCTAGTGAACATCCGTCATTGCCCGTGTATAAGCCTTGGACTTTAGCGTAGGCCGCACCATCAAGCCCTTGCCATTTCCCACGTTACCAACTCTTTATAACTTGATAGGAAGTATGAGCATCCACTTACCGGCATGCAACTAAGCCTCATCAAGTCTGGCCACAATCATCTCTTGCGTCGAGCTCACCGAGCTTAGATGATATGAGGGGCCAACGTCTTTGGACCGGCAATCTTTGCAACTCATTGCGGCGCCTACGTACCCTTCCCTACTCCAAAGGGATCAAGCACAGGCACCGTAGTTCATCATTGAAGGACAACTTAAACCAAATCGTTTGCAAGGCCGTGGCTAGCAAAAGCGAATGGCTCAGTCCGTATAGGCCATTCCGCCAAAATGCATAATGATTATGCATCATCGGGTCCGCGCTGTGGCATAGCGATGCCAACGCATCAAATACCCTCCTCGAAAGGCTACGCAACTATAAATGAGCCTTAGGCATCATTTATGCTCTTCCTACTAAGCTATGAAGCTTACTTGGTACATAGTCCGCATATGCACCTTCAACCAACTACCCCTCCCTATATATGTCTTAATGGAATTTCTACAAGTATGAAAAGGGGGAGCATATTGACATGCTTCACTATTCATGGCCGTTACCATGAATTTACGAAGGACCTAGCAATGATTGCCGAGTCTCCGTTCTGTTGCAAATGATTGTGCACCACTCTGTTCCGTCTACTGTTGCACAATGATTGTGCACCACTTGTTCTCGTCATTTGCACAATGATTACACACAACGATTGCGTACAATGATTGCGCACCACCCGGTCTTATTTGCTTCCATTTGTTGCACAATGATTTATTTGTAAGATCGAGCCCACCTACCCAATCGGCTTAATGCATCATGATGATGCAACATTGGCCCTGGCCAAATGCCAAACATAATGCGCCATTTTGGCGCGGTATTGGCCTTAAGCCAATCCACCTTTTTCACGCTGAAGCTTTGGATGAAGCTTCATCACAAGCAAATGGCGCATCTTTTAGCATGCGCCATGCTAAAAACATGGGGTGTTACATTATCACACCCTTCAAAGAATTTCGTCCCGAAATTCAAAACCAAAGCTATTGTGGACAATCTCTTCGAGTTGGATTCCATGAGCAAAAGTCCCATACCGGATGCTCGAAATCACGGGTTTCTTCAAGTTGTCATGAACAACAATTTAGATCTTCCGAGCACATGTCCCATACCACCGCCTGGGATCCAAAAGTGCCCACAACTAAACCAAGAATCGCAATTGGCGATGCCAAGAGGATATCTCGACCGGTATCTGAATGCGCATCCCATACTACGCACTCAGAAGTCCCTAAGGTTCACAAGTTGAAAGATGTCATCAAAATGACAAAATTTTAGCACAAATCTTTGTGTGGATCGCATCCGATTGCCCACCATCCCCGACGGTCATCCAGGTTGCCACTCATAAGTGGGATGCTAGCCGGAGCGACAACGCACACCCTTGGCCAAAGGTGCCAACGTGTGGGGATGATCGGTCCCATTGTCTACCCACCGTCCCGGGCGGTCTTCCGGATATCCACTCGTAAGTGGGGTGCCACTTAGGCCGAGCAATCTCACGATACTTGAACAAGCTCAACTCGATTCTCATAGTAACCGGCAAAGCGATTACAAACTCTTCCCGCGCAAAAGTTAGCCTACTCTCCAACTTTATGTTTCCATCAAGGAAAACACTCGCCAATGAGTCCACTCCGCACAAGTCCCTAGAGTTTTCTCGGAACTTGCTCGATACCATCTGTGACGGATCGGAAAATTACGCCTTTGGCGCGTTGCCCATGAGTCGTAATCTCCCCGATGCGTCATGATGAAGCTACGATCCGGGCCTTTAAAGCTAGGCAAATGCACGTCCATTTGCCCTTGCAAGCATGCTCGTGGAGCATGACGCAGACTAACTTAGCTTCCACACCGTTCCAACTTACCCTTGTCCCGTAAAAGGGTTTACGGCCATAAGGCCAATGCCAATGCATTTTCATGCGTCTCGGCTTTGCCTTTACGTAGGGAATTCATCACCGAATTCCCTAGCTAGCCGAACATCCGTCATTGCCCGGGTATAAGCCTTGGACTTTAGCGTGAGCCGCACCATCAAGCCCTTGCCATTTCCCACGTTACCAACTCTTTATAACTTGATAGGAAGTATGAGCATCCACTTACCGGCATGCAACTAAGCCTCATCAAGTCTGGCCACAATCATCTCTTGCGTCGAGCTACCGAGCTTAGATGATATGAGGGGCCAACGTCTTTGGACCGGCAATCTTTGCAACTCATTGCGGCTGCCCTCGTGCCCTTCCCTACTCCAAAGGGATCAAGCACTGAGGACCGTAGTTCATCATTGAAGGGACAAAACTTAAACCAAATCGTTTGCAAGGTCATGGCCTAGCAAAAACGGTAATGGCCTGGTCCGTATAGGCCATTCCGCCAAAATGCATAATGATTATGCATCATCGGGTCCATGTTGTGGCATAGCGATGCCAACGCATCAAATACCCTCCTCGAAAGGCTACGCAACTATAAATGAGCCTTAGGCATCATTTATGCTCTTCCCACTAAGCTATGAAGCTTACTTGGTACATAGTCCGCATATGCACCTTCAACCAACTACCCCTCCCTATATATGTCTTAATGGAATTTCTACAAGTATGAAAAGGGGAGCATATTGACATGCTTCACTATTCATGGCCGTTGCCATGAATTTACGAAGGACCGGCAATGATTGCCGAGTCTCCGGATACGTTGCACAATGATTGTGCACCACTCGTTCCGTCTGTTTGCACAATGATTGTGCACCACTTGTTCATGCATTGCACAATGATTACACACAACGATTGCGTACAATGATTGCGCACCACCCGGTCTTCCGATTGTTTCTTTATTGCACAATGATTTCATTTGTAAGATCGAGCCCACCTACCCAATCGGCTTAATGCATCATGATGATGCAACATTGGCCCTTGGCCAAATGCCAAACATAATGCGCCATTTTGGCGCGGTATTAACCTTAAGCCAATCCACCTTTTTCACGCTGCGGAAGCTTTGGATGAAGCTTCATCACAAGCAAATGGCGCATCTTTTAGCATGCGCCATGCTAAAAACATGGGGTGTTACAGAAAACTTCCCTATAAATTGATCACTTCTCAGCTCAGACCAAAACTCATTGCAATTCAAATTCATTGCAAAACCTTTCAATCTCTAGATTTTTTTCTCCATCTTCTTAAAATTCATTGCAATTCAAATTCAGATTTTTTTTTAACCATGGCAAAATATACTACACCCGAAGATGTTGCAATCACCAAAGCTTGGATAAGCATTACACTTGATGGTGTTGCCGGAGTTGATCAAAGATCTAACCAATTTTGGGAGCGGGTATTCGATACCTATGTAAGCAACTTTGGGAATAAGTATGATAGGACTGTTCATAAGTTGCAAAATAGAATTGGTACCTTGAAAAAGATGTCAAAAAGTGGGTTGGTATCTTAAGAAATATGCATAGAAACAATGCAAGCGGATGTGGAATTGATGATATTGTAAGTTTTATTAAGATTTCTTAATGTATAATGATATTGTTTTATTGAATTGATGATATTGTTTTATTGAAGGATTTCTAACTTGGGTTTTGTTTGTTTTTTGTAGGAGAGAAAAGCTAGATTGGAATATAGTAAGGTTAGCAATGGAAAACCTTTTAGAAATAAAGAGGTGTATCGACTTTTCAAAGCCCATGTTCCCAGATTCAATCCCGAAGAATTTGATCCTACCCAAAATGAGGAAGATGAATCGGAGGTTCCTAGTGTTAATGCTTCAACAAGTATGCTCCGACAAGAAGCGACCCAAGATGGTATGAAGAGGATGGCCCTCGTCGACCAACGGGAAAAAGGGCTCAACAAAGGGAAGCTTCGGAGCTATCGGCCATCAACGACGGAAACGACCGTATTTTGAAACATTTTAGTGAAGAGAATGCAAAGAAGATGGCAAGGTTGGATGTACAAGAAGAATATTTATTAAATGTTGCGAAGACAAACAAGAAATCCTTGGAATTAGCTTTGGAGAAACATGAACTCGAAGTGTTGGATGTGGTGGTTGAGACCTTGCCGGAATGGAAGCAACAATTTATGTTGGATCAACAAAATAAGATTTTTGAAAAACATGGTTATCCTCCTAGAACAATTGGTTCAAACTATGGTTATCCTAGCACTAGCAATGTTCGTCATTTCAATATATGAAACCATGTAGCTTATGGAACTATGTAGCTTCAATTATGTTTTTTTTTTTTTTTATTCAATTTGATGTAGTGGAATCAATGTAGTTGAAGTATTTTTAGTATCAATCAAGTTTCAATTTCATTCAATTTTATCTTCTTTTGATTCAATTTCATTCAATTGTATTCAATTTTATCTTCTTTTGATTCAATTTCATTCAATTGTATCAAACAAAAAACTAGTTTGTTCTAGAGGAAAAAAAATGAGAGACTAGAAAAAAAAACTAAGTATAGGATTGGAGAAATCGAGTGTCTCCTGGATGTTTTTCGTGATTAGCGCTATTAAGATTGGCATTTGGCGCAAATAAGAATGGCGCTTTACGCTATTCTCATTTGCGTTTTTTTCTACACCATTGGATTCTCAACGGCTCCTTCTAATCAACGACTCAAAATAAACGCCATTAAGAATGGCGCTTAACGCCATTAAGAATGGCGCTTCAACGGTCTGATTTTCAAAATTAAAATTTATCTATAAAATTGGCTTCTTCAACACAAATCAAACCATCTCAAAATTTTCTTTGCTCCCATCTCTCCCAATTTTATATTTTTAATTCCAAACCTAATTTCAATCAAGTTCAAGTATGGCATACACTACAAATGAAGATGTTGCTCTCACCAAAGCTTGGATGAGAATTACTCTCCAACCGATTGTTGAACAAAATCAAGGAGTCCACATTTATTGGGAAAGGGTGCTTCAAGCCTTTGTAGAAGAAGCGGGTGGTAATGAAAACGGAAGAACAAGACAAAGTATTGAAAATAGGTGGTCGGTGATGAAAAAGCAAACCAAAATTTACATGAGTTTCATTAAATCAATTTATGTAAATATGCCCGAGGAGGATGGACGTTAGAAGAAGTTGTAAGTATTATTCAATGGAACCTCTTATTTTCAATTATCTACATATTTTAAGTCATTAATTTTCTAAATGAGAGATTATGTTTATTTATTTTGTAGGAGGCACATGCTAGAACTCTATATTCTCAACACAACAACAAAGATTTTGCATTTGATCATGTGTACCAAATTCTTAAGACCCATCCCGCTTTCGGAAATTAAATATCGTGATCTTACAATGATGAAGTGAACTTTGAGAAATGATGGAAGCTTGACAATCAAAATCGGATAATGTTAAATTCTAAATATTAGTTATTTCAATCCATGTAATGTCGCTTTTAATTTTTTAAATCCATGTAATTTTAAATCTATGAAATGAAAATTAGCTAATAAATTTTGTTTTGTAATTTTAAAGTTATTTAATTTTTCAATTATAGGTAAAAGAAACAGGAGTGATGTGAGAAGAGTGTTAACAAAATAAATAAGGCGAAACGCTAATGTTAACAGCGCTTAACGCTATTGTGAATAGTTGTGAATAGCGCTTAACGCTATTCTTAATGGCGCTGAAAAACGCTATTGTTAATAGCGCTAAACGCCATTCTTATTAGCGCTTGACTTACGCTATTTAGATTAGCGTTCAGCGCCATTCATATTGGCGTTTCTTGTCCTCTACCGCGCCATTCTTATCATGCGTTAGCTATTGTTATTGGCGTTTCTATGGATTCCACGAGCCCTTCCACCAAATCATGGAAGGTTGCTTGGATTTTATGTGGAAGACCCCAACTTGGAAGCCATTAGACTTGACATTCCATGGATTTTCCACACTTGGAATAGCTTGGATTCCACCATAAGACTTGCTCTTAGAGGAGGCAATAATAAAAGAAAAAGAAAAATCTCACTAGATCCTAGTAGTTAATCAATAACTTTGGATTTTTACATAAAAGAAAAAGAGTGATTACACAAAAAGAGAGATTGTACAGACAAAGTGATAATACGACTACTTTGGATTTTGGATTTTATATAAAAGAAAAGTTAAAGATGGCAGATGGATATGACATCCTTCTGGTACTGGGGACTGGCCCAAACAAAATTAATGGGGGCCGTTAAATTCTCAGTTAGCCTATTCCTTTGCACATGGCAAAAATTTGCCATATATATATATACACATATTATGAGTATGCCAAAGTGCCAAGCCTATATGTCAATTATAACATATAGACATACACAACGGACTTTCCAGCGAGCGATAGATACTCCATCGCTAGATGGTATAAATATCGCTCGTTGGTCATTCCAGCGACAACTTGACTCTGACTTGAACATCGTAAATAAGTTCATCATTCAACGGCTACCATTTTTCCCCTCCATAAATACCCAATTTCAAACTCATTTCAACTCACGCCAATTTCTAAATCTCTCTAGAATTTCTCAATCTCCAATTATTTTCATCACTCTTCAAATTCCTCATAGAGCATGGATGATATTATGAACATGGCTGAGTTCGTAGAAAACCAACATGCTGCCGAAAATCAAACAGTCGTTAATCGTGCTAATGTGTGTTATCGAATTAGGAGGCGATTACCAAAATTTTCTACTGAAGAAGATGAATGTATTTGCAGGAATTATGTTTTTTGTATTGAGACTATATTCAGAGAAGAATCCAGTAACCAAATTTTGTGGGAAAGGATATTTTGAAAATTTCAAGAACAAATAATGAACCCCAACAATCGTGATGTTGGGGTGTTGTCTCATCGCTTCACTATAATGAATATGGAAATTAGTAAGTATCTTGTTTTACTTCAACAAGAAGGTCAAAACTTGAGGGATGGTGAAACCATGATCGAACTTGAACAAAGGTGTCGTGTGGAATATCGTCGCATTTACTGAAAAGACTTCCAGTTGGGAAGTTGTTTGCAGATTTTAAGAGTGTTGCCAAAATATAATCCACTATTTATGTTTTAATTTCTTAAATGTCCACTAAAGTCATTAGGTTTGAAAGTTGTTTTAAGTATTAAGTTTTACGACTTGTGTTATTTCGATTTTTTAAAATGTATCTCTAACTAAAATGTAACATTGGATTAAGAATAGACTTAAGCTTAATCGTTAACAATACGAGTCAAATTTTCAAATTCATTAAACTTCGAATTAATCATTAATAGTCATTTTACAAGACAATAGTAATTTTAAATATAAACTTTAAAATTAAAATTTGGGACAATGTTCTTCATCTTGTTAATCTTCTTCATTTCACCAAACTTCCAATCAATGCGCTCATGAACGATGTTTCCTTTCTTTATCTTGTTATTTGGCTTCTAATTTGTTTTGCCTTGATTTTCCTTGCCTTGAACTTTTCTTTTTATTTTCTTAGTTGCGGTACGTTTGACTTGGTTAGTATCCAAAATTTCAAGACTTCTTTGCTTCTTACCTATTTCTTTATAACTATCACATATCTTCTTAACGACACCTTCAAGCACTACTCCAAAAAAATCAAGTTGTGTTGCCGAATCAAGTTGGGTTTGAAATTGTGCCATTTGGGAAAATTTGAAAAAATAAATTAGATTGAGAAAGAGATAAATAGAGAAATTAGATTAAGAAAGCGAGAAATAGAGAAAACTATTTACACAAAAATTTTGGGGTAAGTTCTGAGTTTGAAAATTACCTATTTATAGCGATAAAGAACTAGTCGTTGACGCTAGAGTCAATATCGAGCGATATTCATGGCAGCGCTGGCAATAAAGACTTTATCGCTAGCGATAATGACGATATCGTTCTCTAGAAAGTCTGTCGCTCAGTGTTCCCATAGTGGCGCAACTCGTTTGCCATGCCACCCGGTATGCCAAACAACACTTTTTTGGCATGTGCATAGGAATAGACCTAAAGGGTCTCAAATGTCTAAATATCCTCACCCTAGTACTTAAATGTCTAATTATCATTTTCGCAAAACCTAAATCTGATTAAGTTTTTCTCAGAAGGTTCCTTCTTTATTTTCTAATGTGATTAAGATTCTAGAAGAAAAAACGATATCAAAATGGTTTGATATAATCCCAAGACCATTATTTTAACCTTTGGATTGCTTGGTAGTCTTGTTGGTAATTTTTTAATTTCTTTCTCAAGTTACTCATATTGGATATTTTCAAAATGTATGCATTTCAAAACAGTACATCCTTTCAACAAAACCTAGCTAACTCAGTTTTGGTCTGAATTCAATAGATGCATGTGTCGTTTCCCAATAACCGCCATTCACTACGGGAAAAATCGTCATTGACGACACTATATTAGCGTTGTAGTACCCCTATGACAACGTTATTTTATGCATTGTGTATGTGGGGTATTGTAGAAAGTCCAAACTTTTCTACAATACTTGCCTAAGAGTTGTAAAGGGTGATGTGATTCATGGTTCGACAATATTTTGCCAAGGTTGTGATTCTCTTTCGATTTTTTTCTTTTTAAAGCCTAACACAACCCTTTCTTGTTGTTGTAGGAATATCTTGGAAAACAAAGGATGCGTATCATAAAAATATGTAACACAATACTTGTATAAGTTGAAGGTCTATCTTAGACAACCTAGGATGTGTATCGTAGAAATATGTAACACAACACTTGTATAAGTTGTAGGACTATCTTAGACAACCTAGGATGTGTATTGCAGAAATATGTAACAACTCTTATTACTATTATGAATAAGATTTGCACGACACTTGTTAGAGTTGTAGAACTATGTTGGACAATACCTAGTTATGTTGTAAAGATATTCTTTCTCAACCTCTGGTTTGTGTAGTTGAAATATGGAACACAATACTTATTAGAAGTTGTGTGCATAAACCTATTTTGAAAAAAATTAAAGTCTGAAAGCTTAATTGCTGCGAAAGTATTTCACATTTGCTAGTGTAACACATTTACATTGTTAATGCCGCCAGTGTTAAACACACATATTCAAAATATGGCAAAGATACTTGATATAGATGTTTGTTACAAAAATTTAAAGTTTCCTAAAAACTCCAACAAAAAAGGATGCATTATACTTCGCATATGAGCTTATCGGTGCGCATTCCATCGATAGGGCGTGAATAGTTTCCTCCATGTTGATGCCTATCGGCCCCTAACCTCCATCTCTGTAGTTCTCTCACGTCCACCACCACCACCGCTGAAATAACCAAAAAAAGAGAAGAGAACGATAGAGCCATTAGAATTTGGAACTACATGAATAACAACAAATTCTCGAGATAGATTTTACTTCGCATTGCTTCACACATCAAAAGAGAAACATCTAGCTTTATGCAATTCAACCTATGGTGTCATAGCACTATGCCAACAATGTCAAAATAGAAACATCTAGCTTTATTGACAACTTAAGCTATGTTCACTTGCCATATCACATAATATGCAAGTTGTAACCAAGTTAGAGCATGCTTTTGTTGATGTTATTATACTGAAACTGAATCAACAAATGTACAACACAGCCAAGTATTAAATACTTTTAATGCATGCTTATCACACCCATCGACAATTGAGATGTTGGATACGATCTTCAAAATACAAAAGGGCAAAATTCTCAAATTCTCTTCACCTCAATTTACCAACTTCAGGTTTAAGACCATCCAAAATCAGAATTTTTAGCAATGTTTCGCTACCCCTATTAAGTATGTAATGCAACGTACCACACAACTTTCAGACCTCTCAAATGATATTTCAGGCATGGCATCTACTAGCAGCACTTTATGTCAGACCATTACACTTAAGTACAATTCAAATAATATTTCAAGATGGTGGCAACCTCACCCACTAGTAAATACTTATGCAAACCATTGCATTTAAAAATACAATGACACTAAAACAACTTTTTTAAAATATTTGACATGCCAATTCATAAATGATCAAACAAAAGACAGCATACAACCTTTGTGATGACACATAGACTAACATGGTTCATAGTTTAAACAAACTTTGAATAGAGGGTTTAGAAATAGAGTGGGAAAAAGAAAGGTACCCTTGTCCAAAATCAGGTGTAGGTCTTGGTGCAGATTTTGCTGCCATTGTAACACTTCGTAATCTGATAAAAGAAAGAGAAAGCTTGTGTCAATACTAATCTGATATGAGCACACAGATCAAAATCCAAACATTTCCTTCGAAACTTACTTGTTATAAAACCCTCCAGCAGCATGTGTCGCAGATGGATCTTCATACGACAAAACTCCTTCTCCTTTAGGTTTTCCAGAATCATCTATGTATAGCCTTATGTTCCTGAGCCATTAATCCTTGTATGATCTCTTTTGTTTTATCCTTGCAATCTACACAGGCACGCTACCAACATTAACATGAATACGGTCTATTTTTTAAAGAACCAAAATAATAAAAAACCGAGATATATCTACACAGGCGCGCCACCAACATACCACCCTTAACCTGCATACGCTGTATCAACAAGCACCACATCAGAACCACTTCACCTTGCTTCCTTTGCCACAACAACAGGATCTTTTCCAGTAGCCTTTATCGAATATAGGAGTCTAAATAAAAAGGAATAAATATATTAGAATTTGCAACTGACATCAAACACCCATTGTTAATCAAGGAATGAATATATCAGAATTTGCAAAAGAACCAAGGAGTTTCATCTCCATACTTGGAGATTACGAGCACAAGTCGGGAGCTGTTCAACTGCCTCTGCAAGTGAGGGTACTTCATCCTCCTCATCACTGCCCACTGAAGCAGGCTTGGCCTGAAACATACAGATAAAACATGAACAAATATTGGTGACATCTTTTGTGGTGATACCATCCTTATCAAATATTACCAAGTTCAAATATCTCCTCACTTCCTCATAGCACACACCTGGTCAGGTTGAGCAACATCTGAGAGAATAACATCAACCATTCCAACCAACACCTGGTCAGTAGTGCCAGAAGCATAAAAACTTAGGTACCTGAAATTGCAAATCAAGTGGATACTAAAGTAGTGTAAATTTTTCAATCAGCTTTCGTTCCATCTTCTTTAACAAGTTATAAAACTAAAAATCTCCTAAAAATGCAAACAACAAGAGGCATTAAAAAAATAAGATACAATAGCTAAATAGTAATCACTACAAGAGTGTACACAAAAATGAGAATTATAATAATTTTGAAAATAATTTACCTTCTGAATTTTGTGCACTTAAACAAACAGACATGAGCATATTGAAAGTACTCATGGTGGGGTTCTGTATCAAATTAGTAAAGCTAAAGGCCTCTTTGACAGCCTATCAAGTTTTACAACAGATAGGTGAATCATCATCGAAGCTTCTTCTCATAATCACTACAAGAAACATCAATTGGTGAAGCCTTCTTTCAGCAAATTCAGCCAATCTCGTCCTCTACCACCTCACACTACAACACCCCACAGAAATATCAAAAAACAGAGGGTTAACATACCATACTAACAAATATAATAACAAGCAGATGCCAGAAAAATATACGCCTACCAACACATGACCAATCCAATGAGAAAACCCACACTTTACCTCAAAAATGAAGCAACCTTAGACCCAATTTTCTAGATTGTGATCCTCCACCACCACCACCATTACTAACATCACGATTATCCCATTCTCATCCTCGTCATCTTCATCTTCTTCCTGTATAGTATCCTCCTGCTTCTATCTAGGTTCAATTCATCAGCTCAAATTCATTCAAGCACTAACCCATTGATATAGTTACTATGATTTAGATTGGATTGTATAAAACAACAAAATTGCACATTCAGGCATAATATAAAAGATAATGAGAAAACTAAACTAAAGAAAACACAACCTGCAGGCTATGAAAATCAAAAATCTGGAACAATGTTTGTCGTAACAAAATCGAGAAAAACTGAAAAACACCTGTTTAACGAAATTTCATTGACAGTTTAAGCAGCATACTGATTTTGAGAGTACTCTCGTTAATGAGCTCATAATTATTTTTCTACTTTGGGGTTAGGTTCAGCCATACCCATTAAGCTTCTCAATAGCTCTCAAACCATCTTCCTTGTTTACAAAATTCACGAACCCAAATCCTCGGCTCAGATCCAATCTGCTTCAATCAACAGTTACATACTCCATTAAATCACCATCTGAAACTCCATCAAACCACCGTCTGTATCTCAATCAAACCCTAGATTTTCTGTTGTTGGATATGACAACAATCAAATTGATAGAAACCCCCAATTTAGTCTCAAACTCTCACTCCTCAAATTCTTCCTCATCATATTGTCTTCACCAAACTCATGTTTAATTTCTCAATTTCTAACTCCATTAACGATTCACAGAGAAAACCTAGTTCTCGATTCATGACAGCGGCTCAATCTTTTCTTCATAATTAGCAGAAACACCAACTCCTTCTTCTTATATACGATTTAGTTTTCCTCAAGCCATACCTCAATTTTACTTCTCGATCTTCAACAGAAGAAGAGCAGAGAAAAAGAAAGAAGGGAGATTAAGAAAAAGAGAAAATGAGTTTCAAAGTGGAAGGTATAGAGAGAGACAAAAGGGGGAGTTAAAGAGAGATATGGAGAGAAGATGATGAAGAAGAGGGATCGAGAGAAGAGCAGCGGTGGTGATGGAGCGCCACGGTCACCTGTGGAGAGTTGTTCTTCAGCAGTGGTGATTGAGAGAAGAACAGATAGGAATTGGGTTGAGTGGTTGAAGGAGGATTTGACATTCTTCGAAAAAAAAAAAGTGAATCCGAATTAGAATGATGGACGGTTGAGATTGTATATGGGATACTCATACGGATTAAGAAAATATCTTGATGGTTGAGATTGTATTTGGGATGCTCATACGGATTGAGAAGTATGTGTTTCTTTTTGTGCTGATACGAGCTCAACCTTCGACACGAAAAAAATTCAAAAAAAATATTAATAAATTAAGGACATTGTTATCGACATTTTGATATAAAAAAAATCCAAAAATTGTATAAGAATGAAGCTGAAAAATAAGAAATGAATTCGATAATTGGTGTGTTTCTTTGTGCTTTTGTGCTTTCTATTTGTGCTTCCGGTTTGAATTTAAACTAGTTACATTGGTCATGAAGTAATTTCGACTAGTCATACAGGTCATGAAGTAGCTTTAGTTCGCATTGATAGACTCGGGTTATAAGATTACTAAAGATGGACTATGAAGCTCCAGACGAGTTTTGACTTCAAACTTAATTAGTATGATACATCATCGAAATCGAGATATATGAAACTCAAGTGTTGATTTGAACTTCAAATGTGTTATAATGACATACAAAATATGAACAAATAAGCTCTGGGAGGGTTCTGACTTCAAACTTAGCGTGATACATCATCGAAATCGATAAATATGAAACTCAATGTTGATTCGAACTTCAAATGTGGTATAATGACGTACAAACTATGAACCAAGAAGCTCTAAGATGATTCTGACTTCAAACTTAGCATGATACATCATCAAAATCAATAAATATGAAGCTCAATAACCTATGAACCACGAATATCTGATATCGAAAAAATTGGCCCCGATATCGAAACCTGGCCAGGAGCGGACTACTATAAGTCTGACTGTTCACAAAAACGATAAATCCAACCATTTATGGGTAAGATTCCATCGAAATATTCTCAGAATCCTTAAACACACACAAATTCGTCAACTTCGAGAAAAAAATGGCTCCAAGATCGAAACCTAGCCAGGAGCGGACTACTATAAGTCTGAAAGTTCACAAAAACGATGAATCCAACCATTTACGGGTAAGATTCCATCAGAATATTCTTAGAAACCTTAAAAACACACAAATCGTCAACTTCGAGAAAGAAACTGGCTCCGATATCGAAACCTAGCCAAGAGCGGACTACTATATAAGTCTGAAAGTTCACAAAAACGATGAGTAATCCAACCATTTATGGGTAAGATTCCATGGGAATATTATCAGAAACCTTAAACACACACAAATTCGTCAACTTCAAGAAAGAAACTGGCTCCGAGATCGAAACCTAGCCAGGAGCGGACTACTATATAGAGTCTGAAAGTTCGCAAAAACGATGAATCCAACAATTTATGGGTAAGATTCCATGGGAATTTTCTCCTAAACCTTAAATACACACAAATTCGTCAACTTCGAGAAAGAAACTGGCTCCGAGATCGAAATATACTTTCATAGAAATATCAATCTCCACCATTACAGGTAAGATTCCTCCGGAATATTCTACGAAACCTTAAACAAACCATATTTCTGCATATTGTACGCATACCAGGCTCCGAGATCGAAACCTGGGCGTGAATGGACTACTCTAAGTCAAAAACTTGGTAGGAACGAAGAATCCATCTATTTAAAGGTAAGATTCCTTCAGAATATTCTACGAAACCTTAAAGAAACCCTATTTCTGTATATTGTATGCATAACAGGCTCCGAGATTGAAACCTGGCCGCGAGTTGACTACTCTAAGTCAAAAACTTAGTAAGAACGATGAATCCATCCATTTACAGGTAAGATTCCTTCAGAATATTCTACGAAACCTTAAACAAACCCTATTTCTACATATTGTATGCAAACCCTGGCTCTGAGATCGTAACCTGGCCGTGAGTGGACTATTATAAGTCGAAAACTTCGTAAGAACGATGTATCCACCCATTTACAGGTAAGATTCCTCCGGAATATTTCCTGAAACCTTAAACAAACCCTATTCTGGCATATTTTATGCATACCCTGGCTCCGAGCTAGATCGAAACCTAGCCAGGAGCGGACTACTATATAAGTATGAAAGTTTGCAAAAACGATGAATCCAACCATTCACGGGTAAGATTCCATAGGAATATTCTCATAAACCTTAAACATACACAAATTCGTCAACTTCGAGAAAGAAAATGCCTCCGAGATCGAAACTTGGTAAGATTCCATGGGAATAATCTCAATAACTTCGAACTTCAGGGATCACGATTTTGGTCCTGGAAAAGTTTTCAGATATTTCTACCCAATCTCAATAACCCTAAGTTAGTAATTTAACCCCTTTTTTTTTTTTTTTTTTTTTTTTTTTTTTTTTTTTTTCTAAGTGAGAAATTTTTTGCAGAACCGGATAACAAAATACTCCCTCCGTTCCACTTTACATGAGTGTTTAGGGTTACTTTTTTGTTCCATTTTACTTGATAGTTTTCATATTTTTCCCACGAAACAACCAACAATACCCTAACATTTTGTCTTGGAACCAAAAATTTATTTTCAAATACACTAATAGCAATTAATGTTTGAAGACTTTTCTCTCCACTTCTTAATCTGCGTGAAAACTACTAAAACATCATCTAAACTGGAACGGAGGGAGTATTTTTTTGCTGAAGTGAGAAATTTTTTGCAGAAGTAAGAAAAATTCTGCAGAAGTGAGAAAAATTTGTCGTATCCTTATGACGACTTTTCTTAAGAGTTGTGGAAGAGGATGTAGAAAAGCTTTCATCACAACCATCCATTTCCATCTAAAGCCGTCCTTTTTTTTTTTTTTTTTTTTTTTTTTTTTTTTATATTTTCCATATTACCATCGTATATATTCTTTCCTTTTCCATTTCAAACATTTTTTTTCCTTCACAGAGCTGCAACTTCATCTCCCCTCCGTCGTCTTCACTGAAATCACCACCATCTCCCCCTCCATCGTATCCAACTCCAACAGCTCTGTTAATTAATATCGTCTTCAACTACATCGATCTCGTCTTCGTCATCTTAAGAGATTTCTTCACCAACAAGTAATCTTACACAGACTTGAAGACTTACCACCTCCACTGATTTCTCAAAGGTCTATTACCCAGATCGATCAGTAATCTACTAAGGATATGTGTTGACTTTGGAACTTATTGTTTTGAAATTTGAATTATATGGTTTTGGAAGGGCAGTTACATTTTGAACTTAACCCTCTTTGGTGAAGTTGTTGTGATTGCGAGAATGTGCCGATTTTGCCAAGCAATATGAGAGAAGTTTGACAAGTACTTGGCTTATATGATGCCAATTCTTACAGAGAAAATGTATGTCATTGTTTATAGAGAAGGCATGTATGTGATTGATTACAGAGAAGGCTTCGCGCTGTTTACGGCTCAGTCACTTGAGCATTACTTTTTGTTTTACAACACTTACGAAGGGTTGTCATAAAGTTAGTGTATAGTTAGTGTATTAAAGAACCACAAACTTGACAGAACCTATGATAGTGTAGGATGGTCAGTGGTGTAGACTTCCACGCCTGAGGCTCAGGATCGAATTCCCCCAACCTCATTTTTTCCAACATTATATATTTTTACTTCAACAACACTTATAAGTGTTGTTGTAGGTTTCTATTTAAAAAAAAAAAAAACCAAAACTTGTGAACCGAAAGTGTGGTTGATGAGCTAGACTTCCATGCGGTAGGTTCATGTTCGAATCTCCCCTCTAACATATTTTTCACTATCATATTTTTGTGTTCTTCAACAACACTTGTAAGAATTGTGATAGGCTAAGTCACTACATATATGGAACAAAGTTGTTATAGCTAAATGTTGTCACAACTCTTTTGCTTAAGGAGTTGTCGTTTGTTTTTTTAGCGCAACCCCTTGTTTCCTAAGGGTTGGCAGTGATGATATACGACAACTCTTCCTTTGAAACCAGTTGTAAAACATAGGACTTTCTACGATGTTTAGAAAAGCGTTGTAAATCTCCAGTTGTAGATGTATATTTTTCCTGTAGTGATTGATGCCTGTTCAAGGTATCAATTAGCGATCAACATGTATCTCGAACATATCCAATTACCCTATAAGTGGTAATGAATTGATTGTCATTCAATCACATCAAATTTGTTTGACAATTGTACTAGCGAATTTATCCAGAAGGGTCGAATTATTGTTTAAAAAATAGAAAGATACTTAAAATCAATGGTACATCATTATCTGTGAGTTTTGTTATCCTTAATTAACCTAATTTTTCCAACAACTCTTTGTTACTACCTTTAAATAGTGTTTTGATGTGTGATCTTGGTGTTCTTGAAGTCCATGTAAACATATTTTATCGTGAATAAAATTTTAAAAATAATAGAAAAAAAGATGATCTATTTTTTCAGATGAAAAATACGTAGTTTAGTGACTTTAGTCTGTCTATGCAAAACAGGGACGGACCCAGGATTCTCCCTTGAGTTGGGCTGAATTGTAGTAGTCGATAATGCAGCCGAAGGCCGCGACAATTTTTTTTGGAATACATCACATAATTAGTGGCCAAATAGTGATCCACCCGTTCAATATTAAATAGCTAGGGAAATAAAAGTTAAAACAAACACAAATAACAGAAAAACAAAGTGATTACCAAAAGAGAAGAAAGTAGGGGTATAAAGGTAGTGAGTGGAATAAGATTATTTACTTTGAACATGATTTAAATTTTGATCACCTCATAGTATGGGCTAAAAATCACATACAATTAACTAAATACAACTAACACGTGGGCTAAACATAAACTTTAGTCTAAGTTTCTATATACTAAAAAGTTTTTTACCCAAAAATTAAGGACGAGCTATAGCCTCCTTTAGCCTCTTACAAGGCCCGTCCCTGATGCAAAAAGAAAAGATAAAGAAGGATCACTTTGTAATTGGCATCTTACTTTATGAACAAGACCAGGTAAAGTAAACATACGAAGACAATAATATTCACGAGATCAATAGTAAATCTACAGCAGCAATCATAATAATCTTCAAAATAGTGCTGTAACATCATTGATCAGAGTACCCTAAAGCTGTTTTAAAGTAGGTCTCATCTCACCACCCCGGAAGGGTGGGGTGTCACTACTGGTTACCCAAGTTAAAAATACTACTGTAGGACAACAGGTAAAATTGGAGTGTTAAATTTGTGAAAATATCTCATAGCGCTCGCTGTTGATTATATCTTTGTGTAGAGAAGCGAATTGTGGCATAGATTTTAATTCAAACTCTCTAAACTCAAGTCAAGGATATATTTTTTGCTCGATGCCTTTAATCAGTTTAGTTGAAGAATCAAACAGGTTCAGGTAGAGGTGTAAATTGGGCTGTGCCAGCAGGAGCACAGCCCAACCCAACACGTGACTTAGCCTAAAGACCAAGACAACACGTTAGTTAAATGGGATGTGTTGGGTTTGACTAATTGGCACAGTAGCACAGCACAACACGCGGCACAGATAGCACGTGGCCCAGCCCAGCACGTTAAGAGAGCACGTCATAACATGTACAAATACACATATAACAAGGCATCATACATCACATTTTTGCATATTTCACAAAAGAGTCACTATTCTAGCTAGTTTTTAACATGTTATGTCGGCTTATTTATAACAACACATATAATATCTCAATATTTGGAAAATATATTTTAATATCGTTGTTATAATGTCGTCACATATATTTAACTAGAACATTAATTTACATGACAATAATCCAATTTTATATTTGATGGGCTATTTCTTTTATTGAATAAACTTGTTAATTTTACATGAAATAATTTCAAATAATATATTGTCTAATTAAATTCTTGTGATAATGTCTGACTTAATGTATACATTAAGTGATTTCAAATTGTTTATAAAGACGTGTGCGGCCAAAGCACAACAACACGACATGTTTATTCGTGTGTTGTGCCTAGCTTTGACTAAGAAAGACAAGATTTTAGACAAAGACGTTTAAATCGTTGGCACAAAGACAAAGACGACACATAGCACGTGAAGCACGCGACTTCGTGTGCCGGGCTGTGCCGGGCCGGCACGTTTTACACCTCTAGGTTCAGGAATTGTGCTACATGTTCAAAAACCAGGGTGGGAGAAATTACCAAGGAAATCCAACCACAACAATCGTTTCTCAAAGGAAATTCAGTAATATACGTAACCCCTTTTAAAGGTTTGGTGTGAAATCAGTAACTGGCTCTGGCCTCTCTGGCATGGACTATATTTGCTGTCCACTTTGTGTCGTACACTGTGACTTGTTTCAACCACAAACATGTATCAATTATCAAAGGCAAGTGGCAGTCATGTCATGTGTACTCCTATCTATCCTTACTTTCATTCATTTAGAGGTGAGCCCCTCGTACTACGTGTCGTGCTGAGCCGAAAATCAAGGCGTGTCGTGTTGTGCTATTCTATGTGCGTCATGCTTATTTTACATTTTACAAAATAAATATTTTCAACTTATTAGATATTATATGTATTGCTATTTAAATAGTTTGACATAAAGAAGATAAAATGCAATAATGCTACAATGACCGGGTGTGCCACCGGGAGAAATCCCGTGGCACAAATAAAGGTGGGTCCCACCACTACCCAGTGGGTCCCACCTGTATTAGTGCCACGGGATTTCTCCCGGTGGCACACCCGGTACTGTAGCATTATTCGATAAAATGTCAAAAAGTGGTCGGAAAAAAAACACCTTTGCCACCGTGGAGAGGGCCGATCAAAGAAAAGCGAAACAACGATGATTGTATAACGTGTTATACATCATTTTTTGTTGGAATGTTATTTTTGAGGCATATATGTCGTTTTAGTGGTTGCATAAACAAATTAGTGGATGCATGGATCAAAATAGGACTGTATAAATTGTTATCCTTTGTGGTGGCTCCTTATTTCGTTATGTATCTTCTTCTTTTTTTATTGTTGAAATAATATTTGTAGGCATATACTATCTCTGTTTCAGGAAAAAAGATATTTTTACATTTTCATTTTTGCCGAAAAATAGGTCGAATTGAAAAAGTAAAAACATCACTTTTCCTGGAACGGAAGGAGTACATCGTTTTATTAGGTAAATTTGTTGAACTAATTAACAGGTAAAAAATTGGTAATGATAATCTAAAGACACCAAAGCGCAGCAGGTCAGATAGCTCCTGGACGATCATCACAATGTTGCTAATTAATGAACATCTTGTTGTTGTATTGTCTCGATCTTGTATCCATGGACGATCACATAATGTGTATTTTGATTCGCCACTTGGCTTTGATTTTTCACATTGTTAGGCTAGTCCGGACTAACCCTATTCCAAGTGGATACCGTGTTGAAATATTCCTTTAGTGGTTGTTGCTTAAAGAGGTTTATACAAGGTGGGTCTTGAATAGGTTGTGATCAAACAAAAAAAATTGTGGTGTACTTGGGTACCCTCTTTTTTTTAGTTATTTGTACTCATTGTGCATGTCTCTTTAAGAATTCTCAAACGAGATAAAACTTGTAAAATTCTGAGGCACGGATTCTTAGATATATTATATTCTAGTTTGTTTGCCAATTATACACCCCTGAAAAAATAGGATACATGAGTTATGAACGTATGATACTTGGACTAAAAGGGAGGGGCATTTTCGATATTTTCTCTGTCGCGGTTAGCATCTTATCAAATTGCACATTTGCGTTAGGTTTTATTTTACAAAAAAAAATAGTCATAAAAAAGATTCTCTCCCTTCTGGCCCTTCGCCCTCAAAGTGGGTCTACCCAATTATGTAGCGTTTAATACATGTTATGATATGCTTTTTTACTCAGCGAGATTAGGGGTATACCCAAACTAATTGCAGGTATACCCAATAAGACAAAATAGGTCATTTTGAAGTAAAAGAAGCCACCCTTAGCAATATATTTTTCTAAATGGCTAATATACCCTTGTTTAATTAACACTAAAAAAATCGATTAGCTTAATTAATTGAGTTTAGATTGATTAATTGAGTGGATTAAAACTTATGAATTGAAATTTTGTTTTTGATTAAACTTATTTGGGAAGATTTTTTATGAAAAAAATTTGTTTTGAGAAAATCTTTTGCAACTAAATGAAAGCACACGACCCAAACACTTCTAAAAAGGGGATTGCAAAGTCATTGTATGAAATCATACTCAAAATTAGATCAAAAATCAACACTTTCGCTTACGAAAGTATAAAAAATCGGCAAAGGTCGATTTAATGAAGATCATCTTGCCAAACTTTGGCCTAAGATGATCTTCATTCGTCGATTTCTCAACTTTATTTTTTGACACACCAGATCTACGAGAAAAAATTTATTAGCCTAATAAGGTCTTCAAAAAATACCCGCCGATCGCTGAAAAAACATTGGTAGCAAGGTATTTAAAAAATACCCTTCCTATTGTTTTTAAAGCAAGGTATTTTAGAAATACCCTTCCTACTGTTGTTTGGCCGGCAAGGTATTCAAAAATACCCTTCCTAAATTTGTTGAAAAAATTTATCAATCATATGGTCATGCATGAAAAGCTCCGCAAGATATGCATGTTACGACCTTGCTCAAAGGCCCAAAAACACAAATCATAATTTTCGATTTCTAACCTAATATAACAATCAAATCACACAACACAATGATGGGTTTGAGTTTAAACATCATTTATAGTCTTCTTTTCACGGTAGAGTCAATGATTTTTTTGGAAAATCAAAGTTCAAGATTTTCGTTTGATGTAAGAAATGGAAGAAGATGAAGGGGAAGAGCAGAGAGATTAGAGAAGAAAGATTAGGGAAGATTATGAGTTTTTTAATTTTTAATTTTAGGGTTTAATTTTAAGTTAATTAGTTCAAGGGTATTGAAGTAAAATCAACCTATTTTGTCTTATTGGGTATACCCCAATTAGTTTGAGTATACCCCAATCTCGCCAGGCTTTTTTAGTGTGCTCCTTTGAACAGATGTGGATTACGAAAGAAGAGTATCTGGAGTCTGGTTCTTCTATTGTTCATATGAAGTGTTTCTGACAACCTGTATTACTGAATGAACAACACAATGTTGCATAGTAACCAAAAATTTCAAACGTAGCGATGAGAAGCCAAGATTTTAGAAGACTTCCATTGTAATCGATTATAATTACACACACTGCGATAGCGCTGAAAGATGCTTACAACTTTCTAATGTCAATAGTACTGATAGAAATATAATTTTTCTTTCGTTACCAAATGATCTTACACAGAATGAACCCATTTTCCAATTATTAGGTAAATGTGTGGAACTAATTAACAGGTAAAAAAATCGGTAATGATAATCTAAAGACACTAAAGCGTAGCAGGTCAGGTAGCACCTGTATGTGATGCTAGTACCAGGCAGGTAATCCCTAGTCTCTCTTGTCCTCTTCTTCTAGGTCCGCATTTGATATCTCCAGATCCATATCTTCTTCTGCTGCATCGTAAACACCCTTTGAAGGTGATTGTGGTGGCTTTATTAGCATCGATGCATCCTCATTGTCGAACTCTTCAGCTCCCTCGTCAGAGTAGGCATACCTGTCAATAATACATTAGGAATCGGTCCTGAACCCCTACTTGCATATTTTTCATATCATATGCAGCATATGCTGGACATTCTCTAGAGCATTCAAAAAAACTTGGATTAGGGGATTCTTACCGCATTGCATTCTGAGAGGGAGCCCATAGAGCACATATGACACAAAGAAGAGAAAACGATAAGACATGCCAGAAAGCAGGGATGATCCATGCACTCTGCCACTGCTCATTGTAAATGTCATTCGATTTAAAGTATAGCTGCAAAATTAATATATGAACATTACTAAATCTCTTCAGTGCCGAACTTTTAGAATAAAACTAAGAAGCATTCCAGGATCTGCAGCAAAGAAATTTACCTCGTAACAAATCCAAGCCACGGATACAATAACAGCAACAGCCAACGAGTTTGTGAATTTCCTGTAAATGTCTAACTTTGCAGTCATGCGTTTTGCCTGCAGCTTATTAAGCGTCGTGGAGAGGGAGGTAAATATCCAAACAATGAAGAAAGCATCCAAGATTGCCACGGGAAGAACTAATAACAATCTCGCCTTCCCGGATAGATCATTAACGGTACCTACATTCTCCACCAATTCAAGTACTTCAGTTGCCAGGAAAAAAGTTCCACCTAACATCATCACCTTCACTGTAAGACCACCTAACGTAGGCCGTACAACACCATAACCCATTGACACTATGAGGATAACCAGACGCGCAATCGTCCGTTTAATAGTTCCCAGTGTAACTGCACATAAAGTAAATCCCAGCGGTCTAACTCCAATTTTATTAAACACCGCATATTCCAAGTACCACGACGCAGTTTCTAGCATACCCAATCCAATGACCATGCTAATGCAGTTTTGCAGTTGCAAAACTTCAGACCAAAATCTTGCATATTGTGAGAACCAAAAGAGTCCAAGTACCATAAAAGCAATGCACATGAATCCGTAGAAGTTCATGAGTGGCGCCATCCTTCCTGGAAGATACCCAGTCGGATTTTTCCATATCGTCTTCCCTTCTATAACTAACTCATTAAGCGTTGCATCACAATGAATGAAGTACAAGTTATACATCCCAGACTGCGTAATTCGAATATCTTTCGGTCCTAGCTCCACAACCAGATCATTCCCTTGAAAAGAAACACCAAAAGTTTGAGGCCAGTAAGGGTTCTTCTTAGATTTGCGAATGATAACATCTCCTTCTTTGCAGACACCTAGTTTCGCAAGATCAGACGTGCAACAAACATCTCTTTGTCCACCGTACGCTGATCCACCAATCAAATTTCTATCTTCTACTTCAAAAACTATAGCTTGTATCAATCTAGAACTCGACTTCGCCTCCTCAACTCGCCTTCTAAACGTAATCTTCTCAAATCTAATAATTTCACCAAATTAACAACAATTAGAATTTGCATTTTTCATTTTCTGTCTTATGACCACTACCAAAATTTCACTACATTACTCCACATTTCCCTTCGTACTCCCTCCGTTTCAGGAAAAGTGATATTTTCATATTTTATTTTATTTTGCTTAAACATAGGCCAGATTGAAAAAGTGAAAGTATCACTTTTCCTGAAACGGAGGTAGTATATCTTTACTACAATCAATATGGCTTCACAATAATGAAAAAGTGCCAAATTTATGCTTAATTAGAATGACTACAAGATTTTAACATTTTGACATGCCTAGATGAAAAATTAGATCATAAACTGCAAGCAAGAAATCTGGGTTTATTTACATACCTGATATAAGAATCACCATTTTTTTCCGAAACATTAGCAGTGATTGCAGATGAAGAAGAGTAAAGGCCTTCACTTCCACCAAGGAAAACAAAAGCATTTCCTTTGCTCATAAATCCTTCACCATTGTATTCATGGATTGAACCCTTAATACACAGACAACAAAACATTAGATTATATAGAATTCCCAATAACAAGATCTCCATTGTTGTAACCCTGACACACAGAGACAGTGATGATAGTATCCAATTTCCTTGGAGATTTTTCTGTTTTCACATGCAGAGAACTAGTGATTCAGCTGACATGTGGTCGTTTTTGAGGTAATATTTGTCATGGGCAGTTCTACCTCAACCTTTGGATTTTAGTCAGATCCATCTGACATTTGCATGGTTCAGATGATGCAAACACTGTCGGCAGGATTTTGTACCTGCAGAAGAGTACTTGGGAGTTTATTAGACCTTTGTACTGTGCAGTTGGCTATAATGTCTGGAGCCTGTCAAGCAGTAAGGCCAGTTTAAGGAGTTTTGATCTTGCAATATAACATCAGCTGATAAAAGCTTGCTGAAGTTGCTAGGATTAGTATGGTAACCGAGTTCAGTTCGGTTTAGGTCAGAAGTGACCGGAGAGTTTCTTCGATTGCTCTTTCGTGTCTATTTGGTTGTCTCTTTCTTTAGCTTTTAACAGAGGAAACAACAGAAGTCCTAGTAAGATTAAAAGAACTTAGTTCCAGAACAATTCACAACTTCATGAGCTACTACTTATATATTGAATATTCGTCTGATAATATGAACTAAAAGGCGAGTAGACTGGACCTATAATATTTGATCTGAACAACTTTAGCCAACAAGAATCAGCCGCTATAATATTTGCGGGTGACATATGGCCTGGATTCACCCCATTCAAAAAAAACGGCAGGGCAAAATGTGGTACAGGTAGTAGTAGGAATCTTCAGTCCATATCCAGAAACTCCATTCTTTTTCTCATGGAGCCTTTCAAATCTGTGGCGTCCCTTTCTGCCTTTTGCGCCTGCTCAAATGTAAAACCTCGGAGTATAGTCAGAATGATGCTAGCAAGCATTAACATTACAAAAGAAAAGAAAAGGAATTTTTGCCGTACTTACCCTTTTTATCTCCGCAGGTGAAACCCGAGTCATCTGTGGGGGAAGTTCCTCCCTCTCTAAATCCTATTTGATCAGAACAAAAACATGGAAGATTACTACTTGAGAGCTTAGCAACAATTACTGGGAAACTGAAAATAAGTTTACAGTTTGTACCAGTTCTCCTATTAAGACAACATTTTCCCCACGGATTACATAAAGACCTAATGGAAGGTCGCAGTATAGATCTCCAACAATTACTCGTTCACATGCACCTTCAAGGACCGCATTTGCTGTATACAGAATACAAATATTGCATTAGCTACTAAAGTGCACAAAAGAGGCAAATTCACAAATACACAGAGATGAAAAGCAGACCGAATTGATCAAAAGAACGGAGTATCCCCATGAGTTTTCGGCCATCTCTCAGCAAGACAAGAAGCTTCTCTGCAAGTTATACATGAGAATGTTAAGAAGTGCACATTTAGGAAACAAACTGCAAACTGGACCATTCAGAAAAAGAAATGACTACTTCTGCTGTTCACGACTCTAGAGTGAGATGATATCAGTTTATATTGCACTTCCAAGTTGATGGTATTTCGAATTCCCAATCAGAACAATACCATGACCTAACTATATGTTCTCGAGTACAACCGTACAAGGCACAACTACACCATTACCACTGCTAATTTTATGATAGATCAAAGAAGAGCACCACGACCCCCACAGATTGCTATTTTGCGCAAAGAGCATGTTTCTCACATTGTGATGGGTACAAGAAAATGAATGTGCACTTTGGGTGAACAAAACGGCTCAGTGATCGAAACACCCAAAAAGTACATTCAGTCACAGGGTATATTAGTGTCAACTCCATAAGAAATAGATAGTTCAGATGGCATCAGTCATATAATTGGTACTCCTAAGTTAAATTACAACACCGAAGCATAGGAATAGTGCTAGACAATTCGCTTTCAAGCTGACACTCTAACCCGATTACATAGATGCCCTAATCTTCAGGATTGATGAGCCATATTGGGTGAATGGAAGAATCTAACGGTGAATAGGATGCGGGATCCACTGCCGCCTAAAATTGGTGGCAACTACTCAGCATTATCTTCTCTGTGTAAAGGAATGGGTCTCCCGCCCAATTCACCGTTGGATCCCCCATTCACCCCATAAGATTCACAAATCTTGAAAATTAGGGTATCCATATAGGTGTCAGGTTAGCAAGAGCATCTTATAAATTCAGCAGATGCTTCTAAGGTCAGTAGGCAGAACCATGAATATACAGACCTAAAACCAGGTCTAAAGTTGCAGAACATGAAAGCTAATGTTCCGCACTTGCAGTAAACATGTTGTACACATTTATTAATTTTTGGCCGAAATGGTAAATATCTATTAAAAGAAAAAAAATTAAGGAACTACAATCTGTTTACTGTTGACTAAAGGCATTCCATAGACAAAACAAATCATGAAACCAGAACACAAAATTAAGTATAATCCATGATAATCCTCGTAAAGCTAAGTATTTGACGATGTGATGCACCTGATTCAGAGTAATATAACAACGTCAAAATACTTCACCTTATGATCCACAAACCCAATAGTAGCATATTCAGTCACCAGGTTCTAGAGTATTCGACTCCATGCGAAATAGACAATACTGATGGCATAACTCAATTTTGTACTTGATGTTTAAAATTACAACTGCATAGCAATGCAACCGTGTGCTACACAACCCCCTGTCATGCTAACGTTCTAATATGGCGCCTACATAGACACCCTAATCATTAGGACCCTTGGGGTGAATGAGAAAAGAAAAGTGTTTATAGGGCATGGGATCCACTGCCCCCTAAGGTAAGTGGCAACCATGAAAAAAGCTAGCAGCCTTAGGTGGCAATGAGTCTCCCTCCAATAGATTCCTCCATACACCCCAAGAGATTCACCATCCCAAAGACTAAGGTACCCATATAGGTGTCATGTTGGGGAGTTAGCATGAGAGCTAGCTTGGGTGTGAGTTCTCTGATAACAGTTTTTAGGAAAATACCACCTCTTTGTAACCCTAATCTCTACCATGGCATGACAATCAGGATGTAGATCAAGCAACATTGCAAGAAGATGGGAACTTAAGATAAACCAAGGCGAGTGGGCCTTTAGGAGGCCGTTACAACTGTTAAATTCTAACCATGGTAAGACTGGTTAATTTTCTTCGGCTGGAAATTCTAACATAAGAAGAGCCACTTTTGACAAAACGTGATCTGTAATTTACATAAATGCATTCATGTACAACCTACCTAAAATGGCAGATAATAACAAACAAATGATAATGCCTTCCCACCATAACTAGGGCAAATCCAAATGGTGCAAGATCCATCCAAATAAAATGCATGTCATTAAACAGAAAACATCTTTATGCTTTGAAGTAACTCAACTGGGTCATTTGGTTAATTTGGAGATCTTCAGCCGTCCATTTAATTTTTTGTTCATCCTCAATTATCCTTAGATCCTACAAACATCTTCAATCGCTACCATCTCTCTAGGTTTTCCTCATAAAACTTCTTCCAAAAATCCTCATTTAAGACGCAAAGGTTTTACCTGGAGATACATTTTAGGACTTTTGGAGAACATTTATAAGGAAACCCTTAAAAGATGATCTAATGGTTGAAAATGTTTGTCAGGTTTTAGGGAATGGACAGTTGAGGATGAACAAAATTAAATGGACGGCTGAAGATCTCTATTAAGGTTCTTGTTCATCCTATCCACCCTAGGGTCCTGCTGTTCAATCCTGAAAATTGGGGTATCTAAATAGGTGTCATGTTAGAGGGTTAGCAAAAGCATCTATACAGATTTGGATCAATTATAATTTGCTCATAAGCACCAAATGAACTTATGAACAGTGAGAGTAGAGGTATTTAATAGAAAGGGGCTACCCAGTAGATGCTTATAAGGTCAGTGCTGAAGCAGAACCATGAAAACACAGTACTAACAGCAGGTCATAAGTTGCAGTTCCCCATTTACAGTAAACATGTTATACACGTTTTACTAATTTTTAGACGAAAAGCTAAAAATTTTACAGAATTACAAGCTTTCTGGTGTTGGCTAAAGATGTAAATTTCATCAACATCCGGATACAATCAAGCATGAAAAAAATAAAACAAACTATGAAGCCAATCCAGATACAATCAAGCATGAAAAAAATAAAACAAACTATGAAGCCAAAATACAAAATTAAGTAAAACTCACGAACCTGATTTAAAAGTAACATAACAGCATCAAAATACTTTACCAATCGCAAGGAAATAAACGTGCACACAATTGCTTTATGATCCAGACACCCCAATAGTATATTCAGTCACAAGGTTCTTGAGTGTTTCACTCCATATGAAATAGACAATACAGATATGGCATCACTCATAATTTTGTACTTGAAGTTTAAAATTACAATGCCATATCATTGCAACCGTGGTTCACAACCCGCTTTCATGCTTACACTCTAACACGATGCCTACATAGACACCAATCATCGGTGTCGATGAACCCTTTAGGGTGAATACCACAGTCGTCTATAACATAATGTAGGTCAGCAATCTTTCGGTCAGCCAAACACATATATCAACCGTTTGATGAAATAACAAAATTGAAATTAACGGTAATAAGTAAACCCTGAATTCCTTAATTTCAATTTCATTATTTGATCTAACGGCTGATTTATGCATTTCACTGACCGAACGCTGACTTACATTGTATTATCGATGGCCGTCAGAAATAAAAATCAATTTCTTACTTTATCTGTTAAGGGCTAACCTTGCTGGGAAAAATTTGTGACAAGCCCAACACCACTGCATTTGACTACATATGAAATAGACTATACAGACAACATCACTCATATAATTTCGTACTTGAAGTTTAGACACCCTAATCATTGGGGTTTAATGAAACCTTTGGGGTGAATGAGAGAAACCAATGGTGAATAGGGCATGGGATCAACTGCCAACGAAATTCAGTCGCAACTAACTAATGTGGATCCTAGCTGCCTTTGAACAATGCTAGAGACCTAAGGTGGCAGTGGGTTTCACGCCCTATTCACCATTAGTCATTAGATTCCCCATTCATCCCAAGACATTCACCATCCCAGAGATTAAGGTATCCATATATGCGTCCTGTCAGGACGATAGCATGAGAGCTAGCTTGGGAGTGAGTTCTCTAATAACAGTGGTAAGGACAATACCAACTCTTAATAACCGGAATCCCTACCATGGTATGACAATCAGGATGCAGATCTAGCAAAATTCTAATAACATCGGACTCTATGATAAATCCAGGCCAGTAGGCCTGTTTCCTATGTGGCTAATAACTAAACTGGACTGGTTTATTTTCTTTGGTTGACGACTCTAACGAAGTGATGAGTCACTTTTGACAAAACCTAATCTGCAATTTACATAGATGGCATGGCATTCATGTACAACCTCGGCAAACCCAAATGGTGCAAGATACATCCAAATAAAATGCATGCTATTAAACAGAAAACATCTTTACAAATTCGAAACAATTTTGAAGTAACTCATTAAGTACCATTCCCTAAATTCATAACCAAAAAAAGAAATTCCAAATTTTGATCCTTCAGCAGTGAACAGGAAGATCTTTACATCTTTGAAACAATTTCAACGACAGTCATAACCTTAAAAACCCAAACTTATGCAAAATTCATTATCAAATCAAGCAGCGATAAAACCAAATTGTGAAATTAAAACACGAACTTAAGCAAAATTGATCAAAACCCACAAAATGTTAGGCATAAAAAACAAACATTTGACATCAAAATAGTTTAACTAAGCAAAATTGATAAAATCCCAGAACAAATCAAGCATCAATAAACAAAAATTGACATAAAAACGTAATCTGCAATTTACATAGATGGCATAGCATTCATGTACAACCTCGGCAAACCCAAATGGTGCAAGATACATCCAAATAAAATGCATGCTCTTAAACAGAAAGCATCTTTACAGCTTCCAAACAATTTCAAAGCAACTCATTAAGTACCATTCCCAAAATTCATAACCAAAAAATGAAATTCCAAATTTGGATCCTTTAACAGTGAAAAGGAACCATCTTTACAGCTATGAAACAATTACAAAGACACCCATAATCTTAATAGGTCATCAAATCAAGCATGCATAAAACTAAATTTTGAAATCAAAACACAAACTTTCTCAAAAATTGATCAAAACCCACAAAGTGTTAAGCATAAAAAACAAACATTTGACATCAAAATAGTAAAACTAAGCAAAATTGATAAAATCCCAGAACAAATCAAGCATCAATAAACAAAAATTGACATAAAAATTGAAACTTCAACACGCCACAAGCTAGATAGAGATAGAAAGTGAGATAGGGAGAGAAGACATACTGTCAAGATAGCTAGCAAGTGAAGTAGAGAGGAATATATCTTCAGAACCAGGCCAAGACATTGAAACCACCACAATCAACTTCTCTTCAAATCTTTTGAAAATTTAGTGTTTTAATCAGCATTTACAGAAACCCACTGATTGATTTCTCTCCAAAACCACAAAAAACCCTAACTTTAATTCTTTTAAAATCAATCAAAGCTTTGAGCTTTTTCAGTTGTACAAAGATTGCTAAAATAAAAACCCTAGATTTGAAATCACTTCAACTAAGAAACCCTTTGACTTGTGTGTAGATCTAGTGATGATCAAGTTTACAGAATATCCTTTCAGAATTCAAGTCTCTCCTACCTAAAAAATAAAAGAAATTTAAGAGTCTCTGTGCCATAATTACCAAGTTGGGTACTTGGGGTTTGAGTTGTGAGCATGTAAAGGGAGCGTGTGAGGTATATTGTGGCTCGGTTCGAGTCACTGTGATAGTAATATCCCTTTAGTTGGTTAGGGGATGTCCTAAAAGGATGTAAATTGACTAGATTACTCTTTTCATCTTAAATCAACCAAAATCAAATCAAATCAATTTTTTTTTAAACCTAATGAATCAGAAAAAATCAAATCAGTTTTTTTCATCTTCTTCTGCATCTTCTCTTCTCCTCCATCAACCGTAACCTCCATTAAACCGAAAATTTCATCGTCTTCGATTAATCGGCGATTTGAAAAATGTTTGGAAAAACCCAGTTAAGGTTTAGTTTATCGTGTTGGATTTAAGTTAATTTTGTATGAAAAATTAGGGTTTTGTATGAAAATTGAAATTGAAATTTCTGGTTGCACGTGAGTTACGGTTGGTAATAACTCAAATACGAACCGTAACTGTAGATTGGGTTAATGTTACGGTTGATTTAAACTCAAATACCAACCGTAAGTTCTTAGTTTTGAGAAATATGTTTAGTTACGGTTTGTATTTGCATCATATTTATCAACCGTAATTGAGTTACGGTTTGTTACTCAAACAACCATACCAACCGTAAATAATCCTGTGTCTTAAGAATTTATCAAATAATGATTTACGGTTCAAAAGTTAAGTTGACACACCAACCGTAGGGTAGTTAACGGTTGGTCTCGATTCATTAGTTACTAACCGTAATTTAGTTACGATTGTTGTCCAAATTTAATTACCAACCGTAACTGGTTTTACGATTAGATCTTCCCCAAATTTAACCAGTTACGGTTGGTTACGAGCAAAATTTTACTACTCTACTTTACGAGAATGACATTTACAAGCATTTTATCAGTTTTGAATGATCCACCCTTGTTTTACAATACTCATTCTTATAATCTTTCTGTTTCTGGAAAAAAAATGCTATCAATTTTTCATTCTAGCCAAAAAAGATTGCATTAGTTAGACTGAAGCTCTGAAATGGCTATACCAATCAAATTCCACTGTAGGCCAAGATATATTGAATTTTTACCTTTTTTTTTCCTGGCATTTTTAGGGGCGACCCCAAAAGAATTAGGGGCGACACAAAATGACAAAAAAAGTCACTCAAACCTAAAACAAAACTACCCCTTATCTCAAATTTTTCGAAATGGCAAATATGCCCTCCATAATCGGTAGTTAAGTCTACAATCGGGAGGAATTTGTTATATAGAGGAGATTCCATTTTCATATGATTGAGAATTTTCACAATCGGTAGTTTCATGATGTTTATTGCCTACCGATTGTACAATCGGTAGTTTCACAATGTTTATTGCCTCCCGATTATGGTAATAGCCCCAAATTCAAATTTTCAAAACTAATAGAATTTTAGATTTCTCTATTTCCACAATCGGTAGTTTTATGATGTTTATTGCCTACCGATTGTATAATCGGTTGTTTCATAATGTTTATTGCCTCCCGATTATGGTAATAGCCCCAAATTCGAAATTTTCAAAAACTAATAGGAATTTTAGATTTCTCTATTTCCACAATCGATAGTTTTATGATGTTTATTGCCTACCGATTGTACAATCGGTAGTTTCATAATGTTTATTGCCTCCCGATTATGGTAATAGCCCCAAATTCGAAATTTTCAAAAACCAATAGGAATTTTAGATTTGTCTATTTCCACAATCGGTAGTTTCATGATGTTTATTGCCTACCGATTGTCGGTAGTTTCATAATGTTTATTACAATCGGTAGTTTCATAATGTTTATTGCCTCCCGATTATGGTCGTAGCCCAAATTCGAAATTTTCAAAAACCAATAGGAATTTTAGATTTCTCTATTTCCACAATCGGTAGTTTCATGATGTTTATTGCCTACCGATTATACAATCGGTAGTTTCATAATGTTTATTGCCTCCCGATTATGGTCGTAGCCCTAAATTTATTTTTTTCAAAACCAAAGCTAGGAAGAAAAGAACATAGTCACAATCGGTATATAATTTTTTTCTTCTAAACTACCGATTATGAAGGGACATATAAGTATTTTCAACCTATTTTGTCATTTTGTGTCTCCCCTAATTCTTTCGGGGTCGCCTCTAAAAATGCCAGTTTTTTTTTTTCAGTGACACTATCAGCATTTTATTCAGCTTGGTGTAATGCATCCGTTTTAAAGCTACAGTGTCCCTTTCTAAGTTTCATCAAATACAGTAAATAAAACTGTACAGGTAATTTAACTGGAAGTTTATACGAGTACAATTCATATAAGTAAAATGAAAAAGATAAAAACAGCAAAATCCTGTATCCTGTTATTGATTTAATCTCTGCAAATAATAGTACTAATTTCCTTTTCCCCCACAAGAGTGCTTAAAAATGATCCACTCTCCTTTCAACTGAGTTTCTGCTTAGCTTCACCAACACCTTGAATTAATGCTGATTGTCCCTGTAAGTGGTCTGGTTTAATATCAATATCCCCCGCCAATTTGAATTTTTGGTTTTGAGTCGATATAAATATCTGCACAGTTTCATTTACAGTAAAATTAGTTTCAAGTATTCAAACAATTTCCTGCATATCTAAAGAAAATTAGCGGAAAAATAGAGCCATCAATTGTTTAAAAAAGTACTTACCATGTATTGAGTAAAATTCATCTCTGCAATTTGTACATGAGAATGTAATGGATTGCACAATTAAGAAACAAACAGTTTTGTACTAAAAATCTAAAACTGCAACACCAAAGCATTGCAACAGTGCTAGATAACTCATCTTCCAAGCTAACACTCTAACGCGCCTACATAAATGCCCTAATCTTTGGGATTCACCCATTCACATATAGGTGTCATATTAGAAAGTTAGCAAGAGCATATTTGCAGCTTTGGAACAATTATAATTCACTCGTAAGCACCTTATGTGTTAAATAGTGATTCAGAGCTTATGAACACCTAGAGTAGAGGTAATTGACAGAGAGAGGTTTTCCTCTAAGTTGCAGAAAAATCATGCATCAGTTTTAGTTATATGTGTCAGTGATAGTGATTCCTTATAATTAAACTTTGCTGTACGAAAATGATTAGTTGACTGTGGAAAAAACCGGGAGAAATCCCGTGGCACTAATAGGGGTGGGCCTTACCACCACCAGTGGGACCCACCCCATATTAGTGTCATGGGATTTCTCCCGGTTTTTTCCACAGTCATCCTAGCACTACTGAGGAATCACTGTCACTGACACAGAAAACTAAAACTGATGCATGATTATCTAACAAAACCAGAGAAGAAAAGAAAGAAGATTAGCTATGCCATATCCATCAATTTGGTTTCGCTTTCATCTAATCTTACGGACTGTAATTTGGCTTCTCTTCTTTGGAAATCGTTCAAATGATTAGGAATTCAACAAGATTGATATATGCAAAATAAACCGTAATAATGACTAGAGTAAAATTTCGAAATATTACTTAACAAAACAAAAAAAGTAGAGAAAGAAGTCAAATAATTGAAAATAACCTTATCTGGTGTTCAAATCATGGAACTTCTGATAAGTTCTTAGCACGAGGGGTATTGGTATCGGGACGTAGGGATACCAATACCCCTCAAGTTCCAGCCCAAAAGCCTTATCAAATGTTTTTCTATGTAACTACGTGCATAAATTTTATCCTCACAGCTTTGAAACAATTTCACTAAATTGTGTAACCAAGGCACAAGCTTATGCAAAAATTTAATTGATCAGAACCCACATAATGTTGAGCATAAAAAACGTCAAAACTTCAACATCAAGATAGTTAACTAAGCAAGAGATTGGCAAAACCCATAAGCTTTGTGGGAAAATGCTCCCATGGACGATACCGTTTCTTAACACTTAAAAACACCTCTCTTACAAGCAAACCGCCATTAGTCCTCTATTAACATCATTAAAATTGTACTCTAAAGCCAGCATTATTCAATGAGGAGCAAATGCCCCCAAAATTAAGAATCAAGAAAATCAGTACATAAAGATAGGTTGATGCAAATCCCCAAAATCAAGAATGAAAAATCAAAAATCAAAGAAAATCAGTCTAAATTTGCAGAAGGTGAGAACTGGGGTTCCCCAACTGCAGTAAACATGTTTTAAGCATTTTACTAATTTTAGCAAAAAGGTAAAAATACAATTTAAGGGAAACAATTCCAAAGAATTACCAATTGTTCAGTGCCGACTGAAGGCTTGCCAATTAAATATGTTATACACATTGAAACTGTAAAATTGATCAAAATCCAGACACAAAACAAAATTATGAAACCAAAATACAAAATTCCATCTCTTTGTAACCGTAAACAATCAGGATGTTCCCTAAACTCTTAACAAACTAAACTAGACAGATTAATTTTCTGTAATAGACAAATTATAATGCCTTCCTGCCATGATAAGGGAAAATCTGAATGGCTCAGGATTCATCAAATATAATGCATTTCCAAACAATTTCAAAGACACAAAAAAAAAGCCACAAAAATAAACCAAATTTTGATCCTATATCAGTATTACATCCGAAATGAACCATCTTTACAGCTTTGAAACAATTTCAAGCATGTATCAAACTAAAATGTGAAACCAAAACACAAACTTATGCAAAACTTAATCATAAAAAACATAACTTTGACATAAAAATACTTAAACTAAGCAAAATTGGTGAAACCCCAGACAAAATCAAGCATCAATAAACTAAAATTTGACATAAAAATTGAAACTTCAACACATCGCAATCTAAATGGAGAGGGAGGGAGAGTGTAGACATACTGTCAAGATAGCTAGCAAGTGAAGTAGAAAGGAATATATCTTCAGAACCAGGCCAAGACATTGGAACCACCAAAACTTCTTCTCTTCAAATCTTCTGAAAATTTAGTGTTTTAATCAACATTTACCGTAACCCACCGATTGACTTCTCTCCACAACCATAAAAAAGACCTAACTTCCATCAAAAAAAAAAAAAAAAATCAAAGGTTTGAGCTTTTTCAGTTGTAAAAATTCAACCTTTGTTACTAAATATCAAACCCCTAGAATCACTTGAACAAAGGAACCCTTTGACTTAAAGAAAAAAAAACAAAAGGGCTGTGCAGATCCGGTGATAAAGTTCTTTCTTTTTCTTTGCCTTTCAGAATTAATGTCTTTAAGAAATGAAGGAGCCTTTGCTATAATAACTTATATTATGTTTAGGACCCTATATTGTAAAACTATATACAAAACCATCCCTCAGTAAAAACCATTAAAACCTCCCAATAATTTACAGAATTAACCTAAACTAACCTAAATTAACTAAAGAAGCAACTGGAGTGGATAAAAAAAGAACGTGCGATTGGGGATAGTTGAATTAGTTGGGGGATAGAGGAAAAGAACAGAAACCGGATTTAAATATCAAATCAGGGTCAACCTTTTCTATGTATTTTAACTAAGTAGGAAATACCAATTGGTCTTACAAATAATATATTAGAGAGAGTCTAGTTCAATTGACCCAGTCAATTGTCTGTTTAGTCCTATTTGGTAATATAAATTATAGTTTGGTCCTAGAAAATAATGGTTTGGTCCTAATGTGACCATATATATACAAAAATCAATAGCAAACTATCTCATTCTCAGATTTACTTTCTCTCTCTTCTTTTTTAGATCTAGTTTTTCTTTCCTCTCATTTTTTCTCTGTTGATGTTGATAATGATGATGGCGAAATTGTTCCGCCATGATTAACGTGTTTCCTGAAAATGAAGATTTTCTTGATAAAACACCAAGACGAAGAAAGTGATTTACGAGGAACCGACTATTAGTTAGTTGGTGATTAAGAAAGTTAAAAAAGCAAGAAAGATATGAGGAAGAGACATGGAATGACGATGAGAGAAGAATGAAATGAAAGATGAAAAGAAGGAAAAGAGGATCGAGATTGGTGGGTGGACGTGGCAGAGAGGAGGAGGAGGAGAAGAAAGAATAAAGTTTGTGTCAGGGAAAGATTTATGAAGAAGAGTCAGTGGATGCCAAATCTTACTGTTTAATGTTTATTCATTTCTCAACGCTTTAACTTCCTATTTATCGTTTTGTCTGTCAGTATCTTGTTTTTTGAAGACGACGATATTCTTTATTCTTTGCTGAAGATGTCGAAGAAGATGAAGATGATCTTTGTTGATGTTTTTATATGGACTTCATTTACGGAATGAAGTCGATTTTTTAGGTTTTTTTATATGGACTTCATTTACGGACTGAAGTCTGTTTTTTAGGTTTTTTTGGACTTCATTTCTGGAATGAATCTGGTTTTTTAGGTTTTTATATGGACTTCATTTCTGGAATGAAGTCAGTTTTTTTAGGTTTTTATATGGACTTCATTTCTGGAACGAAGTCTGTTTTTTTAGGTTTTTATATGGACTTATTTCGGAATGAAGTCCTGTTTTTTAGGTTTTTATATGGACTTCATTTCTCGAATGAAGTCTGTTTTTTAGGTTTTTATATGGACTTCTTTTCTGGAATGAAGTCTGTCTTTTTAGGTTTTTATATGGACTTCATTTCTTGATTGAATTGCTACAAGAAAATAAATAAAAATTAACATGAAAGGGTATTTTTGTCAGTTTAATATTTTTAAATAATTATGGACCAAACAGTAAAGGCGTTTGACCAAATGACCAAACAGACATGGGCCCACCTAAAAAGGACCAAACGGTATTTTTCCCTTTAACTAATTCATAATCTACCTCTTACTAATCAAGTTTAGTGTTTAATTATAATTAGGAAATTTATAAGATTATTTGATAAATGATTAGTGTGTATTACTATTTGGGTGAGGTGAGAGTAGGAGGGACAAAATTTGAGAGAAAAGTTTTTTCGGTGAAAATGGTGGATGATAGTGAAGAGAGAATTGCTGCTGAATCTTTAGCTCAACTACGACAAGGAGTATATCTTGAATCTTCAGCTAATGATAACAATTCACAATTGCAATTATTTGTGGAACAAACACCCTTACATCATGATTTTTATGAGCATGAAGAGTTTCTTGAAGAACCAACCCAAGAGAGTAAACAAGTTCAACATACAATTACTCCCAATATTCAGGTACAAGTGCTAGTGTGTCGAAAATTTGATTTTTTTTTCTTTGAATTCACCATTTTTGCTGCTCAAAAAGCTCGGTGCCGGCATGGACGTAGTATGAATACAACGTCGGCATCACCTGTACCGGCATAGTATTCATACTACAGCCATGCCGGCCGATAGTATCTCCCATTTTGAAATGCATGCCCGCATTGTATTCAACCAAAAAAACCATGCCGGTAAAAAAGTTACTTTTACCTACCACAAAATATTCTATGTAATATGCTACCAACATGGTTCAATAGTAAAGTTACCAGGCCAGACATGCCTCATAATTATGGGTTGGACTTGGGTTGGTTAACCCACCCAACCCATGCCCAACCCGACCGTTGGGCGGACATGGGCAACGTATTTCAAAACTTTGGGCAGGCTTGGGCAAAAATTTACAAACCCGAGTTAAATTTGGACAAGCATGGGCACAAATATTTCTAACCCAAGCAACCCTCCCAATCCGAAGAACTATGATATAGTTATGTATAATTATTTTTCTAATTGGTATCATTATCTATTTAGAGTAATTTTAGATATTATCTTCTAATATATATAATAATGAAAATATAAATTATATCTATCTCATTAGTCATTCAATATTAAAAAAAGGTTATATTTATTATTGTAAATAAACTTCAGTTATTTGGAAATTTAAGATAAATGGAGCAATTAAATATTATTATTACTAAAATTTGCTATTCTCATATTAACAAACTCGTATGTCTAGCGAAACTTGGGCCAACCCGAGAAACCCGGGGAACCCGGGAAACATAACTTGGGTGGACTTGGGCAGTACCTCCATGGGTTGCACGGGTTTGATGGGCAATCTGGGCAAAGGATTCCCAACTCGGTTCTACCTCGGCCCAGCCTTCTGACCTGCCCAACCAACCCAAGTCCCACCCCTACTCATAATCAGCTATCCAAAGAACCCATCAGGCCGGGCAGGCCAGGTAAAATCACTTATTTTGAGGCCCAAAGCCTGCCCAAAGCCCATTATATTAAGCGAGGCTAGGCCGAGGCGAGCCAAACAGGCTTCGGGTTCTTTGTATTTTCAAAATTTTGTAATAACCGATTTAAATTTCATTTATAATTTGGAGATTGAATGAACTATAGCTTAAAATAATCATAAGTAATTAATCTTCTAAATGTAAAATAAAAATGGAAATAAGAATTTTAATCTAAAATATAATCAAAACACATAACAATTTAATTTGGTCTAACGTAGAACAAAAACGCTTAAAAAATTAAAACGGGTCCTAGGTCGGGAAGGTGTTTCGAGGCGGAGTATCGTGTCATGCTATTAAATTTTAGGGAAAACTCGAGCCCGCCCATTTAAACTTACTAGACCAGGCCAGGCGGCCCGGGATGGGGCGACGGGCTATAACAGGCTTTGGGCTCATACGGGTACATGCAAGCTCATGCGGGTATAGGCAGACCGAGTATTTTCGAGTATTATTTACACCCCTATCTTCACACACCCCGACGTTGACGAGTTTCGAATTCTTCGCTGCTGTCAGCACGACTTACCACTATACAATAGTGAATCTACAGATTCTTACATTTTGATTGGTACAATTTTGGTATTATAACCCAACGATTTTATCACTGTCCCAAATGACATATATAATTTTGAAGCCTGATCATTAACCTTCCTAGGTTGGGGGGCCTATGCATATTATTGGGGCATATATATTACTTTACCTGCCCAATAGAGAAGGATAAAGGGTGTCTAAATCTGCTGAAACTACCAATTTACCCTCTATTAAATATAAATACTACCAATTTACCATCATTAAATCCTAATAATAAAAACAAAAAAAACTTAAATCTAATTCATTTCCATCTCCACGTCAACCGATTCTTCTTCTCTTTTTTTTTTTTTTTTTGAAACGAAAACATGCATCGTCGATTATCGACGATCCAAAAAATGATTAATCGTTTTTTTTTCTTCTATAAAATTTCGAAACAAACACGAGTGAAGCATGCCATTAACAGGAATTATCCTAGTGAGAGTAATCCGGAATTGTTCAAGCGATTCGAAACAAACCGACGAAGAAAACAGTTGAGGAAGACGAACCATCTTTGATCGCACAATAAGAGGAGAAAATGACTCGAATCGATACTTTTCTATCAACCCAATCCTCTAAATTAGGTTTGAATAACATGTAATCGCTCAAAAATTGGAAATTTTGAAATCAATTTTTTTCTGGGTTTACTAGAATCGGTTTACTTCAATGTACTTGTGAACCGATTTCATATATAAACGGTTTATGTTCATGCCCACAAAGACCGATTGTCCTGGATGTGTTTTTCGTTCGATAAATCAACAAGAATCGGTCCATGTTCATACCCACATAGCCCTATTCAGATTATTGTAGGGATAACCATTTTTCATCGTTTTTTTGTTAAAATCGGATTACATGTGTCCACAAAAACCGATTGTGCGGCCTTTAGTTTCATAACTTCTTAGCCCATAATTGGATTACATGAGCACTTATAAAAACCGATTCTTGTTGTGCAATGTTAGGAATCCAGATCTATATGTGTATCGTGTAAACCGATTCTTCTAAGAAAAAATGCCCAATTTTTTTGTAGGTTTTTTTTTGTTAGAATCGGATTACATGAGCACTTATCTAAACCGATTGTTGATGTGTAATGTTAGGAATCGGTCTTTATATGTGTATCTTGTAAACCGATTGTATACCTTGAATTTTATTGTTGTTTTTCGTTTGTCTCCGTATTCTCCAGGGGGACAACAAAGGCAAGCCAAAAAAATATAAGAAGAAAATGACCTTGCTTTTCCTCGAGTTTGGGACCTCGCCGAAAGGAAGATAAAAATTTGTCTGTTTCGCACCGAAGGGGCTTGACGGGTAAACCCAAAGGGATCCGCATCAATTAGCCACCATCCAAGCGGAGCAACCAACACAAGAAGAATCTGATTCTGCTACACCTACTGAAGAAGAAGGTAATGAAGAAGAAAGTGGTGACAGAGAAGTTGATGAACAAGAAATTAAGTTGTGACGAGGAAGTTGATGAAGAAAAAAGCGACAAGGAAGTTGGTGAAGAATAAAGTGAGAAGGAAGTTGGTGAAGAAGGAGGAAAAGTTGAAGAACAATTCCAGGGAGGAGAAGTTCAAGAACAAGGTAAGAATGATGGTCCAAAGAAGAAGAAAGGGGACCACATGCCTGACCCGTTGAAGATGTTTCCTCGCGAACTGATCCCGTTTACGGGTTACCCGGTTATGAAGGACAATTGTTATGGGGTACATGAGAATTGGGCCGCTGTCGTCTACCATACCGTTGTAACTACCTAAACCTTATGCTATGTAAGATAAACTTATCATATGTTTAGTTATTGTCTATCAAATTTGTTTTGTTTTATAGGATCACAAGGATGTCGTTTGTCGTATGAAGCCAGAAATGTTAGTGAGTATGATGAAGAATTGGTCTTTGCAAGCAATAGAATCAACCGTATAATTTGAGGAAGTAATCGATCTATTCAAATTTACGAGGTTGTTGGTTGCGATTGACAATTTGGTTATTGGTTATGACAAATCTCTTGTTTCCTCCTTCGTCGAGAGATTTTATGGGGAAACGGATACTTTCCATCTTCCGGTTGGCAAAATGAAGATTAACTCCAAATGATGCGAAGTTGATTACCGGGCTAAGCATAGAAGGTAAAGACATGAAGCACAAAGACAACGCAAGATCTTGAGTGGGACAAGATTTACGTGTTCACCAGGAATGTGTTCCAATGGGATGAGGAGACGACCAAGTTAGAGATGCTAGTAGGTAAAGCAAAGCAGGGGATATTCCATTTCGCGGGCTTGAGGTACCACTTCATGGGAACAAAGAAGCTTCGTGAACATGGAAAAGAGGGGACCAAGGAACGTATCTTCGCCATGGCCAATGCATATGTCCTCTATATCCTGGGATATGTTATCTTCCCCGAAGTTTTCGGTGCCCGTGTGAACGCCAACTTTATTTAGTTGTTGCAACCATTTGAAAAGATTCATGAATACTCTTGGGGCTCTGCCATCCTTGCACACTCGTTGAACGAGTTGAGAAATGCTTCTAGGGATCGAATGAACCAAATCGGAGGGAATATGGCTCTTCTGCAAGTGTGGATATATTTGCACTTCCCAATATTTGTTAAAAGGGCTTTTGTGAAGAAGCAATTGGACGGTTTAATATTATGGAGAAAAGTACAACTTCAATGGTAAGTCGAAGTCGTAAGATGAGGAATATATTGAGTTGAGACGCCAGTTGGATAACTTGACGACAAAAGATGTTGTCTTTCACCCTTACAAGGAAGTTTTGGTTAAAGGAAAGACGGTTGGGTGCACGGAGCAAGAATGTTATTTTGGGCCTTTGATTCACCTTAGAGGATATGTAATGTACAACCCGATGAGAGTCGCAAGACAATGCTGATACATACAAAATATCCCAGAGGAACACAAGAAGTTTACAATCAATGAGACCGAAATCCAGTCAGATGATAATGATATTGAGGTTGTTCACAAACCTTTAATTACCAACATCTAAATACTGGGAAGAGATAAGATACAACAAACATGATATGGACGGTCCTTCGGAAATAGATGATGAGGCAATTCCGGGTTACATGCCATGGTACCTCAATGTTTCGCATATTCGAGTGATATGAGTAGATGAGAGGCCCCAGATACAGGACAAAGATACAACTCTCGAATACCTGGTGCGTATTGTTTCTCAATTATGGTTTTGTTAATAGTTTTAGCATGATTTGTAGAATGTTTGTTGTTTAAAATGAAAACTGATAAGACAAATCGGGCATTTGATAACCCAAGTAATGCTATGTATCATGGAAGGGAAATATGTTGAGGACAATGAAAACTTGATTCATAAATTGAACAGTCTCGAAGATGTAGATGCGGATACAAAATTTGGGGAAGCGGTGGTGTAGAACATAAAGAAAAAGAGCTATATATGGATCGGAATATTCAGAATCTTCTACTTGAAGCTTAGAAATGAAACAGCTATCCCATATCCCAATCAAATTCCACTAAAATAACCTTGATTTATTTTATTTTTTTTACTTTTGACAGTGTACGATACCATGTGCACTTCAGTCAGTTCAGTGTGATGCATCTATATCACAGTGGCGTCATCATAAAAATACAGTAAATAAAACCATATGAGTAATTTAATTAAAAATTTACAATACAATACATATGAGAAAAAAGAACAAGAAAAAATATATTAAAATTTGTATCCTATTAAGTTCCAATGGTGAAACTTTTGTAGTATTATCTATTAAATCTGAAACATATTTCAGTTCCATGGATTCCTATCTTCTCCTCATAGGGAAGATTTGAGGGTTGGAACCCTCGTAATAGCAGCTACTTTTCCATCGTATGATTGATGTCATAATCTTGATGTAATAACATCAAGAAAAAAAATATTTAATCTCTGCTAATGAAACAGAAACTAAACAAAAATTATAGAGCTCTGATTTCCTCTTCAATCTGTATCGTTAATATTCATTCTCCAGCCCCTTCACCACCTTGAATTAATGGCTTGATGATTGGTCCTATAAATGGTCGTCTGGTTTTCTTTCAATTTCCACCTCCAATTTGAGTCAAAATAATTATCTGCAAATTTCATTTATAATCAGAATTACTTCAAATAATCAAACAATTTTCTGAAGAAAACTAGCAGAAAATTTAGATTTCTCAAATGTTTTGAGATTAGTACTTACCATGTAATAGAATCGTGAAATATAATGATTTAAGATTTATATCTCTAGAACAATATCTGCAACCAAACAATTGATTCAATTAGAACAAGACAAACCATTTTTTGCAGTGTAATCTGAAAAATAAGAATTATGACAAAATGCAAATTGCCATTAAGAAGGGATTAGTATTAACTTACAATCATCATCTGTCTTATCCCATTTGCAACCATCATTCATCTTTTCTTTGGGTTGGTGTTCATCATCATCACCACCTTTACCATCATTTTCTTTATCTGTTTCCAAATAATAGTTCTCATTTTCTAAGAATTTCTTTGCAGTTGGTGTCGTAGGAGAATTTTTTGGACAATATAGGTTCTTGTTAATTATGGCCCTCAAAAGCTGCAAACGAATAATAACACAGTTAATCTCTATGTTCACAACAATCTTAAATCCAATGCACATGAAATGATGAAAATCTAATGCAATGTATACCTTTTCGATACGAGATTCAGGGATTGAATCTCTGAAAGTTGGAGGTGTTGGAGGAGGGAAACCACTTCTGCAAACAAACATCTTCTTTAAGAGAAAAGATATCGATTTCTTCTTTATTGATTTAGTACGCTCTGGACTTAAGTTCTTTTCCATGTTTGCTATAACACTTAGACTACGTCGAAGCTCACGTTGACATGGAGAATCAATATCATTAGCTTTACGCTCAACTTCTAAACTTGACGGGCAGTTCAGAAACTTGTCTAGTGGAAGAAGATTAAACAATTTTACTCCTCTTCTTCCTGATAATGTCCTACATTGTTCTTCTTCTGTAAGTGCTGGTTTTGGTTTACGCGACAATAACTTTTTTAATTCCTCTTGTAACTTTCCAACTTCTTCTGGTGTAAAGTTATCTAAATCATCCTCTCCTAAGACTTCTGATATCGATGATGGACTGATCTCTTCCTCAGTTACTTCATGTCTTTTTGAAGATGAAGATGATTCTTGGCCACCTTTAGAAAGATTGGTGGTATTCCCGAATGTGCCAATTGCTAGTAATCCATGTGGCCAATCACTGAATTCATCTTTACGGGTTTCTTGGATAACAATATCTGCACAAAAAACCAACACACGAATTAATTTCATTTCATCTCAATGCCTCACTGTTTGTCTCAAGATAATGCACCATTCAATAAAATTGTACTTACTGTTTTTAGTGGAAACCCCACCAGGTTTTTTGCTGCTAACTGGTGCTGTTTCTTTTCCATTGATCTTGCTTTGCATCCAATTCAAGAACTACAACAACACAAGTACGAGTATCAGCAACTTACACAAAAATGAATAGAAATGTACAACCATATAAGAAAGATATCACTCTATCTCTATCTCTCTTTCGATGTAGCTTACCTTCATTATGGTCTGACAGATGTGTATGAAAAGTGAGTTGCTCCTTGTTCTTAAAATGGGGTGGTGGTGGGGTTTCTGATCAATTAATTAAAAACAGTGTTGTGGTTGATTGTTGATGTTGTTGTTTTGAGTTCAAATTCAGAACAGTGATACTTTTATAGTACTGTAATGGACCTACTAGTAGTAGTAAAAAACTAAGTGAATAAGGGTTTTGGGCAGTGTTAAATAGAGAAATGTTTTGAGGATTTCCACAGCCAAATTCAAGAAAACTTTTGTTTGGTTCAAGTACCCAGAAAATTTAACTTTTTACTATGTGACTCACACTTTTAACTTTTTATTTTGGTGGAAAATTAAATCATTAAAGCTTTTTAAGCTAATGGTTGCTTAAAAAAAGAAAAGAAAAGAAAAGAAAAACTCAAGCTCCTAGGGAAAGATGTTTGGAACCACTGAGATTTTCCAAAACCCCAGAGGCCAGAATTAGAACTCAAATGAGGTCCAATCAAAGGTGGAATTTAACCACTGGTTTTACAAGACTTCGTGAGGACCCATTATTTCCAAAAGGTTCATCACTCACAGATCTTTGATTTAGATCGTTCCACCTAATGGTTTATAGGGTGCTTGTTAACTTGTATACCGTATACATGTTAAGGTTAAATTAAAACAACAATTTTTTTGCATTGGAAACAAGAATTGTTTGTTTTATTGCATTGAAAATAGTAATTTTGCAGAGGAATAAAAATTGTTGTTTTAGTGCGAGAAAAACCAATTTCTAGTAGAATAAAACAAAAACACACAATTTTTAAAGAAATAAAATAATTCTTTATTAAACTCCAATACGATCATGGTGATACTGAGTTAACAAAATCCCTGGTTTATACTGTGCAGCCACACTGTTGTGGAATTTAACCACTGGTTTCACAGCTCTACTCAATGACATTCTCTAATGTTAAGTATTCTAGTTACATAATAATATTAATAATTCCAACCCTTCTATTACCTGTTGTTAATGACTCACCCTAGACAATAACGGCATATCTCCAAACCGTAAACATACTAAACTGCAAGAAAATAAACTTCCCACAATAAAAGTCTAAACGGATTGATGTAGAATCATGATAGACCTTTTGCCGTAGGAAGGCAGCAAATGATCCGACAAACATCACAAAGCAACTTGGCCTATGGGATGTAAGTACAGCCATTAAAAGGTTCAACATCACGAATGCAGAGTGACTGAATCTTTTTATGAGCCAATTTGATACCCACATTTACATGGGATTCAAAGGGGGGGACCATAAGATACTTGCCAAAAAGATCGGGGGCGGAGTACATCTAACGGCTGATAACATGATGAGAAAACGCATCCGAGGGATGATAATGCGAACGCGTCAGCTCTAATGTGGCAAATCATCTCCTTCTAAAAAGAATTGATTAAAAGATATTTAGCTTTAGTTTAAAGCATTGTTGGTGGTTAAACCTAGTGATTAGGACTTAACTAGACAAGTGTCATTCTACCTACTGATTTATGGGCAAATAAGATTTTGTGTTTCATATCTAAAATCTGACAGGTGGAAAGTAATAAAATGTCGTACTAAAAATTAGAGAAATTGTTAAAAGGGTTTTCCATGACATCTTTTTAGGATCTTAGAATTTAGGGTTATTCATTGGTGATAGTACTGAATCAGATTATCACCTACTTAAAGTGGTTTTTCTTTTGTTAAAAAGATTTTGACTGATTTTTTTAATAGGTTTACTCATCTGCATGGATGCAAATCTCCCATGCCAGAGAGTAGTGTAATCATAACTGTGTAAAGTTTTTGATTACTACATTAGCTATTTTCTGTAACGAGAAGTCAAAATCTTTTTTTTACCTAGATATTCCATATCCAGCAAAAAGCCCTTCTTCCTTTGTATCTTCAAACACAAAAAAAAAAAAAAAAAAACTCACATATACAAAGGAGGTGTGGTGGCCAAATGTTTAAATACATACTTAAAAGCTAAGGTGCACCAATCAGACGACGAGACCGACATACATTTAACGTAAATTAAGGCTAAGATTTATATCAAGCTTAAATATCCTAACATTTTTAGGGGCGACTCCAAAAGAATTAGGGGCGACACAAAAGAATAAAATAGGATGAAAATACTTATCACGACTTCCAATTATACAATGGCTCTCTTTGCAAATATCCTACCATAATCGGTAGTCAAGATAGTTCATATAACTATCGAATATAGAGTAGCCCCAAAATGAGATTTTGCAAAAAATCCTTTTTTTTTTTTTGAATTTTGGTTGAGCATATAATCGGTAAGAAAGGAAGAATTGTCATGACTTCCGATTATACAGTGACTCTCTTGGCAAATATCCTATCATAATCGGTAGTCAAAATAGTTCATATAATTATTAATATGGAGTTGTCCCAAAAATGAGATTTTACAATCGGTAGATAACTAAACTACTAGATTATGAAGGATATATAAGTATTTTCATCCTATTTTGTCTTTTGTGTCGCTCTAATTCTTTTGGGGTCGCCACTAAAACTGTTAGGTCAAATATAGTCCTAGTTCATGCAAAGATCACACCAAAAATAGAATACCTCCCTAAAACTTATGATAAATGCAAGCAAATAGCTAAGCACTGTACATTAAAATTTTATTTTCTGCAGTGTGTTAAACTCACATGTACTTCAACCTTTCACTGTTCAATCTTTAGTCTACCTGTACTACTGTCCTTCCTTGCGTTAATTGAGTAAGTGGTCACAAGAGAAGAGACTAAACGAGGTTAATGAGGTTGTTACTGATGTTACCCTAATGAATTGATATGGTTGGTGTTTACTGATAACCTAATAATTCCAATAAGAAAACCCCACAAAAAAAGATTAAGTAACTACTACCCCTTTGACAATCAATTTGACTGATTAAAGAGTGAGATCCCCTTTGAAAGGGAAACTTGTGGTTTGTAAAGAAACGGGTAGGAGTCGTAGGACAATAGAATCCCAGACTACCACGAAAAAGTAGTAATAAAGTTTTCCTTTCCAAGTAATAATAGAAGTTATTGACCATGAGAAAACATTTGACGTACATTTGGAGAATAAAAACCCTTACTACAATCACTAGTTTTTACGTCCTATAAATAATAAACAAAAGAAATGAAAGTTCAAAAAACTCGCCAAGTTATGATAGGTTAAGCTGGACCACAGGGACCAGCACAGGCAAAACATAAGCCACGCACCATCAAAATCTAGTCTGTGATAGGTGAAGGGAGTCGAACTCCCCGAGGTGTTAAACCAGAGGCGATACACAGACTGCATTACAAAACCCCACTTTTTATAGCTTTACGTAATATTTAGATCATCCCGGACAAACTAAGTTAAAAGTTATTTCAGGGGTCCATGCAGGAACTTCAATAGATTTAGATATTATTAAATGTATCCATATCAATTTTGCGGGTTGGCGGTAACCCGCGGGTTAGATCTAGCCCGACTTGTTTTCTAGTAGGGTCAGATATAACAAACCTTGCCCGGACCGTTTAAGAAACAAGCATAGTCGGTCCGGGTTGAAACAAGTCAAGCTAGGTTCAACCCGCGGCCCGGGTTACTAATTGACAGCTCTACATGATATGCTCGTGTTCAACTAAGAAAAGTAGTAAGAAAACAATCAACAACAAAAGAAAATCATATGAAGTGAATTTTTGAATGGGTTCAAGGGAAACAGTTACGTACCTCCACTCGGAAAGTATTAAAAAAAGAAGGCCGCATTCTCTCCGCTGCCTATCTCGCCATTTTGTGTAGTGTTTCACGATGTAAATGCACCTGATTCATTTAGAAGGAAAAATATTTGATGGGGCATGGGGACAAATCATGTTTTGACATGCGTCTTTGTTATAAATTGATTCCATCAAATTTTGTATCCAAATATATAAAAAAAGTATATTTTTGGTGAAAATACTGGTTATGTTTATCCTTTTTATTTTTGGTAGCAGAATTTGTTAAAACAATTAATTGCAAAAACACATGTCAAACATGATTTGTCCCCATGCCCCCATCATAAAACGCCCCCATCAAAAATTTACTCCATTTAGAAGGAACCAAAAATGTCAAAATACCATTCAGCCCACTAAGAATCGACAGAAGAAATTGCTTTGGGTAAAAAGAAATTGCTCTTGCGCTCAGAGGCGGAGCTACATGGAGAGGAGGGTGTGCAATTGCATCCCCTCAAATGTGAGCTACCAAGCCTAGTTTCAACTAATTGATCCCATTTTTAGTCATTTTAGCCCTTTTGCACCCCTAAAATATGTGTTGATTGGCAATTTGCCCACCCATTTCTCGAATCCTCACTCCACCACCCCATGCCAGCTACATCTTTGAAGATCAGCAACAAAGATATCACGATCCAACTATTTAGAGGTTTAACTACTGTCAAACTTTTAGTAGTGTACTCAATTCCAACATATTATTGGATGTTTTACCATAACCAACCATATACAATGGCTACACATCTGCCCGACTTCAATGATGTAGTAGGGCAGGAGCAAAAAAAATAAATAAATCCAGGTCTGGAAATTGCTATCTGATCACCACCCTTGAAAGAGGGCATTTGGAATCCCAAAGGCTCTGGACTTCAAACGCAGTGTTGATTCGAGGAATAGACAGCAGATGGCCTTGCCTCTACTAACCACAACCCTTACCTACCCAAAGTATGTACAACCCTGCAGTATGGACAAGGAGAAATTGAAAGCAACATGCTTCGAGTAAATAAAGTCCAGTCGGCCTGGTGGTAGTTGCTACCTCAAAGGATTAAATTAAAGTCTTCAAATTTAAAATTGAGATTCATCATATATGATTCTTTTATTAGCGTTATAGTGGTTTGATCAAGTAAAATACTAACTCATTATTACTGAAGATTAATAGACAACAAACAAAGGACAATGCCCTCCATCCAAGATGAAGTAAAATAGGAAAATAGTACACTTACCTACATTAGAACTAATGTAAGTACTTACTACAATGATCATGATAACATACACCTTAATCTGTACTTGTATTGGCTCCATCGATGATCACACGTATTGAAAGAAAAAATAACTGGATTCATCAGTTTCGGCTGTCATTGTTTAAATATTGTAATAGACTAATACCCATGTACAGTTATCCAAAAGATCAAACATTAATTCAGAATGGTTATACCCGTGTACAGCTATCCAAAAGAGCAAATATCAAGTATTGTTATACCCATGTACAATCATCGAAAAGAGAAAATATTAAGTATTGTTATAACTATGTACACTTACCAAAAAGAGCAAACATCAAACACCTATGGTATTAACTATTAAAGCTCACAAACTCACAGAGTCTAGAAAGACTCCCTCAAACTCCAGTAATAACAAGGTGAAATGACATCTGCTCTTTTTTCGGCATTCACACTTATACATATGATTATTTAAATCTAGTACTTATCTTCTACCAACTGCATTAATATTCCTAGAAGCAGTGAAAAATTCCATCCTTATTGATGCAGGATTTAGATTCCAGGCGAGTTTTGAACCTAAGCCACTGCTGAGACTCGGTGATTTATTACTTGAAAGTTGATATACTTCCAAGTAATCCATAGCCCCAATGATAACTAGATTTAAACTCAGAGAACTAACTACATTTGCATCACTGTGATATTAAGCATGCACTGCTGTTAAAGAGAGCGAAATGATGTTCTAGAAATCATGACAGGAATCACAGATCCAGGGTGTAGCATGGAAAACTAGGTACTGAAATAGAATGTCGGCCTCACACACCCCAAAGTCATGGAACATATGCACATGGAATATATCGTAACTCATCAACACATGCATATTTATAATATGTTATAATACATAGGATATATATGTTATAATACATAGGATATATACAAGTATGGTGTACATGAATTTAGTCGGTGTAAGTAGGGGCTGAACCCACGAGGGACGATAACATTTTGATGGCCGTGCCTCTAATGGTGTCAGAAGCGGAATGAGCGAGTACAGGCTCATTCCGTCTTCCCAATATAATTTGCTTCTAACAGTACGAAAAATCATTTGTTTTTCTTTACAAATACAAATTCATAAGTAAGTATTATGGTGTTCTCAATTTGCATGAAACCAACCAAAGCATTATTAATAATATAAATTACATACTATCATCCACTGTTAAGGTTAGCAGTGATACAGTTGATAAATTAAGGTCTAAACTAAACAGATTATACTTGAAAGCATTGGCATAAGGGTTCGTGTGACCCTACGGATATATTATAATTTTCACCGAGGTGTGCAAAACTAGTCTGTTCTAAAACTCTGAACCTCAACTCTTCATATGGAGCCACTAAATGTACTTTCAGATTTTATCCCAAGAAAGTGATCATAAACTTTGTTTTATCGCTTTGATTATATTAAAGTTCCGTTCCACTTTACTTGATGTTTTAGGGTTTATTTTTTGTTCCAAAATAGATGAGAATTTTAGTATTTTTCCCAAATTCTTTCTAATTTACCCTTGCTTTGGAATCAACACATAAACAATTACTCCAATTTTTTTAAATATTCTCATAGAGGATATACACTGTAATCTATAAAAATTTGGTACATCCCAAGTAAATTACAATGAGATTGGTAACTTTCCTAAAATCTAAAAACTAAAAAGTAGGTCATTTAATTTTTTTTTTAAAAGGTATTAATATGGGTGGAATTGGAAAAATTTAACTCTCTCTGATGTTCTTAATCTGCGTGAAAAACTCTACAACATCAAGTAAATTGAAACGGAGGGAGTATTATAGAGTCACCTTATGAAGTTAAAACACCACAGCCACCAACTTAGTGAGTTGCAGTGGATGCAAGTGGTTATATGATTTCAACGTCTATTTAAAGTATTATCCTAGTTTCTGCAAATGGCGCTCTACTTCTGAAACATAAAAATTATGTAATCACTGTGGTATTCGTAGTACAGAAGCAACTTCTGAAACATAAAAATTCGAAGAAGAGGACTAGTAAGTAAATGATTGGAAACATATCAGAGTGTAACAGCTAAATTATGAGTGGTCATTGCAAGTATAACTAGGTTTTCGGTTTCATTAACAAGCCCTCCATTCATATATCAATGCACCTTTCCACATGTGGTCTCTTCGAAGTTCACGAGTGGAAAATCTTACTGGTGACACTGAATACAATGCCTAGAAAAGTTCCTTCCCCTAATTTTTCCCTGATAAGCAGGCAAAGCAACAAAAAAGAGGTTTCTTCAACTGAGATTTATAAATTTCAGCACAGTCCATGTGAAATTAACTTCAAGGCTTCAGCAATTACAAGTAGCAGCTTCCTCACTTCATATCTCTGTTTTCTGGGTCCAAGTTGTACTCCTTTTTCTGATCGGCAATTATGGGTTTCAGCAGTTTCCCAAAATGAGAAGGTTTTATACTCGATACCTTTTAAATCCACTACAACTACTAGTACAATTTCCAACATAGTTGAGATTTGATAAAAGTGGATAATATTCATAAGGCGTGTGAACTGGTATTCCCTTGCATGAAAAGGACATCTCCGAAAACAGGAGATAGCAATCATGTACAACTAACCTAAAATGAGTTGCATATGATAGTGTTTTCCAAGTCAAAATCAATTTTTAACAGGACATTCCATATCTAGCAAAAGCTGTTCCCCCTTTGTATCTTGCAACAGAAATTTAGGGCCTAGAAGCCGATAGAGTACCAGACATGTAAAGAGAAAGTCAAGATGGCTAGGAAAAAAAAAGGACCTCCCTAAGCTACGAGAAATGCTAGCATGTAACTACCTATAAGCATTGCACAATAAATTTTCTGACCCTATCGGTAGAGTAGAACTCATGTACTACAGGATTCTCCTTTTCCTCACCGTTGTAGTAGCTAGCATTATAATTGAGCAAGTGGTCCATATGAAAACACTATACATGATGAGGTTGTTATGATAAATCTTGAAATTAATTTACCCCAATGAATTGGTATGGTTGAGATATATTGATAACCTAATCTTTTATTAATTCAATAGGAACCCCACTAAATGACCAATTAACTACTATGACAGTCAATTTGACTGATAAAATAGTGAGATCCCCTTTGAAATGGAAATTTGTGGTTTGTAAAGAAACACACAGGTATAACAAAGTACCGAGGACATTAAGTCTTTCAATGTAGGATCCCAAACTACCACAAAAAAGTAGGAACAAAGTTTTCTGTTCCAAGTAACAATAAAAGTCGGTGACCATGAGAAAACATTTGACCTCCATTTGGAGAATCAAAACCCCAACTCCAATCACTAGTTTTTTACTTTTTCTGATAATAATCAACAAAGAAAGAAAATGAAGTAAAATGTTTCACTAAGTTATGATAGGTTGAGCTGGACCAGGACAAGCAAAACATAAGCCACGTACCTTCACAATCTGGTATGTGATATGTGAAGGAAGTCGAACTCCCGAGGTCTTAAACCAGTGGCGCCACACACAGACAGCACTACAAAACCACTTATGCTAGCTTAAGTAACATTTAGATCATTCATGGCAAACCCTTATTCTAAGTTAAAAGTCATTTCAGGGCTCCATTGAGGAACTTCAATAGAGGGAGACATGTGCTAGTATTCAACTAGGTAAAGTACTAAGATAAAAATCAACCACAAAAAAATAAAAAAAAAAAAAAAAAAAAAAAAAAAAAATTCATATGAAGTAAATTTTCGAATAGGATCAAGGGAAACATATGCCTACCTCCATTCAGAGAGTAATTAAAAACAAGACCGCATTTTCGCTGCCTATCTCGCAAGTGAACCAACACTGTCAAAATATCCTCCTCAAATCACTCAGAAACGAGAGTAGACTTTGGTTAAAAAGAAACTGCTCTTTCCCTGGCCCCTGCCACATCATTAAAGATCCAGCAGTATCACGATAAGGCCGTTTAGAAGTATGACTACACACCAAGCTGTCTTACTTTAGAAGTTTACTCATTTCCTACTTATATTGCGATGTATTATCATAACCAAGTAACCAACCCTCTACAATGGCTACACATCTGCTAGACTTAAATGATGTAGTAACGCAGCTACTAAATCTGATCACCGCCCTCTAAAGGGGCATTTGGAGCCCCAAAGATTTTAGAATTAAAACATGGTGTCGATTCGAGGAATAGACAGTGGATGGCCTTGCCTCTCCTAACCATAACCCTTACCCAAATTATAGAAATAAAGCAGTATTACAAGGAAACACTCAAAGGAACATGCTTCAAGTAAATAAAGTCCAGTGGGCCTGGTGGAAGTTGCTAGCTAAACTAAGGGTTTTTTTCACCTCAACCATCCAAGGATTAACATAAAGTTTTTAGATTTTAAAATTGAGATTCATCGTATATCATTGTTTAATTAGAGTTTTAGTGGTTAGAAGTAAAATACTACCGAACTCATTATTATTAAAGAATAATATACAATGCCGTCCAGCCAAGATGAACTAAAATAGGGAAATACTATGTACTTGCTTCAATGATCAAGATAACAGTAAGATATACCTTAATTTGTACTTGTATTGGCTTCATCAGTGATCACACATATTGTAGGAGAAAGAATTACTTCATCTGTTTTAGTTGTCATTGTTTGATTATTGTAATATACATGTACAGTTACCGAAAAGATCAAACATCATGTATGGTTATACCCATGTATAATCATCGAAAAGAGCAAACATTAAGTACTGTTATAACATGTACACTTACCAAAAAGAGCAAACATCGAACACTTATGGTATAAACTATTAAAGCTCACAAACTCACGGAGTCTAGAAAGACTCCCAGGTAGTAACAAGGCGAGATGAGATCTGCCTTTTTTTTTTTTTTTGGCATTCACGCTTACATATATAATTACTTAAAGTCTTAAACCTAGCTAGTGCGTATCTTCTACCAACTGCATTGCTGTTCCTAGAAGACCTGAACAGTTTCATCCATATTGTTGCAGGATTTAATTTCTTAGACGAATTTTGAACTTAAGCCGTTGCATAGAGTCAGTAATGTTTTTCTTGGAAGTTAGACCTATTTCCAATTGATCAGTAACTCCAATAATAGGTTAATAACAAGATTTACATCCAGAGCTATAATGTCAACAACAACAAACATCACCTAAGAACTAGATTTACATTATTCCGATATTAAGCTCAAATTAATGATAAGAAACACAGATCCAGTGTGTAACAATGCAAAATAAGTACTGAAATAGAATGTCAGGCTCACACACCCCAAAGTCATGAGATCATATATCTTAATCCATAGACAGACATGGGATATATCGGAACTCATAAACACATGCATATATAGTATATGCTTATAATACATAGGATGTACACAACAAGTATGGTGTACATGTACTTAGTCGGTGCAAAGGAGGGGCTGAACCCAAGAGTAACGACAACAAATTGGTTGCCGTGCCTCTAATGGTGTCACAAGCAGAATGTGCCAGTACAGACTCATTCCGTCTTCCCCATATAAGTCTGCTTCTAACGGTACGAAATATCATTTGTTTTCGTTTACAAATACAAATTTGTCAGTTGATGGAGTTCTAAGTTGGCATGGAACCAAAGCATAAATAAAATATTACATACATTACATACTATCATCCAAGGTTAGCAGTGATACAGTTGAATAATATGCTCTAACTAAACAGATTATACTTGAAAGCATTGGTATTAGGGCTTGGGTGACCCTACAGATGACTAAGATATTATTTTTCCTCACCTAGTTATGCAAAACTCATTTGTTCTAAAAGACTTAAACTCTGAACTCAAACTCTTTGTATTGAGCCCCTGAATATAGTTCTGATCCCAAGTTAAACTTTCTTTTACATGTATACTAAGGTTGTGTTAAAGAGTCACCTTGTGAAGTTAAAACACAAAGGCCACTAACTTAGCAAGATACAGTGGATTCAAGGGTTTTTATATGTTTACAAAATCTATTTTACCTTTTAAATTCTATCATAAATCCTGCAAATGGCATAGCACTTGATAACTCAGAGAAATATAGCTGCATAAAAAAAAAAAAAGGATATTCAAACCCATGAAGTAAACTCCAGTTAAACCCTTCGCTAGTACGGGATGAATAAAAACAAAACGAAGTTATAGGACACTACCTAGATATACAAAATCGCACGAATCATTTCGAACAGATATAATGCCTAGACACAGAGAGGTTGAACCATCATGAATATGTATTGCACGTAAAGATTCTAATGAAATAATGAAGGTGGGGAAATTATATGTCACTGTGGTATACATACAGAAGCAATTTCTGAAAACATTCAAAAAAGAAGGCTAATGAGTAATTGATTAGAAACATTTCAGAGTACAACAGCTAAGGCATGAAAGGTCATTGCAAGAAAAACTAGGTTTCCGTTTTCATTGAGAAGACCCCTATTCATATATATGCACCTTTCCACATGTGGTCTCTTCGAAGTTCACGAAAGGAAGATCTTACTGGTATTCACTGAATGCAATGCCTAGAAAACTTAATTCCCCTAATTTTCCTTGATAAGCATGTAAAGCAACAAAAAAAGAGGATAATGATACCAATGATCTAATAGTAAAATGGTTTCTTCACCTGAGATTTAGCAATGTCAACAGTCCATGTGAATTACCTTCAAGGCTTTGGCACTTACAGGTGGCAGCTTACTCGCTGCACATCTATGTTTTCTGGGTCCAAGTTGTACTACTTTGACAAAACCTCATTTTTCTGATCGGCAATTATCGGCTATAGCGAATCAGCAGTTTCCTAGAATAGAAAGTTTCATACTCGATACCTTGTAAATCTACGACGACTACCACAAGTTCCCAAATAGTTGAGATTTGATAAAAGTGGCCACTAAAGGACAAAAGCTCTTTACATGCCCATCATACTACATGTTTAAAACATCCGACGATCACAAGGTTAGCACGATTTATAAAGGCTGATACCAACATTACTAAGGACTTATACCATCTCAAGATCTTAAGCGATCCTGGCCGTTGGATCGGCTAAATGGTATAGCCCAGTAATACTGGTATCAGCCTTTATAAATCATGAAGGTTAGGCATGGATTGTATAATGTCAATCACTAACATTTCATATGAGTTTTAATATTAGGTTCCAATTTCAAGTTTAAACATGTGTTTTCCGTAGCTGCTAGATCAAGTTTGAATTGCATGTCTCTCAGCACCATGGTCCCATGGAGTGTCATTTTGAAAACCCAAAGTGCATGTTTCTCACCTTGTGACGGATGGAGTATTTGACGATGTGATGCACTTGATTTTGAAGTAATGTACCACCGGCAATATACTGCAGAAACCACAAAGAAATGAACTTGCACTAGGGGCTGCAAAATTGCTCTATCCACACAACCCCATACTGTATAAGTCGCAGGGTTCTCGAGTGTTGGCTCCAAACAAAAAAGAGTAATGGACAATACAGATGGGAGCACTAATATAATTTGGACTTGCAAATTTAAAATTACAATGCCATATCCTTGTAACCGTAACCCTTATCAAGGTACAAAAATCATTATGTACTCACCTAACCAACATTGCAAGCAGATGAGACTTCAAGACGAATCAAGCCACTAGCCCTTGTTATAGCTATTGTTAAAATCTGGACTTGAACTAGTTAACTTACTTCAGTTGACAACTCTGACGCAAGTGACCATCACTTGTACAAAGAAAATTTACCTAATTCCGGAACTTCAGATCAGAATCATCAGATAACGAATTGATGATTAAACGAATGATGGGGATCTCTGCATCCAATAATCTGAATTCAAAATCGTCAAGTTCCAAGAAACGACCCTATCTACAGTGAGACAATTTTGACAAAACGCAATCTGTAATCTACCTAGACAGGATTCATGTATGACCTACCTAAAATATTACATTATAACAAACAAAAGACAATGCCCTCCAGCCAAGACTAGGATAATAAAGTACCTACGTACATTAAGACTAATGAACGTACTTGCTACAATTTAAAATAACTACAAACAAAATTAAGATATGCCTATATCTGTACCTGTACTGGCTTTCGTTTGATTATTATTATTACCATGTATAGCAATCGAAGAAAGCAAACATTAAGTGTTGTTTTATGGTTATACTCATGTACATTTATCGAAAAGAGCAAACCTCAAGCATCTGTGGTAAACACTATTACCGTTTATAAGCTTACGGAATCTAGAAAGACTCGATCAAGTGATATACCAGCACTTAACTTCAACTCGCCGCATTGTTGTTTCTAGAAGCCGTGATATTTTTTCATCTTCTCAAAAACTGTAGTGTTTAGTCTTTGGGCCAGGCCATTTCTCATAAATAACAACACAAGATGATGTTTATTTGGAAGTAACCTATCTCTAAGAGACTAGTAACTCTAATGACCGCACTAACTTAGACAATGTCAGAAACAATCGACCACAGAAACCGCCACATTTAACAGTCCCTTCGGATCATGTTTAGATGACCAAAAAAATAAATGCACGAATGCTATTGAATCATAAATCCAGAGCTTAAATTGGCAAATTATATACTGGGACAGAATAAGTGAGTAACAGATACATTCTTGAGGACAAGAATCACAAATGCAAAGCGTCAATTGGTAAATTAGATACTGAAACAGATTACCAGTCCCACTATGAAGACATGGCCTCATCTACGTTAATCTATAAATACACAGGACAGCGGTGATTTCAAACATACTGGAAAATTGTGACTCACAGATGCACAAATCTTTATAGAACATAGAATATACATAAATCTGGAGTACTTAGTCAGTGCAAAGAAGGGGAAGAATCCACGTGTAATGACAACATTTTGGTGGTCGTGCCTTTGATGGTACGGGCTCGTTCATATTCCCATACAAAGTATATTGTTAACAGTACATAAATCATTGCTTTACATATACGGATACAAATGCACAAGTTTTATAGAGTTCTCAATTTGCATGAAATGAAACAAAAGCACTAACAATTTAGTATATAAATCACATACTATGAATCACTTCACTATCTAATTAATTAATATACTAAACTCCGACTAAATAGATTGTACTTGAAAGTATTGGTAATAGCGCTATCATCTGACCCTACATATAACTGTATATATAGTTAATTCACCAATTTTTATGAAACTCGCTTGTTCTAAAACTTTGAACCCTAACTATTTCTATTTAGCCATCCAGTATCTTTCACCTTGGATCCCAAGAACGTCATCATAAACTGTGTTCTACATAGAGAAGGTCATATAATTTGAATTATGAAAGTTGTGCTGAATATTACTATGTAAAATCACCAAGTACACTAATTGTGTAGGCTACGACAGATTCAGGTGGTTATGGATTATTTACGTACAGTTTCTTGTTTACCTTTTATCATAATGTTCACAAATGGCACAGATTTACATGATGACGGATTCCGATAAATTACTGAAGCTGGACAAATAACAGATCACGGAAGTAATAGCATAGTACATATACACTTTGTGATACTTAGAAGATCCAGTGATGATTAATGATTAATTAGCCATCGCCTGGAAAATATCATAGTACCTATTACCATATCCGTGGCTAATGCAAGGAAAACTAGGTTTCGAATTTTGTCAAGAAACCCTCTATGCATATGTCTGCACTTTTCCCCTAGTGGTCTCTTAGAAGTTTAAGAAGGATATATCTTACTGGTAACACTGGATACAATGTCTAGAAAACTTCCCGCCCCCTAATTTCTCCTCGATAGGCATGTCAACTATTAAGTTGTGAAAGATAAGATAATGTTTCCAATGAGTCTAATAAGGTTACTGCAACTGAGATTTATGAATTTCAACTAAGTGCATGTGATTTATCTTCAACAAAAGTTACAGCTCAGTCCCAATATATGTATATATATTTAAATTTGGATCCCACGTTGTTATAGTTTAACAAGAACTCCTCTTATTTACCAGCATATATGGGTTAGTAACAGTTCCAAAAATGAGAAAGTTACCCCAGAGTCTATACCTAGTGAATAACAACTACAAAAAAACCAAAAACAAGAAGGTCAAATATCATAAAGTAGATAGCCTGATATGCAGAGTAAATAAGCCATTTCTTAGCTACTAAACAAAATTTGTACGGAAACTTTTTATGCCCATCCTAATTACACGCCTGTAATCTGCAAAAGTTTTTGAATTTCAAATGTGAACAGGTCGCTTTAGCTACTAAACAAAGTTGGAACAAATACCGCATCCTAACCTTTACATGAGTTATCTTAAACTGAATGTACTAAGTGCACTATTGAAACTAGAAAACTAAACACTTTTTAAAAGCTAACACAACTTGGTGATGGACTATATTTCATGCAAGGAACTGATATATGCATGATATACTAAATCTACCACTCCATCAATGATATAGGACAAGTAATTGCATCAAAAAGAATTTAAAAACCAACTTCTTTTGTCAAACTCCAAAACGAAAAATAAACATGAGAAAACAACCATGTTATCACTGCTCATTGTTTTTGTAATCCAAGATTCATCTTTGTCAGGTCTCTTTAAATCGTTAGTTACAAACATAACTTAATTGTAACCATTTCTCAAAAGTATCACATTTTCTTATTCTACCAAATGCTGCACAAAGAACGGAACAAATTGCCAACAGTGAAAGTTACACCTTGCATGTTACAGCTTATTTACTGTATATCTATAATTTTTGGCTTCCAGTTGTGACACTTTGAGTAAACCTCATTTTTATGGACGACATTAGGGGTTGACAACAGTTCCCCAATTGAAAAGGTGTATATATTTGTTGGAAAGTCTAATTTGTAATCTAGATTAGTTTTGGTAGTGTGAATAGAGTTCTGTAATATCAGGTGTTAGAAATCTCTAGAGAATTCTAGAGATAGAAATGAGTCGGCTGTTATAGTGTGGAAAGTTATAAATGTGACTAGTTGGTCAAGATAGACAGAGAACAGAATTCTCTGGAGTCTGTAAAGTTAGTCAAATAGTCTGTACTAAGAAAACTCGAGATATAACTAGAGTTTGTAATGACGGTTGTGAAGAGCCTATAAATAGCCAGTGTAGTATCATTGTAAAACTTAAGAAAGAAAGAAATAAGAGCAGAGAGTTTGTGAGAAGTGATCTTGCTTCACCAACACCACTAGAGAGCTAGGAGCTCTGTATGAGCAACACTAATCCTACGCTCATACATCTCTAGAGTTCAGTCAAAATTAAACTTCTAAAAACTATCAAGTGGTATCAGAGCTTGTTCTTGATCCATATGGGTGTCGAAGCTTCCGAAATGAGAAGATCAAAGAAGAAAATATGAAGTTTCAGAAGATGAAAACATGAAAGAGGTGTGACTAAAGTTTCTGATCCCCAACTAAGATTCTGTCACCCAATTCAAGTGTTACAGAATAACAAAAACAAGAAGAAGGAAAATGAAGATGAAAAGAGATGAAAAAGAAGGAAAGATTGCTGTTGAAGTCCTAAGTCAAGATACAGTTGAAGAAAAAAAATCGGAAAAAAAAAAAATGTTTGCTCGTGGTTTTACTAAGAAGAGTCTGGTTTTGAAGATCAAAAACGTCTCCGTGAAGACAAAGAAAACAAGAACAAAAAAGAAAAAGAAAAAAGTGGGTCACTTCCTAATAAGTGATCAGAAGAAGAAATTGAGGGTAAGAGCAACATACAATTGCTTCCTCAATTATAGAAGACTTTTGTTGGGCTGGCGAAAGCTGTGGAACCTCTGAACCACCTAATTGGTTAAGTTCCTAAGATAAAAAACCCAACGTGAAAAATGGATACACGACTAAAGGCGGAGCCTCTGAATCTGCGATAATCAAGCTTCGTACAGGCCAGGAGAAGTCTACAACCAGCTAGCAAAACTACTAAGCTAGCTAGCACCAAGAAGATAGAAGACTAAAGGATAAGGTGACAGACATAGAGGAACTAAGAGACTGAGTTGCAACCAGCTGCATACTGATGTTACGAAACATCGAACATGAAGAAGCTGAAACGCGAGCATAAGAAGATAAAGCATAAGAAGATAAAGATGGATTAGAGAACTGGGTGATGATCAGAACTACAACTTATATGGAGAATACAAATTACGAGGGATATTGGGAAGTCTAATTTGTAAACTAGATTAGTTTTGGTAGTGTGAATGAAGTTATGTAATATCAGGTGTTAGAAATCTCTAGAGAATACTAGAGATAAAAATGAGTCGGCTGTTATAGTGTGAAAATTTAAAATGTGACTAGTTGGTCAAGATAGACAGTGAACAGAATTCTCTGGAGTCTCTAAAGGTTAGTCAAATAGTCTGTACTAAGAAAACTCTAGATATAAATCGAGTTTTTAATGACTGTTGTGAAGAGCCTATAAATAGCCAGTGTTGTATCATTGTAAAACTTGAGCAAGAAATAAATAAGAGCAGAGAGTTTGTGAGAAATGATCTTGTTTCACCAACACTACTAGAGAGCTAGGAGCTGTGTATGAGCAACATTAATCCTACTCTCATATATCTCTAAATTAATCTTCTAAAAACTATCAATACTCGATACCTTGAGAAAAGTAAAGACTACTACTACCACTAGCACAGTACGTAATAGGTTGAGGATTTAATTTACTATCTGTTTTCCGTCAGGTCTCTCAGTAATTATCCATAACCGCAGTTGATCCAACAACTTCTTAGCAAAGATAGGTCGCACTTTTTCACTCTCTTGTATACAGAATAAAGAACAAATAAAAAAAAATGACCAAACACAATAATTCATAGACTTTGATGGACCAAGAGAAAGTTCTTCAGTTGATAAAAAACGGTGAAACTGAACTACAATAACATAAGTGTCACCTGCAAACTAAAGAGTGATAACACCCTGAGTACCAGACAGAAATGAAACTAATTCTGCATGGCTCTATAGCATAAATGACATTATAAAGGTAACAAATTGTGATCTCAAGGTCCTCACGAGATTTCCCTATCTATGAATAAACTATTATTGTGCAAATGTGAAGCTCCGTTGAAGAGTGGATATTCTACCGCGCGTAAACAAAGATAATTGTGTACCTTGTAAGCCTTTTCATTGCATTAACTTGTTATTAAAGTTCGTCATGTTCTAGAAAATCTCCTGTGGTGAAACCCAAGTCATTTGAATTAATTTTAGAGTATAACACAGAACACTTTAGTTATTACAAAAAGACACAGTTATTTAGCTATATAAGTTATAACTCTTGCTCATAAAAGATGGGAACTTTAATCATGAGAGAACTGATCAGGTGGTGAGCACAGAACAAATGAGTCATTACAAAAAGAACAAATAAGTCCTATAATACTATTTTTGCGCAGTGAAGTGGTCCTAGTTGGTTGTATTGACTATTAGCAGGGATTACCTATGACCACTATACAAAGAAATATAGCATAACTGCAAATCAACAAGTAGACAATCCAACATGTTCTCTTATCTTAAAGAAACAAACAAATAATCAACATACATGTATAAAACTACCTCCAACCTATGGTAATCTACATGCCTCGTAATTTACTGTCCGGAACATACTGCATAAAACAAAATTCCAATCTCGGGCTTTCCGAGCACCAAGTATTCTAATCACAGGCTTTACATGCTTACATGGGCGCAAAAGGTCAACAAAATCAGTAGATTGTTGGTGTTCACTAAGGATATGTTATCATTATTAACAACTAAACAATGAAACCAAAATTCCTCATGTTGTAAATGAACAGCAATAAAGCAATAAGACTGACCTGTTGACGACACCTCTCCAAAGAAAAATGAAATCTCCCTGACAGCAGATTGAGGAGAATCTGAACCATGAACGCAGTTCCTCTCCATATCCAACCCACACATAGCTCTAATGCTGAAATTAAACCAAACATGGTGACAATGTCAATCAACTTATTTTACCAAAAGTACGAAAAAGTGAGTCCGAACATCTACACATAAAAATACCCTATATAAAGGAACACATCCTTCCCACTCCACAAGTCAATTTATCAAATCATAGACCACCGAAAATTTTAACAAAGCATTTACATGAACCTTAATGTGAATGAATAATTTACAAAATGAAATGATGATAAGTAGTAATAACAACCTATTAGGATGTGAAATCTTGGCTTTACTCGCATCCGTCGGTCCAATCAACGCCCGCCAATCAACAACCGCATCCTCCTTTTCCAAAACCATAACAACCACTGGACCACTAACAGCAACAAAATCAATCAATTCATCTCAGTAAGCCAAATAACCAAACACCTTATAATCAATTTACACAAAACAAAATTCACACACTGAAATTACAAGTCCCAGATATGATTTAATAATTACCTAGTCATGTATTTGATAAGGTTGTTGAAAAATCCTCGTTTAGAATGTTCAGCATAAAAGAGACCAGCATTGTCTTCATCTAATTGAACAGTCATCTCACGGAGAATACTGAAATTAGATTCAAGAATCATCTTCTTGATTGTTTCTGTGAAATTACCGGAAACACCATCTGGTTTTATCATCGCTAGTGTCTTCTCCTTCTTCCCGATACTTCCATAGCTACAAAATCGAAAACGAAACGAGAAATGAAACCCTAGATTGAATTTTGAATCGGAGCTCAGATCGAGATGGAGATGAAGAAGAGAAGAAATTCAAGTGAGGAGAAAATGAAATCGTTACCTTCCGTGTAGAGAGGTCGAGATGATGATGGAGATGAAGAAGAGAATCGGAGAAATCTTCATCGCGGAAAAATAATGAAAAAATCAATAAGAAAAGCGGGAAAAAAATGGATTTATTTTATAAATATCTATTTATTTTGTAAATGACCGAAACGCTGTTTTACTTTATGAAAATTAACAATCTAGTACTTTTAAACTATAGGGGATGAGATTGTTTACCCGGCTTGATTTGGTCTACACAAACTAATTGGGGTATACCCAATTTTAAGAGGACATGTGACCTTATTAGGGGAGGTCAAATTTGGTTGAAGTTATAATACTACCCTTTACCTTTATAATTCTATTACCATAATCGGGTTTTTTATTTTCATCTTCCTTCTTCTCTTCTTCTCTTCCATAACCACACCGGCTCCTCCCCCACCACCACCACCAAAACTCGTCGATTAATTACGTTAACATCGTCGATTCGAAAACTCCAGTAATCTTCATCAATGGAACCACCACAGCGTAAAGGAACTCGTATGAAAGGCGCAAATCGAAAACCCAATCAATACAACCCCGAATTGCAAAATTAGTTCAACAAAAAGAGAAGAAAAAACCGTCGAAGAAGAGATTGAACCCTCAAAACGAAAGAAATGGTGCGATTAAGAAAGTAAGGGCCTACTTAAACTCACTCTAGTACTTGATTTCATGTTTGCATGTCAAATTAGGTAAGAAAAATCGAATCTTTGAATTTGCAATTATTTCGCTTACAATGTGTTTGTTTCACGACCTGCGGGATTTCATAGTTAGGTTCCACGGGATGATCGTTGTTTGAATATCTTGCAGGCGGTTTAGTTTTATGTAATCGCTTTCACAGTCTGGATGTTATTCAACGTATAATCTTCTTTGCCGCTTTTTTTGGTAGGGTTGGTTATAAACTTTTAACTTGCCGGCGAGATTTGATTTTTAGCGTCTCCCTGATGCCTTGAATGATAAAGGTCGGAATGGTATCTAAATAATACCACGCCGGGATTATGTTAGCGGTGTTGTTTTTATTATGGACGTTAATACTTTTTGTAGTTGAAAACCCAGTCATAGTTGTTAAAAACCTAAGCAGTTATTGGAATAAAACCCTTCCGACCTTAGTCCGCCGAATGGTTATATATGTTGAGCCTTAGATTTATAGTTTTTTTCTTAATTGTTCTTGTTCGGGTTGCAAAGGCAAACAAGAAAGCTCTGAAAGCTCTTAGTCCTCCTTGAAGACCTCCCCGTGTTAGTGACAAACTCTTGACTTCAAGACATCGAGGGCATACGTTGTGGCGGGAACGACAAAGATCCGTGTCTTGCCGAATGATGATTATCAACCACCATCTAACCAGTGATTCAGACGAGACTCCAGGATGAAGACCAATCAATTCCATCCGGTAGAAGAAGTGACGATGATGATGGTGATGAAAGAAATCCAGGATCTTGGAGGAGGTAACAATGATGATGATGATGATGGTGATCAAGACATGCCTAATGTTAGAGGAGGTAATGATGATGATGATGATGGTAATGGTAATGGAGATCAAGGTAAGGATATTCAGGATGAAATTGTTGAAGAGGCAGAGGAACAAGAAGAAGAAGAAGAAGAAGTTGGGGAACAAACGCAAGCTGCAAGTACTAGTGCAACCGGGAACAAGAAAATGGTTATCACTAAACCAGCTAATTCCCACATGCCTCCCTTTGAATTGAAGGTTAAATTGAAACCAAACGAGCTTCCCCGGGGGACCCCAGAAGATGGTGGACATGTTCTTTTTGGATACAAAGACTCGTGGGCATGCGAAATCCAAAATACTATAGTAAGTAATCTCAATCCGTCTTTGTTTTCATTTAAGTGTGTAACTATCTTAAATTTACGTCAAGTGTTTGTATTTCTTTTCATTTTGTGTTTTTGGTATTTAGGATCACAAGCATGCTATCCGTCTCATGACGCGCTAAGCTTCATGTTCAAATGACTAAGACTTGGGATCTTGAGGATGAATGTGAGGAGGTGAAAGTGATTGTCAAGAACTCCAGTGTTGTTGCCTGTGGTGGAGAGTTCGAATGTTGAGTATGATAGAGTTACCGTATCTGCATTCTGTGAGAGGTTCTACGGAGAGACCGATACAATGTTATTCCCATTCGGTGAGATGGCAATAACTCCCGATGATGCTCATCAAATTCTAGGCCTCGAGGTTGAGGGAAAAGCAGTCAGCGAGGGCTTCGATAATAACATTTCTTGGGAGGAAATCTTCAAATTGACCAACACTTTGTTCGGTTGGGATCGATTAAGACGGAGTCTATGCTTGCGATGAAGGATGAAAATCTAAGCAAGAAGTTTAATCAAAGAAGGAGGATACATTATCCGGGACAAGAAAATCTTTGATGTGGAAGGAAGGGTGAACCCACGTGCGAATCAATGCTACCACGTCACCTTATTTTCTATACGTCCTGGCGGATGTATCTTCCCCAAACGCTTCGGAAGCTTGGTCGACGCCTTGATTATTTGCAACTCTTTGGATCCCTTAAATAAGATGCATGAGTATTCTTGAGGTATTACGGTGGTCGCCTTCTTGAACAATGAGTTGACAAAGGCTTCAAGGGCACTCACTTCGCAAGTTAACGGAAACATATGTCTCTTCCAGGTAATTATATTGTCTAAATCATTTATATTTGCCAAATGCTTGTAATGTTTGATTCTTACTAAACTTTGTGTTTGCATAGGTTTGGATATATGAGCACTTCCCTACTTTGGTGAAAACCAACTCCCACGTCAAAGTGAATGAAAAGATTGTGATTGATAAGCCAAGAGCGCAAAGATACGCTTTTAAGGGTGCCCGGAAAAGGATATGCATGACTGCTTATTAACGTCTTTAATCGCCTTGGAAAAATTGGACTGTGGAGGAGGTAATATTTGATCCTTACCAAGATGCTAGAAATCAAGGTTTAATCCAAAGGAGAGATGATGTTGCATTATACTACGTATCCTTGTTGTTCTCCCATGGATTTTCAATGTACGATCCACATCGGGTAATGCGACAATTGGGTTACGTCCAAGAAGAACCCCATTTCGATCTTGATCCTTTCTTTAAAGTGTTAAGGGAGGACTGCAACACATCCCAAAAAACTATTATCTTCGCTTACACTCCACCCCCAACTCTAGGACATTGGAACGGAAGACTTAACCGTAAAGTCGACACGAGTCTTTTGGACGAGGTGACCGAAGGTCATGAAGCTCACGAGAGATACATGTCGTGGTACTTGGGTTGGGCTCGTCCTACTGTGATTAGGGAAATGACTGGTGAACAATTGGCTCAGAAGAGGAAGATGACATCGAATGACTCAACAACAATTCCTAACTTCCTTGTAAGTATTTTGGAGTAGCTCTTCTTGTTTAAGATTACATTATCGAATAATTATATTAATTGTTTGTTTTTTTAACTGAAAATAGAAGGGGCATTTGAAGACCTTTGTGAAGCTGTTGTGTTGCGCGAGAGAAAGAGGAGAGCCTTTGTCGATTGAAGAGCAAACCAAGCACATTCACTATGCTAGCAATCTTGACAATGAGGATCCTATGAAATGTTCAAGCAGGCTGATCTTTGAATTAAAGAGGGAAGAAAAGGCCGGAGGGAAGCACAAGCCAAGATGAATGCGACAAAAAGAGGGCTCGTAGTGGTCGTGGTGGTGAAGGTAGTAGTAGTCTTGGTGTTCCTAAACGTGGGCCGAGGTTGTGGTCGTGGTCGTGCTTCGTGGTGAATGAATCGTTTCCTAGTTTATTTCTTTATGTTGGGTTGGACAAATGTTAAGGTTAATGGTTGGACAAATGGTTTTTTAAGGTTTATGGGACATGTTTTCTTATTTTGGACAACAAGTGTTTGATTTCTAATTGTTGAATGAAAGGTTTTTTAGCTACGTAAAGTTTCAAGACAAATAACACATGTTTTTTAAAGTTACATTCTTAGAACAAATCACGCCTCGTGAGGTTTTGAAGTGTGAGAAGCCACCTGTTAGCGAAAATGCTTGCATACCAGGTTCGACAAGTGAGTCGATCATTACCAAGCCGGAGAACAGCCGGCGATGTATTATGTTTTCGAACACGCCGTGATTTGTTACAAAAAAATACCTTCTTACGATGCCTAAAGCCATCATAACTTGTGCATGGTTTTAAATTTAAACCCTTCCGACCATATCATAGCCGTGATAAAATTTCAAAATATATTGCGGCGTGTGAGAAGAAAATGATTTGCGATGCCAAAACCATCATAACGTCCACATAGTTATACACTTCTCACCTCTTAGGCCCTAGGTAGTCGGACATCGATAAAAAAAAATCTGTAGCAAATTCAAAATTCAAATTTTTGACAAGTACAATTTCATTGATTGACTTGTACTGGGCACTATAACGGCCAAATTTGGGCACAATCCTATAAATACACTACTTCTCTCTACAAAACAACATACAAATAGTTCCATATACTATCCAAACCTCATATCATCATACAATCCATCAAACTCACCCAATAGCTAAACAACAATGACTTCATTTGATTCTAATGAAGATTTGGCAATCACCAAAGCTTGGTATGCGGAAACTCGAGTTAGACGTCAATCCTCCGAAAGGGTGGATTCCACAACCTTTTGGGCTAGGGTACACAACAAATTTAGCCAAGAGTTTGGGAATCCTAATGCAAGAAGTGTTCAACAAGTGCACGATAGGCACCTAGTCATCGAAAACGCGATACTTTCTTTTTTTGGCTCTCCAACCTCGGATTTTTAACACTCGCCCCTTCTCACCTTTTCCAAGGCAAATTTGTAAGCAATTTTGTGGTTTTTTTACGCAACCCATGTTGTTTTATCTTCCAATGAAACACCACTAACAAATGTAAGTTTGTTTTTGTGTTTTTGTAGGACGAAGTCGTGAAAGCGCGCTACTTGGAGGAAAAGGGGAAGCATTCGCGTTCGATGCAAGCTATCACTTCTTGGCACAAAGAATCCCTGGAGGATAACCGGAGTACTTGGATGCCGTATCGTCTTCGGATGAGGAAGATTGATGGCTTTAGAAGTTTTTGTATAGGTTTTGTGGGTGACCTCTATGTAAAACCTCCGTTTCAATCAATGTAGTAACCAAAATTGCATGAATAAAGTGAATTAGATCTTCCGATATCTCATTTTCTGTTTGCTTGGTATATGTAAATGTCGTGGGTTATAAATCCTTAACATGCTCGCTACACATACGCCGGATCAAGTCATAAATTATATGCATGCCGACTCATATCATAGCCGCGTTATAGGATATATTTACGTGCCGACTATAAGAAATTCGGCATAATCTTCATTCAAAGACCCTTCCAAAAAAGCGGTTGGCGTTTTATTCATCCAAGGACCATGTCGGCTAAAATTGGTCGGCATTTTATTCAAACAAATACCATGCCTACTATATTATAGCGTACACCTTATTCAAACCTGGACCACCGCCGACCTTTCATATTTTCAAAACAAAATTTTTGATCGAAATCGAACTCATAAGGGAGATAAAAGATTTAATCTATTTGAATTCATAATTTCAAAATTTTAATCTAAACTCAATTAATTAACCTAATCAGAATTTTTAGTGTTAATTAAACAAGGTCATTTTAGCCATTTAGAAAAAACAAGGTTAAGGGGTGGCTTGGCTTTACTTCAAATGACCCTATTTTGTCTCATTGGGTATACCCCAATTAGTTTGGGTATACCCCAATCAAGCCAGGATTGTTTACTAGATTTTTTGATATTGATAGTATTTTTTTTTTTTTTTGGAAGCACGTTTTTATTTAAAGAACCAGCTAGGCTACATTTACACTTGGGTTACTATCCATAGGCTACGTTTTTGTATAGTCCTAGATTTTTGTGGATAGATTTCACGCTTGATTTCCATTTACCGTTCGTGAGATTGCCGTGTCATTTGTCGCATGATTTCTTTCCTGTAATTGTGTTGGATAGTTGCTTAGTGTCATTTTCTTCTTTATTACATCAATCATATCGAGATATATATAAGGTGGTGTAGCCAGAGAGATAATTGATGGAAACAGTTTTTTGAATTTGTTGCAAATAGAACTTTTGGCAATGCCTTTTTGTGGTGTATCTAGATGCCAAGTAAAGCCCAAGTTTAGGCAATTAACGTTACACGTTATTGTTCTAGGTTACGTCAAAGCTATTACCCGTTCTTACCTCCAGTGTTTCGCAGATGGACATGCACTGCAAATGCTCGGGTGTCCCCGCAACTCCACTCTTTGTTGATCTTTATCAAGTTTATGATATGAGAGGACCATCCTATTGAGATTGTTGTCTTCTTTTTTACCTCCTAATTGTTGTAAGGTTGAGTCCTCTAGTAACATAGGACGCGTGCTTTCATAGCCCAGGAGAATTCTTATTGGTGCTTTAAGACCAATGATAAAATTTCCTCTAATGTCATTTAAGACGGTATATTACCTCATTCATGACTAATCATGAGGTCCAGAAAAGAAAATTGAACGAGCTGATAGATGAAATTGAAGATGGTTCTTGTAGGAGATGGGAAATGGTTGTTTAAGAAGTTTACGTAGTCGTAGAACTCATGTAGTTGGTATATGTTTATTGTTAAATAATTCAGAAACTAATAAAAGTAATAGTTGCGATCAACTTGTTTCCGAAGTATATAGGAACTACAAGTTGCCTTGGACTAGTTCCGGAAGCATTTGACAACTAATTTTTTGAGGCAGTTCCGAGATTTTAGTGGCCTTTGCTAGGATTTTTTGTAGTGAGCGTTCCAAAATGTAATCGTCATTGGGCAGTAGAGGAGAAAGTAGGCCACTTATTCTGGTTCAGAATTGCTGTTTATGATAACAAAGTATCGTCGAAGCCATCATCGATTCTGGTAGTCAAAAGAACTTAATTTCTGAGAAATTAGTAGAACAGATGGGATTGAACACGACTCTCCATCTGAAACCCTACCCATTGGGGTGGATACAGAAGGATACTGCGCTTCAGGTAACAATGCAGTGTCGTTTTAAGTTTGCTATCACTGATAAGTTTGTCGATGAAGTTGTTTGTGATGTTGTGCCATTAGAAGTAGCTCAAGTTATTTTTGGCAATCCATATTTGTGGGAAAAATATGATGTACTACATCACAGGGAGCGTGTTTATTTGTTCAAGAAAGATGGGAAAGAATTCAGAATTCTAGCTAGGAAAAAGCATTTGCCCATGAAGCTGGTCACTACAAACCAGGTCAAAAGATTAATCAATACTTGTGGAACATTCACTTTATTATTGATCAGGCCTGTTGTTGCAGAAGAAAGGAAGGTAGTACTACATATAATATTATCTACTAGACAAGAGAGCGAAGTAAGTTCATTGAAGAAGAAGTTTATGGACCTATTTCAAGACGAAGTTACCATACCACCTAAAAGGAGCGTAGAACATGAAATTTCACTAGTTGGGGACGCTTCCTTTACCAAATTTAGGATTGTATAGGACTTCGATAATTGAATCAGAAGAGATCAAGAAGCAAATACATGAATAGCTTGAACAAAGAGTAATCGTACCCAGCTGCTCTCCCCGTGGCTCTCCAGTTCTACTCGTACCAAAGAAGGATGGAGGATGGAGAATGTGTGTAGATTACCGGGCACTAAATAAGATCACCATAAAAAACAGATATTCGTTACCGAGGATCGAGGATCTTCTTGATCAGCTAGAAGGAGCTATATACTTCACTAAACTAGATTTGAAGTCTGGATATCATCAGGTACGGATCAAATAAGAAGACACGTGGAAAACAACATTTAAAACGCGAAAAGGGTTATTTGAATGGCTCGTTATGCCTTAGGACTGTATAACGCACCAGCTACTTTTATGCGGCTCATGAATGAGGTATTACGAGCTTTTATTGATGATTTTTCATAGTATATCTAGATGATATCTTAATTTTCAAAAAACATGGGAGGAGCATGTGGTGCATATATCCAAGTATTGATTTGTGTTGAGGGAGAATTCCTTGAAATTAAATGAGAAGAAATGTGAGTTTGCTAGACAATAATTAGTTTTTCTTGGTTTTGTGATTGGAAGAGGAGAGATCAAGGTCGATCCTGGAAAGGTTGTTATTTCCGCATGGCCAGCACCAAGGAATATTACTGAGGTTCGAAGTTTTCTGGGGGCTTGCCAGTATTTAAGAAAGTTCATACGACATTTTCTCAAATAACGGCTCCATTACATGGTTTAACTAAGATCAATCTTGTGTTCAAGTGGGAGCCTAAACATGAATCCACTTTTCAAATGTTGAAGAATTTTTTTCTTTCGTAACGGTTTAACATTACCTAATCTACAAAGACCTTTTGAGGTAGAAACCGATGCTTCAACAATGCTTTAGGGGCGATTGCTACAAGATGGAAAACCAAGTCGCATATCATTCTCAAATGTTCAATGGAGCCGTTCGAACTATCTTACGTATGACAAACAATTGTATGCTATGTATCGATGGCTATGAAACATTGGAGACCATATTTGCTGGGAAAACAAGTCGGTGTGCATACTGACCATAAACCCTTGCAATATCTACAGACTCAAACTAAGTTGCAGCAAGCTCATCATATGAAATGGGCCTCTTACTTGGGGTAGTTCGGTATTCACGTCAAGTACAAACAAGGGGTAACAAATAAGCTAGCCGACATGCTGTCAAGACCACCCCCTAATATGGCTTTACTTGTAGCATTACATACTCAACCATTATTACCAAGTGACTACATCCAAGGCTATGAAAAATATGAAGATTTTCTAGAAGCATATTAGAAACTAAGTTAAGGGCATTCCAACGAGTTTCGCTTAATGGATGGTTTACTGTACAAAGGTACGGCCTTGTGTATACCTCAAGGTGAAGATAGAATGCACTGGATAAGAGAAGCACATACTTCTCGTATTGCTGGTCACTTTGGTATGGAGAAGACATTGCTTAACTTGAAACGGTATATGTACTGGATGAAAATGCATCTTGATGTCACTAAGTATATTCGAGGATGTGTTTTATGCAATACTTCAAAACCTGCAAATAGGAAGAGAAGATTGTATATGCCATTACCAGTTCCTACTCGACCATGGGAAAGCATTTCTATGGATTTTCTAGGAGGTCTACCAGTGACTAAAACAGGGTATGATTACATCTTTGTTGTTGTTGATAGATTCAAAGATGATCAACTTAATTCCTTGCAAGAAGACCGTGACAGGGGAAGGTGCAGCCAAATTATTTTTTCACCATGTTTGGAAACATTTTGGATTACCCACTTCTATAATCTCTGATAGAGATAGTCGATTTTTAGGTCAATTTCGGACAAAGCTATGGAATCTGATGGAAATAGACTCAAGCATAGCACTCGCTTTCATCCTCGACAGACGGACAAACATATGTAGTAAATAGAACTTTAGTTCATCTCTTACGAGGGTATCATTCTAAACATCCTAAAACTTGGGATGATAGTTTACCTTATATCCAGTTCTCTTTTAATACAGCTTTTCATGGGTCTACCCTGAAGTCTCCGTTTGAAGTGTGTCTAGGTTATTTACCTCAGAGTCCATTTAATATGGGTTTTTCTACCTCACAAGCTGTAGCATCAGCAGGAGAAGAAGGCAATAGCTCTGAAAAGTTTATCAAAAGAATAAACAAGATACACACTTTGGTAGAAGCTCAGTTGCAGAAGTCAAAAGCTAAATACAAGGCTAAACATGATAAACATCGTGTTCCTTGTAATTTTTCTACAGGAGATTTGGTTTGGTTACGTATAGGGAAGGAGCGTCTTAAAGGTGAAGGAAAGAAACTGAAACCCATACGATACGGACCTTTCAAGATACTGAAACAATTTGGAGATAATGCTTTTCAGCTAGATTTACCACCTTACATGCAGATGTATTCTCGTTATCAATGCGAGTACTTGAAACTATTTGAACCCCCATTACTTAATGAAGAAGAAGATGACCAAAAATTAAAGTTGCCACCAAAGGGAAGATTTATGGATGGATCGAGAAGAAATTCTCAAACAGGATTGTATTGTTGAGACGAAAATAACACCTACCAGGAGAGGTAATCGTGTTATGTTTCGTGCGGGAGGAAAATGACAAGTACCAAGCAAAGCTAAGTGGTTCAACAAGGAACAAGGAGAGACCGACCCCTCATATTCAGTTCAAAGATTACACATGAGTTCCAGCTTCCTAAAAATGGGGAGCCATCATACAAGAGTATCTTGAGAGTTACGTGAAGATTGTCTTCACGACTAGAGCCGTATTCAGGCTAGGAGAGTGTCTATAAAGGCACTAGAATTTGGTCGAAAATTACTTAACTAACAAGTATTTGAGGTTTCCTAACTTAGTTAGGATTCCTAGTTCATATGAGTTCTAGAAACTCATAGTTATTTACTTCTCTAAGAAGTTAAACTCCTATATATATATATATATATATATAGGAAAAGAATTCTAGTTGAAAGGGTAGAGAGAATATCCGAGAGAAGAACCAATTCTAGGTTTTTAAAAGAGTATTTTCTTTCACAGTTAATAGAAGAAGAAGTTAGCAGCAACAAATCGGGTTCTTTGTTATTATTCTGTTCTTGTGAATTCTTTCAATCTTTGTTCAAAACAGTACTGACTCTAGGTACCACTGATCAATTTCGTATCAGGATGCATCTGAGTATAGTCATGATATGTCCTCAACACTAGTAATAAGACCAATGTGACAGTCTGTTGCATCAAGGGTATATGAGAGTGAAGCTTATGACTAAAACTTTAGGCCAGCCTCTTGTTAGCACAGGCTAAAATAAATAGGGCAGTCGGGGAAATTGCTCACAAAACTCTTTTTTTTTTTTATAAGAATTTCTCATAATATAAACGGACGGATCGGAAAATGAAAGCATATTGGATTATCATATTGATGACAAGCTCAATGAATCATTTATATCTCATTACACGCTAGCTGGACACCAAAATAGCTAGGTTCACAAAAAAACATTGAGTTTGATCTTTGCTGCTCCGGCAACGTCTTATAATGCAATTCAGCATAGTTAAACAACAGAAGAGTTGCATCCCTGACATCAAAGTCATTTTTGTCACCATCAGATCTCTTCTTGAGGTCCTTAATGACATGGTCATAAGGGTTGATCTCTAATATCTTCCCACCCATGCCTGATTCCTTCAGTAGACAAGAAGAGAAACAAGGGGAGGAATATTCAAAACAGCCGGAGACAACAACGTCCTCAACTCTATCACCAAGCACTTCTTTCATCACATTGCACAGACACTGCAAGTTCTCCTTTATCAATCTCCTAGCTTCCTCCTTCTTCTCCTTCCGCTCCCTGATCTCACGATCCCTTTTACGACGATTTTCCTCGGCCCGCATCCTATTCTCGACATCTTTAATTGCATCTTCTAAGACCTCGATTAAAGCCTCCACCCTCCAACGCACATTTAACATACTTGACCCCAGATTGCTTGATTCAACCTTCTTGTTTATGTCAATCATTAGTTTTTCAAGCCATATCCCGAGACATATTTCCGCAGCAGCAATTTCCCGTCGTCTTGGCCGACTTTTATGCTTGTTCGCTGTACTTCTCCCTCGCAGAATATTTCCAATATAATATTTAACAGGTCCAGTAAACAACTGATTATATGCTTTCGTCTTTTGGAAGCCTGGAAACTTGTCAGCAATTTGATGAACAGTATTTTCAACTGCCTCGTGATTTGATCTAGCTGACTTATCGATCACATTGCGATCATAAGCCTGCAGATCATTATATAGTTCTGTCATTCTTCCTAGTTCACTTTGAAGATCCTTGATATCAAATTCACTTGGGGTCAGGTAAGTTACACTAGCAGCTGCGGTCCTATAGTTTGTCAGAACTATATCCAAATCCTTCAGTGTTTCCCAAGCTGTATAATTGTGTAAAATTTGTATGATCTCCTTATGAATACGATTTCCATTACCATCAAAATTAGGTTTTGATTTCCACATCTTCAAGGATGAATAACAAGGGTTTAATATAATTTTCTTCGAGGCTCCGATCGGTGTATTTTATAAAAATACAACGACTATATATATAGGAAATCCACTGGATACTTGTTTCCGGTTTATGGAAACCAACTGTTTTATAGAAGTATTTCCAATACGAGGGGTAAAACCCATGGCCCATTATTGATTATTAAATATTGTAGAGTTCAGCCTATATGGTTCCATAATTTGAATGCCTGGTTACTTTTTAACGAGTAGAGTTACTTCTGTATAATTCGTAATTCGCATCATCTCTGTGATATGAGGTTCTTCTTTTGATATTAAGTTATTACCATCTAAGGAGTGAACGATTTTGCGGGGCCATGATTTTTTTAGGGACCATGATTTACTTAAACCATCTTCCCTACATTTATAAGGGGTGTCCTAAAGTTAGGAAATGACTAACTTATCTTTTTACCCTTGTTCAAATATATGACTAAGCTAATGACCGCCTAAACCTACTAACCTAATTATAACTCTAAATTACAAACACAAAAACACAATCTTTTCTACTGACCATATTTCACTTTAAACTCTTCTTTCATCCTTTTGTTTTCTTTTCGATTTTCATAATCGTTTTAAATCCGTATTTTAGAAATTTGTATAGTAGAGGTACTTTCCAACTAATCCATGCCTTCTTTATATATTTGTGATTGATAAATTGAGTGAGTAGTGATCATAAAAGTGAAGTGATGAGGTAATTTACTAATTTATATGCTGCAAGTGCACGATTGTCGATAGGACAATATACATATGCGGTTCGTTCCACAGGGACTAAATTTGTTACCTTTAGTTTCTAATTAAATGAAATACCAAAAATCTTAGAATATGTTTTTAAAGAAAATGAATTATAAGAAAATAAATAAATGAGAAATACCTGGATTTTGGATTCCTCCTCTACAATGTATGCAAGATTATTAACCACTTTCTATAATATTCTTCATAATAATGCTCAAGACGATTTAGGACTAGTGTTTACGTCTCGGAAGATAAAACTTTGTAATCAATTAATTTTCTTCTCAAATACTAACAACTCTCTTTGCTAATATTGCTGATCTCTAAAAAGAAAATATAAACAATTTAATAAGCAAGAGGACACATAAAGAGAATTGTTATTGTGACGAATCGAGAATAAGGACCACAAAAATTTATTATAGAAAGTTAAGAAGATAAAACTCCGCGTACATAATAGGGCTTCTTCCAAAATCCCAGTAGAGAGAATCAACTATCCATTACAAAGAAGAACAACCAAAAAAATAAAATCTTAAACTATCTACCGTGCTCCGCCTCCGCCCTCCCTCTCCTTGATTGAATATCACGGTATATATAGGTCCAGAAGAATCCTACCTTCCATTTTAATTCTCATTATTACATCATCAACCCAATAGAATTTTTCCATGTGGCAAGTAGAAACAAAATCACCAATAAGAATATGCCACAACATCTATGCCACACATAATATATTTGATTTTACTTCACAAAATATTCTCACTTATTTTGTTTATATGGCTCATAATGTCACATGCATGAACATTGATCTCCAAAGGAAGAAATGATATTTCCGCGGGACCCACGAAAATTCTGTTTTATTCTCATTATGTTTAATTAATCTTCTTTCCATAATTATCTGACGCATGTGCATGTGTCCCACTCTAGCATCTTTGTGAATGAAGTTTGCATTTAACATTCTTCCACTTTCATTTTTAATAGGAAATATTAAGAGTAAATGATGTCGACATTCAAGTTTGGGTCCATTTTCTTCAAGGTATCCAATAACTCATATTCTCGGATTCAATCGCTAAAACTTCTTGGGACAATTGTATTGGACTGAACAGGGATGATATGTTCTCCAGAATCGAAAGAGCTGGGCTAGATAATGCTGTTGAGGCTAAACAGGGGAGGATAGTTGTTTAAGGGTTTTTGAAGATGTTCTGTGGATAATCAATCACCGGAATTGATTGGGCAGACTTATTTAACTTAAACAGATCGGTATGATGGGTTAACTCATTCTAATTGGGGCGGGATCACGAGATTGAGACATAACATGGGAAGATACTTTCTCGGTTTTTGTGTGATTACGTGACAGCTTCCTCGTGTTTTGATTGGTACCATTATGTTTCAACAAAACAGATGAACATATGGGTTAGAACCGAATAACAAGGGCTGAATCATTGCTTTTGATAAAACAGAGTGACACGAGTAACCCGAATAAACCGATTTCTGTGTGAGTGATACGATGGTTTGCGTGTACCTACTGCGTGTTTAACCACTCCTGGGATGTTTACTGAGTGTTTTTGGAGTGTTTTAACATGATAAAACTGCGTGAGGAGCTAAATCTGGGAAGAAAATATTCCCGAGAATATATCTTTCACTGCCGAATAATGGAGGATTTGTTGGAGTTGTGGAGGAGTATTCTCAGTGATTTGAAGCTATATAAGTTGTGGAGGAATAGTATTTGGGGATGGAGAGTTGGGGAGGCTACGAGTGTAAAATTGTCTGCAGAGAAATCATAAAAGAAGAAAAAAAAATTATGAAGAACACGAAGAACGATGGACAAAGATAGTCGTGAAAAGTCGTCTTATATTCTTAAGAGATAAGACTCACAACTCCATGATTTTAAAGTTGTTCTTTGTAACAGTAGGTTTGCAACAATTATAAATGTTGCAAATTCCCAGTTTTATTTGATATTTTCCTTTTCTCTTCTTTGCAAACCCCAATTGAGCTATAAAAATATATTTTGAGCGTGTTTCCATGATGAAGAGCTAAACCCAATCCTTGGGGCGATGGAGGAAGCCATTGTTTCGGTAAAGTGATACATTTCTACTTTTAATTAATTATAACAACTATATTATGATTTTTGCATTGAATTAAAATTTTATTATATGATTTTGATTAGTTAGGTGTATTTTCTCTTGATAGAATATGCTTGCTTTAGTGTTTTGATATTCTATGCTTGGATTAACATCTATTCTTTTGAAAATCTACATGTCTAGGCAATACTATTAGAATCAATTTGAATGTTGAGTTGCATAATTATTGTTTTATTAAACCACTAATATCGACTAGTGGTGGAATCCTAACCCTAGCCTCTCCATAATTTCCCAACAACTTTTTAATTGAGCTTGTTATTTTTATTTACAAAAATTAAGTCTGAAAAATCTGCTTCCACAAGTCTTGAACGAACCTTTCACTACAACATCATTGAAAATAACCTTCATTGAAAAGGATTTGGTTAGTGAAAGTATAGATCATCTATTCACTAAATGTGTTTTTTCGGAATCCATTTGGAGAGGCTTATGCACAAATGCTATGTTTTACAAAGCTTCTAACATCTTACAAAAATTGGTGTCTTATTTGGCTTAAGGATAGTTTTAATAGAGATTATTTTGCTTATATTCTCCGGTATATTTGGAAATATAGGTGTAAAGTGGTTTTCGACAATGTTTGTCCTAACCCTTATGACTTAATTGAGTTCATTAAAAAGGATAGTCCACAATATCTGGGGAAGACTCAAAGATTTTGAGAGTCAACAGATTTCTACTTAGTGTGATGAATTTCATCCTAAGTGTGCATGATAATGAGCTAATCCGGAAGAGGCTGTGTTCATATACTTTGATGCGGCTTTTAATAACAAAACTAAGGAATTTGCGTATGGTATAGTTCGAAATGAATAATGAGGGTTATCTTATCAATTTTTCAGAGGTTCAGATGGTGCTCAAGTGCGAGGAAGCTAATCCAGTAGCTTGTAGAGCAACAGAATGTGGGTGCCTCCGTAAATGAAAACCAGTTTTCCTCAACGACAACCCGAACATATTCAACAAGCCTAAGGAAGAACGATTTTGTCTGTTAATTGGATTTGAAAGTCGCTTCGCAACAAGCTCCGAATTCCATAAAATTTCTTGCTAGTAATTCCTTTGTTTATATTCTGAGATCATGTAATAATCTAGCAACAATCTTGCCAAGTATTTTATTAAATATGCGAATGAGCATATAGATTCTAGATCATGGGATAGGTCTAGAAAGGAAAGTTGGTTAAATGTTATATGTAAACAAAACAATGTATTGTCTTTCCTCTAGTTTTATAAATATTTCCTTTATCAAAAATAAAAAATAAAAAAAGTAAAATACACAATTCATCACCTCACATGCTCACAATCAATCATAAAATTAGGGAATTAACCCTTTTCCTCACTCATTAGAAAAAGACAAACACACTCGATCCTAAAGAAAATATGGAAAAGATGGAGAGCAGATGGTATATATAAAAAAAAAATACTTACATACATGACATCGATATAGGACAAAAATAAAAAAAGATAAACAAACACAACCTAGTACAATACTATGACGACTTCATGTACATAAATCTGATCAAGACATTTTATACATCATCATATATCAACATCAAATAATACACCATGAAAATCTCAAAAAACGTATCGGGACAAGTAATTAGATTAGACAGATCTCATGACAATCAAGGAAAGAGAGAGAAAAAAAAAATCACTTCTTTTCCGGTTGAGAACAACCATAAAAAAACCAAACAAAATAGTTTTGCACATCAAAACATAGCAGACAACTTTTGGCAATAATTAAAATAAAGAAATAGGTTTAGGTAATACCTTTTCGGTTGATCGATTAAAAGCAGAAAAGGAAAAGATAGAAGTACCAAGATCCCAAATTGCAAAATAGCCTTTTTTTTTTTCAACGGAGAACCTTTTTTTCTTCTTCTTTTAAGCTTCTTTGATTTGATTAAGGAGTATAAGACAGATGTTAAAAAAAAAATTCCTAGCAGCAGGGTTAGAGCTCGTTGCTGATGATATTTGAGTAAGAATAAAAAGAAAAAAAAGAGAGATAAAGAAGTTTTCATTAATCAGAGAAGGGAATGAACCGCATTACATAGGTAAGTATTCTATTTATACGAGAGTAAAGGATTAAACCCTAGTATACTAATGGACCGCACATCCATGGGCCATATGCCTTATAACACAGTACACTTTCTCAGAATATGAGTGGGCTTGTGAGAGGTCACCGACATCGATGAAGCAAATCCTAGACTTATTCAAGCATCCTAGACTTATTCAGGTATATGTGAATGTATCTTATAGCCTACTAGGCTAGCCCTTCGTGTTGTTTGCTACCCATATATTTTCCCTAGTGGAAATCTAGTGGATATTTGTTTCCGGTTTGTGGAAACAACTGTTCCAAAACGAGCGGTCGAACAATAATGCTCTCCCTAATTAGACATGACAGGTTCAAACTTGTTCGTATTAAAAAGCAGGAAGGGTCAGTGCGCGCACGGTTGGGGTTGGGGGTGAGGGATGCCATAAACTAAGTACATAAGTCTACAAGGTCTCATAGTAGGAGGAAGTTTGTAAATATCATCAAATTCTACATCAAAAACTCAATCTCCTGACTTCAAATTAATATATGAGTGAAGCTACGGGGTTAGCCCTTGTTTTTCTTACTGTAAAACTTGGATGCCAGGCTATATTGCACTAACGTATTGGATGCATTCGGGGAAATTGCTCATAAAACTCGTGAACACAATATAAACAAGCATGTCCATCTTGTTTGAGAACTTGGATGCTAGGATATATTGAACCAACTAAATTTGAGAACTTAGATGCTAGGCTATATTGAACCAATTTGTATGTTACAGTGATGTTGCAGATACACTTTATAAATTACTAGGAACTGAAAAAACACGATAGATTGCTTCAACAAAATAACCAATGCAACATACAAATTGTTCCTACGTAGAAAAAGGATAATACAACTGAGGTTCTTGCAACAAAATAACCAATGCCAGTGAAAATGTTACAAAAAGCCCAATACATGTGACAGTCTGTTGCATCAAGAAGCACCTTGTTTCTAACACCTTATTTCAGAGTAACCATTACCATACCCACCGTGACCGTGGTATTACCTGGGTAGTAGGTTCAGGCTGCTGAAGAAGCCAATACTGAAAACTAACACTGTCTGACTTGGTTGGCACCAAATTAATAACCTTCATTAGTAAAGTAAATACCAACACTCTCAACAAGCTCCTTGCACTGCCCTGGACTCATGGGTTCATCGAACACACCGACAACCAAGGCCTTGATGGTCCGCATGACGGTAACACCTCCATAACCCTAAAACGAAATTGCGCAGAAAAATTAAGCAAAGAAGGCAACCAAACCTAAAAGCAAGATGCCAGGCTTGTGGAGTTATAATGTGATAGTTACTTTCAGGCAATTTCAGTGAGGTAATCATTCTACTGGATTAAAAAAAAAAAAGTTATCACCTTCATTCCTGGAATGATGGTACCAAAGCCATCACCACCAATAAGCCAATTCGAATACTTAACCCCACCAACATGTAATCCAGTTGCAAAAAGAGTTCCAGGATTACCAAACTCAAGCATTATTCCATCTACTTCTCCAAGCTGCAATAAAAAATATCCGAGTTTTCCACTTGATGAATTGGTACAACATTACTGATAAGAACACTATCACAAATAAATAAAAAAAAACAGCTTTTTCAGTAAATGAATAACCTCGCCAAATGAATAATGTTGTTCGGTCCAGACTTAACACATCCGGCTTAAACGATTTTTTAATGAAGTTAAAGATTAAGCAGATTGACTTGTATTTGGGAGATAAGTTGGAGTCACAGCTTTGCAGTACTCACGCTGTTTCTGTTCAGTTTTTATATTTGATGCACGTTTTCAGTCATTTGAGGAGTTTACTTGATAATTTTTTTCTTCAATTTTGTTTCTGCCATATTGAAAAAGTAGATATCAGAAGACGCATTATGAGAAGTACTTGATAAAACGCATGATCACAAGAATCAAAATATTATTTAGGCGAGGTGCTGGTCAGTCAGTGACCACAATAATCGCATATTGATGACAATAGTAGTTCACTGCATGTGAAGATGCAAACAAAGCTTTAGAAAGGAAGACTAAACTGTAGGCTGCTAATCGTCTTGTGATACAAATCAGCATGGTTAAACAGCAAGAGAGTCGCATCCCTCACGTGAATGTCGTTCTTGTCAGCATCAGACCTCTTCCGGAGGTCCTCAATTACAGGGTCATAAGGGCAGATCTCCATCGTCTTCCCACCCTCGCCCGAGTCCCGCAGATTGCAAGGGGAGCATCCGAGAGAAACAACAACATTCTCAACTCTATCACCTAGCACTTCCTTCATCAAACTGCAAAGACACTGAAACTCCTCTTTTATCGATGCCTTAGCCTCTCTCAGCTCCTTCCGCCCACGATCCCTTTCACGACAACTTAATTCGATGATCCACTGTTGTTGGTATCGCTCAACTGTTTCTTCTAAGGTGCTGACTAGAACGTACACCTTCGAATACACAAAGTCCGAAGTCTGACACAGATCGTGTGCTTCAAACACCTTGCTCCTGTTGGTCGCTAGTTCTTCATACAATTCCTTGAGACGTACTTCAATATCATCGTCCACCACCGGTGGGTAGCAGTTTGGGCAGGATCTGTAGGGTGATTGACCGTACGCGAGAGTGGCGAGCCTAAACTCAGGCCTAACAAGGCCACACTCACAATAGGCTGTATCATTCACCGAACTCTTTACCAGAATTGCTCTAGCCCAATCATCATAATCTAGCCACTTGTATGCGTCCATGTTATGAATGCCCTGAAACTTGTCAAAAATTTGACGTTTAGTATCTTCAATAGCATCATGGAGCGGTTTCCGAAAATCACCGGAACGGACATAGTCGTTGAGATCAGACTCCAGTTTCTCCATTCTCCCAAGTTCTATTTTGAGATCCTCGAGTTCTATATTGAGATCCTCAGTATCAATATCACGAAACATCATTTCACAATACTCTTTCTCAGCGTTATCGATATCCTCCATTGTTTCCCATGATGTATACTTGTGTATAATCTGAATCATCGCCTTGGGTATTGACATCTTCAACTAGCTAGGGTTTTCTATTGATTTCCTTCGATCGGTGGTATGTATATAAGTACAAGATGGACACATATATCGGTGGTAGGACTGGGTCGTAGCAGTTTTCAGACTAACGGTTGTGATTTGATCAAGATTACGTGTTCGTGCCGTAAGGCAGTGAAGCCACCGACATGATAGGGCTACCCGTGGTTAGGTTTAGTTTGGCCCTGGTTGTGATTTTACTAGAGCTTTACCCGTGGTTGACTTATATAGATAGGACTACAGGGCAGGGCCGGCTTATGATGGAGGCAGTATAGGCAAGTGCCTAGAGACCCAAATTATTGGGGGCCCAATTTTTTTTTTTTAATTTTTCTTACTATGGTCAATTTGTAACACTTATAAGTGTTAGTAAACTGTCTTGCCACAGTTAATCACTTTACATTTATAATTTTTAGTAAATATCATGTAACACCTATAAACGCTACTAGTTTTTTTAATTTTGCAAATCAATAACCAATGTTGCAGCTTGTTTTTTTGACAAATACAAGCTTATAACCCCATATCTAACCAAAATTCAAAAAAATTAGGCAGTGACTTTCGCCGCATAGCCGAGTTTCAAGTTATCGCTAGATATACTAATTTATCTCTCCCTAAAAGAAATTTTAGCTTTATCCCTATATTAGTAATTTTTTTTTTTTTTTTAAAAAAAAGGCCCATATTTTTGGTTCGCCTAGGGTACCCTAATTCTATAAGACGGCCCTGAGGGAGGGTTATTGTTTCCAAAGGTGCGAACTGAAATTTGTTAAGGATTAGTGATGGATTCAGATCAATGTTTCTCATATTGGTGCTATAGGTGTAGTAAATTTGTCAGAAATAATTTAGGTTTTTGTTCTAAATGTGAATTTGCGTTTGTAGAACATATCGAAATTCCATCTCGATCCACACATATTAAATCCCCAATAGTATCATTTCTATCTCATACAAAGAATATGCTACGTAATCATATGAATTATAAGTATCGTCCAAGAAAACGTGATAATCATCTTGGCCGCTTAAATCTTGCAATCGTAATTAGAGGAGGTGATGGTCGTGGAGAAATAGGTAGTTATGAACGTTATATCGATTCCTGTTCGGTCTTCAACCATGTTCAACTATGTGTGATCTATTCAAGGAATCGTGACATGATCGACATCATCACTAAATTTGCACAGAGCAGAAACTCTTGCCTTTGTATACTTCCATGGTTTTCCTTAAGAAACTCTTGTCCTGTTTGTCGACATGAATTACCTACTGATACAGATGGTGGGCTTACAACACCTGGTTCTCCAAGGGTAATACTATGTGAGCTGAAAGTGAATGATCAGTCTAATTCTGCAGTTAAAAAATACTTTGGAAATATGTTCTCGTTCTTAAGACGGAAATCATCTTCTAGTTCAAGAAGGGCACCAGGTACTGGGAATTGGTTGATAGTGGCGGATTTCATTGGCACAGACTATGCTAAGTTTTACTTTTATTTGGGTGTTTTTGCACATTTTCTATGCTCAGTTGTGTATTTTTGCCATTAAACCAAGAATAATATAGTTGGAAATATTATTTTTGGTTTAATCTACTTTTTTTTCCTCTTAATTAACTCTCTCTTTTTCTGGACAAATTTTTTGATGGGGGCGTTTTTTGAAGAGAGCATGGGGACAAGTGATATATTGATACATGTTTTTGATATTAATGAATTCTGTTTCCAAAAATATAAAAGAACTATATTTTTGAACAGAAAAATTGTTTTCTTAATTGGTTTTGGTACTTTTAGAAGCAGAATTCATTAATATCAAAGACATTTGTCAATATATCATTTTTCCGCCATGTCCTCTTCAAAAAACGCCCCCATCAAAAATTTTCTCCTTTTTTTGATGGATCATAATTAACTCTCAAGTACTCTTTCAGTAGTCGGTACTCGGTTGTAGTTGCGGAAAATCCCACAACTACACCCAATGAAGTGATAAGAACACTAAGTCTAAGTCATGAAGATACACTTAAACATTAATGATATTATGCACCACTTGACGCTAGATATGATCTTCACACAAATTTTGTATTAAGAAAATGATGTTTTTATTAATATCACAAAGGTTCATACATATAACAATGGAGTTGATAAGTAAAACTAACTCTAATGGCATCCTTTCTCTCTCTTCTAGTAGTGGTTTCAGCTCCGTTCCTTGACTGAATTCTTTTTAAGTTAACCTCTCTCTTCATTATTTGAATCCTTATATAGACAAATGTCATGGTAGAAGACAACTAAGTTAACGTGCAAATTTCTGCTAACTGATCTCTGTTTAATCTGTCTTATTTTCCAGGCTGTGGGAATACGTCACTATCTTTCGCGTTGCCGCTTCGTGCTCTTCTCAGTAGACATCGTGCCAAGCTTATCGCATGATTGTTCTTCGTGCTTATTTCTTCTTATAGCAAGATGCTTCTCTCCTAATTTCTCTCTTCGCCGTGTTGGTAGTTTATTTTAGTTAGGGCGAGGCTATGGATTGGTTCTGTGCGATATTTTGCCCCCATATTTTTCCTCTTCTCGCGTTGTTCTTCTGCAAGTGGAATAATGCGAGAATCTCTTGATCAATGCTTTGTGTCAGACCCGTCTTTTCACTTTCTCTACTTTTTCCAACATGCTTCCGTGATTTCCGCGTAACCGCTACACGTGTTAGCAGTTTTTTCCTCTTTTAAGCGGCAAGTCTTTACTGCTTTCCTTCAGATAAATATCCATGAGAGAGGTAAAAAAGAGGAAAGTTTTTATTTTTCTTACTCCTCTTTCCTTCTTCTCTGTTCATCTTCTTCTTTCGAACTCTTCCTTTCAGTTTCTTTATTTCTTATTTCATGACGGATCAAGATGTGCCCGCTCCTGCTGCTGTTGTTCCGTAACTTTCTGGGTAAATTAGTTTTGCCTCAGTTAATCGTTTAATGTTCTTTATGAGTATGGTTTTCCTTTTGCCTCTGTTGTTAATTTAACATCCCCATACTCATCAAATTTAGTGTAAAACGGAAGCCCGCTAAGAAGTGGATTGATGTCCTAAAGGAATATCGAACTACTCTTGGGGATAAAGATTTCACAATTATTGTTCCTTCTGGTTCATCGCCTATTGTTCCTTTGAGTGAAAAGGAGATTTTAGAGGGTTCGTGGAGCGCGACCCTCATGCCTGTTGCGTTTGTACAATTAAAAGCTGGTCTTTCTCTTCCTCTCTTTGATCCTATGGTTCCTTTATTCTATCAGATTCTTGCGAAGATGGATCGAGCCGCTTATCAACTTAGTGGGGACATGATCCGTATCATTCGTGAATTTTTACTTCGAGAAACTGGAGTTGGGAAGTCTCTTTGCCCCGACGTAGTGGATCCTTACGATCCCGCGGATTACACTGTTTGAGTCCTTCTTTCAACAGTATAATATGAACTGGTCTATGAAGGATGGCTCACGTTGGGGTATTCGTTTGAATAGAGCTAAGTTGAAGGAAGGCGCGAAGAAGCTTATGATCGTCGTGGATCAACATAACAACACAAATACCTTTCTTTGGAATTCCAGCAATCCTAGTTGAATGAACTTCTTCTTGATCATAGAGGGTCCTCTTCAATGGGGTTGCAATGCAGATAAGACTCCTCGCGCTTCTCCGAATATTTCACTTGTGGGACCTGATGCTCTCGCGTACTGTCCTTAGAATTTCAACTGGACTGACCGAGAAGATTGTGTATGGGCACCCTTTTTATACTTTGTTCTCTGTTTTATTTTGTGATTTTTATGTATCTCCTTTGGGTTTGTAGTTGGCGAAAGAGGTCCTTTCACTTAAGAATAAAGCGAAGGTTGCTTCCGAGAAGAAGAGCAAGGATCTTGCAAATGCGAAAACGGGGAAGAAGTCCTCGCGTTGAAAAAAGGTAATGTGACTATGCCGTCTTGTAGATGTGTCTTTTTCACTTTCCTGCAACTAAGTTGGTTTCCTTGTGTTTAGACTCTTCCTGAGGATACCGAGGATGGAATGGGTGAAGAAGGTAAGGAAGGCGAAGGCTCTGAGGGAAAAGAGGGGAAGTCTGATCATGAAAGTCCCTCTGTCTCGCACAAAATACAAGAAGGACAAGACAAGTAAGTTTATCCAGACTTCAACTAGGCCCAAGGGTGCGCCGAAGAGTAAATCCCTCATCAGTGTGGTCAATCCTTTAACTTTGGGGTCCACCGATGCGTCTGCCTCAGCCAAAACTGTTAAGCCTGTCGAGCTGTCTTCGCTTGAGAAGTTGTCTATCGCGGATTCTGAGAAAGGAATAGGTTCAAGTGGTTTTGCTCTTTCTTCCCATGCGGATTGCGGAGCCGTCTGAAAAATATTCTCCTGAGGGTGTTGGCATTGATTTTGCTTCTAAGATAGCTTCTATTGCCCAATTTTCCATGTCTGATCCCCATCTTGGTATTGTCCGTGAATCGGCATTGAACCTTGCTCCTCGCTCTTCCTATGGTGCTTTTCCGTTCGGATGGGAGTTCCACTCAGAGCTTTCTCTTGACCATCATCTCGCATTTGATTATCTGGTAGTTCTTCTTTTCAGCAGGTTATGTCATTTTATTGGCATCATTCGTGTTGCTTTTCAGAATGTGTGTCGCTCGATTGCCTAAGTTGAAGATTATCGCAGGGTTGTGAATTTAGTTCGCGCTCAAAACTCCCAACTGTCTTATCTTAGGCATGAAGTCACAAGTCTTCAAGGTGAAGTTTCCCTACTCAAAAAGGATCGCAGTAGGATCACTGAGGAGTTAACTTCTCAAGTAAATGTTGCTCGCGTTCGGAATGATCTCTTTGCAGGTAAGCTTTCTTATGCTTTCACCTCAACTTTTCGTTGGTTCCTTAGGGGTGGATTTCTTAGTTGAGGTTCGTGAGGTTCCTTTCAGAGGGCTTCAATTTGTCTGATATAGCCGTTGCTGCAAACATAGATAGGGATGACCTGGAAATTGAAACTAGGAAACTGGCTACAACAACCCTAAACTAAGAAATTAGGGTTTATGGAAACAAAGCAATTGTTTACTAGAGGCTATTCTACATCCATTGTTGACATACGGGCTCGTCAGGACATGCGGGCTCATGGGGACTAGAGTTTGATGAATCCCTAGTGTCCCGATTTTAAGTATTACAAAATCAAACTTTAAGCTCTAGCTTAAACGAATGTGAGCTTGATAAATTTAAATTGTTGAGGAATTTAGTATTGCAATTATGACTTTTTGCATGTTTATAACTAAATACCAATTAAAACACAGACGTCCTATTAACCTTCTCCAGCTAGTCCCCACTTTCACTCCCCTAAATATGTTTGAAAAGATGCAGTAACAAATCAAACATTTAGGCTTTTAATAAATCAATACATTTCCAAAAAAAAAATTAAATGGAGAACACTTAATCAGATTACTTATAGATAACCCACCTGATCAAGGAAATCCATATGGCGACCAAAGAAATTTTGAGCCCAAGGATTGTTACACAAGCATCTCCCATTCTCACATGTAAAATTGGCATAAATTGACTCATTACATGATATTCATCCTTTGTGAATTGAAATAATGTGTGCACCAACAAACACTAAAACTGATATGTACACCAAAATATGAATTATTAGAGGCTCGTATATGTTTCACACGTGATCTGATAAAATTTCCTTTTTATTTTTCTTCTAAAATGATTCCAAGGGGTTTAAGAATAATAATATCACACAATATCACTGTTTGTACCATAAGTAAAAATACCACTTAATGGGCCAAATTGATACTTGAATCATGTTTTGTCCTCATCCAAGCCCACTAACCAGTCAACCAAGGTAGCCCACCAGATGCACAGACTACCAATGGTCAAAGTCGGTCGACTATCGAAGTCAACGTCCATCAAGGTCAATGGTCAAAGTCAATGGTCGGTCAATAGTCAAAGTCAACCGTCGGCCAACTATCGAAGCCGGCCGCACTTCTAGCCAATTTTCGCTCTTGTAGCCGCAATGCCGCTAACCACCCTAGCCAAAATTCTTCCGCACCGCCAACCGCCCCCAACCAGCCTCCAACCATGCCCATCCACGCCGCGCCATCATGTCTCACAACCAGCTCCAACCATCCGCCACCAGCCTCCCATCCACGCCAGCCATCACGCCTATCAACCATCAAGCTGGGCCCTGCCCATGCAATCCTGTTCAGCCCAGAAGTGTCCACCAATACCGCCAAAGAATCATTTACGCACGATCAATTCCAACATTCATCCATTGAATTCCATGCAAGACTAATCGACAGTTTCCACCATGCGATACTAAAGGCAGTTTCAGCCATGCAAGATTAAAGGCAAGTAGCTTCATACATGCAGACTTAACTACAAATGCTTTACACTGAATTGATGATGGTGGCTTGAATGGGTAGTTAATGTTATTTATGTTATATTTAGATATGAAATTGTATAAATAGGGGAGCAAATCGTGAAGGGGGAGCCAAGAGGAGAGAAAACATACTTTGTAATACAAAAGTGAATAAAACACTTCTCCCCAAGGGGATTCATCTGTGGACGTAGGCAAACCATGCCGAACCACGTAAAACCTGTGTCAATCTTAATTTGTCTCTTTATTTGTCCTTCAATTCGCCTCCTAATCCGAAATACACACCAAACTATCCATTCATCGTGTTTCTGCCCAAAGGTAATTTTGGGTACAAACATTGGCGCCGACTAAGGGAGTTACGAGGAAAGAAATCGTGTTTTCCCATTGAGAAAAGTTAAAAAAATGCTTCAAAATCGTGTCCTAAAAAAAAAGCAAATCGAGCGCCCCGAAAGTCATCACTGCAGATCCAGTTGATCGCAATCGGCCGCAGTCCCGGCTTGATCATAATGAAATGCAGATCTAGCCTGATCGTAGTGCCGCTGGACCATATAATCGCACATACTACAAATCCACTGATCACAAAAACCGAACATGTAATCGCGAGATATTACAGTCAAGATGATCGCAACCGGCCGCAATCCGTTCGCTGCTCGAGATCTGCTAAAACTATTACCTTCAGAATGTACAAAAGCTGCATCGCTGCAAAGACCGATGAAATCACCCCTAGGACGTTCGGTCCACGGTAAAAGATGGCGTAAAATCATCGTCAAAGTTGGTGCTGGTTGGGTCCAGTTTTGATTACGCCATCACTGCAGCCACCATCGCAACGCGCAATGCTCGATGCCGCCGCAGTCACTGATCGGTGTCAATTCCCAAAACATGTCCTCATAGCTTCGCAGCCTACCCGACCGCAGCTGCTGCAGTGCAGAAGTTGTTTCGGCTACTGGCCGCATTCCACTGATCAAGTCATTGCAAAGATAATTTTACTGCTTTCACGCTTTGCCGTGATTCCGATTAGGCAAAGTTACTGCAATCCAGTTGATCACAACTGCTGCAGTCCGGCATCATAGTCAGAGGCCACCAAGACTGACTCATCGGAAAGTTCGCTAAGATTGCTACCAGGATGTTCGATCCGCAGTATATTCAAGTCCAAAGTTGGAAAAATTTGCTTCCCAAATAACGTAGTGTCTACGCTTTCGAGTTTTTAAAACGTCAAAATCACTACTGTCATGATCACAAGGTTATCAAGTTGCCAACATCTCAAGGTGCTTGAATACCCCAGGGAAAACCTCCAGAAAAAGCATGTCAGAAAGTTCCAGAAAGGGCCACAATAGTGCAGCAAAACCACGGTGAAAGGTCCGTGAGAAACAACAACAATCCCTGGAACCGTTACAAAGGAAATGAAGAAAACAGAAACTGTTACAAAAATTCAAAAGCAATGGCAACAGTCCAAAGAGAAACCGTTAGAAAAGTTCTCAAAAAAAAAAAAAAAAAAAAAAAATTAAGGTAAAGCCGGCCCCAAGCCGGGCGGCCATCACGAGCGGCCCTTAACGGCGTGAGCTGGCATGGCGATCGATCGCAGCAGGGCGGCAGACTAGGCCGGCGTTTAGGGCGGCAATCGCCGAGTAATCGACGATTAAATGCCGATTAATCGGCTACTGAAAAAATCGGCGATTAATGTGAGAGTATGATTCGGTGTTGCGCGATACAACTTAATTTCGTAGCCCTGTTCCAATGGAACGCGGCGCAACTTAATCCCGTAGCCCTTGGATTGTTCCGCCCAGTTTCTCTTGCCTTGCGGATGTGTACACCCCACTAGGGCTTGGCCTAAAAATTTGTTTCGTTGATATCTTCTTCGTCTCACGTCCGAATTGGATGATTTTTGGCTCGTTGCGATCGCATTTCAGGATCCTACGACATGAAGGTAAAAATTTTGCAATTGGAGAATGATATTTTTTGGGTACAATCACGTCATCGACATGTTGAGAGCAAGGCACTGACCAACCAATTTTGTCTCCTCGATAACTTATCCTTCGTGCATCCATACTGAGTGATTGTCGGCCCGATGAGATCGTATGTAAATTACCAAGGTCATGAAGGCAACATTCCAATTTTCGGAGAAAGTTAAAATTTTTAGAAATGTAAAATGACAAGACTTAAACTATCACATTCAATCACCACCAAAATACTTTGCAAATCCAGTTGTTGAATCACTGCAAGTTCTTTTCCACATAACTATTACAGTCGATTGATCGAACTATTGTAATCCAGCTTTCAATGATGACTGCGTTGGCTGTTGATCGAACACTAGCAGCCCTTGTTAATTCCTACGGTCAAAGGGTCGAACTAACAAAGATCCGATTTTCCCGAAAATCGTTTTCAATACGTTTTCTCTCAACTCGATTCAGTCCGGTTTTGCGCATAATCATTGCGGTGCAGCTTATCAAAGTGGCGAAATACGCTTCGTGGCAACTGTCTTCGATCCACTTGGACTTAATTGGTGCATTCCGTCCCACGGACAAATCAATTACTAAGTCGAGACGAGACGCTAAGGCAACTATACTAATCATCGTCGCTAAAAGCACCGACATGCTTGGTGCATCCTAATCACTTCAAAGCGAAGTCGCAAAGAACATTTTCAATAAGGTAAGTATACAATTTACATATTTTTGCATCTTTTCATATATTCATGCATACTTTTGGTAAGACACCTTTAATGTGGCAAGCATCTTCAACGAGGGGATGCACACATTTCAATTCTACGCGCGCATCCGGAATAGTGGGATTGGCCCCCCGCGCGAATTCCAGTGTAAAGATACATATTCAAAATCCCATGCGCGAGCAAAATGCAGACAAGGCAAGGTGCACCCTTGTGCAAGCATTGAGCAAACGCATGACAATTACTATCTTCCTGGGCAAGTTGCATATCACTTCAACATGATCGACCATCACTTGGGGGCGAGATATGTAACACCTCGTGGTCTAAAATTACTCTTTTTGGGGGCAAGCCGTGTAACACTTCATACGCTTGGGGGCAAGTTACATAGCACCTAATTGCGCTAAGCTCCGAAAATCGAAACTTCAGTAACCCAAACTTCTTAGTCCTCCAACGAGGTTGTAGGATTAAGAGGGGGCGAGCGTACACCCTAATATTTTTACGCAATTTTACAATCAGTAATGTTAAACTGTTATAATTATGTTGATTCAATTTTTGTACTTCGCTTAAAAGCAAATCGCTGCACTCGCTGGACGCAACTTATGCAAATGAAGCTTTTTGCTTACGACTCAGACGCTGGACGAATCGATGCAAATTGGCACTCTTGCTGACGAATCGATGTCAAGTCTTAGTTTTATTCGTGAATCGTTACACCTATGTTTATCGAGCCGCTTGAACCAAGTCCTCAAAGATCTCACAGCTCAGCCGAATGACCGCCATACAGCCAGCTAACTTGTTCGTTGTCGCCGCATTCCACCTGATCACAACCGATGCCGTCTCCAGCTATGCTTGCGCTTCATAATTCATCTCATCGCGAACTGCCGTAGGTAGCCTTTTCCGTTGTCGCCAGCATTCCGCCTGATCACACTCGATGCAAATGCAGCCAATGCTCGAGTAGCTCTCGCAGTCCAATTGATCGCAATGGCCGCAGCAGATAACTTCGTCTTCGTTGTTGCCGTGATTCCACTCGATCACAACGATGCAACTCAATTTATGCTCGTAGCCTCGCTAGCCTGAATTGATCGCGAATCACATAGCATTAACTTCGTCGTTGTTATCGCATTCCGACTCGATGCGGCCCAATGTTATAGCTTCTAGCTCGCAAATTCGCAAATTCGATCGCGAAATTACGTGCAGCATAACTCGCTTCGTTGTCGCCAGATTCCGCACTGATCACCACTGATGTAGCCTAGCTTTTGTTGCAGCTTGTAATCAATTGAACCAGCAGCTATCGTAATCATGCTCATCGTTGTCGCATTCCAACTGATCGCAGTGCTGTTGCAGCTCAATTTTGTCTCACTCCTCAGCCCAAACCGTTGATCACAAATACCGCAGAATCAGCTTTCACTCAATATTGTTACCGGCTCATTTCCAACACCACTCCGCTCCATTATCAAGCTTCACAGCATCACTTCGGTTTGTTTTTACAAAGATTTGGGGGCGACTTGATTACGATCTCCACAATCAATGAAGACGCTTCTATTTACGCCTAAGAACATAAATTTACTCTTTGGGGGGGCCTTGATTTCCGCAAACAACAAGGAAGTTCTCCAATCACCTCAATATCAATAGTCCACACTTGGGGGCTTAGATTTATCATCGACTAAGGAACACAAAATTTTTTTCTTAACCCCAACAAGTTGGAGGTTAAGAGGGGGCGATGTTTGTACCATAAGTAAAAATACCACTTAACGGGCCAAATTGATACTTGAATCATGTTTTGGTCCTCATCCAAGCCCACTAACCAGTCAACCAAGGTAGCCCACTGGCCCGCATTGCACTACCAATGGTCAAAGTCGGTCGACTATCGAAGTCAATGTCTGATCAAGGTCAATGGTCAAAGTCAATGGTCGGGTCAATAGTCAAAGTCAACCGCCGGTCAACTATCGGCCGGGCCGCACCCCTAGCCAATTTTCGCCTTGGAGCCAAAGAATGCCGCTAACCAATTCCTAGCTGTAAATTCTTTTCGACCGCCAACCGCCCCCCAACTCCGCCTCTAACCATGCCCATCCACGCCGCCAGCCATCATGTCCACAACTGCCTCCAACCATGCCGCCAGCCAAATTTCCATCCACGCCGCCCCATCACGCCTCACAACCATCAAGCGCCTGCCCATGCAATCACCGCTCACCAAGCCAGTGTCCACCAATACCGCCAAGAATCATTTAAATCAATTCCAACAAGCATCCATTGAATTCCATGTAGTACTAACTACAAAGAAGCCAAATGCATGATACTAAAGGCAAGAAGCCAGCCATGCAAGACTAAAGGCAAGAAGCTTTCATACATGCGTAATTAACTACACTGCTTCATACAGAATTGATGATGGTGGCTTGAATGGGTAGTTAATGTAATTTATGTTATATTTAGATATGAAACTGTATAAATAGGGGGGAGCAGAAATCAGGAAGGGGGGAGCCAAGAGGAGAGAAAAACATACTTTGTAATACAAAAGTGAATAAAACACTTCTCCCCAAGGGGATTCATCCGTGGACGTAGGAAAACCATGCCGAACCACGTAAAACCTGTGTCAATCTTTGTCTCTTTATTTGTTCTTCAATTCGCCTCCTAATCCGAAATACACACCAAACTATCCATTCATCGTGTTTCGTGCCCAAAGGTAATTTTGGGTACAAACAATCACTTAATGCCTATTGAGGTTTCTGTAAATAAACTAAAGCTCCGACTATGGTAGGTTTTTCTAAGTGCAAAATCAAACTTCCTTTTTGTTTTATTGGACACTTCCTAAAATATGAGGGGAAATTCCATGGCAGGCCAAACTTTAAATCACTAAAACTCTAAGTACAGTTAAACCTCGATAAATGAATGACCTTGGGACCAAGAAAAAATATTCGTTTAGCGGGGTTATTTATTTATCGATAAATGAATATTTATTCATTTAGATAATATTTTCTTGATTAAGAAGTTAAACTGTATAAGAGAAGATGTACAAATATATTTAGAGGGAAAAAAAACAATTGCAAACTGTTTTCATCATTGTAAGATTTGGTTCGAAGATATAGATGTTCCAAAACTAGAAAATGGTCAATTAGAAGAAGATATCCAAGGATTAACTGGTGTCATTTTTTAACGTTATAGAAATTTGATGGACGTCGAATATGTTCTAAACTATCATAACAAGAATGATGCGGTTATGGAATATCCATCAGACGAAGAAATTATTGAGTCAGTAATGAATGACGAGAATGATACTAAACCAGATGATAGTAGCGTCGTACCAAATGTTTCATCTCAAGATGCCTTTCAAGCTATGGTCACTTTAAAAAATTACTTGCTACATCACGAGCAAAATATTCCAAAAATTGTGCAAACATTGCATAAAATTAAGGATGCGATGCATTTTGGTTTGGGTGAAAAAAAAGTAATTTAACCATATATGATTTATTTTGAGTTTATTTATACATATATTTTTAGTTAAAATTTAATGATTATGTATTTTGTTTTATTCTTATATACATTTTTTTATATGGAAATTTAGTGATTATTCATTTATATTTTTATAGGGCCTTTAAGGATTCAATTTTTTTATTATTTATTAATGCATTAAGCGAGGTTATTCATTTATCACCTTGACCCAAGTCGGGACCAGAGAAAATTATTCATTTGACGAGGTATAACATTTATTGAACATTCGTTTATCGAGGTTCGACCGTAGGAAGTGGGGATGCTTTACTGAGCCAATGAAAAAAATTAGTAGATCTGTTTTTGTGGCTTTTGTTTGATTGCATTTATGATAGTTTTAATAACGAGCCATAATTGCATATTTATGTGATGGGGCACAATTTAGGAGGTGCACCAGCTAATCTTCTCGCTCTTGAACTGAAAATTAAAAAGATGACATGTATGAGGGGAGTCGTTTACGACCTTCTCTGACAACCTATTTCAAAGTCAACTGTGGATTTGCTCGAAGTGGTTGTTCTTGAAGTACTGGAGTAGTCGATTCTGTGATTCACGCTTATTAGTTTGCATGGCAACAATATCATCAAACCCTGCTTAATTTTTGGGCTTACTATCATTAGACTTCAAGCAAGGTTTTTTGACCACTTGGTACCAACTAATTAACTTTTTATTATCTGAGGTAAGAATAATCTTAAAGACGGTAATCTAAACCAAATAAATACCAAGCAGGCATAGCTAGCTGGAAAACGAAGGACAAGCAGTAATTTGCCATTCTTCAATGTTTATCCTTCTCCACTTGTCAGTTTTTACTTTTGGATGCCTAGAAATTAACTTGTCAAACAATTTTGACGAAAAATATTCCCAACTGCCTCCCGATGGGAATCAAGCAATATATGTTCATTATTCCAATGTTTATCCTTCTCCACTTGTCAGTTTATAAGAGTCCATATCCGAACATAGGTTTTTAATTGTTCCTAGTTCACTTTCAAGATCTTTGATATCACGATCGCAGCAATCCATGTCCAAAGCTGTATCCAAAATCCTCCATCGCTTCCATGTAGTATGCTTCTGTGAAACTTGGATGATCTTCTTCAGAACAAATCTGATATATGTTCATTATACAATGGAATGCACGACTAAAAATTTAGGCTAAGATAAATAGGGCACAAGAGGTTGAAGGATATTAAACGTTCAACATTATTCGAGAACTTGAAAACAAGATTGATTAATTAGGTGGTTTACAAGAACACTACAAAAAAATAGTTGAATGAATGTTTAAAAATGCATCTCAAAATTTCAATCCCATTACACATAAACATCCGAAAATCAAGTAACATAAAACTTATGTGTTGTCGGGCAAGTCTAAACTGTTGGCAGTTTGCTGCTCCAGCATCGTCTTCTAATTTAATTCAGTATATCTCCCGCAGAATCTCTTCAATCCAATGTTTATTGTCTTCCGAAAACAACTCATTATATGCTTCTATACCCGTCTTTTCTTCTTTATCTACGTGATCAGCACTTGCTTGAGCTGATTAAACTGATGACACCAGAACTTGTTCTTGACAAATAATTTCCTATCATGATACCTTGGAAGAGGTTTATAATCTTCGTACATCTCCATCATCCGTTTGAACCTCAGGTTGTTTCTGCATTGAACAAGTAGACAATCTAAGGAGATGGTTAAACTTCCTAGCCTCTGACACACTTTCCACAAATTTGTACGCAGATTACTGCTTTCTTCTAGTGCTTCTTCGTACTTTTGAGATTAGAATATCGTCTCTGGATTTCCACCAGTCCTTTTTCAAGTTCATCAATTTCTTTATCACTAACGGTTTCTGCAGATTTCATCTGACGACTAAATTCTTTATCAGCTTTATCGATTTCCTCTATTGTTCTTTCCAAAGAATAATATCGTTCTATAATATTCACGATCTTTCTTGGGAACTCTTCTGTATAATGAATTCTACAATCAAAATCTTTAGATATTGACATCTTCTTCAAAGATAAAGAATACGTATGTATACTAGGATTTGATCTGATGGAAAACAATCGAATAAACAATGTTTGTGCAAATTAATAGATTTACAAGTCTTCTTATATAGGCATTGATATATAGTACTAAGACTCGGAAAAGGAAATTAAAATTAGGAAATAAGGGTTTATGGAAACAAAACAACTGTTTACTAGAGGCTAGCTATTCTGCATCTATTGTTGACATGCGGGCTCATGGGGACTAGAGTTTGATGAATCCCTAGTGTCCTGATTTTAATTATTACAAAATCAAACCTAATGCTCTAGCTTAAACGAATATGAGCTTGATAAATTGAAGTTGTTAAGAAATTTAGTATTGCAATTACAACTTTTTGCATGTTTATAACTAATACCAATTAAAACACAGATGTCCTATTAACCTTCTCTAGCTAGTCCCACGTTCATTCCCCTAACTTTGTTTGTAAACCTGCAGTAACAGATCAAACATTTAGGCTTTTGATAAATCAATACATTTCCAGGAAAAGAATTAGATGGAGAACAATTAATTAGATTACTTATAGCTAGATAACCAATTGATCAAGGAAATTCTTATGGAGACCAACGAAATTTTGAGCCCAAGGCTTGTTACACATGCATTTCCCATTCTCACCTGTAAAATTGGCATCAACTGACTCATTACATGATATTTATCCTTTGCGAATTGAAATTATGTGTACACCAACAAACAGTAAAGCTGATATGCACAAAACGATATACATCATTTTAAATTGGAGAAAGATGAACAGTGTTTGGAAACACAACTGGGCATTAGTACCAGTTCCATTTATCTCATGTATGCTTCATAGTCAGTCATGAAAGAACGGGTGGGATTTAAAACTCAATACCATATGAAATACTGAGTCATTTCCAATGTACCTTTCTTCAAAACTCGTCGAATCGACATGTACAAAGTTGCTTTTCACAAAGGTGGTGATGGAAATACTGAGTCGTCTCCCGTGTCCCTTTCTTCAAAACTCGTCGTCGGGTCGACATGTACAAAGTTGGTTTCACAAAGGTGGTGATTGAAATACTGAGTCATCTCCCGTGTCCCATTCTTCAAAACTCGTCGTCGAGTCGACATGTACAAATTTGCTTTCACAAAGGTGGTGATTGAAATACTGAGTCATCTCCCGTGTCCCTTTCTTCAAAACTCGTCGAGTCGACAGGTACAAAGTTGCTTTTCACAATGGTGGTGATATTGTGCTAGTGGTGATTGTGCAATATGAGCGTCTACCTCAAAACCAATTGAGAATCAGTGGAGGAGAGATACTAAGAAATTTTAAACCGCAGAATCATAGATGACCCAACAATATGAAACTAATAATCTAAACACGCCTCTCACGTGTAGTCTCGTTGGGTCTAACACGTGGCTGTAAATCGCAGGACCAATTGGCAATTGGTAGCAATTGTTGGAGAGGTATTAAGAGATTGTAAATCGCAGGATCTTAGTGTTTATGGGTAAAAATCGTTTCGCCGATTTCGGTAAATTCGGTAGGTGAGTGAGAAACTGGTTCAAACCCTAAACAAATGTGCTGCACGTGAGCACTTTATAGATTCGAGAGATCAATCTTTACAAGTCCGGCCTAAACCAAGAAATGGCCGTTCCAGAATAATTCTAGGAGAGTAGTGTCTCGACTTGTATCAGTAAGTGAAAGCTTCTAAGCTTGCAAGAGATGAAAGCTTTTTGGATAGCTTGCAAAGTTGCCTTCTCTGAGAGTGTAGTATTTTTTTTCCTGACCGAGACTTGTTGTCTGGTGGAAATAGGTAAGACCTATTTATACAAGTCGAGATTCAAACGTACCCTGGCCTCATGAAGGAAGAGAGTAAAGGGTGAAATAATGGGAGGAGGTGGTAACCGCAAGGGGTTTATGGGTGAAAACGTTTTCACCATTATTTCCTCATTTATTTGACTCGCTTTATTCCTTTTCACGCTTTCTTAATGTGAGCGTAGTGTACGCCGTAAGTCATGGACCGCCAAACCAAAACCATGGAAAGCATCCCCAGCTTTGTGTTGATATCTCGAGTGTTGGTTGCACCTTGAGTGCAAGTGGCGCTGCTAGTGGCGCGTGGTGGTGTGCCATTGGCATGTGCGGAATGCCCTTGTTGTGGGTTGTACTTGAGCGCAAGTGGCAATGCCGGAGCTCCTAGTGGCGTGGCGTGGCATGTGCCAATGGCATGTGCTGAGAATGCCTTGGTGGTAGGTTGTACGTGAGTGTAAGTGGCAATGTCGAGCTCTAGTGGCGTGTGTGTGGCATGTGCGGAATTCCTTGGTGGTAGGTTGCATGGTTACTTGAGTTAGGCTACCAGCGTGGGTTTTGGCATGTGCCAATGGCGTCAGACGGCCAAGTTGGCCTAAGTTGCACGACTTGCAAGTTAGGCTACCGCGCGGCATTAGGGGGGCGGCTAGGTGATGAAGGCTACCAATGAGCGTGTTGGCATGTGCCAATAGCGCGTGGCCGTTTAGGCCGTGGCCTTGGTAGGAAAAGCTACCAGCGAGCGTGTTGACATGTGCCAATGGCATGCGTGGCCGTTAGGCCGTGGCCTTGGTAGGAAAAAGCTACCAAAGGAACGTGTTGGCATGTGCCAATGGCATGCGTGGCCGTTAGGGCCGTGGCCTTGGTAGAGAAAGGCTACCGGCAATGACCGTGTTGGCATTTGCCAATGGCATGCCCGGCCAGTTAGGGCCGTGGCCTTGGTAGGAAAAGCTACCAGCGAGCGTGTTGGCATGTGCCAATGGCATGCGTGGCCGTTAGGGCCGTGGGCCTGGCAGGAAAAGCTACCGGTGGCGTGTTGGCATGTGCCAATGGCATGCGTGGCCGTTTGGGCCGTGGCCTTGGCAGGAAAAAGCTACCAAATAGCGTGTTGGCATGTGCCAATGGCATGGGGCCGTTAGGGTCGTGGCTTTGGTGGAAAAAGCTACCAATGAGCGTGTTGGCATGTGCCAATGGCATGCGTGGCCGTTAGGGGTCGTGGTCTTGGTAGGAAAAGCTACGGTGACGCATGTTGGCATGTGCCAATGGCATGCGTGGCCGTTAGGGTCGTGGCCTTGGTAGGGAAAAGCTACCAACGACGCATGTTGGCATGTGCCAATGGCATGCGTGGCCGTTTGGGCGCGGCCTTGGTATAAAAAGCTACCAGTGACGCATGTTGGCATGTGCCAATGGCATGTGGTTAATTTGGCCTAGGTTGCATGGTTTGCAAGCCTAGGTGCGGGCGCTACTTTGGCATGGCGCGGCTAGGGCCAAGGTAAGGGTGTTTGATTGGCGTGGGCGTGACCGATCCTAGCTAGGGCCAAGGCGGAGTGTGTTTGGCTTCTGGCGCGGCTACCTCGAGTTAAGTGTGGCTGGCATGATTTGCCATTGGCACGAAGGTGCGGCTAGCATGGTTGGCATGCTTCGGCGCGTGTGGTATGGCTGGCATGGTTTGCCATTGGCATAGAGATGCGTCTAGCTCGGGCTAGGTGTGGTGGCATGATTTTCCATTGGCACGGAGGTGCGGCTAGCATGGTTGGCATGCTTCGGCGCATTTGGTATGGCTGGCATGATTTGCCATTGGCATAGAGATGCGACTAGCTCGGGCAAGGTGTGGCTGGCATGATTTGCCATTGGCACGGAGGTGCAGCTAGCATGGTTGGCACGCTTGGCGCGTTTGGTATGGTCTGGCATGATTTGCCATTGGCATAGAGATGCGGCTAGCTCGGGCTAGGTGTGGATGGCATGATTTGCCATTGGACGGAGGTGAATTAGGGTTTTGTTCATTGTAACCCTAATTTGAAAAATACCCCTATTAATTACCGACTACACGCATTAAATGTTCTAATAAATGTGTCACTGGTGACATTAGGTTATTTGGGGTTTTACGTTTTTACCCTTTGTTTAAAAACCACCATCAACATTAAGTCCCTTGCTTAGATCGGAACAGGAGCTTTGTTGCGAGGTAAGCATAAGATGGTGACAAACTATCAGCAGCAAATCGTAAAAAGAATTGAGGAGGTTTGTCTGACCTTTTTATAAATAGGATTTGGAATCCTTGCCTCGGCGCTTTGCTCAAATCTGGGAGGTCAAGCAACTGGGAAGTCAGCATCATTGAGAGACAGGAAGCTGGGCGGCATTGAGAAGTTGACGCGAGTTAGGAAACTGGGCGTGCTAGCTGGTGGGACCGGCGCAAGGTAGGGAAGCTGTGCGTGCTTGCTGGCGTGACTTGGGCGGTCATTGGGAAGTTGGCGTGAGTTGGGAAAACTGAGCGTGCTAGCTGGTGGGACCGGCGCCCGGAGGAGTAGGGAAAGTCGAGCGTGCTAGCCGGCGTGACTTGATGGGATCGGTGTGAACAAGGAGGGAGTAGGTGTTTCTACAGGTAGCAAAGTTTCCTTATTTTGCCTTTCCTTCACGCGCGGCTTCGATTAGGGCATCATTCATGCCAAAAAAATCTGGAAGCGTTATGTCCCTCATTGCTTCCTTTCCTTTTTAAAGTTTCTGTATTCAAACCCGACTCAACCGCATCATCTCCCTCGTTTGAGAAAAGGTTCTTCTTGTTGAATTTCTCTCTTTGTCATGTCACGCAGATTCGAATCATCTTCTAACCAACAGTTCTCCCGATGAAGGCGCGAGGTCCGACTCTTGCATGAGCATCCCAACAAAGGTTATTCTGGTTAAGAAAATCATACCCTGTATGTTTTCTTATTCTTTGGCGGACTGTCGTACACTTTACCGCCGCTTGTTGTATAAATGGAAAATTTTCCTTTGTGCAGAGATATCCCGTTGGAGCATGCGTCACCAAGTATCGACGAGGATGACCTAGTCGCTTCCCCTTCCTTCGAATCCGACCTTGTTGATCTGCAGACTTGGAGGACGCTGATTTAGGGCTTTCTTGTCATGAATACCCTTCGCAGGTTTGTCGTTTGGGACTCGTATGAGGTGTCTATCCTACAATTATCTAATGTTGGTGGTTTCCCGGCGCGGAAGAATTCGTGGGTCCTTTATGCGAGGATATGGAAGACATACGGCCATATCGCTACCGCAGCGTAGTGAAGTGATGTTCGGGTCCGCCTTGGTTTCCGGGGTGAACTGTCTTTTTGCCAATGATTGCCGAGATGGAGAATGTGTCCATCCGTGCCGCTGCAGTAGTCGCCCATTCAAAGGTGGGAGAATATGGTGTCCACCCGTGAATCCTTGAAGTTTAATATCACCGCTGCATCGTCTCAATATTGTGAAGGTCGACAGAGCCGGTATTCTTGCTGGTGTGGTTCCTGCCACAAAAGCCATGCTGGAAGAGGAGGAAGTTTTGGCCCTGGAGTCTCGGAGGATTGAAGAGTTAACTCGAGACTTGAAGAGTAGGACTGAAAGATATCATGGTCGATTGAAGATGATATTTTGTAGGGATTATAATTTACTAGATGGGCTTTTCTGATTTGCATCATGAGATTTAAAGGCTTTTTTTTTTTTTTTTTGAAGAAATAAAGAGATTCTGTTAATCTGTTGGATTGTATTGAAATTCGATAATTGGCAAGAAAGAAAGTAAAAGCATAGAGAGTGCCTGGACGTTCACACTTTTGATGTAGCATGTTGCAGGGAAAAGGTTAGGCGTAGTATGCCTTAAGCCACTTTCCGTTGATGACTGCCTCTAGCTTTCCCCCATCTTCTTTGATAATCTTGTAGTAACCACTGTTATATGCTTTAGTGATTATGTACGGCCCTTCCCATTTGGGAGAAAACTTCTGGTGCCGATGCATCTTGGCCGGATGTGTTTGGCGGTTTTTAGCACCGATCTCCTTCCTTGAAAACCTCGGGTTTTACATGGCCGTTGTACGCCCCGAAATCCTGTTTATGTATGCTTGTGCATGTTCCTCTCGCCCGGATCTTCTGAGTCCATAATATCTAGTTTCGCACTGGAATTGAGTGATCTTGGCCATTCCACCGGGGTCCGCTTGCCGCGGCACTCGCTGACGGATCTTGATTTCGCCGGGAGGATCGCGTCCGACTGTAAACGAGGGAGTAAGGAGACATGCCGGAGCTTCTAGGAGATGTTCAGTACGCCTGAGAGCCATTGGCAATTGCTCGTGCCGATTCTGGGATTGTCGGTACTGCTCGGCCGAGGATTCGATCGTAGTCTTGTTGGTACTTTCGCTTGCCCGTTTCCCTGGGGATAATAGAAGGTAGAGAAGACTTGTTTGATTCCGTACTTCAAGCAGTTCCCGTACTTGCTTGTTAGAAAAGGCGTGCCATTGCTCGGTGATGACGTGTTTAGGTACGCCAAAAACGGGCAGATGATGTGTTCCTTGATGAATGCCGCGATTGTGGCTCCATGGGTTCCTTTTCGGCGGGACAGCTTCAACCCACTTGGTAAAGTACTCTGGGTCGCGGTTTTATGTACTCATGTTTTTTGAGGACGGTGGGTTGACCTTCCCAATGATGTCGAGTCCCCATTTATAAAAGGGCCACGGGCTACTTATCGCGTGCAAGGGTAATGGAGGCGCGTGGGATGAGGTTTCCGTGAACTGCATTCTCGGCATTTCTCGAACGAAAGTAGCTCGTCGTCTTCCATGGTTGTCCGAGTACTTCTCGTGTATCTCAGGAATAGTTTCTGCTTTCCCTTGGTGTTCGCCTTCGTGCATTTCTCTTAACATAACCGGGATTTACACCACTCAAACACCGCAAAGACTTCCTCCTAAACTCTTGCGATATAAAACCCCATCATGGAACAAGAATCTTTTGACTTTTGTTTTAGCTTGGACGCATCCTCTTTGTCGCAGGGAAGAATGTCGTCGCGAAGGAAAACGATGTATGGCTCCCGCCAGTCCCTGTGACTGATGTTGAGGACTTCGTCTCGACATGGGGCGCCCGGCAATTTGGGCACGCTTTTCGGAATAATCGGGATTGGGTTTCCATCTCCTTTCCAATAGTATCCAAGTCACTGTGAACGACTGTGAGGGTTACTACCGATGTTATTCCACAGACTTCGTATGAACATGTTCAAGTCGTTGTTGTGCTTCCTCTTTTCCGAGACACCTTGATAGAGAGCTGTCTGGATTTCGATGATACAAAACACCTTGAAGCATAAAGAAATTCCGCAAAGTTTTGAGGTCGACCTTCCCTTGAAAAAATGAGTTGTTGAGTTCTTGAATGATATGAGTTCTCCAACATCATCTTCGGCTTTCTCAGCCGTGAAAGCCACGTTGAAGCTATGGTTCGTTTTATCGTCGTGTTTCCTCGGCTTTGAACTCGTAGCTTTGATGCTAGTGTAGCAAAGCGCCGGCATGCTTGTTGCTGCTAAGGCCGACATGTGTGATGGTTGCTTCGGCGAAATAATTTAGTAGTTTTTGTGCTTCAGACCTGTATGGTGCCAGCTGGCTTTTTCAATGCATAAATCCCGTTTTTACTGTTGATGAGTAATTTGGAATCTCCTCTATCTCCAAACGCGTGGCCCCCGCTTGTTTAGCTAGTGATAGTCCAATTAGGAAGGCTTCGTATTCACTGAAGTTATTGGTGCATGGAAAGTCTAGCATGAAAGAGTGCGAGAAGACTTCTCCAAACAGAGATACTAGTACAACACCCGCTCCTCCGGTATTAGTGCCGGGGTTGGAAGAGCCGCGAAAAACATCAGCCATGTTTCTTCTTTGACTAAGAAGATATCTGGAAGGTCTCCTGGAGATCTTCTCGTAACTCGCGGTGTTTTCTCCGGGAATGCTAAGCTAATAGGTCCGCAATGTACCTTCCTTTTATGGCCCTTGGGAAACGCACGTTATGTCGAACTCGACAGCTGCGCAGGAGCCATTTAGCCGGCCTCCCTATCGCAAGGTTTTCAGAGGAGAAACTTTGCTGTGGTCCGATTTGGATACTAACACCACTTTGTTGGAGAGGAGGTAGTGCCCGAACTTCTGGATGGAATAAATTAGTGCTAAACACGCCTTTTCCTCCTTGGGATATCTCGAGTTCGTCTCAACGTTCGACCAAGTAGTATATGGGATGTTCCATTCCTTTGTCGTCCTCTTGGGCGAGGAGAGCTCCGATGGCAGTATCGCTAAAGGTTGTGTAAAGACATAGCGGTTTCCCTCGCATAGGAGGCTTCATGATGGTTGGGAGGACAGTATTTGCTCGATCTTCTGGTACGCTTTTCGCTGAGACGTAGTCCATGTGAATTCGCTCCTTTTTTTTACCGAGGTAAACGTAGTAGTGAGCTGTACAGCCCCTGATGAAGCGACGAAATGTAGTTTACCTTGCCCATGAAACTCGGGAGATCCTTTACGGTTCGTGGTGGCGATCGTGAGGATAGCTTGCGCTTTGACCGGATCAACTTTATTCCTGCGGCCGTTACTTGGAATCCCAAGAATTTCCCCAAGAGACACCAAAAGGCGCATTTCAAAGGATTCATCTTCAACTTGTATTCGCGACATCTTTCGAACACTTGTCGCAAGATTTCGGGATGATCCGCTCGAGTCTTCGATTTAACCACCACATCATCTACGTAATCTTCGACTTGCTTGTGCATCATATCGTGGAAGATAGTAGTCATGGCGCGTTGGTAAGTGGCGCCCGGTGTTCTTCGTGACCGAAAGGCATTACGGTGTAATAGAAGTTTCCGAGAGGGGTTCGGAAAGCGCTCTTACTCGCGTCGTGCTCATACATATTTATCCGGTTGTAGCCGCTATATCTATCCATGAAAGATAACATACCATGTCCACCGGTAGCGTCTACCAAAGATGTCGATGTTAGGAGCGGAAATCGTCTTTAGGGCAGCACTTGTTCGGATCTCTCGAAATCGACACAACATCCGATCGACCATTCTTCTTTTTAACGGAACGATATTGGCCAACCAAGTAGATGGTGAATAGGTTTTACAAAACCAGCGGCTAGTACTTCTGGACCTCCGCCTTGATTTGTTCTTCTACGTCGTGTCTCCGAATTGTTTGGGGAGGTCGCTTGACCGGTTTGGATCCGGTATCACGTGCATAGTCGGTGACCGCTCCATCCAAGCCGTGGCATTTCTTCGTAAGTCCATGCGAAGACGTCCTGGTATTCTTTGAGTAGGTCGACTAGCTTTGAGCGTTAGCAGGATGTAGAGTCGAACCGATCGTAATGGGTCGCGGAAACTCTTCATTCCTTATATTGAAAGTTTCCCGAGTTCGTCTGGTTAAGTCGGTCCCATCTTTAGCCTTATGAGGGCGTCCCGAACTTCCTCCCGATTATTGTGAAAACATTCTTCGGGCGGAGAGACCGGGTCATGGTCTCCCCGCTAATTGCTAATGGCCGATGATAATGTGTGAGTTTCCCTTTTTGCTTCGTCCCGCTGCAGGTGCACTCTCGCTAGTGCGGGCACGGGTTACGCCTCGGTGGCGGGGAGACCGGCGGGTCTTCTTCGAGGAGATGGTGGAAGGGCGGTCTCCTTTGGAGGGTATCTCCATTGTCGCTATCTCTCGAGCGATGTCCACTTTGGTAGTAGAAAACTGTGAATCTTGGTCGCCACGCCTTTTGAACCCTCCTTCGACCCATGTGCTTCTCGTACGTAGTAGATCGGTGCATAGGGGGACAGTGGCGCGGGGATGCGGATAACTTCTACGTTCGCATCAGCTGTGCATTGGTTGTGACGGACCGAAAATTACGCCTTGGCGCGTTGCCCCGTTGGCCGTAATCTCCGGTGCGCCATGATGAAGCTACGATCCGGGCCTTTAAAGCTAGGCAAATGCACGTCCATTTGCCCTTGCAAGCATGCTCGTGGAGCATGACGCAGCTAACTTAGCTTCCACACCGTTCCAACTTACCCTTGTCCCGCAAAAGGGTTTACGGCCATAAGGCCAATGCCAATGCATTTTTCATGCGTCTCCCCCGCTTTGCCTTTACGTAGGGAATTCATCACCGACCCCCCTAGCTAGCTGAGCATCCGTCATTGCCTGTGTATAAGCCTTGGACTTTAGCGTAGGCCGCACCATCAAGCCCTTGCCATTTCCCACGTTACCAACTCTTTATAACTTGATAGGAAGTATGAGCATCCACTTACCGGCATGCAACTAAGCCTCATCAAGTCCGCCACAATCATCTCTCGCGTCGAGCTACCGAGCTTAGATGATGTGAGGGCCAACGTGCTGGACCGGCAATGCCGCAACTCATTGCGGCTGCCTACGTACCCTTCCCTACTCCAAAGGGATCAAGCTACGACCGTAGTTCATCCACGAAGGGACAAAACTTAAGCCAACCTCGTTTGCATGGCCGTAGCAAGCAATAATGGAAATGGCCTAGTCCGTATAGGCCCGTTAGTGAAATGCATCCAAGTGATGCATGTTTGGTCCGCAATATGGCATAACGATGCCTAAGCATCAAATGCCCTCTTCGCGAGGCTACGCAACTATAAATGAGCCTTAGGCATCATTTATACTCTTCCGCTAAGCTATGAAGCTTACTTGGTACATAGTCCGCATATGCACCTTCAACCAACTACCCTCCCTATATATGTCTTAATGGAATTTCTACAAGTATGGAAAGGGGACCAAAAATATTTCATCAACTCCCGTTTACTATTCATGGTCGTTGCCATGTATTTTCCGATGTCCGGCCATGTTGGCCGTATCGCCAACCCGATGTCCGGCCATGTTGGCCGTCCACTGCCAACCCGATGTCCGGCCATGTTGGCCGTCCACTGCCAACCCGATGTCCGGCCATGTTGGCCGTCCACTGCCAACCCGATGTCCAGCCATGTTGGCCGTCCACTGCCAACCCGATGTCCGGCCATGTTGGCCGTCTCTTCGCTAACCCGATGTCCGGCCATGTTGGCCGTACACTTCCAACACATTGGCCAAGGGCCAATGTTCATTTTCCTACGCAACGGAAGCTTTGGATGAAGCTTCATCTCAGGCCATGGCGCATCTTTTAGCATGCGCCATGCTAAAAAACACGGGGTGTTACATTATCACACCTTTTAAAGAATTTCGTCCCGAAATTCAAAACCAAAACTATTGTGGACAATCTCTTCAAGTTGGATTTCCCGAGCAAAAGTCCCATACCTCGATGCTCGAAATCACTGGGTTTTTCAAGTTGTCATGAACAACAATTTAGACCTTCTCGAGCACATGTCCCATACCACCTGCCCAGGGAATCCAAAAGTGCCCACAACAAAACCAAGAATCGCACTGGCCGCTGCCAAGAGGATATCTCGACAAGGTATCCTAGATAGCATCCCATACTACCACCCAGGAATCCCCAAGGTTCACAAGTTGAAAGATGTCATCGAAATGACAAGGCAAACTCAACGCAACACCGCGAGGACCAATCTCTAATGCTCAGTGCAGTTGGATGCAAGCCACCGTCCCTGACGGATTTACCGGGTTGCCACTCGTAAGTGGGATGCTAGCCGGGCCTGACAACGCACACCCTTGGCCAGTGCCAACGTGTGGGGATGATCAGTCCCATTGTCTACCCACCGTCCCAGACGGTCTTCCGGATGCTCGTAAGCGGGGTGCCATAAAGGCACAGCAAACTCACGATACTTATACAAGCTCAACTCGATTTGCAAAGTAACTAGCCCGGCCAGCTACAAACTCTTTCCCGCGCAAGTTGGCCTACTCTCCAACTTTAAGTTTCCATGATGGAAAATACTCGCTAATGAGTCCACCCCCGCACAAGTCCCTAGAGTTTTTCTCAACTTGCTCGATACCATCCGTGACGGACGGGAAAATTACGCCTTTGGCGCGTTGCCCCAGAGCCGTAATCTCCCGCGCGCCATGATGAAGCTACGATCCGGCCTTTAAAGCTAGGCAAATGCACGTCCATTTGCCCTTGCAAGCATGCTCGTGGAGCATGACGCAGCCTAACTTAGCTTCCACACCCGTTCCAACTTACCCTTGTCCCAAAAGGGTTTACGGCCATAAGGCCAATGCCAATGCATTTTTCATGCGTCTCTCGCTTTGTTTTTACGTAGGGAATTCATCACCGAATTCCCTAGCTAGCCGAGCATCCGTCATTGCCAGGTATAAGCCTTGGACTTTAGCGTAGGCCGCACCATCAAGCCCTTGCCATTTCCCACGTTACCAACTCTTTATAACTTGATAGGAAGTATGAGCATCCACTTATCGGCATGCAACTAAGCCTCATCAAGTCCGGCCACAATCATCTCTTGCGTCGAGCTACCGAGCTTAGATGATATGAGGGGCCAACGTCTTTGGACCGGCAATGCCGCAACTCATTCGCGGCTGCCTCACGCACCCTTCCCTACTCCAAAGGGATCAAGCAATGCATCGTAGTTCATCCACGAAGGAACGTAAACTTAAGCCAACTCGTTTGCATGGCCGTGGCCAAGCAACAATGGAAATGGCCTAGTCCGTATAGGCCGTTCCGTCAAATGCATCCAAGTGATGCATGTTTGGTCCGCAATATGGCATAACGATGCCTAAGCATCAAATGCCCTCTTCGCGAGGTTACGCAACTATAAATGAGCCTTAGGCATCATTTATACTCTTCCGCTAAGCTATGAAGCTTACTTGGTACATAGTCCGCATATGCACCTTCAACCAACTACCCTCCCTATATATGTCTTAATGGAATTTCTACAAGTATGGAAAGGGGACCAAAAATATTTCATCAACTCCCCGTTTACTATTCATGGTCGTTGCCATGTATTTTCCCGATGTCCGGCCATGTTGGCCGATTTCATAACCCGATGTCCTGGCCATGTTGGCCGTCCACTCCATCCCGATGTCCGGCCATGTTGGCCGTCCACCGCCAACCCGATGTCCGCCATGTTGGCCGTCCACTCGCCAACCCGATGTCCAGCCATGTTGGCCGTCCACTGCCAACCCGATGTCCAGCCATGTTGGCCGTCCTCTGCCAACCCGATGTCCGGCCATGTTGGTCGTACACTTCCAACACATTGGCCAAGGGCCAATGTTCATTTTCCTACGCAACGGAAGCTTTGGATGAAGCTTCATCTCAGGCCATGGCGCATCTTTTAGCATGCGCCATGCTAAAAACACGGGGTGTTACATTGGTGGTATGTTGAAGGGACGATTTTGAGATTGTGCAACATCGCCTTCCCGCATCATGTGGTAGTCCAGTTCTTTTTCAATCACTTCAAACTTCACGCTGATTGGATTGGCCCCTCTTGCCACTCCAAGTTGATGTAGCCGTATGTGCTAGTTTGGTTTCCTTTCAAATCTCTCATCGTAGTGGGTTGTCGTACGATCTCGTTAGGTCGCATCCCGGCAGCTTTAAGTGTCTTAAAGTGATGACATTGGAAGATGCACCCGTGTCAATGAGCGCTCTTGAAACTCTATGCTCCCGACGAGAGCCGTAACATGCAAGGCCCGGTTGTGACCGTCTTTACCATCATGTAGTCATCGGTGAAAACAATATTGTCAAGCGGATCTTCCTGGGATCCTTGGAGTCCCCGTGGGTGCAGGAACTAGTGATGCGTTCATGTTATTCCGGTTGATAGCGAGAGAATGTTTTTATTCGCTGGTCCTTGGAGAGGTGCAGCAATTCACATAAGTTTTCTACCAACATGGTCGCCTCCCCGGTCCGCTGGCTTCCGCCTCCATGACGAAACCGTTGATTTGAGAATGCTCATTCGGGATGTTAGTCCCCCGCTCTTGATCTCTCGGGGAACATGAATCACTTAGCTCCGATGTTAGATTGATGAGGAAGTCGAGTATGTTGTTAATCGCATCCTTCATTAGGTCCATGTTTTTAGCGTGATCTCCCGAGCACGCATCGTCAACCAGCCTGGGACCTATTCATTGGTCGTATTGCTTCCCGAGAAATTGAGGAGTTATCATGACCTTGAGCGGGATCAATGTTTGTGGAGATCGCCCGATAGCCGAACCATGCTTGCGCGAAATTTGAGGACGGAAGCTAGAATTTGATATTGTAACCGAAAGATCAATCCTCCCGCTGTGGTCGCCAATTGTTTATGGGTAAAAATCGTTTCTGCTGATTTCGGTAAATTCGGTAGGTGAGTGAGAAACTGGTTCAAACCCTAAACGAGAGATCAATCTGTACAAGTCCGGCCTAAACCAAGAAATGGCCGTTCCAGACTTGCTTCGGTCACAAAGTGGAGGAGAAGGGTTGATTTGGGGAGGGAAGCAAAGAAAGGTGTTGAGGCCAGAAATAATTCTGGAGAGTAAGTGTCTCGACTTGTATCGTAGAAAGTTAAAGCTTCGGGAAGCTTGCAAGAGATGAAAGCTTTTTGGATAGCTTGCAAAAGTTGCCTTTTAGAGTGTAGTATTTTTCTCCCGACCGAGACTTGTTGTCCGTGGAAATAGGTAAGACCTATTTATACAAGTCGAGATTGAAACGTACCTTGGCCTCATGAAGGAAGAGAGTAAAGGGTGAAATAATGGGAGGAGGTGGTAACCGCAAGGTGTTTATGGGTCAAAAAGTTTTCACCATTATTTCCTCATTTATTTGACCGCTTTATTCCTTTTCGCGATTTCTTAATGTGAGCGTAGTGTACGCTGCAAGTCGTGACCGCCAAACCAAAACCCCGGGAAAGCATCCCCGCCAGGTTGTGTTGATATCTCGACTGTTGGTTGCACCTTGAGTGCAAGTGGCGCTGCTAGTGGCACGTGTGGTATGTGCTATTGACATGTGCGGAATGCCCTTGTTGCGGGTTGTACTTCGAGCGCAAGTGGCAATGCCAGAGCTGCTAGTGGCGTGCGTGGCATGTGCCAAAGGCATGTGCGGAATGCCTTGGTGGTAGGTTGTACGTGAGTGTAAGTGGAAATGTCGTAGCTGCTTAGTGGCGTGTGTGGCATGTGCCAATGGCATGTGCGGAATTCCTTGGTGGTAGGTTGCATGGTTTGCGAGTTAGGCTACCAAAGGTTTTGGCATGTGCCAATGGCGCGTACGGCCATGTTGACCTAGTTGCACGTTTTGCAAGCCTAGGGCGCTATATTTGGCATGCGCCAATGGCATAGCGGCATGGAAATATGGCTTGTGGTACGCGTTGGCATGTGCCAATGGCACGTACGGCCATGTTGACCTAGTTGCACGTTTTGCAAGCCTAGGGCGCTATATTTGGCATGCACCAATGGCATAGCGGCTTGGAAATATGGCTTGTGGTACGGCGTTGGCATGTGCCAATGGCACGTCACGGCCATGTTGACCTAGTTGCACGTTTTGCAAGCCTAGGGCGCTATATTTGGCATGTGCCAATGGCATAGCGGCTTAGTTTGGCATGGTTACCAATGAGTGCTATATGTAGTTTGGTTTTGGCGTCAGCCGCCATGATGCGATGTGCGACTTGGTTTTGGCGTTGTTGCCATGGTGCGCGATGTGCGGCTTGGTTTGGCATTGTTGCCATGGTGCGCAAGGTGCGGCTTGGTTTGGCATTGTTGCCATGGTCGGTGCGATGCGGCTTGGTTTGGCATTATTGCCACGGTGCACGCATGTGCGGCTTGGTTTGGCATTGTTGCCATGGTGCGCAGATGTGCGGCTTGGTTTGGCATTGTTGCCATGGTGCGCAATGTGCGGCTTATTTTGGCGTTGTTGCCATGGTGCGTAGTGTGCGGCTTGGTTTGGCATTGTTGCCATGGTGAGCAGCGGCTTGGTTTGGCATTGTTGCCATGGTGCGCGGTGTGCGGCTTGGTTTGGCATTGTTGCCATGGTGCGCAGTCTGTGCGGCTTGGTTTGGCATTGTTGCCATGGTGCGCAGTTAATGCGGCTTGGTTTTGGAATTAGGTTCTGTGTCGAAAACCCTTAATCGGTATTTGGAAAAAATACCCTATTAATTATTTACACTGAGTTAAATGCTCTTAGTTAATGTGTTGGGGTAACACTAGGTCATGGGGTTTTACGATTTTACCCCTTGTTTAAAAACCACCATCAACAACTACATTAAACAATCGAATAAACAATGTTTGTGCAAATTAATAGATTCACAAGTCTTTCTTATATTGGTATAATACTTCTTATATAGGCATCCATATAGATTAGTAAGTCTCGGAAAAGGAAATTGAAGCTAGGGAATTGGCTACAACAACCCTAAACTAAGAAATTAGGGTTTATGGAAACAAAACAATTGTTTACTAGAGGCTACTCTACATCCATTGTTGACATACGGGCTCGTCGGGACATGCGGGTTCATGGGGACTATAGTTTGATGAATCCCTCCTGATTTTAATTATTACAAAATCAAACTTTAAGCTCTAGCTTAAACGAATGTGAGCCTGATAAATTTAAATTGTTGAGGAATAGTATTGCAATTACGACTTTTTGCATGTTTATAACTAAATACCAATTAAAACACATATGTCCTATTAACCTTCTCCAGCTAGTCCCCACTTTCACTCCCCTAAATATGTTTGAAAAGATGCAGCAACAAATCAAACATTTAGGCTTTTAATAAATCAATACATTTCCAGAAAAAAAATTAAATGGAGAACAAGTAATAAGATTACTTGTAGATAACCCACTTGATCAAGGATATTCATATGGAGACCAAAGAAATTTTGAGCCCAAGGATTGTTACACAAGCATTTCCCATTCTCACCTGTAAAATTGGCCTCAATTGACTCATTACATGATATTCATATCCTTTGCGAATTGAAATAATGTGTGCACCAACAAACACTAAAACTAATATGTACACCAAAATATGAACTATTAGAGGCTCGTATATGTTTCACACGTGATTTGATAAAATTTCCTTTTTTCTTTTTCTTCTAAAATGATTCCAACGGGTTTAAGAATAATAATATCACACAATATCCCTTAATGCCTCTTGAGGTTTCTGTAAATAAACTAGGAATATATGCAGAAGTAGGTCTGTTCTGGACCCTCGTTTTGAAATCTAAGCATGTTTTTTTTATTTCTTACAAATCTAGGCCAATTAAACGGATTTCATCCAAATCCGTTATCTTAGTCAATATCTCGTGTTGGCTGATCAATATATCTTCAAATTCTTGTACAACGATATCTCGTGGAGGTGCAGAGATTACGATTATACCTTGTATCTTCAAATCCTCTCAAAACCCATCAATTCTCTCCTTTCTTGTTCTTGATCCGTGTTGTGTTCTTCTACATCGCTAGCTCCAGATAATCAATCTCACCATTTTCCTTAGATCAACAGCAACAACCCACCACTTCTTCTCAGCTTCTAAATCTTAAATCTTGTTTCTCGAATTCAATAGAACCCAAAATCACTGCAATTTTTTTCTTCCCCGTAAACCTAAAATCATCACAGACTCAAAATCATCTAACAATCTCGATTAATCTCAGTTCCTTCTCGAACAATTGTGGAAATAGACTATCCTTTTTCCCTGTAATTCCATGGCATAAGCTGAAATATCCATTGCAAGACGAATTCCACCATTTTCGAAACCCTAATCAGCTTGAATCTTGAGCATAACTCCACAAAATCGAGTTCTAATCAAAGGTATGGAGTTTGGTTTGAGTTATTTAATGATTTGGATAAGAGTTTTGTGCCAGTCTGGACAGAGTTATCTTTTAAAGAAAAACAGGGCAGAAACAAGCACTGCTGCCATTGAATTTATGGCTGAATGGTGGAATGAAAGAGGTTTTTGAAGAGTCTTTGAGGAACTATGAGTTGGGTTCTCACTGGATTCGAGTATATAGCGAGTTATAAGAAGATTTAATGAAGATTTGATCAAGAGAAACCAGCCAGAGAAGTCAAGTTGTTGCCGTAAGTTTTGGTAGTTAGCTATGAAGATTTATGCAAGTGTTTGAGCTATACTTGTGTTGTGAAAGGAAAGAGATAGAAATGATCTTATAAATCAAGATGGAGTTCATCTATGAAGCACCAGTAAATTGCACTCAGGTTGTTTGTAGAAAGGATTAAACCAATTACAGGGAGAAGATGAACTGCTGGAAGAGATGTCATGAAGCTACAGAAGTATGAGTAGTATTGGTGTTGTTAGTTGTTGTTGCTGGTGCATTGGCTAGGTTTGAAGTGTTGTGCTACAAGAGATGAGAATGGTGGTGATGTTCTGAATGGACCGAAACATGATCACTACACCATTTCCAGCATTTTGTCACAAAAGCTATACTTATTCTTCGATTGAATGCAGAATCGGTTATAATCTGTACTAAATAGGCCGTTATTAATAATTGTAATGGTGTTTTGTAACGGTTTTATCCGTGACAATAGCTGATACGAGTCACATATAAAAAACGTTACAATAATTAATAGCCACGCTTGATCTAATTTTACGATTGCGACACGTGGCTCTTTTGTCACATTTATCTTAACAGTTTTATCTCTGTTACTCTATATTTACCACGATTGGGGCGCCCGACACGTGTCACTTTTGTCACGATTACAATAACACTTTTAAGTGTTGCCTACTGCTTTGTCACAATTTTTTGGATAACACGTGTCATCCTTTTTATGTGCTTACTCTTAAACGATGACACGTTGTTTTTATAATTACATTTGTTGTCACATTTTTAATCAGTGACAATTTTTAAATTACGCTTAAAAAAATGGATAGCCCTAACCATTTTCATGGACCTGGGCTTCGGTTTGTTTACTAGACCCGCAATCATGAACTGCACTTGCAGTTTACATGTGTCTAAAGCACAAATAAACCTGCAACTATCCATATTTTACCAGCCATACATTCATTACAGAAACACACATACAAAGGAAAACTTTTATTCATTATGAAATCTACCCAAGAACAATTCAATCTTATTCAAGTACTCTCGGATAAAAAAGATCCTCCCTAGCTACTTTGATGATAATGGCTTCATCAGAAACCAATTTATCAAAGTATACATACCATCATCAAGCTTTTAATTTATCCAAACTATAACTGTCGTAGTATATTCTCCCCTAAACAGATTTTCAGATCGTTGGTTTGCAATTCACCCCTTCTATGGCAATTTGGCTCCCAAATTTGTCTAAGCTTCCCCATCCCCTGAACCAAATCATGCCTTTAAAAAATTAAAATTAAAAAAAATATTGAACAAAGTCATTACCTGTATATCATGAATTTTGAAGTCTTCAAACTGCATAACAAAGTTAAAGTATGTCAGCAGAATTTTGAAGTTGCGAAAAAATAGATTGAATGACCAATTAACACAAAATCCAGAATGGTGAAGAGTTTCTAGGATAAATGAGTATCAATAATGCTTACAACAAAGGGTCGGAGTCCTCCTAGTGCAGTATAGAGAGAAAGTTCTCCAACATGTATTCTCACTTCCTACAATCAATCGACACCGTCGGCAATGGATACTGAAATGAAAAGCCATAAGCAACAAGTATTAGAGACGCGTCACTGACAAATGTCCTAACCATGTATGGCATGAAAGTTGAGAAGCAAAACTAAAGCATGTAATCTCATACCGCTACATCACAGATTGAAGACATTAGGAATTGGGTTTTTTACACAACTATGAACAAAAATCAGGAATATACAAGAAAAAATCAATTAAGTTCATTCTTACCCAATTATATATCATCCATAGTGGGATAATCGAGATGACCATATACATTCAAACTCATCCAAAGTAGGATATTCATATGACCATATACATTCACTACTTGTTGGAAATCCCAGGCAAAATAAGCCCCCGCATCAACATTTTATACCCAGTAAGTCGTCTAGGCTACTCAAATCTCCTATTTGTTAAGTAAATAGTTGACTTTTAAAACTAACAAATACAAAGAAAACTCCTAAAATCGAAATCCGCTAGAAAACAAAACCAAAGGGAGTGAATCGAAAACCAATAGGGGTTATACCAAAATAATCCGCTAAAAGGGAAATCAATCATTATGAAATTTGAGCTAATAAAGTTGAGTATGTCCAAATTCATAAATTTGAAAAGCATGGCAATACCAACATTCACTCAAAGGTACTATTAGAAAGAAATATTAATCAACCAATGGTGAACAAACATGACAAACACATATAATTCAATATAAGTGAATCAAAGAAAGACAGAGATTCAATATAAGTGAATCAAACACATATAATTCTGTTTCAAAACTCAAGAAATACGGAGATTCAAAATTACCTTTCCACAGGTTAATAAGCATCATTTTTCACAAACTTGATAATGTTATCAATTCTTATACGCATCCAACTAGGCGACTAGCAAAGTGACAAGACGTTGGGCCGCAAGCCCTAAAGAAACCAAATTTATCTTGGGTGAGAAACATTATATAAAGTAAAGAGATCAAAAGTGGAGTATAAAAAAAGGGGACTCAACAAGAACACCTTACTCAGTGCATTAACTTCCATGATTGATTTCTGTATATTAACAATTTTAGCATAAGACTTCCTGATTTTGTATGTTGGCATTTAAAAGCATCTCCTGGACCTGAATAGAAGGGAAATTAGACTAGAAAGTAGAATAGCCTAGACGAGAGTGGAAGTTACTCCATGCATGTAAGAGCAAGGTGTACACGAACTTTATAACTAACAGAAATGTCTTCCCCTGCCCATCTAATAACGTTCCTTAAGAAAAGATTTAACCCTGACCAGATTGCATAAAGGGATAAGTATTGACGACAAATACTTGGCTTGCTTCTCTTGTAGTACATCTTCCATCCCAATTAATAATCCAATTGCGTGCACTCCAATGGCAGTAAAATCAGAAAACATGGGCAAAACCGATGGACTGACACAAGAAAAACTTGTAAGAATATACCAAGTATACCTCAAATATTTGACTCTCATCTTCAGATCATGAATTTCTCATATCTTCTGATTTCCAATCCAACTGCGTAACTGCGCTACTCTGTCTTGTAGACTATGAAAACAAATTTTCATTTATAAAGGTAAAGCAAACAAAATATGCAAGTGGACTAACACACATGGGAAGCAAAGATATATCAATTTCAAACTAGTGGAGAATAATAACCTGCAATATTTTTTCAATGAAATAAAACAAACTAGTTGAAATAGCAGAACAAACCCCCAATTTAATTGAAAACTAACTAATCAAGGTGATTTACACAATTCGTGTTGTATTAACCCTAGATTTAAGCTGTTTTTAAAAGCATAAACTTCTATGTACGAAGATAAATGAATAATATCTAATTACAAGCACAGATTTACATGGTTATTGATAGATTTGAGATGAGAATCAAAGTAAGGGTTAAAAGATTTAGGGATTTTTAATTGAATGTCATGTTAATGACATCAAAATTCTTAAAATCTAATCAATCATTATGTAACATCAGTAATAGCATCAGAGAATGCATATTCTTCAGAGTTAGTTGATAACCATTTCTTCGTTTTACCTTTACCTATGCTTTTTTCTTCATCTACACAAACAAAACAATCACTTCATCAATCAAATTAAACCATCAAAAAATACAGGAAAACTACCAAAAAGAGAGAAGGAAAGAGAAAATTCCCTAACCCTTGATTTCGATTGGGATTTTGTTTTTGCTTTCAACATCAGGAATATCTTTTTTGATTCAAATAAAGCAAAAGGAAAAGAACCATAGAGATTTTTAGTTCAGGGTTGAGGGATTACAGTGGTGGGCATAAGCACAAACAAAAACCATCTGGGTTATCCAAAAAAAAAATCAATGAAATCCGAAACCCTCGAATCCCAAATCAGATCCAAAAAAAAATCAATAATAAAGAATCTGTAAATGAAGACTATGAAATTAGAGAAACAAATTTTATTCTCGATCTTGATTTTGATATGAGTTGAAAAGATTTGATGTCAAATGAAGATGTTTATGTAAATCTCCACAAATTAAAAACATGATCTACAATAAATATTTATACGGAGAGAGTGAGATTGAAGGTATTCGCTGGTGGTGATTACTGATTAGAGAAAGAAGGTATTGAAAGAATGAAGGTTGGATGAGTTTTTGTTAGTTAGGGTTTTCTTTGAGGGAGGCGGAGCCGCAGAGGTTTTCTTTGAGGGAGGCAGAGCCGCAGGGATTAGAATGAGAGAAGAGAGGAAAGTGAAAATGAAAATGAAGTGAGAGAAAAAAAATATGATGTTTTATCTAAAAGGCTTTGGACGTGATAAGATGAGGGTTTGGATGGTCATACGGATTATGGTAGTGTTTGGACGGTAGAGATTTGGCTTGAGACTATCATACGGATCAAGATAAATGTGTTTCTCATTGTGCTTCTCTTTCGATTTTCGATTAGTAGGAGGTCATGACGTAGATTCTGAATAACATTTATGGAATCAAGATTTTGATTAGTTATATATGTCATAAAGTAGAATCTAATCAGCATCTGAATTAAATGAGTAAGACCTGAGTTTCTCATTCGGATCAAGACAAATGTGTTTCTTCTTGTGCTTCTTTTTGTGCTTCTCTTTCGATTTTTGATCAGTAGGAGGTCATGATGAATCACACCATTTAAGGGTAAGATTCCATGGGAATATTCTCAGAAACATTAAACACACACAAATTCGTCAACTCGAGAGAGAAACTGGCTCCGAGATCGAAACCCGACCGCGAGTTGACTACTTTAAGTTAGAAACTTGGTAAGAACGACGAATCCATCCATTTACAGGTACGAAACCTTAAACAAACCCTATTTTTGCATATTGCATGCAAACCAGCTCCGAGATCGAAACCCGGCTGCGAGTTGACTACTCTAAGTCGAAACTTGCAAGAACGACTTAATCCATCCATTTACGTGTAAGATTTCTTCGAGATATTCTACGAAACCTTAAAAAAACACTATTTCTGCATATTGTATGCGTACAAGGATCCGAGATTGAAACCTGGCCGCGAGTTGACTACTCTAAGTCAGAAACTTGGTAAGAATGACGAATCCATCCATTTACAGGTAAGATTCCTTCAAGATATTCTACGAAACCTTAAAAAAAACCCTATTTTTGTATATTGTATGCGTACCAGGATCCGAGATCGATAACCTGGCCGCGAGTTGACTACTCTAAGTCAGAAATTCGGTAAGAACGACGAATCCATCCATTTACAGGTAAGATTCCTTCGAGATATTCTACGAAACCTTAAAAAAAACCCTATTTCTGCATATTGTATGCATACCAGGATCCGAGATCGAAACCTGGCCGCGAGTTGACTACTCTAAGTCAGAAACTTGGTAAGAATGACGAATCAATCCATTTACAGGTAAGATTCCTTCAAGATATTATACGAAACCTTAAAAAAAAAACCTATTTCTGCATATTGTATGCGTACCAGGATCCGAGATCGAAACCTGGCCGAGAGTTGACTACTATAAGTCAGAAATTCGGTATGAACGACGAATTCAACCATTTACAGGTAAGATTTCTTCGAGATATTCTACGAAACCTTAAACAAACCCTATTTATGCATATATGTATGCATACCAGGCTCCGAGATCGAAACTTGGATGCGAGTTGACTACTCTAAGTCAGAAACTTGGTAAGAACGACGAATCCATCCATTTACAGGTAAGATTTCTTCGAGATATTCTACGAAACCTTAAAAAACACTATTTATGCATATTGTATGCGTACCAGGATCCGAGATCGAAACCTGGCCGCGAGTTGACTACTCTAAGTCAGAAATTCGGTAAGAACGACGAATCCATCTATTTATAGGTAAGATTCCTTCGAGATTTTCTACGAAACCTTAAAACAACCTTATTTCTGCATATTGTATGCGTACCAGGATCCGAGATCGAAACTCGGCCGCGAGTTGACTACTCTAAGTCAGAAATGCGGTAAGAACGACGAACATCCATTTACAGGTAAGATTCCTTCGAGATATTCTACGAAACCTTAAAAAAACCCTATTTCAAACAGTGAAAATGACCATATTACCCTTACTAGGAATTAGTGCAATAAATATCATGGAGACAGTTAAAATGACCATACTAACCTTATCAGAAATAAGTAAAGTAAATATTATAGATCGTGAAAATGACTATTTTACCCTTATTTGAAGTAAGTGCAATAAATATTTTGAGATCGTAAAATGACCCCGCACCACCCTTATCGGATATGAGTAAAGTAATTATTACAAGTCGCTAAAATGACCATTTTGTTTTAGGGGAAATAAGTGCAATAAATGTTACGAGACTTTCAAAATGACCAAACTACCCTTATTCGAAATAAGTGCAATAAATATCACATCGACAAAGTGAAAATTACCATACTACCCTTTGTCGAAATAAGTGCACAAATATTATGGAGACCGTGAAAATGACCGGACCACCTTTTTCTGATATGAATAAAGTAAGTAGTACAGCTCTGTGAAAATGACCATTTTACCCTTAGGGAAATAAATGCAATAAATGTTATGGATATTGTGAAAATGACCATACTACACTTATCGAAATAAGTAAAGTAAATATCATCGACAAAGGAAAATGACCAAATTACCCTTAGTAAAAATTAGTGTAATAAATACATGGTGACAAAGAAAATGACCAGACTACCCTTATCGGAAATAAGTTAAGTAAATATTATAGACTGTGAAAATGACCATTTTACCCTTATCGCAGTCTCCATTACATTTATTAACCTTATTTCCTGTAAGGGTAAAATTGTCATTTTCACATACTATAATATTACTTGACTTATTTCCTATAAGGATAGTCTCGGTCATTTTGATGTCTCCATAATGTTTAATGCACTAATTTCGAAGAAGGGTAATATGGCCATTTTCACAATCCGAAATATTTACGTTACTTATTTCCGATAAGGGTAGTTTGGTCATTTTCACATACCTCCATAATATTTATTGCATATGTTTCCAATAAGGGTAAAGTGTCATTTTCATAGTCTGTAATATTTACTTTACTTATTTTTGATAAGAGTAGTTTGGTAACTTTCAAAGTATCCATGATATTTATCGCACTTATTTCCATAGGGGTAATATGGTCATTTTCATTCCGTAATATTTACTTTACTTATTTTTGATAAGGGTAGTTTGGTCATTTTTATAGTCTCCATGATATTTATCAGTATTTATTTAATATGGTCATTTTCACAAGATGTAATATTTACTTTACTTATTTCGATAAGGGTAGTCTCGTCATTTTCATAGTCTCCAATATTTATTACACTTATTTCCAAGCAAGGACGAGATGGTCATTTTCACTTTCTATAATATTCACTTTACTTATTTCCTATAAGGATAGTCTCGTCATTTTGACATCTCCATAATATTTATTACACTAATTTCCATTAAGGGTAATATGGTCATTTTCATAGTTTGTAATATTTACTTTACTTATTTCCGATAAGGGTAGTTTGGTCATTTGCACAATGCTCTATTACATTTATTAACCTTATTTACAAAGGGTAAAATGGTCATTTTCACATACTATAAAATTTACTCGACTTATTTTTGATAAGGGCGCTTGGTCATTTTATAATCTCCCCGATGTTTATTGCATTAATTTCTAGTAAGGGTAATATGGTCATTTTCACAAATTTAAATATTAACTTTACTTATTTTTAATAAGGGTAGTCTGGTCATTTTCAGACTCTAGATAATATTTATTGCACTAATTTCCAGTAAGGGTAATATGGTCATTTTCACAGTTTGTAATATTTACTTTACTTATTTCCAATAAGGGTAGTCTGGTCATTTTCCCTATCTCCATAATATTTATTGCATATGTTTCCAATAAGGGTAAAGTGGTCATTTTCATAGTCCTGTAATATTTACTTTACTTATTTTTGATAAGGGTAGTTTGGTAATTTTCATAGTCTCCATGATATTTATTGCACTTATTTCCAAAGAAGGGTAATATGGTCATTTTCAATCTGAATATTTACTTTACTTATTTTTGATAAGGGTAGTTTGGTCATTTTCATTGTCTCCATGATATTTATTGCATTTATTTCCAAGAAGGGTAATATGGTCATTTTCACAAGCCTATAATATTTTACTTTACTTATTTATGATAAGGGTAGTCTCGGTCATTTTCATAGTCTCCTAATATTTATTACACTTATTTCCAAAGAAGGGTAAAGTAGTCATTTCCATAGTATGTAAAATTTACCTTACTTATTTCTGATAAGGGTAGTTTGGTCATTTTCATAGTCTCTATGATATTTATTACACTTATTTCTTGTAAGTGTAATATAGTCATTTTCATAGTCTCCATGATATTTATCGCACTTATTTCTAGTAAGGGTAATATGGTCATTTTCACAAAGAAGGGTAATATGGTCGTTTTCAAAATGTGTAATATTTCCTTTACTTATTTCCGATAAGGGTAGTTTGGTCATTTCCACAAGCCTCCATTATTTCTAGTAAGGGTAAGATGGTCATTTTCACTGGCCTCGTAATATTTTCTTTACTTATTTCTTATAAGGGTTGTATGGTTATTTTCATAGTCTCAATATTTACTTTACTTATTTCCGATAAGGGTAGTCTCATTTTTGCGCTTCCACAATATTTATCGTACTAATTTCATTAAGGGTAATATGGTCATTTTCACAAGAATAATATTTACTTCACTTATTTCGATAAGGGTAGTCTGGTCATTTTCACATCCGCATAATATTTTGTTGCACTTTTTTCCATTAAGGGTAATATGGTCATTTTAACAAATTTAATATTTACTTTACTTATTTCCGATAAGGGGTAGTCTCGTCATTTTCACAATCTTCGTAATTTTTATCATGCAGCTTATTCCGATAAGGGTGTCCGGTGTAATTTTCACCGTCTTCTAAGAAGCGATATGTCAAAGTCAAATTTCTATAAAGTCATGACTTGTTGACTTGGTCTTGATCATGTTTTCTAATATTAAGAAAATTAAAAAGAAAAAGAAAAATATATTTTGATTTATAGAAATGAAATATAATTGTTAGTTTGTACAAATGTGGGAAAATTAGTGACAAGTAAAATTCAAAGTGTTATAATTTTGGGGTTGTTTTAGATGTTGTGAAATATTTGGGTGGAATCATCACTTTGATTTATAATTGTGATTGTCTCAGAAATTGTCAACAAATATTATTGTGACTAATAAAAGAATTTAATATTCCTAATTATTATCACGAATACAAAATTTAATAACAAATTATAATCACAGACTTATCACAGTGTATCTCGTGATCAAAATAAACTGTGACAGGTTGCACTGTTACAAAATCCTGGTTTTGGTGTAGTGGATAGTTGTCAGCAATTGGGTTTTGGTGAGTTCTGTTACTCAAATGTGTGGATTATTGTTACAGAGAAGAGCAGGTTCTAGCCATAATCACGATGGGAGTTGGTGTATGAACTGTAACAGATGGAAGAAGGTCTTGGTTGAAGGAAAGAATGAGTAGATGAATGTTAGGACAAGTGGGTTGAGCTGAGAATGATCTAGTATTGCAGTTTAAGGAGAATGACTCAAGTTATGTTGTTGTGAGTTGTTACCAGGATATTGTAGGTGAAATGAATGGAATGGTGGTGCAACTGTAGCAAGAAGAATTGGCAGAGCAATAGACTGAATTGTGTATGAGACACAAACTGGTGGTGATTCTGCAGAATGCAGTGGTGAATCTAAGTCTGGAGTTTTGCTGTCAGATTGCAGAGATGGTTCAACGGGATGGATGTTTGAAGAGATGAGAACTTTGTCTTGAGATGAACATAAGGCTGAAGAGTTGGTGCTGTTGAATATGTGCAAGTGATGCGGTTGCAGTTGAAGATAGAGGTTGGTTTGTTTGGTACTGCAACGAGTAATCTGTGGGTGTTAGTGACTTGGGTTTGAGATGATGAGAATGCTTGAATTCAAGAGTACAGGTTCAGTGCCCATTTGGCTTAAGTTTGGTGGTTGCAATTGGTTGTAGGCTAGACTTAGAAGCTGAGATGCTGCTGGTGGTTGCTGCCAAGGGAAGTGGTATTGCAGCTGCGATTCAAGTGGTGGTACACATTTCTTCACCTAGCTGCGATTCAAAGGACTATTAGGTCTTTTAGCTTCACTTAATCAAGCTAACTTTCCATCCACCGTTTTTGGTCAAATAAGATCTAGTTTTGTAAGAAATAAAAAAAGAGGCTTAGTTTTGTAAACCATAAAAAAAACAGGCTTAGATTTGTAAAAAAAGCTCCTGACTATGTTAGGTTTTTCTAGGTGCAAAATCAAACTTTCTTTTTGTTTTATTGGACGCTTCCTGAAATATGAAGGGGAAATTCCATGGCAGGACCAACTTTAAATCACTAAAACTCTAACTAGGAAGTGAGGATGCTTTACTGAGCCAACGAAAAAAATTAGTAGGATCTGTTTTTGTGGCTTTTGATTGATTGCATTTATGATAGTGTTAATAATGAGCCATAATTGCATATTTATGTAATGGGGCACAATTTAGAGGTGCACCAGCTAATCTTCTCTGTCTTGAACTGAAAATTAAAAAGATGACGGGTCGAGCAGATGACATGTATGAGGTGAGTCGTTTACGACCTTCTCTGACAACCTATTTCAAAGTCAACTGTGGCTTTGCTCGAAGTGGTTGTTCTTGAAGTACACATATATATATCGAATTACTGAAGTAGTCGATTCTGTGATTCACGCTTATTAGTTAGCATGGCAACAATATCATCAAACCCTGCTTAATTTTTGGGCTTACTATCATTAGACTTCAAGACGGTAATCTAAACCAAATAGTAAATACCAAGCAGGCATAGCTAGCTGGAAAACGAAGGACAAGCAGTAATTTGCCAAGCGTCGTGAGATATCAGAGAACGAATGTGGACCTTAACTCATTCTAATTAATGAGATTATATGCAACACAAGAGTTGCATTCTTCACATGAAAATCATTCTTGTCAGCATTCCAGGAGGTCCTCAATGACATGGTCATGAGGGTTAATCTCCATTGTCTTCACACCCGTGCCTGAGTCCTTCAGTAAACAAGAAGAGAAATAAAGAGGGGAATTTTTGAAACAGCGGGAGACAACTTGGATGATCTTCTTCAGAACATATATGCCAAATCTGATATATGTTCATTATACAATGGAATGCACGACTAAAAATTTAGTCTAAGATAAATAGGGAAATCGGGATGGGCACAAGAGGTTGAAGGATATTAAACGTTCAACATTATTCGAGAACTTGAAAACAAGATTGATTAATTAGGTGGTTCACAAGAACACTACAAAAAAAAATAGTTGAATGAATTAATGTTTAAAAATACATCTCAAAATTTCAATCCCATTACACATAAACATCCGAAAATCAAGTAACATAAAACTTATGTGTTGTCGGGCAAGTCTAAACTGTTGGCAGTTTGCTGCTCCAGCATCGTCTTCTAATTTAATTCAGTATATCTCTTGCAGAATCTCTTCAATCCAATGTTTATTGTCTTCCGAAAACATATCATTATATGCTTCTATACCCGTTTTTTCTCTATCAGTATCTCCATCAAAATTAGGGTTTCACGAAAGAGATATTCTTGTTTATCTACGTGATCAGCACTTGCTTGAGATGATTAAACTGATGACACCAGAACTTGTTCTTGACAAATAATTTCCTATACATCATCTCATGATACCTTGGAAGAGGTTTATAATCTTCGTACATCTCCATCATCCGTTTGAACCTCAGGTTGTTTCTGCATTGAACAAGTAGACAATCTAAAGAGATGGTTAAACTTCCTACCCTCTGACACACTTTCCACAAATTTGTACGCAGATTACTGCTTTCTTCTAGTGCTTCTTCGTACTTTTTGAGATTAGAATATCGTCTCTGGATTTCCACCAGTCCTTTTTCAAGTTCATCAATTTCTTTATCACTAACGGTTTCTGCAGATTTCATCTGACGACTAAATTCTTTATCAGCTTTATCGATTTCCTCTATTGTTCTTTCCAAAGAATAATATCGTTCTATAATATTCACGATCTTTCTTGGGAACTCTTCTGTATAATGAATTCTACAATCAAAATCTTTAGATATTGACATCTTCTTCAAAGATAAAGAATACGTATGTATACTAGGGTTTGATCTGATGGAAAACAATCGAATAAACAATGTTTGTGCAAATTAATAGATTTACAAGTCTTCTTATATAGGCATTGATATATAGTACTAAGACTCGGAAAAGGAAATTAAAATTAGGAAACAAGGGTTTATGGAAACAAAACAACTGTTTACTAGAGGCTAGCTATTCTGCATCTATTATTGACATGCGGGCTCAAGGGGACTAGAGTTTGATGAATCCCTAGTGTCCTGATTTTAATTATTACAAAATCAAACCTTATGCTCTAGCTTAAACGAATATGAGCTTGATAAATTTAAGTTGTTGAGAAATTTAGTATTGCAATTACAATTTTTTGCATGTTTATAACTAATACCAATTAAAACACACATGTCCTATTAACCTTCTCTAGCTAGTTCCCACGTTCACTCCCCTAACATTGTTTGTAAACCTGCAGTAACAAATCAAACATTTAGGCTTTTGATAAACCAATACATTTCCGGAAAAAGAATTAGATTGAGAACAATTAATTAGATTACTTATAGCTAGATAACCCAATTGATCAAGGAAATTCATATGGAGACCAACGAAATTTTGAGCTCAAGGCTTGTTACACAAGCATTTCCCATTCTCACCTGTAAAATTGGCATCAATTGACTCATTACATGATATTTATCCTTTGCGAATTGAAATTACGTGTACACCAACAAACAGTAAAACGATATGTACACCAAAATATGAACTTATTGCACAAACGATATACATCATTTTAAATTGGAGAAACATGAACAGTGTTTGGAAACACAACTGGGCATTAGTTGTTGGAATCTTGGAACAATGAACAACACGTTAGATGTAACAAAATAATATGTAAAGAACTAATGCGAAACAATTCTACCGAAATAACTTGACGAGGGCAGAATCACAGGTTCAACAAGTTGTCCTTAACACATTAGTTCGCGGGTATACTCGAGTTGAGTAATGCTAAACCCCTCACAAATAAGATGTGTCCAGGATAAGACTGCCCGATATAACTTGAGTTAGCACAACGCAAGCTACCCTTTCTTCGAACTCAGCAACAGGGATGGAGGTAAAAAACGTATGAAGAATCCCTAGAATAAAAGAAGAATTTTTCAGTGTATTGAAAACAGATTTTCGAGTTGTATTTATAGGATGAAATACTTGCAAATCAAGTTAGGTTTTTGGTTTTCTTCAAAAACAAGTAAAAGGAATTTTACCATAAATAAAACTCTTAAGAATTAATTTTGGAATTAATTTCCTAAAGAAAAAACTTGCGAAAAATAAATCCACGTAGACAAGGGACTTGGTGCATGGCATACGCGCATATCACATGGGTATCACATGGCCGATCCAAGACTGCTCCAACCGGCCGATCCAAAGACTGCTCCAACCCTACGATCCAGCCTCGCCCAACCCTACTCCAAGCCTCGTCCAGGGGCCTGCCCTCGTAGCTATAGGCTCTCTATTCCGCCCAGTTCTCATTTTGGATCTTGGTGTTTATGGGTAAAAATCGTTTCTGCCGATTTCGGTAAATTCGGTAGGTGAGTGAGAAACTGGTTCAAACCCTAAACAAATGTGCTGCACGTGAGCACTTTATAGATTCGAGAGATCAATCCGTACAAGTCCGGCCTAAACTAAGAAATGGCCGTTCCAGACTTGCTTCGACACAAAGTGGAGGAGAAGGGTTGATTTGGGGAGGGAAGCAAAGAAAGGTGTTGAGGAGAGTAGTATCTCGACTTGTATCGAAAGTGAAAGCTTAGGAAGCTTGCAAGAGATGAAAGCTTTTGGGAGAGCTTGCAAAGTTGCCTTTCTCGAGAGTGTAAGTGTAGTATATTTCTCCCGACCGAGACTTGTTGTCCGGTGGAAATAGGTAAGACCTATTTATACAAGTCGAGATTGAAACGCACTCGGCCTCATGAAGGAAGAGAGTAAATGGTGAAATAATGGGAGGAGGTGGTAACCGCATGGTTTAATGGGCGAAAACGTTTTTCACCATTATTTCCTCTTTATTTGACCGCTTTATTCCTTTTCACGCTTTCTTAATGTGAGCGTAGTGTACGCCGCATGTTTGTGACCGCCAAACCAAAACCCTAAAGAAGCATCCCCGGTTTGTGTCGATGTCTCGAGTGTTGGTTGCATCTTGAGTGCAAGTGGCGCCGCTTAGTGGCGCGCGTGTGGCATATGCCAATGGCATGTGCGAATGCCTTGGTGGAAGGTTGCACGGTTTGCAAGTTAGGTTACCAACGTGTGTGTTTGGCATGTGCCAATGGCATGTGCGGAATGCCTTGGTGGTAGGTTGCACGGTTTGCAAGTTAGGCTACCAGCGTGTGTGTTTGGCATGTGCCAATGGCATGTGCGGAATGCCTTGGTGGTAGGTTGCACGGTTTGCAAGTTAGGCTACCAGCGTGTGTGTTTGGCATGTGCCAATGGCATGTGCGGAATGCCTTGGTGGTAGGTTGCACGGTTTGCAAGTTAGGCTACCAGTGCGTGTTTGGCATGTGCCAATGGCATGTGCGGAATGCCTTGGTGGTAGGTTGCACGGTTTGCAAGTTAGGCTACCAGCGTGTGTGTTTGGCATGTGCCGATGGCATGTGCGGCCATGTTGACCTAGTTGCAAGTCTTGCAGCCTAGGGCGCTATATTTGGCATGGGCCAAAGGCATAGCGGCTTAGAAATATGGCTTGCGGACGTGTTGGCATGTGCCAATGGCACATGCGCCATGTCGACCTAGTTGAAAGTCTTGTAACCTAGGGGCGCTTATGTTTGGCGTGGGCCAAAGGCATAGCGGCTTGGAAATATGGCTTGCGACACGTGTTGGCATGTGCCAATGGCATGTGCGGCCATGTTGACCTAGTTGCAAGTCTTGCAAACCTAGGGCGCTATGTTTGGCGTGGGCCAAAGGTATAGCGGCTTGGAAATATGGCTTTGCGGACGTGTTGGCATGTGCCAATGGCACATGCGGCCATGTTGACCTAGTTGCAAGTCTTGCAAACCTAGGGCGCTATGTTGGGCGTGGGCCAAAGGCATAGCGGCTTAGAAATATGGCTCGCAGCACGTGTTGGCATGTGCCAATGGTACGTGCGGCCATGTTGACCTAGTTGCAAGTCTTGCAAACCTAGGGCGCTATGTTGAAGCGTGGGCCAAAGGCATAGCGGCTTAGAAATATGGTTTGCGGCACGTGTTGGCATGTGCCAATGGCACATGCGGCCATGTTGACCTAGTTGCAAGTCTTGCAAACCTAGGGCGCTATGTTGGGCGTGGGCCAAAGGCATAGCGGCTTAGAAATATGGCTCAAGGCACGTGTTGGCATGTGCCAATGGCACGTGCGGCCATGTTGACCTAGTTGCAAGTCTTGCAAACCTAGGGTGCTATGTTGGGCGTGGGCCAAAGGCATAGCGTCTTGGAGATTTGGCATTGTTGCCATGGTGCGCAGGGTGCGGCTTGGTTTGGCATTGTTGCCATGGTGCGCAGTATGCGGCTTGGTTTGGCATTGTTGCCGCGGTGCGCAGTATGCGGCTTGGTTTGGCATTGTTGCCATGGCGCGCATGGTGCGGCTTGATTTGGCATTGTTGCCATGGTGCGCAGTATGCGGCTTGGTTTGGCATTGTTGCCATGGCGCGCAGGGTGCGGCTTGATTTGGCATTGTTGCCATGGTGCGCAGAAGATGGGGCTTGGTTTGGCATTGTTGCCATGGTGCGCAAAGATGCGGCTTGGTTTGGCATTGCCGCCATGGTGCGCAAAGATGCGGCTTGGTTTGGCATTGCTGCCATGGTGCGCCGGGTGCGGCTTGGTTTTGGAATTAGGTTCCGTGTTGAAAAACCCTAACTGCATTTTGAAAAAATACCCCTATTAATTATTTACACCTGAAGTTAAATGCTCTTAGTTAATGTGTTGCGGGTAACACTAGGTCATGGGGTTTTACGATTTTACCCCTTGTCTAAAAAACCACCATCAACACTTGGGACATGCATGACCATGCCTGTCAAGTTTTCTATATGTACTTTGGAACCAAATCTTGGTTTTGCAAGTATACTGTTGTTTATGGGTAAAAATCGTTTCCGTTGATTTTGGTAAATTCGGTAGGTGAGTGAGAAACTGGTTTAAATCCTAAACAAATGTGCTGCACGTGAGCACTTTCTAGATTCGAGAGATCAATCTGTACAAGTCCGGCCTAAACCAAGAAATGGCCGCCCAGCACTTGCTTCACCACAAAGTGGAGGAGAAGGGTTGATTTGGGGAGGGAAGCAAAGAAAGGTGTTGAGACCAGAATAATTCTGGGAGAGTAGTGTCTCGACTCATATCAGAAAGTGAAAGCTTAGGAAGCTTGCAAGAAATCAAATTTTTTTTGGAGAGCTTGCAAAGTTGCCTTTTCTGAGAGTGTTATATTTTTCTCCTGACCGAGACTTGTTGTCTGGTGGAAATAGGTAAGACCTATTTATACAAGTCGAGATTGAAACGTACCCTGGCCTCATGAAGGAAGAGAGTAAAGGGTGAAATAATGGGAGGAGGTGGTAACCGCATGGTGTTAATGGGTGAAAACGTTTTCACCATTATTTCCTCATTTATTTGACCGCTTTATTCCTATTCACGCTTTCTTAATGTGAGCGTAGTGTACGCCGCAAGTCAGTGACCGCCAAACCAAGACTCCCGAAAGCATCCCCGCTTGTGTTGATGTATCGAGTGTTGGTTGCATCTTGAGTGCAAGTGGTGCTGCTAGGGCGCATGTGGCATGTGCCAATGGCATGTGCGGAATGCCTTTGTTGCGAGTTGCACCTCGAGCGCAAGTGGCAATGCCGAGTCGCTAGTGGCGTGTGTGGCATGTGCCAATGGAATGTGTGGAATACCTTGGTGGTAGGTTGTACGTTGAGTGTAAGTGGCAATGCATAGAGTTGCTAGTGGCGTATGTGGCATGTGCGGAATGCCTTGGCGGTAGGTTGCACGGTTTGCAAGTTAGGCTACCAACGTGGGTTTTGGCATGTGCCAATGGTGCGTACGGCCAAGTTGGCCTAGGTTGCACGGCTTGCAAGTTGGGCTACCAAAGATGCGTGTTTTGCATGTGCCAATGGCATGCGTGGCTAAGTTGAATCATGGCCCGTGTTTAGAAAAGCTACCAAATGAGCGTGTTGGCATGTGCCAATGGCATGCTCGGCCATTAGGGCGCGCCTTGGTAGAAAAAGATACCAGCGAGCATGTTGGCATGTGCCAATGGCATGCGTGGCCAATTTGGGTCGCTCCCTCGTAGGAAAAGCTACCAGCCAGCGTGTTGGCATGTGCCAATGGCATGCGTGGCCAATTTGGGTCGCGCCTGGTAGGAAAAACTACCAGCAAAGAAGCGTTGGCATGTGCCAATGGCATGCGTGGCCAATTTGGGTCGCGCCCTGCAGGGAAAAGCCACCACGAGCGTGTTGGCATGTGCCAATGGCATGCGTGGCAGTTTGGGTCGCGCCCGGGTAGGAAAAGCTACCAGGGAGAGCGTGTTGGCATGTGCCAATGGCATGCGTGGCCAATTTGGGTCGCGCCCTGGTAGAAAAAGCTACCGGCGAGCGTGTTGGCATGTGCCAATGGCATGCGTAATAATTTGGGTCGCGCCCTGGTATGAAAAGCTACCAACGGCGTGTTGGCATGTGCCAATGGCATGCGTGGCCAATTTGGGTCGCCCTGGTAGGAAAAGCTACCGGCGAGCGTGTTGGCATGTGCCAATGGCATGCGTGGCAATTTGGGTCGCGCCCTGGTAGGAAAAGCTACCGGTGAGCGTGTTGGCATGTGCCAATGGCATGCGTGGCCAATTTGGCATATGTTGCATGATTTGCAAGCCTAGGCGTGGGCGCCATTTTGGCATGGCATGGTTAGGGCCAAGGTAAGGGTGCTTGGGTTGGCGTGACGTGACTAACGTAGCTAGGGCCAAGGCAGAGTACGTTTGGCATGGCGCGGCTAGCTCGGGCTAAATGTGGCTGACAAGATTTGCCATCGGCACGGTTGTGCGGCTAGCATGGTTGGCATGCTTTGGCGCGTTTGGTGTGGTCAGGCACGGAGGTGCGGCTAAGCTTGGGCTAGGTGTGGTGGCATGATTTGCCATTGGCACCTGAGGTGCGGCTAACATGGTTGGCATTCTTTGGCGCGTTTGGTGTGGTCGGCATGATTTGCCATTGGCACGAGAGGTGTGGATAGGGCCAAGGTAAGTGTGTGGGCTTGGCGTGGTGTGATTAGCGTAGCTAGGGCCAAGGCAGGTGCATTTGGCATGGCGCGGCTAGCTTGGGTTAGGTGTGGTCGGCATGATTTGCCATTGGCACGAGGTGCGGCCAAAGATGGTTGGCACGCTTTGGCGCTTTTGGTGTGGCTGGCATGATTTGCCATTGGCACGAGAGGTGCGGCTAGCTTTGGGCTAGGTGTGGTCGGCATGACTTGCCATCGACACGGAGGGGAATTAGGGTTTTGTTCGTCATAACCCTAATTTGAAAAAAATACCCCCTATTAATTACTGATTACATGCATTAAATGTCCTAATAAATGTGTCGCTGGTGACATTAGGTTATTTGGGGTTTTACGATTTTACCCTTTGTTTAAAAACCACCATCAACACTTGTATAGCTGGAACTGTGAACCAATTTTCACATCAAATTTATTGGCAACAAGAACTTTGCCTGGCCAATTGACTATTTAATTGAACTAGATCATATGTCTTCCTTACAGTGAGAATGAATTTGATTGCATTTATAAATTATTTTTAACGAATGTGGAAGGAAGCATATTCTTAGAAAATTAATGTGTCAATCTAGTGAATTGTAGATCACTGGAACTTGAATTACTGAATCCATATTAACCCCAACAATGAACTGATTGGGATTGATTCATAAAGACTTTGACATAACCATAAGGCACATTGGTTGTGACACGATGTTCCGTTTTGAAAGTACTAACACGAGCATCACTTCATTTGAGTGTATAAGGAAATGAACTAATAGAATGCGAAGTTACGACATCTATCAAAATCAGTGATTTCTAAAGTTACTAGATTTGCAATGCCTCTCCCCATTATGCTTTAGAGTAAGAAAGCACGTCACTCATCTTACAAAGTCTCTCTTTAGTAAAACATGATTGAGACCATCCTGTTTTACTTAGATTCAAATGCTAAATAACTCATTCTCCAAAGAAATAAAGTGTTGTTAGTGAACATATATCCATGCAACGTGCATAATTCAAGTGATTTATGGCTCGTGGATGATTCTACGCATTGAATCGCTTATTGCTCAAAACAAATGATGAGTTTAATTTTTGTAGAATTCCTAGCACATATTACACAAAGCAAAGTGCAAAGGCTCAACACCCTTATTAATGCTAGAGAATTTACATCAAAAGGACTTGATGAATATTGCATGTTTAATAATATCAATATAGAAGATATTATACCCAATGGTCTCGCAGAGGCTACCATCAAAGGTTATAGATGGTGTCTAAGGAATAGGTTATGCGTACCAACCTACCTTTTATTGCTTTGGGCATATGCAATATTACACGCATCTTTACTTAATTCGTTTTTTAACCCAATATTAGTCAACCTTTTTTGCGTACCAGTTGGTAACTGGATTTAAGCCTGACCTTCGTGTTCTTACGCATTTTTGGTTGCTATATATGTGCCATTACGATTCCACATATCGTACTGTGATGGGTTTTCAAAAATGCTAAGTAGTTATGTTGGAAATGAGTTCCCAACAATTATCCGCATTTTAAACCTTTTGGCAGGAGATCTCTTACCGCTAGATTTGCGGGTTATCACTTTAATGAGACAGTCTTCCCGTCATTAGGGGGAGATAAGAAAAAAAAATTTCTAAGGGAACGACAGGAATTGTCGTGGTGTGGCGGCCATGGAGATTAGCAAGTCTCGGAAAAGGAAATTGAAACTAGGAAACTGGCTACAACAACCCTAAAAAACTGGCTACAACAACCCTAAACTAAGAAATTAGGGTTTGTGGAAACGAAACAATTGTTTACTAGAGGCTATTCTACATCCATTGTTTTCATACGGGCTCGTCAGGACATGCGGGCTCATGGGGACTAGAGTTTGATGAATCCCTAGTGTCCTGATTTTAATTATTACAAAATCAAACTTTAAGCTCTAGCTTAAACGAATGTGAGCTTGATAAATTTAAATTGTTGAGGAATTTAGTATTGCAATTACGACTTTTTGCATGTTTATAACTAAATACCAATTAAAACACAGACGTCCTATTAACCTTCTCCAGCTAGTCCCCACTTTCACTCCCCTAAATATGTTTGAAAAGATGCAGTAACAAATCAAACATTTAGGCTTTTAATAAATCAATACATTTCCAGAAAAAAAAATTAAATGGAGAACAATTAATCAGATTACTTATAGATAACCCACTTGATCAAAGAAATTCATATGGAGACCAAAGAAATTTTAAGCCCAAGGAATGTTACACAAGCATTTCCCATTCTCACCTGTAAAATTGGCATCAATTGACTCATTACATGATATTCATCCTTTGCGAATTGACTCATCAATTGGCACTAACAAACACTAAAACTGATATGTACACCAAAATATGAACTATTAGAGGCTCGTATATGTTTCACACGTGATCTGATAAAATTTCCTTTTTATTTTTCTTCTAAAATGATTCCAAGGGGTTTAAGAATAATAATATCACACAATATCACATAAGGTTTCTGTAAATAACTAAAGCTCCGACTATTTTAGGTTTTTCTAGGTGCAAAATCAAACTTTCTTTTTGTTTTATTGGACACTTCCTAAAATATGAAGGGGAAATTCCATGGCAGGCCAAACTTTAAATCACTAAAACTCGGAAAACTTTTTCCCTAAAACTCTAACTAGGAAGTGAGGATGCTTAAGTGAGCCAATGAAAAAAATTAGTAGGATCTGTTTTTGTGGCTTTTGTTTGATTGCATTTATGATAGTGTTAAAAATCATTCTAATTTGATTGCTTTTCAGAGAACGAATGTGGACCTTAACTCATTCTAATTAATGAGATTATATGCAACACAAGAGTTGCATTCTTCACATGAAAATCATTCTTGTCAGCATTCCAGGAGGTCCTCAATGACATGGTCATGAGGGTTAATCTCAATTGTCTTCACACCCGTGCCTGAGTCCTTTAGTAAACAAGAAGAGAAATAAAGAGGGGAATTTTTGAATAAGCGGGAGACAACAACTTCTTTCATCAAATTGCAGAGACTGCAATTTCACCTTCATCAATGTCCAAGCCTCCTCCTTCTTGTCATCCAACTCCTTCCGCTTACGCACGCACGTGTTCCAGGATCGCCGTCCAATTTCTGATATCTCGAATTTCAATTCCTAAGTGCCATATCAAAGTGTTCACCCACCCACGCACTTCAAACATAGTTTAACTCAGATATCTAGCAATAATTATTTTTTCATGCAATTCCTTGAGAGTGCATATTTCAGCATCATCGATCAGCAGCAGCATAAATTTCCACTCGTCGTCTTTTATCCTTCTTCACTTCTATTTGCATAATTAATGCATCAATCCAATGTTTATCCTTCTCCACTTGTCAGTATTTTCTTTTGGATGCCTAGAAATTAACTTGTCAACACTTTTGACGAAAAATATTCCCAACTGCCTCCCGATGGGAATCAAGCAATATATGTTCATTATTCCAATGTTTATCCTTCTCCACTTGTCAGTTTATAAGAGTCCATATCCGAACATAGGTTTTTAATTGTTCCTAGTTCACTTTCAAGATCTTTGATATCACGATCGCAGCAATCCATGTCCAAAGCTGTATCCAAAATCCTCCATCGCTTCCATGTAGTATGCTTTTGTAAAACTTGGATGATCTTCTTCAGAACATATATGGCAAATCTGATATATGTTCATTATACAATGGAATGCACGACTAAAAATTTAGGCTAAGATAAATAGGGAAGTCGGGATGGGCACAAGAGGTTGAAGGATATTAAACGTTCAACATTATTCGAGAACTTGAAAACAAGATTGATTAATTAGGTGGTTCACAAGAACACTACAAAAAAAAATAGTTGAATGAATTAATGTTTAAAAATACATCTCAAAATTTCAATCCCATTACACATAAACATCCGAAAATCAAGTAACATAAAACTTATGTGTTGTCGGGCAAGTCTAAACTGTTGGCAGTTTGCTGCTCCAGCATCGTCTTCTAATTTAATTCAGTATATCTCTTGCAGAATCTCTTCAATCCAATGTTTATTGTCTTCCGAAAACATATCATTATATGCTTCTATACCCGTTTTTTCTCTATCAGTATCTCCATCAAAATTAGGGTTTCACGAAAGAGATATTCTTGTTTATCTACGTGATCAGCACTTGCTTGAGATGATTAAACTGATGACACCAGAACTTGTTCTTGACAAATAATTTCCTATACATCATCTCATGATACCTTGGAAGAGGTTTATAATCTTCGTACATCTCCATCATCCGTTTGAACCTCAGATTATTTCTGCATTGAACAAGTAGACAATTCAAGGAGATGATTAAACTTCCTACCCTCTGACACACTTTCCACAAATTTGTACGCAGATTACTGCTTTCTTCTAGTGCTTCTTCGTACTTTTTGAGATTAGAATATCGTCTCTGGATTTCCTCCAGTCCCTTTTCAAGTTCATCAATTTCTTCGTCACTAACGGTTTCTGCAGATTTCATCTGACGACTAAATTCTTTATCAGCTTTATCGATTTCCTCTATTGTTCTTTCCAAAGAATAATATCGTTCTATAATATTCACGATCTTTCTTGGGAACTCTTCTGTATAATGAATTCTACAATCAAAATATTTAGACATTGACATCTTCTTCAAAGATAAAGAATACGTATGTATACTAGGGTTTGACCTGATGGAAAACAATCGAATAAACAATGTTTGTGCAAATTAATAGATTTACAAGTCTTCTTATATAGGCATCTATATATAGTACTAAGACTCGGAAAAGGAAATTAAAATTAGGAAACTGGCAAAAATCAAAAAAGGAAATAAGGGTTTATGGAAACAAAACAACTGTTTACTAGAGGCTAGCTATTCTGCATCTATTGTTGACATGCGGGCTCATGGGGACTAGAGTTAGTGTCCTGATTTTAATTATTACGAAATCAAACCTTATGCTCTAGCTTAAACGAATATGAGCTTGATAAATTGAAGTTGTTGAGAAATTTAGTATTGCAATTACAACTTTTTGCATGTTTATAACTAGTACCAATTAAAACACAGATATCCTATTAGCCTTCTCTAGCTAGTTCCCACGTTCACTCCCCTAACTTTGTTTGTAAAACTGCAGTAACAAATCAATACATTTCCAGGAAAAGAATTAGATGGATAACTATTAATTAGATTACTTATAGCTAGATAACCCAATTGATCAAGGAAATTCATATGGAGACCAACGAAATTTTGAGCCCAAGGCTTGTTACACATGCATTTCCCATTCTCACCTGTAAAATTGGCATCAACTGACTCATTACATGATATTTATCCTTTGCGAATTGAAATTATGTGTACACCAACAAACAGTAAAACTGATATGTACACCAAAATATGAAGTATGAACTATTGCACAAAACGATATACATCATTTTAAATTGGAGAAACATGAACAGTGTTTGGAAACACAACTGGGCATTAGTACCAGTTCCATTTATCTCATGTATGCTTCATAGTCAGTCATGAAAGAACGGGTGGGATTTAAAACTCAGTACCATATGTATCCCATATACGGCAGAAGTTGAAAGAGAAGAGAAGACTCCATTCTCAGACGCGATTGTTGGTTCTTATACTTCTGCTAATACTCATCAAGCTCTAACTTATATGTTTTGTTTTAATCATGATCTTAATGTTTGGCAAAATCCTTATTTTATATGGTTGGTCTAAAGTGATGTGTATAGATTTTCCTACATGAAAATCTAGTCAGCACCTTAAAAGAAACAGTTGAGCCATGCCAACCACGGTTGTTGATCGAATTAAGTTGTCGTGAAAGGGATCGTGTGCAGAAGGAGAAGGAGGAGGCTAGGACATCGATGAAAGAGAAGTTGCAGTGTCTTTGCAGTTTGATGAAGGAAGTGCTGGGTGATAGAGTTGAGAATGTTGTTGTCTCTTCCGACCGCTCCTCTTGTTATCTAGGGAAAAAAGACCTACTTTATATGACGTGTCCACCAACTAGTATGGTAGTAGGGGAACATGCTCATAAAACTCATGATCACTGTAAAAACCAAAAACAAAAAGCATATGATCAGGACAAGAGTACAGAAAAATATGGCAACAGCTGAACAGCCAATCAACTAAATTACTGCCTCTATGCTCTCTGAAGAGATGCATTCCTCAAGCTGATCCCCATCGCCTTCTTCCGACCTAAGCTGATCTCCGTGGTCTTCTTCACACCCAACCTGATCTATTTTCTTCTCCGGCATCGTCTTGTGAGACAATTCAGCATAGTTAAACAACACAAGAGTTGCGTTCCTCACATGAAAGTCATTCTTGTCATTATTACACCTCTCCCGGAGGTCCTTAATGACATGGTCACGAGGGTTGATCTCCATTGTCTTTCCACCATTGCCTGAGTCCTTCAATAAACAAGAAGAGAAACAAGGAGAGGAATATTTGGAACAGCGGGAGACAACAACATTCTCAACTCTATCACCTAGCACTTCTTTCATCACACTGCACAGAGACTGCAATTTATCCTTCATCATTGTCCAAGCCTCCTCCATCTTATCCTCCCACTCCTTCCACTCACGTTCCAATTTATGCCGATATTCCTGGAATGCCATCCTATTTTTGATATCTCGAATTTCATTTTCTAAGTGCCATTTTATAGTGTTCACCTTCCTCCACACTTCTATCACAGTTGAACGCAGATCACTTGATTCACTCTCCTTGTTCCTTTCAATAATTAGTTTTTGGTTCAATTCGTTGAGAGTACATATTTCAGCATCACTACCAGCAGCAGCGATTTCCAGTCGCCGTTTTTTATCCTTCTTCACTGTTCTCTCTTGCAGATTTTCTTCAATCCAACATTTCTCACTCCGGGAAAACATCTGATCATATGCTTCCATATTTTGGATATCTGGAAACTTGTCAATAATTTGATGCAAAGTATTTGCAACTGCTCTAACTCTGACTGAAGCCATTGATTTAGCCATCCCATCACGACGATAAGAATCTATATCTGAACATAATTCTTTCATTATCCCTAGTTCACTTTCAAGATCCTGGACATCAACTTCTTCACTCGTGGAGGACATATCACTTTTTTCCAAAGCTATATTCAAATCCTCCATTGTTTCCCATGTAGTATACTTCTGTAAAATTTGAATGACCTCCTCAGGAATATCTGTCTTTTCTGTAGGAATTCCACCATCAGAATTAGATTCCGGTGGTACCAACATCTTCTGACTTCAAGGATGAATAACTAAGGTTTTCTATAACTTACTGTGAGGCTTCGATCAGTATATATATAAGAATAAAACGGATACATATAGGAAATCTACTGGATACCTTGTTCCGATTTATGGAAACAGCTGTTTTAAAGAAGGATTTCCAGAACCTTGCCAATAATGCTCTCTCAAATAAAGAAGTGAAACTTGTTCCTTAAATTAAGAAGGCGGAAGAAACTTACCAAGGTTCTAAAGGTTAATGCGCCTAGTACAACACGACAATTTCTCTAAGTCAAATTTTAAGAGATCACCATCTCATTCTACATCGAAGATTCAAGCTTTGAGAAAAAAATTAGGGTTTTGAATTTTTTGCGGAAGCTGTGTAAAGGATCTGTTTCTAGATAAAAATCTAAAAACTCTGTATCTGATACCAACTAGTGTAGCACAGAACATGGTTGATAGGGATAGTTGAAGTTCCGTCAAGAACTTAGTTAAAATATGATTCTAGGATCTAGATTCTAAGGTAAACAGATTGATAATCAAACTTGATAATAATATTAATAATAAGATGTGTGTTTAAAACAATAAGGCAGAGCCTTTAAAGAGGTTCATAAGAACCGACTAAACTGAAAAGAAAAAGAAAATCAAAACAAACTAGGAAAGAAAAGGACTTGCCAGGCAAGTTAACTAAAACAGATGGATGGGATCAACTGTAAGTAACAGTTGATACACATACTAGGGATCAACTGTAATAGTTGATACACGCTTCAAGGGTGAACTATCATGGTTGATACGTAAAAATACTAATAAATCTACCGATACTTGTTCCGGTTTTTGGAAACAAATGTTTTATAGAAGGATTTCCGAAACGATGGTTAAGGCAGTAAATGCTCTCAATAATTAGATGTTAGTAAGGCGGGAGCCGGAAGTGTCAGAACGTGGGCGCGGTAGGGCTGGTTTCTTTTTTTTTTTTTTGGTAAGTTAACAAAAAGATTTGCTCCATGCGAACCAAAAATGAGGGCATGTTTTAAACTAACTATAAGGTCTCATAATTTTTAATAAATTTTTTGTATATAATAATTTTTTGTAGAGATTTTCGAGTCATTTTCGAATATATAAATTTTAGTAGAATTTGATTTATATTACGAAAATAAGATATTTTTTGTGATTAATTTTAAATTAAAGAGAGAACATAAATAGCATACTCAAAACATACTAGAAGAGTTGATCAAGGTGCTCGGTGAGCTTACATTGAATTACTCTCTCAACAAACTTTCCCAATCGAAAACGAAATCATCAAACTTGCATAATAACTTGAAAATAAAGTAAAGTTGTTATGCAAAATATCGTACTTTCTGTTTGCCGCAAAAAAAGAAAGTACAGCAAGAAAGTGCTACAAAAGAGATGGCGTAGAAGCCAAACTCAAAATAAAAAGAGAAAACTAAGGCAGCAATATCAACTAGATTACGGCCTCTAGGACCTTGGTGCAATTCAGCATAGTTAAACAACACAACAAAAGAGCTGCATTTCTCGCGTGATAGTCATTCTTGTCAGTATAAAATCTCTTCCGGAGGTCCTGAATGACAGTCATTAGCATTGATCTTCATAGTCTTCTTCCAGCTCAAGCTGATCTTTTTGCTGCTCCTTCTTGGTCTTGTGATATAATTCAGCATAGTTAAACAACACAAGAGTTGCATTCCTCACGTGAAAGTCATTCTTGTTAGCTTCATACTTCTTTCGGAGGTCCTCAATAATGACGGTGTCTTCAGAGTTGATCTCCATTGTCTTCCCACCCATGCCCGAGTCTTTTAGCAAACAAGGAGAGGAATATCCGAAAGAAGGAACAACATTCTCAACTCTATCACCTAGCACTTCTTTCATCCCCTTGCACACACACTGGAACTTCTCACTCTTAAATCTCTTAGCCTTATCAATCTCCTCCTTCCTTTCCTTAATCTGACGACACCGTTCTTCAGCCGCCATCCTAGCTCTCATAATTTCAATACTATTTTCTAACCCCTCGATTATCGTGCTCACCATCCTCCACACTTGTATCGTAGATGAACGAAGATTCTCTGCTTCATCTGCCTTGTTCTTATCAATCATAAGTTTTTCATGCCATTGTTTGAGAGTACTTATTTCAGCATCATCATCAGCAATTTCCACTCGTCTTTTTTTATACCTTTTCTCTGTTATCGCGTGCAGAGTTCCTCCAATCCAATATCTATCAGCGCGGCTGGCAAACAGCTGATTATATTCTTCCATATTTTGGATGCCTGGAAACTTGTCAACAATTTGATGCTTGGTATTCCAGACTGCCTTCGAAGCGGATTCATATGATTTATCAATCGTATCACGACGAAAAGCGTCCAGATCAGAACATAGTTTTTTCAATGGCCCTAGTTCACTTTCGAGATCCTTGATATCACCATGGTAGTAATCCCAACCCAGAGCTGTATTCAAATCCTCCATTGTTTCCCATGTAGTATACTTTTTAAAAATTTGCAAGATTTCCTTGGGAAGAACATCTGTCTTTTCTCGAGGAATTCCACCGTCAATATTAGATATCGACATCTTCAGCCTTCGAGGATGATTAACTTCGATCGAGTATATATAAGAATAAAACGGAAACATATAGGAAATCCACCGGATACTTGTTTTATAGAAACCAACTGTTTTATAGAAGAATTTCCAAAACAATAATTCTTTCCATAATTAGATAGTAAAATAAATTTTAAATTTTAACTTAAATTTTAACCCTCTTTCTCAAAAAAAAGTATTGTAAAGAAGACACCACAGATTCAAATCCCATAAATCAGGTAAAATATAACTACAGGTAAGATTAAACGGATTCCAGCTCCTGCACCGTCTTCCAATATAATTCAATTCACTAACAACACCTTAATATCTAAAATAAGAGAGCTTATAGTTTTTCTCCCTTGTCAGAATATCATTTCTTTCCAACCAAACGGACCACCAAATTGCTAAAGGCAGACAATATCTCAAGAAGATGAGAGGCTTGGTTGATAGCTTCAAGATGTCAATACCGTACCAAAGACGCAGAAAATTATGACTTGCTAGAGAAATTAACTATAGATGTTCCTGCGGATATCATAAATCGATGTTGTAGACACAATGGAGGAGTTGGACAGCTGAGACGAAGTATTATGATATTGATAAGAATGACTTTCACGTGATATGGTCATAAGGGTTTATCACCATCGACATCCCACCCACGCCAGACTTCTTCAGATAACAAGAGGAGGAGCCGTATTCCGAAGAGACGACAACATTCTCAACTCTTATCACCTAGCACTTCCTTCATCAAAGTCAGAACTAGAAGATATAAAGATAAAAGAGAATTCTATTATTGAATGGGATATTTTACATTGAGAATCCATAGGGTATATATAGCCACACCATAACTTGGTGTGCAAGACTAATACTTGTAAATCCATTCATACTAAAAATATCAAACACTAAACATAACCCTAAATACTAAAACTTTCCATATAATTTATTATTACCAATCCTATACTCTAACACCCTCCCTCAATCTCATGGGGATTGCAAATCACATGAGATTGGCCTTGAAAGTTGATGATGAAGTGCAGTGCCAATAAACGCCCGAGAAATATTAGAAGAAACGCGTCGCCATTAAAAAGAATACTGATTAGGACAACCACCAAAGTTGCGAAAATAACAGAACCATTGATAGAGCATATAAGAATCATTGATAAGAGAAAAGAGATAATACCCCGCAAAATTGGGATTAGAAAAGTTGACGAAAAATGGATACGAGGACCGAGAGAGAATGGAAGAGAAGAAATATAAAGATTGTAAAGAAGAAAGAGAAAGTGGACTAGAGAGAACCTAAAGGAAGAGTATTTGATGAATTGGAGTACAATTAATTAATGGGTGGAACCTTGAAAGAATAGCACGATTGTCTTTTCCACTTTCTTTGTCTTTGCTTGTCATGGTGGGATAGAGATAAACTGGACGGTTTGGGTTTCGAGAAACAAATAAGGGGGAACAGGACGTGTATGCTAGGCTCGGTGGGTAGTGGGCTTGTTAAAGCCGATGAGAGTTTTGAACAGAATTGGAGTGGAAAGAATGAGGAAGAAAAATTGGTCAAAGAATTAATTAATGGATGGAAGTCTTGGTTTGGTCGAAGAATGAGGAGTGGGGGCTTGGTTTGGTCGAAGAATGAGTAGTGGGGGTACTGAACGTGGAGAAAGAGGAGAAAGAATGGAAGAGATGGTAGAGAAAGAAAGATTTTGGCAGAAAACGAACGATTTTTTTTTTTTTTTTTTTTTTTTTTTTTGATAAACCTAAAAAGTAAAATAAAAACCTAATAAGAAAAACTAATCATATTGCAGCGGAGGAAAGATCCGGCGGGCGGTAGTATTGGAGACTACCGCCGCCGGTTAGAAAAGAAAACGAGGTGGGCAACAGGTCCGGATCGAACGCTCTGATACCAAGTCAGAACTAGAAGATATAAAGATAAAAGAGAATTCTATTATTGAATGGGATATTTTACATTGAGAATCCATAGGGTATATATAGCCACACCATAACTTGGTGTGCAAGACTAATACTTGTAAATCCATTCATACTAAAAATATCAAACACTAAACATAACCCTAAATACTAAAACTTTTCATATAATTTATTATTACCAATCCTATACTCTAACAATCAAATTGCAAAGACACTTTGCAACTTGTCTATCATCGGTGACCACGTCAGATCTTTTATCGATCTGACGTCAAATATTCTGACGATCCCTCTCAGGACAACTTTTATCGATCCACGTCAGATCTTTGAATGCATCAACTTTTTGTTTTAATATTCTGGTTAGATTCTCAACCTTCAAATACACCGACGACCGAGTTCTTCGTACAATTCCTTGATACGTATTTCAACATCCTCATCCACCACCGGTGGGGAGCAGATTGGGCAGGTCCTGTAGGGTGATTGACCGTACGCGAGAGTGGCAAGGGTAAACACAGTCCCAGCAGACCTACACTCGCAATAGAAATGCCATAAACAAATGAGTAATCCGCAAATTACATAATTAGAAGAATGAACTAACAAATGATCTTCCACCACCGATCTACAGATCTCTCTAGCAGAATTGCACTAGCCCAATCTCTATCATGGAACCCTTGGTATGTTTTTTCCATGCCCTTAAACTTTTCAAAAATCTGACGTTTAGAATTTTCAACAGCATCATGAAGTGGTTTTTGAAAATCACCGCCGGCAAGGACATAGTCCTTGAGTTCAGAATCCAGTTTCTCCATCTTTCCAAGTTCTATTTTGAGATCCTTAGCATCAAATCCTGGAGCCATATTATGATACTTATTCTCAGCCTTATCTATATCTTCCAATGTTTCGCATGATGTATACTTGTGTATAATCGGCATCATCGGCTTGGGTATTGACATCTTCAACTAGCTAGGGTTTTCTATTCATTTCCATTTCTATATAATCGGTGCTTCGTTTACCGAAAATGCTATGTGAACAGCGTGATAACCGCTGAGTAACAGCTGATCCCTCGTGGCAGCTTAACGTGGAGGAAAGAGAAAAAAAATTTCTACCCACGTCATCATCTTTAACACCACGTAACTCCGGACTGCAAAATACCATGGTTTTATTTGCAGAGAGGTGACAAAACTAATTGATTTATCAAAACTAATTGATTCAAGTATCAAAAAAAAGCCTGGATTATCAATGAAATCTCTAACTAGTTGCATGACCGATTTTTTTTTTTTTTTTTATTGTCGATGTTCTTGCCCTTAGATCCTTCCTCTAATCGATCTCTTATTGTTTTGTAGGTTTTCTTACATTAAACTTTTCCATGATAATGTTTAATTTTGGGGTTTGATTGTATAAGAACCCAGGGTGTTTTTTTTTTTTGTTTGTGATTTCTTGTTTGATTTGTAAATTCCAAATCATAATTGTTTATCCATGTTTTAGTTATGCATTAAACAATCACACAAGCAGATCTCCCTAAAAACTTCAAAGCAAAATCAATTTTTTGTAGTACCAGTAATAATATCCATCTTCAATATAGTACATCTATGGACAGTAATAAGACTAAGAAATATTAGGGTTTCTCTTCAAATCAAGACGGAATTTTGAGCTCCATGATACTATTGGATTAATATACTTACATTTTTCGTTTTGCGGTATCCATCTGAATGGTTGATCATGAAGATTTGGGAGTGAAGAAGTTCTAATTAGTGAACTTCTTTCCATAATTCATTTTATTTTGTCGATGACGTGGATAAAATTAAGAAAGTATCTTTCATCCACCTTGGTTTCCAAGTCAGATTGGCTGTCAATCAGCTGTCACTGTGCTGTTCATGTAGCACGGTTGTTCATTTACAGAGGTTCTTAGATTAAAGGTTGAGATTTGAAGAATACGTGTAAAAAAAATCGCGGTAGTGATGCCACGTGGACTGACATGCTATGTCGTGTCAGCCTATTGGATCAAAAACCAAACTTTTCTGTTATTCTCAAAATCTAATAATCCAGTTTTTCCAATTTGATATAGTTTTGATCTCTTGTGGTTTCAGATTTTGAGTAGCAGAGAGGATGAGATATCAGAGGTTTTATTTTCATGGTGGAGTTTATCATCACAGGTTAGTACGACTTCTAATAGTTATCATCTGAGTCAGAGTCGATTGATTAGACGTTCTTGATGTTGAATTTTGATCTAGTTTCAGAAAACCCGTTCTCCGTATAGTTCATAAAATGGAAATATCCGACTTAGAATTCTGAGTCAGACCTAGGTCTGACTCAGATTTTAGACTGTCTTTGGTTTTCTACCATTTGGTGATAAGTTTTGACTGAATTTAGCAGTTTATGGGAACCCGTTTTCAATATATCTGAAAAATTAAAATGTGTAAATGGCTGAATCATCATCTGAGTCTGACTCATCACTGGATAAGCTTTAAAATAAAGAGAGATGTAAGGTTTCTGACTGGACATCAATATAACTTAACAAACAGGTGTACATGCTCTATAACTTAAGTGTATTGTAATGGTACCGACTACTGAGTCAGATTAAGAATCTAATGAGTCAGCTCACTTAGTTTGCAGATGTAACAAATTCTACATGTTACTCAGTGTGTAGGTTTTTTGTGATAGAGGAAGATATTGGTGGCATTATAATGAACTCCTCGTATTTTGATGGAACATATGGTGATCTCTATAAGCCAGCACTAATTATTGGAGGGGTCTTTGTCTTGGTTTCATTATTTCTTTCCATCACTCTCATGTTGCAACATCTCCGGTGGTATACGAATCCCCCGGTTAGTTTATCACGTTCTCTTCTCATGTTCAGTGTTAACGTTAATGGTGAGTGTGTCTAATATCGGTTACAAGTCTGTTGCAGGAACAAAAATGGATTGTAGCTGTGCTGTTCATGGTTCCGTTCTATGCTTGTGAGTCTGTAAGTATCATGTCTGGTCATCAGACTTAACTACAGGATTGTAAACATTTTTGACCTTGCTATGCCTTTTTGCCTTGGTTCTTTTCAGATTATATCATTATGGAACCCGAAATTATCTGTCGCATGTGACATCTTAAGGAATTGTTACGAAGCAGTTGCCTTGTATTCTTTTGGCAGATATTTAGTTGCCTGTCTTGGTAAGCTAGATCTGCATCACTGTCCTTCACAGCTCTAGGGAAGACGTTTGTTGCATATATTTTTTTTCTCCCAGTGTTGCCAAGTGACACTTGATTCATGAATGAGGTAGGTGGTGAACGAAGAGTTGTACAACTACTCGAATATGAATCAAGAAAACAACTCTCGGAGCCATTACTGGAAGAAGAGAGGAAGAAGAAGGCATTAGAAAATCCATCATTCAAACACTTTTTCTTCCACCCGCAAGTTCTTGGAGAAAACTTGTACACAATTGTAAAATTTGGTATTGTACAATATGTAAGTCGATTATTCATCTTCTTTCCATTCAGTTTGTATATTGACCTGATCCTAATGGAATCCGATACCTTGAGATTTTGCAGATGATTCTGAAGACGGTTTGTTCATTCTTGGCATTGATATTAGAGGTTTTTGGGGTTTATGGAGACGGAGAATTCAAGTGGTTCTATGGGTAAGTAGCAGTCGATTCTTATGATTGTTACGCTAAAATGTGCTTCGGGTATTGATACGTTAAAGAAAAACCTGTGGTTGACGCATTTTGCAGGTACCCTTATATTGCTCTAGTATATAACTTCAGTCAGATGTGGGCTCTGTACTGCCTCGTTAAGTTTTATAATGCGACTCATGAAAGGCTACAACCAATAAAACCACTTGCCAAGTTCATTAGCTTTAAAGCTATTGTATTTGCAACTTGGTGGCAAGGTATGGGTATCTCAATACTGTGTGCAGTTGGCGTTTTACCTAAAGAGGGGAAATTTCAAAACGCACTTCAAGATTTTCTCATATGTATAGAAGTAAGTTGTTGTAAATACGTGGAAATTGATTCATTGTTTCAACCTATTCCTTTATTAACCTATCGTTAGTCAATTCTTATTATTATTATCAGCCATGATAGCATTCTAATATAGAAGGGATACGTTTGGTTTCTTGATCTTGTTTGCACAGATGGCTATTGCAGCGGTTGCTCACGTTTTTGTCTTCTCGCCCAAACCGTATCGTTTCCTGACAGTCTCTGAACAAGGAAAAATCACTTCAATTTCAACCAAAGCCAAATTGAAGGTAGAGGAGGATGGTAAAGAGAAACCAGCAGTGGTTGAACAAAAGGAAACTCGGGTGGAGGCCCCTGGAACTAGTGTTAAAGAGAGCGTACAGGACATCGTGCTTGGAGGTGGTCAACATGTAAGCACTCTCTATCTCTCTATCATGTGTGTGGATGAAATTCGATTTATCATTCTTAGTTTATCACTACGTAATAGGTTGTCAAGGATGTTGTACTGACAATAAACCAAGCAATGGAACCAGTGGAGAAGGGAGTGACCAAAATACAGGAAAAGTTTCATCACATTTCAATCGGTTCTGAAAAGGAAGGACCTAAGGTAGAGGTTGAACAAATAGAAGAAAACATTTCAGGAGACGGATCCAACTTGGAACGATCTGAAGAGAAGATAATTATTCACGATGGAACTCACAGATAAGAAAAATGAAAATATGCTAGCTACAAAATGCTGTGCTCCTACATCAAAATCCCTCTAAAAGTTCAGTCCACCGGTGGCAGTAGACAGCAAAGTGCCGTCACCCTGTTAGTTTTCCGGTCATAATTTGTTTGTCAGTATAGTAGGAAGTTTCTCGATAAACCTGATTTTCTTGCATATTTTATGTACAGTTGTGTGTAAAACCCAAGTGCTCCTTGCAGCCATTCTAAACTTACAAGGAAAACCAAGTTGCGTGCAAAAACAAGAAGCTCAGAAGTCCGAACTTTACAGTTTCTATTGTATTTTGTTATCAATTTAGGCACACTGTATCTGTATCTATTCAGTATATCCGAGGTATTAACAGAAAGTGGCAAACAGAAACCTTAGTTACATCCTGCCGTGATAAATTATATGAAAATCGATATTCACACACAACAATCAGAAACATGGGATAATCATTTAATCACAAAAAGTGAGGCTGACTGCAGTCTTCATCATCATCAATCATCTCCACAACAGCTGAAACAGCCTAAGCACGCCAAACCACCACAAAGTTGTACGATAAGAATGCCACATTGGTTATTCATACTGGAACAACACCTGATGCAGTTCATGCAACAGCACAAATCTGCAAGACTGCTACAACAGTTTGAAGCTGCTTTCACAAATGCATCTGCGACGGGTTCTGGTAACTCAGGTTCTCCCCATCCAGGAGGTATACTTTCTGTTGTGGCTGTCAGGTTGCCAAAACCAATTCCCAAGCATTGCAGCAGCATTATTTTTCGGCCTTCAGAGTCTACCATCTTCTGCAAGTCCAATTTTTTTACCTAGTTTCCATTCAAATTCAATAAAAAAATTCAGAGGTGGGTAACGAACATACACAGAAATATGAATTACTCACACGAGTTGGCCTTATGGGTTCCAAAAAGCGATGTTCCTATGGCTTATCCTACCACCATGAACTCTTTCTCATTTCTAAAATGATATCTGTGTTTAATCTAGAGTCAAGTTCTAAAGAAGTTTGTGCAATTGTGCTTTTGAAACAATAAATAGAGGGGTGACCTACTAAATGAGAAGTTCCGGAAGAAGAAAAACAGAGACAATTTGGTCATGTCTAACGCATACCTCTTGTATACCAATTGGATCAGAGGCTTTCTTCCCTACATCGGTCTGAAGAACAACCATACGGGTATATTCAGATGGAATCCCAGTTTGTATGCTCATTCTGGCAATCTGCAATACACAAATTAACAGTTTAGGGAATGGTAATGTAACAGGATTTTAGGTGAAAATTGCCAGATTAACACGAAATAAAAGAGCATTATCACGAAATGAATTCTATACTGGAAGATAAGACTATTTTTTTTTTTCCATTGATCCAGCCATAGCCTCTGCGAGTAATAACATAAGCTTACAATTTCTTCAAATGCTCTTGCATTCATACAAATTAGAATTAGAAAACATATATAGTGTCGTCATAATGTGATTCACGGACAGATTTGACAGTCACATTTCTAATCAAAACAGTTAATATGGCGTTTTAACTTTAAAACGAACCTTCTCTTCCAGCTTCTTGCTTTGAGTGTACCAAGCTTGAGCAGTGAGTACATCAATGTGCTTTTTAGCTAATACCTACGGAAAAGACAACAATTAAGAGAAAAAAATTTGATGTACCAATGATCTAATTGCAGGTACTGTAGCCTCTATAGGTAATACCCTAGATATTCTTATTTCTTACCATAAACAACAGATTCATAAACTACTCTGTCAACACGAGAATAAAAGGAAAAACAAGAAAGGGAGATTATACTCTGTCAAGAGGAATATCCTTCGCCTGCTGCAGCTTCAAATCTACTTCGTAGTTGCTCATATCTGCTAAAACACCCTTAATTTTGACAGAATCGGAAACCTCCCTTCGTATCTGCCTGAAACAGTTAATGGCATTCCAGATAGCAGGTCCGGAAATAGGGACGGATAAACCTATCATGATAAATAAGTTAGAAAACGGGATAGGATTAGTGAAATCAGATAAATAGTGATTCTGTAGAAATCCAATCAACATATGATGTTCGTTGCTACGGAATACAAACATGAAGTACACAATTGGTAACCACAAAGCTCATATCCAGGAGGAGCAAACCTCAAGTGCGTGAAGATTATCAAAACTGTCGATGGTGATATTCGCATATATAATGGAAGAGGCTTCAGTAAGTAATTTTTGCATCCGGACATAGAGCGAATCTGACCAAGCACAATGAAGACTGTAAGCTTCGAATTCTGAAATACTCATCATCGTATGTTTCCATATGATGCTATGTAATATGGACAGTATATGTAACAATTAGAAAGCTTTATACCAAAATAAACCTTGATAAATACAAATCTCGCGGTACATAGTAAATAACTGACCTACTTCATAAGCTGCATAATAATAGCCTCTGCTGATTTGTGCCAGCATTTGCAAGAAATAATGATTACAGTATGTACCTGGAAAAAAAAAATAACAATAAGCAACTTTGGATTTTGAAAGTACATATCAATCATAAATTCCATCAACATCGGAAAGACATGTCAGTGAGTATCTTGTTTGAAAAAGTCGTGGAAGTTGCAACAACTTCTTCTAGGAAGCTTACCTATCCCAAATGTGGAGATACGCGGAGACATAGACCCTTTGTTTTGCATATGACTTTTCATAACATCACAGATATGCTTTTCGTCTTCCACAGTCCCATCAGTTGCAAGAAAAATGAGAGGCACGGAATCAGAAGATTCAGCAGCAGATAGCATGTCTATTGCCTAAAAAACCCCAGAAAGGTAAGTTAGAGCTTGCAATTTTTGATGTCACTAAAGGACTCTACTGTGACAAGAGATCTCAAGGAAGCACCTACAAAGAGGTGTTTTCCTTGTCTAATTATGCAAAAATCGGCCAGATGTAGACTATACCTGATTTAAGGGTAGCAATATGTTTGTACCACCTTCTGCTATAAAGTTAATGCTTATCCACTGAGTAGCATTATCAATTGTTTCCTTTGTTGCTGGCACCAGGGATGAAGAGAATAAATATGTCTTTTCATTGAAAGCTATTATGCCGAACGAATCCTCGGGATTGAGCTTAGAGAGTGCTGCAGAGAGTGCACTCTTCACAGCCTCAAGGGGCTTTCCTTTCATACTCGCACTTGTATCAATAACAAATACCACTTTCCTTCTGAAAACCTATCAAATTTAATAGAATGAGATAAGGTAATTCAATCAAACAACAGACTAAATGCAAAACTTTTGTAACATTACAACACAACACACGGACTGAATTAATGAATGCACCTTTCTCGTCTGATGATTGCCGGGATGAAGATGGATGCAGAACATCTCTCTCTGATCTAAATCATCAACAGGTGGAGATTGCAACAGCAACCCAGCAGATATGTCTTTTGAAGAAACCTGCAGACACTTAGACAGGAAGGTTTGAGTAAGACTGTTTTGAATCTCTTGATATTAGAACGAAAATTCTGCAAACATTACATCGAAGTTGTAACAAGATATCCTTCATAAATCGTGATTCTTACCGCATAAGAGAAATTAAATTCCATATTTGACCATGTAAGAACATCTGCTTCATATGAGAAAGCCAATTTTCCTGCTTGGCGTCTTATTTCCTGGAATGTTGTGCATCATGTTATGAAAATAAATTTGGACTGTCAATCTAAATGTTTATGAAAATACAGGCTAAGACCCACCTTCAGAGGATGGCTAGACGTCTTGCATAAAACTTCTGATCCAATACCAGGGTTCACATTCAATTTTATTTTTTCTCTCTTGGCGATTTTCTTCCCCGCAGGAGTTACATATTCTGGAAAACTAAATGGTATATTGACAGTGAACTGACCGGCATCAAACGCCAACTTCTGAGACCAATTAGCTTTGACAGATATATTTGCCCCTCCGTCGATCTTCAATGATTAGAGCAATACACGTAGATGATTTAGAAAATCGAAGGAGAAAAAAGCTACACCTTCTGGCAAATCAAAACCTTGTTTAATATTGGATGAATTAGAAAGTTACCTGTGGTATTGTCAAGGTAAATATATTGGGTTTCAGAAAGCCACCATCTTCAACTTTCGCTAACTTTACGCAATCTGTAGTGTCCTCCACAGAAGTCAGTTGAGAATGAAAAGACCTTCTGTTGACTTCAACCTCAACACCTAGAATTGAACCCTGTTAGGCTGTTAGCCAAATCATATACTAATGCCTTGAAAACAAGCAAGCCAAAACAGGTATCCAAGACACTGTAAGAATTTACACAGTCGTTGAATTTGAATATCGTCAAATCAAACTGCTACACACACCCTGTTATATTTGCACCAGCACAGGCCACAGTGGTTGAGCTTCTACGCACAGGCCCACTTTACGGCACAACCCAGTGTGATAAAAATCTCACCCCTTTATTGTCCCAGAATTGGTTGAGTTTGGTGCAAACAGGGTACGAATAGCAAGGTATATAGCTACTATTTCTTATAATTCCACCTAAGCTGATACGCCTACATGTGTCATACTTTAGAGCTTTATCTTATTACCCTGATACATACAGATTAAACCCAAGCCTTTGGGTATCATCGGAAATAGGTGACAAAGTGTTAATTTGAAACTCTGTGTTTGTGATCTTATCTCTATCCTTTTCATTTCGACCTCAAATTAAACCATCTGAGCCGTCTCCGTTGATATCAAACCATACGTGTATAACATTAATTCTGTTGATATTAAACTATATGTGTACAACATTAATTCCGTTGATCTACAGGTTACAAGCAAACCATCCTATTATCATCATAACCAAACCCCTAATTTTAACAACACAAATAAAGCATATATGTAGCATAAGCTCATACACTACACCCCAATTCAAAATGAGTTAACGAACATGAATTGCAAACAATAAAACACACAAAATCAAGAAACCCCCAAACATGATTTAGCTCCAACAATCATTGATGCACTAATTTACAATGATATGTAACCTAGTTGAAATTATCAGCTCACACTTTGACATTAATCAACACCAAACAAAAATTAAGAAGCCCCCAAACACCATTCAGCTCCCATAATCACAATTTCACAATTCTACCTCCTAATTTACAATTACCTACTTGGCTACTTCCAAATTAGAAGCTCCCAATAACGCCGAACACATTTCAGCTCTAATAATCCAAATTTCACAATTCTACCTCCTAATTTGCAATAAAATGTAACCTACTTCCAACTTATAAGCTCTCAATAACCTCCAAACATGATTCAACTCCACAAATCACAATTCTACCCCCTAATTTACAATAAATGCAACCTACTTCGTATTTATCAGCTATAGTTTACCCCCAAAACATGATTTAGCTCCAATAATCACAATTCGATGCCCTAATTTACAATCATACGCAACCTAGTTCAAAATTAGCAGCACACAATTTCACATTAAACAACGCCATAAACAAATTCTAAACAAAAATCACAAAAATGAAGAAACCCCAAACATCATTCAGCTCCAACAATCACAATTTCACACAAACCAAAAAAAAATCCCAAATTAAAAAAGTCAGACATACCCATACCTGATTTCCCATAGGAATAGCAATCCGACAATCACAACTCCGACTCCCCATAACACAATGAACACGCCAAGATCCAACCATACTCACAAAAACAGTATCCAACCACACATTCACCTCCATTTCAATACTATTCATCTGCAACGGAATCAAAGCCGGCGGATCACATCTCCCATGTACATGTGGTTGATAACTAGGTATATCCGGATTATCAACAATCGACGGATCGGAAATCACACCATACATCATCGGAGACGCCGGCAAATATTGTTGTTGTTTTTCCGATACAATTGATATTGCTCTCGGCGGTGTAACATTTCTGTCTTTCCCGAAATAGATTCGTTTGGACAGTTTGATTCCATCTTCCACTGATTTCACGAATTCTTCCGCCATGAATAATGAATTTTGATGATTGGAAATTATTTAGGGTTCGTGGGGGGATTTGGGGGAGAAATGGGGATTCGGATTTGGGGAATCCGAATAGTGCGGTGTAAGGGAAATTGGGGAGACTTTTATTGAATAAAATAATTGAGGTTTTTTTGGAAAGCGAAAAAGGGAGGGAGAAAGGGACGGTGATTGTGAAGGAAAGTTCGTTGGATACTAGGTGAATGTGACCGACATTTTAACCAAGGCCAAGGGTTGCCTGATTTTTTTGTCTTTTTGATTGGAACATGATGAAGTTGAAGAGTATACTTTGCACCTAGTTGTTTGGATCTAACTCCCGATTTGGGTTACAATTTGGTTCGGTTCGAGTCAGATGTCATATTGTGTTTTTTATTTTCCAAATGTTTAATTTGAGACTTGGTTCATACGCCTGACACGGAAGTTCCTTAAATAGTTTATTTGACGCCTTACATCTTGTTTATCGTATAGGAATTTGACCTGATGTCGAATTCGGTCTAAATCCGATGTCGGATCATTTGTTTTCTTTTTTATGATAGATTGGAGAGATGATAGTGACTTGTTCGTACATTTAATACGGAATTATTTGAATTAGGTGTATCTGACTTGTCAAACATATATCTGATTGGATTATAAAGTATTTCATAATCTTATTGTTTTACGGTTTTTGAAAAAGTTATAATAAATCAGATCTAAATTAATGTAATGAGTTAAATTGACATAAGTTAGTTGAGTTAAATCAGATTCAAATATAATAAGTTAAATTCAGATAACTCAATTGAATTCCAGAAATTAGGGGGAAAAAACAAACAATTGGAAATAAGGTTAAACTAGTTGTTGGGATGGTAAGTACGATAGTCAGTCCGGCTAGTTGGGTTTTACCGTGGGACAGTTAGGTGTGTCATAACAAAACAAAATCGAAAATGCTCAACTGACCGACTATCTTTCTAGATAATTATCCCGCAATTTTTTTTGAAAGGGACCCATTTTTAACTGCTCATATCTCAATGCTATAGCAGCAGCACAACCATCACCTAATCACCTATCGGGATTTTTATCTAGAAAAATCGTCGATGGGTGTAGTATTACTCAAACAAAATATGATTTTTAAAATTCAAGTTTGAGTATATATGTTACTAGAACTTGACTCGTGCCGTTATGGCAAGGCCTCAAAAATGAGTCAAAAAAAAATTATGTTAATTTTGACTGGTGTCATTCATTTGTCGTTATTATATAAAGTGATAATTGTTCTCGATACTTGTTGATTGTTTTTCTTTTTTTTTGGTTATAACCGAGCTTATTTAACACTAAAAAATCAAGCACAACTTCCATAATGTAATGTTATATGTGTCATAACAACACAGAATATACATTGCACAATACTACATTGACTAACTGCAGTACCACCGTCCGAACTAATCATTACCACTACCTTTTCCACCAACATCATTATTGCCACCGGCTTCATGCACCACAAGTACTCACAAACACTACCCTAACATCCACAATATCTATTGATGTAATTATCAACAAATTATAATTTGTTATATGTTTAATGGGATTATATATTTAATAAGATAATTAATAAGACATTATTATGAGGAATTAATAAAATATTTATTATGAGAAATTAATGAGACAATAATGATACACACAGATTTCTAAATTCGGATGAATTTCTAACTTTCAATCATACACGTCAATTATAAACACTTACTTAAACAACCGTTGGTTTATCTTCTGCCTAAACAAATCTTGAGGACGATACAACAAACAATCGATAAATTAACGCAGATATCAAATATTTCGAGGATGATACCAAACCATCAAGAAAAGAAGGTTGAGCGGAAATATGCTCTTGGATTTAAGTTCTTTTTTATCGATAATCTATCTCTCATTCCCAAATTCATTTCTGATTTAGGTTTACTCAAACGCGTGAAACTAAGGTTTCTTTTTTCTCGATAATACTAAAAATTATTATTTATTCAATCGAGTACCATAAATAGCAGGGATACCATTTGGGTGATCCAGGATCATATTATCTTATATGATCTGGTATCCTCCTCGAAATATTTGATTTTGTCCTTACCAATCGTGCTAAAAAAACAGCCAACTACGTTTGTCACACTACAATATTGCCCGTTTTGTAAAGACACAAACTACGTTATCCACTACGATTCACCAACACCCACCACCATAAAAACCAGCCACCGTCACTATGTATTCCACCACCAATGATGTTACCGCCTCCACCAAACACCTGCCACTGTTCCCACCACCCACTACTTCTTCCACTGCCACCATTAATATTAATTTGTAGTATAATGTTTATTATAATTATTTATTAATAAAAATAAAAGAATGTGACATTTATAAAGCAAAATTAATTAATCATTCATCACAAACAATTAATGGACACTAATTAATAAAAAATTTAAAATGGTTAAGTTGAACAAACCACATCCGTAGATTTATTTTCTTCCTAAACAAATCTCGTAGTTCTTTGATTTGTATTTTAGAATAACACAAATGCTTGGTTAGCCAAGAGGTAACTCGTGCGGAGAAATGATTGCCTTTGGGGTACACTTTTAAACCTTTCTTGTCCCAATAAAAACAAAATTGCCGAAACCACCACTAAATATCTCACGCAGGAACGGTAGTAAAAGTCTGTTTGACCCATGGTAATTCTAAAAAGAATACTCCCTCCGTCTCTAAAAGACACGCAGGTTTGTGTGTAAATTTACACACAAACCTGCCTATCTTTTAGAGACGGAGGGAGTAAAAATAGTCCCGGTAAGATTTTGGATTAGCCAAATAATTACTATCCAATACATGTATTCCCTAATCCTTACTGTACCAGCGTTAGTATAAATGTATTCCTTTCAGGGCGTAGCTTGACCATTGCAAGGGTGCACTTGCACCCCCGTCCAAATGCCCATTTCAAGCCTAATTAAAAAAAAAAAAATTAATATCCAAGCCTATTTTTACATTTTTGCACCACTAAAAAGATTTCTTGCACTCCATGGCAAATTTTTGCACCCCATCTAACATTTCTTGGCTCCGCCCCAGATTCCTTTACCCAAGCTGAAAGCTCAAGTATTCCCTGCAGTGCTCGAACTCTACTTTTTTTTTTTATGAATTTAGTAGGTTAAGTGTTTGATAATTTAGTAGGCAAGGAATTCTGTTCGATGGAATTATCTCAACCAATAAGCAAAGAATTATGCTTCAAAAAAAAAAAAAAAATAAGCAAAGAATCATTGTACGGATTGAGCAAGTGTCCATCTTTTAACAATAATCTTTAATGGATATTCTTCTTTATTTTTGAGTATCATAATGTAATCAAATTGTCACCTCTTCTCTATAGCTAAGGACCTTGTTTGTAGTCTTCACTTTTTTCTTCCATCATAAGTTGTTTGAAATTTTGAATCTGTCCGGATGGCGTTGTTATTTACTCTTGGTAATACCAATTCAGTCACATACAACTTGTACAAGAACAACGAAGATTATGCAATACATATCCTGAAATTTTTGCACAAATGAATAGAATGTTTGTTTCCTTACTTTCTCGTTAGTAACTGAATATATGGAGTTAGCATTCTTATGAAAATATCTAAACTTAAATGATACACTAAATGCTTTGTTCAATAGGGTACCTAATGTTTTCGACACCCTTATCTTATTTATCTATGACTGCCCGTTTCACGGATCAACTGCAGTGAAGGGTTTCGTCCAACAAAGAAATGATTTATGCCGTAGTAATGATTTGTCTATGAGGATTTTTTTTTAGCCCACCCGAACTTAAATTCCTGGTTCCGTCGCTGATCTCACGAGATTATTCTCGGAAAAATCCTCTGCCAGTATAAAATAGTTGATGTAAATTGTAACAAACAAATGAGTTATGAATATCTTATCTTGCGAAGGAATGGATCACGTAGTAATCATATAGTAGTAGATCATAACGTCATACGCTCACTGTACTTTTTGATAAAAATATTGTGAAAAAGCAGAGAGTAGTGCTTAGTGCTTACTCCGGTCGATGATGCGGAGGTAGTGAAGTGGATGAACTTTCAATCTGATGGGGACGCAATGAGATGATATTGCTTTAATTTTTCAAAGCAGCACGCTTTTGGTGATATGCGAAAACTGGAAAGGTAGTATCTATTTTATTATTTTTTTATAAGTGAATGATATTGCTTTATTTTTGATTGATGTGGAGGAATTTTTATTATTATAATTTTTGTTTTTTCTGTTTTTGTATGGTGGAAGATGAGTTTGTGCATATCCGTTAGAGTTGTTAAGATACACGATCAGAAGTTGTTTTTTTTTTTTTTTTTTGACCCTGAAAGCAAAAAGACCAGAAATTAGTTTGGGCAAACCATTTTCAGAATAAGTATAGAAACAGAAAAACTAACTTTTTGTGAAGTAAAATGTTTTTGCTTATGATTTCTACTCATGACTCTCCATCTAAAGAAGAAGAAGCACTTTTGTTTCTGGTATCCAACCATACTATTACTGTGGTTAACTAACTATAGATGAGATGCTTACATGATCTATACTAGTAAAATCCATCATTTTGTATAGAGAATTTAGTCTGGTTATTTAATTCACAGGTCTAGCATAAAAAATTATTATTACTAACATCCAAAATTACCTAGTTAAATTGGGGCCCAATTAATTTAGGCCTAAATTTGACCCCCAAAATCGGATTACATCAAGACTTATAAACACCGATTGTTGATTATAATGCTAGATACGGGGTTTACATGTGTGTCGAGTAAACCGATTGTCATAGTTAATGGCCATAGGCCCCAATTTAACCACGCAAAATTATTTGAAATGATGAAATATAAGGAAGAATAGTCATCAACTCAGTTAAACCTGGTCAATTGGTTCGACCGAGACCGAACTCAAAGCTTCACGAAGTTGAGCCCTAAATGCTAACCTTTACGAACCCAAGCCTAAAATGAAAATTTACCTTTCTCTTAAGAACCGTGTACTGCATAATTAAAAATTTGAAGGCATATAAAATGATTAAACTAACTAGGGTGAGGTGAGAAAAGGGTATCCTAGGCCCGGTATATTACTGAGTTGCTTTCGATTAATTTATTAATTTCCTTTTTTATTTGATTTTATATTTTAATTTTTTCCCCTTCTCTCATCACCAACTGAACGTTAATCTGACTTCAATTTGTTCATCTTCGATTAAATGTAAGGTTTCTAATCGTCATTCTAATTCGCGAATTAATGAAGAAGAATAATAAGCTAAAGGAGGAGTTTAAGCAGAAATCAAATTGAGTGAGGTTGTAGAGCGAGAACCAAATCCTATTGTAAGGAAAAATACAAAAGAAAGTATTTCCCACAAACCCATATCTTATTGTCTTGTGTTTGGTTGATAGATTAGGTTTAAAACAAAAAAAACTGTGATTTATCGGAAGTTACAAAATGAAGATCCAACACATTTTTTTCATTATGCAGGTGTTGGGCTAATAATTAAACATGAAAATGATAGTCGAACTACACTTATGAAGAACAACACTAAGCTCGGTTGTCCAGCTTTTTGCTCGAATCATCAGAACCTAAATTCGGCGATTCTGAAACGAAGTGCGGGCGATACGTACCTTGTCAGGAGCCGAACCTATAGGTATGTATTCAGAACATCTACGTTCGGCTGAAAAGTTATTAGCCGAAATGATCATTATTCTTCATATATGAAAAATACCCGGAAATTCGGCTAATAACTTGTCACCAAAACTTAGTGTGTTATTATTAATAAAAGAAACTACTTAATAAATAAAATAATATAAAAAAAATGAAAAACAAAAAGAAAATTAAAAAATAAATATGAATCTGAGCATTTTTTTCCATCAATGAAAATATACGGATAAAGGGATTTTAGGGTTATCATTCAATGACCCTTTTTTTTTGTCTTTACTTGATATGCATCAAAATTATCATGCAATGCTTAAATATAAATGGGCATTTTAATGATATGTTCACTGTAAATGGGCCGAAGTATTGGATATCCTGCAATGCTTGGTTAGTCTTAGAGAGTTTGACTCGAAGCCTGCATCTGTGGATATATTTTAGTGGGCCGACCTAGCAGCACATATGCAGTGAGCATGGGCCGGTTTTCACCTCATCCGCATTCAATCCAATTCACTATGGATTTCAAATTTGGCATCCGCATCCAATCCAACATCCAATGGATGCAAAGATGAACGGATTGGGTGCGGATAATCCAATGGATTTGTGTTAGTAAAGATTTATAATGAAAAAATAAAGTCAATATAGGTGACTTATAGAACCCACACATTTTATATATGTATATAAATACAGAAATGCCATGGACAATACTCCAAGCAAACACTTTAAAAGTTCGAAAACTATCCATATATTTTCTAAAAACTATATAAATAGCCTTAATCTAACGGGTATGGATGTCCAACGGATTTTCAAGGTTGCATCCGGGTCCAATCCGTAATCCGTCGGATTTTAAAAATCTCATCCGTGTCCAACCCATTAACGAACGGTCCGAACATCCATCCGCACAAATACGGTTGGTCATGGTTAAATCCGCGAATGACGGAAAAAATGCTCACCCTGATATGCTCTCATAGACTCGTCTTGACCGAGCGGGCATACCAGGGTGCCGGGCATAATTTACCGCCCTAATGTCTGTTATAGTTGTCAACTCAAGTCACTCAACTACTAACTGACATTCATAGTATCTCTGAGCAAGCGAACGGGCAGGATCGGGCAGGATCAGAAGCCCCAATTTAAGAAAGACAACCAAATTCGACAAAATAAAACTTTTTCTCTTTACGGAGTGAGAATGAAAGCACGATTTTTGATGGATTTCTACCCCACAATTGTACTTTCCCTCTGATTTTCTCAGATGTATACTACTTCTTTTGGTTGGTGTAGCTAGGTTATATATAATATATCATGGGATGTGGACAATGTGCTTGTCAAGTACTTCCACAGCAATGACAACCATGGCATTAGGACAGCTACGGTTTCCAGCAAGTATAGAATGTTTTGGTCATGGCTTGCGAAGTCATTGAGTAGACATGCAAGCCACAAAGATCTAAAACAGATATTAGCTAGTATTACATATAGACTGGTTATGTTACATTACCACTAGTATTTTTTGCACCATTTAAGTACTTCTCTAAATGCCTTTACCCTTAGCCTGCCGATGGCAATGAAAACCATGGCATTAGCACAACAGAAATTACATAGACTGGTTATGATACAAGTTATATTAATATTTTCGCACCATTTAATTAAGCTTGTCTGACTGCTTTCACCTGCCAATAACCTTGACGTTCTTATGATTTCTGTGGTGCATCCATGAGAACAGTCACATATATATAAGACTACTGAGTATTGACCAAGGTTGCACTTGATACCGATATGTCACCCAATGTGAAAGTGCAATATTTGTCTCCTGTTATTAATTTAGACTTCTGACCAAGCTAACCAGCGCATACATGATGTAATAATGCTAATCAATTCAATTATTAGCCAGCAACACCTTCCTAGCTAGGCGCAAGTACATATGTGTATATAGTGGACGTCTGACTTTTGTATATAGACTTCAAGTGGTATATAATTATACAATATCCCAACTTTCCCCTCATCTCGACATTTTTAAGTATATAGTTGACGTCTGACTTTTGTATAAACATATATATACTTTATTTTATTTGTTGAGCTATATATTCTCGGTTGATCGACTCTAAATATACATCACAGCATTTGATAGCTTGCTAAGGATCAGTTCAGGAAATTCTCATCACTATTTTCATTCACAAAGCTTGAATTTTCTTGTTGAAGCTCTTTCATTGAGTAACCATGTCGTGGTTCACAGATCCTCAGTTGTTTATGTGTTACTGGGGTAGCTCTGGGTATTATGTGTACAAGGTAGTAAAAAAATATAACGTCGCTCTTGTCAGCGGAGATCTCACCAGTGGAGAACGATTAGATTTCTCTAAACATCTTTCTTTAGGAATCAACAAAGAGAGCGATTATGACGCTCTCAAATCTTGCTTAGCTAAAAACGTTACTGGGTCTCCTTATTATGAGAATGTAAAGTTTGTAAATCGTCAAGGTTTAGTTGCCCATTGGGATAATAATAAAAATTCAGCTGTCTGGTCTACTCAAGTAGAGGAACTAACCTCGATTGTCAATAGTCTACCTGGTATCATTAATACAAATTTGGCTGAGAAATTACAAGCCGTTGAGAAGAAAAATTCTGAGTTAATAGCAGGAAATTCAAATTTACAAGAGCAACTGAACCAGGAGAAGACTGCTAAGCTAGCCCTGGAAAAGCAAGTTCTGGATTTGACAGCTGAACTCGAAGAGTGTCGTGGTGCGGGAAGTGGATCCGCGAATGTGCAACCATGGATGAGTGGTGATACAGTTCCTGACCATTGGGTTCCTTTCGAGGACCTTGATGTGCTGAATTTCGCAAGGAATACTTCTCCTCTGGTGATAATGGAAGGACCAAATAAGCCAACATTTGTTGAAGGTGTGATCACAACCAATGTTCAAGCTGACCGTTTCTATCGAGGAACGTTTATAGTAGCTGTAAATGTTTCGGAGTTGTCTCCCGACAAAGAAAAGGCGAGATTTAATCCAGAGTTTTGGTGTTTGTATAAAAATGCAGGTGTTTCTTATGCAGCCCGAAAACCATTGGAGTCGGAGATGTCTGTATAACACAGGACAGGTTAATACATCTTCCAATCAGCGAATCGAGGCCACCCTTTGATCGAGGGGATTCACTGGCTCATTTGTTATTTCAGTCTTTGTTGTTTTACATTGAATTTGGGTTTGCTTTTGCTTTTTGTTTTATATTTATTTTATGTTGCATATGGTGTGGCCAGAGGTCTATTCCGACTTGTATTGGCTCTTGGTTCATTTGAATTCTGTCATTTTGTATGTGAAATTCCATTCCTTTTCCTTCTTCAGTAAAGTGATCCGATCTCAATTTTACTATCCAATGGTAACCAAATATTGTTGAAAATAGGCATACATATTCAAGCTTGCACAGAATTGTTGAATGACTTGATATAGTTCATGTTTGTGAATTGTATAGTGCTTGGTCGGATATTCTTGCGTCGTATTTGCTTACAAACTACCCAATTACTTCCGCCGCAATCTCTAGATTATTTACCTTTTTAAAGATTAAGTGATCCAAGAATTCAACATTAATGCTAAACTTGATGTTATAAGCTATTCATAAGAGATGCTTCATTTCATTTCAATTCAGTCTCTAAATTACTTACTTGGGCAATAGATGCATAAGTTTAAGGGTTATTTAACGTTTGGTACCTAGCAAATGACCAATACCTAGCTTTGGTACCAATATTTTAAATATTAAGGGGTGGTACCTTGACTAGCTGTTGACTGTCAAAGTCCAAGTTTGACTATTTTATTTTTATTTTTATTTTAATTCCTATTAAAAAATCTGAACTTTACGTATTTACCCCTCTCCCTCCAAACATTATTTTCTTCTTCCCATTTCTCCCCTTTCATTTCGAGCGCTCATCTTCAGTACTAGCATCTCCAATTGCAGATTTCTGTCAAAAATCCAAATATACACATTAAGAGATTAAGAGATTAAATCATTAAAACCACGATTCTAGGACGCAACAAAAACTTAAATTGAATTATTTAATTGATCACATCATCTTCATTATTAATCTTCAACATTTCTCAGGCACAGATGAAGCCATGATGCAGTTGATATGCTTATTAAAAGTCCAAATTGGTTACATTCTATTCCATCGATATCAATCACACTTACCATGTCAGTGGCAGAAATTTGTTGATGAACAATAATAAAAGATTAGAAATTTTCATTTTGATGGGAAAAAGATATCACCTATCTAAAATAACCAATTTGATCGTGATCAATGGGAGGATTAGGAAGTGAATGATGTTGGGTGAGTTTTTGAAATTGGGTTTATATTAAAAGTCGAATCAGGGAAGATTTTGGTGTTGTTTCAAAACTAGAAAATAGCCAAAAATGTGTGTTGTTTGCAGAGATCTTTGGTGATGAATGGTGGATGATTAAGAGAAGTATTAGCGTTTGTGTACTTAATGAAAGTTGGGTTCTTTCCCAGCTCGAAATTGCAAGTTGATCAGGAGTTATATAAACAGAGTCAAGCAATCAGCAAGGTCTCTATCCATCACCAGAAACAAACGCCCACAAACTGCTTGCAAAAATGCCTAAACTACCTCATTTGTTTTAAACACTTGTTTTATACCAGTAGTTCAACCCTGAACCTCCCCATGGCCCCTTACACATTAATTTTATCAGCAAAGAAAGGAGTATATTGATTAAAAAAAAAAATAGAGGGTATAAAAGGATTATACCGCCCTAAGCCAAATACAAAGAAAAGAAAAGAAAGAAAAAGCAAATCCCAAAGACAGGATAATGCTCAAAGAAAAGAAAAACGAAGAACAAGCTACATACAACCTGACTACAAGCAAACCAACTTACTGAGTTTCAAAAAAAAGTTGAGTGACAATTATTCATAACATCAGTTGAAGATATTCCTTCGAAATCTTTGATTGCTAGAGACCAAGAATACAGGTAGTAAATAGCCTTATTTGTCAAAGCAACTTTATTGCAGATTTTACCATTGAACACCCTTGCATTCCTCTCTTGCCAAATACACCACAGAATTGCATCAGGGATTAAATTCCATATAGCAGATTAAAAGCGAAGATGATTGTTGTAAATGCCAAGACCGAATAAAGGTTACGGTATGTTCGGGCATTGAGAAAAACCAGTTCGGTTTATCCGAAAACAACACCAAATCTTCTTAGCAAAAGAGCAATGTAACAGAAGATGAGAAGTAGTTTCATATTCAGAGCAAAACAAACATTCAGCTGGAACATCCATACCTTTCCTTCTCAAAGAATCTCTTGTAGGAAGTCTATTATGAGCAATTGTCCATAGAAAGAAACCTATCTTGGGAGGGTATACATTTCCAAATAAAAGAGAAAACGCATTGTCTTGTTGATCTGAGTCTAAAGTTGTGAGAAAATCATACAAAGATTTCACAGAATAAACTTTGGTTGCACTTAAGGACCATTGCAGCTCATCTTCCAAATTGAGATTGAAGACAAAAGAACTCAAATCAGCAAGAAGAATAGTATGCTGTATAGCAGCTTCTCCAAAAAGTCTTCTAGGAGCTCTGAGATTCCAAGTAATACCATCATCATCTGCAGTACCAATATCAGCAATTTTTAAGTTCTTAGACCTGGAGACACTAAATAAATGTGGGTAACAATCCTTAATTGGTTTATCATATAACCAATTATCCTCCCAGAATCTAGCAATTGTACCAGAATTCACTTTGAATTTAATATGCTTGAGAAAGAAATTGTTGCAGTTCATAATAGCTCTCCAAAAAGAGTTACTATAAGAACATGCTGGAACTTTTGCCAACCAGTCTACCTCTCCCACCCCATATTTATCAGCCACAATCCTCCTCCATAAAGCATCCTTTTCTTTGGCAAATCTCCAAGACCATTTACACAAGAGTGCTTGGTTCATCTTTTGCAAATTTTTAATTCCTAAACCTCCAGATTTCTTTCTTCTGCAGAGAGCAGGCCACTTGACAAGATGTAACTTTTTTTCTTCCAGTATTGTCATGCCAAAGAAAATCTCTCATTATCTTCTCAATCTTTTTACAGACTGCCATTGGCATTTCAAACAAACTCATAAAGTAGACAGGTAAACTAGCAATAATACTATTAATAAGTGTTAGTTTAATGCCCTCTTAAGAAGAACCTTTTTCCAACCAACAAGTTTTGCAATAAACTTATCAACAATTTTATCCCATTTAGCAACTCCTCTAGACTTGTCACCAAGAGTTAATCCCAAGTAAGAAGTAGGTAAACAACCAGAAAAACAACCCAAAATATCACAAAATTGAGAAATATCTCCATCATATCCCACACCAAAAATCCGGCTCTTTGAAAAATTGATCTTAAGGCCGGTTAAAAGCTCAAATGAAATTAGAATGAGTCTAAGATTCTTCACTTGTTCAATGTCAGTATCAAGAAAGATCAAAGTGTCATCTGCAAATTGAAAATGACAAATAGACATACCTGCATCACTTACTTGAAAACCAGATAACAAGCCTTGTGACTGAGCTTGCTTAATCAAAAATGTGAGAGCTTCACCAACTAGAAGAAAAAGAAAAGGAGACAAAGGATCCCTTTGTCTGATTCCTTTGCCACTAGTAAAAAAACGAGAAGCACTTCCATTAATCAACACTAAATACATAACAAATTCAACACAACATTGTACCCATCTTCTCCATTTATCTCCATAGCCCATAAGTTTCAAGATATCATCAATAAACTCCCAATTCACATGATCAAATTCCTTCTCGAAGTCCACTTTACACAAGAGACCTGATTTTCCACTTTTTAGTCTTGAATCTATTAACTCATTAGCAATTAATACTCCATCCAGAATCTGTCTTTTCTTGATAAATGCTGTCTGATGTTGAGAAATAATTGAAGGAAGAGTGTCTTTGAATCTCTCTGCCAACATTTTGGAAATGATTTTATAAGCACCATGTACTAAACTGATAGGCCTTAAATCCTTTATTTCTTCAATAGAATCCTTCTTGGGGATTAGAGCTATAAAGGTATTTTTTAGCCTCCAATCCAGAAAGCCTCTAGTTTGTAAATCTTTCACTACCATCATGAAATCATGCTTGATAATATCCCAACAAAGAAGATAAAATCTCACTGGAAAGCCATCTGGCCCAGGAGCTTTATTTTGACCAAGCAAATTAATAGCTTTCAAGCATTCTTCTTCATCAAAATCCCTCTCTAAAAAAGTAGAAACATCCTCAGAGATAGAATTGAAATGCATTCCTTTCATAGTGACATGTCTTTGAGAATTGGCCTTAAAGATATTTTGAAAGTAATCAACAATCCCATTCTTTATTTCTTCTTCCTTATCAGTTTGAACTCCATTGACCTTTATAGAACCAATATATCTTCTTCTTCTGTTGTCATTTGCCAATCTATGAAAATACTTTGTGTTTTTTTCATTGTTCTTCATGCCATCTGCTCTAGATCTACATCTCCATTTCTCATCTCTAACCAAAGTAAGTCTGCACCATTCTTGTTTAGCAGTAACTCTTTCATCCCATTGCTCAGCAGAAAGTCCATCATGCAAATCTTCTTCAATATCCAGATTAGAAAAAATCTCCTCCAATTCCTCCAACTTTCTGTCAAGTTCCCCATACTCTTGCTTGCTCCACTCTCTTAACTTTTGCTTGAGCATTTATAACTTTTTGCAAAAAACATAACGTGCATTACCTATAACAGAAAAAGACTCCCACCAACTTTTAATTAATGGAATAAAATTAGGGTGAGAGAACCGGTATTACTCAGCTAAATGCGGAAGGACCATGCTTCAAACCATCACAGATAAGAACTATTGGGCTATGATCAGAGACTGGTCTAGGAAGAACTTGTTGTATCACATTTGGATATTCCAGATCCCAGGGAATGGAGATTAATTCAATGCATAAACTGATTTAGAGCAGGTAGCTTCAATGCATAAACTAATTGGTCGTATTCCATTTCCTACATTATATGAGGAGGCAGCTTTTTAATGGTCAATAATTATTAGAAATGATTTAGAGAAGTAAGAACAAGGAAATTTAACAGCTGAAATTGGTCACAATGAGTACCTGATCTCACACGGGACATGTATCGCTTCTTTCCATCCACTCGAGAATGCATGCAAGGTAAAAATGATGTTCGCATATATTTGAGACTATCGATTTTCTTTAGATGGGTTTCTTTTGAGCAGGACTAGAAGTATAAGGATAAACATGTAAAAAGCTCAATTATTAATATTAATAAAAGATTTATAAAATAGAAAATCAAATTTATCTGGGTCAAACTTGAACTTTGACGGTCAACAGCTAGTCTTGGTACCAACCCTTAATATATGAAATATTGGGTACCAAAGCTAGGTGTTGGACATTTGCTGGGTACCAAACGTTAAATAACCCATATTTTTATGGATATTACCAAAAACATCAGAATTCCACTGGCCCAGATCTGAAGAGAGAGATTTCAAGGTTGAGACGAATTTTTTGGGACGGGAGTTAGAAGAATGATTAATCCAAGATGCTTCGACCACCGATTTAAGAGTCGGGTGAGATAGCCAAGATATAATGCATTTAAAAGGTTTATGTAATCTTTTTGATTACGGGTTGGTATCTAAAAGGATAGGAGTATGGTCTGATCCCACTCTGGTTAGGTGACTTACCTTTGTATTTGGTAATAATTGAACCCATTGATAGAATGTTAGAGCTCTATCTATGCTTTCGCAGATATTAGCATCTCCACTTATGTTGTTTGACCATGTGAAAGGAGCGCCTTCGTAACCCGCATCCTAGAGGCCCAGAGAATCTATAATTTGTCTAACAAATGTTTTACTACTTGAGTTTGTGTTTTGCCTCCCTATTTTTGTGATGGGTCCAGTATGATATTCAAATCCCCAATTAGTGCCCTGGTTTTTGGACCTGATTTGCTAGATTCTGAATGTGAGACCATTGAATTATTTTGTTAGAGCATTCCTCGGTCGAACTCGCATGCGTTGCTATCTAAAGCATGTTTGTCAATATTATTGATCAAAACTATAAGTCTTGATTTTTAGTCTACTATAGCTAAGTCTCGGACTAGGATAGAAAGTGTAGTTGAGCTCAAGAACTCCATGACAATCATCATACAAGACGAAGGACTACTCAAGGAACTGGTGGATCTTCATCGACTAAAAGGTATATGGAGACTTGAACTTATCTATCACTCAAAATTCTATCTACGCTATCTCATATTTTGAGACAAAAGTCATTTTGCTATATAGACTTTGATTATACACATTTGCTATTTCGAGCCGAGTTTTAACTCGCCTATCTATTTCTCGAAATTGATAGGCTTTTGCTTTGGCCAAGTTCATCTTTACCTAGTGACGAAAGTCATGACACGTTTCAATCACTTTGAAAATTGCTTACTTTGACGAAATATCCTCTAAGAATGTTTCAATGATTGAAATGAGAGTTTAGATCATATAACCAATGATGGATATAAGCATTGTGTGGCAACACATATATGTATAAGTCCCTTTTCCTTGAACCGAAGTTTGCGAACTTTGTTGATCAAGAGAACCGGAACAAGAGCCGTGAACTCAGTTCGCGAACCCAGTCCGGGAACTGGCGGAAGTTCTCGACCCGAGGAAATCTGCTGGAGTTTGAGAACTCCTTCCGGGAACTTAACTCCGCGAACTAAGTCTGTGAACTTAAGTTGGTTATATCTAAAGACGATTGTTTGTGAACTTATTTATATTAACTAAGGAATGCTAAATGCAAACCGTGGCTATATGGTTCATGAACCGATTCGAGTGAATCAAATATTTTTTTCTTTGATTGTGTCTTGTGTAGTTACATAAGATTTCCTTGCAATTGAACAACTCTCTAACTAGTTCATTTGAGTCATTTACTAGTTATGGCGAAGAAGAACATGGTTGATATGAAAGTGCTCATATGGCTAACCATTTGGTTAACTATTGTTTAACCAACAAATTTTCATGTTTGGGTACGGTTACATAAACCCAAAATAGTACATTTCATTTGTGTGTAACAAGCTAAGTTTTCGATCTAATGATTGAAATATATTAGCTTGAATCTAATCAGGTTTTCATCTAACGGTGAATATTGAATGCTTTGTTACCAAGCTAACATTGATTGCAAAACCTGATTTGAAAGACTATATAAGGAAGAACTCTAGCAACTGGGAAACCTAATCCCCACACCTTCCGTGTGATACTAGTTGTATTAGATAGAGTCGATTCTCCTTTAACCTTAGGTTTATTCTTGAAAACCAGGTTAATGACTTAAAGACTTCATTGGGATTGTGAAGCCAGCCCGATACTACTTTCTTGTAGTTGTGTGATATGATCTTGCTGATTCCATCGTTTTGAGTAAAATCGCAACGATTGGCTTGAGATTTATATCTCCGATAGGCAAGATAGAAAAGTAGTCACAAACATCTTCGTCTCATTATTTGTGATTCCACAATATCTTCTTTCGCCGCGTCGATTAAGATTATTGTGAGGTGATTGATAATACTAGGCTGTTCTTCGGGAATATAAGTCTGGGTTATCAATTAGTTCTTGTTCACCTTGATTTATCAAAAGACGGAACAAAACTTGTAGGTATTTCTGTGGGAGACATATTTATCTATTCTGTAGACTTTCTGTGTGATACAGATTTATTTATTAAAGTCTTCGACTTTGGGTCGTAGCAACTCTTAGTTGTGGGTGAGATCAGCTAAGGGAATCAAGTACATAGTATCCTGCTAGGATCAGAGACGTAAAGAGCGCAATTGTACCTTGAATCAGTGTGAGATTGATTGGGGTTCAACTACAGTCCATACCGAAGTTAGTTTGTAGTAGGCTAGTGTCTTTAGCGGCTTAATACAGTGTGGTGTTAAATCTGGACTAGGTCCCTGGGTTTTTCTGCATTTGCGGTTTCCTCGTTAACAAAATTCTGGTGTCTGTGTTATTTCTATTCCGCATTATATTTTGTTTTATAATTGAAATATCACAGGCTGTGCGTTTAAATCAATCAATTGGAAATCCGACCTTTGGTTGTTGATTGAAATTGATTGATCCTTGAACATTGGTCTTTGGTACCATTCAAGTGATTTCTCTTATATTCAATTAAACTCGCAGATTTCTATTTGCTTGAGAAAGTATTGAATCAAGAAAGAGAGATATAACTCTTTGATATACTTTATTAAGATTGAGTCTAGTTGATTCTCTTGAAAGTATATTGGAGTTTGTCGATACAGATTGCTAAGAGAAATATTGGGTGTGGTTGTTGTACTCCCGCTTTTTCATATTTTTTCTTCAGCTTCGACTGCACCATAGATACAGGTTAATTCGAAAACTTTATCATCATATGAACCTTCAAAATGACAAACATTAAACTGCGTCGATACTAATTTTAATTCTACATTGTTATGCCAGGCGATTGCTAACCCCTTAGCTATTCCCACAGATGGAATAATAAACCAATCAACAAATTTCGATTTTTTCAAAATAACATCCATTTTTTCAAAAGGATCTTTTGTTTCGGAGAGAAAAACTATATCTGGTTTGAAATCATTGTACAAATTATTTAAATGATCTCTAGTTATAGGGGTACCAATACCATGAACATTCCATGAGAGAATCCTCATGGCAGTTAAAATCGGAAAAATGGGAAAAATTGAGGTATAATAAGAATAAAAATCGGAGCGGGAAGACAATAGATTGAAAAAGCTGGAGCTCTAGTAATTTGCCAATACAATCTTTTTAAAACAGAGAGCATCAGTTGGAGGGGACCAAATGCAGTAGAAGAACTCAGAGAAAAAAAGGGAAAGAGGATGTCAAAATCAGAGAAACAACAGTCTCAGGGTGAAGCACACTGTAACTAGGAAATCTATAAAACACATAAACTGATTTCTTAAGAAAGTTAGGAGCAAAATTAACAGGTTTTAACCGAGGAGGCAATTGATATGAATATTAAAGCAGGGTCACTAAAAATCCAAACCAATATGGCTCACAAACTCAAAGACACAAGTTTTAATCCCCTAAAAAAAGACAGGCAAAACAAATTACAGATTGCAAATCAAGATTTCAGGCAAGAAAGGCTGTATATATTCAACTGCCTATCTGACACAAAGTCACGATGTTGTTCTAGATCTGTCAAAGAAAATCTGGCAGATTATGTGGGTTTTCAACTGTTAAAGCAAACCAGAATGGGGAATTCAAACCTGCTAGTAAAACATTGACTCAGAAAGAACAAAAGCAATAACAATGAGATTAAAAGAAAGAGTAATACTAAAAAATAAACTACAAGAAACAGTTAACCGAACAGAACAAGAAGCAGTTAACTAAAAACAGCTAAATTACTAAAGTACAGAAATAAAGGTAAAGCAAGTACGAAGACTGAAAAAGAAACAAGCTAAGTAAAACAGTAGCAAAAACAAGAGTTAACTTTTGGGCCCTGATGGTTGTATAACCATGAATTCTTTTCAGTTCTGTTGTTTCATTGAGATCATTTTTTTGATAGACTAGTCTTCATTGTACTTTTGCTTGGGATTACCACTTGAAGATTCTCCTTGAAACCATTGATGAGGGTAGTTCTTCAAAGAGCCCTCAGATTTTGCTTCCTCCATAACCCTAGTTTCTACTTGACTTGGATTTGGAAGAGCCAAAGTCAGTTCCAGGCCATCAAGTCTTGGCCTTTTTGGGACAGTGAGAGGATTGTCCCAATGGAAATAACTATGCATTGGAGTCCAGTTTCTGAGGTATGCAGTGCTGTCACTATTGTTCTGCTTCTTTGAGGAAGAGGCTTCATTCCAAATTCCAGATGCAAAACCCTTTTCTGTATAACTTTCCACATATAAGTATCCATATTGTTTCTAACAGAAGCAGCATTTTGTCCAGATGGTTGTATATCCACTTGAGCAAGACACTATTAACTTGTGAATGTATTAATCCACTCTGGTTTTCCTTATCATCATCTAACGAGAAAGGTAATCATGACAAGTTACCTCGATTCTGACTTGCTCCACAGATGAGTAGGATAGAGAGTCCTCAACTAATTCCATGTTATCTTGGACCATCATTGGCTGCATATGTTCTTGTTGAAGAACCACTTCTTGTTGCATTGCACGCAAAGCTGCATCTGCATGTGCTTGATTAACTTCAGCGTGATGTTGTGCAAGGTCAGCTTGTATGCAGTATCTCATCTTGTGGCAATCAAGTCACAATATTCACAAAAGTTGCATGAGAAATAATGAAACTCAAAATACACAGGATTAACAAAGCCTAGTTCATTTTCTGCATGTACAGTAAACCTTAATCTTTGCCTGAACCTGATACTTTCCCTGACAGTGATTGAAAAACTTCCATTGTTTTTTCTTACTGGATAAGGGAAAGATAAAATCTCTCCCATGCAGGCTAAGTACCACCTGAGATTATCACTGGTGACCCGAGCCGGTGATAAATTACTTATGGTTATAAATAACATCTCCACTGTTGGTTGTAAATTATCTGTAGCTTCCCATTTTTTGATGCAGAATAATTCTCCAAATACTCTTCTTGTATCCAAGTTTAAAACCCTCTGCATCTCATAGTCATGTTGAAATCTTATGTTATGAATCCACTCACTAGCTTTTCTGACTGAAAGTCCTCCATGAATCTCCCATTGAAATAACAAAGCATTTTTCACATCCCAGCAATTCCTTTCTACTGGTTCAACAAAAGTTCATATCGGGCAATTTATCCATAAAAAATTGGTGTTTTGGTATCTGAATGGAATGCTTTCATTAAGGTTGAATTTCCTCCCATTACTCAGATTCAGGGACTGTTGAAGTTGATTGGTAAGTTGTGAAACATCACCATGCCAAACTGCAAACATGGTGATACAAAGACACACAACAAAAGCTACGGGGTGTTGAAATAGAAATTGGCTAGATAGTGAAAGAAGAATGTTAAACAGATTTTTTAACATGTATGAGAGACACTGTGTTGCTAAGAAATTCATCTTCTTCATCAAGAGTATGTATAATCTCAACAAACATCAATATGGGAATAAATAAGTCTAGGAATTCATTAAAAAAACTGTTGTAATCTCCACTACCAGCGTGTTGCAAAAGGATAATCGAGCATAATGACAAAGGATGGGATGAATTTCACCAAGTGTATGAATAATGGATTGATTTCTTACAGATGTCAATAGATAATAATCTAATCACCCCAATTAGCAAGTAGATTAATCAGTTCTTCAGAGACCCGGTTTAAAAAATCCTGTCTTTTCTTATGTATGCAACTTGAGAAAATCAAAGGCCAAATCATTACCTGACCCGCAGAAGAAGAAGAAAGAAGAAGTTGTGTGGTAATGGGTTAAAACAGAGAAAAATCTAATCAAATCTTAACTTTTCAGCAATTTTTAATCCGATTTCTCTTCTTTTCATCTACTAATCTTCATCTTCGTTTACATCACCCACTGAGATTGTTAATCTTATCTTTTTATATTACCAGATTCAAAACAAGTTGAGGCTCTATTTTGTCAATCGAAGCAACTTGAAAACCAAACCCAAATCATTATCTGACAATATGTAAACGAAATCAGAAGAAAACTTGATAAAGTGGATTGGATCTATGAAACTCTAAAAGAAGCACCCGTTTTCTGAATCTTTTAATCTGATTTTTAAATCTTCTTCCCTTTTTTTTTTCCTGTTCTTCATCTTCGTTTGTGTCACCCACTAATTGTCTGTCAATTGATTATATTAGATCTCAATATTTAACAGAACTTCTATGAATTCATTGATATAAGTTGCCATCAGAGCCCAAGAGCCGGCTGATTAGCTGCTCATGGCGAGAAAACTCAGAAAAAAAACTCGAAAGAAAACCGTTTTATTGGTCTGATGGGAAATATCTTTATTTACAAATAATAATTAAGAAAATAGTCAAAATGGTTTAGAAAAATTAAGAAAATAGTCAAAATGGTTTAGAAAAATTTATTTACAAAGAATAATTAAGAAAATAGTCAAAATGATGACATGGAGGTCATTCCCAAGGTCTAAATAAGATTTTCTCTAAGACCTTCATATTTATTTTGACACCCTTCCTACTTTAAAGGACCTCTTTTTGGAGATGGATTTAATCTAAATGAGAGTCTAAAATCCTATGTGTCAAAAGCAAATAAAACTTTCACCCTCTGTTGGAGATGATCTAGCGAGCTTCCAATAAACTTAAAGGCTTATCCCCAAAAGGAGAGTAAAACACACTGGCGAGATCGGGGTATATCTTAGATTAATTGGGGTATATCTAATAAGACAAAATTCGGGTCATTATGAAGTAAAACACAACACCCCTTAACCATTTATTTTCAAAATGGCTAATAATGTGTTTAGTTAGTTAATTAGTTGAATTAAAATTCTCAAATTAGGTATTATTTGGATTGAACTCATGGATTATGTGTTATGCTTTTTGAGGATTTTTTAATTTTTGATTTTTTTTTGTAACGGAAATGAAACCATACTAGCCAAACAAGATTGCAAAGCTGCTGAGTGATTTTATACTCAAAATTATAGAAGGAATCAACATTTTCAGTTATGAAAGTATGAAAAGTCGGCAAGGTCGACAAAAAAATACCATTCCTACTATAGGATTTTTGACACAGAGGAAGGTGTTTAGAAATGCATGATTAGCCGGCAAGGTATTAATTTCACAACCTGCCGAGTTTAGTCGGCAAGGTATTAATTTCATAACCTGCTGACTAAAATATAGTCGGCAAGGTATGGGGATGGATACCGTGACGACTCACAGAATGAATCGCTAATTTCGAGAGATAAAAGTCGTCACGGTATTCAACCTTATACCCTGCCGACTATATTTTAGTCGGCAAGGTCGATCAAAAAAATACCCTGCCGACTTTTGATTCGTTTTTTTTTTTTTTTTGTTTTTTTTTTTCGATTTCATCATTATAGTTGAAGTTTTGAAGAAAGATTTTGAAACTTTTTTGAATATATTTTGGTTGGCATGGTTGTTTTATTTAGACACCCCTTAGCACACTAGTTTGGATGGATTTAAATTTTGTATACCCCAATTAATCCGGGTATACCCCAATTTGACCAGGTAAAAAAAGTGATGCTAAAGATATTATTATTTGTTCAGTATTTCTTGCACAAATACACTTTTGCATATCAGTCCATGGAAAAATAGGAAAACAATGGAGGAAAGTTTGCAAATCATACACATAAGCAATGGACTTTATGTAATGACTTTCGTGTGACTAGGATTTAAACTTACTTTTACCATGAATGCAAAAGTTTATTATTCTTTACCGTAAATCTGTTTAATCTTACAACATGTAATCGGCGAATTTGTTTTCAATCTGTTAATCTACTAAATGATAATGGGTGTTTCGATGATGCACAATTTTTAATTGGGATCTTTCTCGGAATTGGTGGAGGCTCTACTAAATGATAATGGGTGTTTCCATGATACACAATTGTTAATTGGGATCTTTCTGGAACGGGTCCCGCTCACCACTGGGCTCAATTCTGTCGTGCACAGTGCGTAGCATGGGTCCCATACTGGTTGAGATTAAAAGGTCAGAACTATCATGAGTCTCATCTTCTCGTTCACAAGCATTTAAGCTCGACTTGCCATGACTGGTCTCTTGATCACAAGCATTTAAGCTCGACTTGCCATGACTGCAATAACCCGACTTGCCATGACTGGTCTCTTGATCACAAGCATTTAAGCTCGACTTGCATGACTGCAATAACCGACTGCTTCGAAGTTAAAGCAGGCCCGCTCAGAATTCAAGTTAGATGGGTCCATATTCACCAACACCATTCGTGCTGAAGGGGAAGAGCAGTGACCAAAAGAAATATCACGGAACCTAACAGCAAAGTAGGGAGACCGGACTAGTTTTCCAATTTTGGAGGAGGGTAGGTCTACTTTCTGTGAGAGCTAGTGCAGACAAATGACTCCTAACAATTATCAAATCCCGACTTCAAATAGCACACCAGAGAATATAAATACAAATCGAATGCAGTCTGCAAATAATCATGTTTAATTCGACGTCTTCCTAACATAGCTTACAGCTTTAACAATTTCTCTGTACACATGCTTCTTTCATCTGCTGATTTTCTACAACATATACTGTAGAGTTGATTCTATTAAAAACGGATCACATATAAAACTACAGATTCTCATGTTAATATAACTCTTCCAAGCATCTTAATTAAACTAGTAACAATTAGCAAACTGATTCTCTAGTTGTATTCAGCAAAACCGCAGGTACATTTTCTTCCCCTATCTTCATAGACCGTTGAAGATCCCAGTAACTATAAAATTTCCTAGCTTCTCCTCCAGCAATGAAGGATTTCAGCGAAAGGATGTTCTCCGCTTGAGCGTGCAGCTCATAATCCATGTACGGGAAATTAATATTGTCATCTTTGCCGATAGTACGTCCTGGGCCGATTCCATTTTTTATCTTGGCCTTGAAAATATCACGACTTCGCTTCTCACGGGAGCTGGAGCAATTTACGACCTTGAGACATTCCATTTGCAGATTGTAGAGTAAAAGATATTCCCCATCACACCAATACAATAACAGCTGGTCAGAGAAACTCAATATACGTGTAGGTGGGGTAGTAGTAGTAGCGTTGTCAAAGTAACAACAAAAGGGAGCTGGTAGTAAGCCTTCCTCCTTAATTTGAAGATCGAAATTCTCCCCATGGATCCATACATGGCTGATCTTGTCCTGTAATACAAACAGATGAACCTTAAAACCACAACAGCAAAAGCTACTCCTCTTCCGACCATTACAGTGAACACGGCGATGAAGACGACTATGGTGATGATGATGATGATGGTGTCTGCGTGTCATTATCTTCTCAGTACGTACAACACAAAGATAACCTTTAAACTCCAGAAGATGATGATCGATTTCACAGCGTTGGTGCTCATTCATGGTTGTCGTGGTCGTCCGGGTGAGACTACATTCAGTTGGTAGACTAATGAAGCGAATCTTTTCGTCGTGGATGTTGAATGAGAGCAACATATCGATCTTAATATTCTCACTAATAAGATTAGTTATCCTCCAAAAAAGATCAGTACCCCACAAAAGGTTGCTGATCTACGAGTAGACCTCGAAGATCTTGTACTCACTCGGCCAGGAAAATCAGAAGTTGAAGCTGGTTGTGGTGGTGAGATCTGAGGAGTACTATTAACAATCTTTCTCCATGAATTAGTACTAGTTCCTCCTCCTCCTCCCCCTCCCCCCAATGTAAGGACCATGCAAACAAACTCCTGCTCACCGGTTATTGTTGACGTAGAAGTATAAATAATTACAACCTTATAACATTGCACTAAGGTATCAAAACAAAAACCATGACATAGATGTCTGCATTTAGGAGGAGTTAAATAGTCGAGGCCAAGTGTTTCACTTCTTGTAGGGTTAACGATAACAATTTGACCCTGACCGGCAGTAGGATTATACACTCGTTTAGTACAAACTAAACCATTGCAATAACCTACCAGTTCATGTAAGGCATTGCTGGATATGTCCGATAATAATCTATAATCAAGACGAAATCCATCAACATCATCATAATCCTCTTCAATCCTTAAAAAGTGACCTATAGACTGACCGTATATCCATACATTAAGGAGATTAAAGACTAGGTTTAAATTATTCTTATTATGATCAAAATGAGAGGAAGCAAATCTTGAATCATCAAGTATTGATTTGTACCAGTACTTACTTGCGCAGCTCCATTTGGCTAGATCCCGAGCTGATAATCTGATGACAATATTTTCCAAAATGAGTTCCTCAGGAAGATATGGACCAGAATTTAATTTATCATCGCCCTTCCTAGTAGTTTTATTCTTCTTCTTGTCACGCTCTTCTTTGTCGCAGAATATTAAACTTCTAGAATTCATCATGAAATTACAGAAGAACCTTATAATTAGGTTTAGAACAATTTTAGAAGTAGGAAATTAAAAGTTTAAGCTCAAATGGAGAAGAAGAATCCCAGAAACGAAATAAAATTTGAGACAGTCGAAAAGAGAAACCCTAAAAAAAATTTATCTTTAACAGAGTAGAAATGGAGGCGGCGAACAAGAAAATCACGGAAACGAAATAAAAATTGAAACTGTTAGGATTCAGTACCAAACAATACAACCCTAATGATAAAATCCTTTGAATTGTGGATTAGCCTCGAGAAAACCTTAATTGATCGATCTGAAAATTGTATGAATCTCATAGTTCCAGACAATAGTATATATAGCCTACTGATAACTAAAACAAGCAATTACTCTAAATTAAGCAATCACCTATCTAAGGAACTAATAGAGAACTAAGTTCAGGAAATATGCAATAAGGAAATAGAGGAAGCAGTTACTGTCATACTGTGGTGTTGGTCCAACAGAAACAGCGGGAAAGAGGCATGCATCTCTTCTCTGATTATATGAATCAGGGGTGGGACTTGGGATACCCAACCCGAACGTTCGGGGCACGGGCAACATATTTCAAAACTTTGGGCAAGTTTGGGCATAATTTTAAAAATCTGAGTTAAATTTGGGCGATTATGGGCACAAATATTAATATTATTATGAGATATTTAACGTTTGGTACCCAGCAAATATCCAATGCCTAGCAATGGTACCTACCTAACATTCAAGAAATTAAGTGTCAGTACCTAGACTAACTGCTGACCGTTAAATATTCGTTTGACCAAATCATCTTTATTTTTTTCTAATTTTTATTAAAACAGAAATTACTGTTTTACAAGTTAACCCCTAACTGGTGGAATTTTTTTAATCACCGCTGCTCGGTCTCTCTTTCATTCCTCCGAATCGGAAACATTACTTCTCTGAATCATGACTTAACCACAGTTATGAACTTATGTCATATCTGCAACATCCAACGACTGTGATGTCATATCTACAACATCCAATGACTTGTGATGTCACCGAATTCGTTTTTGAACTCGCATTGCGAGTTCAAATTTTTTTTCCAATTCATGTTGCTTCAATAGCAGCTACAATCACCACTCTTCCATCATCGCGGTACTCAAAACAAAACCAAATCTGACTGCAATCCAATCTCTTAATCTTTCACAGCATCCGCCCCTTTCTTATCTCTCAGCTTGAAATACTCAAATTCATCACATATTCAAACCCAAAACCACATATGCTTAATCAATTTTTCCCACCTTGTTCGAACAAACCCATGAATCACCACACCACCATAGCAGAGCAGCTTCATTTTCATGTTCTCCTCGTTTTGCCTCCAAACTCTTACGCACAGCAACCACTGAATCTCTAATCAATCATAAGCTTCAATTTCATTCGTTCTTCTCACACGATTTCCAGTACAAACAATTCAGAAACCTCATCTATTCGAATACATGATTAGTTGTCGTTTAACCATCATGATCACCATATCCATCAAGATCAGCACCACCCAAAAGTAATTAAACCCTAGCTTATCAAAGTACCCATTGATCAACACAAGAACAAAATCAAACAAGCTAATGACCATTATATATACCCATAGATCAGCACCACCACCAAATAATTATACCCAAGCTCATTATTATACCCATAGATAAACCAAAGAACAAAATTAAAAAAACTAATCAACCAAACCCACGATCACATCCATCAATGTGTAACAACAAAAACCCAAATCAATAAAAACAAAATTCAAAACTCCAAAATCCATTAATGTTCTTCATCATGGTTGTGGTTTTTATTGGCTGTGCTAAAAGAGAGATATGGAAAGAAATATGCTGGAGAGTGGGGTGATAGTGGTGGTGCAGGCGTGCAGCTAAAGAAGGAAAGAAAAGAAAATAGAAAGACGAAAGAAAGAGGGCGATGAATAGTGGCCTAATGGTAGAGTTAGGGTTTTGTAAAGATGTATCTGAAATCAAAAAGAAATCTATGTCAGAAAGCACACCAGTTAGGGGTAAAAATGGAAAATTGTGTACTAATTAATAAAAATGAAAAAAAAATAAAATAAGAAATGAATAACTCTTAAGTCAAACCTGGTCTTTGACGGTCAAGACCGAGTTTAGGTACCAACTCTTAATATTTTAATTATTGGGTACCAAAGCTAGGTGTTGGACATTTATTGGGTACCAAACATTAAATAACCCTAATTAAGTACCACTTAATAGATTATACTTCTGACCAAGCTAGCCAGCGTTTTACCTGACGTAATAATGTTTTTCATTTAATATTGCTCAGCAACACCTACCTCGCAAAGTCCTATAATCAGAATTAAGACGAAGCCAACTACTTAACATGCCATTGTAGGTACAATTAAAAAAAGAAAAGAAAAAGTATATATTGGTAAATCAAGTTGTCCATGTGAACCACCCTTCATATCTGAATGCCTTCACCGGCACCTTCCGGTGACATTGGTCGATGTTCTTAAGATTTTCTGTGTGGTACATCCATGAGATCAAGCACACATCAGATTATTGACCAGGTTAAATTTAACTCAGTTATATTAATAATTCTGTCGTCACAATAAAATAAGGGGCGGGTCCTGCTAACTTGTATACCCGTAGTAAAGTTGCTTAATTCAATTATTTTGCCTGTTGAGCGGAAGAGAGGATCTATCTTTGTTGATCGATTCCTAATATACACCTTTCATTGTATTTGATCTCATCCTGAATATCAGTTCAGAAAATTCTCATATCTCCACTGCATCTTCTTTCAAAAATTTAGATTTTTCTAGAAAAAGTGAGTGATAATAATGTCCTGGTATAAAGATCCTGGGTTGTTTATAAGTTGCTGGTATCCGACAAAACATGAATATCATGTATCGAGGATTGCGAAAAAGTATAAAGTCCCTCTCCTCGAAAGAGAAGATGTCGAGCTTGTAGCCATTTTAAATTTCTCCGAACATCTTTCTTTGGGATATAATAATCATAGCGATTATGATGCTATCAAATCCAACTTAGCTGAAAATTCTGTCGAGGTGAATTTTCAGAACGTTAAGTTTGTAAATTGTCAAGGTTTGGTGGTTTACTGGGATTATTCGAAATCTACAGGTACCTGGTCACGAGTTGAGGAACATGACTCCATTTTCTATAGTCTACCTGGTATCACCAATCCATCTGATACAGTATTGGGCGAGAAATTACAAGTTTTTGAGAAAAGAATTTCCGACTTAGTAGCAGAAATTTCCAGTCTTAAAGAAAACTTGAATAATGAAGTAAAGAATCTACAAGAGCGGATGAACCAGGAGAAGAATGATAAGAAAGCTCTCCTAACACATGTTCTCGATTTGACAGCGAAACTCGAGAAGTGTTGTGGTGCTGGGGGCGGATCCGTGAATGTGCAACCATGGATGAGCAGTGATATCGTTCCTGATCATTAATTGTATTATTTGCATTTATATCGCTTGTGTTTACTTTATTTGAATTTATGTATGCTTGTTCGATTGGCTTCCCTTATCAAGTCTTCTCTTATCTTGTATATGAAATTTCATAGGTTTTGCACCTAATAGGCATATACTATTAGATGTTAACTTTCACACAATTAAAACAAATTCAAAAACCGTGGTGTAAACAAAGTTATTTTTCACTTCATCCAAGCTGATCGAATTCGATCGTTTATTTTCTAATTAGGTTGATAATCAAATATTATTGTTAAACTCCATCACATCAGTCTTAAAGATATTAATTTTGTCTTCAATTGCTTTAAATTAAAACGAAATTATAAACCGTGGTAAAAAAACTGTGGGGTAACACAGAATCAGTAAGGAACGTTTGTAAACGTTCCAGAATGATAAACGTCGTGCGATACAAGATTTTTTTCGGGTACATCTCGTCCAAAATTTCCGTAGGCACACACCATGTAAGCTGTCATCTAGTTTAACGTGCCGAGCCTGGTTACACGGAACTGTCAGAGTAGAATAATTACTACTAATCGTCATTAATCGGCAATAGATATGTATAAGCTTATTAGTTTAAACTTCTGATCACCAAGGTAGACAGCCCGTATTACCTGACGTAATAATGTTTTTCGACTCAATTATTAGGTAGCAACAGCACCTTCCTCGAAGTCGTTTTATCATGATTCAGACAAAGCCAACTACTTAACACTTTCGAAAATATACATCTCCATGTAAACAACACATGTAGATTTTTAACTATATAGTTGACATTTTTATGTATGAACGTATACTTTATTTTGTTCTTTAGTGCTATATAATCATAGCACTTGATCTTGCTAAAGAGATAAGGAAGTTTTCGTTATCATCATTAACCCTTTTCTTTCACAAGCTGAAGTTTATAATGTCGTGGTATACAGATCCTACGTTGTTTATATATCACTGGGATTCAAGCTACGGATTTTGGGTATCGAGGATTACGAAAAAGTATAACACCCCTCTTACCGAAGGAAATGTCGTATTGCAAGAAAAGTTAGATTTCTCTAAACATCTGTATCTTGGCAATAACAAAGAGAGTGATTATTCTGGTCTCAAATCTTGCTTAGCTGAAAATTCTTTCGAGCTTAACAATCAGAATGTTAAGTATGTAAATTGTCAAGGTTTGGTGGTTTACTGGAATTTTTCTCAACCGGAATCAGGTATCTGGTCACGAGTAGATGAAAATGATTCGGATTTCTATAGTCTACCAGGTATTATTTCAGTAAAATTGGCTGAGCAAGTTGTCGAGAGAAAGCTTTCCGAGTTAGTGGCGGATATTTTCGGTTTGAATGATGAGTTGATCAATGAAGTAACAAATCTAAAAGAGCAGCTGAACCAGGAAAAGAATGATCGGCATGCTCAAGTTTCCGATTTGGTTAAGCTGAACTCTGAAGTAACATATTTACAAGAACAACTAAACCAGGAGAAGAATGATTGGCAAGCTCAAGTTTTCGATTTGACAATAAAGATCCACAAATGTTGTTGTTGTGCAGGAGGTGGATCCGCTGATGTGGAACCATGGTGGAATGATTCTGCGGTTCCTGATCATTGGGTTCCTTTCGAGGAACTTGATGCGCTAAGTCTTCCAAAGAATACTCCAGTGGCTATCATTGAAGGACCAAGTACCTGCCAAAAACAATATATGGAAGGACCAAGTAACGCAAAATTTGTTGAAGATGTGACAACCAACGTTAAAGTTAACCGTTTTTATCGAGGAAAATTTATAGTGGTTGTGGATGTTTCAGAGTTGAATCCCGACAATGAAAAGGCGAGGTTCCATCCAGATTTTTGGGGTTTGTATAAAAATGCAGGTGTTACTTATGCAGCCCGAATGCCATTGGAGTCGGAGATGTCTTTGTCACCACACAAGAAAGGTTGATTAATTCCACAGTTAATTTGAAGGAATTCACAAGTTACTCATCATTTCATTAATTTTTGGTTTTTGTTGTTTTTCTTTGAAATCGACGTTTCCTTTTGTTTATGTTGCATTCTGTGTGGTCAGAGGTCGTAAAGCCGATTCCAATTTGTATCATCTGTTGTTCATTTCAATTTATGTTTTCCCTGTTTGGCTTCTAATAATAGTATTCTCTTATCTTGTATTATGTGAAATTTCATTGTTTTTGAACAAGTGTTTTCCGAGTCCATTCTGATGCATGCCTAAGAAATCCAGTTTGGCACATAACGTAAGCTATATCAATAAGATATTCATATAAATGTGTTGAGCCTGCAGTTTACAAAGGATCTGTCACAATCTATAGCTACCCAGCATATACCTTGTTCCTATCTAGCTACAAGCCGTGTTGATCAGAATCTTGACAAAGCCAACATAGTATATATCAACCAAGTGGTCTATGACTCTACGTGATATGTAAGTATAGTTGAATTTTCTTTGTTGAGCTGTATATAAATTTATATTTTATATCTTCGTTGACATAAACATACATCGATCCTAGAATTTGATCTCGATCAGTGAAGGAAATTGTCATACCTCCTCTTGATAACTCTTTTCTTTTACAAAGCTAGATTTCTCATGTTGAAGCTATAACTATGTCGTGGTATAGAGATCCTAAATTGTTTTTGAGATGCAAGGGTTCGAAACATAGGTTTCACGTATACAGAATAGAGAAAAAGTACAGCGTCCCTCTTTACAGGGGAGATTTCGGCACTTCAGTGGTTTTAGATTTTTCTAGACATCTTTCTTTGGGCCACAACCGAGAGACCGATTACGATGCTCTTAAATCTTGGTTAAATGAAGATGGCAGCGTTACTAAGTATGTAAATTGTCAAGGTTTGGTGATTTACTGGATCAACTATTCTGATTGTAGTTTTGGTACCTGGTCACGAGTAGAGGAAAAAGACTCGGTTTTTTACAGTCTACCTGGTATTTTTAATCCTTATGAAATAAAATTGGCTGAGGAGAAAAAGGTTTCCGAGTTAATAGCTTTAATTCCCAGTCTTAAAGATAAGTTGAATTATGAAGTAACTAGGTTGAATAGTGAAGTGACATATATACAAGAGCAACTAAACATGGAGAAGAAAGATACACAAGCTCCAGTTTCGGATTTGACAACTAAATTCGAAGAGTCTTGTGGTGCTGGGGCTGGATCCGCCAGTGTGCAACCATGGATGAGAGGCGATACTGTCTCTAGTCACTTGGTTCCTTTTGATGTGATAAGTTATCCAAATAGCACATCTGTAACGATCATGGAAGGATCAAGTAAGCCACCATCTCATTTCGCTAAGTAAAAGTGTTCTTGGTTATATCAGTCTTTGTTGTTTATCTTTGAATTTGTGTTTGCATTTGTTCATTTTGCATTTTAAGTGCGTCCGTAGATCGTAAAGCTTATTCCAACTTGCATCAACTAGTTGTTCATTTGAAATTCATGTTTGCCTGCTTTGTATATATCCATGAGAACAGGCAAATAAGGCTATTATTGATGAGGTCAAGTTTTGATTAATTTGTTATTCATAACGTGTTGAGCTTGGTCATAACTCATAAACCTTCTGTCCAATTATTTATTACCCAGCATATACCTTCCTAGCTAGATTTGGTCAGAATTTAGACAAATTAAGAGCATCCACAGTGGGACACCAAAACTAAAATTTTGGTCGAAAACGCAGACACTACGGAGAGAAGTAAAGACCAAATACTAGAGTATATTTGGTCTTTGGTTTGGTTTTAGTCGGGCGTAGATTAAAGTTGCGTCTGATGGGGCGAAGATTGGAGTTACGCCCGAATTAAAAAAGAAAAAAAAAATATTCGGGCGCAAATTAAGAGTCACGCCTGTTACATACTCGTGTAATTTATGAGATAAGGAAATTTTCGACAAAATTTTTTTTTTGAGAGAAGGAAATTGTCAAGGTTTTGTGGTTTACTGGGATTATTCTAAATCTACAGGTAGCTGGTCACGAGTGGAGGAAGATGACTCGATTTTTTATAGTCTACCTGGTATTACTAATCATTCTGAAGCAATGTTGGCTGAGAAACAAGCTGTTGAGAAAAACATGTCCGAATTAGTAGCACAAAATTCAGTTCTCAGAGAAAAGTTGAAAGATCAACTGAACCGGGAGAAAAAGTTTTCTGAGCTAGTTGCAGAAATTTCAACTCTTAAAGATAAATTGAATAATGAAGTAATAAATCTGCAAGAGCAGCTGAACCAGGAGAAGAATGATAGGAAAGCTCTCCAAACACAAGTTCTCGATTTGACAGTAAAACTCGAAGAATGCCGTGGTGTTGGAGGTGGTATATATTGACGGAGTGCAGGCGAGATGTAATACTTAAAGAGTGTGTTCACTGTGTTGAGTTAGTGTTTGTACGTTGCGTACCTGATGTAAGTGTGTGAACTGAAATGTGTTTGTTGTGTATCCCACACGGGAGTATTGATGTGTAACTATGGTTTCCAAGTATGTTGAGCGGAGATTCAACTAATATAACATAAATTACATAGACCGGTTATGTTTCACTGTTTATTATTAAAAAAAAAAAGTGTAGGGAACGTTCGACTACCTGGTCACGACTTAACGATCTAAATTCGATTTACTTGCAAACCGTGCAACCTACCACCAAGGCATTCCGCACATGCCATTGGCACATGCCAAACACACACGCTGGTAACCTAACTTGCAAACCGTGCAACCTACCACCAAGGCATTCCGCACATGCCATTGGCACATGCCAAACACACACGCTGGTAACCTAACTTGCAAACCATGCAACCTACCACCAAGGCATTCCGCACATGCCATTGGCACATGCCACACGCGCCACTAGCAGCGCCACTTGCACTCAAGATGCAACCAACACTCGAGACATCGACACAAACTGGGGGATGCTTCTTTAGGGTTTTGGTTTGGCGGTCACAGCATGCAGCGTACACTACGCTCACATTAAGAAAGCTTGAAAAGGAATAAAGCGGTCAAATAAAAGAGGAAATAATGGTGAAAAACGTTTTCGCCCATTAAACCATGCGGTTACCACCTCCTCCCATTATTTCACCCTTTACTCTCTTCCTTCATGAGGCCAGGTACGTTTCAATCTCGACTTGTATAAATAGGTCTTACCTATTTTCACCAGAAAACAAGTCTCGGTCAGGAGAAAAATACCACACTCTCAGAAAGGCAACTTTGCAAGCTCTCCCAAAAGCTTCCATCTCTTGCAAGCTTCCCAAGATTTTACTTTCTGATACAAGTCGAGATACTACTCTCCCAGAACTACTCTGGTCTCAACACCTTTCTTTGCTTCCCTCCCCAAATCAACCCTTCTCCTCCACTTTGTGACCGAAGCAAGTCTGGAACGGCCATTTCTTGGTTTAGGTCGGACTTGTACAGATTGATCTCTCGAATCTATAAAGTGCTCACGTGCAGCACATTTGTTTAGGGTTTGAATCAGTTTCTCACTCACCTACCGAATTTGCCGAAATCGGCAGAAACGATTTTTACCCATAAACAATTGGCGACCACAGCGGGAGGATTGATCTATCGGCTACAATGTCGGATCGTCGATCTCGTTCTTCGACCCCGAGATGTCAAGATGGTGGGGGAAGGCGACTCAATCCGACGCAACTACCGGACAACCCGGTTACTAGTTGTAAAACTACACGAGAAAACCGGGACTTGCCGAAGATGCTACCGCTCGATCCGACTCAAGCGCTAGACGCCCCGATTACCGGTTGTAAAACTACACCTGAAAACTGGGACTCGTTGAAGATGCTACCAGCGATTGGGGACTTGCGACTCGGTCAGACTCAATCGCCCGAACGACCGGTTATCGGTTGTTAAAACTACACCCGAAAAGCGGGGACTCGCTCAAGACGCTACCCAATCGGGGACTTGTTTGGCGATGCTACCAGCAAAGCCACCAACAAAGAACCGCCTTTTACATGGAGAGGGCGTGTTCGCAAAACCTATGAAGTGAGTAAATTCGAGACCGGGCAAGATATACAATCTATTTTTAGGTTCTTAGTAAAACCGTCGTACTCCGAGTCTTATGCCTATTGCTAGCACACACTTTCATAAAAGCAATATTCCTTTCCCAAAACATAATCGAGTCATATTATCAAAACCATTCATCCCGAAAATAATCCAATACCCTAAAAAGCTACCAATTTGTCTATCAACGGTCAAGTTTTGAACCGGACATCCAATATGTCTTTCAAAAAAAAAAGAACCTAAATGAAAGTTTAACGGAGAAACATTTAAGGAAAATCATCCAACGAGAGGTCCTGTTCTTCTTGGAGAAGGTCAACTTTGCATCTTCAAGAGCCGCTCTCTTCATAGTCAACATCTTGGAAAGTTTTTCGAGTTCTACCTCCGACGAGCAATCTCCTCGGCGGAAAGGCTTTCGATCGCTACATCTTTCAACTTTTGGATCTCTGCAAGGCCTTCGACAAACCACGAAGTGTTGAACTCCTTTTCTATGCACACGTCGCGATGGTGCTCCTAGTCGGCAATAACGTCTTCAGAAACGGTGTGACCGGTCACCTCACGCATATCCTCGATGGAAGATAAAGCCTCTTCCACACGCTTAACCAAAGTGCAAATCGACTAGTGACTTTCTTGGTTGTGGCCATATGTCTGTACTTCTCCCGGTTACGGTGTACAACGCCTCGGGCTTAGCCGGCACGCTCAAGCCGCCAACCAAAGACATGACACCTGGATAAGGAACCAAGTACGGAGGATCAAAAAAGGCGCCTGCACCTTGCCTCACGACTCGCAAAGGGTCTTCTTCCATGTCTACGGTAGCAACCATCAGAGAATCATCTGCCGTTTGAGCCACATCTGTGCCCGGCAATTGGCTAACGCCCATCTCCAAGTCACCAGCGGTGGTCACCAAAGGCAAGTTTTCGTGTGGCTCTACCCCAGAATCATCCTCCGAACCGGATTCCTCCTGCGAACTTGAGTTAGACATTTTTCAAAAGAAGAAACAGAAGAAGAAAGAAAAGAAGCGCTTGCCAGACGCGCTTACTAGACGTGCTTACCAGACACGCTTACCGGACGCACATGCCAGGCACACATGCCGCACGCGCATGCTAGCCACAGTACCACACTCTGTGCTAACAATTTGCATCCTTCCAAAGCACTAACATCTTGCGCCCTTCCAAAGACCATCCTCTCCCTTGAAACAACACCATGAACTCAACCCATCTATCAAAAGAACGCAATGGGCTTTGGCACATCCCGAAATCAATATTGGAAGAGGAATATACCCCTTTATGAAGACGAGAACCGTATGGTGTTCTGCGGGCGAACCGAACGTGTCTTCTTTTCATCTTCACCACCGGTTAACAAAGTTGGCACGAAAATCCGGGTGATTCTTCCGAGCAGAGGCAAGTTTTTGACGAAGAATTCATCATCCGTGTTTGGTTTGGAACTATGGACATCTTTTGATGAGGCGAAATTACATTCGAGGTAACATCTTCCGGATTTCTTCACAACAACTTAGTAACAAGATATCTGCACAAAACAAACGGAGAAAGACGAAGTTATCTCCCTGACACATAATCGTACCCAACAACAAAAAAAAAAAAAAAAAAAAGAAAGGGGAAGGAGGACGTATTTTATTCGCGTTCAAGACTATATACACAGTATTTTCTTCAGGGTTCAAAAATACACACGCAGTATTTTCTTCAGGGTTCAAAAATACACACGCAGTATTTTCTCCAGGGTTCAAAAATACACACGCAGTATTTTCTCCAGGGTTCAAAAATACACACGCAGTATTTTCTCCAGGGTTCAAAAATACACACGCAGTATTTTCTCCAGGGTTCAAAAATACACACGCAGTATTTTCTCCAGGGTTCAAAAATACACACGCAGTATTTTCTTCAGGTTTCAAATTATATACGCAGTATTTTATACGGGCTCAAGTGCGTCTGCAGTATCATTCGTCGGGTTCAAAATTATATATGGAGCATTTTTCTACGGGTTCAAAAATTGCACACGCAGTATTTCTTTCAGGACCGAAAATTCATATATGCGATATTTCCTACGGGTTGGAAGTCATATGAAGCACATATACAGTATTCTTCTTCGGGATTCATATACAATATTCTCTACGGGTTCGAAACTGCACACGCAGTATTTTCTTCAGTTCAGAATTATACGCGGTATTTTATACGGAGCTCAAGTGCGTACGCAATATCCTTCTTCGGGTTCAAAATTATATATGGAGCATTTTTCTACGGGTTCAAAAATTGCACGCGCGAGTATTTCTTTCAGGACCAGAAAATTCATATATGCGATATTTCCTACGGGTTCGAAGTCATATGAAGCACATATACAGATATTCTTCTTCGGGATTCATATACGTATTCTCTACGGGTTCGAAAATCGCACACGCGATATTTTCTTCGGGGTTCGAGAATTATACGCGGTGATTTTATACGGCTCAAGTGCGTCTGCAATATCCTTCTTCGGGTTCAAAATTATATATGGAGCACTTTCCTACGGGTTCGAATAATATATGCAATATTTCCCTTGGGCGCATACATACAATATTTTCTACAAGAGACACGCCAAGAAATTATATGCGCAATATATAAATGCCCACTCTTAAGGTTTACACCTACATAAAAAGGAAACAAGAGAAGTACTGAAAGACATACCTGGAAGCTGGTTTTTCTTTGTGACTCTGCCACTAGTAGGAAAGGATGAAAGGAATAAGGTGCAAGATGAGAGAAAGGGATTTTATATATATATGGGCGTGAAGATTCTGAAATAGGGAAGGATTTCCCTTTACCAAAAATCGTGCGGGCTCACAAGAACGCCCAATGCCGCCCAAGTTGCGCCGGTCCCGCCAGCAAGCACGCTCAGCTTCCCTACCTTGCGCCGGTCCCACCAGCTAGCACGCTCAGTTTCCCAACTCGCCCAACTTCCCAATGTCGCCCAAGCTGCATCGGCCCCACCAATTGCACCGACTTCCCAATGACCGCCCAAGTCACGCACAATCAGCTTCCCAACTCACGCCAACTTCCCAACGTCGCCCAAGTTGCACCGGCCCCACCAATTGCGCCAACTTCCCAATGGCCGCCCAAGTCACGCCTGCAAGCACGCAAAGCTTCCACACCTTGCGCCGGTCCCACCAGCTAGCACAATCAGCTTCCCAACTCACGCCAACTTCCCAACGTCGCCCAAGTTGCACCGGCCCCACCAATTGTGCCAGCCTCCCGATTCGTGCAAAACTACCAGAGGCAAGGATTCCAAATCCTATTTATAGAAGGTCAGGCAAGCCTCCCTCAATTCTCTTTACGGTTTGCTGTTAATAGTTTGTCACCATCTTATGCTTACCTCGCAACAAAGCCCCTGCTCCGAGCTAAGCAGGGGACTTAATGTTGATGGTGGTTTTTAGACAAAGGATAAAATCGTAAAAAAAACGATGACCTAGTGTTACCCGCAACACATTAACTAAGAGCATTTAACTCAGGTGTAAACAATTAAAAGGGGTATTTTTTTCAAAATACCAGATTAGGGTTTTCAACGCAGAACCCTAATTCCAAAACCAAGCCGCATACTACGCACCATGGCAACAATGCCAAACCAAGCCGCATACTGCGCACCACGGCAACAATGCCAAACCAAGCCGCATCTCATGCACCATGGCAACAATGCCAAACCAAGCCGCATCTCACGCACCATGGCAACAATGCCAAACCAAGCGCATATCGCGCACCATGGCAAACAATGCCAAACCAAGCCGCATATCTGCGCACCGCGTAACAATGCCAAACCAAGCCGCATACTTTAGCACCATGGCAAGCAATGCCAAATCTCCAAGCCGCTATGCCTTTGGCCCACGCCCAACATAGCGCCCTAGGTTTGCAAGACTTGCAACTAGGTCAACATGGCCGCACGTGCCATTGGCACATGCCAACACGTGCCGCAAGCCATATTTCTAAGCCGCTATGCCTTTGGCCCACGCCAAATATAGCACCCTAGGCTTGCAAGACTTGCAACTAGGTCAACATGGCCGCACGTGCCATTGGCACATGCCAACACGTGTCGCAAGCCATATTTCCAAGCCGCTATGCCTTTGGCTCACGCCCAACATAGCGCCCTAGGTTTGCAAGACTTGCAACTAGGTCAACATGGCCGCACGTGCCATTGGCACATGCCAACACGCGCCGCAAGCCATATTTCTAAGCCGCTATGCCTTTGGCCCACGCCCAATATAGCGCCCTAGGCTTGCAAGACTTGCAACTAGGTCAACATGGCCGCACGTGCCATTGGCACATGCCAACACGTGCCGCAAGCCATATTTCTAAGCCGCTATGCCTTTGGCCCACGCCCAATATAGCGCCCTAGGCTTGCAAGCCTTGCAACTAGGTCAACATGGCCGCACGTGCCATTGGCACATGCCAACACGTGTCGCAAGCCATATTTCCAAGCCGCTATGCCTTTGGCCCACGCCCAACATAGCGCCCTAGGTTTGCAAGACTTGCAACTAGGTCAACATGGCCGCACGTGCCATTGGCACATGCCAACACGTGTCGCAAGCCATACTTCCAAACCGCTATGCCTTTGGCCCACGCCAAACATAGCGCCATAGGCTTGCAAGACTTGCAACTAGGTCAACATGGCCGCACGTGCCAGTGGCACATGCCAACACGTGTCGCAAGCCATATTTCCAAGCCGCCATGCCTTTGGCCCACGCCCAACATAGCGCCCTAGGTTTGCAAGACTTGCAACTAGGTCAACATGGCCGCACGTGCTATTGGCACATGCCAACACGTGTCGCAACCCATACTTCCAAGCCGCTATGCCTTTGGCCCACGCCAAACATAGCGCCCTAGGCTTGCAAGACTTGTAACTAGGTCAACATGGCCGCACGTGCCATTGGCACATGCCAAACACACACGCCGGGTAGCCTAACTTGCAAACCGTGCAACCTACCACCAAGGCATTCCGCACATTCCATTGGCACATGCCAAACACACACGTTGGTAGCCTAACTTGCAAACCGTGCAACCTACCACCAAGGCATTCCGCACATGCCATTGGCACATGCCAAACACACACGCCGGTAACCTAACTTGCAAACCGTGCAACCTACCACCAAGGCATTCCGCACATGCCATTGGCACATGCCAAACACACACGCTGGTAACCTAACTTGCAAACCATGCAACCTACCACCAAGGCATTCCGCACATGCCATTGGCACATGCCACACGCGCCACTAGCAGCGCCACTTGCACTCAAGATGCAACCAACACTCGAGACATCGACACAAACTCGGGGATGCTTCTTTAGGGTTTTGGTTTGGCGGTCACAGCATGCAGCGTACACTACGCTCACATTAAGAAAGCGTGAAAAGGAATAAAGCGGTCAAATAAAAGAGGAAATAATGGTGAAAAACATTTTCGCCCATTAAACCATGCGGTTACCACCTCCTCCCATTATTTCACCCTTTACTCTCTTCCTTCATGAGGCCAGGGTACGTTTCAATCTCGACTTGTATAAATAGGTCTTACCTATTTCCACCGAAAAACAAGTCTCGGTCGGGAGAAAAATACCACACTCTCAGAAAGGCAATATTGCAAGCTCTCCCAAAAGCTTCCATCACTTGCAAGCTTCCCAAGCTTTTACTTTACGATACAAGTCGAGATACTACTCTCCCGGAACTACTCTCGGTCTCAACACCTTTCTTTGCTTCCTCCCCAAATCAACCCTTCTCCTCCACTTTGTGACCGAAGCAAGTCTGGAACGGCCATTTCTTGGTTTAGGCGGACTTGTCTGCAGTTGATCTCTCGAATCTATAAAGTGCTCACGTGCAACACATTTGTTTAGGGTTTGAATCAGTTTCTCACTCACCTACCGAATTTACCGAAATCGGCAGAAACGATTTTTACCCATAAACAGAAGGGTATTTTAATATTTTTGCCCTCCAAAAATACCCTTTAGCAGACACTATTGGTTGGGGAAGTAATTTATATCCCCCAATTAGTTTCTATATCCCCAATTGGGTGTTCTTTTTGTGTCCATTTCATGCATCCATAACATTTACATGTCCACTAGAACCATATTTTAAGAATGTTTCCACAGTAAACCTATTCTTTATTATTCAATTAATAAATATTTAGTTTAGATGCATAAGAACGATACATCATGAATCGATTTATGATAAATTGAATACTAAAGATAAGAAAACATCTTTTGAAACGGAAACTGACCGCCACCGTTCCCATAATAGCCACCATCTTGACGGATGCTCCATATACAAAATCCTTGACAATGTTTGTTCAAGTCTCGTTTTACATTGTAAGCTGTAAAGCGTTGCAAATGCTGCACGGCAATATTTGAATCATACCAAGTTAAATCGCATACAAATGTAGTTGTATGCCGAATGTTAATATTAAATCTCCATGTGAAATTTTGTGTGTACTGTAATGTATGCATACCGAAATCATTCTCACTTGACCAACAGTGGAGCCCTAGGGGAGAGTTTGAACCTATAGCATTTTGCACAACCACAGTCTTTATACCATCGGCCGATTGTGCCCAGAATAATGATAAAGTAAAAATAGTAAAGAAGCAGATGGAAGCAACAGTTCCTAAGACAGAAAATGATTTTGACATCATGATTGATTAAGATAAATCTTGTTGAAACCAAGTATAATGCTAATGGTTATGGTCAGGTTGGTACTGGTTTGTCTAATGGTGTTTTATAGTGTTTAATCACATAAGATTCTTATTAATTTGATAAGATGTATGTACAGATATGTATAAATGGATGACAATCCTCGATTGGATTTTCATTTATGTCAATTTAATTATAAAAGATTTCTCAGTAGATATGCTGGGTTATTATAATAAAGTACTTTATTTCTTAAATTCATCAAAAGTTTTGGATGATAATCCTCGAATGGATTCTCATTTATGTCAAATTAATCTCATAAGATTCTTAGAGTATTATTATGTTTACAGGGTAGTAAAAAAATATAACGTTCCTCTTGTAAAGGGAGATGTCCCCAGCGGAGAACGATTAGGTTTCACTAAACATCTTTTTTTATGAAATATCAAAGAGAGCGATTATGACGCTCTCAAATCTTTCTTAGCTAAAACCGTTATACTGGGTTTCCTTACGAGAATGTAAAGTTTGTAAATCGTCAAGGTTTAGTTTGCCCATTGGGAAAATAATAAAAGAACCGTTTTTGGGGACCATGGTTTTTTTTGGGACCATGGTTTTATTTTGGGTAAGAAATTAGAAGTAATTCTAGGTCACCCTTATCTAAATATTTAGATTAATACCAAAATTACCCTCCTGATTATTTTTGGTTAATGATTAGTTAGTGTTAATATTAGTTAGTGTGATTAGTGAAATGATTTTGAATAAAGATTTGAGATTAAAAAAATCAGATTTTTAAAAAAGAAGTAGAATTATTGATAGAGAAAAGTTAGAGAAGATGAAGAAGAAAATCATGGAAAAAAAAAAAAAAAATGAGTTCACTAAGCTAGACTATTCAAGTGATGAATTATTTCTTAGATGGTGAATGTATTCTTCCCAAAAGCCAATCTCAAGATGAAAACGATGGATTTTACCAACCACAACCGGAGGAAGACTATTTGGGTACCCATGTATGCTTTAAACTTAGATAATGTTGGTTGAATTGGTCCAAATTTTCAGAAAAATTGTTAAGTAGATTTTGGCTTGTTCGGTTACCTTGTGTGAAGAACATGTAACCGAACTCATCTGAAAGTGTAGTTCGGTTACTTTTTCTAAACACGCAGGTTACCGAACTCTCCAATAATGGAGGTTTTTTGAAGTTCGGTTAACGGACATGTTACCCAACTTTGTAAATAAAATTACAGTGTTATGTTCGGTTTGGCCGAAATGTAACCGCACTATAGGGTCTATAAGTTCGGTTAGTTTGCAACCAATAGCTAACCGAACTTATGTAAAATAATATTGCACATTAGTGTACAATGTTCGGTTGTTTCGCAAACTTCATACCAACCAATATCTAACCGAACTACACACAATTAGTTAAGAGTTCGGTTTGTCAAGGTTTTTTGCGAACAAACCGAACATAATGGGACAAGTTCGGTTAAATTGAAACTCAACATAGTGGGCAAAATAGCCCAGTTCGGTTACATTGGAATTTTTTTTTTTTTTTTTTTTGTAATATTGGTAAAGTTCGGTTAGAAAATAGTTTTAGCCTTCTTTGCGAACCAACCGAACATAGTGGGCAAAGTTCGGTTAAATCAAATATCAACATAGTGGGAAAAATAACACAGTTCGGTTACATTTGATTTTTTTTTATTTTTTTTTTGTAATATTGGTAAAGTTCGGTTACAAAATAGTTTTAGCCTTCTTTGCGAACCAACCGAACTTTGATTTCGGTTAAAAAAAATTAATTTGTGATAACCGAAGTGTTCTTCGTGTTCTTGGTTTCAGAATGTTCGGTTAGCAAACTAGTTTTTTTTTTAAACTATTCGTAACCGAACATGCCACTGTAACTTCCATTTAAACCATATTTTGATGACTACAGCTCAAAATTTCAATCAAAAACGAATTAGAAGTAATGAGTTTGTGGGAAAATACTTATGGATATGTTTGTTTATAAAAGATTACTTAATCGACGATGAAAATTCAATGAATCGACCAGGCTAAAAATTTGATGATTTTGATTAGATTTGTATATGATCAGGGTTAGATGATCATAAATTGATGAAGAAGAGAAGAAGAAAAATTATAGAATAGAGGAAGAAGTTGTAGATTAGTTATAATTTTAATTAGGTAAAAGAGTAAATATGTTAATGATTTAAATTAAGTTATATATATATATAGAGGAGGTGGTGGTGGTAGTCGGAGGTGGTGGTGGTTGGTGGTGGTGGTAGTGGTGGGCGGTGGTGGTGGGATGAGGTGGTTATTAGGTTAGTTTTAAATTAAATTTGGTTAAGGGTAGGTTAGTCATTTCCACATTTTAGGACACCCCTTATAACTACAGGGAAGGTGTCCTAATAAGACTATGGTCCCCTCAAAAAAACCATGGTCCCCAAAAAATGGTTCTAATAAAAATGTAAACTTACGATTTTGCCACATTGTTTGTACCCAAAGTTACTTTTAGGCCCAAAACACGATTGATTTGATGTTGATGATGTAAAATTAGGGTTATGAAACAAATTGAAGAAAAATATAAGAGACAAAGAATTTAACGTGGTTTGGCAAGTTGTGCGTACATCCACGGATGGAATCCCATAGGGAGAGACTTTATTAATATGAATATTACAATGATTCTTGAAAGGTTAGTAAACCTAGAATTCCCTCTCTTTTGAGTTGGATTTTTGCCTCTATTTATGGAAAAAAAACCATAATCTGGTTCCATAATAACCTAGAGTTGTAGTTATCCAAAATAACTACCTATATTTGTCATTACATTCTATGACATTAACTTTCCAAGGTTATTCGTTGCATAAAAATAATGAAACCATGATTAGTTAGTAAATCAAATGGTTAACTACTTAACCTATAACTATATATTCTAATAATAATAATAAACTATGTTTTCCATCATCATCGAATAAAAATAAATTTAAACCATTCATTAAGAAATAATGAGATGATGCCAAATTACTCACTGGGCACCAATACTTTCTACCATCTCTATGGCCCCCTTAGGTAATGGTTAGCCAATCTAACAGAGTTTGGTACTACTTTTTTTCTATTGACAAAAGTACTTTGAAACCTATTTATAGCAATGTTTTTTCATCCTAGTGTTTGGTAAAGATATTTTCAATTTTTTTTTGGTTTTCCCTATTTCCAATCCTCATTTTCCCTATTTCCCATCTCATTCACAATTTCTAAAATCAATTTACTTTTCAATTCTTGTTTTTTCTATGTACCACCCATAAAAGTCAAATTGATCTTGACTATAACTATTACCAGTTTTATTTGTCTTCTTCGTTCATCCTTTTTTATTAAACATGATCATCCCTCTTTTTTATTAAACATGATCGAGGTTAGATTTCAATTAATTATCTTGACACATCCACGTCTTTGTATTTTGTCCATTAATTTGTAATCGGCTGGTAGAATCCATTATTGAAAATCTACAAAAAAAAATCTAACCTTCATTCCATTATAGATTGTGTACATGCTAATCACATCTGTAAACCAGCAACAAGAGAATTGGAAAAGGTGCCCAGTCCAAAAACTCGTCTTACAGCTCTTCACACCGGTGTAGCAGTAACACAGTCATTCCCAAAGCTGCAATTCAAAATACTTTGTATATCGGAAACAAATACAGGATGTAGATATCATTGTGAGGGCACTTATGTTACATAAAAGAAAAGGAATTTTTCTTATTGGGGGGGATTTCATCAGTTAACTAATTTGGGTGAAACATCTGTCTACTATGTGGATCAAGAGAAGTGGACGATTATTAAAGTTACACACGGGATGTAAAACTATCTACTGCGATGGGAAACTTGGAGTGCAAAAGATAGTAGCACATTCTTATCTAACAAAAAAAAAAAAAAATGTGACTGATCCAACTAGTATGAAAATCACGAAGGCAACATATATGCTCCAACTAGTTTTAAGTAACATGATGGCCTAGTTCCCCTCGTTACCATTTTCACTTGCTGATGAATTCTATAGATGAAGCAGGCACATGTTGGTGGTGATGAAGACGGAAACGTGAATTGTTACCTAGGGTTTTTTCTTTATTATTATTTAGTTGTAGAATGGTTTGATTGTTGGGTGTAAATAAAAAAGTCAAGAGATGGTATTTAGGATATTTGAAATTTTATATGAGTGGTACTTAGGACAATTAGGGATAGGAATTAAGTGGGATAGAAAATAGGAAAAATGAGGATGGGAAATAGGGAAAACCTTTTTTTTTTATACAAAACACTTCTAAAATCTATCAACTTTTGAAAGTTGGTTAGAAGGAACTTTTAAAAGCTTCAAAAGCAAAAGATATAGTCCACCCTAATTTTAATTTTCTTTTTCTTTTCTACCCCAATTCTTTTTTGTAACTGACAAAAGTTATCCCTAAATCTATATCACCAATTTTTATTCGTTATATTACTCTCTCTAAAGATAATTATTTTTTCATTTTCGAACTATATATTATACAATTTCATTAAAATAGTATTTAATTTATCAACAATAAATACTAAATAATTGTTGAGTTTTAAAATGTGGTAAGAAAAATACTACCTTCTATTAATAATACTATTAGTAAATTTAATATTACATGTATGTATAATAGTATAAATTTACTTATTTTAAAACATAGTAAAATAAAATATAAAAAATTCCAGAGATATGCCTGTTTTTGTCATTTGTTACAACAACAATAGTTTAATCTGATATTTCTCAAACACAATTTGATCGCTTTTCTAATCCGTTTTAGTTTGTATTTTATACATGTTCAATTACTATTTTACATAGCTCAACATAGTAACGCATATCGGAAAAACATATTTGCAAAACTCACAACAATACCAAACTACGGTTAAACCTCGATAAACGAATGTTCGATAAATTAATAACCTCGCCAAATGAATAATTTTCTCTGATCCCGTCTTGGGCCAAGGTGATAAATGAATATCCTCGCTTAATTCATTAATGAATAAAAAAAAATGAATCCTTAAAGGCCCTATAGAAATATAAACAAATAATCAATAAATTCCATATAATAAAAAATAGATATAAGAATAAAAAAAAAAACACAATCAGTAAATTCTACATAAAAATATATGTAGAAATAAACTCAACAATATTCATCTATGGTTAAATATCTTTTTTTTTTTCACCTAAACCAAAATGCATCGCATCCTTAGTTTTATGCAATGCTTGCACAATTTCTGGAACATTTTGCTCGTGCTGTATCAAGTAATTTTTAAAGTGACCGTCGCTTGAAAGGAATCTTGAGATGAAACATTTGGTACGACGATACTATCATCTGGTTTAGTATCATTCTCGTCATTCATTACTGACTCAATAATTTCTCCGTCTGTTGGAGATTCCATAGCTGCATCATTCACGTTAGGATAGTTTAAAACATGTTTGAAGTCCATCACATTTCTATAACGTAAATAAAAAATAACACTAGTTAATCCTTGGATATATGCTTTTAATCGACCATTTTCTAGTTATGGAACATCTATATCTTCGAACCAAATCTTACAATGACGAAAACAGTTTGAAATTGTTTTTCCCCTTTAACTACATTTGGACACCTTCTCTTATACAATTTAACTTCTTAATTAAGAAAATATTGTCTAAATGAATAAATATTCATTTATCGATAAATAAATAATCCCGCTAAACGAATATTTTTTCTTGGTCCCGAGGCCATTCATTTATCGAGGTTTGACTGTAATCATAAGTATTAGTTAAGAAAAAAATGTTTATTACCGTCATTAATAGAATGCCTCCAGGGGCCTTTATTAATAATTAAAATATTAAGATTACATGTCCATGACAACATCGGTGGTAGGCAACCGAGGAACAAGCTGGGTGCCAACACCCTTTTGGATAGCAATGCCTAGCCTATGAGAGAGAGAACCGCCTATCTTAGAGTTGGGGTCGTGACTAATGAGGCAGTTCTTCAATCTTCTTATCAAAGCAACAATGTCCTCCCCTAGCTCCCCTAAGGTGGTAAAGGCCAATACACCAAATCCATATCCGTGTGTAGTGCATTTGTCGAGGTATTTGTGGCATTTCCGCGTGACAGCTGCTGAAATGGCATGCCCTGGACTGAAGTTGTGCGTCATGGCACTTGTGAAAGGTGAAACACCCAATATCCAAACAAACAACTTTCCCATTCTCCCAAGTGTGGACAAGAAGATCTGCCGGCTTCAAGTCTTTGTTGGATTTGGATGATAAACCCAAAAAGGCTTCTTCCTGTGCTGGAACACCATCTTTGTAGCACATATCAGCAAAGACATCTCTAACAAAATCATGTCGAAATTTACTCCCTACATCTTTTGCACAGTGTAAAGCATGGTCGCGAAAATGTCCATGGGTATATTGCAGCTTGAGCATTGGGTGCCACTTTGTCAAACAAAGGTATACCAAGATGGTACTGCGGGGACGGCTCGAAATTGTCTAGGTCCAACAAACAGGTTTATACCACTGATAGGAATGGATTTAAGAGAATCCATTGCATGCGCCATTCTATTGATTTGCCAAAGAAATAAGTCTCGATCATAAAGTGAGTATGTTGTCGGTATCTTTTCCTTGAGAACCAAAGTATTTAACCGCCGGTGACTTCATATAATGAGGGGCGGCGTCGTTGATGTTGAAGTTGGAAGGAGATACTCCACATGCCCGTGTATAAGACTCTAAGGCAAAGTCTTATGGGCTAGATATCTAGCTTGCTAGATTGACCATCCACGTCAGTCTGGGCAACCTCCTAAGTCTTATGGGTTAGATATCTATCTGCTAGATTGGCCATCCACATCATCCGTGAGCGCCGAACTATTCAGCGTTTTTCTGAGCGCCGAACCATTCAGCGTTTTGGTTACTTTTTGAGCGTCGAACCATTCAGCGCTTAAATCTCAGCCGTTAGATTTTTGTGATTTTTGTGAGCGCCGAATCATTCAGCGTTTTGGTCACTTTTTGAGCGCCGCACTATTCAACGTTTCAATCTCGCTGATAGTTCGACTGCGAGCAAATGCTAGGAGAGAGAAGTAGCCAGAAAAAGTGTTAACTTTTTTCCCACACTTTTTTCATGATTTGCAAAACTTTTTGGCCAATCTAGCAGTCCAATCTAGCCCATAGGACTTAGCCTAATGCATATCGATAGTTTTCAGGTGAGTCTAAAGCTGAAGGGCATGACATAATGGTATTCTGAAGGGACTCAGTTTGAGCACAAGAAGCAAGGTAACAATACTTTCCCGTGTCAGTCATTGTGAGGATACCTAGACTGCCGTCTTTGATTGGCATAAAGGCTATGCGTTGTTGATAAAGACCAAAGCCGGCACCGTCTCCGACAACTATCTTGCGCAAATAAACCATCAGTTGCTTGCAGAACTCTGCAACTGCTGAGTGTATTGCAAGTGGATTAATAGAATAATTATTTATTATCATTTTTAATTTGTCATTTATCATGGCAATTTAATAAATATTTATTATGAAGAGTTAATGGAATATTAGTGACATGGTAAATTTTATCCGTTGGATGCATTTCTAATCCCTATCAGAACCAGCAGTTATGACAAACGATCACATCCATAGATTTATCTTTTGTGAGGATAAATCCTGACCACTCTTTACATAAGCTAAATTATCCAAACAATAATATGTATTCTTGATAAATATTTGGAAAACATTTATATTGAAAAATATAAAATAAATCTGCCTGGCACAGCACAGCACGACACAACACGTTTATTTTTCTGGCACAGCACGGCACAACACGCCTTCTAGCACGGCACAAGGCACGTCATAATCTCCGGCACAACACATCACGGCACATAGCATGCGATTTCGTGGTCTGTGCTGCGCTTGGCCGGCACGTTTTACACCTCTGGTTACAGCGATATGGATTTGTCACGCAATGTCCATGTTTTTAACACGGTTATGACACGAAGCAAGACCTATTCAGGCGTGTCTACGCATCCTAGCTATTGACCAGGTCAGGTTTAATTCATTTACCGTTCATAACGTGTTGAGCCTGGTCACAACGATCATGTCACAATAGAATTAGTACTAATCATCGTTATTATTTTAGACTTCAGGAATAGTTGACAATTGTATAAACATATAATTGTTGGTCTATATATCTTTGTTGTTTTCGACTCTAAATGTACATCGATCATAGTATTTGATCTCTTGCTAACAAGGAAATTCTTATTTCTCCTCCTATCGCTCTTTTCTTTTGAGACAAAACTTGATTTTTCTTGTTCAGTTAAAGTCTTTCTCAATTAGTAACTATGTCGTGGTACAGAAATCCTGAGTTGTTTTTAAGTTATTATGCTCCGAATTATGAGTATTACATAGATAGGATAGTGAAAAATTATAACGTCCCTCTTATCTATGGAGATATCAGCGGTGTAGAAGAATTAAATTTCTCCAAACATCTTTCTTTGGGAGATAACACAGAGAGCGATTATGATGATCTCAAATCTAGCTTAGCAACGAACTATGTTGATAAGAGAATTAAGTTTGTAAATTGTCAAGGATTGGTGGTCGACTGGGATGAAACGAGAAGAGTAGGTACCTGGTCACGAGTAGAGGAGCATGACTGGATCGACTGCATTTTCTATAGTTTACCTGGTTTTGAAGAGCAGCTGAACCTGGAGGAGAATGATAGGCAAGCTCTCCAAACACAAGTTTCGGATTTAACAGCAATACTTGAAGAGTCTCGTGGTGCTGGAAGTGGATCCAACTATGTTCAACCATGGACGAGTGGTGATACAGTTCCTAATCATTGGGTTCCTTTTGAGGACCTTGATGTGCTAAGTTTTCCAAGGAATACTCCTCCTCAGGAAATCACGGAAGGACCAGGTATGCCAACCTTTGTTGAAGATGTGACAACCAATGTTCAAGTTAACCATATCTACCGAAGAGCTTTTATCGTGGTTATCGATGTTTCAGAGTTGACTCCAGACAATTATGAACAAGCAAGATTCGATCCAGTGTTCTGGGGTATATATGAAAACGCAGGAATTTCTTATGCAGCTCGAAAGCTATTTGAGTCGGAGATATCTGTATAAACCATACAAGACCCGTTAATACGACGACTAATAAGTGGATCGAAGTCACTATTTGAGGGGATTCGCAGGCTCATCATTTTACTTTGCTACAAAAAGGCCTTTGGGGCTTAGGTTATATCAGTTTTTACTGCTTGTTTGCTTGCCTTTTAATTGGAAGACCAAACAAAGTCCTTTTCTTTGATGAGATTGTTTATGCTTTCTTAATGTATTCACGAAATGGTTGCTAATTTTAAAGGACTTACTGTTAAATTAATTAGTTCAGAATGAATACGCCCTCTGTTTTTAGGCCAAATTGAAAAAGTGAAAGTATTTCTTTTACAGAAACGGAGGGATTATTTTTTTTTCTTACACCATTTAACTACATACCTGAATACTTCGCCAGTTGGCCCCTGGAGATGGCATGGAAGGATGTTTGTATTTTCTGTGTGGTAACCATGAGGACAGGCCCAAAAGACTATTGATCAGGTCTAATTTTAATTCATTTGTTAATCATAACGTGTTGAACCTGGTTTCCAGAAGATCCATCATAATAAAAGAATTATCGTCATTAATCAGGAATTGATCATGTCTAAGGTTTTTAGTAGACTTCTGACCAAGCTGCCCAGCATATACGTACCTTCCTCGAAGGTGTGTTATCAGCATCAACATGCCATAATATATATCAAGTTGTCTATGTGCATATGTAAGTGTGTAGTTGACATTTGTATAAACATATCATTTATTTTCCTTGTTGAGCTATATATCTTTGTTGATTGAGTCTAAATACACATCGATCATAGTATTTGGTTTCTTCCTCAAGGAGATAAGGCCCTTCTCATATCTATCCTCATCATCTCTCTTTTGTTTCACAAAGCTTGGTTTTTCTTGTTCAAGTTATCTATCTTCTAGACGTAGGTATCACATATACAGGATAGTACAAAAGTATAACAAAGATGTTTAACGTCCAAAGTTGACATTTGTAAGATGTTTAACGTTCAAGTTTTTTTCATATAGATGTTTTGTGTAACTATGTCGTGGTATACAAATCCAAAGTTGTTTTTATATTGCCATGGTTCGAGACGTAGGTATCACATATACAGGATAGTACAAAAGTATAACGTCCCACTTCTAGCAGCAGATTTCAAAATGGAGAGAAACTAGATTTCTCAAAACATCTTTCTTTGGGAAATAACAAAGAGAGTGATTACGATGCTCTCAAGTCTTGGTTAGATGAAATTGGCCCAATAATTACTAAGTATGTAAATTGTCAAGGTTTGGTGGTATACTGGGATAATCGTAGCTCTACAGGTAGCTGGTCACGAGTAGAGGAAGATGACTCGATTTTCTACAGTTTACCTGGTATTTGGGCCGACCGAGCGAAGCGAGGGAGGTCCTTTATATGGCCACTTTTTTGTAAATCTAAGTGATCAATTACCACAAAAAGATTGAGAATGGTCCATGCTGAAAAACCAAAAATATCCTCTCTTTTAGTCCAATTACTATAACTCCTTGTGTATCTTATCTTTTCAGGGGTATAATTGGAAAGCAAACTTTAATATAACATATTTAAAAATCCGTGCCTTGGAATTTTACAAATTTTATCTTGTTGGAAAGCTAATAAAAAAATCTATCCAACGAGCACAAACAACAATATCAAATTTAGAGTTTTTACGAAAAATTCGGAGGTATTTATCATTTTAGGCACAATTTTAGAAAATTAAATGTATATTCATTATGCAAACCACCACAAAAGATACATAATACTTTATGTAGCAAAATTTTGGTTTATGCATCAACTAATTTTCCGTTCCAACTAATAAAACGATGTACTCCTCCGTTTCAAGAAAAATGATACTTTAATTTTAGGCACAATTCTCGAAAATTGAATGGATAGCCATTATGCAAACCACCACAAAGGATGCATAACACATTATGCAACCATATTTTGGTTTATGGATCGACTAATTTTCCGTTTCTCAAAAAAGTGATACTTTCACAACCTTGTTTCGAGAAAAGTGAAACTTTCGCTCCGTTTCGAGAAAAGTGATACTTTCGCTCCGTTTCGGAAAAAGTGATACTTTCGCCGGTTTCGGAAAAGTGATACTTTTTCAAACCGGCGAAAGTATCACTTTTTCTAAACGGGCAAAGTATCACTTTTCGGAAACGGGGCGAAAGTATCACTTTTTCGGAAACGGGGCGAAAGTAATCGCAGACGAACCCCATGTTCAGATTCTTTTTCGGTCGGCCCTCCCACCGTGTCAACGGTTGTACTAGTATTAATCCTTATGAAATAAAATTGGCTGAGAAACAAGCTGATCAGAAAAGGATTTCCGAGTTAGTAGCAGAAATTTCCAGTCTAAAAGATATGTTGCATAATCTACAAGATCAAGTTTTCGAGTTGACAGAAAAACTCGACGAGTATCGTGGGGCTGGAGGTTGTAATTGACAAAGTATATTAATACTAACTTAAGAGTGAATTGTATGTGAAAATTTAAATCTATGTTTTCTTGTTTGGATTCTGATAATTAGTCTTCTCTTGTCTTGTATGCCAAATTGCATTGCTTTTATGCTTGTTAATTGGCTTTCAGATCTGATCAATTTTGTCAACCAAATTTGTTGATATCAAAAATAATAAGTGAACATTACTTAAATACCCCAATAAACCAGCCTCTACCAGGCCTGTGCGACAATGCAGCAACAATTGAAACTTGTCAGAACTAAAAAAAAATCTTCCCATGTATATCTCCCCATATTTTAATGGCCGCAAACTGAATGAGCGTTCTCATAGAATTGAAATTTAAGCCGACGATTGCCCGTGAAATATTGATCTGGTCTGTCGAATTTCCAACCCTTATAACCGTGTCTATCAGAGTTGAGAAACGAAACATCGCAACCAGTAAAAGAACGCTAATATACGTTTCAAACTATGTTCACCTCTATGACACCTGCACATTTCCTGGACCGACGCGGAACGACCTAGTGGGAGCCTCAAAGCCACGTCGCCCTAAAATCAGCAACGCTGTTATTGTTTAGTTACCAAAATTTACCGTTCCAAAATATATTTGGAACGGAAACATCGATCTCGAAATGCTAAGTTGAATAGTGAAGTAACGTATTTACAGGAGCAACTAAACCGGGAGAAGAATGAAAGGCAAGCTCAAGTTTCCGATTTAAAAGCAAAACTCGAAGGATGTCTTGGTGATAGAGATGGTATATATTGACAGCGTGTAAGTGAGATGTAAGTGTATTGAGTTAGATTTATGTTTCCTGATGTAAGTATTGGTGTGTAAACTGTAAAGGATATATGTGATTGTTAATCTGTCTTAATGTGCTTGATGATTTTAATTCCTTTATTAATAGTACTAATTAAGTAAAGAATCTCTGCTTTAGTTTGGTTTTGCAGTCATTTGTTCATCATTAACATCAATTGTACTAATTAAGTAAAGAATAGATCAATTTTTAGGTAGCAATTAACACCTTCCTTGAAGTTGTGTTATCAGAATTTAGACAAAGCCAACTACCTGATATATATCAAGTTGTTTATGTGAACGGCAATCCTTGTGGACAGTGGCGGAACCAGAATTTAACTGATGGAGGGGCCATTAATTAAAACTCTGAAAATGTATCACCAAATTTAACTATTATCTTATAAACTTTCCAAAATGTTGGGTGGCCATGGCCACCCACAGCATACATGTGGCTCCGCCGCAGCTTGTGGAAAGGTAAGTATATAGTTGACATTTGTATGTGTGACCATATACTTCAGTTTTTGATCTTACTAAAGAGATAAGGAAATTTTCATAACCTCAATACCCTCATACTCTTTTCTTTTACGAAGCTAGAATTCTTGTTGAGTAAGAACGTAACTGTGTCGTGGTATAGAGATCCACAATTGTTAACGAGTAGGGTTAAGTGGCAAAATGCCTCAAAATGGACCCTAAGGTTGTGAAAATGCCCCGAACGTTAGGGAAAATATTAAAATGCCCAATTCCGTTAGAGAGAATTAAGTATTCGAAATTGTCATTCAGGGTACATTGTTTATAATTCAGGGTTCAATATTTAAAATTCAGGGTTCAGGGCTTAGGATTCAGGGTTCAAGATTTAGGATTTAGGATTCAGGTGGTGGTGGTGGTGGTGTGGTATTGTTGGTGGCAGCGATGGTGATAGTGGCGGTGGTGGTGGCGGTAATGGTGGTGGTGGCGGCGATGGTGATAGTGTTGGTGGTGGTGGCGGTGATGGTGGTGGTGGCGGTGGTGGTGGTGGAGGAGGCGGTGGCGGTAGCGGTGGCTGTGGTATTGGTGGTGGTTGTTCTAGTGGTAGTGGTGGGGATGGTGGTGGTAGTGGTGGCAGTGGTGGTGGTGGTTGTTCGTTTGGTGGTGGCGGTGGTAATGGCGGATTGGGGCGTTTTGATTAAGAAGGATAAAAATGGAATTTCAAAACTCCATTAACCGGTCAAGATGCCCATTTTTGATCAAAATGCCCCATAACTAACTGAATTGGAGCATTTTAATCTTTTCCCTAACGTCCGGGGCATTTTCACAACCTTGGGGTCCATTTGGGGCATTTTGCCACTTATCCCGTACGAGTAATCGTGGGTGTATTGTAGACAGGATAGAAAAAAAGTATAACGCTCCTCCTCTTCCATACGAGATGTCTTATATGCTGAAAATTTAGATTTCTCAAGACATCTTTTTTTGCGGAACAACAAAGAGAGTGATTATGACGCTCTCAAGTCTCAAATCTAGCTTATCCAAAATTTTTAATACAAGTACCCATTAGGATATTAAGTTTGTCAATTTCAAAGTTTGGTGGTCCACTGGGATCAAAGGAATTAAACTCGATTATCAATAGCCTGCGACTCTGCAAACATTTCTGAGTTAGTAACAGAAATTTCCAGTCTTAAGGTGTGAAGCAAAGGTATACAGCCCAGATCAAGTTTTAGGTTTGACGACAAAACTCCAAAAGTGCTGTTGTGCTGGAGGTGGATCCGCTGATGTGGGTGAAACAGTTCTTAGTAACTGTGTTACTTTTGAAGAACTTAATGCGCTAACTTTTCCAAAGAATGGAAGGACCAAGTAAGTGAAAGTTTGTTGAAGATGTCACTACAAATGTAGGTGACCAGAAATATACTAGTCTTGTTGATTTGATCAGATTCAAATGTTGGATTGACTAGAAAAAGATTCACAAAAAAAATAAAGATTCAAATGTTGGATGGTTAATCATAAATTAAAGGGATTGATTAGAAAGGTAAGAGGTGATTGAGCAGGTCAAAGTTAGTTTCATTTGTCATCCATAACGCGTTGAGCCTAGTTACAATGATCTTCCCTAGTAGAATAGGTACTGATATATCATCGTCAGTAATCAGGAAAAGATCATGTATAAGGTTATAAGTTTGGACTTCTGACCAAGCTAGATGCACCAGCATATACCTTGCTAGAAGCCGTGTTTATCAAAATTTTGACAAAGCTAATTGCAAATGTAAATCAAGTTGTCTATGTGCATATATAACAATTCGAAGGATAAGTTAACTAAGGAAATTCTCACATCTCCTCATCAATACTCTTTTCTTCCTCGACAAAGCTTGATTTTTCTTGTTGAAGCTAGCCCTATTAGTGAGTAACTATGTCATGGTATAGAGATCCTCAGTTGTTTTTAAGATGCAAGGGCTGGAAACATATGTATCACATATACAGGATAGAGAAAAAGTATAACGTCCCTCTTTTCTCGCACGATTTTAAGATATCAACACTTGTAGATTTCTCTAGACATCTTTCTTTGGGCTATAACCAAGAGAGCGACTATGACGCTCTCAAAACTTGGTTTCGTCAATATGGCCTTCATAAGTATGTAAATTGTCAAGGTTTGGTGATTTACAGGAATTATGGTGATTATCCAAGTACCTGGTCACGAGTAGAGGAACATGACTCGATTTTCTATAGTCTACCTGGTATTATTAATCCATATGAAGTAAAATTGGCTGAGAAACACGCTGATGAGAAAAAGATTTCCGCAGAAATTTCCAGTCTCAAAGATAAAGTAACATATTTACAAGCTCAAGTTTCGGATTTGACAGCAAAATTCAAATAGTGTCGTGGTGCTGGAGTTGGTATTGTAGAAAGTGTATGTAAGGTGTAATAATGTACTTGAGTGCATTGGGGTAGTATTCTGTTACCTGACCTGATGTAAGTGTGTGAACGTATTGTTACCTGACCTGATGTAAGTGTGTGAACGTATTAGTGAATGTGAATATAATAAGTTAGACTTATCGCGTATTAATAATCTAGATGACCACCAAAGACAGGTTAATCCGTCTACCAATATCAGCGGATCCAAGCCAACATTTGAGGGGCTTCACAGGTTTTTCATTTTATTTTATTTTGCTACATAAATAAAAGCCTTGCGTGCTTGGTTGTATTAGTCTGTTGATTTCCTTGGATTTGTGTTTGCTTTTGTTTAATTATGCTGCGCGCACTTGGTGTGGTCAGATCTCGTAAAGCCTATTCCAACTTGTATCAACTCTAATAATAAGTCTTGTATCTGAAATTTCATTTTTTTATGCTTGTATAGAATTAATGCGCTGAACTCCAATAGGCACTCAGACCTGATTAATTTCATCAAGCAAATTTATTGATATTGACCGGATTGCAGTGATCAAAATGAGCGCAATAAAAATGACACTTCCATGGTACGTAACTACATAGTCAACACAATTGGCTCGACCACCAGGCTTCCCTGCGCGGCAATGCAGTTGTTAGCAGGGTTTGCCTTGATCAGCAACAACCCAATATGATACTTCTGTATGAAGTTTTCATTTGGCTTCAGTCTGTTCTTTAGATTTTTTTATAACGTGACAATCATACCTTTATAAAATACATTTTCAGTTGAAATAGACATTGCTGGTGTGGCTATGATGTGCTAGAAAAATTTCTTAGAAAAATGTTTTTTCAATTCGATTAGACTTAGAAAGCAACACCTTCCTAGAAGTTATGTTTTTCCAAGTGATATAACTACATGGCAAAAGTTTCTGTTGTGGTGGGCAATTAACTTTGGTGTTTGAAGATTGGAATGGTTTCCTTTCCCATGCAGTGCAATTGAAGCTTTTAGAAGGGAAAAATATTTGGGTTACTCGAAAGTGACCAGTAACACCACCACAGGGTCTTCAAAGTGTCCAATTCCAAATTTGACCGGTAGACACTTCTGATCTGGATGGATATAACGTGATAGAAAATTTTCTTAGAATACATCAACTACTAGCTAGCACGACCTTGGTAGAGATCAGGTTTTCTGAAGCGGTGACATATTCTTTATTTTGCATTTTGAATGAATCAAACTGGTACAGTATACATCAAGTTGTGTTGGAATATTTTCAACTATGCTATCCAAGGGGGTCCTGAACCTATTTTGTCTTAGAGTACATCAAGAGACGCCATTCCCAACAGATGCAAAAGCATCTATAAATAGCATCTCCTCCTACTCGTTTAATCACAACATCTCAAAACTCTCTCTCGTTTTCTTTCCTATAAGCATCATCGAAACAAAACCAAAGTGTGTTCTTGGTTGGATCAAGGTCGTACAAGCTTTGAATCCAACAACCGTTGTCAGGCTTCTAGTATCCTGACGGCAATATTCAATTGACCTGTTTGTACTCGCCAATTCAATTGGGAAAGGGTCGAATAATTGTCGAAAAGAATCTTTCATAAGAGCCTTGAACTCTAATACAACATTCTTTTCTTCACCCTGTTTTACTGCCAATTTTCCAACAAGTTGTTCATATGAGCTGCACTCCTTTATCTACATTTCACTGAATCAGTATACAGTTGACATATTTGAATCTATGCTTGTTGTTCGATCGACTCTAAATATACATCATCATAGTGTTTGATCTCTTGTTAAGGATCAGATAAGGAAATTCTCATATCTCCTCATCAGTCGTTTCTTCACAAAAAGGCTTGATTTCTGTTGTTGAACTCTCTCAGTAAGTAATTAACGATGTCGGGGTTTATGTTTATATATAGGATAATGAAAAAGTATAACGTCCCTCTTGGAAGCGAAGATTTCAAACCTGTAATTTTTTTATTTTTTTTGGTTAAAAAGACCAAAAATCAACAATTCCTGGGTGAAAAAGACATATAAAATTTAATATTATTTAAATGGACGAGAATGTAAAAATAGTCAGGATGTACAGTTTCATCCTACCTATTTTCAAATATTTTTTCTTATTTTTAATTTACATCAGGATGCATTTAGTTTTATCCTCACTCTTTTTTAAGTTTAAGCCAGGATGAATCCAGTTTCATTCTTGCAACTTTTTTTGTGTCTATTTCACCCATACTAATTTTTACTCGTCCATTAGAACCATGTTTTAAAAATATTTGGACAAAAGACCCATTTTCCGTATTAATTTCCATGTTCCATTTTTATATTCCCCAACTTGTGAGGTTTGTTGTGGGACCAACACGTCAGCAAAATCATTCTACATTATATAAAGAAGAATTGGTTAAGGTTTTGAGCCGGGTTACACGGATCTGTCACAGTAGAACAATTACAAATCATCGTCATTATTCGGAAATGGGATGTGCAAGGATATATTAAGACTTCTGACCAAGCTATAGCCAGCGTATTACCTTACGTAATACTTAACATGTCCAATTATTAGCTAATACGGAAAATGGGTTATTTGTCCAAATATTTTTAAGACCTGGTTCAAATGGACGAGTTAAAAATTAGTATGGGTGTAATGGACAAAAAACAAATAGCAAGGATGAAACTGGATTCATCCTGACTTAAACTTAAAAAATAGCAAGGATGAAACTGGATGCATCCTGATGTAAATTAAAAAGAGAAAAAGTATTTGAAAATAGGTAAGATGAAACTGTTTACATCCTGACTATATTTGTATTTTTGTCCATTTAAACAGTATCAAAATCTAGATATCTTTTCGGAAAATGGGTCATTTGTCCAAAAAAATTTAAAACACGATTCAAATGGACGAATAAAAAATTTTATGGGTGAAATGGACAAAAAAAAAATAGCAAGGATGAAACTGGATTCATCCTGACTTAAACTTAAAAATAGCAAGGATGAAATCGATGCATCCTGTGTAAAATAAAAATAAGAAAAAATATTTGAAAATGGACAGGATGAAACTGGTTATATCCTGCCTATTTTTAAATTTTTGTCCATTTAAACAGTATCTAAATCTGACTGTCCTTTTCACCCAGGAAATGTTGTTTTTTTGTCTTTTAACCAATTTTGTGATATCTTTTTCACCCAGAATTTATTGATTTTGGTCTTTTTAACCAATTTTGTGTAGCTAATAACACCTTCCTAGAAGTGGCGTTATCGGGATTTAAACGAGTCCAACTACTTACCATGCAATATATATATCAATTGTTGTCCATTTGAACAGCACCCCTTGTGGATTCTTAAGTATATAGTTGACATTTGTATGTATGTATGAACGCATACTTTATTTTGTGGCTAAAAACTCTATATTCGTAGCATTAGATCTCTTGCTAATGATAAGGAAGTTCTCGTTAAACTCTTTTCTTTCACACGTAATAATTTTTCTTATTGTAAAAATGTCGTGGTGGTATACAGATCCTACGTTGTTTATATACCATTGGGATTCGAGCTATGGATATTGGGTATCGAGGATTACGAAAAAGTATAACGTCCCTCTTACCGAAGGAGATGTCGTATTGCAAGAAAAATTAGATTTCTCTAAGCATCTTTATCTTGGCAATAACAAAGAGAGTGATTATGATGCTCTCAAATCTTGCTTAGCTGAAAATTCTTTTGATCTTAACAATCAGCAGAATGTTAAGTATGTAAATTGTCAAGGGTTGGTGGTTTACTCGAATTTTTTCTCAACCAGAATCAGGTACCTGGTCACGAGTAGATGAAAGTGATTCGGATTTCTACAGTCTACCGGGTATTATTATAGTAAAATTGGCGATGGTGGTGGCGGCAGCATCGACAATGGTAGTGGTGGATTACTAGTGGCAGTGGCGGTGGTGGTGGAATGGTGGCGGAGATACTGGAGGTGGTGGAATGGTGGTGGTGGCGTTGGCTGTGAAGTAATAGAGAAAGAAATTTGTTAAGGGATAAGGTTTTTAAATGAAAAATATAAGTGAGGATATTAAGGTAATCTATAGTTTAATAGATAAGGTTTTTAAATGATAAGGGTATATTTATTGTTATATAAGGGTATATTTGTTGGGTGTCAAAACTAAGGGTATTTAATTAATATACCCAAAGATAAATTGTAATAATATTTAACAAAGTGTGTATTGAGTGTTTTCTGTTAACTGATGTAATTATAAGCGTGTGATGTGTTTGTCTCATACGTGACTATTGGTGTATTGTATAAATAACGATGGGAACTCACGTTAGTCTGTCTTAATGAGATTGTAGTTTCTCTATTTCATTGTGTTCCAGACCGACTGTTGATGGAAGCCCTTTGCAACAAGTCTGGCCTTGGATTTTTCCATGGATCTTTTCATGATGTGTCTGCAAGGTCCTATATAGCTATTGATCAGGTCAAGTTTAATTCCTTTGATATTCATAACGTGTTGAACCGAGTCTGGTTACAACGTCTGTCGTAATAAAGTAATTACTTGACACCTTCATTAATCAGGAAAATATCATGTCTAAGGTTATAAGTTTTAGATTTCTGACCAAGCTACCTATCATATGTACCTTCCAACTACTTAAACATGCATAGGTATAGTTGACATTTGTATTGCTTCAACCAAAAAAAACGGCATTTGTATATATAAACATATACTCCGTATTCTATTTTGCTTCTTGTGCTATATATAATATATCTTCCTTGATCACTCTTATATATCCTCCGCGCTCTTTTCTTTCACCGAGCTAGAATTTTTTTCTTGAAGCTAGCTAGCTCTCTTATCAGTACTAGTAGCTATGTCGTGGTATAAAGATCGCCAGTTGTTTATAAGTTTTATTGACCTGAATTCGTGTTGTTGTTACTCGAAATCGAGGATTTACACTATATCCAGGATAGAGAAAAAGTATAACCTCCCTCTTGTCAGCGGAGATGTTGGACTTCTAAGTAAATTATATTTCTCAGAACATCTTTCTTTGGGACATAACCAAGATAGCGATTATAACGGTCTCAGATCTTGGTTAGATGAAGAAACTGATAGAATTACTAAATATGTCAATTGTCAAGGTTTGGTGGTTTACTGGGATTTTAATGAAAGTGTAGGTACCTGGTCACGAGTAAAGGAAAATGACTCGATTTTCTATGGTCTACCTGTGATGTATTGTGGATGTCCCATATCGATATTGAAGCACCATTTATAGTCCATCCTTAATTACTTTGAATATGCCAAGAATGCCCTTGGTGCTAGTATAAATTAGAAGAGATAAGGCTAAAGGAGAGGAAGTTTTGGAGTTTTAGAACATTTGTGTGAAGAATGAGAGGTTCTCTTCTTTCAAACCTAATTGCCATCTCTAGGGGGAATTAGATCATCTAATTCTAGAGTATCAACTAGATGCCTCTCATAATCTTATAGTTTCCAATTTAATTGGGTAGAAATTGTAAGTTATTTGAGAAGAATCTCCATTATTAGGTTCTTCCTTTATTCAAAGGGTAGAAGAAACTAAATTGGTTGATTATTTATCCATTTCAAGTTATCAATTTCAATTTATTTTCATTGTAAGCTTCCGCTTCTCATCATTTGGTATCAGAGCTTTGGTTTGATTCTCAAGGGTAAAAGGTGGTGATTGGTGAAGATATTTGTTCTTGAGGTGAACACTACTAATCTCTTTATCAAGTATTTTGGGTTGATTTTTATGTTCTTTGATAGTATTTTCAAATTGGGTTTTTCAATTTTATATTGATTTCACTATGGTTTACAAAAGAGAAATTAATTTAGGTAGGATTCATTCAAAGGATGTGTTAATGAATATTGTACATGAAGTGTTTGATGATATGTATCTAAGAATGGGAGAAATTTGTGAAGAATATTATTGGAAACTTGTAAGTCTCCATAACCAAGAAAAGATTTCACCTAATGATTGGGATGATGTAAGTGAACTAGATGTTTCAATTTTGGTTGGTGGATATGAGGATGAACAAATTGTCCACAAGATGTTTGATAAAATGTCTCCACCAAAATTTGATAGTTATTTGAGTCATGAGGAAAATGAAATAGTGGGTGTTCTTCCAATCTATCAAGATGGCATGAATGTGGATCAAATATTCAATTATTTTACTATCATGGACCAAGTGCTATCACGTAAGAATCAAGAGAAAGAAGAATATAATCCTTTGTGTTCAAGTTTTGATGAGGTAGTTAACGGTAGTGAAGTAATAGATTTTGGTGTACCAAGGTATGATATTGAATTGGAAAATGCTATGTTAGAAGCATCTCAAGAACAATTTCAAGTATGTGAACCGACTACCGGAAGCAAGCATTCACTCAAGCTACAACAAAATGAGGAGGCAATATATACGAATCCAATTTGGGCTTTCATTGAAGATAAGTTTCATGGTTGTAGTCTTCGTGCAAGGTTGAGAGAGATGCTTGGTGTTTCTTTACTACTTGGGGATGCTCTTAACTATGACAACGAGATGCTACATTTGGTGAGTAACTACAATGGAAGGTGTAGAGGTAGAATTGTCTTCAAACAAGGAGGAAGTTCAAGCACTAATGGAGAATATGCTTTGGAGAATTCGTGGACAAATTTGTTCAAAGAAGGGGAGGATGATGTATTTACAAACGAAGAAATACTTGGTGTGTCATTACTACTTGGGGATGCTCTCAACTATGACCACAAAATGCTACATTTGGTGAGTAATTATAATGGAAGGTGTAGAGGTAGAATTGTCTTCAAGCAAGGAAGAAGTTCAAGCACAAATGGAGAATACGCTTTGAAGAATTCGAGGACGAATTTGTTTAAAGAAGGGGAGGATGATGTATTGTGGATGTCCCATATCGATATTGAAGCACCATTTATAGTCCATCCTTAATTACTTTGAATATGCCAAGAATGCCCTTGGTGCTAGTATAAATTAGAAGAGATAAGGCTAAAGGAGAGGAAGTTTTGGAGTTTTAGAACATTTGTGTGAAGAATGAGAGGTTCTCTTCTTTCAAACCTAATTGCCATCTCTAGGGGGAATTAGATCATCTAATTCTAGAGTATCAACTAGATGCCTCTCATAATCTTATAGTTTCCAATTTAATTGGGTAGAAATTGTAAGTTATTTGAGAAGAATCTCCATTATTAGGTTCTTCCTTTATTCAAAGGGTAGAAGAAACTAAATTGGTTGATTATTTATCCATTTCAAGTTATCAATTTCAATTTATTTTCATTGTAAGCTTCCGCTTCTCATCAACCTGGTATTATTAAACCTTCTGATACAAAATTAGCTGAGATGCAACAAGTTGATGAGAACACGATTTCCCAGTTGGTAGTTGAAATTTCCAGCCTTAAAGAGAAATTGAATAATTTACAAGAACAACTAAACCAGGAGAAGAGTATAAGAATGCTCTCCGAACGTAAGTATTTGATTTGAAATCAAAACTTCAAGAGTCGTCTCATGTTGCTGGGTGGTATTGACAGAGTATCTGAATCGGTAGTGTTATGTACTTAAAGTGTGTATTGACTATGGAGTTAGTTTTTTTGTTACCTGAGATGCTGGACGTGCATCCGCCGGTGCGCAGCCATGCATGAATGGTGATACAGCCTTCTGTTTGTTTTTTGTTTTTTTTTTTTTTGGATTGGTGTGTTGCTTTTGTTCATGTTGGAATTGGTATTTTCACAGGCTGTAAAGCCTATTCCGATTTGTATCAATTGTTGGTTCAGGTTACTTTATGTTTGCCTGTTTGGCTTCTAATAATAAGTCTTCTATGTAAAGTTTCATTGTTTTTGTGCTTGTGTGTTGCACTGAGCCAGTAGGCAGTCACCTTTGTTCAACTTTCGTAAGAAAAGTTGTTGAAGAATGGGATGACGTTACTCAGCCTAAATATTTAGGAGGAATGTGTGTTAAAAAAAAAACTAAACTTGTTAGCCAAGCTCTGTTAACAAAACTTCAGGTAACTAATATCATCACCCAGTAACTTTAACACTGTACTACAGTGACATCCGCAATCTATCTAAATATTTATATGATACAATCTCAACGGAATCTACATCATCCCTCTATACTCTTTCTCTTCAAAGATAATAAAACCCCTAGTCCATATCTTCTTACTCTGATTTGGTCTTTTGAGAATTTCTTTTGCTATTAATATTTTCTGTTATTTTCGAAGTCTTTATATACAGACATATATGGATATACATTTTTCGGCTATTTGGAGAAATTTTTCTTCGGTATTTGAAGAGATTTTTTATTTGCTTAGAGTGCGACTTCTTCAAATATTAATTTGGTTCCTGTCTTGTTATCCTCCATTCAAAAACATAGATGTTTGATCAAGGTATATATTGGTTCCAATCCAAAGACATTCCAAGGGATTTAGTACTGGGAAAAATACTCTTCATTCTTCTCATAGGAGCGTCTCCTAGAGCATATTTGTTTCCTCGTCAAGTTCGTAGGAACCCACTGATCAGGAACCGGAAAATTTCAGACATGTTGCAAAGGGCTTCCATAAGCATTAATGACAAGAAATACTTTAATGACAAACCAAAATCTCATTAAGACAAGTGAGACACACAGAGCACACACCCACTTAGTTCACACCCTTACAGCAGTCAGGTAACACACACTTAGTGCACACCCTTACATACACCTCACATACACTCTTTCAACATGCACCACCTCCAACACCACGGCACTCTTTGAGTTTTGCTGTCAAATCGGAAACTTGATCTCGCCTATCCTTCTTCTCGTGGTTCAGCTGGTTTTGTAGATTTGTTACTTCATTATTTAATTTATCTTTAAGAGCGTTCAGTTGCTCCTTCAACTTTTCTTTCAGAATGGAATTTTGTGCAACTAATTCGGACATCTTTTTCTCAGCAGATCGTTTCTCAGTCAATTTTGTATCAGAATGATTAATAATACCAGGTAGACTATAGAAAATTGAGTCATCTTCCTCTACTCGTGACCAGCTACCTGTAGATTTAGAATAATCCCAGTAAACCACCAAACCTTACAATTTACATTCTTAACACACTGATTGCTAACCTCGACAGAATATTCAGCTAAGGTAGATTTGAAAGCATCATAATCGCTCTCTTTGTTACTACCCAAAAAAGATGTTCAGAGAAATTTAATTCTTCTTCATCTATGATATCTCCTTTGAGAAGAGGGACGCTATACTTTTTTGTAATCCTCACTATCCCATATCCATAGATCGAATTCCAGGAATACATAAACAGCTTAGGATCTGTATACCACGACATAATTTACTCACTTTTGCTTGAATTTATTGTCAAGAAGAGAGCCTTAAAACAAGAAAAATCTAGCTTATGGAAGAAGAAAAGATTAGTGACAAAGATATGAATATTTCCTTCATCTCCTAAATTATTTATTTGAAAATTTCCCTATCTCATAAATTAGTTTTTTGAAAATTTCCTTATCTCATAAATTATTTGTATTATGGCATGCTAAGTAGTTGGCTTAATTTGTCTAAATTCTGACCAAAACAACTTCTAGCTAGGAAGGTATATGCTGGGTAAATAATTGGTCGGAAGTCTTATGAGTTATGACCAAGCTCAACATGTTATGAATAACAAATTAATCAAAACTTGACCTCATCAATAGTCTTATTTGCCTGTTCTCATGGATATACAAAGCAGGCAAACATGAATTTCAAATGAAAAAATAGTTGATGCAAGTTGGAATAAGCTTTACGACCTCTGGCTGCACCGAAAGTGCAAAATAAACAAATGCAAACACATATTTAAAGATAAACAACAAAGAGTACTGATATAATCAGGCACATTTTTATTTAGCGAAATGAGATGGTGGCTTACTTGATCCTTCCATGTTCGTAAGAGAAGTATTATTTGAAAACCTTATCACATCAAGGCCCTCCAAAGGAACCAATTGACTTGAGGCGGTATCGCCACTCTTCCATCGCTGCACATCAGCGGATCCACCCCAGTATCACAACACTCTTCGAGTTTTGTTGTCAAATTGGAAACTTGAGCTTGTCTATCAATCTTCTCCTGGTTTAGTTGCTCTTGTAAATATGTTACTTCACTATTAAACTTAGTTACTTCATAATCCAACTTATCTTTAAGATCGGAGATCTTTCTTTCATCAGCGCGCTTCTCAGCCAATTTTATTTCATAGGGATTAAAAATACCAGGTAGACTGTAAAAAACCGAGTCATTTTCCTCTACTCGTGACCAGGTACCTAAACTAAAATCAGAATAGTTGATCCAGTAAATCACCAAACCTTGACAATTTACATACTTAGTAACGCCGTAATCTTCTTTGAACCAAGATTTAAGAGCATCGTAATCGCTCTCTTGGTTGTGGCCCAAAGAAAGATGTCTAGAGAAATCTAAAACCGCTAAAGTGTCGAAATATTCCTTGTAAAGAGGGACGTTATACTTTTTCATTATCCTGTTTATGTAAAACCTCTCTATCGAAGCCCTGTATGTTAAAAACAATTTAGGATCTCTATACCACGACATAGTTATATAGCTTCAACAATAGAAATCTAGCTTTGTAAGAGAAAAGAGTTATCAAGAGGAGATATGACACTTTCCTTAACTGATCCTCAACATGAGATCAAATACTATGATCGATGTATTTTTTGAGTCGATCAGCAAAGATATACTCCCTCCGTCCCACTAATAAGTGACCTAGTTACTTTTAGATTTTGTCCCACCATTAAGTGACCTATATCACTAAACAAAGAGATATTTCTAAAATTATCCTTTTAATGGATTATAAGAAATATAAGAAATATGCATAATTTGATAGTCATGTTTATATTCGTTACGTAGGTGTTTTAAAATGCTTTTCAATGGTTCGAAGTTTGCGAACATGCGTGGTGTAGTTTGAGAGATAAATATTTAAGGGTATAATTGTAAAAAATGCTTAAAAATATTTTCCCCCTTGCTTGCCTTAAAAATTGTGCAAACTTGAACTAGGTCTCTTAATAGTGGTACGGAGGGAGTATATTTTTATATACCTCAACAAAAAAAAAAAAAAAAAAAAAAAAAATAAAAATATACTTAAGTACGCACATAGCTAGACAACTTGATTGAGAAATATTCTTAACTAGGAATAAGGTATATCTGGGTAGCTTTATATTGTGACATAAGCAAAATGAAATGTCAAATTCAAAGGGAAACAACAATGACCGAATAACCAAAAATGAATGAAATGATGAATAACTTGTGAACCGGCCCCTTCAAATGGTGGATCAAATATGCTGATTGGAAGACGTATTATTTAACCTTTCTTCTGAGGTAGCAGTTAGGACGGTTAGAGTCGAGCCGTCTGAAGCAAAAAAATTTTCTTTTCTTTTGATAGAAAGATTAGTATTCTCAAATTGAGTAATATAATACACTATGTCATTCATCTTTTGATTTTCGTTTAATAGCAATAAGTCGGTTAACCTGTGATTCATCATTCATCTTTCCAGATAGTTTTATGTTCTTCTTAAATTCGGGTTTCAATTTGAGGGACTTTGAATAGCAGAGCTTATACTTTCTACTCTGAACTAAGATGAGTTCTGGAACTGGACAGCTTCAAGCTGCACGGGTGTTTTTGGATAAAGATAAAAAGGCGGATTATCAGTCTAGGTGAAACCAATCAGTTAATTAATGTCAGTTCTTTCTTGGTCGTAACATTATTAAATGATTGATAGATCTGATACCAATAATTAACATAACATTTACAATAATCCATATGTGTTTGTGAATCACATATACCGTGATGTGGTGGTGATCATCAAGACATCAACAATACCTCTGTTTTAGAAATAATCTATAGACCAAAAAAATTCATTGTGACACCAAAGAAGCACAAAGTTGATTTACTAGACAGTGAAGAGTTGATTGAACAGGAAGAGAAGACAATTGACCAGGTCGAAGTTCGATTCATTGGTTATCCATAACGCGTTGAGCCTGGGTAGGATGATCTGTCATAATAAAATACTTGATTAGGAAAAGATCATGTATAAGGTTATAAGGTTATAAGGTTAAGGAGCTGGTTACATAGCATTTTCGTAAGTCAAGACTTCTGACCAAGTTAGATGCACCAGCATATTCCTTCCTAGCTCTATAAGTCGTGTTGATAAACATATAATTGTCAAGTTATCCATTTGCATATGTAGGTATATCTGACATTTGTATATACATATAATTGTTGAGCTATATATCTTTGTTAAGCAACTCTAAATATACATCATAGCGTTCGATCTCTTACAAATTAAGGATCATTTAATTAAGGTAATTCTCATATCTCCTCACCAGTACTCTTTTCTTTCACGACAAAGCTTGATTTTTCTTGTTGAAGCTAGCTCTATCAGTGAGTAACTATGTCTTGGTATAGAGATCCACAGTTGTTTTTAAGATGCAAGGGTTGGAAACATATGTTTCACATATACAGGATAGAGAAAAAGTATAACGTCCCTCTTTTCTCGCAAGATTTCAATTTTTCTGCACTTGTAGATTTCTCTAGACATCTTTCTTTGGGCGATAACCAAGAGAGCGACTATGATGTTCTCAAATCTTGGTTAGGTGAATATGGCCTTCATAAGTATGTAAATTGTCAAGGTTTGGTGATTTATAGGAATTATGGTGATTGTCCAAGTACCTGGTCACGAGTAGAGGAAGATGATTCGGTTTTCTATAGTCTACCTGGTATTGTCAATCCTTATGAAATAAAATTGGCGGAGAAAGAAGCTGCTGAGAAAAAGATTTCTGCAGAAATTTCCAGTCTTAAAGATACAGTAACATATTTACAAGCTCAAGTTTCCGATTTGACTGCGAAATTTAGATAGTATCGTGGTGCTGGAGGTGGTACATATTGTACAGAGTAATACTTAAAGAGTTTATTGGGGTAGTTTTCTGTTACCTATTGTAAGTGTGTGAACTGATCAGTGTGTATGTCTCTCGCACGTGATTTGTCTATAAATAAGAATGTGAAGCACTGTGAATGTGATACTAAGTTGGATTTATCATGTATCAATATCAATGACCACAAAATGATGGTTAGTTAATACATCTGTTGATTTCCTTTATTTTTCTAAATAAAGGCCTTGTGTGCTTGGTTATATGAGTCTGTTGATTGCTTTGGGTTTGTGTTTGCTTTTGTTTATGTCGCGTACACTTGAATTGGTCCTAGGTCATAAAGCCTATTCCAACTAATATTAACTCTTTGTTCATTTGAAATTTATGTTTGCCTGCTTGGCTTCTAAAAATAAGTATTCTATGTGAAATTTCTTTGTTTTTATGCTTGTGTATTATTAATGCACTGAACTCCCATAGGCACTCAGGACCTGATCAACTTCATCAAGCAAATTTGTTGATATTAACCGGATTGCATTATTCAAAATCATCAACCACTGTAAAGTTAATACTTCCATGGGTATTTAACTGAAAAGTCACCACCAGGCTTCCCCTGCGCGGCAATGGAGTTGTTAGCAGGGTTAGCCTTGAGATCAGTAACAATAGAATAGGATATCACTGTATGAATTTGTCATTTGGCTCCGGCTTGTTCTTTAGATTTGAGAGAATTGAGTTTGCATTCAATTCTAACATGTCTCTGAAGAATATTTTTTGCGACTGGTTATCTTACAACTACTAATTTATTTTTGCACCATTTAATTAAGTACTTGTCTAAATGCCGTTACTTTCCCTGCCAATGACGTTGAAGTTCTTATGAATTCTGTGGTACATCCATGAGAACAGGCACATATAGAAGAGACTATTGACCCGGTTAAATTTGATTCATTAATTGACATAACTTGTTGAACCTGGTTACAATGATCTGTCATGGTGGAATAGTTACTCATCATCGTCATTGATCAAGAAAAGATCATGTATATAGTTATAAGTTTAGACTTCTGACCAAGTTAATTAACCCAGCAAACACCTTCTTGCAAGCTGTTATTTAGAATTTAGACAAAGCCAACTGCATATGTAAGTATAGTTGACATTTGTATAAACATATAATTTATTTTGTTTGTTGAATTATATTGATCGTCTTTAAATACACACCGTAGTATTTGATATCTTGTTAAGGATTAGTAAGGAAATTCTCATACTTCCTCTTTTCTTTCACAGAGATAGATTTGCCTTGTCGAATCTCTCTCTCAGTGAGTAACTATGTCGTGGTATAGAGATCCTCAGTTGTTTTTAAGATGCAAAGGTCCGAAACATAGGTATTACATATACAGGATAGAGAAAAAGTATGGCGTCCCTCTTTTCTCAAAAGATTTCAAGGTATCAGCACTTGCAGATTTCTCCAGAGATCTCTCTTTGGGCAACAACCTAGAGACCGACTATGACGCTTTCAAATCTTGGTTTATCGATGGAGGAGGTACCAAGTATGTAAATTGTCAAGGCTTGGTGATTTACTATAACTGGCTTGGTGATTGTCCAGGTCTGGGTACGTGGTCACGAGTGAAGGAAGATGACTCGATTTTCTATAGTCTACCTGGGATTAGTAATCCTTCTCGGACGAAATTGGATGATAAAAGGGCCTATGAGAAAAAGATTTCCGAGTTAGTTGCAGAGATTTCCAATCTTCAAGATATAGTAACATATTTACATGAGCAGCAAAAGCAGGAGAAGAATGATAGGCAATCACTTGAAAAACAAGTCCTCGACTTGACAACAAAACTTGAAGAGTACGGTCGTAAGGTGTAATACTTACACGCGATGTAAAGTGTTATATGTTGAGAGATTGTGTGCATGGTGCAATATTTGAAGACAATGAAGAGTGTATTGAGTTAGTTTTATGTTACCTGATGTAAGTGTTTGAACTAATCAGTGTGTAGGTGTGTTGTGTATGTCTCCCACGCGAGTATTGGTGCGTGTATAAATAAGATGTGAATGTATATATATACACACTATCTCACATGTTGAGCTTCATTTTTGCGAATAAAATCCAAACCATTATGGATTTGAAGCTAATATTTTGGGAATATGTTCCTCTTACCAAGTTCTACATACCTACCAAAAATGAGAGTATTCCGAAACATATAACACCACCATCTATTACTTTGAAAATGAACCGTTGAAAATTTACAGATTTCTGGCCGTCGAAATTAAGACGGGTAGATTGTGAGGTTTTATATTTCGGAATGTGCTCATTTTTGGTAGGCATGTAGACCTTGGTAAGAGGAACATATCCCCAAAACATTAGCTTCAAATCCGTTACGATTTGATTTTTATTCGCAAAATGACGCCCAACATGTGAGATAGTGTGAAGATAAAAGTGTAAGGGGATCCTTTCTCTATATATATATTTTATTTTATTTTTCCTGAAAGGAATGTGAATGTTCGTCTCTTTCAGAATGTGTCTTTCACTCGCATATATCATGAGTCTAATTATGCGGCAGATATGTTAGCCAAGCAAAGGTCTTGCGCCTTTTGTCGACTGTGTTTGGTTTCAAATTCCCCCTCTTTTTTGGATAATCTCTTGTTACTTTCAAGATGCCTTGATGGTGGAATGGCAGACACGCGAGACTCAAAATCTCATGCCGAAGAGCGTGGAGGTTCGAGTTCGAGTCCTCTTCATGGCATAATATTGAGAATCCGAAAGAGAGTACTTGGGTTCTCCCAATAATGAAAAAATGTATAATGCCTGACTCTAACTGGGGTTCGCGGTGATGGAGGAACCGGATGAAAAAAGGTGGAATTCTAGTTGTAAGATAATATATTTTCCCTTCACCATGTAAGTAAACAAATGTGAATGTTAGTCTGTCTTAATGAGATTCTTACTTTTTAGTTTGACTGTTGATGGATGTCCTTCGCAACAACAAATTTGGCCTTGAATGTATCCGAAAAGCTATCAGCATTTCGTTTAAATCTGTATATAGACCCATTTACACCCATTTAAAATGGTAAGCCAAGTCATAATGGCCCCAAACTAGACACTGTTGGCTGGCGTGGATGGATGTATATAACGATAGAAATTTTCTTCACAAAATTGGTTAAAAAGACCAAAATCAAAATTTCCTGGATAAAAAGGACAGTCAGATTTAGTTACTGTTTAAATGGATAAAAATTTTAAAATAGGCAGGATGTAACCAGTTTAATCCATTCCATTTTCAAATATTTTTTTTCTTTTTTTTTATTTTACACGATGCATCCAGTTTCATCCTTGCTATTTTTTAGTTTAAGCAAGGATGAATCCAGTTCATCCTTGCTATTTTTTCTTTGTCCATTTCACCCATAAAATTTTTTACTCGTCCATTTGAACCGTGTTTTAATTTTTTTTGGACAAGTGACCCATTTTCAGAATTTTCTTTTAATATATGTCTTAATTCAACTACTTGCTAGCACGACCTTCCTAGAGATGATGTTTTCCCATGTGAACTGTACTCAAGATATTTCATTATTAAGTATATAGTTGATATTAATTTGTTCGTATAAAGATAGTACTTCGTTTTGCTTTGAGCTATTCAAAAAACGACTTAGTATTTGTCCTCCTTCTCAGAATCAGTTTAGGAAATCCTCATACATATCCGATCATCACTCTTTTCTTTCACAGAGCGAGCTTGATTTGTCTCCTTTTCTCTCTCTCAGTAAATAACCCCAGTAAGAATGTCGTGGCATAGAGATCCAGAGCTGTTTATATGTCACTGGAGTTCCACGATTGGGTGGAAGATATACAGGATAAAGAAAAAGTATAACGTCCCTCTTCTAAGCAGAGAAATCTCCGATGGAGAAGAATTAAATTTCGATAAACATCTTTCTACGGGCACTAACAAAGAGAGCGATTACGACACTCTCAAATCTTACTTAGCTAAAACACGTAATGAGAAGATTCTGAAGTTTATAAATTGTCAAGGTTTGGTTGCCTATTGGAATAAAAAGACCCGTCAAGCTTCCTGGGCGACACAAGTAGAGGATGTAACTTTGATTGTCAATTCTCTACCTGCAGGTAATATTACTAATCCTTCTGATATAAAATTGGCTGAGAAACGAGCTGCTGAGGAAAAGATTTCCAAGTTTGTAGCGGAAATTTCAAGTCTTAAAGAGATGTTTATTAATGAAGTAACATATTTACATGGGAAACTAAACCAGGAGAAGAATGATAGGGAAGCCCTCCAAACCCAAGTTCTCGATTTGACAGCAAAACTCAAAGAGTGTTGTGGTGCTGGAGGAGGTATTGACGGAGTGTAAGTGAGGTATAATACTTAATGAGTATACTGAGTTAGTTTTCTGTCACCTGATGTAAGTGTGCGGGTGCTGCAAGTATTTGTGTATAAATAAGGATGTGAATGTCATTAGTCTGTCTAAATGAGATTTTAGCTTTTTGATTTCATTATACTTCGGACCGGAAAAAAATTTACTTGTCCGCTGCTCAAGTATTTTTGATCTACCAGCATCATAACAACCTATTAGGAACTATGAATGACATTTAACCAATTCAGTTAATTTGGAAAAATAAAATAAAATAAAATCTTTCAAACTTGGATGCTGCTAGAAGCACTTTGCAACAAGTCTGGCTTTGTGTTTGTTAGCAGGGTTATCCTTGACATCAGTTTCAACATAATAGGATATTACTATATGAAAGAATTTTTTTCGGGACTGGTTGTGTTACAACTACTACTAGTATATTTTTGCACCAATTAATTGAGTACAAATATAAATGTCTTGACATTATTAGTCCCATATTTTCTGAGTTATTTAAGATCCCATGTTTTATAATTTTTAAGGTCCCTCCAGTCATTACCAATTGATTTTGAGTTGGATGTCCATATTTATTAGAGAAGGCTATTTGTTTTGTGTCGCACCTTTACTCCGCATGGTTTCCTTTCCTTAACTTAAAAAAATAAGTTATAAAGGCCTCAAAAAAAAAAGAAAAAAACAAAGTTATAAAGGCCCCAAATAGAAAATGCAGGATTAATCTCAGAATTTTTTTTTTTTTTTTTTTCGCCTACTTGCTGGCCGGAGTGGATATGTTATATTATTTACAGTATTCATCTCAGAATAAATTTATTTATTTCCCCTAATTGTTAGCGCGAACTTGGTAGAGAACAGGTTTCCCCGAGCAGTGACATATTCTTTATTTTTCATTTTGAATGGATCAAATTGTTATTACTGTACATCAAGTTGTCCTTGTGGCAGCACTCCTACCCAAAGGTATAACCGTGTGAATTTCGTTGCAACAAATGAAGAACTTCAAGTACGATCGGTACGTAAATTCTTTCTGCTTGAACGCATTTTTGGTCAGATTGGGTGTTTAGCCATACCTATACTAATATGATATTGGGTTTGAGCCATACTCGAGCTAAAACTAGTATAACGTTGTTGTACCCAATCTGAGATTGGTTTTCAGCCATAGTCGAATTTGAAACGTGTACAACCATTAAGTTTGAACCATACCCAACCTGACATAGGGTTGGTGTGTTTTAATCAGATATCTACTAAAATCCGTAGACTAATTCTAGCCGATTGTACAGGGTAATTAGTTTTTAATAGTGTACTAGGACACCCTATATCTAGGTCACGTAGATGTATCTAAAATATGTATGCCCCAATTAAAAGAGACATGTCCCAATTTAACGAGTCACCTGTAGCCGGTGCATTACCTACTACTGCCAACTACGTGATATATATCAAGTTGTCTGTCCATAGACGTGCATACACGTTATGTTTTTTTGTTGAGCTATATATATGTATCTCTTTGTTGGTCGGCTCTAAATACATATCACAGCATTTGATCTCTTGCTAATTAATAAGGATATTCTCATATCTCCTCCTCATCACTTTATTATATCACGAAGCTTGATTTTCTTAATTATGTCGTGGTATACAAATCCTCAGTTGTTTATCGGTTGTTATGACCGGAGTTCGTTATTGTGTTACAAGAATTCGAAGACTATCTGTATGTACGGGATAATGAAAAGAATAACCTCCCCTCTTGAAGGCAAAGATGCATTTTGTAGAAAAATTAGATTTCTCCAAACATCTTTCTTTGGGGAATAACAAAAAGAGCGATTATGACGCCCTCAAATCTTGGTTAGATGAAGATATTGGCCGTAGAATTACTAAGCTTGTAAATTGTCAAGGTGTGGTGGTTTACTGGGATTTTTTTGACCGTACAGGTACCTGGTCACAAGTAGAGGAACATGATTCGATTTTCTATAGGCTACCTGGGATTATTAATCCGAGAAACCAAGAAGATGAGAGAAAAGATGTCCGAGTTAGTAGCAGACTAGCAGAAATTTCCAGTCTTAATGATAAGTTGAATACTGAAGTAAGAAATCTACAACGGCAGCTGAACAAGCAGAAGAATGATAGACAAGCTCCTCAAGTTTCCGATTTGGCAGCAAAATTTGTATAGCGCCGAGGTGCTAGAGGTGTAATAATACTCAAGAGTGTATTGAGTTTGTTTTCTGTCATCTGGTGTAATAAATAAGGATGTGAACGCTAAGTCTGTCTTAGTGATATTTTTATGTTTTCGATTTTCTTGTATTCTAGACTTGAATGCTTATGGAACCCCTTTGCAATAAGTTTGGCCTTAAATTTGTCCAGAGAGCCATCAACGTTTTGTTTAAATTTATAAAAGCATTTACATCCAATGACATTCTGAGACGCGTAACGTGGAACTAAGGGTGCCAAGCGCCTATGCTCATGAAAGAATTAAACTCTTCTTCCATAGTTTATCTCCAGTTTGGATTTTTGTTGGCCAGATAGGAATTGGATGGGGTTGTAGGAACTGTAGAACTGAGATAAGAAGTTGGCAATAGGTGCTTAGTGGAGAAATAGATTTTGGGTTTAAAAATGACAACCAGAGCTTTAATGGCCGTTATAGAAAATTCCTTAAGACTTTTAGTTTTTTCGATGATATTTTTATCTTCTAATATATTCAACTATTAGCTAGCACGACCTTCGTAGTGGAGATCATGTTATCCCACTACGGATCCTGTCACATAAATCTCCCCGTGCCCCTATCCTAGTATCATCATAGGGTCTTCAAAGTGTTCAACACCAAAGACTTCGCGTGGTGTGATCAAGGTGAAAGAACATAAGCCAACAGTATGTCACATTGCCGTATGAGCATACTGTACGTTCAACTTCAAAGAAACAAAATTTTCAGATGATACTATGGGAAGGAGATGCAACTCTTTAATCTGGATTCTTTGAGACATTAAGGGCCATATATTTTTAGATTCATAAGTGTTGTTGAAGTTTTCTGGCCTCTTTTCCTTGTAATTAATTTTTGCTATCAATAGACACTGCTGGCAACGGATGGATATATAACATGATAGAAAACTTCTTAGATTTTTTGTTATTCAACAACTAGTTAGCACGACCTGGTATAGATCATGTTTTCCCAAGTGACATATTCTTCGTTTTGAATTTTGAATGGATCAAATTGGTATAACTATACATCAAGTTGTCCCTATCATGCTTTAGATATTTACCTGTATAGTTGACATTTGTTTGTTGAGCTATATATGCATCATCTAACGACTCTAAATATACATCTTATATTTGTTTGTTGAGCTATATATGCATCATCTAACGACTCTAAAAAATTAGATTTCTCTAAACATCTTTCTTTGGGAAATAACAATGAGAGCGATTATGACGTTCTCAAACCTTGGTTAAGTGTAAGTGGGAACTTACTAAGTATGTAAATTGTCAAGGTTTGATCATTTACTATTACAAGCATGGTGATTGTCCAGGTACAGGTAGTTGGTCACGAGTAGAGGAAGATGACTCGATTTTCTATAGTCTACCTGGTATTATTAATCATTCTGATACAAAAATGACTGAGAAACGAGCTGCTGAGAAAAAGATGTCCGAATTAGTTGCACAAAATTCCATTCTGAAAGAAAAGTTGAAGGAGCAACTGAACCGGGAGAAAAAGATTTCTGAGCTAGCAGCAGAAATTTCTGCTCTCAAGGATAAATTGAATACTGAAGTAACATATTTACAAGAACAGCTAAACCAGGAGAAAAATGATAGGCAAGTTCTCCAAGCTCAACTTGAGCTGATCAAGTTTTCGATTTGACTGCAAAACTCGAAGAGTGCCGTCGTGGTGCTGGAGGTGGTAGTGAAAGGTGTAATACTAATACTTAAAGAGTGCGTCGAGGTAGCTTTCTGTTACCTGATTTAATGTGTGTGTACGTGTGCTGTGGGTGACTGGTGTATAAGGATGTGAATATTAGTCTCTTAATGAGAATTTTAGTTTTTGGATTTCATTATATTCCAGAACTGATTACTGATGGAAGCACTTTACAGCTAGTCTAACCTTAAATTTCCTGGCGTCATTAGGGGCTACCCTGAAGAATTAGGGGCGAGTAAATAAGACAAAATAGGGTGAAAATACTTGTATGTCCCTTCATAATCGGTAGTTTACTATATAGTTTTGTCTACCGATTACTAGTTTTTCTAAGAATGGGATATTGCCGTAATCGGTAGCATACTAACATATCATATCTACCGATTGTTAAAGTACAAAAACGCAATTTTATCTGTTTTGAAGAAAAAATAAATTTGGGACAACCGTCTATAATCGGTAGAAAGAGAACATCACCTACCTACCGATTATAGTTGCCGACACAACCGTCCAAGGCTTAAGACCACCCAAAACCTAATTTCATTTCATTTTCTTTCTTTTCTTTTCAACTCTTCTTCTCCTCTTCTTCTTCCTTCCATATGTATTTGTGGATAGTAAAAACACTATTACCCCTATTCAAACTTCAATTCATCGTCGTCGTTCATCGCCGAATCAAAACATCGTCGATTCTTCTATAGAACGATGACTGATATTAATGAACCCTCGAGAGATCGAGAAACATTAAAGAACAAAGCGATTGCAACTGCCTTAAACGAGGAAGAACACGAACACGAAGAACATGATGAGGATATGGCCGCTCGTGTAGGTGGTGGTGGTGATTCGATAATCAAACTCTTCAGAAATGGCCCCAATTAGGTAAGTTACTATCGTTTTATGCGTTTATGTTGCTTCAATTAGACGAATCCATGAAAATTAGTTCTAGGGTTTTCGATTATTTCCCGAATAGGTAGATAGATCTAAAATTTATCTCCCGATTATGTACATTTTCTAGGGTTTTCGGCTACTTACCGAATCGGGAGTTAATTTGTATAGATGACTCCGATTATACTGAGCTATTTTTCATCAACCTTAAACATGGACTTAATCGGTAGCTAGTTTTTATTTTGACTTCCGATTGTAACAGAGGATTAGAACATGTAGGGACACACAAATGGTAAATTTAATCGAATAGTTTTTGTCTTCCTATTGTATATAATCGTAGGTTAGACAACTACGGTCTCGAATTGGAAGAGCTGAACACAACCGTGCGTAGAGGTGCACCGAGAGGAACAAAGTACAAGTTCACAAAGAACCGTATAAGGTTAAAGGACGACCAGTGGGTTAACTTAGAGGAGAAATTAGACTCACTAAAGGCTTCGGATGTATGCTTTGATCCATACAAGGAAGACATAGCTAGTGGACATATAGGGCCTCGTTACGAGTTGTCCCATTATTTTGGACCATTGTGGAACCACACAGGTTATGTGGTGTACAATGGCTCCAGGGTGATGCGACAACATGGTGCTTGCCAAACAGTACCATGGCATCACATATATAAGTGGCAAGTTCAAGTTGGACGTGGAGGAAAGCGAGTCTAACTAGGAGAACATCAAGGTTGTTTACTCTAGTGATCCATCTGTTGCTGCACATTGGGATAAGATGCAGTACCACTTGGTGAACACTGGGAGAGCTGCCAACCGAGGTCATGAAAATGCTCCAGGCTATATGGAGTGGAACATGGAGCATTCACATCCAAAAGTAATCCGTGAACTTAAAGCAAAGTCGACCTCGGCGGCATCCATTTACAGATGTATCATCCCACAAAAACCCCCAGGCTATTATAAACTGGTGCGTATGGTTATATGAATTTTTCCTCTAATATTACGACTCAGTTTCTTAGGTGAACTCCATTTAATGTTTGTCAATTAAAAAAATAGATGAATATGTTCAAGTTTTTGTCCAAATGGTGCGCTGATTACAGAACGGTTGGACAACTTGTGCCAATTGAGAAGATTAAAACGCATAGGGAGGTGATTGATAATGTTGATAATGAAGAGTATGTAGTTGATTGGGGAGAATGTTGATAAGAAATCACATGAAATTCAATAAACAAATACTTTCAAATACCCCCTTAATGTTTGTATTAAATCACTCGCAAATCAAAATTAGGGATTCAGAAGAACTTGAGAAGTTAACGATGTTGAATCGGCCTCTCAATATGCGCAATTTCCTTTCTCTCCTGCGGAAGTTTCTAAAGTACCAAAGGTTTAGTTTGAAATCTTCTGTGGAGATGAGAATGCAAATCTTCTTAACACTTCGGGCTTGTTTGTTTTGATTTCATTTTTGCGGGGTTTGTTATTTGTTTCTTTGGTTAGTTTTCTAGTACAGGTATATTTCGGACACAGTGAATCACCCGAAAGAAGGAAAACCTAAACCGATAAGATTAACCGAGTTCGATGAACAGGCGAACAATCGAGAGAAGTGATGTGATGAAGGGTTTTTATTAGGGTCACTTTTGTAAAATCAGCCATATCTCTTAATAAAAATTAGATTAAATAAAATAAATACTGGTCAAACAAAGACTTTGACGGTCAATGGTTGGTCTGGGTACCATCCCTTAATTTTTAAAATGTTGGGTACTAAACTAAGGTGTTGGTCATTTGTCGGGTACCAAACGTTAAATAGCCCAAGAAACAAAACAAAACAAAAAAGCAACACAATTGGGAGTTGATAAGATTAATCATAATTTTAATCTTTACTTTTTCTAACTTAATCAAACAAATTAAGATAAGGGAATATATTAAGTTGTTTGAATTTCCTGTGTACATACCGGAAATGAATTTGGCACGATAAATAATGGCACTGGTAAGAAATTCGGAAGAAAAATTGCGGAAGAAAAATTGAACTTGTTATCAAACCCTAACTTTGATGGTGTCGCCTTAGACAGACATCATATGATATGAAGAAGGAGAATAACTCAAAAAGAAGAAGAAGAAATAGAGGAGGAGTGAAGGACGAGGGACAAGGTGATGGAGGGGTAGACTTTAGCATATGATGCTGTGGTATACTACTACGAGGAAGGAAGTGAAAATGAAATAAGAATGAAATATTAAGACGTCAAAGTGCAAACTTTTGTGGACCTTGAAAGAGGTGTAATAGAGATGTAAGGTTAAAAAAATTAAATAACACTATTGGGATGATGACTTAGGTGGCGTGGTCCGGACCTTAGTTTTAAAAGTGAGGACCTTCCTTAGCCCACGTGGTGCTTATCTGGCACCTACGGTCCAGACATTAAGTCTAATGGTCCTGATCTCCTGAACATATGTGGCTCCTACGTGGCAACCCATATTTGAGATTTTTAAAATTCCAGACTTTAGCAAGAAAAAGTCCGGACCTTTTTGACCTATTTTTTTAAAACAAATTCCAATTATAATACTTTTGAATAATCTCAAAAGGTCCGATTAGAGGTCCGGACTTTAGATTATGGACCTTAATAATAAACAAAATATCTAATTTATTTTTACTTTTTTTCTTTTGATTAAATTTTTTTTAGATTTGATTAAAAGTACAATATAAAGTTTGATACCACACAATCATTTTTTACATATGTGGCTACACAAAAACCAAAAATTATACAACAAGTAAAAATGAAAAAGATAAATGAATAAATACCTTTTCTATAGAGAAAAATTAGTTTAAACATTCGCTTTGTATTCCTAAGTATAGATTTGGTCTCATTCGCTTTACCTTCCTTACTTACGAAGGCATTAGCGTTAATCAATTTATTTACGCATGATAATATTTGAAAATAATAACAAACAGCATGGAAGGTCCACTAATTTTTAGGACAAAAATGTAATAAAATTATTTGTTAGGGGTAAAAATGGTACACAAACCTATATACGTGTATTGAATTATGTTTCCAATATTTTTGAAAGACATTCTAAAATGCCCTATTTTTGTTAATTAGGCCGGTGATGATACCAATTAACTGAATTCAATACTCATCGGCACCAAAAAAACTTACCGATCAAAAAGAAGGAAAAAAAAAATGATAACCAGAGGCTATAAAAGATGGCCCCTAATAGACACTGCTCGCAGGCGTTGATGGATATATAGTTATAGAAAATTTCTTAGAATAAATGTTTTTAATTCAATTACTTACTAGCACGTCCTTCGTAGAGATCATGTTATCCCAAGTGACAAATTCTTTGTTTTGCATTTTCAATGGATCAAATTGGTAAAACTTTACATCAAGTTGTCCATGTGAACCGCACTCCTTGCAGAAATTTAAGTATATAGTTGACATTTATTTATTCTATTTTGAAATGGAAAATTTATTAAAAGAAAGTTATAGTTGACATTTATACTTATAACTCCATCTTGCTAAGGATCGGTTGAGGAAGTTCTCAGATCTCCTTATAACTGATATTTCTGGTTGAAGCTAGCTCGGTGTGTAACTATGTCGTGGTACACAGATCCTGAGTTGTTTTTATGTTGCTGGGGATCGAGTCGTGGCTATTTCATTGACAGGATAGCGAAAAAGTATAACGTCCCTCTTCAAGCCGGGGATGTCAAATATGCAGCTGAATTAGATTTCTCTAAACATCTTTCTTTGGGGAATAACAAAGAAAGTGATTACGACGCTCTGAAATCCAGCTTGGCTAAAATTCTTCCCCCAATTACTAAGCTAGTAAATTGTCAAGGCTTAGTGGTACTCTGGGATAATACGAAATTGTCAGGTACTTGGTCACGAGTAGAGGAACATGACTCGAGTTTCTATAGTTTACCTGGTATTGAAAAACCTTCTCAAGCAGTATTATCTGAGAAACATGCTGTTGAAAAGAAGATATCTGAGTTAGTAGCAGAAAACTCCCGGTTAAATTCGGAAGTAACAAATCTACAGGAGCAGCTTAACAAAGAGAAGAATGCAAAGCAAAAACTCGAGAAACAAGTTCTTGATTTGACAAAAACACTCGAAGAGTGTTGTGGAGCTGCTGGTGTATCCGCCAATGTGCAACCATGCATATGATTGTTTGGGTTGCTTTTGATATTGTAAAGCGTATACCGAGTTATATTAATATGTTTGCCTGCTTGGCTTCTAAATCTTACTATAATAAAGAAAAGGCCCCTTTTGGTGAAACCTTCCATTTGGTGAAGCTTTTTCACATGACAATAATATCCCCACTAAATAAGTTTTTAGTCAATATTTGTATATTTACAGGAATGCCATTGTTTGAAAAATATGTCAAAAAATTTAAAACTTAGATATCTTTAAAAATACACATCGAATTTTTAGAAAATTAATATATTTGAAAAACTCTTTAAATTATCTATATAATGAGTAAAAATAAGGATATTAAAAAAAATTAAGATTTTTTTCTCCATTATTATCAAATTTGGTGTTGTTAAAAGAATCCAATTTAAACATGTGCATCGCACATGTGGCCTTACTAGTTTCTAATAATAATAAGTCTGTATGTGAGCTATCATTGTTTTTGTGCTTGTTCACTGCATTGAGCCCAATAGGCACTCACATCTGTTCAATTTTATTCAAGCAAATTTGAAATTTGTTGACCCCTAATACAGTCTCACTTGGGGCCCTAACCTCTGCGACGCCCCAAATATAGATATTGTTGGATGGCTAGCACGACCTTCGTGAAATTGATGTTTTCCCAAGTGATGTATCATGTATTTATATTTCATTTTGAATATTGAATGGATCAAATTCAAGGGACGTAATATATATATAGTTATCTGGCCGTGTAGAGCACTCCTTGTCGATATTTAAATATAATAGTTGACATTTGAATGTATAAACTTATACTTTATTTTGCTTGATGAGCTATATTATCTTTGTTAATCTCTTCATGCTAAGGAACAGTTACGGAAATTCTCATATCCTCAGCTTCACTTATTTTATTTCACAACAAAGCTTGGTTAATTTTTCTTGTAGAAGCTCTCTCAGTGAATAAGTATGGCGTGGTATACAGATCCTCAGTTGTTCATAAATAGCTTTGGTCATGATGGTAAGTACTACATGGCCAGGATTGTGCAAACGTATGACGCCGACCAGCCAGTTCTCAGCGGAGCATTTAAGGAATTTAAAGATTTAGATTTCTCTAAACATCTTTCTTTGGGCAATAACAAAGAGAGCGATTACGACGCTCTCAAATCTACCTTAGCTAATGGTCAGATTTACAGGTTTGTAAATTCCCAAGGTTTGGTGATCCACTATCATAATATGAAAACGTCAGGTATCTGGTCACTAGTAGACGAACACGACTCGATTTTCTATAATTTACCTGGTATTAAAAATCCCTTTGATACAGTATTGAGCCTACTGGCTGAGAAGCAGAAAATTTTAATTTCCAGGGAAAAGATGATCCGAAAGATGTTTCAGTTAGTAGAAGAAAACTCCCAGCTCAAGAAAAAGTTGAAGACTGAAGTAACAAATCTACAAGACCAGTTAAACCAGGAGAAGAATGATAAGGAAGCTCTCCAAACACAAGTTTTCGATTTGACAGCAAAACTCCAAGAGTCTCGTGGTAGTAGAAGTGGATCCGCCGATGTGGAACCATGGATGAGTGCATACAGTTCTTAGTCATTGAGTTCCTTTCGAGAAACTTGATCGTTTGCTAAATTTTCCAAGGAAATAATATTACACCAATATTTCGAGAAGATAATAATAGGGTGAAATACAAATGTACCCCTGTTTTTTTATGCCTATACAGATGTACCCCGTTTTTTTGAACTTTACAAATGTACTCCTTTTTTGACCGTTTTTTTGAAAAAACGGTAAACAGAAAGTTAGCTGCAGTTATCTGCCAGCTGTCTGCATTTTCCCATTTAAAAAGACATTTCAGTCCTTCAAATCACTGAGTTTTCTAGTTAACTCAGTTCGTTCATATAGTTCATCTGTACACTTTTTTTAAAATGAATTCAACTAATGTTTAAGCTTACCGTTTCTATAGAGGCGTGTTGCATGGTTGACTCCTGACAATGAAAATCCAAGATTTGATCCAGATATATGGTGTAAAAAAATTCAGGTGTTTCTTGTGAAGCCCCAAAGCCATTGGAGGAGGAGATGTCAGTATCACCACACACGACAACTTGATGCGCCTACCAATCAGCAGATCGAAGCTACCATTTCAAAGACAGGCTTCAAAATTTCATTTGGCTGAATAAAAACCTTTGGTGCTTAGTTATTTAGTCTTTGTGGTGTTTTTCTGAGTTTGCGTTTGCTTTTGTGTATGTTGCATTTGGTGTAGTTAGACCGCTAAGAGGTTGTAAAGCCTACTCTCGTTTGTTATTAATAGTGGAGATCTGATTTGAGTGTTCTTCACCGGATAATGTCACTTAGTCAAATTAACTCTTATACAAACGAACTAAAAATCCTTCAAAAATAACCTAAAAAGAAGAAGAAAAACCTAAAAAAACCCAAGCCCACAAGAATATCAGCAGATTCAGCACCATCCTATAACAGACCTGGGACTAGAGACAACTACCTGCTGAATCTAGATAGCTGTTTCACAGAGCTAGATAACCTTTTTTTTTTCCTTCCAGAATGGGAAAGGTTGTATTAAAGAGAAAAAAATTCTTATGGCTTTTCGGCGGCCCATGTAATTAATACCTCTAAATCAGTAATCATTCATCACCCAAGATTGCATCCAATCAAGGTAAGTAATCTCCATCCATTTTTCGATATGCCGACAACAGCAAAACCTCCGATCTACCTAGGAGTCCAATTCAAGCAAGGAAGAGCTTCTAATCAAAAATTTGCGCCTCTCCTTTAAGGATTAGCCCAGAAAGCTAAGGATGGATGACAAAATATCTAACTCAAGCTGGCAGATTGGTCCTCATTAAAACCTCCCTAACCCCCGCCTCAAACCACCTTATGAAAACACAAAATCTACCCATCGATGCCCACAAACAAATAGATAATAGCACAAGACACTTTTTTTGGGGACATGATTCATCAGTTAAAACGTTGCATCCTATAGGTTGGGATAAAGTAACAAAACCAATATATGAAGGAGGGCTAGGCATAAGAAAAAGCAGCAATCATAACAAGGCTCTTCTAATGAAAAGAATTTGGAGCTTACATGAACAACCTAATTCCATCTGTGGAAGTCTCTTTAGTGAAAAAATATCTTCACCAACAACGAATTCTACAAGGCATTGATATCATATCATCTTATTCTGGTCCTCAATGGAGACAATTGGTATCCATCTTCCCTAACATGCAACAACTGATATTCATCATATTGGATATGGGTAATCAACATGAATATAAGCCAAATGGATTCCATACTCCACAAACCTAGATCCATCACAATGTTACTCTCATAACTGGATTTTGGAAAACTTAAACACCTTCCGCTCAAAAAATCATAAACATCCACCTTCCCCAAAAATATCCCCCAACAACATTATCTGGCCACACTCAAAATCTGGAAAATACACTGTTTCATCTGGATAAAAATGTCTAACCCATGGTTAACCTACTCAAACCCCCCTCCCACCTACCAAATATTTGTGGACCTTACCATGTCCACCAACTCCGACATATGCTCCAAATGCAACATTTATCCAGAATTAGCGGTGTACCTTCTAATTCACTGCCCAATTGCGGCTACATCTTGGAAAACCTTGTTCAATCAGCTCCCAACCACACCAAACTCCAACTATACCTGCACATTTTCTTTAACACCTCAGACAACCATTTCCCAACTCCCACAACAATCATCACCAATATCCATCATCTCCTTCTTTTGTTTCCTATTCTGGACCTTATGGTTGGCTAGGAATGAACTAATATATAGTCAAAAGCAAACAACATCAGAAGAAATCTTAGCTTGGGATGAAAAACAAAATCAAGAATATTTTGTGGCATTAAAATCTTTACCTCCAGTAGTACCATGAGACATACCGACTTTTAACCACTTAAGAAACACCAAAAGGACCTTGACGATCTGGGTGGGAACTGGATTAATATTAACACAGACGGGGCGACAAGGGGTCACCCGGGCTTCTCAGGTGCAGGTTTCATTTGCAGGGACTCTGATGCATGAAATGTAATGACTTTAACTCAACCTTTATGAATTATGACTGCCTTAACTGTAGAAACTTGGGATCTACTTCTAGTGTCAAGATTAACAACAGAAAGGCAATGGCCAAAAGTTCTCTTCGAGACGGATTAGAGAACCTTCTGCGCTTTATCACATCCCCATCTCCTCACCCTTGGCACATCTCAGGGTTGATTGAGGAAATAAAGAATACAAAGAAGAAAATCAGGTAGCAGATGGATTGGATAATCATGCGGAAGATGGAAGTCAAATGAGAAACTTCTCCACCAAAATTTGGGACCAGGCAATCCCGGTTTTATTAATCAAATTGTTTTCCATGACTCCGTGGGTACCACATACCAACGTCAAATTGTTACCTAATCTTCTTTTAATAAAATGCATGCTTCAAAAAAAAAAAAAAAAAAAAAAGCCCTTTACATGAGTCACCCAGACTACTAAAGAAACTACACAGATTTCACACCAAGTTCAGAGATTACATTTTAGAATGTTACATGAAAAGTTAGTTATCACTATCTCCCATTGATGTTAGATTAGAATTCATTCCAAAAATTTACGAGTCGCACGTCCACAAAACTAGCGTTTGTTTGACCTGGTATATAATCTCCTCTTCAGATTTATGCCTAGCCCCATAGACTTTCCCATTACGTTCTTTCCAAATTACCCAGATTAACGTATAGTGTATAATTTTCCAAACCTGTTTGCTTTTCTTATGTAGAACGTTCCAGTTCCAGGCTTCGAAAAGTTGAAAGACCGTCGCAGGAATAGGCTAAGAAATATGAAAAGACTTAATGAAGTAATCCCAAACTTTGAAAGAGAAATTATAGTGGTGGGATAGATGTTCCGCAATCTCTATTTCAATGTTATAAAACACACATTTGTCACTCTCCAGTTCAATTCCTTTCTGGCTGAGCATAAATCTCGCAGGAAGCGAATCACCGAATATATCTCAGAAAAGAAAGCTTACCTTGTTATGTATGGTCTTTACCCCAAATAAATTCACATACCTGCATTCGAATGAATTATTCTCCATTCATAACATGCATGTCTTTACACTTAAGTTCTCCACAAATGAAACTTCATCTTTGTCCTCCACAAGAGATGGTGCTGCTCCTAAATACATTCTTAATAAGTCCCAACATTTCATTTGCATCCAGATTTCTACGAAAAACTCTCTTCCATATCCCTTTATTGATCATTTCGACAATCGTGGCTTGTTTCCGTCTACAATCTTCATAATTACAGGAAACAGATCCTTTAAGCATCCCCTGTCAACCTAATTATCTTGTCAGAACCTAATGCTTCTTCCATTTTTGACTGTATATGAGACAAACTGTTGAATTTTTGGTACCAAGATTAACATGGATCTTTCAAGATAGACACAAATGTTGTGGGAATAGACATAAATCTTGGGGGAGATAGCCAAGGATCTTCCAAGATAGACACAAATCTTTGGAAGATATACAAGGATCTTCCAAGATAGACACAAATCTTAGAAAAATAGATATGGATCTTCCAAGATTAACTCAAATATGGATAAGATAGACATAGATATTCTTAGATATATATGAATATTAAAGGATACCTAAAATCTAGGTGGTTATTTTGGATAACTTAGATTTGGTTTTTGCCTATTAATAGAGGCTGAAATTCAACTCAAAAGTGTGGAATCAAGAAGTTAAAACAAAGTTGGAGGATTCTAATGCTAAGTACAAAGCAAATGCATTTGATCAACACTATTTCCATCGTCCAAACTTTCAAGATGTAGAGTTGGTAATGATACATCTTAGAAAAGAAAGATTTCCAAGTTGGTACTTACAACAAAACCAAAATAAAGAAGTATGGACCTTTCAAAATTTTGAGGAAGATAAGTGACAATGCTTATGTTGTGGATCTTCCATCCAATTGGAATATTTCTAACATATTCAATGTGCTAACAAATTTTCACCTTCTATCAGAAGAATGATTAAAGACTTATTGATTATTCAACTTGAGGACAGTTGTTTTTCAAGAAGGATGGAATGATGTAGAACATCTCTACGTTTCTTTCTAGAATCTTCTATAAATGCTAGCCAAGTTTAACTTTCCTAGTTTTAGAGTTTATTTACTTTCTTCTTTTAGTGTTTTACTATTTTTAGAACTCTTGTTAGTGCCTACATAAACAGTACAAATCGTATCCTTTGAACACAATTATTATTATCAGTTTAATCAATACAACTAAGGTATTTTGATGATTAACTATTCTTTTTACTTTCAAACCTTATCAAATTTTCATCTGATTCGCATCCTTTGGTTTATTCTCATCTCACTACAAACTTTTAGCTTTTATTCATTCTTCTTTTTCACTAGTTCTATATAACTATTTATGCTCAAACTTCAAATATCCTCTCTTGGCAAGTGTCAAGGAAGAACTAAACACTTGGAGCAAGTTCTAACACTTGTTAGCATGGAGATAAACACATGGAGTAAGTGATTAAACAAGACAGATGTTTCACCATGGCAACACATGGTGGCAAGAAACAAGAAACATGTTTCACTATGGCTTGGTTAGTCGGAGAAGGATTTATCTTTTGACAAAGTCAAGCACATGACTTTCTATAACCACCCAAGATGGACTTTGGGCATGCACACACACATGGGTGCCCATATTTCCAACAGTTAGTACTTGAGAAACATGTCTTGACACGTGTCTTTGCTAAGACCATGAGTCTTAGGGTCATTCGAATCAATATTTTTGTACAAATCAACATCCACCTTAGCTCAACAAAAATAATAACTAAAGCGCCTATAATGGCTCTAAATAGAGAATGCTGGCCGGAGTGGATCGAGATATCGTCAAAGATAATATCTTAGAATAAATGTTTTTATTTGAACTACTTGCTAGCACGACCTTCGTAGAGAACATGTTTCCCCAAGAAGCGACATATTCTTTGTTTTGCATTTTGAATGCATCAAATTGACATAACTACACATCAAGTTGTCCATGTGAACAGGCCTCCAACCCAAATGTATAACCGTGTGAATCTCCTTCCAACAAATGAAGAACTTCAAGTATGGTAGGCGGAGATTTAAGGAATCTCTGCCAATTGCCTCCAGTTTTTTTAGTGTACTAGGACACCTCATATCTAGGTCATAAAGATGAATTTAAAATATGTATGCTGCCCCAATTAAAAGGGACATGTCCCAAATTTAGCGAGTTTCCTATAGCCGGTGCATCAACTGGCGTGATAATGCCAACTACATACAACTATCAAGTTGTCTGTCCATAGACATATATAAGTATCTTTGACATATTAATAACAGCATATACGTTTTATTTTCTGTTGAGCTATATATAGTTGTCTTTGTTGGTCGACTCTAGATACATACCATAGTATTTCATCTCTTGCTAATTAACAAGGACATTGTCATATCTCCTCCTTATCACTCTATTCTTTCACAAAACTTGATTTTCCTGTTGAATTAAGCTCTCTCAGTAAGAAACTATGTCGTGGTATACAAATCCTCAGTTGTTCATATGTTGTTACGACCGGAGTTCGTCATGTTGTTTCAGGAATGCGAAGACTTTCCGTATATACGGGATAATGAAAAAGTACAACCTCCCTCTTGAAGACAAAGATGTGCATTTTGTAGAAAATTTAGATTTCTCTAAACATCTTTTTTTGGGGAATAACAAGGAGAGCGATTATGACCCCCTCAAATTCTGGTTAGATCATGATATTGGCAGTAGATTTACTAAGTTTGTAAATTGCCAAGGTTTGGTGGTTCACTGGGATAATTTTGATCATGTAGGTACCTGGTCACAAGTAGAGGAACATGATTCGATTTTCTATAGGCTACCTGGTATTATTAATCCAAGAAAGCAAGTGGTTGAGAAAAAAGATGTCCGAGTTAGTAGCAGAAATGTCCAGTCTTAAAGATAATAAGTTGAATACTGCAGTAGCAAATTTACAACAGCAGCTGAACAAGCACAACAATGATAGGAAAGCTCCTCAAGTTTTCGATTTGTCAGCAAACCTCGTATAGCGCAGTGGTGCGAGAGGTGTAATAATACTCAAGAGTGTATTGAGTTTGTTGTAATTATTGTTGCAGAGTGTATTGAGTTTGTTTTCCATCACCTGATGTAAGTTTATGACTTAAGTCTGTGTCTCACATGTGATTATTGGTGTATAAAATTAAGGATGTGAACGCTAGTCTATCTCGTACTGAGAATTTATTTTTCCGGTTTCATTGTGTTCTGTTCTAGACTTGAATGCTCATGGAAGCTATTTGCAATAATCTGGCTTTAAATTTAGTTTTAAACTGTCCATCTTCATCAAGTATTGCCTACCATTTGAGAATCAATCACTTATGAGAAGTTGCTCATTAACATTAAATCAAATCTATATACTTGAGCTTCTATGTATAAAAAGTTTAGGATCTTTATTTTTGAGGACTTTAGGTAGATGTGAAAAATTTAAAGACAACATGTAATCCAATCGCTTAACTATTATTGATCTTGAACTTCGTGTCTTTCTTGTGCTTTCTTAGAATTCATTAAATGAATTTGCTGTTTCGAAAAGAAAAATATTTTGGTCTTATTTGTCCGGGGAGTCATCAACTTTTTCTTTAAATTTCACACCCATTCACACCCACTCACACCCAACAACATTCGGAGACGAGTCTCGTGAAACTAAAGGGACCAAGTGCCTTCTCGTGAGAGAATTAAACTCTTCTCCCATGGCTTATCTCCGGTTTGAATTTTTGTTGGCCTGAGAGAAATTGGATGGGGATGTAGGAACTGTAGAACTGAGATTAAAGGTTGGCAATATGTGCTTAGTGGAGATATCTAGATTTTAGGTTTGAAAATGACAACCAGAGCTATAATGGCCCCGAATAGATACAGCTAGCTAGCGTGGTTGTTGTAGAAAATTTCTTAGACTGTTTTACCGAATTTTTTGCATCTTTTAAATCAACTACTAGCTAGCACGACCTACGTAGTGGAGATCATGTTATCCCACTTCGGATCCTGTCAAAGCAATGCCCCTATGCCCCTGTCCCAACATATGGAGGCCATCCATGTCTCATTTCTTAAGTAAATTCTCAGGAATTTGTAGAATAACTGGATTTTGTGCCCTGTTGCGCAACGGGCGGACACGAAAACCATCTACCATCATAATTTTATTTTAATCGATTTTTGGACTAATGTGATGTGGCTTTGCCTCGCCCCGTCGTGCATTTTTATTTGGTGTCACGGGCTTAGCGCGTCCCATCTATTAGGATTTTTGATTTGGTGTGGCTCCCTCGCCCAGTCCCCATGCATTTTCGTCCCCAAAGATTCCAAATTTTCATCCAATTTTCAAATCTAAGTCTTCAAGCCTATGAGAAATACTACACAAAATTCTGTATTTTGGGTCGCCGAAAAAATCTCTTGGATCACCGGAATCCGTCTGGTAAAGCCCGTGATAAAATATTCCATCACGGCTCCGCTATAATTAATGGTCAAACTAACGCAACGGTCAACCGGGTCTATGAAGAGGTTTTCAGTTAGCTCAATCAACCTTACTGGCCGGATGGGTCTTACTCACTTGGATCACAGAGTTAGGGTGGCGATCACCGAGTTGACTCATCGAAGGGAGATTCGACAGAGTCTCATCTGTTTCGTGGCAATTCCAAGCCATATTCCGCCTATTTTCACTTCATTTCCCTGCACAATTTTTCATACATTTATTTCCTGCAATTCCACTTCATTTCCTGCAATTTTTCATACATTCATCTGTTTCAGGGCAATTCCAAGCCATATTCCGTCCTATGTAGCATCAACTGTTACTTTCTCAAGGAATACAAAGAGAAATCAAATTGTAACTCCCTTTAACCAAGACTAGCAGCTATAGATTCAAACAAACCCTAACTAACTAATTTGGGAAGAACAGGGGATTATGGGTTCAAAAACAAGGTAAATTAAGAACCCTAATTACCTTAATCGATCCCCAAATGAGAAATTGCACGAGAGAATGTTCACCGCAGTCTTACTATGTTCATTACCTTCCTCCCTGTAACTAAATCTCGATTCTTACCTTGATTCCAGGCCTAAAATTCAAAACCCTAATTCTTTGACTCTTCATCTAAAAATATTTCCACAACTAAAATTAAAAAATACCCTTTTATTTCTTCATCAATTAATACTCGATATAATTATCGATTTCATTCAATATCAATTAATACTCGATATACTTATCGATTTCATTCAATTAAACTGATCTACTGCTCACTTTTCGTCTAGAGAGAAGGGGTTTAGGGTGGTAAGTGAAGAACGAAAGTAATCGATGAAGGTGGAGTCGTTTTTTTGTATTAGGGTTTTTTTTCCTGAGGGAGGCGGAAGTTCAGAGAGGTTCGAGACGAAGACGAAGATAAGAGAGGAAAGTGAAGAAAGTTTGAGAAATTTTTTTTGATCTTCTATATACCTATATTTGAACGGTAGAGATTGGATTTAAAGGATGGTCATACGGATTAGGGATCTCTTTGGAAGGTAAAGATTTGATTTAAGACTGTGTGTTTTCTTTATGCTTTCTCTATGTGCTTCCGGGTTAAATTTCGACTAGTCACATAGGTCATGAAGTAATTTCGACTAGTCATACAGGTCATAAAGTAGCTTCAGTTCACAGTGCAAGACTCGGGTTAGCAGGATACACCATTGAAATCGATAAATATGAAGCCCTTTGTGTTTTGTTTTTGTTTTCTTTGTGCTTTCTCTTTGTGTTTTTGTTCTTTCTCTTTTTTCTTCCGGTTTAAATTTCAAGTAGTAACATAGGTCATGAAGTAGCTTTAGTTTACACTTCAACGTAGCATGATATATCATCGAAATCGATAAATATGAAGCTCAGAGTCGATTCGAACTTCAAATATGGTATAACGACATAGAAACTATGAACCAAGAAGCTCTGGGAGGGTTCTGGACTTCAAACTTAGCATGATACATCATTGAAATCGATAACTATGAAGCTCAGTGTCGATTCGAACTTCAAATATGGTATAACGACATAGAAACTATGAACCAAGAAGCTCCGGGTGGGTTATGACTTCAAACTTCGCATGATACATCATCGAAATCGATAAATATGAAGCTTAGTGTCGATTCGAACTTCGAATTCGGTATAACGACAAACAAACTATGAATCATGAAGCTTCGGGAGGGTTCTGACTTCAAAATTGGCATGATTCCTTCGGACTTGAGTTTCTCATTCGGATGAACTGAAAATGAAATTTATCAGATTTGAATATCACAGGTTCAAAGATTACTAGAGTTGGACCTGAGTTTCTCATTCGGATAAACTGAAAATGAAATTTATCAGATTTCAACATCACAGGTTCGAAGATTACTAGAGTTGGACCTTAGTTTCTCATTCGGATGAACTGAAAATGAAATTTATCAGATTTGAACATCACAGGTTCAAAGATTACTAGAGTTGGACCTGAGGTTCTCATTCGGATGAACTAGAAATTAAATTTATCAGATTTGAATATCACAGGTTCCAAGATTACTAGAGTTGGACCTGAGTTTCTCATTCGGATGAACTGAAGATGAAATTTATCAGATTTGAACATCAAAGGTTGAAAGATTACTAGAGTTCGACCGAAATTTCTCATTCGGATGAACTCAAGATGAAATTTATCGATTTGAACATCCACGATTCAAAGATTACTAGATTTCGATCCGAGTTTCTCATTCTAGAATCAAGATGAAATTTATCATATTTGAACATCCCGGGTTCAAAGATTACAAGAGTTGGACCTGAATTTCTCATTCGGGTGAACTAAAGATGAAATTTATCAGATTTGAACATCACCGCTTCAAAGATTACTAGAGTTCGACCTGAGTTTCTCATTCGGTGAACTGAAGATGAAATTTATCAGATTTGGTGCAATAAATATTATGGCGATCAGAAAATGACCAGACTACCCTTATTGGAAATAGGTAAAGTAAATATTAAAGAATGTGAAAATGATCATATTATTATGGAGACTGTGAAAAATGACCAGAGTACCCTTATCGGAAATAGGTAAAGTAAATATTACAGAATGTGAAATGACCATATTAGCCTTAATGGAAATAAGTGCAACAAATATTATGGAGACTGTGAAAATGACCACACTACTCTTATCGGAAATAGGTAAAGTAAATATTACAGAATGTGAAAATGACCATATTACCCTTAATGGAAGTAAGTGCGATAAATATTATGGAGACCAGAAATGACCAGACTACCCATCGGAAATAGGTAAAGTAAATATTATAAAATGTGAAAATGACCATATTACCCTTAATGGAAATAAGTGCAATAAATATTATGGAGACCGTGAAAATGACAAGACTACCTTTATCTAAATAGGTAAAGTAAATACCGCAGAATATGAAAATGACCATATTACCCTTGATGGAAATAAGTGCAATAAACATTATGGATACTGTGAAAATGACCAAACTACCCTTATCGAAAATAAGTAATTTTCAGAGAAGGCTTCGTTCTGTTTGCGGCTCAGTCACCTAAGCATTTTTTTTGAACATTATATTTTGTTTTACAACTCTTATAAAGGGTTGTCATAAAGTTAGTATATAAAGAACCACAAACTTGACAGAACTTGTGATAGTGTAGGAATGGTTAGTGGTGTAGACTTCCATGGAGGAGACTGAGGATCAAATCCTCCCAACCTCATTTTCGAACATTATATATTTCTACTTCAACAACTCTTATAAGTGTTGTTATACCTTTTTATTAAAAAAAACACACAAAAGCAAAACTTGTGAACTGTAAGGATGGTTGAAGAGCTAGACTTCCATGCAGTAGGTTCATGTTCGAATCTCCCCTCTAACACTATTTTTCATTATCATATTTTGGTGTTCTTCAACAACTCTTGTGAGAATTGTGATGGGCCAAGTCACTACCTTTATGGAATAAAGTTGTTATAGCTAAATGTCGTCACAACTCTTTTGCTTAAGGAGGATTCGTTTTTTTTCTTAGCGCAACCCCTTGTTCCTAAGGGTTGGTAGTGATGATATACGACAACTCTTTCTTTGAAACCAGTTGCAAAACATAAGACTTTCTACGATGTTTAGCAAAGAGTTGTAAAACTCAAGTTGTAGATGTATATTTCTCTCAGTAGGACAGAGGCAAAACATTAAGAGGAAGAAGGGGTTGATGAAGTCTGTTGTTACTAACTTAATTAGTTATTGTTACTGTTATTCAATCACAGATGAAGTAGTTGCTCTTCGTGAATAAGAATTACAACCCTTTGCCGAAGCTAAGTAAACGACACACAAGACAAGCGAATATGAAGACTATAGCAAAAGCAAAAAAAAAAAAACCAAATCCAGAAAATCTCAAGATTAAATCTAAAAACAGAGGAAAACAACTTAAATCTAAATTTTAGATGCAACTATCAAAAAACCTCTCAAGAGCTAACAAGAATTTGATTTGATTAAAATAATAAAAAAAAAAACGCCCAAATCTAGAAACCCTAGAAAAATATTGAGATCCAAAGGAACACAGGTGAAATAATCTAAATCTACAGCTAATTAATGAGGGAAAACAATAGGAGAAGGAATTAAGGAGGATGATCTGCTCGTCTTGATTATTATCTCCGTATGGGCCTAAGACGTTTAGAGTTTTTGATATATTTTATATCCCGTATAAGGCTAAGTTCTATGGGCTAGTTTCAACTCGCTAATCTAGCAGCTTAATTGTCGCAATTCAAAAAAAAAGATTGTGGCCTATTTGTTAACACTATTTCTCTCTCTTAGCATTTGCTTGTACTTGAACTAGCAGTGAGATAGTTGCGCTGAATGGTTCAAATATACGTAAATTATCTTTTCGCTGAATGGATTATCGCTGGGCGATTTATTTTTTGATCTGACGGCTGAGATTCAGAACGCTGAACCAAACAACGCTGGGCGGTGGTCCCAGCTGACGTGGACTGCTAATCTAGCTGCTAGATTAACACTCCCATAGGACTTAGGGGGTAATCCTAGCTGACGTGGACTGTTAATCTAGCTGCTAAATTAGCAAACCATAGGAGTAAGCCTAATTAAGCTAACTACAGGATCTGATTGATCATACCTAACTTTTGTAAGATCGCCAATCATGAGTTGAGAATACGAGTGAAAGATTAGGTTTGATGTTCGATTAGTTAGAAGATTTAATGGTAAATCGAGAGTACTGGAAGAGTTTGTTGTTGGATTAATTCAACAACAGTTGAAACTAAAGTAGTGATTCATATATCTTTGTTTTGAGCCAAGTTTGCCTTACTGATTTATCGATGTGCGTGTAGAAGGATATGTTTGTTTGAAACATCGTATTTTCTAGATTTGTGAAAGAGAATGTGTTGGCAGGTTCTATGCTGTAAGCGTATCCGCGACATAGTATTACCGTTATAAAAAAAATTCAGCAATATCATCTGTGTTTGATTTTTTGACGGTTGGGGCATATTACCAAACTGAAATCCTGAGGCATATCCCCACACTAGATTTTGGGGTCTATCCCCAAATTTCCCATTAATGTATTTATCAAGTTGTGTGTCTATGTGGATATTTAAATTTATAGTTGACATTTGTATGTATGAGCAGACGGTAGATAGCATTTATAGAGAAACATAGCATTTGATCTCTTCTTGCTAAAGGAGACACGGAAATCCTCATAATAAATTCTCATAAACTCTTTTCTTTCACAAGCTATTCTTCTTGTTGCTTCTCTGCAGTTGACAAAAATTACCGAGTAGTGATAATGACGTGGTATAGAGATCCTGAGTTGTTTATCACTTACTGGAGTTCAGGCCATGGATATTCGGTAACCAGAATTACGAAAAAGTATAATGTCCCTCTTCTCACAGGAGATCTTTAGATTTCTCTAAACCTATGTTGTAAAAGGCGAGCTATGTTGTAAAGGAAGCACTCGAACAACAAGTTCTCGATTTAACAGCGGAACTTGAAGAGTATTGTGGTGCTGGATCTAATGGTTCTGCCGTTGTAGAACCATTAAGGAAATTCGCAGGCTCGAATAAAAGCCTTTTTGGTGCTTAGTTATTTCATTCTATATTGCGTTTCTTTCAATTTCAATTTCCGTATGCTTTTGTTTGCTTTGCATTTGGTGAGGTCAGAGGTCGTAGAGCTTATTCCGATTGTATCATCTTTTGTTACTTTTAATTTACGTTTGCCTGCTTGGCTTCTAATAATAAGTCTTCTCTTATCTTGTATGTGAAATTTCATTGTTGTTTTTTTCAAGTTTTTGTTATAAATAGTGGAGATCTAATCGAGAATTGAATTTGCAGTCAATTCTGCCTAAGCAGTCTCTAGCTCTCCGTTGGAATGGTACATTATGTAAGTTCTCCGTTGAATCTACCAGTATATATAGATTTTGGGGTACAGAAAGGAATGGATTTTATCCCCTCCGCCTGTATCACTTGGACGTAGGGAGTGTTTTATAACTTCTCACTTCTTTTCAGGGCCTTGCCATTGCAGGGCACTGATCTGTAAATTGTACGTTCCCTGAGGATTAGATCAAGGGAACAACTACGCAAGACATTTGAATATCATAGAATATATATTAATTAACCTGACTAGTTTTGATTTTATTCATAACGTGTTCAGCCAAGTTACACGGATATGTGTTTTGTATATATCTGTCTATCTTATCATCCAGAATTAATGATCAGCAATAGATGTCCTAGTTCAATTTCTAGGAAACAACACCTTCCTCGAAGTAATTGACATTTGAGTAAACAGATGATTCCATTTTGTGTTTCATGGTAAATGTACAATCTAAATAGAGCAAATACACTAGAAAAAGTTAGGAGTTTGTTGGAAAATACTCCCTTCATTCCTTTTTAATATGCTGGTTCTATTAATAGATGTTTCAAAAAAATAGGCTTGTTTACTAATTAGGAAAGTCAAACGTTACATTAAAGTTACGGGTATACATGACTAAGTTTTTTTATGTCTTTTTCACCCAAACCTATATTTTACAAGTCCATTGCTCCCACACTTTATGGCCTATGGTCATATGACCCATTTTCCGATTTCCTTAACAGTCTCTAAAAACAAAACCAACCTATTAAAAAGGAACGGACGGAGTACCTTCTAAATTACTTCTGGCTCATATCAGGATTTGGTTCTCGTCCTGGAGCCTCGTTTTCTTCTTCAAGATGTGGATGAACTTGTTTTTTTCCCTAGAATAAAATACTACATGTTATATATCTGTCGATCTTATCAACGAGAATGATCAGCAAGAAATGTCAAAGCTAGCCGACTACATATATAAGATATATCAAGTTGTCCATTTGCATATGTAAGTATAGTGGACATTTGTATAAACATATACAGTATAGTACTTTCAAAAAAAAATGTTGTTTATTGAGCTATATATCTTTGTTGATCTCTTGCTAAAAAGAAAATTCTAGTTCTCCCATCTCCTCCTCATTACTCTTTTCTTTCACAAAGCTTGATTTTATTTCTTGTTGAAATCTCTCAGTAAGTAACAATTATGTCGTGGTATACAGATCCAGAGTTGTTTATATTTAGCTTTGCTTCGGGTACTGTCTTTTACATGTACAGGATAGTGAAAAAGTATAACGAGCCTCTTTCTATGGAAGATACCGAGATGGTAGACAGATTCGATTTCTCTAAACATCTTTCGTTGGGAAATAACAAAGAGAGTGATTACGACGCTTTCAAATCTTGGTTAGTTAAACAGAACAACGATGATGATTTTAAACATACGTTTGTAAATTGTCAAGGTTTGTTGGTCCACTGGAATAGATTCAACAGGTCGTATACCTGGTCACGGGTAGATGAACATGACTCCATTTTCTGTAGTCTACCTGGTATCATATCTGCTGAGAAAAATAATTCTGAGTTAGTAGCAGAATGTTCAAATCTACAACAGCAGCTGAACCAGGAGTAACTCGAACAGGCTCCTGCTGCTGAAGCCCATCATTTGTTACTTCTGTCTTTCTTTTTTAGTTATTTCAGTCTTTGTTGTTGTTTTTTTAAATTTCGCTTGCTTTTGTTGGGCCGACCGAGCGAAGCGAGGGAGGACCTTTATATGGCCACTTTTTTGTAAAATCTAAGTGATCAATTACCACAAAAAGATTGGAAATGGTTTGGGCCGAAAAACCAAAAATATCCCTCCCTTTTAGTCCAATTACTATAACACCTTATGTATCCTATCTTTTCAGGGGTATAATTGGCAACCAAACTTTAATATAACATATCTAAAAATCCGTGCCTTAGAATTTTACAAATTTTATCTCGTTGGAAAGGTTATAAAAAACTTTACACAACGAGTACAAACAACAATATTAAATTTAAAATTTTTATAAAAATTGAGGTATTTATCATTTTAGACACAATTTTAGAAAATTAAATGTATATCCATTATGCAAACTACCACAAAGGATACATAATACTTTATGTAGCAAAATTTTGGTTTATGCATCAACTAATTTTCCGTTGCAATTAATAAAACGATGTACTCCCTCCGTTTCAAGAAAAATGATACTTCATTTTAGGCACAATTCTCGAAAATTGAATGCATAGCCATTATGCAAACCACCACAAAGGATGCATAACACATCATGCAACCATATTTTGATTTATGGATCGACTAATTTTCCGTTTACTTTTTCTGAAACGGGGCGAAAGTATCACTTTTTCCGAAATGGGGCGAAAGTATCACTTTTTCCGAAACGGGGCGAAAGTATCACTTTTTCTGAAACAGGGCGAAAGTAATCGTAGACAAACCCCATCTTCAGATTCTTCTTCGGTCGGCCTTTCCACCGTGGCAACGGTCGTACTAGTTTTATGTTGCATTTAGTGTGGTAAGAGGTCGTAAATCCTATTCCGACTTGTCATTATTTTCTTGGTTCATTTGAATTTATGTTTGCTAGTTTGGCTTCTAATAAAAAAAAAAAAAGTCGTATCATCTCTTATCTTGTATGTGAAATTTCAATATTTTTTTTCAACTTTTTATTATTAATAGTAGAGATCTGATATAAGAGAATGGTGTTTGCAGTCGATTCCGATATGCTTTGGAAGGGAAAAAATAATTGCGTGTTCATTCTGCGTAAGCAATATTTACCGGGTATAAAGAAAATTCATAAAAAAGAAAACACTGCCCATTCAAGAGTTGATTGTGCGGTTCTTTTACGCCTGATGCACTCTCGTATAACTGCATATATTAGTTTACATGATATGCAAACTTGAAATTCAAAAAAAGATGCACAAAATTGGTTTAAAAGACCAAAATCAATAATTTCCGGGTGAAAAAGACATTTAGATTTTGATACTGTTTAAATGGACAAAAATATAAAACTAACCAGGATGTAACCAGTTTCATCCTACCCATTTTCAAATTCTTTTTCTTATTTTTAATTTACATCAGGATTTCGAAATAACACAAGCCAGCTAATTTTGTTGATAACCTTGTGTTTCTTTTGTGTAAACCACCATGGTTTGACTCATGATCAACAACCGGATCGTTCGTAATTGTAGGCAAAGAAAATAAACCCATATTAGAGTCTACTAAATCAAGGTTCGATAACTTACCATTAATATCTGACGAATCATGCAAAACCTTGTCGACTTGATTTTCTTCTTCCTCAGACACATGATTTCGAAACCACATTGAACTGATTTTCATACTCCTTTTGAGAAGTAATTTTAATCTCTTCTTCATCGACTGATGCAGCTAAAACAGCCCCTGCACCTTTAGAGACAACAAAACTTTTTGAGTTAAAGACGAGACTTTAGGAACTTCTATCTTTTCTTCGTTTTTAATCATCAGCTTTTTCTTTATCTTCTTCATCTCCTTTTGTATATCTTGTAAGATACTGGTTATGTTTGTGACATTCTTGTCAAGTTGATCCAACTTTTCTGCAGCTTTTGTAAACTCAACTCTAGTAACGTGGTCTCCCATAGAAACTAAAACTAAAGAACTTTTTTTTCTTCTTTTATTTAGGGTTTGAGTTATGGAAGCGGTTAAAGATCGGTTTTTAGATAAGAATCTAAAAACGTTGACTATGGTACCAACTAGTGTAGCAAAGCCAACATTTTTAGATTCTTAAACCGATCCTTAGACCCCTTCCGCAACTCAAACCCTAAATAAATAAATAAAAAGTTCTTTAGTTGCTAGATGCGAAGCACAGATCAGGATTGATAGAGGTGAAAGTAAACTATTTGCTGGGATGCGAATAGAGTTTAAATCTCGTCAGAAATTTAATAAAATCTAATTCAGATCAAGATTCTAGAATTGATAATGGATAAATTTTGATAATAATATTGATAATAAGATTGCATTTCTAAACAAGAAGGCTTAACCTTTATATAGGCTAGCATGACCGACTAAAAGATAATAAAAAGGAATTCTTCCTAAACTAGGAAAGTAAGGACTTGTAAAGCAAGTAAACTAAAACAGACGCAAGGGATCAACAATCATTGTTGATACAGACGCAGATGTCCTATATCACTTCCAACCTAGTATTTGTTTCAGTACTGTCATACGTTTTGGCCATTTCATTAGTAAATTAAAGTTCAATTCTTGGTAATAACTTGCTTCAATGCTTGACGTTACATTCTGATGCTTCTTCCATCCTTATCTACAAACCAAACAATCTGAAATATTCATCCATATTGCAATCTACTACTCCCAAAACCATCCTTATAGTTGTGCCTTCGAAATACTCCCATGTTCAGAGAGTTGTAGTTTGTTGTAACAAGAGGATTCGAAGTGGGGGGCACGACTATGAAGGAGTCTCTTACGTATCTTATGTTCCTTTCATACTTCTAGATTTTTCCGATCTTCGACGGGTCGTTGTCAATGTAAGACGTAGCATAGCGGATCCAATCTGGTGCAACCACAGGCCAAGTTTATTATAGAATTGTTGGAAAACCACCGGTTTTTATGTGAATAAAATTTTTATTATAAAACGGTTTTTCAAAATAATTAAAATACCTTCCAAAATTATCTCTTAGATTTATTGGGTAAGTTTTATCTTACATATATATATGGAATTGCACTAGGGTTTTTACATGTAGAGAATAGAGAAAACCTATCTCTTGTATCCACCGGTGTTGTGTACTTCTTCTTCGTTTTCTTTGTTTGATACGAGGGTTTTAAGTGCTAACGAATCGTGAGTTTTTCCGCTGCCAAGTTCTAAAAGGACAAGTTTGAATGTGCTATTCAAACTTGTTAAGATTGTTGTATCTTGGAGGCAGATGTACCCGTAGGGCTATAGCATCATCTTTTCAGAGTGTAGCCGGGCATTCTTGTCTTAAGGACAGTATGTTGAACATGCGCTTCAATCTACCACCATTTTCTTCTTTCTATGGTGTTTACAGAGATGTTCAAGACATCAACGCTGGAGTCGAAGATGACACAAAACAGATAAGTTCCTTCTTATATTAATTAATTATTTGATATATTATCAATTTTGATTGTTATTCCCAACAATCTTAAGACAAGAATTTTTTTTTTATAATAACAATTAAAATTGTAAAATTGGGTTTATTCAGTTAGGACCAGTAAAGTGGAGTTTTGGATTTTTTGAACCCTAAGAAGAAAAGATACTTATCACGTATCTATATACAGCGGATAACATCACCTCATTAGTGCTGGGAAGTTTGATAGATATAGAGAGTCTCCCAAATCCCTGTTTTGCCAAAAAGATTATCTAGCTGGATGAGAACGTAGAATTAAGCTCTATAGACTACAGTTGAAGTTTCATTATCTATGTGACAGATTGGGTTTGGTTCGTAAATTCAATGATAGCTTTTCTTCCACTTTACTGTTTTGTGATCGTGATGAACATATAACCGGTTAGTATGTGCTTATTAATGGCTTATGTATGTGGTGCACGGTGTGCTATAAAAATAGTCCATCTCTTAGTTACTTGTTTAACCAAACATATCTATCGTGTTAGTGGAAACTAAGATTTCTGTCACGTAGATGTTGGATGACTTGCCATTTCATTCCAAATTTGAGACCATAAAATCAATATTGTATCTGTTGCTTTGATTTGGTTTGTTTAGTGGAGTACTATTATTTGCGCCCCTTATTAGGATCAAATACCTAATTGGTCTCCTGATCTAACCACGTGAATGGATTAATATGATTATATTTCTTGCATCTCTCCGCTGATCAGGTGCTCGATTCTTGGTCAGGAAAATGCTACCACCTGTCCGGTACCTTCAACAGTTCGACTTGGTACGTCGGAGAAAGAGATGACAGCAGCAAGCTATCATATGGTCTGGTTACTACATATTGGTATCGACGTTCCGACTTGATACGTCGGAGAAAGAGATGACAAGGGAATACCAGAATCAATTTGCCTTTGCGCAAGGAGTAAGTCATTGAGTTCCGTTCATTGGTATGACTTTGCTGAGGCACAAATCTATGGTCATTCAACTACCATAATTAAATGAAGCAACAAGTAAAGTAATTTGTACTCAACTTAGTAGATACCAGTGGTGATTATTAATCTAAAATTGGTTTGAATTGGGAGACTACAAGTTGGCATAAAGCTTAAGCAGACACCAGTATATAAGAATTTTGATTGTATCTGGTAAAACGTTTTGAGTGTTTTATTTTTGGAGACTTATTTCGAAGATAATCATAGGGTCAAACGGTGCCACAGTGTTTCTCATAATAGATAAAGTAATACGGTTTTCAGTTTCTCATCAGAAGGGCACTTTCCTTGCTCGTGCTTGATGAGGAAACTTTGGGTAAGAAATGTAGGGATGAATCAGAGACAGTTGACTGGATTACAGTCAACACAAAGTCTTGGCCAAAGTGATCTAAAAGTTTGTCAGATGTATATGCGGGCAAGCATTTTGCTGTAGATTTTATTCTGGCAAACACAAACTTTTCTTCTTTGTTATAATTTGGTAGTTGGTTGTGTGATGGTACACCTGGTAACTATTGAGGAGGAGGTGTTCAAAGTGTAGTTGGTTTGTTGAATTTATGGGTTTCTCTAAACAGTGAACGAGGAAGCTAGCAATAGATTAGAACAAATCAATGCCAAGTACTAGACAATTCCAAGTATCTTTAGCATCCACTAATTTAGATCACCAAGTGCAGATTGACTTAAAAAAACAGTACTTGGAGTTAAGGATTGTACACTAGAACCCCGTGAGGTCTAAGGATATTAAGATGTATGATAACAAACTCCTTTTGTTTTACGGGAACACTAGCTAGAAGTATCAAATGAGGAATGCGCTGAGGTGTATATTGCTGAAGTGTATACACTAGCTAGTCCCGTAAGCGGTTGAAATTGTACCACATTCTTGAATAATTAATTTTTGATAGCTAACTTGGTTGTAAGTGTAAGTTATCCATGTAAACGATTCGCGTGCAAAGATGAGGCGATGTATGTGGGAACTGTAACACCAGATTGTGCAAATCAAAGTGAGTTGTCCGTAACAAAAGCATGCGCGATAGTACTGGTAAGTACTATGAAATTCATCTCCTTCCGTAATCAGGCAAAGGTATTGGGGAATTCACGTCAGGTACCCACTCTCATCTAGAAAGATGTCTTTAGTTGCATGTTTTATGTTGAGTTGTCAAAATCTCATCTTGGGGTATGAATTGCAAAATTTGGTAAACATTCCCAAAACAATTCTAGTATGTGTTTGTCATTAGAAGTTATTTAGGCAGTAACTTTTGTAATGATACGTTAGAATAAGAATATTCTAGAATATGATGAGAATTCAACAACATGAGATCAGAACAGTGTGTACTAGTTTCCCTTTGAACTTACCGACAGCAAGAACAAGTCTTAATAAAAATTTTGGCAAGTAGTTTAAATGTGGGGGGACCTTTGGCATATTCACCTGTAGTTTTGTTAAACCTTGGTGGATGTTTAAATTCATGTATAATTTTTGAATATTACTCACGTGTGAATTTGTTGAAAAATATTTTGTCGGATCTTGTTTTCGTAAGAGAAATCAAAACAGTCCCCTTGACTTGTTTCATTCAGTGATGTACCTCAGGAGGTGACCGATCATGTATATATATATATGGAAGTTAGACTAGAGAGGAAGTCAGTATTGCTGCTTTACTTAGAGAGAATCTATTGTTGTAATCTATATTTAGACTAATTATGATTCTTCATATAGAATCTCTTGTAAACGACTTACGAAAATAAGCTGAAATATGTGGTCTAGAGAAAAGAAGTAATTTGCAAGAAAATCATATGATCAGGCATTAAGTATGTATCACTGTGTAATGATACGCAAGGGTTTTGAGAAAGTATTCTTGACAGGTTGATATAGTATTTGCAACAAATTATAAGGTTTAAAGAAAATGAAGTACACCTGATGCAACCTGACTTTACATATATTTTTGTATAAGCTTGATTTCCTCTATTATAATATATATTTTGATACGATAAACATGTTTTACATCTACTAATAAATCGGAGTTTTTTAAGATTTGACAGGAAACTAATATGCGGTTGACGTGGTCTAAAGGATCAGTAGGTAACCAAAAGAAATTTTGAGAATATAGTTTCTGTCTAACGTGTTTAGTATGTGTTGTAAAACAGATGTGCATGTCCACGTTTACCCTGGGAAATTACAAGGATGCTCTAACTAGAGGCCCAGGGATTGGAATGCATGAGGTACATATTTAATTTCAAATATGTGATATATATTGTACTAATAACCTTAATATTGAGGAAGCTGTAATGAACATACTAGTGAATAGTACATGTATTTTTTGTATGTATTACAACCACCTATGAAATATGTGATATTTACGATTTGACTGAAAGACCAGTTTAGTTCATATGGTCTAAAGGATCAAAGGGAACCAGAAGAAATTCTGAAGGAGATGGTCTTTGTCAAACTCGATGCGTTTAATGTGTGTTGTAAATGTGCAGTATAGCAGGTGTATACATATACACTAGTATCTCAAGAGAATTACTGGGATGATCTGATCAGAGACTCGCGATACTTGAGGTACATCTTAAATTATGTATGTGATACATATTGTACTGACCTTAATAGATGTTGTTGTTTCAGGCTATGGAAAAATATTAGCTTATGTGTGTACCTCTTAAGGAGTGTCTATCTAAGAAAGTCCTTAAAACATACATGATGAACTTGATTTTTTAGAAATCAAAGTTTGTGTGCTTTAATTCAAGCATGAGAGGAAGCCGAATGGCTATTAATATGCTTCTTAGAAGCTATTCCTCTGTGACCGAAGCCTGTGGCCATCATTGCAGAAACTCAATTGACTATGTGAGTCTAAAGTGAATGAGCAATGACAAAATCTAGACATACTCGGAGAAGGCTAATTCGGTAAGACAACTATACTCTCTAATGAAGTAATTTTAGTTGATTCGTGAAAGTAAAAAAGAGAGTCTCGGTAGACATGTAAAGTCAAAAGAGAACCTCATGGACTTAGTGAAGTCAACAGAAAAATTAGTGATCCTTTGACGAAAGGATAATCTAGAGAGATAGTTTGAAATTATACATCGAGGGGGACGGGACTTAAGCTCATAAAATTAAACTTGCCATGAAGGATACTCAATCTTGCTGACTGGATATCCCAAGATCAAGGTTTCGAATGAGACAACTAATTTATGGTGGGTAAAGGTAAACACTATCAGAGAATTATATTCTTTCTGTCCCTTCCCTATGGTGTAGATGTGATAGTGTGATCGCATGTGAAGGATGACTTTTAATAAGTCTTAATGAGTTCTATAGTTTCAATTTTAGATTGAAGTGGGGTGTAGCAAAGAACACTCTTGATGGAACTCACCTATCTGAATGAGGAAGTGGGTCGCTTCCTATGAGAATATGAGCTGATTCTCTAGAGCATTCTGAGAAACAAGACGTCCAGGGCCAAAATGGACACAACGGCGGAGCTTGGCAGCAATCTTGGAGATATCATGTGTGGTTGTTATCGCGAGTTACACCAAATGTTAGACAGTTCAAGACTTTATAGACACTGGCTAACAAGTAATTCTGGTAATCTCTCACTAAGCAAAGGTTCAAGACCTAATAGACACCTATGCCTATTCGTGATATTTCCTGTTTTTCGTGTTTTATCGTATTTTCATTCATGTGGGGGATTGTTGGAAAACCACCGGTTTTTATGTGAATAAAATTTTTATTATAAAACGGTTTTTCAAAATAATTAAAATACCTTCCAAAATTATCTCTTAGTTTTATTGGGTAAGTTTTATCTTACATATATATATGGAATTGCACTAGGGTTTTTACATGTAGAGAATAGAGAAAACCTATCTCTTGTATCCACCGGTGTTGTGTACTTCTTCTTCGTTTTCTTTGTTTGTGTTTATGGTTGAAAATCGTTTCTACTGATTTCGGTAATTTCGGTGGGTGAGTGAGAAATTGATTCAAACCCTAAACAAATGTGCTTGACGTGAGCACTTTGTAGATTCGAGAGATCGATCCGTACAAGTCCTACCTAAACCAAGAAATGGCCGTTCCAGACTTGCTTCGGTCACAAAGTGGAGGAGAAGGGTTGATTTGGGGAGGGAAGCAAAGAAAGGTGTTGAAAAGAGTAGTATCTCGACTTGTATCAGAAAGTGAAAGCTTAGGAAGCTTGCAAGAGATAGAAGCTTTTGGGAGAGCTTGCAAAGTTGCCTTTCCGAGAGTGTAAGTGTAGTATATTTCTCCCGACCGAGACTTGTTGTCCGGTGGAAATAGGTAAGACCTATTTATACAAGTCAAGATTGAAACGTACTCGGCCTCATGAAGGAAGAGAGTAAAGGGTGAAATAATGGGAGGAGGTGGTAACCGCATGGTTTAATGGGTGAAAACGTTTTTCACCATTATTTCCTCTTTTATTTGACCGCTTTATTCCTTTTCACGCTTTCTTAATGTGAGCGTAGTGTACGCCGCATCTTTGACTACCAAACCAAAACCCTAAAGAAGCATCCCCGCTTTGTGTCGATGTCTCGAGTGTTGGTTGCATCTTGAGTGCAAGTGGCGCCGCTAGTGGCGCGTGTGGCATGTGCGGAATGCCTTGGTGGTAGGTTGCACGGTTTGCAAGTTAGGTTACCGGCGTGTGTGTTTGGCATGTGCCAATGGCATGTGCGAATGCCTTGGTGGTAGGTTGCACGGTTTGCAAGTTAGGTTACCAAATATGTGTGTTTGGCATGTTCCAATGGCATGTGCGGAATGCCTTGGTGGTAGGTTGCACGGTTTGCAAGTTAGGCTACCAGCGTGTGTGTTTGGCATGTGCGGAATGCCTTGGTGGTAGGTTGCACGGTTTGCAAGTTAGGCTACCAGCGTGTGTGTTTGACATGTGCCAATGGCATGTGCGGAATGCCTTGGTGGTAGGTTGCACGGTTTGCAAGTTAGGCTACCAGCGTGTGTGTTTGGCATGTGCGGAATGCCTTGGTGGTAGGTTGCACGGTTTGCAAGTTAGGCTACCAGCGTGTGTGTTTGACATGTGCCAATGGCGCGTGCGGCCATGTTGACCTAGTTGCAAGTCTTGCAAACCTAAGGCGCTATGTTTGGCGTGGGCCAAAGGCATAACGGCTTAGAAATATGGCTTGCGGCACGTGTTGGCATGTGCCAATGGCACGTGCGGCCATGTTGACCTAGTTGCAAGTGTTGCAAACCTAGGGCGCTATGTTTGGCGTGGGCCCAAGGCATAGCGGCTCGAAAATATGGCTTGCGGCACGTGTTGGCATGTGCCAATGGCACGTGCGGCCATGTTGACCTAGTTGCAAGTCTTGCAAACCTAGGGCGCTATGTTTGGCATGGGCCAAAGGCATAGCGCTTAGAAATATGGCTTGCGGCACGTGTTGGCATGTGCCAATGGCACGTGCGGCCATGTTGACCTAGTTGCAAGTCTTGCAAACCTAGGGGCGCTATGTTTGGCGTGGGCCCAAGGCATAGCGGCTCGGAAATATGGCTTGCGGCACGTGTTGGCATGTGCCAATGGCACGTGCAGCCATGTTGACCTAGTTGCAAGTCTTGCAACCTAGGGCGCTATGTTTGGCGTGGGCCAAAGGCATAGCGGCTTAGAAATATGGCTTGCGGCACGTGTTGGCATGTGCCAATGGCACGTGCGGCCATGTTGACCTAGTTGCAAGTCTTGCAAACCTAGGGCGCTATGTTTGGCTTGGGCCCAAGGCATAGCGCCTCGGAAATATGGCTTGCAAGCACGTGTTGGCATGTGCCAATGGCACGTGCAGCCATGTTGACCTAGTTGCAAGTCTTGCAAACCTAGGGCGCTATGCTTGGCGTGGGCCCAAGGCATAACGGCTTGGAAATATGGCTTGCGACACGCGTTGGCATGTGCCAATGGCACGTGCGGCCATGTTGACCTAGTTGGAAGTCTTGCAACCTAGGGCGCTATGTTTGGCGTGGGCCCAAGGCATAGCGGCTTAGAAATATGGCTTGCAACACGCGTTGGCATGTGCCAATGGCACGTGCGGCCATGTTGACCTAGTTGCAAGTCTTGCAAACCTAGGGCGCTATGTTGGACGTGGGCCAAAGGCATAGCGGCTTGGAAATATGGCTTGCGGCACGTGTTGGCATGTGCCAATGGCACGTGCGGCCATGTTGACCTAGTTGCAAGTCTTGCAAACCTAGGGCGCTATGTTTGGCGTGGGCCAAAGGCATAGCGGCTTAGAAATATGGCTTGCGGCACGTGTTGGCATGTGCCAATGGCACGTGCAGCCATGTTGACCTAGTTGCAAGTCTTGCAAACCTAGAGCGCTATGTTTGGCGTGGGCCCAAAGCATAGTGGCTTGGAAATATGGATTGCGACACGCGTTGGCATGTGCCAATGGCACGTGTGGTCATGTTGACCTAGTTGCAAGTCTTGCAAACCTAGGGCGCTATGTTTGCGTGGGCCAAAGGCATAGCGGCTTAGAAATATGGCTTATGACGTGTTGGCATGTGCCAATGGCACGTGCGGCCATGTTGACCTAGTTGCAAGTCTTGCAAACCTAGGGCGCTATGTTTGGCGTGGGACAAAGGCATAGCGGCTTAGAAATATGGCTTGCGGCACGTGTTGGCATGTGCTAATGGCACGTGCGGCCATGTTGACCTACTTGCAAGTCTTGCAAACCTAGGGCGCTATGTTTGGCGTGGGCCAAAGGCGTATCGGCTTGAATTTGGCGTTGTTGCCATGGTGCGCAGGGTGCGGCTTGGTTTGGCATGGTTGCCATGGTGCGCAGATGCGGCTTTGGTTTGGCATGGTTGCCATGGTGCGCAGAGTGCGGCTTGGTTTGGCATGGTTGCCATGGTGCGCAAAGATGCGGCTTGGTTTGGCATGGTTGCCATGGTGCGCAGATGCGGCTTGGTTTGGCATGGTTGCCATGGTGCGCGAGATGCGGCTTGGTTTGGCATTGTTGCCATGGTGCGCAAGATGCGGCTTGGTTTTGGAATTAGGTTCCGTGGTTGAAAACCCTAATCTGGTATTTTGAAAAATACCCCTATTAATTATTTACACCTGAGTTAAATGCTCTTAGTTAATGTGTTGCAGGTAACACTAGGTCATGGGGTTTTACGATTTTACCCCTTGTCTAAAATCCACCATCAACATTAAGTCCCCTCGCTAGCACTTAACAGGGCTTTGTTGCGAGGTAAGCATAAGATGGTGACAAACTATTAACAACAAACCGTAAAGAAAATTGAAGGAGGCTTGTCTGACCTTTTATAAATAGGATTTCGAATCTTTGCCTCTGATAGTTTTGCACCAATCGGGAGGCTGACACAATTGGTGGGCCCGGTGCAGCTTGGGCGACGTTGGGAAGTTGGCGCAATTGGTGGGGCCGGTCTAATCTTGGAAACCATGCTTGCAGGCGTGTCTTGGGCGACCATTGGGAGGTCGGTCTAATCTTGGAAACCATGCTTGCATGCGTGACTTGGGCGACCATTGGGAGGTCGGTCTAATCTTGGAAACCATGCTTGCAAAGTGACTTGGGCGACCATTGGGAGGTCGGTCTAATCTTGGAAACCATGCTTGCAGGCGTGACTTGGGCGGCATTGGGAAGTCGGCGCAGCTTGGTGGGGCCTACCCAACTTGGAAACCATGCTTGCGGCGTGACTTGGGAAATGGCGTGTCTTGCTAACCGAGTGTGCTAGCTGGTGAGACCGATGTAAACAAGGAGGGAGTTTCTTCCGATAGCAAAGTTTCCTTATATTGCTTTCCTTCACGTGCGGCTTCAATTAGGGCATTATTCATGCTAAAAATCGAAGCGTTATGTCTCTCATTGCTTCATTTCCCTTTTTAAGGTTCCGTATTCATATCCAAAAAAAAAATAATAGCATCGTCTCCTCGTTTGAGAAAAGGGTTCTTCTTGTTGATTCCCCTTTTCCTTTGCTTTGCCGGTGCGTTTTCTTCTTCCCCCCCCCCCCTTTTTTTTTGTTCTCGCCATCCTCTTTTTTATATGCGTGTAGACAGGATGGAACTTGATCATCTTTCCATTTCTTGCGGTGTATGATGGGATCTTCCAGAGATGGCCGTGCCTTTAACCTTTTGGAAAAGGACTTCAGAATCGGTGGATATCGATCTTCTTCTCTTGAGGAGGTATCGGTCGGGGTTGAATCTTTGTTCCATGAAGCTAATAAAATTATTAAGGACCTCCCTCCCACTTATCCCCACGAAGAACATGTGCATGTTCGGACTCCCTTAGGTTCAGTGGACGCGGAGGAGAACGCCATGATTCTCGATTTTGATGTGGATGAATCAACAAACGGAGGCGTCATGGTGGCGTATCTTTGGAATAGTTGTCGGGAGGACACTGCTGGCTGCTGTGGCGCTTCGGATGGGATGTTGAGGTCCTTGCCGCTGCTAAAACCGCTGAGTGGAACCTTTGTTGCTCGAAGGATTGCTTTGGGGGAAATGCTTGAAGATAGCTTTGCCCGAAGGGACTTGCGCTCCATCCTTCGAGGGCTAGTTCCTCCTTTTGTTTTTCTCGTTAGTTTGCTTAGTTCCCCGATGTTTTTCCCTTCTTTTTTTTTTTTTTTTTGGGAACACATCTTTCCCTTCTTCTTCATCAGTAAACCTTTTGCTTCATATATATATATTTTTGAAAGGGGTTGTGGTATGATGGCTCTGCAATGGTTTTCTGGGTTCTTCTGATGTATTTCTCTGATATCTGAAGGATTCGCTCGGGAAGAGATATATTTATTTTTTTTTTTAGTTTTTTTTTTTTTTTGACAAAAGGGTAGGTCTCCAGGGAAAAAATACAAACGGTGTATTCATCCTGGGGAAGTACAGCTATTAAGAGGAATGATTCAAAGGAAGTACTGAAAAGGGGAGTGATTGGGAAATACAGCATTTTAGGGATTGGATTCCTTGAGCCATCGCGAGTGAACTATCACGCCTTCGGAGTGTATCGGTATTGATGAGCTTGCAATATCCTCCCAAAAGGGTATCCGCAACTGTGTACACTCGCCTTCACCTTCCTCGGGCGAATCCATCTTTACCGTCATCCTCCCAACTTGAAACGAGCTTTCCTTAACCACTACATCTCCGATTGAAAACGGGTTCGGGACGTCGTGTAACCATTTGAGCCTTGGCTTCGTTGGTTTCGCGTGCTTCCAAGCTTCTTGCAAAGTGTTCGAATGGTCCAGCTCCCCATTCACATTTTTTGACAGCGTTCGTGCCGGTTGTTGCGCCCGTCCCCATGACAGAATGGGTGAAGAAAAGGTCGGTTGCAAAAAAGGTTGCTCGGTCAGACTTACTTGCATTTGAAAATCATGGGCTAGCGCCAACGGGTCCTCTTCGGACGCTTGGGTTCCTTTAATAGATCGTTGATTTCCCCTAAAGTAGAGAAAGCTAAGACACCAAGACCATAACCGTGTGAAACGCACTTGTCCAAGTATTTAGTACGTTTTCGGGAAACAGCACTAGAAATAGCTTTTCCTGGAACGAAAGAGCGAATGCCATTACCGGTTGTTTATGGGTAAAAATCGTTTCGCCGATTTCCCGGTAAATTCGGTAGGTGAGTGAGAAACCGGGTTCAAACCCTAAACAAATATGCTTGCACGTGAGCACTTTATAGATTCGAGAGATCAATCTGCATAAGTCCGGCCTAAACCAAGAAATGGCCGTTCCCGGACTTTGCTTCGGTCACAAAGTGGAGGAGAAGGGTTGATTTGGGGAGGAAGCAAAGAAAGGTGTTGAGACCGGAATAGTTCCGGGAGAGTAGTATCTCGACTTGTATCGTAAAGTAAAAGCTTGGGAAGCTTGCAAGAGATGAAAGCTTTTGGGAGAGCTTGCAAAGTTGCCTTTCCGAGAGTGTAGTATTTTTCTCCCGACCGAGACTTGTTCTCCGGTGGAAATAGGTAAGACCTATTTATACAAGTCGAGATTTGAAACGTACCCTGACCTCATGAAGGAAGAGAGTAAAGGGTGAAGTAATGGGAGGAGGTGGTAACCGCATGGTGTTAATGAGTGAAAACGTTTTCACCATTATTTCCTCTTTTATTTGACCGCTTTATTCCTTTTCACGCTTTTTTAATGTGAGCGTAGTGTACGCTGCATGTCAGGACCGCCAAACCAAAACCCTAGAAAGCATCCCCCTTGTTTGTGTTGATGTCTCGAGTGTTGGTTGCATCTTGCGTGCAAGTGGTGCTGCTAGGGACGCATGTGGCATGTGCGGAATGCCTTCGTTGCGAGTTGCACCTCGAGCGTAAGTGGTAATGCCAGAGCTGCTAGTGGCGTGTGTGGCATGTGCCAACGGCATGTGCGAAATGCCTTGGTGGTAGGTTGCACGGTTTGCAAGTTAGGCTACCAGCGTGTGTGTTTGGCATGTGCCAATGGCATGTGCGGAATGCCTTGGTGGTAGGTTGCACGGTTTGCAAGTTAGGCTACCAGCGTGTGTGTTTGGCATGTGCCAATGGCATGTGCGGAATGCCTTGGTGGTAGGTTGCACGGTTTGCAAGTTAGGCTACCAGTGTGTGTGTTTGGCATGTGCCAATGGCATGTACGGCCATGTTGACCTAGTTGCAAGTCTTGCAAGCTTAGGGCGCTATATTTGGCGTGGGCTAAAGGCATAGCGGCTTGGAAATATGGCTCATGATACGTGTTGGCATGTGCCAATGGCACGTACGGCCATGTCGACCTAGTTGCAGCTCTTGCAAGCCTAGGGCGCTATATTTGGCGTGGGCCAAAGGCATAGCGACTTGGAAATATGGCTGCGATACGTGTTGGCATGTGCCAATGGCACGTACGGCCATGTTGACCTAGTTGCAAGTATTGCAAGCCTAGGGCGCTATATTTGGCGTGGGCCAGAGGCAAAGAGGCTTGGAAATATGGCCTGCGATACGTGTTGGCATGTGCCAATGGTACGTACGGCCATGTTGACCTAGTTGCAAGTCTTGCAAGCCTAGGGCGCTATATTTGGCGTGGGCCAAAGGCATAGCGGCTTGGAAATATGGCCTGCGATACGTGTTGGCATGTGCCAATGGCACGTACGGCCATGTTGACCTAGTTGCAAGTCTTGCAAGCCTAGGGCGCTATATTTGGCGTGGGCCAAAGGCATAGCGGCTTGGAAATATGGCCTCAGCGATATGTGTTGGCATGTGCCTGTGCCAATGGCACGTACGGCCATGTTGACCTAGTTGCAAGTCTTGCAAGCCTAGGGCGCTATATTTGGCGTGGGCCAGAGGCATAGCGGCTTGGAAATATGGCCTGCGATACGTGTTGGCATGTGCCAATGGCACGTACGGCCATGTTGACCTAGTTGCAAGTCTTGCAAGCCTAGGGCGCTATATTTGGCGTGGGCCAAAGGCATAGCGGCTTGGAAATATTGCTGCATGATACGTGTTGGCATGTGCCAATGGCACGACGGCCATGTTGACCTAGTTGCAAGTCTTGCAAGCCTAGGCGCTATATTTGGTGTGGGCCAAAGGCATAGCGGCTTGGAAATATGGCTGCGATACGTGTTGGCATGTGCCAATGGCACGTACGGCCATGTTGACCTAGTTGCAAGTCTTGCAAGCCTAGGGCGCTATATTTGGCGTGGGCCAAAGGCATAGCGGCTTGGAAATATGGCCTTGTTGCCATGGTGCGCGGTGCGGCTTGGTTTGGCATTGTTGCCATGGTGCGCAAAGATGCGGCTTGGTTTGGCATTGTTGCCATGGTGCGCAAGATGCGGCTTGGTTTGGCATTGTTGCCATGGTGCGCAGATGCGGCTTGGTTTGGCATTGTTGCCATGGTGCGCAGATGCGGCTTGGTTTGGCATTGTTGCCATGGTGCGCGAGTGCGGCTTGGTTTTGGAATTAGGGTTACGTGTTGAAAACCCTAATGCAGGTATTTTGAAAAAATACCCCTATTAATTGTTTACACTTGAGTTAAATGCTCTTAGTTAATGTGTTGCGGTAACACTAGGTCATGGGGTTTTACGATTTTACCCTTGTCTAAAAACCACCATCAACATTAAGTCCCCCGCTAGCTTGGAACAGGGCTTTGTTGCGAGGTAAGCATAAGATGGTGACAAACTATTAACAAAGAAACCGTAAAGAAAATTGAAGGAGGCTTGTCGACCTTTTATAAATAGGATTTGGAATCCTTGCCTCTGGTAGTTTTGCACAAATCGGAGGGCCGGCACAATTGGTGGGCCTGGTGCAACTTGGGCGACGTTGGGAAGTTGGCGTGAGTTGGGAAACCGAGTGTGCTAGCTGGTGGGACCGGGCGCAAAGTGTAGAAGCCGTGCGTGCTTGCGCAGTCGGGCGCAATTGGTGGGGTCGGTGCAGCTTGGAAACCGTGCTTGCGGGCAGGCATGACTTGGGCGACATTGGGAAGTCGCACCCTTTGTGGGCCCGTTTCTTGCACGCGTGATTTTGGTAAAAGGGAAATCCTTCCCTATTTCAAAGTCTTCACGCTTATATATATATATATAAAGCCCCTTTCTCCCCATCCCGCGCTTTATTCTTTCCTCTTTTCATACTAGCGGCAAAGAGAAACCGGCTTCCAGGTATGTCTTCGAGTACTTTTCTCTCTTTTTTTTTCTTTTCACGTAGGTGTAAACCTTAAGAGTAGGCGCTTCCACAATCCTTGCATATGATTTCTTGGCGTGCCTCTTGTAGAAAATATTGTATGTATGCAACCAAGGGAAATACTGCATATATTGTTTGAACCCGTAGGAAATATTGCATATATGAATTTTCGGTCCCGAAAGAAATATTTGAACCACAAGAAAATACTGCGTGTGTATTTTGAACCCGTAGAGGATGCTCCGTATATAATTCGAACCCGAAGAAAGATATCAGACACACTTGTACCCGTATAGAATGCCGCGTATATAGTCTCGAACCCGAAGAAAATACTGCGTATATAGTCTTGAACCCGAATAAAATACTGTGTATATAGTCTTGAACCCGAATAAAATACGTCCTCCTTCCCCTTTCTTTTTTTTTTGTTGTTGGGTACGATTATGTGTCAGGGAGATAACTTCGTCTTTCTCCGTTTGTTTTGTGCAGATATCTTATTACCAAATTGTTATGAAGGAATTCGATAAGATGTTACCTGAATCAAATTTCACTTCGTCGAAGGATGCTCATAATTCCAAACCGAACACAGATGATGAATTCTTCACTAGAGCCCTCGCCCCGCTCGGAAGAATCACCTGTGTTTCGTGCCAATTTTGCTAACCGGTGGTGAGGATGAAAGGAAGACACGTTCGGTTTGCCCCAGAGAGTACCATTCTGCTTCTGTCTTCATAAAGGGTGTATTCTTCTTCCAACATTGACTTCAGGATGTGTGAAAGCCCATTGCGTTCTTTTGATAGATGGGTTGAGTTCATGGTGAGCAAGGAGCATATAAATACCAACTTGACTCGAGCGCAGTCATTGATGTTTGTCAAGACTTCAAGAAATCTCCAGTTAGGAAGGATATCCCAAGCTTGGTTGCTTTTATCTCCAGGATGGTGTTCGGACACCCATACAATCATATGTAGATGGGGCGAGATAACTTTCTCCTTGGAGAGTGTGGCTCTCTTGCTTTGAATCTTCCTAAGTAGAATCGGGAATCTTAAAATCCAATTATCTGAAAGTGAGGTGAAGATGCGGGATGACTGCCGCTAAGTTGGGGGGATTTTGCTCGGAAAGACTCCATTGCGAAGTCGAAGGATTCTCGCCGTAAAGAGGATGAAAGGTGCCCTTACGGTTGGTGGATATCTCAATGGTTTCCGGACGAGTTGGAGCCTGAGCGGTGCAAGTGATCTTCATGTTGCCGCATTTTTGGCTCTATGGTTGTCCGTAGACATTTTTGATGACAGTTCTGGCAAGAAAGGAATAAGACCTGGAGTTGTTAGCGATTCTTTGTGAAGTTGGCAAAGGGTGAAGTTCTTCCCATTGGCAAGCTGTTCCTTGGTTCCCCTGAATGTGCATCTGGATCACCTAGTTGCGAACATGCAAGTTTCGAATGGTTTCATGAAAGTGGATTCATATGTGCACGTTGCTTTTCTGCAAGTCTGGCTATGGGAGCACTTTGAGAAGTATGCTCCGAAATTTTGTGAACAACGTGGTGGAAAACGTTCATTGCAAACCTTCCCCAAGAGTTCAAGGAGTATCCAATGTTGAGAGATCCCAAGCGAAAGTTGCCTAGCAATTCGAAAGCCCCAGGCCAAGGAAACGGAGAGAACGAAGAATCGTGCTGGCGTTCCTGGACGGTTTCCACAAGATCCTCCCACGGCCCTTGTGTCTTTCAGTTCTTCCAATAACCAGGTATGTGTCGCCTCTTCATTGGTTTGTCTCAAAACACGTGAATTTCGGCTGAGAATATGTGTCTTGTTTCCTTCAGGGCTTCGGTAGTGTTAATGCTTTCGCTTCTCTTGCACGTTGCCAGGAGACGGCAATTTCTTCAAAGAACTCCGGCGAAGATTGAGCCTTCTCATAGCGATGATGAGTCGAGAGAGAGAAGAAGGTTCAACAAGTGAGAGTGATTCCTCCGGCGGACTCGGTTCTGTTCGGGAAGTGGTTCGGTGAGTTTCGCACTTCTGGGGTAGAGCCGCATGAAAACTTTCCTTTGGTGACCACCTCTGGTGACTTGGAGATGAGCGTTAGCCAATTGCCGGGCGCGGATGTGGTTCAAACGGTGGATGATTCTCTGATGGTTGCTGTCGTAGACATGGAAGAAGACCCTCTGCGAGTAGTGAGGCCAGTGCAGGTGCCATTTTTGATCCCCGTACTTGGTTCCTTATCCAGGTCATGTGCTGGTTGGCGGCTTGAGCGTGCCGACTAAGCATGAGGCGTTGTACACCAGAATCTGGGAGAAGCACGGACATATGGCTACAACCAAGAAAGTCACTAGTCGATTTGCGCTGGTTAAGCGTGTGGAATAGGCTTTATCTTCCATTGAGGACATGCGTGAGGTGACTGGTCACACCGTTTCTGAAGACGTTATTGCCAACCGGGAGCACCATCGCGACGTGTGCGTAGAAAGGAGTTCAACACTTCGTGGTTTGTCGAAGGCCTTGCCGAGATCCAAAAGTTGAAAGATGCGACAATCGAAAGCCTTTCCGCCGGGGAGATTGCACGACAAGAGATGGAACTCGAAAAGCTTTCCAAGATGTTGACTATGAAGAGAGCGGCTCTTGAAGATGCGAAGTTGACTTTCTCCAAAAAGAGCGGACTTCATTGGATGATTTTCCTTGAACGTTTCTCCGTTAAACTTTCATTTAGGTTTTTTTTTTTTGAAAGACATATTGGATGTCTAGTTCAAAGCTTGACCTTTGATAGGCAAAAACCGTAGCTTTTAGGTATTGGATTATTTCTGGATGAATGTTTTTGATAATATGACTCTGATTATGTTTTGGGAAAGGAATATTGCTTTTATGAAAGTGTGTGCTAGCAATAGGCACAATACTCGGTATTATGACGGTTTTACTAAGAGCCTAAAAACCATTCGTATATCTTGCGAGTCAAAATTTACTCACTTCATAGGTTTTGTGAACACGCCCCTCTCCATGTAAAAGGCGGCTTTGATGATAGCATTGTCAGCAAGTCCCCAATCGCTGGTAGCATCTTCGGCGAGTCTCCAGTTTTCTCATGTAGTTTTTACAACTGGTAACCGGGTCGTCTGGCAGTTGAGTCGGACTGAGTCACAAGTCCCCGTAACCGGGTCGTCTGGCAGTTGAGTCGGACTGAGTCACAAGTCCCCAATTGTTGGTAGCATCTTTAACGAGTCCCAGTTTTCAAGTGCGGTTTTCAACCGTAATCAAGTTGTCTCAGTAGTTGCGTCGGATTGAGTCGCCTTCCCCTACCATCTTGATATCTCGGGTCGAAGAACGAGATCGACAGCCTCGACATTGTAGCCGATAGATCAATCCTCCCATGTGGTCGCCAATTGTTTATGGGTAAAATCGTTTACGCCGATTTCGGTAAATTCGGTAGGTGAGTGAGAAACGGTTCAAACCCTAAACAAATGTGTTTATGCACGTGAGCACTTTATAGATTCGAGAGATCAATATGTACAAGTCCGGCCTAAACCAAGAAATGGCCGTTCCAGACTTGCTTGGTCACAAAGTGGAGGAGAAGGGTTGATTTGGGGAGGGAAGCAAAGAAAGGTGTTGAGACCGGAATAGTTACGGGAGAGTAGTATCTCGACTTGTATCGAAAGTAAAAGCTTGGGAAGCTTGCAAGAGATGAAAGCTTTTTGGGAGAGCTTGCAAAGTTGCCTTTACGAGAGTGTAGTATTTTTCTCCTGGACCGAGACATGTTCTCCGGTGGAAATAGGTAAGACCTATTTATACAAGTCGATATTTGAAACGTACTGACCTCATGAAGGAAGAGAGTAAAGGGTGAAATAATGGGAGGAGGTGGTAACCGCATGGTGTTAATGAGTGAAAACGTTTTCACCATTATTTCCTCTTTTATTTGACCGCTTTATTCCTTTTCACGCTTTCTTAATGTGAGCGTAGTGTACGTTGCATCTTCAGTGACCGCCAAACCAAAACCCTAGAAAGCATCCCCGGTTTGTGTCGATGTCTCGAGTGTTGGTTGCATCTTGCGTGCAAGTGGTGCTGCTAGGGACGCATGTGGCATGTGCGGAATGCCTTCGTTGCGAGTTGCACCTCGAGCGTAAGTGGTAATGCCAGAGCTGCTAGTGGCGTGTGTGGCATGTGCCAACGGCATGTGCGAAATGCCTTGGTGGTAGGTTGCACGGTTTGCAAGTTAGGCTACCAGCGTGTGTGTTTGGCATGTGCCAATGGCATGTGCGGAATTCCTTGGTGGTAGGTTGCACGGTTTGCAAGTTAGGCTACCAGCGTGTGTGTTTGGCATGTGCCAATGGCATGTACGGCCATGTTGACCTAGTTGCAAGTCTTGCAAGCTTAGGGTGCTATATTTGGCATGGGCTATGATGTGGTTCAATAATGTTGTAGAAAGTGGTAGTAAGGTTGTCGTTCACTCGGACTTGATGAAATCGGTTCTAGGATTTAATAAAGAAAAATAATAAATATAAAGAATATATACAATTTATGTCACAAGATGGAGAGAGTTACTGGGACTCGGGATTCCACCAATTCTTACATTCATGCGGTTCATCTATTAATTCCGGACAATTAAGGCTCATAAAGTACAAATATTGACTCTAATTCTTTGCCAAGGTAGATTTTATAAAGAATTATATGTAACTCACAAGCATGGCGCATCTAAAGTACCTAAGACTAAGCATGCGACATCTAACGAATTCACAAATAATCAATAAAAATCATAAATCAATTATAATAGTGCAAATAGTCATAAAGGAATTAAATAGAATTACCACATGGGTGCAAAACAGCTTCCTCCGTCGTCCCAGTGATGATGGGTTCTAGCTCATCATGTTGGAAACACGCTCAAAATTCATTATTATTGCTCAAAAATGGTTTACAAATGATGAACAAAGGAGAATAAGATGAAAATCGGGTTTGCAACAGTTATAGATGTTGCAAATATCACACAAACTACGATAGAGAATAAGTGCGTCTCGTCTCGTAAAGTCTGCCCCCTCCGTATTACGACCCTCGACTTTGTGTCGTAGACACCGAGAAAAACGACTGCGCTTCTGGCGGTCCGTTCTTCGTGTTCTTCAGGGAAGCAGCAGCAGAGAATGGTCTTCTCTGTAACTTTGATTTTCGGCTCTTCTTGCGTTCTAACACCTCCCCAATCTCTCTGTCCACATTCTAATGATCCTCTACAACTTATATAGCCTCTCATGCAAGAGAATCCTCCCTCATAACTCCGAGTATTCTCAAAATCTTCTCATGCAATTCATGGGAGATAATTCCCAAAATTAACACCTTCACGCGTCTCACAAAGAATCTAACCCCTCCAAACACGCTTCCAACTCATCAAACATTGGTTCAACACGCTCGACCACGATGAATCTTCCCGAATAACAAGAAATCCCGAGAATAACTTCACCGTATATATGGTTCCCCGTTTTCTTCTCGTGGGAATTCCACCAATTTGGATCGAAACCAAGACTCTATACCAAATTACTGTTAGGGCCCAAAGGAAGATACCCAATCAATTCCAAATTTTTAGTCTCACGGGAAGAGCTCCAAATTCGCAACCCTAATTCCTCGCCGTGAAACCAAGCTTTTCCCGCCAATTTCTGAATTTTGAAATGGAGAAGATGAAGTGCCCCGATCCAAAACATGGGCGCCTTTATCGGCTTGGGTGCCCGGGGTGCCCTTATCCAAAATGAGGGTGCCTTTATCACTTTTCTCCGGGGTCCAAATAACACTTTTTGAGCAACTTTTTCCACACAAGTGTATTTCTCCAAAAACACCTACACACACATAAAAACACCAAAATTAGTATTTAAATCGAGACCAACAATAGAGACAATGAGGACAATTCGGACACAAAAATGTGTCTATCAAATACCCCCAAACTTATTATTTGCTAGTCCTCGAGCAAATTTATTCTAGAAATAAAATCATTTGAACCCCTAGGTGGCCCTAGTGGCGGAGTGTTGTCTCCTGAGGGTTTACCGAGGTGTACCCACAAAACCTTTACTCCATACCCTAGCTATCTACGCAAAACATTTGGAAGGCACTAAAGAATCTCCTTGGTTGGCATACTTATCGACTACGGGAGGAAGTACCCCGATGCGAAATTCCAATTCTTTGTACACGAGTTTGCACTCAAGCATACTAAAATTCATATAAAGTGACAGAGCTCTACTCGGATAGTCGCACTATGGACATCAATACCGGAGTCAAAACTAATCACATGGATAGATCAAGAAGATGGATATAGAGAAAAACATAGATGGTTTTGATGTTTACTAAGTGATCGGTGTTTCCCATATCTCTGTCCGAAGGCCTCCGCCAAAATGAACCTATCCTAATGGACCGAGATACTAGTCGACTAATATCAACACACCGGCATATACAAGGGAACCAAGGTCGATAATCCCAAATCTAGGTCAACACAATCGGCATATACAAGGGTTCCAGTGGTCGACTTTATTTAATTTATTCCGGTTGGTCGATGGTCTGGTCTCACTTTCTTTTTTTTTTTTTTTTTTTTTTTCAACTTTTTTTTTTTTTTTTTTTGGCATCTCAATCACTATAATTCACCCTAGCATTGGTAACAACTTGAATCGTGGGACCCACCTAATCACTTAGAGAAACATAGTTTAAAAACAAAATAAAATAAAAACAGTGAAAAGGACTCAACGAGATATGGTGAAACTATCATGTTATTTCTAACACCCGACCTCTCGTGCTTTTATGAATAGACTCTTTAGATGTTGCCATCTAATCGATTGGTTCCTCAACTCCTACAACCAAAATGCTTCCATCCACTTAGATTGGTTAGTGCCATCCTTAATAAGCATAAATTTCTAGGCTCGGAGTTTATTTATTGCAACTAAAAAGTTTCTCCCATACCCCCAAACTTAAATATAACATTGTCATCAATGTAATAAAGATAAAATTAAAAGCATGAACAAGGAGAAAGTATTACCATTTGAAGTAAAAGAGTTAAGGAAAGATATTACCGTGTTGCAAGAGCATGGGTTACCTCCCAAGAAGTGCTAAGTTTAAAGTCTTCACCAGGACATTGGAAAGGATTAGTCACCTCGAAGAATCATATAGCGAGAATCGGAATAATCATGTCATCTGGATCAAAAAGTGCTAACCACAAGAAGAGGAAACTGCCACGGACCGGGAAGATACCCAACATACCCTCATATATTTTTTTGTTTAAGACAACTACATCTAGTTGTGGTTCGGGTTCGTGCTCTATAAAAGGGTCTAGATAAAAAGTTTTCATCGGCTGGATTTCCTCAAAGCTAAGATCCAGTTCAGGTTGTAAAGTCTGTAAAAACTCAGATAAGAACATAGAAGCACATAATAATAACCTGAATAATTGTGGATCTTCTAAGTCAATCAGTTTTGACTCACATAATTGACCACGATGAAACATGCGGTCAATCTTAAGCAAATGTGTCGGTACTAGTTTCCTAAAGTACTTAGGCTCAGTCTCAAAACTTAATAATTGACACATCTGAAACTTAAACGTTCCCACAATTGGTTGAAAAATATTTGGTGGGAAAACAAAGTCAATCTGGGTATCATAGCCTGGGTTAACCACATCAACCAGAGGATGGGTTTCTAACAACTGAACTTCTTTATGGACACAACTAGGTTCAGGAAAAAGTGTATGAAGATAATCTTTTAAAATGGTTGAGGCACATATGTCAAGTCCCAAGTTAGGGACTTTTCTAAGAGTTAAAGCACATGGAGAATGATAATCACCCCCAAACTTAGAGTTTTCAGTGTCTCTAGAAAGACTAGTCACAACTTCCCTAATTTCAAGGTCATCTCGATTTTACGAAAATGGTCAATTGATTCTTCTAAGTCAGGTACATCCTCACTCATCTCTACGAGTTCATTTTCTTTTTCTAAGTCTATTGTTTCTAAATCGCTAGACTCAAAATATACTCGTTCCTCTAAACCATCATTGGCTTCGTAATCAAAAGGAAATACTACATCGTCTAAAACGGGGGTATCTCTAGTCAAATCCTCATCCTTTTGAATAGGTGAATAATTATTAAAATTATTTGGAATTGAACTAGAAATATTATCATCATTAAGCTCAATTGGAGTAACAAATTCCTGATCACTATGCCTACTGATTTCAAATTCTTCATCAACACTATCCTCATCATAATCATCATTATAATAATATGAAAATGGTTGAACCTCATCTAGACAAGTAGTGTTACCAATTTTATCCTCGTCATCTTGATTATGTAAATTGTCCTCATTTTCACGGGTGATATTGGAAAGAATGTATTGGCAATCAAGAGTAATTCGAGCAATTCTTTCTTCCGTCTCTAACTCTAACCTACGTGTTGTCTCAGCAAACTCACGTGTTGACTCAGTTAACTTACACGTTGACTCAAGAATCATACGTGCTTCATCTAGAGAAGAGGAATTATAAGAATTTTGCTCGTATGACCGGTATTCATGTGAATAGTAATTGGGCTCACCATGGTATGAGCCATAATCTTCAAAAGGTTGGCGTTCCCAACCACTATTCACACTACGGTCATAAAAGAGTGATGTCCATATTGTTCAGTTGGATATTCATATTCATTGCGATGGCTAGTATAATACCAGTTTGACATCCTAACTGCAAGGAATTCTACACAAACACAAACAAGGCCGACTCGACCACAAAGCAAACCTACATCGATTTCTAGCAAACAAAAAGCATGATGGCTCCACTTAGATTGTTTTCTAGACCAGCTTCTAATCCTTCGAAAGGGAATTCGTTACAATCCGAGCAAACCCTCCGGAATCAATCCGAGTATAAGTAAGTTGAATAGAGGCGAGGAAGGCTGCGTGGAGCTTTGATACCCAAGGCCTCACCGCATTACAAGGCGGGCGCAGTCACGCATTCAACTCACGAAACCATCATGAACTTCAAAGTTTGCTTAAAAGAGTAACCAATATTTTTCGAACGACTTTCCTATTAAGCTCGTTACCCTATCGGTCTCGTTCTATTCAAAATTTTAGGCTTAGGTTCGTGTTTGGTTTCGTTTTCCTAAGGCGGGCAAGAAGAGAACGGTGATGAAATCCGAACCCTTATCTTGTATGGCAGTCCTTGCCCTTTACTAGGAAATTAAAACAGCCCGTTTTCAATACCTCAACATATATGCATACAAAATCATCCAAGAAACCCGGCGATTGGGATTCGCGGGTTTTAGAATTCTTACCTCCCGTTCCAGACGGGGATGAACCGTTGAGGTCGACTCGGGCCACGACTCCTATGTCATGTACGAACCCGAGGGGCCGAGGTGATATCGTAATCACCGTCCTTCCCCGTGCGCTTTATATTTAAATTACCCTTCCTTAGGGTTTAAAATCAATAATGTCCGATAGTCCAAAAATTAAAAAGTCCAAAAATAAAAATACAAATTACAAAAATAATTACCTAATTACAGTTTCTAAAAAAAAAAAAAAAAAAAAAAAAATTAATTACACTATATACAAAATTTTCTTCTTCACTCCGTTCGGATCTCTATTTTCTTTCCTATTTTGGCTTTGCTTTTCTTTTCAGCACTTTATCTTTTTCTTTCGCTCCACTCCAAATCTGAAAGAAAACAGAAATACCAAAACGCGTAAAAAAGAACAAAAATAATAAAAAAAACAATAAAAACCTAAAAACAAATCTATACACAAGTCCGCGTCGGCGGCGCCAAAAATTGATGTGACTCAATAATGTTGTAGAAAGTGGTAGTAAGGTTGTCGTTCACTCGGACTTGATGGGATTGATTTTAAGTTTTAATAAAAGAAAATAAAAGAAAAATATATACAAAAATTGTCACAGGACGGAGAGAGTTACTGGGATTCAGGATTCCGCCAAACTCATAACAAGAGGTTCAAATATTAATTCTTTTAACAATTAAAGCTCAATAAACAAAATAATACCGACTCTTATTTTTGCCAAAGTTGATTCTCAAAATATTAGTTGTATCCCTAAGCATAGATTATCTAAACAAAGCATAACCTATCTAATTGAATAACAACCAATTTAATCAAATCATAATTCTATTTTAATTAGTGCAAAAGTCAAATAAAGAATTAATTAAAATTACCCATGTACGAAATTTGTCTTCCTCCGTCGTCCCAGTGATGGGTTCTAGCTCATCATGTTGGAAACACGCTCAAAATCCATTTTTATTGCTCAAAGGAGGTGTACAAATGATGAACAAAGGAGAATAAGATGAAAATCGGGTTTGCAACAGTTATAGATGTTGCAAATACTGTTTAAACTACGATAGAGAATAAGTGCGTCTGTCTCGTAAGTCCGCCCCCTCCGTATTACGACCCTCGACTTTGTGTCGTAGACACTCAGTAGAAAAACGACCGCTTCGGCGGTCCGTTCTTCGTGTTCTTCAGTGAAACGGCGAGAGAATGGTCTTCTCTGTAACTTTGATTTTCGGCTCTTCTTGCGTTCTAACACCTCCCCAATCTCTCTCCCCCCATTCTAATGATCCTCTACAACTTATATAGCCTCTCGTGCAAGAGAATCCTCCCTCATAACTCCGAGTATTCTCAAAAATCTTCTCATGCAGTTGCGGGAGATAATTCCCAAAATTAACACCTTCACGCGTCTGCCAAAGAATCTAACCCCTCCAAACACGCTTCCAACTCATCAAACATTGGTTCAACACGCTCGAGGCCACGATGAATCTTCCCCTTTAATAACAAGAAATCCCGAGAATAACTTCACCGTATATATGGTTCCCTGTTTTCTTCTCGTGGGAATTCCGGTAATTTGGATCGAAACCAAAGACCTATACCAAACCTCATAGGCCCAAAGGAAGATACCCAATCAATTCCAGCCCTTTAGTCTCACGGGAAGAGCTCCAAATTCGCAACCCTAATTCTGCCCGTGAAACCAAGCTTTTCCCGCCAATTTCTGAATTTTGAAATGGAGAAGATGAAGTGCCCCGATCCAAAACATGGGCGCCTTTATCGACTTGGGTGCACTGGGGTGCCCTTATCCAAAATGAGGGTGCCTTTATCACTTTTCTCCCTGGGGTCCAAATAACACTTTTTGAGCAACTTTTTCCACACAAGTGTATTTCTCCAAAAACACCTACACACACATAAAAACACCAAAATTAGTACAGAAATCGAGACCAACAATAGAGACAATGAGGACAATTCAGACACAAAAATGTGTCTATCAGGCTAAAGGCATAGCGGCTTGGAAATATGGCCTGCGATACGTGTTGGCATGTGCCAATGGAACGTACGGCCATGTCGACCTAGTTGCAAGTCTTGCAAGCCTAGGGCGCTATATTTGGCGTGGGCCAAAGGCATAGCGGCTTGGAAATATGGCTCGCGATACGTGTTGGCATGTGCCAATGGCACGTACGGCCATGTTGACCTAGTTGCAAGTCTTGCAAGCCTAGGGCGCTATATTTGGCGTGGGCCAGAGGTATAGCGGCTTGGAAATATGGCCTGCGATACGTGTTGGCATGTGCCAATGGTACATACGGCCATGTTGACCTAGTTGCAAGTCTTGCAAGCCTAGGGCGCTATATTTGGCGTGGGCCAAAGGCATAGTGGCTTGGAAATATGGCCTGCGATACGTGTTGGCATGTGCCAATGGCACGTGCGGCCATGTTGACATAGTTGCAAGTCTTGCAAGCCTAGGGCGCTATATTTGGCATGGGCCAAAGGCATAGCGGCTTGGAAATATGGCTCAACGATACGTGTTGGCATGTGCCAATGGCACGTCGGCCATGTTGACCTAGTTGCAAGTCTTGCAAGCCTAGGTCGCTATATTTGGCGTGGGCCGTGAGGCATAGTGGCTTGGAAATATGGCTGCGATACGTGTTGGCATGTGCCAATGGCACGCACGACTATGTTGACCTAGTTGCAAGTCTTGCAAACTAGGGCGCTATATTTGGCGTGGGCCAAAGTCATAGCGGCTTGGAAATATGGCTGCGATACGTGTTGGCATGTGCCAATGGCACGTCGGCCATGTTGACCTAGTTACAAGTCTTGCAAGCCTAGGGCGCTATATTTGGCGTGGGCCAAAGGCATAGCGGCTTGGAAATATGGCTGCGATACGTGTTGGCATGTGCCAATGGCACGTACGGCCATGTTGACCTAGTTGCAAGTCTTGCAAGCCTAGGGCGCTATATTTGGCGTGGGCCAAAGGCATAGCGGCTTGGAAATATGGCCTTGTTGCCATGGTGCGCAGTATGCGGCTTGGTTTGGCATTGTTGCCATGGTGCGCAGTATGCGGCTTGGTTTGGCATTGTTGCCATGGTGCGCAGTATGCGGCTTGGTTTGGCATTGTTGCCATGGTGCGCGATATGCGGCTTGGTTTAGCATTGTTGCCATGGTGCGCAGATATGCGGCTTAGTTTGGCATTGTTGCCATGGTCGCGCATGGTGCGGCTTGGTTTTGGAATTAGGGTTACGTGTTGAAAACCCTAATGCTGCTATTTTGAAAAAATACCCCTATTAATTGTTTACACTTGAGTTAAATGCTCTTAGTTAATGTGTTGCGGGTAACACTAGGTCATGGGGTTTTACGATTTTACCCCTTGTCTAAAAACCACCATCAACACCAGTGAAGGGAGATACACCCGTGACATCCATACAAACATCTTGTCCATTTTCCAAGTTGAGAAAAAGAATATCAACATGCCTCAAATCTCTGTCATCATCCGTCAGAAAACCAAGAGAAACTTCCTTGCGCGCAGGCACACCATCTTTGTAACAAATGTCATCAATAACATCACGAACAGAATCACGTCGAAATTTAATTCCAACATCCTTAGCACAGTGAAGCGCGTGATCCCCAAAGATGTACATGTATCTGTTACAACTCGAGCATAAACTATTCTCAACAAATAGTAGGATACCAAGACGAAAGCAAAGCACAACTCTAAATTGTCTTGGACCGAGGCACTGGTTAAGACCACTAATAGGTACTACTAACAAATAGTTTTGTTTAAATTTAGTTAATTAAAAATATAAATAAATATTAATTTGCCAATAATAAAAATACAAAACTAAATATTAAATAATTACTTAAATTTAGTTTAATTCTTTGTTTAAAGATTATATATATATATAATGGCCGGTTCGTGGCTTGCTATTCTTGATTCAAAAACATCAACGATTCATCATGATGCCGCTTTTTATCGGCATCCGTGTTCGTGTGGATCGACAAGTTTATGGGAAAAGTACTCCTTTGTATTAGGAGCATCTCTTAATGAAGAAGAAAAATACAATCAGATTAAATGGTCGGATTTAATTCCGGATTTACCATCATCTCTCCCTTATACATAAAATTATTTTGGATATCTTTGTTTTTTATCCCTCTTTCTCTTCGCGATCTACTTGTAATTGATGTTCTTATTTGTATTAGGGTTTTGATTATTTTATATTTTGATGTTTTTGTTATTCTTGTAAGCAAACATATGTAATCACGATTTTTATTTTAAGGAATTGAAATATGTTGATTGTCCAAAAAAAAAAATGGTTGAGTAAAATATATATTTTTAACAGTTATAATAATAATAATAATAATAACCATTAGTAAATTTAATATTACATATTTATATAGTAATGGGTGCCATGAAGTTTTATTGAATTCTCCATTAGAGCATAATCAATTATACATCTATAACTATAATGGTTGAATCTCGTATTTAACCATTAGTAACCCAATACGTCTGTTCTTATCATTTGCTACAACTACAATGGTCTAATATGGTATTTTACTAAACACACATTGATTGTTTTATAATCCACTTTAACTTTAATTAACATTTTATCAAACGTCTAACTATATTTTTATCATAAAATTGGTTAAAAAGACCAAAATCAGCAAATCCTGGGTGAAAAAGATATCTAGATTTTGATACTGTTTAAAAAGACCAAAATCAACAAATCCTGGGTGTAAAAGATATTTAGATTTTGATACTGTTTAAGTCAGGATGAATCCAGTTTCATCCTTGCTATTTTTTTTTGTCCATTTCACCCATACTAATTTTTTACTCGTCCATTTGAACCAGGTTTTAAAAATATTTGGACAAATGACCTATTTTCCGATTCCTATATATACCTTCGCTCTCTGGGCAGACAAAAGTTATTTTTCTTTTTTTGAATGATGGGCCAAATGTTCATCGATAACCGACTTGCTTACAGATTTTTCTTTCTTTAAAAATAATTATTCATCGAATCCTCCCAAACCAAGTTCACCAAATCCGGCTATTGTTTCCAGAGATTGGTTCTTCTAAGAACATTAGTCTCACCATATACAGGTCAATCGAACCCAATAAGTTATTTCCAACCGTCTTTCGGGTAGTCACCATGGGTGGGAGGTCTAGTACTGCGAGCCTGCGAGGACAAAACTCTAATCCTGAGAATTTCTTCAGACATGAACAGAATATTCCAAGCGTTTCGATTATATTGACGAAACTGAATAATGGAAGTCTGTATTACGAGAGAATATCATAGGTGTGCCTAGAACGAGAACGCAAAATTGTTGCTTCTGTTGTAGGGAGGGAGGACTTTATGTATTGTTCTTACAAACTATAGAGTGAATAAACCATAATATATGAGCACTTGAGAAGAAATTACCATGACACATACTTACTACGCGGAAGAATAACAAACGATAGTACTGTTATAAACGTGTAATTATGTTAATAATATCTAGGGTGAATCTCGTTTATTACTGGGATGCCCTTGTGTCTAACTCTATAAATAGAGTCCTAAACCTTTGTATTCTACACACATTTAAAATAATTTTCTCTCCTTCTTCTCCCTATTTTCTGTCTCGTTCTCTATTTACAAGACGTCATCAGCACGTAACTCTTTTCACTGGCTATAAACGATTTTGGAGATAGAATTACGAAGCAATCATAGGAAGTCGTCAGCTTAAACAGGATGAGAAGAATTTTCTTCTAACCCAACACTAGCTATATAAATTATTTTATATTTGCTTCTTTATTTTGTCTACATTCATTCGTATCTAACATGTTCAATAATAACATGTATACAACCTTGATTATTTGGTTTTAACTTCTTGTTAATGTGGCCAGGATATACAAAAATATGATCAAACGAGTAGGTGATTGCACGGGTGCCGAACTTTGATTAAAGTCTTACACCCTCAAACCATCCACTGTGCAAGAATCATGGATTGACGACACTTTCTATAAGTGGGTGACAGAAAAGTTTAAGTTCAAGTTTAATCGGTATCACTTTAATGACTTATATTCAACTGTTATAATGTTTTACATATTATTTGATCGGTATTTTTCTTTTCTTCTTTCCATTGTAATGTATTGTGGGTGGTTAACTTTATGGAATAAAGAAGATTTTCTCTTCTTATACGGGTGATCAATATTACCGAATAAATTTGATTTCCCTTTTCCTTTAATTTTTCTATAAAGAAAAAAAAATCCATCATCAAAAATCGGTGCTTTGTTTCTTCACTAATTTTTTTTTTTTCATAGAGAAGAAAAATAAAAATAAAATAAAATCCATCGAAAGATGGTTTATGGTTTCTATTCCTTTAATGAAACTATAATCACCAAGAAAATTGGTGTTATCGCGATTTAGCTACCTTTACGGTATTTAATCACATGCATGGTTGAAAAACCTACGGCCAATTAAATTTGGTATCCTTGTTCTCTATACAAGGATCATGTGATTTATCCATACGGTTTCAATATTTATTACAAGAAACCATTAATCAACCACAACGAGGATTTTCTCTTTGCGATGGCTATAACGACAATATCTTTTTATTTTGTCGGTACGATAATTTGGTAAATCGTATAAACTAATTGATGCTACTTTTCTCCATCGTTTCCATAAGATTGGCATATTTTCTAAGTTTTTGCCAAAAAGGAGTGAAATTTTTGACCACATAATGGATTTTGTTCTTGCAAATTCGATAATGACAATGATTTCTTTATTTTCTTAAAAAGAATCATAATCCAATTGAAATTGGTTTCTTTGTAAATCCTAGAAGGATGAGATGTCGTTATTGTGTATTCACAATTGCAAGCATCAACGTAATGGAGAATTGTCGCATTCCTGAGGGATATTTAGCAATTTATAGTTCTCTTCCTTGTATTATTCGTCAAAATGTAATGTTGTTCCACTTGTAGTTGGAATTGGACACTAAAGATCAAAGGGTGCGCATCCGGCTTGTTAGCTATATCATTAGTCATTTTTGTGACTATATCGATCTTGATATGATTTTCTTTTAATAAAGAAGTGTCCATCATTTAATTCTAGTTCATTATCTCGTTGATCTTTGAGGTCATGAAATTATTTTGGAGTTTTTTTTGTATATTTTGGCTATAATAATAAAAAAAAAATTCATGGTTGATGTTAAAGTTGTATGTCAAGTAGACTACAAATTATTTATTTTTTTGGACAATTTCGTATGGCTCTAGAAGTCATTATCTACATTCCAACTGGTGTTATTAAAATCCAGAAATTATTCTGAGTATATGTCCTTGATTTAATCGGATAATACTCTATGCAACTAGTTTTCGTATATGAGATGATAATTTTTTTTCTTACCATGATCAGGGGGAGACATACACTATCAAAATCATGTGTTAATTAACTTAAAAGTTATATCTATTTCTCTCCCAATATGATCAAATCGAAAAAGGCTGCCACTAATAATTGGTGTGAAAATATCTCATATAGCTTATGCCGTTTAAAAAGGCAGATTCAATCACATCTAGCAAGCATGTAGCATTTGTATGTATGCTACAGATAGCTCTAACAGAGTCTATCATAATACGACTCACAATCTCAAATCTCAAAAATTCATATCTACTCATTTGAATAGTATGAGATTATCACGCCCGTGGGCACTGGTACCAGTAAATTTAGATTTTTTCAAAGTATGCGTACACTGGAAATTATGTGAGACCGTGATAAGCTAATTTGGTTGTCGAATAACAAAGATAGTGGTTGTTAACCCCTCTACAGAGGAATATCGACTATGTAATTGGTTGGCATATAATCCAAATTATGTTGGATTAATTTCTCGATTGACGCAATTTTGGATCCAAAACTTAAACACCTTAAAAATTCCAAGCCTATTAATTATAGGTTGGTGTAGTCATATTGCGTCGTTATATGAGAAATTTTTCGTTGTAAAAACGATTTAAGGGTTTCATTTTTGCTTAGACCCTAGGATTGATTCAATAAATGTTTTTGTTCTCCATTTATGATGCTTTTGGCGTGGTAGTCTTTGAAGGACTCATATAGCATTCACACAAGAAATGTGGTCGGAGAACATATTAAATTGTTAATCCTTGGAGGATTCAAATTATATTTAGGCAGCCACATTATTTGCTTACATAAAAATTAACAATCCTTTATGTGTTTTTAGAAATTTGGTGCAAAACCAAAAATCCGGATTAATTAGTTGATGATTTCAACATTATAGGTCTCTTGAGGAGTCCTTAAAAACACTAAAATCCACGCTTTGGCAAAGATAAATTCTATTTTTTTCTTCTTAAATCTGCGGTTAGAATTATGCTAGCTTAAACTCTTCTTTAAGATGAGTTATTATTTTGATGCTTATTTTTTGAAAAAATCATGTAGTTGAGTTAGCATCGATAAATATGTCAAAAGTTGTACTCTTTTCCCTTTGTTTCGTGTTTTGTCCCATGTGGTTTTCCCGACAAGGTTTTAACGAGGCAACATCTCGTTGACGTTTAATTTAATTTCAAAATGTTGATTTTGTGCTCTTTTTCCTTCGTCCATTTTTTTTTCCATTGGGTTTTTCTTTGGAAGGTTTTAGTGAGCAAATTATTCAACATGGTGGTCATCCAAGGGGAGTTGTATCAATTTTGGTTGTTTAGTGGATGCCCACATTTGATTGAACCTAAGAATTTGGATTTCCTTCTCACAAATACGATTTTGTTCACGTATGACGAGGTATTCATATCTTGGCACTTTGTTGAGGAAACTAAATCAACTATTTCTGCAAATCATCTCCAAGAAATTAGCAATCCAAGACAGAAGTACTTAATGTATTGAAAGAAACATGAAGACTTGAGAACACCACTATTAGAAGACTAACACAAAAGAAGACTTCATCAACTGGCAGATTTCTCACCAAAGCATTGATATCTCCAGCATTCAAGAAATTCGTTTATCAAAATTGGGAAGTGTTGACTCGAAGATTTGCAAGCCAAGATTTAAGCCAAGTACTTATCGGGGGAGCGTCATAGTAAAAGGTATTTTCTTGGACTATCACGTTGTACTCTTTTTCCTTCGTCAAGGTTTTGTCCCATTGGGTTTTCCTTGTCAAGTTTTTAATGAGGCAACATATGCATGTCCAACTCTGTTCTAAGTTTACTCATAATTGTACTCTTTTCCCTTGATCGGGTTTTGTCCCGTTGAGTTTCTGACAAGGTTTTAACGAGGCAATTAGCTTAGACACAAATGTCATCGGGGGAGTGTTATAAACGTGTAATTATGTTAATAATATCTAGGTGAATCTCGTTTATTCTTGGGATGCCCTTGTGTCTAACTCTATAAATAGAGTCCTAAACCTTTGTATTCTACACACATTTAAAATAATTTTCTCTCCTTCTTCTCCCTATTTTCTGTCTCGTTCTCTATTTACAAGAAGTACTACTACAAACCACACACACTTTATTTGGCCGGTTATTATGGACTTCGATAATGTCGTAATCAGATTTGGAGTTTCATCGGTTGTAACAGTGCACCACGGGTCCGAAACGAGAAAATTTTGATGGGGGCGTTTTTGGATGGGGTATGGGGGACAAATAAGATGTTGACATGTGTCCTTCCTTATTAATTGGGATGCGATCTTTGATTCATCCATGCAACTTTTGAATCTAGTCACCTTTCTGATGACTATGATTCTTTTTTCTAAACATTTGTGGTTTTCTGTTAAAAATAAAAATAAAAATTAATCAGTGAAAGAAGAGATAAGTACCAAAATTAATGTCTCTAATTAATAGTACAAAATCAGTTTACTTGATTTTTTTTTATAAATCATATTTCCGTTGGAGTCCACTATTATATGTTTTTTATGAAGAAAACACACTGGTATTATACAAAAATAGTGTACAGGCCAACCCTTGATGACTGATGAGTGTATCTGTCATGACCCAAATTGAGATCAGTTAATTATTCCTCTTTACCTCTACTGTTGAAAGGAACATAGTAAAAATTTGAGACAAAAGGTATGACTTTTGTCGTTCAGCTTTATTTTTATTTCATCTATCTCCAGAGCCATGCAGTAGATAGTGATTCCAAAAATAAAGTTTCTAAGCAGATGGAACTTGACTTGGATTATTCAGAAGTTTTTTCTTTCCTCCTGGAAGAACTTTAAATAGCAGTACATCACATTCTACATGTAGTGTATAACAACAGTGCAAGTGCGTACTAAATACCCAACACAGTTACAATAATAAAGTTACAATAAGTAGATGGAACTTGACTATTCAGAAGTTCTTTTTTTCTCTTGGAAGAACCTTAAATAGCAGTACCTCATGCCACAGTACATTTAGATTATAAGTGGTTACAACAACATTGAAAGTGGGTACTTAATACGATTCAACACAGTTACAACATGGAAAATGAAAAACAAGACTATATATAGCTACATGGAATCGGCGCAAGCAGTTCAGATTTGGAGCTTCATTATTTGTTGTAATACACCTTAGTTTCGGAAACGGAATCATCAGTAAACCACTGACAAAGCCCATGAGCGAGTATACTGCGACTAGTAGTAACACGAGCTGAAAAAATTAAGTGCAACTCATCTGAGTAATATTCTTTTCCAAAAGCATTAACTAGTAACCCCTTCAAAGAATTTGGTATCGCGAACCTCTCAATACCTCCAGAGCTTCGCATCTTTTCTCGGAGTTCAAAATACTTGATGAAACCCGAGCAAATAACGTCAGCTGGATGCAGAAACAGATTAGGTACCCACAGTGATAAGTCTTTGCACAAATGTTCTGGTGGTACTTGCTTCTCTTGGTTATCTTTCTTACCGTATGTGAGCAAGCGACTAGCTAAATCAATTCCATTTTTCACTGTTCTACTTCCAATGTTTTCGAATAGAAATGCAACAAAGGGTGGATTAAAGAGATATGAAACAAGTAAAATACCCCTCTTTGCCATTGTTTTTCCTGCAAGCATTGCTATGGCAGAACCCAAAGAATGCCCTGCTAACCAGATTCTACTAGCTTCACTTATAGATACCATTTTTCAACAGCTTGCATCGCCACTCCAAAACGAGACTTATGGTGAAGATTATTCATGAAAACATTTATGTCCAGCAATATATCCCGTACCGCAGTATCTTCGGTCAACACAGTTCCTCTAAAAGCAATCACATATCTTGGAGCTCCTTTGGGATAGTCGTAGTTGTTGGATTTGGGTTTGAATTCAAATACAGCCCCAAAGATGGACCAATCAACATCATCCATGAGCTTGTCTAGTAGCTGAAAATCAAAGAATTCCCACCATGGTGGTGCAAGAGCTTTACACCCTTCACGTTTTGTTTGACGGTCATCCTCCATTACATAGACACCCTTAACCAGGCTAGCTGCTATACATCTTCGGCAGTGTTCACTTTCCCTTCAAATTAACATGAAATTCATAATCAGAAAAAGTATAGGATGATGTGGGTTCACCACAAATCAGAACGATTATGGAAGATATCATCATTTTTTAAGTTGAAGAAATGACTGAAACGACCCAACAGACGAAGCAGAATGAATTACAGACGTCTTACCAATCTACCGTGGTTAAGCGTGACAGTCCTGAAAGTGTGAAATCATGATTCTGTGGTTGCTTCGGCTTCGAATATCCTAAACCTTTCTGAATCGCCTGTAAATCAGAAGATGTGCCCTCAAATTCCATCCAGAAGCATGAATAAATATAAATATCATCAATTATGTGCATGTAACTGCTATCAAAATGATCAAATTAATACACACATGACTAAGTACTCCCACCCATTGAAGTGGCAAAAAGGAGAGATGTAGTGCGAGAGAGTAGTACCTTATAGACCATATTGAAGACCCAAAAAATTGTTGAAGTTGAGATAGTCACGTAACTTAAGCTGTGAATTATCATGTTTAATCATGTGGCCATATATATAGTGCTTGGACAGCCGGGTACGCCCCGAGTCAGGTCCAAACTCCCAATAGAATCTGCTTTTATTGGGCCGAATTGAGCCCAAGAGAGAGGACCCGATGATTTTGTCGATGTGAAACATGATTTATTTATTTTTTTTCAAATTTGAAAAAAAGAAAGATTCTATTGGGATTTGGTGTGTGTAACCAAAGATGGTTGGTCATTTTTTTGCTAAAATTGTCCCCCCATTTTAGTCTCATTACTATAACTTCTTGTGTATCCTATTTTTTAGGGGTATAATTGGCAACCAAACTTTAAAATGACATATATGAAAATTTGTGCCTTAAATTTTATAAATTTTATCTTGTTGGAATGTTGTTAAAAAATTCTACGCAATGTATACAAACAACACTCTCAAATTTAAAGTTTTTACGAAAAATTCGGATGTGTTTATCATTTTAGACACAATTTTCGAAAGTTAAATATATATCCATTAACCAAACCACCATAAAAGATACATAATACTTTGTGTAGTCATATTTTAGTTTTGCATCAACTTATTCCGTTGCAACTAACAAAACGAGGTATTCCCACCATTTCAAGAAAAAAAAATGATACTTTCACTTTATGCACAATTTTCGAAAACTGAGTGATTCCACACGGACTGAGAATCAGTTTTTAGAAAGTTTCTCTCAATTAAACATTTTTCACTAAAATTGGTTAAAATGATGATCGAATATACTTGCCCTAAAACGAAATTTTCACAGATTTAGAAGCCCAGCTGCAATTCTAATTTTTTTTTTTTTTTAGGCGTTGTTCATCGGATGAAACTCCACTAACATCGCCTAATATACCACATTTGTCAAAGCCCAAAGGTGATTAACCATTTTTTCCCTCCAACACTTGCACAATCATCTAGCTACTAATTACTACTCCCTCCGTTCCTTTTTAATAGGCTGGTTTCTATAAATAGATGTTTCAAAAAAATAGGTTGGTTTCCTAATTGAGAAAGTCAAATGTTACTTTAATTTTCTGAGACCACTTTTCTGTTCACTTCTTTTGATGACAAGTATCATGAGGCCCATTCCACTTTACTTCTTTTATTGACAAGTGTCGTGATGACCACTTTCAATGATTAGTTCTCTTAATTTCCTTAATTTTCTCTAAAAACAAAACCAGCCTATTAAAAAGTAACGGAGATAGTATGATATAATTATTATTGTACGATAGAATTTTATACAACAGACTGGCACTGGAAAAATTATCAAATGAAGATAAGTATGAGATATTTTATACTAGTTTTTGATTCTATTCTCTATGTCTCCACCTTTAAGATTAAGTGGTCAAAAAATTTGATTCTCTTATTCGCATTGATCCTTTTATGATTGATGTATCCTCGGTGGGGGGCCTTTAGCCTCAAGCTTCTCTTTCTTTTTATAGTCCGGCAAATTCTTTCCGCACTCAGAATATAGACTGATGTCATCTCTAATGATGTCATCTCCAAAATGGAAGACTGATGTCATCTCCAAAATGGTAAGAAATCACCAAGCAAATACTCTGAGATTTGATTGAATTTTCCATTATAGAACAATCAGCTGTATAATGGCAACATATAGTAAATAATTTACTCTATTTTTTTTCTCTCTGGAATTGGTACACATATATCCTACGCTAAACTCCCTCCTCTCCATGAGGTAAATTCTTTTTTCATTTCTGAATAAATAAATAAAAGGGTTTATTTTTACTTTGTGTTCCAACTTTGTGCCTAGGTTCTAGAAAAAATTTAATTAGAGTTGGGGTCCCAAAATTGAAGTATGACAAATAAAGCAAGACCCAAAAGTTGTAATCAGCTTAGCAAAAATTCAAATTTCTAACACAAACAAATTTAATAAGTAGATGGATAATCCCGTTGATTTTCCCCCGCGGAAGAACCCAAGTAACTAAAAAAACACTCAGTCGACAAAGTAAATTAAGAGCACTAGGCTATCGATTAGGGTTCGGAAAAGGAATCAAGTACAATTCAGTTGAAAATTGAAATCGAAATGAACCGATCAATTACCTGAAATTACATTTCTCATGCTCGAGACTCGAGATTACGTTTTGGAGATTAGTTCCTCGTTAGTTCATCTTTAGATTTAAGTTTTGTAGTTGAATCAAGTAAAAATAGATCTAAATCGATTATTTAAAAGGTGGTGGTGGTGTTCTTTGGTGGTGAATTTTGGTCGAAATATAAGAGGTGGTGCTTTGAAATTGTTGATAAAATCGGTTGAGGTGGTGGAGGAATTAGAGATGATCTTGAAGTGGAGGTGGTGGAGACGATAAATTCGGTGGTGGTGGAGTTCGATAGCTCTCTCCCAGTTTTCTCTTTGCGATTGAAACTAAAACCAGTTTCTAATAGAGGGTAACACTGGAATACTTTTATTTTCAGTTTCTTTTTTTAAAGGGAGGGGTATATACATAAAGGACAAAGGGTATTTGTGATAGACCCATGGATAGTAGGGTGTTTATTTTCATTCATACATTAATTAATGTATCCTAGTCAAATTTTCCCGTAAGTATGAACCAGAATATATCCCTATTACGAAATTCACTTCAACTTCACCTGCCTCCTGAATCAGGCGCATCTGCGTAGCCGAGTGCTCTTTGGACCTCCAGTTGAATATTTTCACTCCTTCCTTAAGTTGGGAGATCTCAACGATCTTCAAAAGATCTTCCAACCAAGAGATATTGGACTTAAGAAAGCGGGCATGATCGAGGGCACTACGCCAAGACGACAACTTTTCTTCCGAAGGAAAAGACTCTTCCAAGGTTAAGTAATTAGTCATCTCGACAGCAGCATCCAGAAGAACACGAGTCACAGTAACAAGTGTATTCACCTCAGGAAGAACCGTCGGTGTTGGAATGTGCCCATAAGTCTCCACTATGTGCGTGTAGAAGTCCTTGTGCTCTGGAGGAACCCAAATGTTATAGCCAACTCGAAGTTGGAACAACCATAAAAGGTTGAAACATCGGCAATTTTCTCCAACATAGTATAGCTTGTCCCAACTAAGGGTGAGGTAGGGTTGTAAATTGGGTTGTGCTAGCACGAGCAGAGCCCAGCACCGCCCGTTAAAATTTGAGCACAACCCATTTCAAGACGTGATTTAGCCCGGCACGGTATAGCACATTAGTTTCATGGGACGGGTTGGATTTGACTAATCAACACAGTAACCCAGCACACGCGGCACGGATAAGCACGTGGCACGGCACAACACAACAAATTAAGTAAGCACGTCATAATATGTATAAAATACTACACAAAGCACAATATATTATATTTTGTGTATATTTCACAAAAAAAGAAAAAAAACTTTATTCTAGCAAATTATTGACATTTTATTGTCATTATGTTGACTTATTTTCATAATAACACGTATAATACCTAAATATTTGGAAAACATTTATAACAAAAAATTTGTGTATATTTCACAAAAGAGCCTTAATTCTAGCAAATTATTGACATCTTATTGTCGTTATGTTGACTTATTTTCATAATAACACATATAATGTCTAAATATTTGGAAAAACCATTTATATTAGAAAATATAAAATAAATGTGCCCGGCGCAACCCAGCACGCCTTCTAACCCAGCAGAGCACGGCACGTCACGTCATAATCTCCGCCACAGCACGGCACGACATATAACATGCTAAACACGTCTAGATGAGGACGACTGGTAGCGCTTTTCTAAGGATGGTTGGTCTGACTAGTGGATGGCTTTGGAGCTTCATAATTTGTAGCAGTGCACATTGAATACACCTTAGAGTCTGAAACTGATTCATCTGTAAACCATTGACTAAGACTGTGAGCTTTTAGTTTGGAGCTGAAACTAGTAGTCAAACAAGCTGAAGGTAGCAAGTGCAATTCTTCTGAATAATCTTCCATTCCAAAAGCATACATTAATAGCCTCATAAATGAACTTTGTGACGCCAGCCTCCCAACATCTCCAACCCCATAGCTTTCCATCGATTCTGGGACTTCAAAATGCGGAATGAATCCCGCGCATATAAGGTCAGATTTATGCAGAAATAATTTTGGTTCCCACTTACATAATCCATAGAACAAATCTTCTGAATGTTGCCTCTCTTCGTTATCTTTTATGATGACTGTGAGTGCTGCTTTGAACCAGCTGCTAGCTGCATATATCCGACGTTTCATTGGAGTTGCAAAGAACGGCGGATTAAAGAAGTATGATTCAAGGAAATTACCCTTTTGTGCCATGTTTCTTCCTACAAGCATTGCTATGGCAGCACCCAATGAATGCCCTGCTAACCAGATATCGCTGACGCTGACTCCTTCCCCAGAAACTATGTATTCAACAGGTTGCATTGCCTTATCGGAACGAGACCTATGGGAAAGTCTGTTTATCAAAATATTTATGTTCAACATCGTATCCCGTACGATAGTATCTTTTTTCAACATAGTTCCTCTAAAAGCAATTACATATCTTGGAGCTCCTATGGGATAGTAGTTGTTGGACTTGGGTTTGAATTCGTAAACAGCCCCGAAGGTGGAGGAATCTGCAAAGATAGAGGGATCAGCGTCATCAATGAGCTCTTCCTGTAACTGAAACTCGAAGAAGCTCCACCATGGTGGTGCGAGAGCGCGATGCCCTTGCCGTTTATTTTGACGATCATCCTCCAGCACATAGACACCCTTAACCAGGCTAGCCATTATGGATCTTCGATGACGTTCATTTTGCCTTGAAATTTCCATGAAATTTTTAATTAGAATAATTATAAAAATATAACCCTTTGTCCCATAAAAAGTGAGATTTTTGGCAATTTTAAGGAAATTATGAAGAATCTTACCAGTCCACCGTAGATAAGCGCGAAAGTCCTGAACTTTCGAAATCATTGTCCGTTGGCTTCGATACCTGATCTCCCATGATATGAAAACCCAAAAGCTTGCAGTATTTAGTCAATAAAAGTTGTGACTTTTTATATTTCTCTGTTTTGAAGAATCAAGCTGTGACTGTGAATTCTATTTCTGTTTAGAGGTTCACTATAATATATACACATTTTGGTAAGCTATAAACTGCAATCTTGGTCTTCGTCTACTTTTCAGTCCTCCAAAAAGTCAGGAGGAAGAAGTACGGACACGGATATGATCATTCTGCATGACGTATAGGTGCGCATAACTTGGTGAGTCACCCATGAATTTATGGTTGATAGCTCCTAATTAAAGTGAGGCATATGACAAGACTTTGACTTCATAGGTATCCGATCATAACTAGTGAAAGACTTTGACTTCATATGTCGTGCATATGTCCCACTATAGATGTCCCATGAATTTATGGTTCAAACTACATGTCATTGCCAAAATCTCACTTTCTAGCCCTAGCAGTGAACACCAACTTTGAACAACCCTCTTTAGTTTGAATAATTTTAGCGTAATGGTTAAGCGAGACGACCTTTGACGCTCGTCAACCATACATAGTTTTACCCATACAGTAATTAAGAAATGGGAATATGCACGAGTACTGTCCTAGTAAAGTCGCCCAAAGCGCATGATTCGTAAAGTGGGCGCCTCGCCCAAGGTGCCTAATGCGTTAGGCGACCTTCTTGGAGCCTCTACATGCGCCACACACAGCATAGTGCCCTAATATTGCACCGTTTGACATGCGTCTCTCGATATAAAAAAAAAAAAAAAAAAATTTAATCTAAATTCCGTGCTTACCAATTTTGAACTCAGGTCATTGGTTTGATCACCCAATATTTTTACCACCGTATCTTCGCATAATTATATACGCTGGACCATTTGCCAAAAACTAACACACTGTGATAGATTAAATATGTGTTATAGATAAAGGTACAACATTGTTTGTAAGGTAAAATTCCTCCTACCCCAAACACAGAAATATGTATGATGATTTTGCTGATAATTGATTCGTGGACTGGATCTTTGATTGAATTATGGAGAAAGGGGGGTACCTGCAAAAAACCCTCCGATGCTAAAGTCAGTAATGGATTTTTCACAGGAGATTTTGGTGTATAAGATTGCTTACCTTTTTAGGTTTATCAACCCTTTATTTATATGAGCGAATTTCCGTTTATTTTCTTTGATTTTATGGCAAATATTGATTGCCATAATCGCCCTCGCATGCCTCCCGGCAATAGCGGCATTGGCGTCTGCATGCCGCATGTGATAATCGCGCGGCTTTGATGGCTTCATGGCTCTAGTGTAATCGTGACCCACATGGTTCTTTGGAATGTTGTAGAAGCAAAGTTCACGGTGGGCGCGGAATCCATTAGGCAAGCGGAGATGGGGCGGAATCATCCGAGGGCTACGAATTATCTTTGCAACGGGTTCCACCGAAACATAAATCAAAATACAAAAACTAAACTGCCGATTAATTGACGATTAATCGCGCCGATTGCCGCTTACCTGTTTGGGCCACCGGCTCGGGCCGCCGGCGGCTGTGAGTGACGTGGCGTGCAGTGCTGACGTGGCACCTGCCACGTCACCTCTCCCGTTGACGCGCCAACTGCCACGTCAGCTCGCTTGTTGACGTGGCGCCTCGGACGGCTGACGTGGCACCTGCCACGTCGGCGACGTGGCACCTGTTTTGCTGCTGTGTCGTGTTGGTGACGTGGCGCCTCTGATGACGTGTCAATGGTGACGTGGGACGCTTGTGTTGTGAAACTTTTTAGCCTATGGGCTTGTACATGGGCCGTTTGTTAGGCCTAGTTAGCCATTTTTGGGCAAACAAGGGGAGCACCTTAGGCCCAATGAACCCTCCTTTGCCTCTAGCGGTAGTTTTGGAGGCCTAAGTTAGCCCATTTATTTGTGTAGAATATTAGGGGTACAAACAAACATATATCATAACTTCTCCAATCAAGAACCCTACTAATGAAATATCGTTCATTTTTAATCAAATATTGCCAATTTATAAATGCATACCTATTGAACCTCGTGAGTATTTTAACAAGGACTGTTGAATCCCGATTGAGAAATGCCACTCTACTGAATTAATGTAGAAAAATTGATATCAAAGACTTAGAAAAGAACCGAAAGAATAGATTGTAATAAATTGTTTCTCTATTGGTATAACAATATACTTATCTACAATTACGCAAATCTATAATTCTTGACAAACCAAAAACGTAAACATCACTGTTTGTAAAGTAAAATCTCTTCTACCCCAAACACAGAAATTTGTATGATGATTTTGCTGATAATCGATTCGTGAACTCGATCTTCAATTGAATTATGGAGAGGGGGGTACCTGCAAAAAAATCCTCCGATGCTAAAGTCAGTATTGGATTTTTCACAGGAGTTTTTGGTATAGAAGATTCCTTACCTTTTTGGTTGTCAAACCATCCATTTATAGGTTATCAATTTCCGTTTGAATGCGGGCATGAATTGCAAAGAAATGATCTGCATGGCATTTGTTACAAACCGGCCCTTGCATGCCTCTTGTAAGAATGGCCCAGCATGCCTCCCTGCCATAATTCTCTGCATGACTGCATGGTTGCATGACTCGGCATTCATCCCTGCATGGCTCCCAGAATATTCCGAAACTTCCATTATGGTTAAGGAATTACAATGGGGTGTGGATAACCAAAGGTGTAAGAAAAGTAGGTGTAATCATCCAAGGGCCGCGGAATTAAGCTGCGTCGTGCCACACCGAATCGGGATTACGGATTTAAGTTGCATCGACATACACCGAATATTTTCACGCCGATTAATACACGATTAATCGTCGTCGATTGCCGCTCGCTTGGGAAGCCGACTGCCACATCATCGGATGTTAGTGACGTGGCACACAGTGCTGACGTGGCGCCTGCCACGTCATCTCGTCTGATGGCGTGGCACACACGTGCTGACGTGGCAGCCGTTCGCTGACGTAACACCTGCCACTTCATCTTGTCTGATGACGTGGCACCCCGGTCTGCTGACGTGTCGACTACCACGTCATCACTTGTTGACGTGGCACTATAATGAACTTTGCTATGCTGACATGGCGCCTACCACACCATTACATGTGCTGACGTGGCACCTGTTTTGCTGACGTGGCACACTGGTGACGTGGCACATCTGATGACGTGCCAATGGTGACGTGGAGCACTTGTGTTGTGAAACTTTTTAGCCATGGGCTTGTACATGGGGTGTTTGTTAGGCCTAGTTAGCCATACTTGGGTAAACAAGGGAAGCACCTTAGGCCCAATGAATCCTCCTTTGCTAGTAGTAGGAGCTTTGTTGGACTAGTTTAGCCCATTTATTTGTGTAGAATATTAAGGGTACAAACATCGCCCCCTCTTAAAACTTTAACTGTTATGGGTTAAGAAGTTACGGTTTCCACATGAATTTGCATTTTTTTCAGTAGTGTTACATAACCCGCCCCAACATGTCGTTCGGAGTGTTATGTAACACTGCTTTGAGGATGTGTTGATTGCGCGGAGTGTTATATATCCCGCCCCCAAATGGTTGAGGTGACATATAACTCGCCCCCGGTATGTTTTGTGTCATGCGCTCAATGCTCGCGCATGGAATGAAAAGTTGAGTTTTTCTCTGCTATCTTGAATTTGCGCGAGGCCAACACATTATTCAAGATGCGCGCGAGTTTGTGATATGTACATTTTCACGTGCCTGGACAGATGAAAAATTTTCGCCACGTTTGTCTTTGCCCATACGATGGGGATAAAATTGAGATAGGGTAAAAATGCTCGAACTGTGCACTCACCCTACCCGCAAGGTGTCAGAGACGTTGCTGACAGTAGACTCAAGTTATACTATTTTGCCATACTGACTGCAGATTTGATCATCCGCAGTTTGCATATAATTAACACGAACAATTTTGATAAAGTATGGAATACCAAAAGAATGTTAAATTAAAATTTCGAATTGAAATAACAAGATAAGTACCTCTTTGCTTCACCAAAGTCGCCTCGTTAAAACCTTTGAGTGGAAAACCCGTGGGACAAAACCATCAAAAAGGAAAAAGAGTGCGGCAAGACAACAGATTTGAATCTACTTCTAATGATAAGACTTTTTCAAGTGGAACGAATTCCACGGCTTCCATGGCTTCGAATCCTCAGTTCCCTCAAGATTCCTTTAAGGGTACAAACAATCACAAAACCTATGTAGGGTCCTATGACATTCAGACCCCCGCAACGAAAAAGTGTTGTTCACTCTCCAAATTAGGTTTTTGTTTTGAAATATGTTACATCCATAAACTCAGTCAGTCCTGACCCACTGACGAAAATTACCACCCAGTGCCGACAAGTTTATGGTTGGACATGGGTTTCCCACTCAATTTAGTAGGATGTCCCATGAGTTTATATGATTGATGGCTCCTAAGGTGATGCATATGACAGACTTTGACTTCATAGTTATCCGATCATAATTAACCAGGGAAATATAGGTTTTTCAACTACATGCCAAAACCTTACTTTCTAGCAGTGTACACCAACTTTGAACAACCCTCTTTAGTTTTAGCGTAATGGTTAAGTGGATCTACCTTGGACGCTCGTCAAACATACAAGCTAAATATCACCCACACAGTAATTAAGAAACTGGGAATATGCACGAGTACTGTCCTCGTAAAGGCGCCCAAAACACACGATTCGTAATGTGGGCACCTCGATTAGGCGTGCCTATGACCGGCTTGGCGCATTTGCTCGGGTGATCATCAATCCTTCTCCATGTATTGGTGCCAACAGTCAAGATCTCGCAAACGCATTCGTCACTTATGATGTTGTCGTCCATATCCCATTTAACTATACCCCACAAAGCGACCACTTTGTGTTCCTTGGTGGCCGCATCATATCCAAACTCGCAAGATGAAATTGAAGATGATATCATATGAATCGCACATCCATTTTCATCTAGCACAGCATTCGAATAATCTTCTCCGAATTGTTGTCTAAATAATGATGTGACCCAAGGTGTTGATTCTCTAGTGCTGGGGTTATAACAATTTGATTATAAATTGTTAAATTAGGCTCTGATTCAAAATTAGATGGGTAAAACTACTTTTCCTGCGAGGCGATTCCAAGAATATCAAACAAAGTAACAAACCAAGAGGATGAATGAAAGATAGTAACAGATTAACAGTTCTTTATATTTCAAACAAGATCTTCACTATTCTTTTCCTGCGAATCAATTCGCAGTAAATACATAGAAATACATTTTGTCAGAATCATCTGAATCTGTAGACTGGACAGCAACAAAACACTAGGAAATAACTTCAATACAAAAAAAATCAAAAAGAATCACAATCTTATTATAAAGGATCTGTTGAAGAACAATACAACATTCACTATTGACATAAATATACTTCTCTCTAATGGTCCTTCTAAAACTGTAAGCTGGTGAGGGGTTAGCCTTCAGTCTCTGACGAATCGAAAATTTCCAGTGGAAACGACTTACACCACTAAACTAAACTCTTCTTTACTTACCTACATAAAATTGTCGATTCTCCTTCAGTGGCAATCAACAAGATAGCACCAAGGAATCGTGCACAACAAAAAAAGGTCATCCATGAAACCCGACAAAGGGATAGATTCAAGTCTCTATCTGCTGCATAGAGTACATCTAATTTTGGGTTGCTCCGTTTTCTTCTTGTTTCTACACCACGTGAACTGTACTTGTATTCTGTTTGCAGACCATCAATACGGTGATCTCTTTGAATGTGTGACTTTGAGTTTCCATCTTTTGACGGCAAAAATATTCTGTATACTGAATCCAATAAATCTAACGCTTACAATTGTGCGATCATTAGTTCATTCCATGTATCAGGAATGCCAGGTAAACACCAGTGAAGACAATCTTGCATACCAGGTGTCGCTTTAATGCTGTACCGTGAAATATGACCTTCATCTCTTAACTGAGAAATGGCAGTTATATCCAAAAGCTTAACTTTCGTACCTCTGACAGCCCCAGAAGCACTATGATCAAGAGACTCATCTTGTGTAACTTCTTTTCCTCCAGCAAGTGGGACTGTATTATCACAACTTCCACCTGTATTCCAATCACCATGGAAGAAATGCCGAGGCGAGATGGTCCTGAAAAAGGCTTTTAGCCGTGGATGTGTTGGGAGCTGCTGATCAACCCACTTGACAATACTGTAAACTGTGAAATTTTTGGCACGTCCAATCTCTGCAAGCTTTCTATCGGTGTTGCGGACACCTCCAACATGCATAACCCATCGATTTGCATTAAGTTTCCCCTATTCCAATGATGACCTGTATTAAGAACTAAGACATCAAATCTGTCGAGATAACGGCGTAAGAATGCTGGGTCGATCCAAATGCATAGCCCAGTCTGTGGCTTTGTCACCGGGTTAATAGGCTCCAAATCACAAAGACTTGCAGACCAATAATAGAGAATTGTGGTATTGGTGCTTGGGAATCGATAAGCCCAGCCATCTGGTCGCGCAGCACCACGAGCTTTTACAAGTCCATATTCCCAACCAACATCTACAACATCTTCCCTAAACTCACCACCTGTAACCATACACATCAGAGATTGGAACTGTTGTCTCCCTAAGGAATCCCCAATAAGTGCAATTGTTTTGTCCTTCATCCTGTAATGTGATGTCGTTAGAAAGTATAATATGCAAAATTGATAGTTGACATTAATATAGCATAAGTATATGCATGACAGACACACTCATGTTACCTTTTTAAGAATGACTCTCCATCAAATTCTGGCATCTCACAGCTAAACGGCTTCCAGCGAAATTTTTCATAAGCAAAATCTGTCCGTTGAGTCAATCTACAAGCCCACATACCTGACAACCACTGCTTACAACCAAACCCAGAATATAACGGTTTTCCTTCCTCCCATCTGCCTTTGGCATAATCACAAGTTTCTGATACACAAAAAATGAAGATAATATCAATAAGAAGATGAACAACAATAACGCTACCCATAAAATCCAGTTACTACCAGTCATACGCAAGTTTTGTTTTTGTTTCTTTGGTGGCAATTTATCATACCAACCTACACTTAGAAAAATAATAAAATAAAACATGGGTTCCTAATTTAGCATTCACAGGGAAGCACTCTTTGCGGCAATTAAAATCCTATGCACGGAAGAAAATATACCTTTCTTTTTCATATTGGCAGCAATTGAGTTATGATTTTCCGCCCCTTGAGAAAAAGTTTGGTTTGCAGAACTTACTGAGTTATCAAAAACCTTTGTTGCATCTGATTTTTTCTCTTCTTCGAGATCCTTTTTAGGACTTGTTTCAGTCTGCGAGACGACCATCGTGATATCTGCACAACCGCAAAATAAAGCCTCTGACAATGAGCTTGGTTACTAGAACAAAATATGGCAATTAAAAAACAAACAGAAAGCAATTTTGAAAATTTCAAAAACCAGTATGCGACACCAATCAACCTTTCTGCTCTGCAGTTTTATCGTTATCATCTATGCTTGCCTTAGTAGTGCTCTTCGTATCAGAACTAACCGATGGTACAATCTCAGAACTCTTTTCTGCTTGCTCAGTTCCCAATTCTCCATCTGAAACAGCTCATGACATAAGCTTAATAATTGATATCCTCTTTATCGAATTTCGTAAAATGATGGATATGTTATGAAAAATTGCACTGATAAAACCCACCTGATGCCGCCACTCCACCTTTCTTCTCAGCTGAGGAAGTGATCTCGTTTAAATCATCTATAATTTTATCAGGAGTGGTTGTTGAAGAATCAGATAGAGTTACAACTTCAGATGTCTTTCCTGCTTCCTCTGCATCATTTTCTCCTCCTGGAACAGTATAAAATGGTTATCGGAGAAGATGAATAACGAACTATCAAACAAATAGATTTTCGGAACATACACATGGCATCACTCTATGTAATACTCTTCACTTTATACCTTTATTTTCAGTGGAGGAATCAATCTTGCTGCCATCATCTGTATTTGTGGGACTCTTAGTGGTAGAATCAGCATCTTCATTTTTATCTGCTTGATCAGTCCTCAACTCTCCTTCAAGATCTGTGTTTGATACGTTCTCCTTCACACTATCATCTCTTTCAGGAGTAGTTTTTGTTGGGGAGTTAATTATCGTTGCCTCATTGGGACTCTTATCATCTTGATCGGTCTTTAAATCTTCTTCTGTAACAGCAGGAAGTATCTCTTCCTTCACATTAATTTCTGGTATTGTAGATCTTACATCGGGTGCATCTGCGACAATCCCAACAAGCTTAAGTTGGACTGACACAATAGTATTAAAGTGTTTTGACTATTTCTTTTATTTTCCAAGTGCATCAACATTATAATACTTAAAACTGGTAAGAAGAACTGTTTGTACATTTGCACATATCTCACTGTCACATGATTTAGTTATAGATAGGCCGTAAAGTAAACCACAGGTCACTCTATACAATAAGTAAAACCTCAATAATCTACAGGAGGAAAGTAGTACAAGTGTGAAAAATGAAAACCTGGAGAAGGCACAAACAACTGGTCCTCCGCTGGCACGAATGTTGTAAGAAACGAGGATCTGTCCCATGCCCAAACGAAAATTGTTGTGCAAACGAGAGCGATAAGTATAAGAGAGATTTGTTTACCCCTCAATCCATGTAACAGTCCTCCTTTCATATCCCTATGCATCCTCTCACAATCTCTTGGAATATTAAAATATCATCAGGGCTGAGCTCCTACTACCTTATCCACAGAAGAAAACAAGAATAGACTCAACATAAATACTGATTCTTTATAAATCCAAACTTCTATGCACCAAATTTGTGCAAGACATTAAACTACGAACAAAAGGTGATTCCAACAATCACCGATTGCACGGTTTCTATTTGAATTGGTAGTTTGCAGAAAAACTGGTTGTGGGTTCTGCTAGAAAAATCATCGTCACAAAATAATTGCAAAAGATCCTTACCAATATCCCTATCTATGTATGCCTCCACTCATAATCTCGTGGAATATTCAAAAGTTATCAGCGCTAAGCTCCTAACTCCTACTACCTTATTCACTGCAGGAAACAAGAATAGACTCAACATACACCTCACTTCTCCATAAATCCAAACCTCTAGCCCCCAGTAGTTGCACACAGAATACAAATACAGGAACCAACCAAAACAAAAAAAGAATCAACCTCACAAGCTAATTGCAAAAGATCCTTACCACCAATACTATCTAAGCCATTACAATAGAACTAAACTAGCACTAAAAGCTAAACACAATTAACTTGTAATCCGAATCAAAACCAAAAAGCCTAATCTAAATTTGTTCAAAAGATTCTCCTTAATCAGCAACAAGACAGTAATAAAGAAAGAAAGAAAGAATGAACCTAAAATCCTACATCCAAAATATTTCAGTGTCTCTTTCCCAATAATCAAAAGAATCAGGGGGTATCAAATCAAATGTATTCTCAAAATAATCAAATCCAACCACACTTATACAAAATTACCCACAGAAATCCAGGAAAAATTATTTAGAAGGATCTATAAATTTGTATTGGTAGTTTTCACAAGAGCTCATTGTGGATTCAACTAGACAAACAAATCAACCTCCCAAGCAATCATAATAAAACTAATTTGCACTGCACTAAAATCTAAATCCAAATAAAATGTAGCTTGTGATTTTATTCAATGGGAACACATTCAAATTCCTGAATCAAGAATCTAAAATTTTACTTTCAATAATCTAGGGTTACCTTACAAATTGGAGGTAATTTCTTACTTTAAACAATTACTAAAGAAAATCCAATAACAACACAACCTGAATAAATTTTACACAAAACGATCTTAAATATCAAAACACAGAGACAAATCAATGAATCGATGGTGATAATTTTAATAACTAAGTGAGTAATAAATCCTAATTATTGTACTTTTTGCCTGAATTCCAATCATTATTATCAAATACGTACCTAATCAGATTCCCAGAATGAATGAGTTGAAGAGAAAAATTAATAGGTGGAATTATAGATCACAAAATCACATCTGGGATTTTCGCTTCAAGAAGAGGAAGACGAAGAGAAAATGGTTGAATTTTTTTATTTTATTTTATCGTGAGTCATTGGTTTTTCATTATCGATCTAAGGGTCATAAAAGGATAGAATAAACAAAAGTGGTCCTTTTTTTTTCCTTTGATTTTATTTCAAGAGATAATTAAAAATAAATACTTGTACAGGGGCAATGTCACCAGATTTATCACCATGAATCCAAATTTGTGCGCCCTCAAAAACAGGGGTGCCCTTTCTCCCACCCCCTTTTGAATAAAAACACCTAACCTATGAAAAATAAAAAATCTCAAACCACAACCTCTTACGTCATTACTTGGATTAATAATGTAGACAATTATTTTTTCTCTAAATAATTTTTTTCTTTTTTTCTGGATTTTAATAAAATATTTACTATATCTCAGTGAAAGTAATTATACAAAACTGTTGGTCGGTAACCTAGCAACAAGCTGGGCACCAACTCCCCTTTGAATAGCAATGCCTAGTCTATAAAAATAAAACTACCCAAACCGCGGCTAGCATCATTGCTTGATAAGGCAATTCTTCGGCGGCTTGAAGAAACTCAAAGTGTCATCGCCAAGTTCTCTAAAGTGGAGAAAGCTAGGACCCCGAGGCCATAACCATGTGAAACGCATTTGTCGAAATATTTAGCACGTTTCGTGAAAACCGCACTAGAAATGGCTTTACAGGAAAAAGAACACCTTCACCAAAGAAAGGCGAGACACCTGTGACATCCATACAAACATCTTGTCCATTATCCCAGTTAAGAACAAGGATATCAGCGGGCTTCAGATCTCTGTCGTCATCTGTTAGAAAACCAAGCGAAACCTCCTTGCGTGCAGATACACTAGCCTTGTAGCAAATATCGGCCAACAACATCTCGAACAACATCATGTCGAAACTTGTAACCAACATCGTCACACTATAAATGAGTTAAAATCAAGTCATCATAGCGAGTCATTACCGAACAGTTTTCAAGTTTTAAAACCTATTTCAGGCTATTTTCCCTCCACACACTAGTGGAAAATGCCAAACAAAAAAAACAAAAAAACTGGTGGAGACACTGGTATCTGAGACATCACTAGGTGTTTCACCTTTTATAGGTGGTGTCGTCAAGTCTTTATCCCCGGACAAGCCATTTCTCATGTGATTGAGCGCAAAGCGAAACAAATATCTGGTTAAGTGTGTGTCTCATGGTTATGGTTTTGGTATTACCGCTTTTCGACCTTGGCGAAGGCTTAGTTGAGACACTATAGTCTTTTTGAAGAGGCTGAAGAATTGCTTAGCTAACAATGATGCGAATTGTGGTTCTGGTAGATTTCTTTTTCATAGAATAGGTGTGGTTATTCAAAAGGGTGTTGGAGCTCAGCCCGTTGCGAGACTCCCATCCAATTTCGTATGTAATGAACTTCTGAGTTAATTATATAATTAAAAATTGGAAGTGATCTTTTTTTTTATATATTAAAGTTTAAAATTTTTTTTTAGTTTTTTCGTTTACCAAACCTAATTAAAGAAAAAAAATTAAAAAAATTAGAAAAAAAAATATAAACAATTTTTTTAAATAAGGTTTTAAAAAACTATTTCTTTTAAAATAAATAATAAAAGTTTTTGAAAAAAACTTGAAAAAAATATTAAAAAAAAAAAAAAAAAAAAAAAATTTAAAAAAACAGAAAAATGAAGAGATTGAAATTTATTGTTTGCTCGGACTCTTTTTTCGGCAGTAAGAAGGATTCAGACTCGGGCTTACAAGTAGGGAAGAGTGGGCTTGAAAATATGCATAGGGAAGCACAACCCAAGGACGGTTTGGAAACTTTGGATGCCAGCGTGTCTATGGTAAGTGCTAATATTTCTATTCAGTTAACTAAAGAGGAGCTTGAGGTTCTTTGTAAAATAAAAAAAATGATATTCAACAAAAAAAATTGAAGAAATTATCTTTTCGAAAGGAAAGGAGTACAAGATCAATCAAAAAAGATGAAGACTCCAAAAAAGAAAACTAAGAATCCAATTTATGTTAGTGCTAGTGGCACTAAATTAACAACGGAGGAGGTGGAGGCACTTGATTTCTCGTAGTTCTACAACTCCTAGCACAAATTCACATTTACTTGGCGTCCTTTGGTTGATACACGAATATCTCCATTAAATGATGATTTAGGCAGTCATGGAAGTCCATCTGCAAGTAATGGGCATATCTCTTCCATCGTCAGGGTGAGCATTCTTAAGTCGAGGGGGTCCATTATCGGGGTGAGCCATGGCCTGGGCTTTACAGTGGGACAACACCCCATAATGAAGGCGACAATAGTGAAGAAAGCGTAATTGGTAATGCAAACGAGTTTTTCTTTTTACTTCCCTTAATATATCAAGCTTTGTAGAATCTCTAATGATTTTGGTATTGTTTTGTGTAGGTGATCAACGTATTCGTGCATTCAATGACAATGGAAACCTAGTGGCCCTACCCGTAGGACATTTTCCACCAAACTTGGAAAGATAACCAAAATCTTGTCTCACCAGGTTATGTAACTTGGAAGAATGTCCTTGGCAAAGAAGGAATCGATATGGAAGAGTATTACTAATGACTACATGGTTCTGAAAGTTGTGAAGGACAAAATCGCGAAAATGGCACATAAGGCATGAAAGAATTTAAAGACTCCCTAAGGCTAATATGTGATAAATATACCATTATTCTTTGAAATGAAAAACAATAGACCGAAATGTGAGGAAGAGGATTGGGAGGTATTCGTTGATATAGTGTGTAAAGATGAAGATAGGGTCATTAGGGAAAAAATGAAGCGAGCAAGGAAAGAGTTGAAATCTTTGCATAACACGGGTAGGGCTGGTATTGCATCTCGCTGGGAGGAAATGGAAAAACAAAATCCTACTGTTCAGGTAACAAGAGTTGATTTGTACCTGGCTACACATGTGTACCAGGAATTCCCTTAAGAGGACTTTACAAATATGGATCCCTTATCTTATGAAGTACGATCAAGAAATTTTATTGTAAGTTTTGTGTTTTCAACGATTTAGTTGAATTCACTAGTATTACTTGCAACTGCAGTTCCGATATTTTGTCATCCACTTATGTATAATTTTTTCTATATTGTGTAGAAAATAGTGATGGAGTTGAATGCAATGGAAGATATTAGAAATGAGACCCCGTTAGATAAGGATGCAGTTCCAAAGGTGGGTGGAGCTGAGTTTATATTGTTGTTTTGTTTGTGTTGTTGTTTTGTTTAACATAGATGTAAGTAACTATTGGTAGACATTTGGTGTTGATGGAAGGGGTACTATTCGAGGCATGGGCTGAGTTACAAGCATCCGCAGTTAGCAGAGAACAACTACGGCAGGAAAATCTAAAGACTGCAACTGTGGAAACTCGTGTCCGTGGTCTTGAGAGACTGGAACATCCGCGAACTGCAGTTAGTTTCAATCTTAGTAACTTATTCAATATCAAATCCCGGAAGACTGGTTTCCTTTTCTATTTTCAATGGCGATTGCTTTGTAGTTTTATTTTTCAGTCATCTATTATCAAAAAAAAACAACAAAGATTTTCAGTTTCTATATCAAATTTGCAATTAGTCTAGGTATAGCTAATGTCTCCACAACAGGATTCGATATCATGACTTGCTAACTCTACAAGAATACAAACGTTCAGCTCATTCAGTCTACACAAACGCTCAGCTCATTCAGATGTTGCTGAGCTTCAAATCTGACTCGGCTTAGATTATTAGGGTCTCAAAAGTATCTTCTTATCCTTATCTTTATCGTCTCACTCACTCCCTTCCTCTCTCTATCTTTCCCCTCTTCTCTTCTTTCTCATCATTAATGTCTGAAAACAATCCTCATCCAAGTTTAATACAAATTCACTATCTCACGCAAATTTATTAGGTTACATATTATTACTTATCTTTTAAATCGGTTATATCTCTGACAAAATCAGGTATGTTCTTCATCCAGAGATTCTTTTTTATTAGGGTTTTGATTAGATATCAATTTCGTGGGAAACCCTTCCTAAATTCTTCTTTTGATTTCAATTTTAGACTTTCAATCTCTGCTAAGTTTTAGTTACAGTGATTCAGGTAATAAACAATTTTTTTCAAAGAAAATTTGGATGTTCAGTGACGGAGCTAACCCATTTACACTATGGGGTCAAATATTTTTCTTCTGAGATTCAATTTTTTTTTTTTGTTTAAAGCAATATTTGCAATCGGAGGCTCTAAATCCTAAATACTCAGTATACTAGATGACCGCTGCCACGGTGAGATGGCCGACCGAAAAAATTGACGCAAAACTAAATTTTGTACTCACAATTTAGTTCCGCCATAATGGCACGGAGTTAGACGTGTAAGTTTGTAAAGCGAAATTGTAAAGCTCGCTTTGTTTATTATTTTAAGTCGCCGGACTCCCGTCTGATCGAGTTTTTGCCGATTCCGTGCCATTCCCTGCAAAATTCAATCTAACATTCATCTAAACTTCATGACAAACAACAGACTTCTTGACCTTGCTCAAACCTCTCTCAAATCGAACCCACCAACCTTGTTTCGGCATCAACTTTGCTTTTTGCAATTCAAACCCATCTTATTAGACAAACCATCACTGCAGTTCCCCACATTCTTGACCATGAACCTGCAATATCGGCATCATCTTCTTGTCTTCCTTTTGTCAATTCATCATGCAACCATCTCCAACTCCGTAGCTCGTTCTTTACGAGGCAATCTCAACTTTTAATTGTTCCAATAGATCCACGAACCCATTTAATCATCGGATTCTACAACACATTAATAAATGCCAACTCCACCGCAATCTTCCACTCCACCTAAAAGAGCTGCATCCTGCGGCATTGAGCTAAATCTCGAACTATGTCGATAATGACATCCCTCATACCTGCACCATACGTAGAAACACTTCATCATGGCGGCTATTACCCTCGAAAATGGCAAGGAAGGTTGAGAGAAGTCAAACACCATGGAAACAACACTTGAGATGTTAAACGGTTATCCATCCACGACTAATTTTTAACTATAGTGATCCAAAGTAGAAGCGGCGAGAATGGGTGTCCCACCCAAATCAAGCACGAAAGCAAATAAGTGTTATCATGATTATGACTCACATTCTATATATCAAATCAAGAAAGAAAATAGATATCAATCTCTCGACTAGTAGTGACTACGACTTTCTACGGGTTACAAACTATTGTAAAGCGCTAGTCGTTCTGCAAAGAAGAAGACCAATGTGCATCTTGTCACTTGATAAAGCAGAGATAAGGGCATCACGATTTGTGGTTGGTAGCACGGAGTGAATCCCAGAAGCAACCTGGTTTTTTTCGTTCTGTTGCAAGAATAAAAAGGTTGGTCGAGGTGCACAAGTAATGACTTAACTTTTGGTAAAGCTTGTCCTACTCCTTGTGAGAGGGAATAAAAGAAACATGGGCAATCCACAAGGAGAGGGAGAGAGGGAGAGAGGCGGTACATAAGTTAAAAATACCAAAACTATGAAGAAATTAAAGATACACATACCTAGGAAAATATGTCAATTTCCATTCATTAAAAAGTGAAGGTCTCTAGCAATCAATTCTTGGGCGGCGGCCTGCTGCGAGAAGTCCTAAAGAAGAAGAAAAGAAAAGTAAGAGGCTATACCACACGAGATCATAAGAACACATGATGTGAAGCACGTGAAGGTGAAATGGCGGATTAGCATAACCTACCAAGAGGAAAGACTTTCGGCTGCTCGGCGAGCAGAGAAAAACCTCCGTGCGTAATGTTTCTGAGAAATAATTGGGTATCTTTGACAACATCATCCGGATCATTACCTTCCCACCAGCACATTTTTGAGTATTACAAGCACGCTTGCGCTTACTCAAGTAAATGTTAGGTCCCATGATCCCTAGGATAATTGGCTTGAACTGATTCATGCCTCGTAACACCAAACCCATATTATGTTGATAATAAAGTAAACAATGTTATCTCAAACAGGACAAGCGGTATGTCAAATTGAATTAATCTTAAATCTCAAAAGCATGTCTCAATGAAAATCACCCCTTTATTTACCCATTATGCAAGGAACCAAAAATGACGAACGTACATGAATTACAATGAGTAAAAGAAAAGAAAAAAGGTCAACTATACCCTAAATCGAGTTGAATATAGTGCAAAATGCAAGAAAGTACTGTTCCTTTTATTGATTCGTCCCCCTTAGCCTACTTGAGATCCTCCTCTTTCTTTAAATCCTACATTACAACCAAAGGAAATCCTTTTTCTTTAAAACTCAAAGGAAGGAGAAAGAGATACACAATCGAAACAACGGAAATGTTAAGGCTTAATAGAATTAACTTCCTACATCATACTTGATTCACTCAAAATTATCTAACTCAATCAATAAAACTCACCAATTGAACCAAAAAAAAAAACATATTCAACTCAACTTATCAAACTCAATCAATAGAATTTCTCCATCGAACCAAATAATTAACATATTCAACTCAAAATCTAGCGGATGAATCGGTAAAATACTACGATTTACCAAAAATCAACCTTAAAATTTTTGTTTCAAACACCAAACCGAGAAAAACTCAAAGGGAATTCTAATTAATTTAAATTAGGTTAAATTTGCTAGAATTAGAAATTTCATTACAACCAAGAACCCTAATTTACAATTTTCTAATTTTATTCACGGAAACCCTAAGTACTCGATTCTCTCAAGCCAGAATCAAAATCAGCTGTTGATTCTTCTCCCTGTACTCATCGGTGAAATACTCAATCAATTAATCGATCACCCTTACAACAATTTCAAACAACATAAAAAACCGGCAAGAAACCTAATTAAACTCTCGGATTACCTTTGCGGATTAGTTTGAAATAACGGATCAATCAATACCACCATCATGAACTCTTCATTAATCTTTATAGATCCACATCCCTCGATCTCAATCAAGAACAAGAACAAACATTAATGAAGGATTAATGAAGTAGAAAGTGAGGGCGAAGTGAGATTAGCGGCTGAAAATGTTAGGGAGAACTTTAATATTCGGGGGTTCGAGAGGGAGGAAGAAGAAGAAATAAAGGGAAAAAAAAAAAAAAAGCAAATTTTGGAGGTGGCGAGTTTCGACCCCGGACCTCTACTTCATTTTACTAAACCACCCTCAACAATTAAAACATTTCCAACTTCCGTGTCCTTTTCAGTCCTCCAAATTTACTGCTTACCCTTTATTTTCATCTTATCTACGAAAATCGTATAAAGAAAAGAAAAAATAAATTACATCTACGTCCATTTTGAGGAATATTTTCGGGTTTTCATTAATGGACAGACACCAAATTGATCTTTTTTTGTGTCAAATTGAAAAAAAAGTCATGTCCCATGTGACACAAAGTCACCATATATAGAGTCCTCCCTCGCTTCGCTCGGTCGGCCTAATTATAAATTCCATACAAAACTATGCATCTCAGTATGATTTTTCTTGATACAGAACCCCTGCTAGCACTACTCTAGCTGACACTAATATCAACAATCTGTACATGAATCGTTTGGGTACCTTAAAACTAACCTTGATACTTCTTTTTTTGAAGTTCTTTTGAAGGCTAAAGCATCACTCACGGGATACATCAGCTGGACTATGGACAAATAACAAGTTAATTATCTTGGAAAGTGACTACAAGCCTCTCTTGCTATCAATAGTCCAGATCACCTCAAACCTTGGCAGAGCAGTCATCTCCTTCATCGAGGTATAAAGCTTTTTTTTTTGCTCATCTCCTTTAGCGTTGTGTGTTTGTTAATAGAATACATACCAGGCCTATTGATGTGCTCGCGAAACAAGATCAAACAAACTGTAGTTCAGATGCATGGTGGACTGCTGATGTTTTTTCTTACTATATTGCTCAAGTAGATTAATACTATTGATTGCTTTTGTCATTTATTTGTAGAAGTCACGACCTCGTGTGGATCCTCCAAGTAAAGAATGGTTGAAGGCACCTAGGGGTTCACCTCGGTTTTATTGAAGGTGTTAAGTTGTTCATTCAATTTACAGTTGAGAGTCTTGGGGAAGATATAAATGAATTTCATTGTCCTTGCATGAAATGTCAGAATTACAATACTTGTCCAAAATCTCTTGATGAAATACATGGGGATATTCTTCAGCATGGGTTTGATGTGACATATCGAACGTGGATCCATCATGGAGAGCACTCTCGTGCGAAAGATTCCAGCGTTAGAGCTCCTACGTTACCCACTGATAATATTGTGAATGAACCTCTGTCCGAGAATATATAGTCGACTTGTTCTTTGACACCTTGAGCGCGCGATCTTATTAAGAATGAAGACTTCCTTAGTGATTCCGATCCATGAAGTTGGTACCGTCTTTACAGTGATGAAGATGGTTCACGAATTGCTAATGTTGAAGATGGTCTTTGTGTCGATTAGAGTAAGATGATGCTGGATGGGTTACAACCCATGTATCAGTTGTGGTGATGAACATACAAAGCGTCTAGCGTGGCCGAGGCTACTTAGTATGAAATCAAGGTATGAATGTTCCTATGTTTTCTTTACTGAATTATTGAAATTTATGAAAACTATTTTACCCGAAGAGAACACGTTACAGATTCTTGTCGTAAAGATAAGGACATGATTAAACCATTTAACTTTGCCGGTCGAGATTATCCATGCTTGCTCTAATGATTGATTACTTTATCGGACGAAAACATGCGATTGTGATGAGTGTCCTAAATGTCACGCAAGTATATGGAAATTACCTCCCGAAGGAGTAATCCAAATGCTAAAAGGTGCAAAGAAGAAACTAAGATATTTCTGAATGCGAAAAGGTGCGGCGTTGGTATGGTACTCCGTGGATAGCCCCGAGCAAGATGTCTTGTCATTATAATGTTGAAGAAAGTTCTACACACATGCGACATCCTATGGATTCTTCTTCTTGGAAACCAATAGATAGAAATGGTATGCGTTTGCTGAGAAACGTAATGTGCGTCTAGGACTAGCCTCGATAGTTTTAATCAATTCGGAATGATGACTTCGCATTGATTTGGCCTATCATGATTAATGTTTATAACCTTCCACCATAAATATGCACGGGAAAAGATTTCACAATGCTAGCATTACTTATTCCTGGTCCAAATGCTCCCAACCACAACATTGATGTCTATTTGGACCATTGATCGAGGAGTTGATTGAGTTATGGTTAAACATAAAGTTAACATATGATGCTCATACAAATACTTCTTTCACAATGAAAGCAATTTTAATGTTGCATACGACTATCCTACTTTATGCACACATGTCCTGTTTATGAACATCTAGAAGATTTGGTTGTCCGTGCGGTGAAGAAACTCGAGGCCTTTGGCTAAAATGGGGTAACAAGTTTGCGTACATGGGTCATAATTTTTTTTTAAGAGATGGGTCTCATCCTTATAGACGTGACAAAGCCAGTTCAATGCATCTACATGGATAATAGGGTTGCACCAAGTCGTTTGAGTGGCGTTCAATTGTTCAATAGGACAAAGAACAACAAAAGGGAATTTGGGAAGAGTGGTAAAGCGGTCGGTTGAATCTCCTTATTTGAAGAGATCAATCTTTTTCGGTCGCCATATTGGAAGGTAAGTGATGCATAATTTTCAATATGTTGTTATTTTTAAGCCTTCACCAACTTGTATTCAATATGTTTTTGTTATTTCTTAGCCTTTGCTAACTTAATTAATCATAACTTTAGTTTCTGCATATTCGGCACAATGTGGATGTGATGCATGTAGAAAAGAGCTCAAAAGAGAACTTGTTTGGAACTTTAATGCGACACAAGGATAAGTCTAAGGATGGGGTTCCAGCGCGCAGAGATCTAGAACTGCTGAACTTAAAGCCTAACTTGTGGTTGCAGGAAAATAATGGAAAACAAGAAGTCCCCATGCTCCTTTTCGGTTGCCTAGGAATGAAAGAGAACTAGTCTGTAAAACTTTTAGCAAACTGAAGGTTCCTATTGGTTATAGCGGAAACTGGAAAAAAAAAATGTGGATCTGAAAGAGTTAAAATTTAAGTATTTAAAATCTCATGACTATCACTGTCTTATGCAGGATTTGATGCCAATTTTTATAATGTATTGTTTGAAATAGAATAAGCCTTTGCGCGAGGCAATAAGACATTTGTAATTTTTTTTTAAAGTTCTTTGTTCTAAGGTTATTGATCGTGAAGAGCTTCGTCTAATGCATGAACGTGTAGTGGAGTCTTTATGTGTGTTTGAAATGTACTTCCCACGGGGCTTTTTTTTGTTACTATGACTCATCTTGTCGCATATCGGCCGAAGAGGCACAAACATTAGGACAGTTCAATTTAGGTGGGTGTACCCTTTTTGAGAGGTATACTCCTTTAACTACGATCCTTTTAATTTAATTCCTTTGAACTTATGTACATTATATATCTGGTGTTACCTATTGCATGTGCGTAGAATGATGAGAACCTACAAGGTTTATGGTCGGAACAAAACTATATTGAAGGGTCTATTACTGCACAACATGATGTTGTTGAAGGAGCTCGCCATTGGATGTAGTTCATTCCCGAGGGTAAGCTAAAGTCTTATAAGTGTCATGGAAGCATTGCGCGGTGAGGTTTATGAAGGTCCTCTTCCGCCTAGTTCACTTGGAAAACCATACAAGTTAACCGCCGTAAACATGAGCAAGTTCGCCTTTGGGTTTTGAGACATTCGGGTGTAAATACTAGATGGGAAGAGTAGCAGAATCCTAAGTTTTGTCTCGAATCATTTCTTTACACTATATGAGACTCTTGACCATTATAATTATGTATAGTATGAACTAATAATTATGTCACTAATTATTATCTTTGTCGTTTCGCAATAAATACAAGTGTTAGAGCATATCTCGGTTGAACCCACCAAGCGTTGTTATGTCAAGTTTGGTTGTCATATTTTTAGTAAACCAAAACTCATTTAAATATTCGCTTGATTATGAACTAGATTCAACTTCGTATAGGTTAGCTTGAAAGTATTAGGATATGAGACATTCAAATTATTACGAAGACTTGAATAAGTAAGGAGCTACAACGACAACATCATCCTTCCACCTGAGGTTAGTAATATTTGACTTGAACTGTTTCATTCCCTAACGTATCTTTCAAGTCGTGCATATTGAAAACATAACTGCGAAGCATGAATGATTACACTCTATTTAGATGTAGTATTAAGGAATACAATACGAAGTATAACGTTTATCTTTTGAACTTCGTTTATAAGACATCGACATAATCGTTTGAATGCTATTGTGATTATGTATGGGTATGAGGTGAAGATTTCATCCTAGGAAACAATGTTTTACATTCGTTTAAAGGAAGTAAATTCATGAACTTGTTTTGTGAATCGAAAGGAAATCGCTAGGCTTATTGGTATTGTTATTCATTGCATATCTTTTGAACTACCAATATGTGATTAGTATAACCGCTCATGACTTGTTTATGTTCTTGGTAAAACTATTCACAAGGCCCGACTTTTGTATTGGTATGAATTTTATTAGTGAAACCGTCTTAAGTAATCACATGAGATGGTATGATCGATTTAGTGTTATTGGTATGACCAACTCTAGGCAAAGGGGAACCGATCCTAAGTAAGAGGTGCAACCGTCACAACAGGAATCGGTCCTTGTAAAGAGGTGCAACACGTTTCTAGATATTGGGAGCCGATCCTATGAACATGTGCAACATGTTTTTAGACATTGGGAACCGATCCTATAGACATGTGCAACAAATACAAGTTAGATACCATATATATGTGGGAACCGATCCTAGTACCTAGTCAACCTAATTTTGTAAATCTAGTGTGACTAAATACGTACTCACATGGAGGTAGAACCTAAACTTGTTTTGGTAGAACAAGGAAACAAGATTGGTGATTGAGTGTTCTTAATCAATCACATAGTTCTTGGAAGTCATATGAACCAATTCTAAACTTGTTTGGAAGTGTGGCAAATCGATTCTAAGATATTAAATATGAAAGATGATTTACTAAGTTAAGTTCGACATACTTTGAACAACATGCGATGGCTTATCTTTTATTGTTCAAAGATATTCCTTAATAGCTAAAAGAAAAATCGGATCGAAAAATAAGTTGAGAATCTTTTAATTAAGGTTTTTTAATTTTATTTTTGGAAAATGAAAATTAGTAATGTGCATTTACTAGTTGGAGATTTTCTAAGAGATTTTCGGTTTTGGAAATTCCTTGGTGTCCAAACTTCCTTGGTACTATAAATATTAAAGTTTCATTTCGAGCAAACTAATCCTCAGAACCAGCAAAACTACCTAGTTGTGTTGTTACTGATGGAGCCGCCTATTCGGAGAGGAAAGTAACCTAATTAGGCGAAATCTTTAGCGGCCGCTCAGTTTAAAGACTTCTTTGGGATTGAGAAGCTCTATTAGTACCGTTGGTGGGAAACTAGATAATTGCGGTTTATTATTAGTTTTCGATTGATTTGATTGACTAATAACGGTTGCACCTAGTTTGTTTATGTTTGAGAATCTTCTCTTCTGATATAAGATTGACTCAAACTAGATCGGAAATTCACGAGGATCTTTAGACTGCTTGTAGATCTAAAGATGTCTTGTGATAATCCATTGTTAATGTGATCTCGTTAAAGTGCGTGATTGATCACAAGAGATTCAAGTTGATTGTGTGCAAGTGTTTATTGAAGATCTAAGAAGATTTGAAGACGAAGAAGATTTCGGATTTGGATTCATAATCTTTGGTGTGCACAATACTTGTTTCGGTTAAAGAGGATCCAACTATAATCGGGTTATCCTTGTGGTAGATTGGATTGATTAGTTGAGTAGATCGGCATCAATACAATTATTTGTGATTCAAAGAATTGATTGCAAAATCTAGACAATTACTTTGGTAGTTGTTATTAGACAGATCTAAGGACCTGAAAAAGGAGTTTATTGGATAAACAGAAGAGCCTTTCACTTGGTTGAAAAGAGTTGTTACTGAAAAAGCGGGGGTATAACAACCACACCCAATATTTCGATTAGCAATCTATATGGATTAACTCCAAGATACTTTCAAGAGAATCAACTAGACTTAATCTTAATAAAGTATATCAAAGAGTTCTAATATATCTATTTCACAATGTAATCAACAAATCGAACAGATAGAAATCCATGAGCCTGATTATTATGTGAAATAACTTGAACGGTACCAAAGACCAATGTTCAAGTGTCAATCAACGTAAATCAACAACAAAAGGTTGGATATTCTAATTGATTGATCTTAACGCACAACTGTGATATTTCAATTATATAACAAAATATAATGCGGAAAAGAAATAACACAAGTGTTTATGAGTAAAATCGTTTATGATTTTGCAAATTCGGTAGGTGAGTGAGAAACTGGTTTAAACCTAAACAAATGTCTTGCACGTGATCACTTTCTAGATTCGAGATCAATTTGTACAAGTCCGGCCTAAACCAAGTAATGGTCGTTCGGATTTACTTCGGTCACAAAGTGGAGGAGAATGGTTGATTTGGGGAGGAAGCAAAGAAAGGTGTCGAGACCAAAATAATGCAGGAGAGTAGTGTCTCGACTTGTATCGAAAGTGAAAGCTTCGGAAGTTTGCAAGAGATGAAATCTTTTTGGAGAGCTTGCAAAGTTGCCTTTTACGGGAGTGTTGTGTTTTCTCTGGCCAGAGACTTGTCGTGCTGTGGAAATAGGTAAGACCTATTTATACAAGTCGAGATTAAACGTACCCTGGCCTTAATGAAGGAAGAGAGTAAAGGGTGAAATAATGGGAGGAGGTGGTAGCCGCATGGTGTTTATGGGTGAAAACGTTTTCACCATTATTTCCTCATTTATTTGACCGCTTTATTCCTATTCACGCTTTCTTAATGTGGGCGTAGTGTCGCATTTATCTTTGTGGCCAGCCAAACCAAGACCACGGAAAGCATCCCGGTTTGTGTTGATGTCTCGAGTATTGGTTGCACCTTGAGTGCAAGTGGCGCTGCTAGTGGCGCGTGTGGCATGTGCGGAATGCCTTGGTGGTAGGTTGCACGTTGAGTGTAAGTGGCAATGCCAGAGCTGCTAGTGGCATGTGTGGCATGTGCCAATGGCATGTGCGGAATTCTTTGGTGGTAGGTTGCACGGTTTGCAAGTTAGGATACCATCGTGGGTTTTGGCTTGTGCCAATGGCATGTACGGCCAAGTTGGCGTAGGTTGCACGGCTTGCAAGTTATGCTACAAGCGTGCGTGTTTGGCATGTGTCAATGGCACGCACGGCCATTAGGGCCACAACTAGGTAATGAAAGCCACCAGCGAGCGTGTTGGCATGTGCTAATGGAATGCGTGGTCATTAGGGTCATGGCACAGTAAGAAAAGTATCGACGATGCATGTTGTCATGTGCCAATGGCATGCGTGGCCATTAGGGTCACGGCCTGTAAGGAAAGATACCGAGCGTGCGTGTTGGCATGTGCCAATAAGCATGCGTGGCCATTAGGGTCACGGCCTGGTAAGAAAGCTACCAAATGATGCGTGTTGGCATGTGCAATGGCATGCGTGGCCATTAGGTCTGTCACGGTAAGGGGAAGCTACCCGAGCGATGCGTGTTGGCATGTGCAAATGGCATGCGTGGCAATTTGGCCTAGGGTTACCGCCCGTTTTAAGCCTAAGCGCGGGCGCCATTTGGCATGGCGTGGCTAGGGCCAAGTAAGGTGCTTGGCTTGGCGTGGTGTGACTAAGCGTAGCTAGGGCCAAGAAGCGAGTGTGTGTTTGGCATGGCGGGCTGGCTTGGGCTAGGTGTGGCTGTCATGATTTGCCATTGGCACGGAGGTGCGGCTAGCATGGTTGGCATGCTTTGGCGCGTTTGGTGTGACTATCATAGCTAGGCCAAAGGCGAGTGTGTTTTGGCATGGCGCTTTATAGCTTTGGCTAGGTGTGGTCGCATGATTTTCCATTGGCACGAGTGCGGCTAGCATGGTTGGCATGCTTTGGGCGTGTTTAGTGTGACTAACGCAAGCTGGGGCCAATGCGAGTGCGTTTGGCATGGCACGGCTAAATTTTAGGTGTGGTGACATGATTTGCCGTTGGCACGGTGCGGCTAGCATGGTTGGCATGCTTTGGCGCGTTTGGTGTGACTAGCATAGCTAGGGCCAAGGCATAGTGCGTTTGGCATGGCGCGGCTAGCTTGGGCTAGGTGTGGCTGGCATGATTTGCCATTTGCACGGAGGTGAATTAAGGTTTTGCTCGTTGTAACTCTAATTTGAAAAAATACCCCCTATTAATTACTGACTACATGTATTGTTCTAATAAATGTGTCACCGGTGACATTATGTTATTTGGGGTTTTACGATTTTACCCTTTGTTTAAAAACCACCATCAACATTAAGTCCCCTGCTTAGCTCGGAACAGGAGCTTTGTTGCGAGGTAAGCATAAGATGGTGACAAACTATCAGCAGTAAATCATAAAGAGAATTGAGGAGGTTTGTCTGACCTTTTTTATAAATAGGATTTATAATCCTTGCCTCGCGATTTTACACAAATGGGAGGCTGGCTCAATCAAAGTCAGCATCATTGAGAGACAAGAAGTCGGGCGGCATCGAAGTTGACGCGAGTTGGGAAACTGATCGTGCTAGCTGCGGTGGGACCGGCGCAAGGTGGGGAAGGCGATCCCGACTAGGCCCAGTGCGACTGGGCGGTGATTGGGAAGTTGGCGCAATTGGTGGGACCGGTGTGGCTTGGGAGATTGGGAAACTGGCGCGAGCTTGATGGGACCGGTGTAAACAAGGAGGGAGTAGGTGTTTCTAAAGATAGCAAAGTTTCCTTATTTTGCCTTCCTTCACGCGCGTCTTCAAAGCGGGGCATTATCCATGCTAAAATCTGGAAGCGTTATGTCCCTCATTGCTTCCTTTTCCTTTTTTTAGGTTAAAGTATTCATACCCAACGCAATTATGCAAATCTCCCTTGTTTGAGAAAAGGTTCATCTTGTTGAGTTTCTTTATTTGCCTAGAGGCGAATCGTCCTCTAAACGGCCAGCATTCTCCAAGTGAAGGAGCGAGGTCCACTCTTGCAAAAAGCACCCGATCTAGGGTTATTCGGGCTAAAAAGATCATACCTAGGTATGTTTTCTTCTTCTTCTCTGTTCATGTTATCTTCTTTTTATATGTGTATGATAGGATGGAACTTGATCATTTTCCCCATTTTTGCAGTGGATGATGGGACCCTCCGGGGATGGCCGCGCTTTAACTCTTCGGAGAAGGACTTGAAGTGGCGGAGATCGATCTTCTTTCTCTTGAGAGGCATTGGTTGGGATTCAATCTACTTCCATGAAGCTAGTGAAATCATTAAGGACCTCCTTCCATTTATCCCCATGAAGAACATGCATGTTCGGACTTTCTTGGGTTCAAAGAGCATGGAGGAGGGGAGATAACGAGGAAGAGTCTTGGCATATTGAGAAGTTTCAAGATGGCAAATCCTTTCCTCGGTCCGGTATGGGGCGGATCGAATCGTTTCTAGGTCGAAGCGACAGGAAAGCGAATGTGTGAGGCTCTTATAGGAGAGCGCCATGATTCTTGATTTTGATGCGGATGAATCAAAAACTTTCTTGAAGTGTCAATGATAAAACCTTCGAAGGAGCATATGACGGAAAACGAAATTGCCTTTGAAGTTGATGCCAAAGGTGTCGTTGGTGATAGGAGGAGGGGTCATGGTGGCGTATCTTGGACCGGTCGTTTTGGAGGACACTGCTGCGGGTGGTTGCTTGAATGGGATGTTGAGGTTGCTGCTGCTAACACCGTTGAATGGAACCTTTGTTGCCCGAGGGATTACTAGGGGAAGTGCTTGAAGATAGCCTTTCCCGAGGGGACTTGTGTTCCATCCTTCGATGGCTAGTTCCTCCCTTTTGTTATTTACGTTAATTTGCTTAGTTCCCGAGATATTTTTTTTCTTCGTAAACTCATCTTTACCTTCTTCTTCATCAGTCAACATTTTGCTTCATATATATTTTTTGAAAGAGGTTGTGGTATGATGGCTCTGCAATGGTTTTCTGGGTTTATCTGATGTATTTCTCTGATATTTGGAGAATTTGCTTGGAAAGAGATGTATTTATGTTTTTTTTTTTATGGAAAAGAAAATCCCCAGGGAAAAATACAAACAGTGTATTCATCTTGGGGGAGTACAACTACTAGGAGGAATTGTTAAAAGAAATACTAAAAGGGGGAGTGACTGGGAAGTACAGCATTTTAGGGATTGGAGGCCTTGAGCCATCGCGAGTGAATTATCACGCCTTCGGGTGTGTCACATTGATGAGATTGCAATATCCTCCCAAAAGGGTATCCACAACCAGATACAGCTCGTCTTCTCTTTCATTGGGAGAATCAGTTTGAATAGCCATTTTTACTGTCATCCTCCCAACTTGAAACGAGCTTTCCTTAACCACTACATCTCCGATTGAAAACGGGTTCAGATGTCGTGCAACCGTTTGAGTCTTGGCTTTGTTGGTTTCAATAGAAGTTTCCAAGCTTGTTGAAAAGTGTTCAAATGGTCCAGCTCCCCATTCACATTTCTTGACAGCGTTCGTGCCAGTAATCGCGTCGAGTCCCCATGACGGAATGGGGGAAGGAAAGACGAGTTGCAGAAAAGGTTGCTCGGTCAGACTTACTTGCATTTGAAAACCATGAGCTAGCGCCAACGGGTCCTTTCCGGATGTCTGGGTTCCTTCAATAGTTCGTTGATGCGATAATCAGTGGGATGATTTGTTGGAAATTCCTTCGGGCGTGGACGTCGGCCAGGGGTGCACATCCACTCGCTTTGTTGTCGAGCACCCATAAGCATCCCAATATCATGTCATGATCTAGTTCTTTGACGATGTGGAATTTTCTATGCGTTATAGCGTCTCCCATCTTGATCTCTAGGTTGATGTAGCCATGCACGTTCAAAGTTTCTCCTCTCAAGTTCTTAATCACGGACGGGGAATAGGTAGCGTCTTGTTTCTTAAATCCTGCTGCCTTTAGCGTCTTGAAATTAATGATGTTGTGGTCAGAGGCCGTGTCGATGAGCGTGTCGTCAAATTCGTTACCTCTTAAACGGGACGTGGTCACCAATCCCAGCTTCTCCTTTTTGGTTCCTTTGTTTGGAAAGATTGGGCCCTGGGCATGGTGTTTCCGAGGAGAGAAAAAGTCGTTTGCCGGATACAACGCGATTGATAGATGTGAAATTATCTTGGCGTTGCACCTTGGAAAGATAGAGAATTTCGCATACATGTTGCATCATGGATTTTACAGTCTCGTGCACGGAGTCCCCAGAGGACCCGCAGTTTCTTATTGGGAGTGGGTATCGATGCACTCTTTCGTCTCCTAGTTGGAGTTCTCCCGTTTCTATCCGTTCTTTGAAAATATGCTTTAGTATGTTGAAATCGCTGGTCGGGTGGTGAACGAACCTGTGGTAATGGCAGTACTTGGGGTTCGCCATCTCATCCTCAGTTGGTGGACGTCTGGGAGGTGGCAGTCTGATAACATCATCTTGAACCCAAGGCTTCTAGGAGGTCAATCACCTCCTCGATGGGAAACGGAAATCAAGGGTATTTCTTTCGGTCTCATGATGCTGCATGGGAGTTTTAGTGACCGTCTTTTGGCGGTTCCCATTGCAGCGCGCTTCACGTTTTGGCTGGTGGCTCGTAGTTAGGGCTTTCCTTTTTCCCCTTTCGTTTACTATGTTCACGAGGATGAGCCGCATTAAATTGCTTGCTGATGAGGCGTCTACTCCTGCGAGTTTCACGCGTGTCTTCGGTTCGAGTTGGCCTAGCTCTTTCCAAAGTAATGCTTTGGTCTTGTTGTTGCGGATCGTCTGCGCTTCATGGAGTTCGTGAGAATATTTGGAAGCGCAAGTTCTCTAGCAAGGCGCGGTAAATAGGAACCATACCATTGATGCACGCGTTCACCAGTTATTGCTCGGTCACGTTTGGGTCGTGACAGTCGAGTTCTTGAACGTTTTGGCGAAATAATTCGGATGTTCGTTATCCCAGTACATTCTTCCGAGGTCCGAGAAAGTAACTTGTTCGACACGAAGAAGTATTTCTTGTAAAGCGCAGGACCATGCTACTCGATTGGGAATGCTATTCGGTGGGATGTTGTTGTACCATGTATACGCTTTTCCAGTAAGTGATTTTGAGAATTCCCTTAAACGAAGAACGTGATTATATTCATGTTCACCTAGGGATTCCAGGAAACAGGAGACATGCTCGTGTGCACTCCCGGTACCATCGTACTAGGTGAATTGAGGAAAAGAGTACCCCCTTGGGAGAGGGATTCTCTGCATTTAGGATGGGTAAGGGGGTCGGTGATGATGCACGTCCAATTCATCATTCTTGATTGATTTGCGGAGAAGTTGTTCCGCATCTTCTCGCGTGACGAAGTTGAGCGCTGATTTCTTTCCAATGGGATTCTAGAGCGAGTTTCCTCATCCGTGGGAGGCGTGGTCCGCCGAGGTGCTTGGCGTCGGGGTTGTTGGATACGTTCTTAAGCGGCTGCGAGGACGCGACTCACGTGGTAGTCGCTCTGTCGAGTCTTGAGAAAGACGAGTACCTCCTTCCGCGTTGAAACCATATCCGTCCTGGCTCGGCGAGCATCTCCGTCGTTTCATCAAATCGGCGATGGTGACATAAGGACGACTTCGATGGTCCCTCCGGTCTCTCGTCCGTCGGCGGGTAGTTGGAACCTTAGTTGTGGCTCGGAGGCGCCATGCTAGACGAAGCGTTAAGGGCCGCAGCGGCGCTCCGGCCCCGGTGATTTGGTGGCGTGACACCCGAAGAGATATTTTCGTTCTTTCGTGATTAGAGGGTTGTGCGTACACACTAGAGGAGGCGGAGGCTCTGCCCCGGTGATTGGCGGTGTTACGCTTAAGGGAGTGCATTCTATGTTACCGTAGTCAGTAGGTGATGCAACAACGTTATTGGGAGAGACGCTAACATCATGGATGTGTTCGTGGCTGGTATTCTCTGGGCAGCCTCGCTCCGGACCCGAGTTCCACCATGTTGGGATTTGACGTCGGGGAAACGAAATCGAGTCGGAGTTGGTATTGTAACCGATAGATCAATCCTCCCGCTGTGGTCGCCAATTATTTATGGGTAAAAATCGTTTCCGCCGATTTTGGTAAAATTGATAGGTGAGTGAGAAACTGGTTTAAACCCTAAACAAATGTCTTTGCGTGAGCACTTTCTAGATTCGAGAGATCAATCTGCACAAGTCCGGCCTAAACCAAGAAATGGTCGGGTCCAGACTTGCTTCTGGCCACAAAGTGGAGGAGAAGGGTTGATTTGGGGAGGAAAGCAAAGAAAGGTGTTGAGACCAGAATAATTCTCGGAGAGTAGTGTCTCGACTTGTATCGAGAGAAAGTGAAAGCTTCTAAGCTTGCAAGAGATGAAAGCTTTTTTTGGAGAGCTTGCAAAGTTGCCTTTTCCGAGAGTGTTGTGTTTTCTCCCGACCGAGACTTGTCATTCCGGTGGAAATAGTAAGACCTATTTATACAAGTGGAGATTGAAACGTACCCTGGCCTCATGAAGGAAGAGAGTAAAGGGTGAAATAATGGGAGGAGGTGGTAACCGCATGGTGTTTATGGGTGAAAACGTTTTCACCATTATTTCCTCATTTATTTGACCACTTTATTCCTATTCACGCTTTCTTAATGTGAGCATAGTGTACGCTGAATGCTGTGACCGCCAAACCAAGACCCTGAAAAGCATCCCCCAGTTTGTGTTGATATCTCGAGTGTTGGTTGCACCTTGAGTGCAAGTGGCGCTGCTAGTGGCGCGTGTGGCATGTGAGGAATGCCTTGGTGGTAGGTTAATTGCACGGTTTGCAAGTTAGGCTACCAGCGTGGGTTTTGTCATGTGCCAATGGAACGTACGGCCAAGTTGGCCTGGGTTGCACGGATTTGCAAGTTAGGCTACCGGCGTGCGTGTTTGGCATGTGTCAATGGCACGCACGGCCATTTGGCCACGACTAGGTAATGAAAGCCGCCCGCGGCGTGTTGGCATGTGCCAATGGCATGCTCGGCCATTAGGCCACGACACTGGCACGGGGTGCTACCAAATGATGCGTGTTGGCATGTGCCAATGGCATGCGTGGTCATTAGGGTCACGACAGGTAGTGAAAGCTACCAAATAATGCGTGTTGGCATGTGCCAATGGCATGCGTGGCCATTAGGGTCACGACCTGGTAAGGAAAGCTACCAGCGATGCGTGTTGGCATGTGCCAATGGCATGCATGGCCATTAGGGTCACGACCTGGTAAGGAAAGCTACCAGCGATACGTGTTGGCATGTGCCAATGGCATGCGTGGCATTACAATAAAAGCATTACCAAGCATTACCAAAATATAATGTCAGCCATGTACTCCTCATTACCAAACGCTAATATGAAAAATAATTACTAAATATATTAGTGCTTTTCAAAATAAAAGTATTACCAAACTCAGCCTGAATCACATATGTAATTTTGTAAGAAAAAAGGAAATAAAAGTTATTAATGGAATGCATGGTGACGCTTCAAATGGATTCCTTCCGTTTGTTATGTTTTTTTTTGTTCCTTTTAAGTCCTTTGAATTTCACTTCACAAATCTTGTTAGAACTAAAGTAAGGTTTTGTTGTTTTAGTCATCTCATTTGGTGGTACTTTTTTTATCAATTTAAATTCTTCTTTACCGATCATAATGGTGATCTTTATAACGATGACCGATGGAATGGAGTTTCAAATTTCCATGCCCTTGATGGTTAAAGGTTGAGAACGTGTTTCTTGTCAAATTTCTTGCTGTCAATCAAGTAATGGCATGCTATTTAAAAATTTAACAGATTGTAGTTCCTTAAGCTTTGGGGCGAGAATTTGTGAGTGTATTCCAAATGGGCTTTATATGCCATAAGCCAATTTTGGCTGTAACCGGGTAATTGGGTTTGGAAACCGACTATTTTGGGTGTCCAATTGTATTCTGCAACCAGTCACCCACTCATTTTCATAACGGTTTTGCTAGACACACTGGGATTTCATCACGGCAAAATACACGGAGCGAGAGAAACCCCTGGGACCCACCAGGAAAATAAATAGGGGGTGGGGTTTTCATTCACTGTGGCCCCTACAGATTTTGTATCACACATTATTTATATGTCCATGCTTTTCAAACCCAACAAATACTCTCTTTGTTTTTGGAAAAATGATACTTTCACTTTTTCATTTTGGCCTAAAAATAGGCCAAATTGAAAAAGTGAAAGTATCTCTTTTCCAGAAACGGAGGGAGTATATTCTTATTCAACAATAAATATGTCCTACTTTTTTATAACCTTATCCATTTAATATTACATTACCTTAATACCCTCACCCATATAATATTTTTCTTTATTTCAAAATGGAACAAATTTCTTCCTCTACCACTTCACCACCACCACTAGCACCACCACCACCAACATTCAACTATCATTCCACCACTACCGTTCAACCACCACCACCTACCAACCGCCACCACCACCAATATTCCACCACCACTCCCTCACCATCACCATTACACCACCAACGATCCTCCACCACCACTAGTCCGTCGCCGCCACCACCACTAGATCTGTCACCACCGCGTCAGCCATTTGCCACCACTTGTTCGGATATTTTGTATCAACAGCGATGAGTTGATCCATTTCAATTGGATCAACAGTGGATGTTTATCCATGATGATGGATCAACAAGTAAGTGGCATAAAACTAAAATTGATACATTTCACAGTAGAAGTTTATATATTGCAGTTGGATCAACAGTAGAAGTTTATCCTTTGCAGTTGGATCAACAGTATAAGTTTATCCATTTTAGTTGGATCAACAATGGATGTTTATCCATCTTGATGGAAAAATGATACCATTTCATCACCGCATTTTCAGATCCACCAATAAAACCATCAACCACCATTAATAATCCATAAAGCAAGAACCACCGCAAACTGCCGCCTCCGGGCCGCCGGTTTGGATAATTTTATATCAACAACTAGTAGTTTATCCATTTCGATTGGATCAACAAGGATGTTTATCCATGATGATGGATCAACATTAAGTGGCATAAAACTGAAATTGATACATTTCATTTGGATCAACAGTAGAATTTTATCCATTGCAGTTGGATCAACAATACAAGTTTATCCATTTTAGTTGGATCAACAATGGATGTTTATCCATGCTAATGGAAAAAATGCTACCATTTCACCAGCTGCAGTTTCAGATCCACCAACAAAACCATCAACCACCATTTATAATCCATAGCAGCAACCGTCATTGTTTTCTATGAAGCTTCAACACCAATTTGAACCACCACCACCGCCGCTACGATTATCATCCTTACTTCTCTCTTCATAATTCTATATTCCCTGTAATTCATACACATTCATCTATTCATTTTAATCACAATTAATCCATTAGAAGCATCAACAACTTCAGATTCGAACACACCCATTACTTCTCAACAACAACAAGTTCATTATCTCCAACATATCCTATTGATTCACACACCATAACCATTTCGAAATCAATTTTATCGCAGCAGCTCTCAGATCCTCATTTCTCTTAATCGAATCGAACCACCAAATCGTTTGCAAACGTTGCTCAAAACTTGATTTCAAAACCTAAAATATCAGATCTCGTTTTCTTTGGGTACGATTTTAAAAATCAATTATAGAAGTAGAAAAAGGTTTCATATGTTGCTGATACATCTCGATTGTCGGCGGCGAAGGTAGGATAATTTGCAGAGGTGGTGACGATGGAGATGCTGGTGGTGGTGGCGGAGCAAATGGAGGGTTCGCTGCTAAATGAATAAGAAGAAGAAGTAAGTAGGGATAGACCAAGATAAAAACAATAGATAAAAGGGCAAATTTGGAAGAAATGAAAACCTTATTGGACCCCTGATTGGCTTGTGGATGAAGAGGGACATATTTATTGTGTGATAAGGATATTTGTATAGACCATCAAAAGTAGGGACAAATATTCAATTACCACATCGGTGATTCCGCGGGATTTCATCCGGGTGGATCTAGATTTATTGTTTTCATAAAGATTAGCATTGCGTGAGATGACAACATGTGTGACGATGATTAACGTAAATCCTTTTTTGATAGTTGATCCATTTTTTAAGAGACCTTTGACTAGTTAAATTTTCCGAATAACGGGCATGTTGTGTACCTTTAATTTTGGTAGGGTCTGGTCAGGGGAAATCTCAGTGAGTTCAGATATATAAGTTGCAGGTGTAGGACATTAATCATATCATGTGTACAAGGAAAAAAAGAAAAGAAAAGTGCGAGACACTACCAATTTCCGAAAGTGGAATTTTCTGAGGAACCCAAGTTTGTTTCCGCTCTCTTTCAGAAACCCGTCATTAAGATGATATATATTTGTAGCCCAAAATCCAAGATCTACGGTTAAAAATAATAAGATCTCGATTCATTTATATATTCACATTTTCAAAAGGACAATATTAACCTTTAATAATATTATTAATAACTTATTTTCCAACAAAATTAATATTTTCCATTATATCCGGTCGGTTGATTCTCTACCATTATTTTCGCCCGCTGTTCGGAAATTCTCTTCTGTTTAGCTTTGGTAAAAAAATTCAAGATACAAAAATCTAGGGACTATAATTCAAAATGATTTATTACGGATCAACCTAAAAACAAAATAAGAAGAAGTACGGTGATGATGAAGAAAATAACATACCAAGGTACATATATTATCTTTCCTTAGTGGATTTTTTATTGTTTTCCCATTACTAATTATTTGTCATAAGAAAGAACCAGCTGTTGATTGTGTAGAATCGAAGAAGAAAAGCAAGCCCCGGCCATATGTCATTGCAGTCCGTGGATATCCCAAGGTGATTAATCTACTGACTAATCTACAGGAATGAACATTATTGGAAATTGGGAATTGAAAAGTGATTTCCTCTGTCATGGGAATCTCTTATGGAGGAGTATTACACCACAAATGATCACGCTTGCATGTATTTTTCTCTTTTCACACCATTGCATATCGATTTGCGCTTCCTGTTGGGCATAATTCTTAACTCTCAATCCTGTAAATTTTAGTTACTTTTTTCTACGATGATAATGGTAACATGACCTGATCCCATGCTTTTTGGATGGTTGTAAACAGGTGATGGTAATCTGGCCGATTGTTTCAATTATCAATTTGAATTGACAATCGTGATAGATATGATTATCACTGAATTATGATAGCCAAAATTATCACAACTGATGATAATTGTGATTTTAATGTTCATATTCCTAGTTGAAATTCTGGTTAAAAAGAAAGAAGGAAATCTCACTTTACTTTTGAATGAAAAGGGTCATCCATCTGGTTAAATTTTAGTTGTCTTGGGAAAAGTCTGAATTGTGATAATTGAAATTATCACGACCGGTGATAATTGCGAGTTTCACATTATATTCATGTTCCTAGTAAAAAAATTAAAATTCACTTTAGTTTTGAGTGAAAAATTGGATTCTCCAAATAGTTCACTTTTACTTGGGTTTTGGGAAAGACTGAATTGTGATAATTGAAACTTCTCAACCGGTTAATTGTGATTTTCTCATTTGAAATAATTTTGTTTTTTTAATAGAAATATGGACAAAAAGTGAAATTTTGATTTTCCAAGCCAGTGATAATTTTGATTTTTTTAAAGTTACACTCTATCTTTTAACTTGAAAATAGTGATAACTTTGATTTTCCAAGCCAGTAATAATTTTGAGTGAATAATTATGATTATCACGAAACAGTGAAAATTAAAATTTTCCATGAGTTGTCATAATTGCCTTCACAAAATAGTGAAAATTAAAATCTTCCATGTGTTGCGATAATTGAAATTTCACAGATTTGCTAGAAAATTGCTTTGGAAAAAAAGATGAGTTATTTTAGGAAGCTAATGTAAAGAAAAAGTCGTTGAGTATAAAGACGGGAGGAAAGATAGGTCAACAAAAAAACGTTTTGGTGAGTTAGAGAAAAGAACGAAAAATAAGTGGAGACTTAAGGATTAAAATTGCTTATCACATTATTATGTAACTGATTTTTCTAAAACAAAGTTCACGTTTTTCAAATTTAAAATATAAAAGGTTATTAATGTAATCTAACTCCTATGATTAATAATTATGGGCTCCTTATATATATAATTTTGTTGGTGGGTTTATAATAAACAAAAAAAAGCTAAATTGGGCTAGAAATAATTTTCCCCATTTCCGAAATATTGGTACCAAAACACGAACAGATGTTGGTACATCTAAATAACACAAGACATGCATGTATAGTTACGCATGGTACAGCTCGCTTCATTTTCTGTGCCGCTCGCTTCATCTTTTGGGAAATATTCACATAAATATTAATGGGTTGGTCTCGAGTCTTGGCCCTTCAAATACTAGTCAACATGCATTAATATGATCTCGAAACTCAAACGACTCCCAACTGTTACTAACTGGTAATCTCTGATCTATTTTTAATTGAAACTCATTTTGCATGTGTGTTCACAAATCTTCTGGTACTACTACTGTAGATTAATCTCTAGAAACAAGAGTGAAATGGCTCACAAAACAAGAAAGTTAAAGATGATTCTGACCAGTATACTATTATCAAGGTTTCTTTCTTGCTTTCCTTTTGCATTCTCTATTCATTCGTTTGGTTATAATTAACCACTTAAGTCAATAAGTAATCATCAGTTGCCGTATATAGGTTGTACGAAATGAGGACCTGTATCAACAGATTGGGAGGGATATTTATTTTGGTCTTGTTGATCACTTGAAAGTTCCTAGTTTCCAGATTCACAACTCTACTTCTTTTTACGATTTCTCGGTACTCTTTCTCTCTTTTGGAATTCTTTTACACACTCTTGGCATTCATTAATTCTTTCTCTCTTTTGGAATTCTTTTACACACTCTTGGCATTCATTAATTGTTGCAACAATGTAATGATGTTGGTTTTTCAGTATATGTGCTTTCGTTTGTGATATTTTGGTTTTCACTTGACAGAAAATGGTTCCCAAGAAACCTAGTGTACCAATGCATTTTGGGCGTTTCTGGATGTGGTCAAAGCGTTCACTACCGTCAAGCGCAAATCAAACTTACCAAACGTATCGTCCTAGCCGTCCCTTAACAAGTGCAGAAGAATCACAATATGTAAATACTCGACGCACACAAATAGAAGAGATGTATTATTTGCTAATTTTATTTATGGGTGCTGTTTCATAATTATTCTATTTGGATCTGTAGGTTGGTCAGTTGGAGAGGGTGGAGACGAAAGCTCAAAAGTCGTATGTAATATTGTTTCTGGAATTCTCAGAGTCTATAATGGTAAACCGTTGGTAATATTTTACCACATTAACCATAAACCTATTCCATGCAACCTCTAATCTTTAGCTAGTTTTTCACTTTGCAGCAAGACAAGATTATTCACCCCCACCCGACAGAAGCTGATCAAATTCTGCTTTTTTCAAGCTTTATGACCCTGAAAAAGAAGATACTCGGTAGACATGCAGTTCTTTATAACTTGCTAGTTGTTTTCAGTAGGAACGGCGCTACATATGTCTTCTTAGAGTAACTAAAAACTTAAATTGTTTCAGGTATGTGGGGAATCTTTCTGTGAAGGGCAATGATATGCCCAGAGATGTCCGTAGAGAGCTGAATGAAATGGCTAATTTTGCTCCCAATGCAGAATTGAAGTTGTATAAGGTCATCTCAATTGAGTACATTTCACCCTTCACTGCTTATTTACCTATAATTTTTTGCCACTGATGATATAATTTTGTCGTCTTGGACAGGAATCAGGGTTAGCGTGTGATATCCTGAAGGATCGTACATTTCATGCTAACATGGTATGGATCATATGTATGTGTACTGTGTGATACACAATACCAAGAGGCCTACTCATATTTGCTTATACTTGCTCTCCTAATCTCTTCATGTCATTTTTATTTGCAGCTGAAAAATGGGGACATACTCTGGTTCCAGAAAGCTTGTACAGTTGAGAAAAAATATCGCTATCCTGAGGCTCCTTCTTTTCTGAGTCACATTCATTTTTCTCAGTGTCAGGCGATAAGTGCTGCCAGGTTAGAGGTGAGAGATAGAAAGGATGAGTTGCAGAAAGCCGAAGCAACAGTGGTCAGGGTAAAGTATGAGTTGAAGGAATTGGAAGCGAAAGTGGTTGCTTTAGAGGCTCAGTTATATCTCTGATCTCAAAGAGAAAAATGAAGGGAGTCAATATTGTTGGACAAGCAGTGCAGTATATGCACAATTGACGTTTATGAGGGTATTACAACTTTCTTTGCAGGATCAGACTGGTATCACTAATTTCTGCTAGATTTGCTCTTTGTTTTGAAAAGTGTCATTGTAGACGCATTGCAGATTATCTCCTTGTCTAATTCTTAAGAAATTTCTCTTCAGAAATTGCAGTGAATGCTGTCTCCTGATTAGCTAGTTTAGTGTCTTCTTCTCACATCAGCTTCCATTCTTCGAAATTACAAAAACCGGATCAAATTAAAAGAAAAAAATTCTGTAAGCAATAATAGGGTTGTCCTTGACGTTTAGGACTAATTTGTTTCTGGTATAGTGGCTATTCATCGTGTAGAGGAGGATTGGGGAGAAATGAAGAAAAAAAAAGGGTTACCACCATGCTTTCTTCTAAAAAATCTACAACGTGCCAACCTGACCTTGTTTATCAAACTGAGACTCAAGAACCCAACACCCCGTATTGTGCCACGTTTGGCAGAGATATGGCAAATCGATCTCCAACCTAGAGGTGTAAATTGGGCTGTGCCAAAGACGAGCACAGCCCGTGACAAAGATGTTAAAATTTTGAGCACAACCAACCCAAAGACGTGACTTAGCCTCTAAAGACGGCACATCACGTTAGTTAAATGAGACGTCTTTGGGTTTGACTAATTGGCACAGATGCACAAAGACGTCACGCCAACCTTGCGGATAAGCACGCGTGCCCAGCCCGAAGACAAAGACGTTATGAGAGCACGTCATAACATGTACAAATACACCATATAAAAAGGCATAATACATCACATTTTTTGTATATTTCACAAAAGAGTCACTATTCTAGCTAGTTTTTTAACATTTTATGTTGGCTTATTTATAACAGCACATATAATACCTTAATATTTGGAAAATATATTTCAATATCGTTGTTATAATGTGGTCACCTATATTTAACTAGAACATTAATTTACATGACAATAATCCAATTTTATATTTGATGGGCTATTTCTTTTTATTGAATAAACTTGTTAATTTTACTTAAAATAATTTCAAATGCTATGTTGTCTAATTAAATTCTTGTGTTAATGTCCGACTTAATGTATACATTAAGTGATTTCAAATTGTTTATAAGACGTGTCACAACGGCACAACACGACACGTTTATTCTTGTGTTGTGCCCGTAATCATGGCTGTGCCTAGCTTTTGACTAGTAAAGCACAAAGACGGCCGCAAAGATGTTTAAATCGTTGTGCACAAAGACAAAGACGACACATGGCACGTGAAGCACGCGATTTCAGTGTCTTAGGTCATCTGCCGGCCTTAGGGCACGTTTACACTCTACTCCAACCCATAAATGGGATATTAATTGTAAATCATAAATATTTTTTTTAGTTAAATTTTTTTTTTGATACCTTAGCCTCCGGATTTGAGAGGAGTGCGGCTTTTCTTCCAAGACACGTCGTGATAACCTTTTTTCGTTTTTGAATATTGTTTTATTGTTATAAATCCAATAGTATATGAGCGGCTAAAATGTATTTGCTATAGTCCAATGAACCACAAGAGATATCAAGGTGAAGGGAATGCAATATGGGTTCCCTTAGGTTGGATCCTAAGACTGGAACACTAAGTTCGAAGTGGATATATTGGTGCTTGGAGATCATTGGGGTTGTTTGTTTTGGGTCACTTAACTTCCGTAAATGACTCTTCACAGATTTAGATCTAATCAACAAATTAAGTCTACTACACAGAAAGCACATGCAAAACTCCTATTTCATCCGTAAATTCATGTGCTCGTTACCTTCGTTTATACATTATTTATTTTGTAAGATCCCAATTACTAAGCGATCCTCAAAGCAGAGAGAAGAAGATTAAAAACTGAAAAACAAAAACTACTCCCTCCGTTATTTTTTAATAGGCTGGTTTGGTTTTTTGAGAAAATTAAGGAAATTAAAAAAACTAAATATTGAAAGTGGTCCTCATGACACTTGTTAATAAAAATGGTCCCATGACACTTGTCAGCAAAAGAAGTAAAGAGAAAAATGGTCCCTAAAAATTAAAGTAATATTTGACTTTTCCACATTAAAACCAAATTTTTTTTGTAACATTTATTTATAGAAACTAACCTATTAAAAAGTAACGGAGGGAGTAATTCAAAACCAAATAAACCAAATAATAATGGCTAAATCCCAACCTCAATAATGCAGAGTGGACTTTACAAATCAACGACAACCCATCTTGTATCTGACTGACGAATGATAAATAAAAACCACGATTTTCGTCGTGGAGGGGGAAGGAAAGAAATGATAATTGTATTTAATGATGCTGCTATATATATATAACTGTTGCACAGAGCCGTCTCATAATTCAAACTCCTTACTTCTTTCTTTCTTTGTCTCCTCCTTCTAAAGGAATTAATCGAATTTTGAGTTTATCCAAAATGGGAAAAGGTTTACTCATCAACAATATCATCTCTGTGGCGCTTCTTCTTATTCTCACACTGATGATTTTCTCTACCGCCAATGCTGTGCCGAGTAAGTATTTTGTCTCCACCTATTATAACTAATTTTTAAATTTTTTAATACATAAAAGAAAATAAAAACAGGGTTTGAAATTCTTTTCCTCATTATTAATCTATGGAAATTTGGCATTAATATTATCTTTATTTTTTACAAATTATTTGCAGCGCCTGGTTCTGTTATTGGTGCTATGAATCAAGCGATAGAAGACTTTACGGATTTATTCTTAGGTGGTGACAGTACTGAAAACGGCAATTAGGAATGGAGGGAAATGTGTTGACCCCTTAGCTCACCTCGCGGTCACCTTAGAGCTTTCTGCAATATTTTTTTTTTTTTTTTTTAGTTTTGGTATTTGACATCGTATTGTTCCCTGCTGCTTGCTATATGCATTTCTTATATGCTGTCTGCTTGCTATATGCATCGTATTGTTTCAGAGAATTTCCACCAGCATAGTGACGGATTAAATTCTTATATGCTGTCTTCTAAAGTTTTATTCTCCTACATTAAATTAAGAGTTTCCAAGATACTGTCCGTGCTTTCTCGATTTCAACTAAATAGTGAACATTGCATTGAGTATTATGAAATTCTCTAGTGTATGGATTTGCTAATTGTCCTATGTCATTGAATTAATGAAATAGGGTGTCTCTCAATTAGATTTAATACTGTTGAACGACTGCATTATGGAATTTTGCAGAGAGTGCATGTAACCCATCTTATATACACCTTCAGGTCTTGTGAGTTGACCCAGTTCTTCCCAATATTTGATTTGGCATTTCTATGTGAATCTAAGAATTGAAAGTGGTATATGTTGGGGTTCAGAGCTATCTACATGGTAATACTGCGGAAACAAAATAGCTAACAAAAAACACTTGATCTCTCGGATTGCTCCATGAACCTCACTACGATCTAGGATAAGAAGAAGAGAAAGAGAACCACACAGATGCAAGCCATAAATCAAAGCAACAAGAAGTAAAGTACTCACAAATTTAACGTGGTTCAACAATATACACAATGTGTGTATATTGTCTACATCCACCAAAACGTGCTACTCGACCTCTTTCTTTATTATAGAACCAATTGAGAATTACACAAGAATTGAATAATCAATTATCGACTCACCACAATGTGACCAACAACTCACAAACGCCCTATAAATCCAAAGTAGTGTCTTCACCCATATGAGATAATATTTACTTTTGTATTATCTACCACAACGAGATGATCTTCTCTCACACCCCGACATAGATTACCATGGACGCCTTTAGCTCAACACCAATAATCTAATCCAAAGACCACCAAGATGATCTTCTCCTCAACAATATGTCTTACCAACATCTCCACGTGAATACTCCATAACGACATATCTTCCAACATCGATAAGTATCCCATAAGCACCATAATGATGTACTCCTTACACCATTGATGGTCTCTCACATCCACCCCAAGAGGTGGGATGAATTCCTCACATCTCTAATGAGAATTTCTTTGAGAACTCCATAGCTAAAACTCATATCCTATGCCTCCTTATATAGTGAGCCAGTTACTTATCCTACAAGTTTAGGGTTTCATAACTTAGCAAGGAATTCCCTAAAATTTAGGAATAATAAGTAAATAAAGAAGAGTTATCTTAATTCCTTGTGACCGACTAATTTTGAATCTTCCCAAAATCATCCCACCGACCTAGCTAACTTCTCCCACGGTTTGGAGTTCCACACGGTTTTGAACTCTCCCACAAAACCGTGTCCTATAAACACGCCAGCATCCAACAGTATACACTTTCTGTGTCAAACTTAAAATGGGACAAATGCTATGTTTTTTGTTCCATCTTCAATTTATTTACAGATTACCTAGGGGATATTGGAATTCAAGCCTACGGTGCGGGTGGATCCGTGGATTTTAAAGTCCAACCGCAACCAAACCACTAAAAGTGCGGATTTGAAAATCTCACCCGTGTCCGGCCCATAGATTTTGCGGATTGAATTTTACTCGCAATTTTGCGAACGGATACGGGTGAAATCCGCGGTTCCGGACTTTTTGCTCACCCCTAGTTAATCTAACATCCTTGTGTTTGACTCGACCCAAAAGAACGCTCGTAGTTTAACATTTCTAATGAGGCTTACCAAATTTTTCTTTTTATTTTCAAAGACTCTTGTATTTTGCTCTCTCTATATGCACCACCATATTGCAACCGGAATGTTATTCCAAATTCGACTAAGTCTTTCGTCACCCCAATAAAACTTCCAAGACTTCACATTTGTGGTCACATTTGAATTGTAAGTCCAACCGAAATGACATCCTTCAACAAAGTAATCCCAAATTCTCCAGGTTCTCCAACATTCATAGAATAAATCCGAACTAGTTTCATCGTCTTCCTCACAAAAATAACATAAACTAGAAACATCCATCCCCCTTCTTAATAGCTTATCCACCGTCATTATCCTATCATGAGAAAGAAGCCAAAGAAAAAAGTTGATTTTGCAAGGATATTCCCGGCTCCAAACAACATCGATTGGGAAATTTGGCTCACCTTGATCTTCATCGTGCGTAATACCATCATTAACCGTATATTGACCATGACTCTTTCCAAGCCAAAATCTCGCTATCCAAAACACCTTCTTGAATTGAAATTGAAGAAAGAATATTTGATATAGTTGTTACTTCAAGTGAAATAGTATGAGAGTATCTTTGCATAGACATCAACCCCCCACCTTAAACAATCTTCTCCAACTTCATACATGCTAGCCACCACAAACTCCTTGGTCCTTGAAGATTCATATGCCAATGGAAACATATCACATAATCTTCCTTCATCTAGCCAAGAATCTTCCCGAAATCTAGTTTCCTTGTCCGCTCCAATCTTGAATCTAATACCTTTTGTTGAAATCTTCAAGCTCTTTATAGATATTAAACCACAAGCTACCACCTTTTGGTCCTTTGGGTTGGAGACTTTCCCAACCGGTAAATGTTTCACCAAATTTTTCAACTATGATCTTCCTCCATAATGCATCTTTCTCTACTCCGAAATGCCACCACCATTTTTTTTTAGTAAAGCCAAGTTCAATTGTTTAGTTCTTCTTATACCAGACCACCTTTTTCTTTTGGTTTTGAAGCCAATTTCCAACTAATATTGTGAATTCTCTTCTTATTTTCATCATCCCATAAGAAATTTCTCACAACTTTATCAATATTCTTAGTTATGGAGAAAGGAGCAAGAAAAATAGAGAGATAATAAATAGGGAGACTAGCTAGAACGCTTTTGATCAGAGTTAACTTACCTCCTCTTGCTATTGTTTTTCCGTTCCAAGAAGTAACTCTTTTCCCACAAATTTCAAGAGTTTTTTCCCATTTTTGAGTGCCTCCCACCTTGTCTCCCAAAGGGAGACCAATATATATACTAGGAAAACTCGCAAACTTGCACCCTAACATGTTAGTATAATTTTCAACTTCCTCTTCAACCGCGACCCCAAATAAACTACTTTTAGAGAAATTTATCTTCAAACCCGATGTTAGCTCGAAGCAAAGAATTAGGTAACGAAGGGAATCAACTTGTTCTCTCTTGGCATCAAGAAATATGATAGTATCATCGGAAAATTGCAAGTGATTAATTTTTGTTCCACCCTCCTCGACCGAAAAACCCGAAATTCGATCTAGTTCTTGTGCTTTACTTAACATACAACTTAAGACTTTACCAACGATAGTGAAAAGAAAGAGAGAAAGTGGATCTCCTCGACGAAGTCCCTTTTCGCTACCGAAGTAACCGAAAGACGATCCATTAACAAGAACCGAGAACTTTGAGAATGTTAAACAATTTCTAATCCAAACCCTCCTCCAAACTCCACCAAGCCCCATTTGAATAAGACTTCATTTAAAAGATTCCAATTCCTAAATTCCTAAAATGAGAATATAATCGGACTTGCCGTCCTCCAGAAAGCAATAATAATGACAGTTAGTGTCAGTTTTCTATTTTACGATAAAGCATGAGTTATTTACAGACGTAGGAACGTGTTCGTGTTTTACAGTAAAGATATGCTTGGTAATAAGGTAATTAATCACGTATGAGTGTCACTCTAAGAGCATCTCCAGTGAGACTATAAAAACATCCTATATTCAAGGCCACGTTGGATTTATGTAAAAAATCAAAAACCCTTCTCCAACGGAAACATGGGGTTCATTGTGAGACGAGTTGGCAAGGTAGTTATTAACACATCCTCTAGGCCATCCTCTCGTTTTAGAGGTTCTCCTAGAGGATGTGGGAAATCCTAGTCATCATTTTAATTCTAATAAATATAAACCAACAAGTTTTGGAATTAGATTTAACAAAATAATTGTTATCGTTCTTATCTCAATGACACTTATATGTACTGTTTACAAATTCTACTACGACCAACAGAGAATCATGGTAGATTTGAAATTTTCGGTCCATTTCGATGGTATTGCTTTGTTAAAGTGGACAAACCGATCAGTTACAGTTCATTATTTTACAAGTATAATGGGTCTCAATTAATTATACAATACTGTTCATTAGCTGGTTAAAAGATATGCGAGATATAATACCAATAGATTAATCATGGGTTTCATTAGAAAGCTAAAAAAACACGTAACGAACTAGTTAATCTTTTTACCTGATAACAGAGTTCTTTCAGAGTTTCAGAAATTAATTGGGGGATATAAAAAGTAATTGGGGGATATTTTATTGTTCATGCCTAAGCATGATTTTCAATACCGAAATCAAAACCGGCATGGTTTTTCCATGCCGGCATGAACAAAGAAAATATCCCCAATTACTTTTTATATCCCCCAATTAATCCTTCAATAATATTTTTAATCTGAAAAAAATAGTAAGAGGAAAATAAAAGTTTAGCCAATCAGATAGATACAAGTAGATTCACAATGCTAATCTAAACATGTATGGTTGGACAATGACCATCCTTTCTCTAAAACATCTACTACATGTCGAACCCGACAGCCCATATTGTTCCATGTTGTGCTACCACGTCTTCACCACCGATTTAACTATGAGAAATTTCCTGTTTAATCCAAAACCCCGACCCGGGATCGTGTGTATATTCAAATGATAGAGAAATTATCCTAGTCCAAAAAGGTTTAAAAATACCTAAAATTACTAGCCTACCCTCACCACTCACGTATATCTCTTCTTCTTCTCTTTTCCCATTTAAAACTTCATCTACTTTTTCGTGAAGAAAACTGTTCTTGTTTCTTCTTCTCAATCAACAACACCAACAACTAATTCAACCCCTAAACCCATGCTTGATCATCTCTCAAAACTCATCATCATCAAAGAATAGAAACCAAATTCATCGGAAAGCTAGAAGGATAAGCTAAAGTGAAAAACCGAAAATAGATCTGGAGAGAAAACCATGGAGAAAGAGAAAAACCAGAAACAGGTGAAATTATTCACCGGTATGGCGGCGGAGATTTATCAAACAAGGAGTAGTTTTGGCATGGTGGTGATGGTGGCGTTGGAGAAACTATGGTTATGTATCTCTGTAACAACAATATTTGTACTTTTTTCTTTCTAACATTTCCATTTTTTATTTATTTATGTACAGATCCTACAATACATATTAATATGTATTTGAATAATTCATTGATTTTTGTATGAACCTTTTGTTTCATATGATCCTCAGTAATACGTATTGATATGTACTTTTGGTACAAATATCAATAGCTTATATTGCTCCGACAGTATATTCGTATGTATTGAAGAAAAAAGTGATTGATTGATATGTAGGAGTACATATTACACTACACCATATTGGCCAGATAGCAACTCAAATTCGCAACGGAAATTTAGTTGTTGCGAATTTTCGATTCATAATTTACATTGTTAAATATTCGCATGCATAAATTTTGTTGCTAATCTCGCAATCGCTTTATCTCTGTTCCTATTCGCAACTGATTCATTTCACGCATGCCACTTACGCGTGTAGAAATAAACACCTGACAACACCTTATTTTGGAGCATGCGAGTGTTTTTTTTATAATAATAATGATATATTAATAATAATAACTTCTTAAAAAATGAATTTTTTTATAATTTTTTTCAATTTTGGGACTGTGTTGTTCGGATCGATATATTTCGTCTTCCTCGTTCATCCAACGAAACTCGAGTCTAACTCTAGTAATCTTCGAACTGTGATGTTCAAATATGATATATTTCATCTTCATTCATCCGAACGAGAAACTCGGTGTAACTCTAGTAATCTTTGAACTCCGTGATGTTCAAATATGATATATTTCGTCTTCGCCCATCCAACGAGAAACTCGGTTCTAACTCTAGTAATCTCTAACCTGTGATGTTCAAATATGATATATTTCGTCTTCAGTTCATCCGAACGAGAAACTCGAGTCTAACTCTAATAATCTCTGAACCTGTGATGTTCAAATATCATATATTTCGTCTTCAGTTCATCCGAACGAGAAACTCGGGTCTAACTCTAGTAATCTCGGACCCTTTTGATGTTCAAATATGATATATTTCGTCTTCAATTCATCCGAACGAGAAACTCGGGTCTAGCTCTAGTTATCTGTGAACCTGTGATGTCCAAATATGATATATTTCATCTTCAGTTCATCCGAACGAGAAACTTGGGTCTAACTCTAGTAATCCGTGAACCTGTGATGTTCAAATATGATATATTTATTCTTCAGTTCATCCGAACGAGAAACTCGGGTCTAACTCTAGTAATCTCTGAACCTGTGATGTTCAAATATGATATATTTCGTCTTCTGTTCATCCGAACGAGAAACTCGGGTCTAACTCTAGTAATCTCTGAACCTATGATGTTCAAATATGATATATTTCGTCTTCAGTTCATCCGAACGAGAAACTCGGGTCTAACTCTAGTAATCTTTGAACCTGTGATGTTCAAATATGATATATTTTGTCTTCAGTTCATCCGAACGAGAAACTCCGGTCTAACTCTAGTAATCTTTGAACCTGTGATAGTGTGATGTTCAAATATGATATATTTCGTCTTCAGTTTATCTGAACGAGAAACTACGATCTAACTATAGTCATCTTTGAACCTGTGATGTTCAAATATGATATATTTCGCTTTCAGTTCATCCGAACGAGAAAGTCGGGTCTAACTCTAGTAATCTTTGACCCTTATGATCTAGTAATCTGTGAACATGTGATGTTCCAATATGATATATTTCGTCTTCAGTTCATTGGAACGAGAAACTCGGGTATAAATCTAGTAATCTCGAACCTCGTGATGTTCAAATATGATATATTTCATCTTCTGTTCATCCGAACGAGAAACTCAGGTCTAACTCTAGTATTCTCTGAAACCTGGGATGTTCAAATATGATATATTTCATCTTCAGTTCATCCGCACATGCCAAGCCAAACACTCCTTTCCTTGGCCCTAGCCAAGCTAGCCGCACCATGTGCCCTGATGGCGGTTTTTCGTGCCGCATAACGAAAATGAAACGGGTAATGATCCCAGAGAGCAGATGGGTATGATCCCCATATGAACTTTTGTTCCCCGACCATTGATGGCGGCTGTCCGTGCCGGTAAACGACAGGTGGGTGTACGAACCAAGGACATTCGTACCGCTAACTCATAAACTAAATGAATAATAATTCGTAATTAATTCGGGTGTTGTGAAATTATAAATAATTGGATGAATGCATATTTTGTTTTGTTTATTGTGATGTTTATATATTTTTAGAGGATGAGAAAGTATGCCTATTGAGCCGTCAACTTACCCCAATTGACATTTTTTTGCAGATTTCTTAAATTGTGGAAGTGGAACTAAAATAATTAGATGGATTGTTGACCGTGTTGTTTTTGTTAATATCGTTAGATGTGTAAATAGATTTTAATATTTTGTTGAGAATGTTATTAATGTATTTTTATAATTAATTAAATTCATGTATAAGAATAACTTATTTATGCTTAGTGAAATAATGATCGAAAATAAAAACTTTTAAGTCTCTTTCCGACCCGTAACGCTTCGAGTTCGGATCTCCACACGGGTTTGACCCTGGTCCGGAACTCTGGGTGTTACATAAACTGAAATATAAAATTATTGTTGCAGCCATCTTGGGACCCTTGGGTGTGGGTCAACAATCGAGAGGTCTTGGATGCTTGATGCTCTGAGATGGAGTTTGTTTTTGTCGCAACAAACTTATGAAAGTGGTCAATTGCCAAAGCCAACCGCCTAAATGTTGTTTTTGCTTTGCTTTCTATTTTTTCTACTTGAACTCTTAAAACGCTTGATGTTGTTGAACTTAGAACTTATGAAAGTATGTATGAATTTATTCGGTCTTAAGACTCTCAAGTCTTAACAATAGCTAAAGTTTTTAAACTTAGAACTTTCAAGATTTTTTGCTTTGCTTTTTTTTTTTTTACATATGCAGTACAGTAGTATGCAAATATGTTGCAGGTAAAGAACCGGTCCCGTCTCGTACCAAGTTAAACAGGTACAGGTAGCATCCCGTCCCGTAATGCACGGCAAAGCACGAGTAAAAAGTGCAGTGTACTTGAGCTAGGTAAAACCCGTATCGTCCTGTACGTACCTTGTGCAGCCCTAGGTGTCACTGTAACCCAAAAATGTTTTGGGCATGACAATATAATATATTTTTTTTTGGGCCTTATCCTAATTTTCCCTTTTGGATATCCAATTGTATTCTAAATGGGAAAATCTAGAACCACTTATTTTCATTTTCGAATGCGTCAGATGCTAACACGTGTTAAGATAAATGGCTGAATTCCTATTTAATTTTCCTAGGGCATAAAAGTTAATTCAGATCTTCTTAAGAGAATTTGACCACATAAATAAGAGAATTTGGCCACATAAACAATGATATATACCGGATAAATGACGCCCTCCTTATGGTTAGCCAGTAATTCCAGCCGATCGCCGCATAAAAAATACAAAGACGGCGATAAACGTAAGTTCTGTCTGAGAACTAAAATAACGGATAAGATATTGTATCATGAGACATAAGCGCCTAAAATGTTTTTTTTTTTTTCCCGAAGATAAGTTTATATTAAAAAGAGAAAAAGAGAATACAATTACAAACAGTAATCACTCACTCACGAGAGTTTCCCAATTGCTCCAGATGAGACTAGGAGGAACGAATTTAAAGGAGTCGGTATCACAAGACCACAAAACTACATGTTGTTTAACAAGATCAATATTTCCGTAACACTCTTCTGGAGGCCACCAAAAACTCTCCCATTTTATTCCTTCCATAAGATCCAACAAACGGCATAGTGAATAATCTTCCACACCTTCTTTCCCCTTCCTTGAAGAACATTATTAGTCCAATCTTCAAACAATTGGAACAAATTTCTTGGCATCGGCCAAGATATCTTAAACGCCTTGATAAAATAATCTCATATCGCAAAAGAATACGAACAATGTAGAAACATGAGATCAGATGTTTTCGTTTTAAATGCTACACAAGACACACAAGTCACTTTGAATGCTCATACCTCGATGAACTAACATGTCTCTAGTAGGGATTGAATCATGAAAACTTGCCCAGAGAATAAAGCTTACCTTGTTTGGAATAATGTGCTTCCATAAGTGAGAATCAAAGTTGCAAGGAGGATAGGTTCCTGCCAAAACCTCGTAGCACTTCTCAGCACTAAAATTATCCATAATATCCACTTCATCCTCCGCTTCCACTAACACCGGTACTGGGTAACAAACACATCTGAGCAAGTCCCATTCTAACTTCTCATTTGCGTTCAAAGGCCTCCTGAATTAACAATTCCAACTATTGTTCACAATCATATCATCTATTGACGCATCCTTCGCCTTGACAGCCTTGAAGATGACCGGAAATAAATCTTGAAGTCTCCCCCTATCTAGCCATTTTTCCCTCCAAAACCTTATCCCTTTACCATTTCTAACTGTAAACTTATCCATTTATTGAACAACCGTATCCATATTTACTACATTCTTCCACAAACTCCTACACCGAGGCTTACTGCATCCGGCATTAACAAATTCGGGTTTCTCTTGAACTTCTAATTCACTATTTTCCTCCAAAGGCTATTTTTGTTCTTTGAAAATCTCCAAATCCATTTTATCAACATTGATTAATTAGTAGTTCTCAGGATCCCCCCCCCCCCCCACCCACACACACACACAAAAACTTCCGTATAATCCGCACCATCCTCTTTTCCACACTTACCGGGAGATGAAATAACGAAAAGTAATAAATAGGTAAACTAGCAATACAACTTTTTATTAGAATAAGTCTACCTGCTTTGTTTAGTTTCCTCTTTTTCCACGTTGCCAGTTTCTGCTCCATCCTAGTTAAAACATACTACCAGACAGAAGTACTACGTCAATGCGCTCCTATCGGCATACCAAGATAAGTGAAAGGAAGCTTCTCCGTCTTACAACCAAGTTCCATAGAAATGGCCTCAATTACCACAAGAGATATCAAGGTGAAGGTATTTTAACTTGTGCATTGCATGAGCCATTTAAATCCAACAACTGAACGACTTATACGCGTAAAGAACATGCGATACTGGGTAGTGGGCTACTATCAATTAGCACTGCCTACAATTTTTTTTTGGTAGTGGGCTACTATCAATTAGCACTGGCTACATTTTTTTTTGAACTATGATATTAGGCATAAATAAAACTTTCCGGCATACAAAATGATAGTCCCATCTTGGGTGACCTTATAAGGTAACCTATGGGTAGCTCAATTACCCATATACCCTTAATACAAAAAATCTAAAATCAGCTTTTCTAAAAATCAAAATCAGCTTCCCTTAACATCTCTTCTTCTTCCTCCTCTAGCCGAACTCTTCCCTCCCGCGAAAAAAAAAATTCATCACCGTGATTAATTGTCGATTATCTGTAAAAATTTGATTGTCGATTAAATCAACTACATAATGACTCGTACAAAGAAAAGCGGTGGACTAGGCAAACCAAATCGTCTTCTAATCCATCAATTGAAGAAGAAGAACCAATTGAAGATGAAGGTGTAGAAACTAAAAATCAACCACCAATTGAAACAGAATTGAACCAACCGCATCTCCAACTCCGAAACGAGGATAAGAAAGTAAGTTTTACAAACCCAATCTCTTATTTGTCGCTTTTCATCGATTAAATGACGGTTATATAGTTGGGTTCGGCTCCAAAATTAAGTTGCATTTTTAGCCGAACTGCTCTTCACAAAGCTTCAGAAGTGTATATGAATACCGCTTGAAATTTCATGAAATTTCAAGCCGAACCTAGTCACGTAAAGAGATGCACAGGGTTCGGCGTATTCGATAATCATAATATGTGCCGAACCTAGCACATTTACGAGGTTCGGCTATTACGATATTCACAATATGTGCCGAACCAATACAAAATTATTAACCCGTAAATGTACATGATCGTAGTTCTACTTATATTCTACTTATTCAAATAGCCGAACAATGTGTTTCAACGGGTTCGGGCGCTTTACGAATTTCTGAATATAAGCCAAACCCTAAACATTTTTTCTTCCAGACACCAGCAGTAGGGTTCGGCTTGTTAGGACAATTCGAACCAAGCCGAACTCGGGTCTACAAGGTAGGTTCGGCTCTTTAATCAACACTTTCGCTAGTCGAACTGCTCATCTAGACTCCGCTCGAGCCTTAGTGAAAAAACACACACTTTTGATGATTTTAACCTACAAAAGTGAGATTAAACATAAGATATGTTGAAAAATTTCCCCTACCATCTTGACATCTGGGTCGAAAAACGAGATCGACAGTCTGACATTATAGCCGATAGATCAATCCTCCCGCTGTGGTCGCCAATTGTTTATGGGTGAAAATCGCTTCGCCGATTTCGGTAATTTCGGTGGGTGAGTGAGAAACTGATTCAAACCCTAAACAAATGTGCTGCACGTGAGCACTTTATAGGTTCGAGAGATCGATCTGGCATAAGTCCGTCCTAAACCAAGAAATGGCCGCTCCAGCATTTGCTTCGGTCACAAAGTGGAGGAGAAGGGGTTGATTTGGGGAGGGAAGCAAAGAAAGGTGTTGAGGAGAGTAGATTCTCGACTTGTATCAAAGTGAAAGCTTAGGAAGCTTGCAAGAGATGGAAGCTTTTGGGAGAGCTTGCAAAGTTGCCTTCGAGAGTGTAAGTGTAGTATATTTCTCCCGACCGAGACTTGTTGTCCTGGGTGGAAATAGGTAAGACCTATTTATACAAGTCGAGATTGAAACGTACTGCCTCATGAAGGAAGAGAGTAAAGGGTGAAATAATGGGAGGAGGTGGTAACCGCATGGTTTAATGGGTGAAAACGTTTTTCACCATTATTTCCTTTTTATTTGACCGCTTTATTCCTTTACACGCTTTCTTAATGTGAGCGTAGTGTACGCAGATGTCAGACCGCCAAACCAAAACCCTAAGGAAGCATCCCCAGTTTGTGTTGATGTCTCGAGTGTTGGTTGCATCTTGAGTGCAAGTGGCGCTGCTAGTGGCGCGTGTGGCATGTGGCAATGGCATGTGCGAATGCCTTGGTGGTAGGTTGCACGGTTTGCAAGTTAGGCTACCAAATGTGTGTGTTTGGCATGTGCCAATGGCATGCGCGGAATGCCTTGGTGGTAGGTTGCACGGTTTGCAAGTTAGGCTACCAGCGTGTGTGTGTTTGGCATGTGCCAATGGCATGCGTGGCCATTAGGGTCGTGACCTTGATAGGGAAACTAGCTAGCGATAGGGGTGCCAACGGGTCCAATCAGGTCCGGGTAGTATACTACCCAGAACCGGAACCGGGTATTTTATTCGGGTCCGGGTCCTACCGGTTCCGGGTCCGGTTCTAAAATTATAGGACTCAGAACCGGACCCGTTAAAATCGGCAAATACCCACCGGTTCCGGGTAATTACCGGTTCTTCCGAGATATTTATTATACAGTTCCGAAACAACTCTTTTTTTTGACAAAAAGAGGAGCAGAAACAGTTCCAAAAACCATGAAACCATAGCCTTAATCTGCCTCACTCTTGAGGGTCGCCACCGTCACCATGACTAGAACTTAGCACCACCTTCTCCTACAGTTGAACACCTCACTCAGTCGACATCAACAAAACTTGAAACCCAAAATATATTAAACACCACAGATCACACCATCAAAATCTAGATCTGGCCAAGAAAGAAACAAACTTAACCAAATCTATCTACTAAAGAAATTATACACTAAAAATGCAAAACCCATACTCTATATCGATATCTGCAAAAAATGGAGTTCACAGATCCAATCAATTTTTTGGACTCATGAAGAAACTTATTGGGCCGACCGAGCGAAGCGAGGGAGGACCTTTATATGGTCACTTTTTTTGTCAATAGTAAGTGATCAATTGACACAAAAAGATTGGATTTTGGTGTCCCAAATTGATTTCAATCAACAATGAAAGGACTAAAGAGCCCCTACATGTTTTTATTTCTCATTAAATCTAGTGTAAATACAACACAAAATAAGGGTAATCGCGTAAATTACTTCGGAAGAAAAAAGGACACGGAGGTTGGAATAGTCTTAATTGTTGAGGGGCAGTTTAGTAAAACCAGAGGTAGATTGACCTGAAGGTTGCAGGATCGAATCTCGCCACTCATTCGTTTTTTTTCCTTCTTTTTTTTTTCCCTTCTTCTTTCTTCTTCATCCATGAAACCGATAGAGGAGATAGAAAGAAATTGAGCAGAGAAGTTAGGGTTTGTGTCGAAATTGAAGAATCATAGGGTGGGTTTCAAATCATAAATCGTAATCTAAATTTACATGAATTGTATTTGGAATTGAGATTAGGTATATCAGTAATCTTACAAACCACCATGATTTTGGCTTTCATAAGCAAATCTGTTGGATTGGACATTTCAGAAAATTTCATTTATAGCCATTTTTTTTTTATCGGACTAGCCATTTTTATTAGTGAGATGCTAATGGAGTTGAAGTGATTGCGTGTTTGGTGCAGTTGAAACGGCTTGAGGCAAAGTTGGTGTTGTTAATCCTACGGATCAGTCTTAATGGCTAAACATCTATTCGAAGCTTCCGTTATGGGTAATTCTTCTTCTTGTGATTATGTTAAGTTAAATTATGGATGTTAACGTGATTAGATTCTTTGATTAAGTATATATTTGTTTAATTTGAAATTGACTAGTAGTTTGTCTTACTTTTGTGAAAGTTTGATCTGGAGTTGCTTTCTTTATCAGCTGTGTTGGAAATATCTATCAATTCAACTGCCTCGAAAGAAAAATAATAACCATATCCCTTTAATGACTAGATCCATGCTATTGACAATTGTGCATTGTTGTACTCTACTGTTATATATTTGTACATGTTACCAGCCATGCATAATGACGTTTCTGCTGCTCTTTTCATGAATGTTTAGTCTAAGATTGGCTCACTATGTGGCCCGCTTCCAGTGTGTGACTTGTCATGTCAATCATTTTGAACTTAGATGAATTGGTATTCCAAGTTTGCTACAGAAGTGTTTGTCAATCTAGTTTGGTTTCTGTTTCTTGAGAGTTTTTCCAAATTCTTGGACCCAATCGAACTCGTACTGACTCCCATATGGTGGAGTGATTCTTAATTTCTCTGAACGTTTATCTTTGAATTTATTTGCTTACTAGTTGTTTGTTCACAATTTATGCAGGATTCTCTCTTTTCCTCGCATGGATGACAGATTGCCTGCACCATTACATCGTGGAACTCCGCCTGTTAAGGAAAAGCATGGAGGCTGTGAAGAAACAAACCAGAGGTTTTGATGACGCCAAGAATGGAGCTTCGAAAGCGAAAGCCATGGAGGAAGAGCTCACCAGTTTGAAGGCGAATGTTAAGAAGTTGGAATCCGAGTGTGAGACAAAGAAAGAGGATGTTAAAGCAACATAAGCAAACGCAAAGTCTTTGAGGAAGCAATCGGAAGGGTTCCTTCTCGAGTATGACAGGTTTTGGAAGACAATCAAAACCTCGTGGAGCAATTTCGATCAACGGATCGTGGTCCTCTGTCACATTCGATTTTTGACCGTTGGACCCTTTTGCTTCTCCCGCTAGATTTCTCGACCAGAGATTAGGCAAAAGTAGTTGCTTATGTGAAATTTTATTAGAATTTCTATTACATGTGTTGACTTACAGGGAAATTTCGGACACACATGATAACAAGCTCAAGGGGATGGAGTTGGTGGTACCGCAACGATCTTGGATGTGTTGGTGCTTCCATGAAGATGTTACCGCAACAAGCTACGGTATTAGTGAGCTGAAATGGAGTTGAAGTAATTGCGGTGTTTGGTGCGGTTGAAATGGCTTGAGGCAAAGTTGGTGTTGTTGTTGCAGTATAAGTGAAACTATACTAAGGAGATGGTGGTACCGATACGAGATAAATATGTTGATGGAGTTGCAATACAACCAAGATGGGTAAACGCGAGTTGTTGCTGGTGTTGTGTGTTCTTGGATGGAGAAACAGAGGAAACTCTCGTCCGAATTCTACTCCAATGAGTTAACTCACTCGATCCGATCTAGCTCCTAACTCAAATCAATAATACCTGACTCGGCTAACTCATTCTTTACCTTGACCAATTGACTAACGGTTTGACTATCTAGACTGTTAGCTATGATTTACCTCGTGACGGAATATTCTGTTGACAGATAAGAAGATTCCGGTAATCAGCGGTAGTTTTGTTTGAACATCTCATTGCTTTATAATTTCTCTAATATGTACACTTCGGTCGGCCCTTCCACCGTGGCAACGGTTGTACTAGTATATCAGAAGCCACATATATATAACGTAGAATTAAAATTACATACAATTAAAGATCAATTGATTGCTTACAAGTATGAGTACGATATAAGTATAAGAAATTTATAAAAGAGGTGCTAGAGAAATGATTCAAGGATTCCGATATATGCAGACAAGGTTGGGAAGACGCCTAGGAAGATATGTTATAATGTTTTCCTTTTGTTAGGTCGGTTATAACCTCAAACTAAAATACCCAACACATTTATGCCGGGTACCCAGGAACCGTCGGGTACCCGTTGGGTATACCCGGTAAGGACCCGATATTAATCGGTTCCTTATCGGGTCTACCCGATGGGTATTAAAACTGCTAACGGGTATGAAATTAGGACCCGGAACCGGACCCGAATTGACCGGGTCCGGTTCGGTTCCGGGTAAACGGGTACCCGTTGGCAGCCCTAGCTAGCGAGCATGTTGGCATGTGCCAATGGCATGCGTGGCCGTTAGGGCCGTGATTTTGCTAGGGAAACTAGCTAGCGAGCATGTTGGCATGTGCCAATGGCATGCATGGCCGTTAGGGCCGTGACCTTGATAGGGAAACTAGCTAGCGAGCATGTTGGCATGTGCCAATGGCATGCTTGGCCGTTAGGGCCGTGATTTTGCTAGGGAAACTAGCTAGCGAGCATGTTGGCATGTGCCAATGGCATGCGTGGCCGTTAGGGCCGTGATTTTGCTAGGGAAACTAGCTAGCGAGCATGTTGGCATGTGTCAATGGCATGCATGGCCGTTAGGGCCGTGATTTTGCTAGGGAAACTAGCTAGCGAGCATGTTGGCATGTGCCAATGGCATGCATGGCCGTTAGGTCCGTGACCTTGATAGGGAAACTAGCTAGCGAGCATGTTGGCATGTGCCAATGGCATGCGTGGCGTTAGGGCTGTGATTTTGCTAGGGAAACTAGCTAGCGAGCATGTTGGCATGTGCCAATGGCATGCATGGCCATGTTAGGGCCGTGATTTTGCTAGGGAAACTAGCTAGCGAGCATGTTGGCATGTGCCAATGGCATTCATGGCCGTTAGGGCCGTGACCTTGATAGGGAAACTAGCTAGCGAGCATGTTGGCATGTGCCAATGGCATGTGTGGTCGTTAGGGCCGTGATTTTGCTAGGGAAACTAGCTAGCGAGCATGTTGGCATGTGCCAATGGCATGCATGGCCGTTAGGGCCGTGATTTTGCTAGGGAAACTAGCTAGCGAGCATGTTGGCATGTGCCAATGGCATGCATGGCCGTTAGGGCCGTGACCTTGATAGGGAAACTAGCTAGCGAGCATGTTGGCATGTGCCATTGGCACATGCCGGCCATGTTGACCTAGTTGCATGTTTTGCAAGCCTAGGGCGCTATGTTTGGCGTGGGCCAAAGGCATAGCGGCTTGGAAGTATGGCTTGCGACACGTGTTGGCATGTGCCAATGGCACGTGCGGCCATGTTGACCTAGTTGCAAGTCTTGCAAGCCTAGGGCGCTATGTTGGGCGTGGGCCTAAGGCATAGCGGCTTGGAAATATGGCTTGCGACACGTGTTGGCATGTGCCAATGGCACGTGCGACCATGTTGACCTAGTTGCAAGTATTGCAAGCCTAGGGCGCTATGTTTGGCGTGGGCCCAAGGCATAGCGGCTTGGAATTTGGCGTTGTTGCCATGGTGCGCAGTGGTGCGCTTGGTTTGGCATGGTTGCCATGGTGCGCAGAGCGCTGGCTTGGCTTGGCATGGTTACCATGGTGCGCAGAGTGCGGCTTGGTTTGGCATGGTTGCCATGGAGCGCAGAAGATGCGGCTTGGTTTGGCATTATTGCCATGGTGCGCGATATCTGGGCTTGGCTTGGCATTGTTGCCATGGTGCGCGAGATGCGCTTGGCTTGGCATTATTGCCATGGCGCAGATGCGCTTGGTTTGGCATTGTTGCCATGGTGCGCGAGATGCGGCTTGGTTTGGCATTGTTGCCATGGTGCGCAAGATGCGGCTTGGTTTGGCATGGTTGCCATGGTGCGCAAAGAGATGCGGCTTGGTTTGGCATGGTTGCCATGGTGCGCAGTATGCGGCTTGGTTTGGCATTGTTGCCATGGTGCGCAATCTCTGCGTTTGGTTTGGCATTGTTGCCATGGTGCGCAAAGATGTGGCTTAGTTTTGGAATTAGGGTTCTCGGTTGAAAACCCTAATCTGGTATTTTGAAAAATACCCCTATTAATTATTTACACCTCGAGTTAAATGCTCTTATTCAATGTATTGCGGGTAACACTAGGTCATGGGGTTTTACGATTTTACCCCTTGTCTAAAAACTACCATCAACACCTATATACCCTTAATACAAAAATCTAAAATCAGTTTTCTAAAAAATCAAAATCAGCTTCTCTTAACATCTCTTCTTCTTCCTCCTCTAGCCGAACTCTTCCTCTCCCTCTGAAAAAAAAATTCATCACCGTGATTAATTGTCGATTCTGTAAAAATTTGATTGTCGATTAAACTCGAACTACATAATGACTCGTACAAAGAAAAGCGAGGACTAGGCAAACTAAATCGTCTTCTAATCCATCAATTGAAGAAGAACCAATTGAAGATGAAGGTGTAGAAACTGAAAATCAACCACCAATTGAACTGCAGAATTGAACCAACTGCATCTCCAACTCCTAAACGAGGATAAGAAAGTGAGTTTTACAAACCCAATCTCCTATTTGTCAAGTTTTTCATCGATTAAATGACGATTACATGTGTTGGGTTGCTCAAAATTAAGTTATGTTTTTAGCCGAACTGTTCTTCAAAAAGCTTCCTGTAAGTGTAGAGAATGGTTCGGCTTGAAATTTCATGAAATTTCAAGCCGAACCTAGTCACGTAAAGAGATGCACAGGGTTCGGCGTATTCGACAATCATAATATGTGTCGAACCTAGCACATTTACGAGGTTCGGCTATTACGATATTCACAATATGTGCCGAACCAATACAAAAATTATTAGCCTAAAATGTACATGATCAAATTCGGCTTATATTCTACTTATTCAAATAGCCGAATAATGTGTTTCCAACAGGTTCAAGGCTTACAATTTCTAAATACAAGCCGAACTCTAAACATTTTTTTCTTCCAGATGGGGCTTAGTGTAGGGTTCGGCCAGACAATTCAACCAAGCCGAACTCCTCATCTATAAGGTATTTTCGGCTCTTAATCAACATTTTCGAATTAACTGCTCATCCAGGACTCCGCCGAACCTTAGTTAAAAAACACAAACTTTTGATGATTTTAACCTACAAAAGTGAGATTAAACATAAGATATGTTGGAAAATTTTTCTTATGACTACAATTTGGTCGAACCCCGCGAGCAGCCTAAATGACTACAATTCAAGGGTAACTAAATAATCTACACAAATTTTTTTTCTCACTTTCCCCTTCTCCTTCTAAAAAAAACCTATTTTTTTTTTTTTTTCTTACTCAATTTTTTAATTAATCCTAAAACTAATCACTAATCATTAATCACTAATCGTAATTATTTTAACTAATCATTAGTATTAACACTAATCGTAAAAGGGCAGATTTGCCATTACCAAAAATATTTGGTTAGGGGCTTCTGATTTTGCTATTTACACTCCTTTTTTTGTCTTTACTTGGTATGCCCAAAAAGATTTCAGTATGCCTAAAATCATAGTTCTTTTTTTTTTGCAGCAAATACAGCATACTATTTTTTTTTCTGGACCTACGAGGGTCGGGCTAAAGCCCAGTTTATCCCCCACATAGGTCGTCAGTGACTCGGTGGGAATTCGTATTCATGAACATCAATAGTTTATCATATTATATAGTTGGCGGGGATGGAGCTTCATTCATTCATGGGAAAGTCAGTTTTGAAGCAGGAGGAATCTCCTCTGGCAATACGGGTACCCTTAGTAGGAGCCTTAGACTGCAAGTATATATAAGTTCACAGTGCATGGGATATATTGGTGCTTGAAGAAAGCAAGGTGGTTCTGATGATGCAATGCAAGATCTATTTTAGGGTTGTTTGTCTGGGTCACTTAATAAACAAAGTCTACTACACAGAAAAACACATGCAAAACTCCTATTTCGTCGGTAAATTCATGTGCTCGTTTTTACATTATTTATTGTGTAAGATGCCAATTACTAAGCGGTTCTCAAAGCGGAGAACAGAAAATTAAAAACTGAAAAACACGAAACCAATTTAAAACCTAATAATTTGATTTGCTTGTAAGACGGGTTGAATTGTTTAGTATAATCTCAAATCTGGATGGTGAAAATTGGCAAGTGCAGAGAGAGTGGACTTTACAAATCTACTAGTAATATATTCAATCTGCACTGACCATAGATGTCATTAAAGTGAGAGTGTGAGACTGTCTAACCTAAGATATGGCATATCTTCAACCAATAAATGCATATATTTTTAATCACTAATGAATGTTCTACTTAAAATGAGTTTAGTGTGATGATTCTGCTATAAATAGAGCACTGTTTTGCATAGAGGTCCCATAATTCAAACACTTTCCTTTCTCTCTTGAATTAAATTCAGAAACCCTAATCAAAATGGGAAAAAGTTTCATCAACATAACTTTCTTTGTGGCGCTTCTCCTTATTGTCACCATTATGATTTCTTCTGCTCCTCGTAAGTATCTTATCTGATCTTCCTATTATAATTAAAGCTAGCTAGCCAAAGCGTCTGTTTATGTAGTTATTCTCATACTATTTCGCATTTAAAATGTCCATAGAACGTACGTACTTGCTAAATGAAAAAGTGTTGGCACCACAAAATTATTTACCAACTCATCACGTTTTTTATCTTAATCTATGAAATAATGGTTGCATGGGGAGATCAGTTTGCAATAATGCTTCTTTTCTATGAACGCGCAATTGGGGGATAAAAAAAGTAATTGGGGGATATAGATTACTTCTCCCAACCCATGGTGTCTGATAAGGGGTGATTTTTGGGTATGAAAATACCAAAATACCCTTTGGTTAATTAAAACATTATGAAAATACCATAATACCCTCTCTACTAAAACAATAAAATCAAAAAACCCAAACATATATCCCCCATTTCTAATTCAAGATCTAAAGACTTTTAGGGGTTTAGTTTTTGAAAAAAAATTTCAATGTTCTTCATCGTTCTTCGTCGATTCAAAAATTTCTTCGTCGATTAACCAACCCGAATCATTAACAATGCCTCCACGAAAGAAACCAAATGCCCAATCCAACTCAACATCATCGATTGCTCAACAAAAACAAAGGAAAGACTTGCTAAGATTGCTCAAGAGCAAGAACACGAAGAAGCAACGTTATCCGACGATCAACTACACAAATATATGGCTTCGGAGAAGGTAAGTCATTTAAAACTACTTTGTAGGTGTTTAAATCGTTCTATGGCAATGGGTTTAGGTTAGAATCGCGAAACCTAACTCAAACAACAGTTTCGAGAGTACCTATTGTAATTCGTATGAATACAAAGTGTCGGTTTTGTGTTCCCTGCATTCAATCTATGATGAATACAAAGGCTTAGGTTTACAACCCTGAATAACCAGAGATCGACCTTCACTACCGGCATTCAATCTAGGATGAATACAAGGTCGGTTTGTAGTACCTTTGTTTGATAATAATTCGTGTATGCCTGGTAGTGGACTTAAAACATACAGAGAGTTTATGAATTTGCCAACAAGATCTGGCCATTGTTTTTTGGATTCATTCCATGTCGGGTTTGAGTACCGCATGCATTTCTAATATTTCGAGCATGCCGGGTGGTACTCTTAAAACACACAGAGAGTTTATGAATTTGTCACCTATACTAAAACCGAAGTTGAGTTGTCTTATATTCATTGCTTTCCGTGTGCTTACGATATAGGTCAAAAGCAAAGGAAGCCAACAAAAGAAAAAAATAAAGATGTTGTCACTAAGAGAAGAAGGAGGGATTCGTCTTGATACTCCTCGCCTCGCCTCCTCGAGGGAAAGATGAAGGTCGTAAGATCTCGTTTGGGGCCGGGTACAAGAGGGATAATTTGGGAGAGTGGTGTTGACCGTAGTCGACTTGCAATCCGTGAGCACAATGATCACAATGAGCAAGATGAGCAAGATGAAGAGTATTAGTTTGGTTTGAACAATCTAGTGTTGGTTTATGTTTGATTGTGAGTCTTGAACAATTTGTTTGCTTGATTTGTTTTCGGTTTGGAACCACAAAACTTAGGAGTTTGTTCTTCCAAAACTCAGGAGTTTGTTCTTCCAAAACTCAGGAGTTTGTTTTCGGCATGGTTGGTAACTAACATTCAATGTCAATCGAGTAATCCTAAGATGCTCGATAGAAATTTATCAATGCCTGGTAGTCAAGTGAAAAAAATTGAAGTTTCCTCGGATACTTTTCATCATGTGCCGGCATAGAAATTTAAGCAACATACTATGCCGGAAACCTATGGCATGCTCGAGAATTAACTACTTGTCCGTGGAAGTGGGTAGATTAAAACCAAAAAACTCAAAAACGGAATATTTTTTTACATCAAGAAGTGATGAAGACCATGCCGGAATTGGTGAAGAACCACGCCGGAAAATGGTGCCAAAGATGCTCGATAGAAATCTATCAATGCCGGTAGTCAAGTGAAAAAAATTGAAGTTTCCCGATACTTTTCATCATGTTCCTAAGATAGAAATTTAAGCAAAACCATGCCTAAGTAGGTCCCAAGATGCTCGAAAATCACATAATCGTGCTTTAATTAGACTCATTAAAACCAAAAAAAGGTTTTGAAGACCGCATGGTTTATAAAAATTTATAAAAATTTTCCTAAGATGGTTTTTGCCCCGAACCCCTGGATAGTGGCAATTTATAAAAATTTCGAACATGCCTAAGCATGGTTTTTTGGTTGAATACCATGCCGCACCAAGCTTTTTCAAGCCCAACAATGGTGGATTCAAAGAAAAAAATCAAATTTTCAACCTCTTAGCAACAATTCTCTCTTCACAATCATCCTCCACTTCCACCAAAAAAAGTTCCCTCTCAAATTTTTTTCCATCTTTCTACTCTCATCTCATTCACCCAAATACAAATAAACACTAATCATTTAACAAATACTTAAGATTTTTACTAATTATTATTAACCACTAAACCTGATTAGTGAGGGGTAGATTAGGATTTAAAAAAATACTTAGATAAGGGGTGACCCCGAATTGATATTTGGACTTTTTTTTTTGTCCTTTTCCTATATCCCCCAATTACTAATTTTATCCCCCAATTACGTGTTCTTTTCTATCTTAATCTATGAAATTTGGCATGAATTCTATTTTTATTTCTGTAATAAAGTACGTAAATTATTTGCAGACGTCACTGCTGGGGACCCGGTAAGTGACTTGCTGGGCGGCTTGTTGGTTAGCAACCCAGATGCCGGCGCTACGAGTGGTAGCCCGTTGGATGGCTTGTTGGGTGGCAATAATAATCCACTTGACGCCCTGTTGGGTGCCAATAATCCAGGTGACGGCCTGTTGGGTGGCAATACACAGGCCGACCCTCGTGTCCAGCCGGTGGGTGTTCGTAAGATTGATGGTCCTTTGGGCCGTTGATCACTCAATAGTAAGTTTAACAAACCCATCGCGGTGGCAGACATCGTTCCAGCAGGTGTATTAACACATTAATAAAGACCCATGCCATTGCCAAGCAGGGGAACTCTGTGTTGACCCCTACCCCTTACCGTCGTCTTGAATTTTCTTTTCTAGTTTAAGCACACAGTGCAGTATTGTTCCTTTGGGCTGTATGGACTTTTTGTATTTCTTTTATTATCTTTGGGTGGTTTCTGATTTTATGTATTCTTCATTTTTTTGATCAATATATATATCTTTGCCCGCCAATTCGGGTAATCCTTTCACTTATTTAATTTTACACATAATTAGTTAGTTAATTAATTCTTGGAATTGAATTCAAACAAGCAAAATTAGACTCTTCCAATAACCAAGCATTCTGGCCAAGCAAAAATTATCTTACGTACGTTGTAGTCTTAAATTGCAAATATGCCCCTAATATAACCAGTTTATTATGACAATCAACAATGAGATTCCTCGAAGATCTTGAGATGATACAACGAAGAAAAAAAAATGGGGGTCACCTGCTGATCATTTCTAACTGGTACTATGATATTCCGGTTGTGGACGGCTGATTTTGCATCCGAGTATGCTACTGATGAACCTGGACAGAAACAAGGTACAATAAAATACTTTAATGTGGAGTTTGATGCAGAGTGGTATACATTAAATACCACTTCTACCCTTGTTAAGTTCTTTCTCTCTTTTGCCCCTTTCTTTGGTTTTATTTCTTGTTCTATTCACCGTCTCTTCTATATGTTTTCAAACCCTAGTTCTACTCCTCCCAAGTTTTGTTTTAAGAAATACTAGGAGAGAATCCTTGTTACCCTATTTCCTTCAATCTTTTTCTTTGAGTGGAATTGATGTTAGGAGATGCCTCAATAAGCTTGTAACTTCTAATTGATTTTGGGTAGAAGTTCTAAGTATTATAGAGAAGAACTTTAAGTTTTGTTTCTTCTTAATTCTAAGGGTAGAAGAAGCTTAAATTCAAAGGTTAGTAATTTTATATATAGTGTGTTGTTTCAATTTCTACATTATTATTACAGGTAGAAGTTACACTTTACATTAGTTGGTATCAAGAGCGAGGTTTCTTTTTTGGGGGAAGTTGTGGAGAAGATTTTAATTATTAGTTTGGGGGTTTGAATGTTTGTGTGTGCTATTATCAAATTGGGTTGTTTCTTGTTGTGATTTCACTATGGATCCAAGAAAAAGAGTTAATCAAGGTGAAATTTTTATGAAAGAAGAATTGGAAGTCCTTCAACATGAAGTGTTTGATGAAATGCAACAAAGAATGGATGCAAAATTTGAAAAAAATTTAAGACTTGGTAACTTAAATATCCATCAAGATCAATCTTAGGTTAAGGGTAGGTTAGTCATTTCCACACTTTAGGACACCCGTTATAATTATAGGGAAGGTGGCCTAATAAGACCATGGTCGCCCAAAAAAAAACCATGGTCCCCAAAAAAATGGTTCCTTGCAATTATAGATAAGGTGTAAAGAAAAGCTGACTTGGGAATTCAGGCTTTCTAAAGTCTTGTAGTTTAATCTCCTGGCGAGATTGGGGTATACTCAAACTAATTGGGGTATACCCAATTTTAAAGGGACACTTTTTGTGGGTTTTAGGGGGAGGCCTAATGGGTAAGTTACAAACTACCCTTACCCATTAATAATCTTAATTACCCTAAATCAGTTTTATTCTCTTCATTTCATCTTCTTCTCTTCTTCTTCTTCTTCTTCTTCTTCATCTTCCATCAACCAAAGCCATATAAAAATCTTCAACTTTGATTTTCAAAAAAATTGTTGACTCTACCAAATGAAAGAAGACTATAAATGATGTTTAAACTCAAACCCATCATTGTGTTGTGTGATTTGATTGTTATATTAGGTTAGAAATCGAAAATTATGATTTCTGTCTTCTACGGCAAGGTCGTGACATGCATATCTTGCCGACTTTTCATAACAGCCATGGCGGCGACATAAAAAATTTCAACAAAAGGAAGGGTATTTTGAATACCTTGCCGGCCAAAACAAAAGGGTATTTTGAATACCTCACTACCAAAACAAATTTAAGGGTATTTTGAATACCTTGTCTACTAATAAATTTTTATATCATCTCCCGTATGTCAAAAAACAAAAGCTCGGCAAGGTCGACGATGAAAGAGCTTGCCGCCACTTTTGGCCGGGGGTTGACTATGAAGAGCTTGCTGCCACTTTTGGCCTGGCGAGGTCGACGATGAAGAGCTTGCCGACCACTTTTGGCTGCGGGGTCGACGATGAAGATCATGCCGACTTTTCATATTTTCTTTAACTCGAAAGTGTTGATTTATTCTTTGATTATGAGTATGATTTCATATAACATATTTGCAATCCCTTTTTCGAAGTATTTCGGTTGTGTGCTTCATTTTCGTTGCAAGAGATATTCTCAACAAAAAAAAAAAAATCAAAAATCATCCCACAAAAGTTCAATCAAAAACAAAATTTCATAACTTAAAATTCATAAATTTTAATCTATTCAATTAATTTAAACTTAATTAATTAATCTAATCAAAATTTTAGTGTTAATTAAACGAGGGCAATTTTGCCATTTTGAAAATACAAGGTTAAGGGGTGGCTTGGTTTTACTTCAAAATGACCATATTTTGTCTTATTGGGTATACCCCAATTAGTTTGAGTATACCCCAATCTCGCCAGGTTTAATCTGGGCTTGCAAACCAAATAGAAAAATTTAATTAGGAAGCGCCTCATTTGGGGCATACGCTATACACAAGAGCCGTTTTTCGGACAACTCAAAAATGGTGGGGGACTACTTTCCATTTTTTTTTGGTGGATATTAGAAGTAATAATGAGTCACCCCTTATCTAAGTTTTTTTTTAATACCAAACTTGCCCTTGGTAATTAAATTAGTGTAATAATTAGTGGGATTAAATTGGCTTATTGAGGGATTAGTGAGAGGGAGTAGATGGCGGTGGTGGTGATTTGCGGTGGTTGGTGGTGGTGGTGGTTATTTTGTTTAACCGCCACCTTTATATATAACTCCCTCTCATCTACTCCCATCACCACCGACACCACCACCGACCACCTCAAAGAAGAATTATTGAGAGGGAGTAGATGAAGATGAAGGTGATAATGAAAATGAGGGTTTTGGAAGAAAAAAAGTTAAGATCTTTTTCTTTAAGAGCCACAACAAGAGTATGATGTTTTGGGTACTCATGGAAATTTCAAATTTAGTTAACGGTGCTTGAATTGGCCGAAACATTCCTAAAAAATGAACAATTTACAAATTAATTTTGGTTTGGTTGAAAAAGTTCGGCTACGAAATCTGAAGAACAGGTAGCCGAACTCATCTGCAAGTGTAGTTCGGCTAATATTTCTGAAAACACAGGTAGCCGAACTCAGCTTTAATCGAGTTTTTTCTTTCAGAGAAAATTTCGGTTAGGAGAAGAAAACTGCAACGTAACCGAACTAGGAGTTCGTCTAGGAAAATAAATTGCGACGTAATCAAACTCAATATGCGGTTTTTAGAAAAAAAGTTCGGTTAGGAGAAAAAATTGCAATGTAACTAAACTTTTTTTGCGACGTAATGGCAAACTATGAGTTCGGCTTGGACCTCTTTCTCGACGTAACCGAACTTTTCCCTGAAATAAAAACCTCCATTAAAGTTGAGTTCGGCTAGTTCGACAAAAATTTTCACATAATTCCTAGCCGAACTTCTCTCTGTAACTTCCATTTTCAACTCATTTTGATGATGACTTCTCATTTTTTCAACGGAAAACGAATGAAAAGTAATGGGTTTGTTATAATTTTGATTTTGATTTTGTTTTGTTAATGATTTAAATTAAGCTATATATAGAGGTGGCAGTGGTGGTGATTTGAGGTGGTGGTGGTGGTGAACGGCGGTGGTGATGGGAGGAGGTGGTTATATATATAGGTGGTGGTGATGGGAGGAGGTGGTTATATATATATAAGTGGTGGTGATGGGTGGAGGTGATTATATATATAGGTGAAGGGTAGGTTAGTCATTTCCACACTTTAGGACACCCCTTATAAGTATAGGGTAGACATTTCTATCTCAAAGTAGTCCCCCACCATTTTTGAGTAGTCCCCAAAAAAACGGTTCATACACAAAAGTTTTGGGACATACCCAAAACAAGGTTATTAGAAAGTGTTTGTGTAGAGCCCCTTATGCAACCATTTTCCATAATAACAAAAATAGAACGCGGAATTGGGGGATATAAAAAGGAATTGGGGGATATGCATTACTTCTCCCAACCAAATGGGTCTGTTAAGGGGTGTTTTTGTGGGCAAAAATACTAAAATACCCTTCCCTCAAAATAAAAATCAAAAAACTTAAAATCAAAAAACAAAATCATATCCCCCATTTCCATCTTCACCTCTTATTAACTGTTTTAGGTTAGGGGCTTTCTTACTCCCCATTCCCTTTCAAATTCAAATTTTCCCCCACCCCCTTTCAAATTTTCTTCTCCTGCATGCTCTGTCGGCTCCTCACTTTGAATTTTTTTTTTTTTCTTTTACATTCGAAAGTGATGAAGACCATGCCGGTATAGATGAAGACCATGCCGGAAGTGATGAAGACCATGCCGGAAGTGATGAAGACCATGCCGGAATTGGTGAAGAACCATGCCGGAAAATTGTGCCGACATGCTTGATAACTAACATTCAATGCCGTATAACTAAGTCTTCAGATGCTCGATAGAAATCTATCAATGCTTCTGTGAGTCAAGTGAAAAAAATTGAAGTTTCTGGATACTTTTCATCATGTGCCGGCATAGAAATTTAAGCAACATAGTATGCCTAAGATAGGTACTGGCATGCTCGAGAATTAACTGATTGTCTTGATAAGGGGTCCATTAAAACCAAAATAAATAGGTTTTGAAGATCAAAACCAGAAAATTTTGTTACACCCCCCCCCATTAGTGGCAAACATTTATGAAACTTTCCAACAAATGCCTAAAAGATGGTTTTTTAGGTTGAATACAATGCCTAAGACCGAGCTATTTCAGTATATTAACAATGGTGGATTCAAAGAAAAAAAAATCAAATTTTCAACCTCTTAGCAAAGCAATTCTCTCTTCACAATCATCCTACACTTTCACCAAAAAAAGTTTCCTCCCAATTTTTTTCTTCCATATTTCTACTCTCATCTCATTCACCCAAATACAAATACACACTAATCATTTAACAAATACTTAAGATTTTTACTAATTATTATTAACCACTAAACCTGATTAGTGAGGGGTAGATTAGGATTTAAAAAATACGAGACAAGGGGTGACCTCAATTAATATCTGGATCCAGTTTTTGTCCTTTTCTTATATCCCCAATTCCTCATTTATATCCCCAAATTTTGCATTCCAAAAATACCCTTATTTGATTAATGTTAATATAAATAGTTACCCTTGATAAGTTAATTGAATGAATTAATTTATTTTTCATTGTTATTTTTTTAAAATTATAAATTATAATTTTTTTGCTTTATTTTACATTTATTAAGTTTTTTTTAATTTAATATTTTAAAATATCAATTGTTATTATTATTGATTAAATGAACAAAATGAAGTTTTAAAAGAAATTAGTTGGCAGTTGAGAAACAAGTTTTAATCTTTTTTTTTTTTTTTTACTTTTTTTCCTTTCATTTATCTCCACTCTCATTGCAAGGAAATGTATAAAAAATGTATTTTCCACAAACCTAGGTCTTACTTTTTTATATTTGATTGATAGATTATGATTAAATCGATCGAAGTGAAGTTACAAAGAGAAGTTCAATGATAATTGGAAAAAATTATCTACTAAATTCTCATAGTTCTTCGTTCTAAAGGTACTGATGAACAATTAGGCTGATAATTAGACACGAAAATATTAGCCGAATTTGACTTTATGAAAAACAATGTTGAATTCAGCTATCCTATTGTTTGCTCGAACGATCGACAACAACATAATTCAGTTCCACTAATAATTTGTTAGCTGAACCTCGATTTTATGGATAAAAAAACTGTTTAAAAAAATGAATTAAAAAAAAGATTAAAAAAAAAAATTAAAAACCATTTTAAAAAAATAATAATTAATTAAAAAATAAAATAAGGGAGGGTATTGGTGTAATTCTGCAAACTTAAGGATATTTTAATAATTAAACCCCTTTAGGACGCCTCTTATCAGCTTCCATAGTATGCTTCAAAAACAAACAAAAAAAAAAAAAAAAAAAAAAAAACAGCTTCTATAGGATAGGGCTATAATTCCATATGCCCCAAAGGATGATTCTTAATTAGCATCCAAGGGTGGCCAATTGGCTATCCATAGGCCATGACTTTGGTTGGCCCCTGGTTTGCTGGTGGATTAGACTTTTTGAAGGACAGTGGTGCTCAACCACAAATATACTAATGCAAAATCAACTTTTTGTTCATATGTACTCGCTCATTTCCTGATTAATTATCTTTCCTTCACATGACATGTACCTTCTTGATCTTTCACTCATGTGACAAATCTATACTTACAACTTTTTTGATGGGGATATTGGATCAACCGATCAAGTGTGTATCATATGGAGCAAAACATGAACCGTCAAAAATTCGTATCTGTGTTCACATCATTTTCATCATCAATATATATATATCAATTACTAGTACAATGAATAAGCTAAATACAAACAAGAAATGTATCTTGTGGTCATTGCTTAGAAGATACATGATCACTCTTATCAAGTTGTGTTTGTGCATATCTCTCTCATATCATAGGACAAATTATGTCTGTGGTTATGACTATTCGCTGGAATGATATCGACTTAACATATGCACTCTTTTTTCACCCTTTACAAAAAGTTGTGCGAGTTGTTTCAACAATCAAAGAAACGTACTGCACTTAACATATGCATGGAAATGTATGCCCATCTAGTGAAGGTATGCACTTTGCAGTTGCACTCGCTTTAGCAAAAATGTTGATATTATTAGTCCCACATTGTTGGGTTATCTAAGATCCTGCGGTTTATAATTTCTTATTTTAGGCCTCTCCACTCATTGCCAATTGGTTTTGAGTTGGATGCCCATATTAAAAAAAAAAAAGTTTACACTGCATGCCAGAGCTTATCATATGTGCTTTCGGTTTCGAACAACAGGATAGTTATAAAAATAAAAGGTCCAGTTTTTACAGCTTTACTATTCTACCCCCCTACGCGTAACACGTCAGTATCAATCACTTATCGGTTAGCTTAAACATCAGAATCAATGTTTGATTAATTATAATCCACTTAATTGCATCAACTTTTGTAGTCAATCATCATTAAAGAAGTTGTTTGCAGAAGATTATAGAAGAGGCTCAAACATGCATATTAGAGCATCTCCAACGGGACTCTCTAAACTTCCTATTTTCACGGCCACATCAGATATATGCTCTTTTTAAGAAAATTCACTCTCCAACGGAAGAGTCCAACGGGACTCTCTAAACTTCCTATTTTCACGGCCACATCAGATATATGCTCTTTTAAGAAAATTCACTCTCCAACGAAAGAGTGGGCTAGGATGTGAAGATGAGCTGGAGAGACGGTTAAATCAACATCCTCTAACTCATCCTCTGTATTTAGAGGTTCACTTCAAGGATGTGAATACGACGTGTCATTTACTTTTCCCTAACATTTTTGAATAATTAACTATTGATGATTTAGTTTAATATTATCTAACCAATTATATTCATACAGCAAGACAACTAATTTGTCTCACAAAGACTGTTGGATATGAAATTCTTAAACCTCATTTTACGAAGGAAATCTTGTTGTCACATCGTACCACAATGTCTTCCCAAGACTACCAGAGCAATGTCCCATTGGAGACGCTCTTATTATCATGATTGCATTTTTAGCGAGTTTCACGGAAATGGAGCATGTGGTGTGTGGGGTGGGTGAGGTCACAGTCCCTGTACATAAAAATGGACAATACACTCTGATGTGACTATGAGTTTTTCATTACAACTCTAATGCTCTCGTATTCAGTGTCAGTGGCAAACATCTAAACCCAAGATTTACAATAGTGAAGTCTCGTGGTTCAAATAACGAACTAGCATGGATCGATCGACTTTTATCGCACCAGGGATTTTTATCACAGGTGAATGTTGTAAAAGTTTGGTATAAAAATTTGAAATTAATATCTAGCAGTTTCATATTTTTCTATGACGTTCAATGACTGATTAGGGAACTTGCTTTTCTATTCATTTCATTTCAGATCAGTAGTATTTACAAAAACTTCCAAGTTCTTCCATTTTTATCAATATATAAATCAACATTGATTGAAAGTCTAATCTGTCATTCAAAATGTAAGTGGCCAAATTTGAAACAGTTGACACTTATGGATACTCATCCAATCTAGGTATGCATTGTTTATCTGCAAAAATTAATGCATGGCTGCACACTTCCTAGGAAAATGTATGATTTTTGGATGAGCAGCTGTTTTGGTCCACATACTATCCCATTTGGCCACAAATGGTTTAAGCAATCAACATAAAAGTTCTATTATTTTGGCACGCTAGTAATTGAGTGTGTCTGCTTAACACTGACTATCATTTCACAAGTAAACCAAGTCATTTAGCATCACACAATCTTACTTACTTACATAAACAATTTTGATTAATAAATTTATCCGACTAAGTACCTTTTTTATTTTTTTCTTTTCTTTTTGATTAACATCTGTTGAATACTCATGGCTACTGGAAAGGATTATTAAGTTCCACACGCATTGCCAAATCCATATGAGGAAATCATTACCAAATTGACGGTTCTGTGAAATTCATTAACTCTTATAACATGTAATTATATAAATATTTTTTAAATAAAAAGGTTCTATTGAAATAAAAAGGAAAAATCCCTGAAAACATATATGCAGAACCGCATTCAATTGATGCTTGCAGTTTACCACCAGCTCAAAATGGTTTGTTATTATATGTGTATTATATTCTCCCAATTATATACTCCCTCCGTTTTTAATAATAAGCTGGTATCATATACAAATTACATACAAAACCAGCTATTATTTAAGAACAAAGGGAGTAATTATTACCCGTTTTTATGGGAAATAGACGGTCAAAAAACACACCAAGCTAGAAGTGTGTTTCTGTGACACCGGAGTCCGGTTCGGTTGTTCCTAGTGTATGCACCATTGTTGTTTACCTCACGACATAATATTGGAGTGCGAATTCGTGCACACTCTTTAACGAGTGTATATTTTACATTTCAATCTCTACCCTTGATTTAATTTAGAGAGTTATATAACGAGGGTCGTGATTCTAAACATGGAGGGTAATGGGGCCAACAGTTAAATAATCAACCAATCAAAAGAATACGTGAAATATACACTCGTTAGAGGAGTGTGAATAGATTTGGACTCCATAATATTGTCATGCAACAGTATCTTACCAGTGACAGTACTGACACGTGTCAGCATTCCTATGGTTATAAAATGACACCCAAATAATATAAATTTGTCATATTTTATTTCAGGAAATCATTTGGTAGGAAAATGTTCACATGATTATACAGCTGGCATAATATTTTGCCAGCTGATCAAATGAGTACGACATCTAAAGAGATACTGTCAAACACGCCACGTAGATAAGGAATAATCGGATTTGTATATGGTGTTTGGCAAATGGATAAGGCTAAAGTCGTTCAAGGAAAATGGCTTTGGAAAGAAGTGGTTTTCAGAATTCATATACCTTTGCCAGATCTCATAAAATTGGTATACACTGGGAATGACTTCAAGATTTATGCGGCATCGATATTCTGAGCTTACGGAGATACTACTTAATATATACATACCTTACCGAAACATATGAATTTGACCATTGACCACATATATCAAAACGCTTTTAGCTCAGTTTTCACCTGTAGTAAAATTTGTATTCATTTGCAAGAATCTACAAAAGTAAACAAAATTCGCTGCAGAATCAGTCTCAACTACAAATATTCACTTAATACCAAGGAGATCGCACCTGAATACGGTCATGAGTTATAACCCCCAAAAAACGTCACTATCCATCTACAAAAAACCCGTCAAAACAAAAATAATACAAAAACCCAAAAAAAAAAAAAGTAACACAAAAACCCAAAAATTTTTTTAAAATTTTGGGATTTTTGTATCAAATTTTTTAAAATTTGGGGTTTTTTCGTATCAATTTAGTTTAAGACGGAGTTTTAATGAATCCCAACATTTGAGTGGGGTTTTTGTACCACAAGTTTGGTCACCTTGGATTTTTATGACTAGTTTTGTTCCGAATAAACATATACTACAACTTTTAGCTCAATTTTCATCTGCCGTAAAATTTGTATTATTTGTAAGAATCTACAAAAACAAACAAAATTCACCCCATAATTAGTCTCATTTGCGAATATTCACTTAGAGCAAGTCTTATGGTGGAATCCAAGCTATTCCAAGTGTGGAAAATCCATGGAATGTCAAGTCTAATGGCTTCCAAGTTGGGGTCTTCCACGGAAAATCAAAGAACCTTCCATGGTTAAGTGGAAGGGCTCGTGGAATCCATAGAAACGCCATTAATAATAGCTACAACACCAATAAGAATGGCGCCAGTAGGACAAGAAACGCCAATATGAATGGTATGCTAAACGCTAATCTAAATAGCGTAAGTCAAGCGCTAATAAGAATACGCGTTTAGCGCTATTAACAATAGCGTTCACCGCCGCCATTAACAATAGCGTTATGCGCTATTCACAATAGCGTTAGCGCTATTCACAATAGCGTTAAGTTATTAACATTAAGCGTTCGCCTTATTTATTTTGTTAACACTCTTCTCACATCACTCCCCGTTTCTTTACCTATATAATTGAAAAATTAAAAAACTTTAAAATTACAAAACAAAATTTATTAGCTAATTTTTATTTCATAGATTAAAGCGACATTACATGGATTTAAAAAATTAAATGCGACATTACATGGATTGAAATAACTAATATTTAGAATTTAACATTATCCGATTTTGATTGTCAAGCTTCCATCATTTCTCAAAGTTCACTTCATCATTGTAAGATCACGATATTTAATTTCCTAAAGCGGGTTGGTTCTTAAGAATTTGATACACATGATCAAATGCAAAATCTTTGTTGTTGTGTTGAGAATACATAGAGTTCTAGCATGTGCCTCCTACAAAATAAATAAACATAATCTCTCATTTAGAAAATTAATGACTTAAAATATGTAGATAATTGAAAATAAGAGGTTCCATTAAATAATACTTACAACTTCTTCTAACGTCCATCCTCCTCCCCGGGCATATTTGCATAAATTGATTTAATGAAACTCATGTAAATTTTGGTTTGCTTTTTCATCACCGACCACCTATTTTCAATACTTTGTCTTGTTCTTCCGTTTTCATTACCACCCGCTTCTTCTACAAAGGCTTGAAGCACCCTTTCCCAATAAATGTGGACTCCTTGATTTTTTCAATCGGTTGGAGACTAATTCTCATCCAAGCTTTGGTGAGAGCAACATCTTCATTTGTAGTGTATGCCATACTTGAACTTGATTGAAATTAGGTTTGGAATTAAAAATATAAAATTGGGAGAGATGGGAAGCAAAGAAAATTTTGAGATGGTTTGATTTGTGTTGAAGAAGCCAATTTTATAGATAAATTTTAATTTTGAAAATCAGACCGTTGAAGCGCCAATCTTAATGGCGTTACGCGCCATTCTTAATGGCGTTAAGCGCCATTCTTAATGGCGTTTAGTTTGAGTCGTTGATTAGAAGGAGCCGTTGGGAATCCAATGGTGTAGAATAAAACGCAAATGAGAATAGCGTTAAGCGCCATTCTTATTTGCGCCAAATGCCAATCTTAATAGCGCTAATCACAAAAACATCCAGAGACACTCGATTTCTCCAATCCTACTACTTAGTTTTTTTCTAGTCTCCCATTTTTTCCTCTAGAACAAACTAGTTTTTTGGAATGAAATTGAATCAAAAGAAGATAAAATTGAATACAATTGAATGAAATTGAATCAAAAGAAGATAAAATTGAATGAAATTGAAACTTGATTAATACTAAAAATACTTGACTGCATTGATTCCACTACATCAAATTGAATAAAAAAAAAAAAAAAAAACATAATTGAAGCTACATAGTTCCATAAGCTACATGGTTTCATATATTGAAATGACGAACATTGCTAGTGTTAGGATAACCATAACCAAGTGTTCTAGAGGATAACCATGTTTTCCAAAATCTTATTTTGTTTATCCAACATAAATTGTTGCTTCCATTCCTAAGCAAGGTCTCAACCACCACATCCAACACTTGAGTTCATGTTTCTCCAAAGCTAAATCCAAGGATTTCTTGTTTGTCTCGCAACATTTAATAAATATTCTTCTTGTACATCCAACCTTGCCATCTTCTTTGCATTCTCTTCACTAAAATGTTTCAAAATACGGTCGGTTCCCGTCGTTGATGGCCGATAGCTCAGAAGCTTCCTTTGTTGAGCCCTTTTTCCGTTGGTCGACGAGGGCCATCCTCTTTCATACCATCTTGGGTCGCTTCTTGTCGGAGCACTACTTCTCTTCACTACTTCTCATGGCAATTTCATGTCAAAAATTAAGTTTTTATTTACAAAACCCTAAATTATTAGAATCAAAATTGTTATCATTTTAGAATCAAAATTGTTATCATTCATCATACAATCGAGTATCATGCATACAATCAACAATAATATCATCTAAAGCCCTAACATTTCATCAAACCATAAAATTAACTCAAATTATAATTCAACTAACCTCTCTTTGGATTCTCAATCAAATTGAGAAATTTAAGTATGCTTGGATTCCTTATGAAGCAGAGAACAAACCCTTTGAAGCAATTTCATTGATTTGAACCATGCTCGGAGAATTAAACAAGGGGGTTTTTTAGGTTTTTTTTATTTTTTTGAAGAGATGAACTGTGAGGAAGAAGAAGAAGAAGAGGTCGATGGTGTTACTGGATATACGAATTCAAAAGCGCTAATAAGAATAGCGTTAGGCGCTATTAACAATAGCGTTAAGCGCTATTATCAATTGCGTTAATAGCTATTATCAATTGCGTTTAGCGCTATTAAGATTAGCGCTGGACCGCTGACTACGGTCAGCGCTATTCTTAATAGCGTTTTTGTTGCGCTATTATTATTAGCGTTTTACGCTATTCTTATTAGCGTTTCTACTATTCCACCATTAGACTTGCGCTTCCATCCACAGTTCCAAGTGCTGAGCTGGCGTGGAAGATGGAAGATGGATGGATTCCACCATAAGACTTGCTCTTAATACCAAAGAGATCGGAACTCGAATATTCACCTGACACAAGAAAATCGGAACTACGAAAATCAAGGCCTTAAAAGAGAATTGCCAAACAGAGGTCGCAAAATGGAATATTAATTATGTGTAAAAAGATGCCAGATACTCAGACAGCTCAGTTGAATATTAGGCAATAAAAAATAGGATATGCTGACATGGATCCAACCAGAGAATCAATCATTGAAGTCCTTTCCTTGTATAAAAACAGAGACATCTCCATTATGTTGTAATTACAGAACAGAGTGAAGAAATTTCTAGACAACAAAATCAGAGAGATCTGGGTTTTAATGAAATATATATCTTCTGGTTCTGAAAACAGAGGAAAAAACACAGTGATTTAAGCTCTGCAAATGTCTTTAATCGGAGAGTTTTATTTGTTTCTTGAAAGTGAGAAAGTTGAAGGAGAGTGGGAGAAAGAACGATAGATTCAATCACTCAATCATTCAGAAGAATTATTATTCAATTTGGATTCAGACAAAGAAAAATCATCATCAAGAAAATTCAAATTCACAGATAGAGATTAAAGAACAGAGAACAAAACCCAAATCTCAACAGGTAATATATCTTTTTTGTTTCATTTAATGAAGAATTTGTTTGAGTTTTTTAATTTTAAAAAAAGGGTTTTCTTATTTATGATTTGATTTAGTTTTGTATATTTTTGCAGATTTTTTGAGTCATTATAATGGGAATTACTGGAACAGAGTTATCAACTCATGAATCCGCCACCATGAATTCGCCACCACGAACGGTGGTGAGTCTTCAAAATGAAGCCCTTGAATTAGTGAAATGTGATTGTTGTGGATTAACGGAAGAATGTACATTAACATACATATCAAAAGTGAAAGAAAGATATCAAGGGAAATGGATTTGTGGATTATGTGCGGAAGCTGTTAAAGATGAAATCTCTAGATCAATAACATCATCATCAGAAGATGAAGATAAGAAGATCACAGTCGAAGAAGCATTGAATCTACACATGAATTTTTGTAAGAAATTTAAATGTTTATCATCATCACCACCACCAAATCCAACTAAACATTTAGTTTCAGCCATGAAACATTTACTGAGAAGAAGTTTGGATTCGCCTCCAAGAGTACTAGTTCGATCGAGCTCGAGTCGCAGTAGCAGTAGTGGTAGTGGTTCTGATTTGATTAGAACTAAGAAAAATTCTGATCATAATGTTGTTCATCTTACTAGATCTGGTAGTTGTTTCTCTACTCTTGCTCGTTGAATCCAAGAACAACCAGTTGGTCTAGCACTTGGTGGTTGTACCAAGAGGTATGCAGTTGAATTTCATTTACATCAGAGGTTATGTCCAAGAAATAATTAGTTGTTGCACCCACCAGAGCGGCCGCCGCCACCACCACGTCGGAGGATCAAGTCATATAGTAGTGGGAGCTTTGGGGAGTAGTTATCAAGTATATGTCAGTGGTATCAGAGCCACCGCGGCATTCAAGGTTCAAGTCATGGCAGAGGGAGCATAAAATAAAGACTAGTAATAATTCAATGGTGGCGGCAAAGAGGAGCAACTATCATTAAAATAAATTTAAAATTACGTCACTGAGTATGTCGTTGCCGGAGTCATTATCATGTCTTATGTTATCATACCCAGATGGCGAAGCCATTTGCGGTTGCTTTGAAGTGTATCTGGTTAAGGTTTCAGTGTTCAGAGTTTAGACAGTTAGATTTAATGAACAATGTCTTTTAAGCTTAGTTAAATGTAAATTTTTATATAATTTGGATGAGATAAGGATAAATGAAATATTTTTGTTCCTTTGTGGACTTCATATATATTTTTATCTTTTCAACTCCATTTATTATTATTATTATTATTATTATTGTTAATTTTATAAAATGAAAAAAGTGAAAGTATTTTTTCCAAAAATAGAGGGAGTATTATTTTTCTGGCATCTGGTGGGCTAAACTCCCCCTGAGCAGTCCCGGCCGTCTAGACATACCCAACATCAAATCTAATTCCATCTTTTTTCCTTGTGTTTGTTTGTTTGATTTGATTTACTTTTCTCTAACTTAGCCATGGAAAGGAATGTCTCATGTAGTGTACAGTTTTGCTGTCTTAGTTTTGGAAATGAGCAAATCAATAATTGATGCGTGTGTGCATGATTTGGCCAAAAGGTAAGACAGAAAAGTGGTTAGGGGCACTTTTTGAGATCTTATTCTTCTGCTGCTTTCTCTGTTTCTGGCTGCAGAAGCTGAAGATGATGGATGGATAGCTGAATTATAACACAGTGAGAAAGAATGTAAATGAAACATAGAATTATACTGTAATGACAAAGGTTTGGAGAGGAGGAGGGGCCAATGATAGGGAGTGTGTAACAAACCATGGGGCAATGGACCCTCCATCAAACTTTTTGTATTTTTTTGGATAAGGATATGGTTATTCCAATCAGTATCAAAATTCAATTATGGATTCTGGAATGATTTGGATTCATCATTTTATTGGTGGTTGAGTTGAGTTGAGGCTGTTGAGCCACTGTTGGTGTGGGGATAAAGAGACAGAGGATCATCTTTTGTTTCTGCATGTTATCTTTAACTGTTTATATAAAATGCCTTCTCCAAGAAAACAACCCCAACCCCCGGAAGGCCCCAAGGACCCCAACCCCTCTTGACGAAGGCCTCTCAAATTCTATTCTTGATGCTTGCTGCTGATTGTGCCGCGATATGGGCTAAATTGAGAAGGAAAAAAAAATGATAGTATCTCTTTTCTTGGAACCGAGGTAGTAGATCGGTCATGCCAATACAGAATAATACAATCGAGCAGCCCCCAGTCCTGCAAACCATGAGTGGCGGACAAGTCGAGCAGCCCCCATTACTTGCAAGCCATGAATAGACTGGTGGTGGTGGGTGTCCTAGTTCAGAGAGCAATTTATTGTGGTGGTGGTGGTGACATAAATTCCCTCAATCATTTCAAAGTTGGTGTCCTTCGCCTTGGTGAAAGTTAGTTTACCCAACTCTTGCACTATATTAAGCTAAAACAATGGAAAATAAATGACTTTATGGATTGATTGAAAAATTTGCTTAGTGTAGGTAGGTAAACTAACATACGTATAGATTTACAGGCAAGAGTTCAAGGTCTAATGGTCTAGATTTACAGGGATCACAAGATTCACGAGGAGACATACGTTCCTTTCATGGTCCAGGAATGAAAAGTTACACAGCAGGAACATGATGAGATGTGCGAGAAGGAGAATTGACTTTTGAAAGAATCCTATTATTGGGGTTTTGGTTTTTTTTGGGGGCTATATAGGGTCACCAAATAGTAATAGTGAACAACCCCTATCCAAATATATATATAATAACTAATATGACCCATTTGATTTGAGATAATAAACTTGATTAACATCACTAATCATGATTAGCTAATCAATTAAAACTAATTCATTTCTTTAAGTTAAGTGATGAAGATGAAAATAAAAACCAAAAAAAAAAAATCAGAGGGAAGAGGAGGAGGAGAAGAAGAAGAAGAAGAAGAAGAAGAAGAAGATTGGGGAAAAAAACTGGAAATGGGTGATTCAAGTAAGACTTTTGATGTAGGTGAACCCGCATCTTCAAAATACGATAAAATATTAATACCCATCAACAATAATCAGTTCTTTGCTGATTTTTTAGAAAATCATGAATTTTTTTCTCAAACTCAACATAACCATTATGAACCTTACGATGATTTCGAAGGACCAACCCAAGATGAAGAAGAAATTGAAGAGACCAATGCTCAAGATTACCAGGTATACCTCTATTCTAACTCCAATTTCAGTTTTTAAGCTCAGACTTACAAGAAGTTTCGATTTTTTCCTTCCGAAAACCCTAGGTTTCCAGCCGCCAGGTCCAATAACGGCTTGGAACCCATGAACTCCTGGCCGTTATTTTGTTTTACGGTTTATTATTGAAGAACTCCCGGCCGTTACCAAACTATTACGGATGGATCGATGAATATTCGTGGTCGTAACTGAAAAATTACGGCCAGGTTTTTTCTACGTGCATGGGAAGCATTTAATAATGTCGGCGGAGGTTAGGTTTTTTGGTGTTTGAGGGTGAAAACGGTTTCTACTGATTTCAGTAATTTCGCGTGAGTGGGTGAGAAACTGAGTCTAAACCCCAAACAATGTACTGCAAGGGAGTACTTCAGATTTGAGAGATCAACCGGTTAGGTCCGCCGGCTGCCACTGACGTGGCACTCACATTGCTGATGTGGCACTTGCCACGTCATCTCGTCCGCTGATGTGGCATTCGATCTGCTGACGTGGCACCTGCCATGTCATCTTGTCTACTGACGTGGACCTCGATCTACTGATATGGCACCTGGCACGTCATCTTGCCTGATGACGTGGCCCTCGATTTGCTGACGTGGCTTTATGGGAGTCTGTGTTGCGATGACGTGGTACATGTTTTGCTGACACGTCATCTACCACGTCATCACTTCTTCTGACGTGGCACTGTGGAACTCTGTACAATGCTGACGTGTCGCCCACTTTGCTGACGTGGCGCTTCTGATGACTTTACAATGGTGACGTGGAGCGCTTATGAGTAAGGGTGCACAGGAACCGAGACGGACCGACAGACCGTCCCGGAACCAAATTGGAACCGTACTGTTTTTATCCGAACCGAAGCGAAGGTGCAGTGCACCGGTCCAAAAAATAGGAAACAAGCCTCACGGGGTGCAGTATACGGTCCTATCCAAATCCCGTACCGTCCCAGACCGAATGTACCGAATAGTAATAACCATTAGATTTAGGGGTAGTAAACTAATAATAGCCATTAGTTTTGTAGATGCACTGAATGATGAATTTGTAATGCAGTCTTTTGCGTTCATCATTTTATATGTGTGCAGTGTAATCCTTTTGATTCCAGCACTTCTTAGTATTTCAATCATACTGAATTTTTTAGTCTGATCAGTGATCACTCATTTGAGATCTGTCAATTCCTTCAAGTTTACTGAATTTTTTAAGAAAGATAATGCAATATAGAGAACACCTCTGGACTGCCTAATGAACCCACTTCGATCACCGACTTGAGCTGACACTTTTAGTGATTTGAGGCCGAACTGCACACGACACGTTAATATGCATAACATCCCATCCAAGTATACGGTTGAATTAGCCGAAGGTTGGGATTTTTAGCTCCTATAAGTAGATGCTTAAGTCAGTCAATTCAATTTCCATGCACAAATTTGTGCTCAACCCACTTGCCAATTTCGAAGAAAATATGTCCAACCTTGGAGAACCAACGCATGCACGAGGCGTAACGATTGTGCGCTTATTGATTTAGCCGGATCGAAGACTATGACATAATTTCGCTTAGCATGCCGCATGTCAGGATAGTAAAACACCGATTGGTTCTTTGGGTTAAACCGTGACAAAACAACAACCTCATGATAATCTCTTGGAATGGAACCAAAGATAATCCAACTCGGGTATCCTAGCAGAGAAACCACAAGCGTCTTAAAGTCTTCTAATAACACCCCTATATAAAATGCCACTCTAGGAATAAAATGAAAATTCTAATAAAATGAAAATTTCAAAGCTTGCACAAGTACAATGTTTTTATTGAAATTGGTTGGTTTGGTGTTACTAGAGTCTGACAACCATAGGACAAGTAATGTGTTCCCGTTGTCTAGATTAAAAATCATGAAGAAGCAATAGCAGAACACGCCAAGTGCCTATATAGAGGAATAATCAACAGGTTCTCCAAGATGAGCTTTTCCAAAGATCTCGCAAATACGGCATCATGAACTTAAACAAATCTACAAGCAAGTGCTGGACATAGGGTGAAGTCTTCAGAGAGAATTACCGTAAAGAAATTTTGGCATAAATGATAAAACTCCCCGTGACTCACCCCAAAAGCCACACTTGCAAAAGTGATCTATTAAAAGGTTTTGAAACCCCACAGAATCCAACCACTAGAAAACTCACATGGAGAATAAAATCTCGTGCAACTTTTTAAAATTCAAAACTGATATATAACACTTAACATTCGCATGAGCCTTATAAATCACTTGACGGCGTAAAATGCTCTTATGGTGTGTAAGTGTCTAACAATGAAACTGCCAGCATAAAATGTGATAACGAGCAGTTTTACGTATTTTCAATATGGATGCTCTGGTAGTGTTTAACAATGAAATGTGACAGGGACAAGAAATGAAAAGAGTATTAAGAGCTTCTCCACCTAAGTGCATGATATTTTACCAGATTGCTCGTGCGGAAACAATATTCTAGATGAGAATAGAGAGATAAATAAAGTCAGCCTATAATTCGATTGCAGCAACAGAGACCTCTCATGATTTAGGCACCCGCCTTGAGCATCATAATTCATAACGGTTATCAAAAATTTTGTCTCGGAACTCGAGATTAGTACCTAACCGTACTGCAAATCTTGGTCCCGAATAGTACCCGAACCGAGGTAATAGTGGCATGTGCACCGGTCCAAAAATAGGAACCGAGGCTAGGGAAGTACGGTACTCGGTCTCGGCAAGAACCGAGCCGAACCGTGCAGGTGTGCACCCTTACTTGTGAGAAAAACTTTTAGCCCATGGGCTTGTACATGGGGTGTTTGTTAGGCCTAGTTACCAATACTTGGGTAAACAAGGGAAGCACCTTAAGCCCAATGAACCTCCTTTGCTAGTAGTAGGAGCTTTGTAGGCCTAGGTTAGCCCATTTATTTGTGTAGAATATTAGGGATACAAACAGTTGGATTATGTAACTCCTAAACCCTAAGAAGCAGTGTTTTTTGTTTGTCGCAATCCAAATATAAAACCTCCTCAATGTTACGGATCAGTCCCCTAGCCATCCACTTAGCTCACTTGACCTATTTTCACATCCTTCAATCAATAGTGGTACAAAATTTGAGAAACATGTACAAAAAAGAATCATATAATTAGCATCATCGTACCATCATCGAAAGCAAGATATCACACATTGGTAGTTCATGGGATTCTTTCTCCTTTTCGTGGTTCCTAAAAATGGTGAAAAACATATCGAAAGATATGACCAATTCACTCAGTGTTATACATTTACGAAGGAACTAACAGGAGACCCATCCGTATTACATAATATCGGCTGGGAAATATGAGACTTCCAAAACGTACACATAGTCTCGGCTAATAAACATGCAGACGACCCATCCGTTTGACACAATTGCAGCCGGGAAGTGTGACACCACCTAACTATAAACATAGTATCGGCTAGGACGACCCATCCGTTCGACACAATTGCAGCCGGGAAGTGTGACACCACCTAACTATAAACATAGTATCGTCTAGGAAATATAAATAACGGTTACAAAATTTCGGTTACGGTGAGGAAATTCCCAGCCGAAAACAATCATCACCCTATTTTTTTCTGCAAACACATACCAACTTACGGTTGGGAAAGTCCCATCCGTAAAAATATTTCACGATTGAGATCTCGAATTTTCCTAACCGCATAAACGTTAACGACTGGGAGTTCTTGTTGTCCCAACCGTTAGGTATACATTACGGCCAGGACGATATGATATCCTAGCCGCAAACGCTTCAGAAAACAATTTTTGAAAACCCTAAAATCATCAATCGAACCTATTTTTTCAATCTAATGGTAAAATAACTGGTGGATTTTTCGATTCTTACCTAGTAGGAGTCATTTGTGGAGGATTCGTAGGTGTTTTAATAGATTGGTTCACTACATCTCCATTAAAAGGAACATCAATAACTTGTCGTGTTTCAGAATCAGGGTTCAATTGGTCAGATCTTGTCATTCTTGATCTTGCTACCATCTTGAGAATCGATTCACGTTGATCTTGTACAGTACATTCAAGCAGCCCCAGTACTGCAAACTTGGTGATGGTGGGCATCCTACTTGACAAAGGAATTTATTGTTGTGGTGGTGACATAAATTCCCTCAATCAGCATAAATTAAATTAATATATGTATGTTGGTCCTTCTTTCTACTCCATTTCGTTACATAACCATAACAACGCAAACATATATCTAGACTACAAAATTCGATCGATTCAAAGTCGTGTTTTTCTTTAGTTTTGTGAACACGAAAATTACGTAAGCGTCTACGTGTTCGCAAACAATCTCAGTGTGTGTTGAATAAACACCCTAAATTATGAATATAGCATATAATACATAGGTAGATGTCGATTCATTGATTCTAAACCCCACGGGTTTGTCATGATCTCATCAACAACCGAAATGGTAACTCTAAGAAGTGAATATATAAGTATAAACGTATGAAAGCTAAACGTAAAGGAGATAATGATTTACGTGTTTCAGCACTAAGGCCTACATCCACGGGTCTGGGAATATTCTCTATAAAGTAATCGGTTACAAGAATAATTGTAAGACTGTGTTTATCAAACCCGCGGGTTGATGCTCATACTTACATCTCACTGATTTCTCTTTCTTATTCCCTAGTTCTCTCCTAAAATCCCTCTCCTCCTCTTGTTTGGAAAACACATATATATAGCTGATTTTGAATGGGTCCCCTGGAAGAGAGTTGTTGAAATCTTATCTTCTCGGATTCTGTGCATAGTCCGCGGACTTCCTTATCATTCTGCGCCTTCTATAATTCCTATGTTCATTACGCTGGCTATCCTCCGCTCTCTTCGTTGGTCATCGGACACGTGCCCTCTGAGCAGCACTAAATACGAGTGGTTGGGACGGTACCGTCTGCGCCAGGCGGTGTCAGTCTCCCCTTGTCACGTCTGTGTCAGTTGTATTTTTCCCAGCCGTTGATTATACTTTATCTCGTGATGAGATAAAGTGTAGCAGAGTAGCTCTTTGGTGTTATGTAGGGATACCTTCCTTTGATGCTTCTTCATCTTCGACCGCCGAATCCTGGCGGATGGCACGCCATCTTGATCCTAGGGATGCCCCTACGTGTCATCCATATCGTGACGAGGCCTCCACGTGGGCTTTGCTAGTACACGTGATGAGGGAGATAAATAAGTGTACTTACAATTTGCCCCTCTTCTTGTGACTGGGCGCCATCTTTTGTTGGAAGAAGAATCGTGTGGTACGTTTTTTATCTCCCTCCTCATAACTTCCCTAAAAGGAGTTATTTGTATTTATTGTGCACGTTTCCCATATCCTACCATAATCGCCTCTTGGGTAGTGGACGGTTTCTTTTGGTCCTATAAAAAAGAAAGAATGAAGGAATGTGAATTAAATTCACATTCTCTCGTTTTATTCTCTCCGCTCATTCTCTTCTTCGTCTTCTTAACTTCTTCTGCCACCATTACTGCTGTTGCTGCTGCTGTCGCTGCCACCGTTGCTGCTGATGTTGTCGCTGCTGCTGTCGCGGATGTTGCTACTGAAACTCAGGTAGGCCCTTTTACTTTGTTTACTCGCCATTTCTATCTCTGTTGAGTTTTTTTTTTTTTTTTTTTCTGTGATGAATCATGATGGGTTTAATCTTATGTATATCGTGGGATTTGAAAGTTGACGCCGCCGAGCCGTGTGTTTTACTGGCCATGTTTTGATTATCTTTCTCTTTTCTTAAGTTTGAGTAATAGCTTGAGAGCTTAAATGGTTGTAGATGAAATCTAGGGTTTTCTTCACATTTGCTGCTGTTCTTGAGATTTTCTTGTTTTTCGATCTTCCTTAACTCTGATTTTCACTCGTATTTGTGTTTGTGTCCGCAGATATGTCCGATCATCCGCGGGTTCCTTATCAAACTCCTCCGTCAAGTCCTCGTAAATCTCCTCGGAGTGATTCCAATATTAGGGGCGGAACTTTGCCTCCTCTTACTAAGGGTAATCTTCGGGATAGACGAACGTCCTCGTCCTCTGGTCGGAGACCTTCGCTCAAAAAATGTGACTCGCCGCAGGGGTCTAGATACGCAGTGGATCGTCCTAGGGATGGGTCTTCTAAGAAACAGCAGAATCCGCGCGCTGAACTTCTAGATGTGCAGCCTCTCCGCACCAAGCCTCCACCGCGGACTAATCCATCTCGTGCTAGTTGGGGTAAGTCCACTAAGAATCAACCTCCGAAAAGGAAGGCTACAGAGATAGAATCTTCGGGAGATGTAGTTCCTCCTAGGAAGAAAGTAGTGGGTTCTGCGGAAGATGCCACGGGAGACGCTTACGAAGATGACTCTGCTGTTACTTTTCGTCCTTACCTTTGGGTAACAAGAAGTTCACTTTCGACACATCGATCTCGAAGCCTTCAAAGTGAAGCACGGTCTTCACACTTGCAAGTGCGCTTTTTATGCCCCCTCGATAAAGATATAACCTATGAGATGGTTACCAATTATCGATGATGCCTTTCATTTATTGACGACCGTGGGTGCTTTCGAGGCCGGTTTGATGTTGCCTTTGTACAAAGTCGGTGATGATTTTTACCTACGGGTCTTGTCTAGCCGTGATACTTGCTAAGAAGAGTCATAATCGTGGGGTGCAGCGGTTGACAGAAATTATCTTCGTCATCTCCGAGAATGCTATCTTCGTGCAAAGGTCAAACAATGATGACCTGCTATACCCCAAATTAGAAGAGGAGAGAGGGTGGTATACTCTCGAAAATTTCAACAAGTCCTTTGGAGATTATGTTAACGAAGGAAGACACGTAAGCCGTGGTCTCAGAGTCTCGCGGAATATCCCTCCCGTTAAAGGGAAATTCGCCTTTGAGCGAGGTAAGTGATTCCAAGATGGCGCTGATTCCTCGGTGCTAAGGGTCTTCCTATTCACTGATGAGAGAATTAAGCGTGATCATGACTATGAGTGGTCTTCCACCGTCTTGAAGTTGTTGGTCCGTGGGTTTATGGTTGGGTCCCCGGACCCCATGGTTGGCAGCCTACGGTGGATGGCCTTATCGCGAGACCTCTCCTTCTCGTTATGCCCACTACGCCCTTGGCGGATGAATTTTGGAGGTATGGATTTTGCTTACAATCGTGATGTTGATGACGCGGAAGACGAAGATGTCTCCGATGCTAACCCTCCTCCGTCGGGTACTAATATTGTTAAGGTGTGTTGTTTGTTTTCTACGGATATATGCCCCTTTGTTTTCTTAAGTAATGTTGATTATGCAAAGGAAAGGAGATACAAAAGGCTCTTTTATCATTATGTTTCTTTATCCTTATGTCTCGCAGGTGCTTAGAAAGAAAAAGATCAATCCCAAGCAATCGTCTAATTCTCCCACCGAAGATTCTACGCGCTTCGAGGATGTGAATAGTCCAGTGAATGAAGACGAGGATATTTCCGACGAGGGAGAGCGGATTGAGACTTCTCCGCCTTTTCAAGAAGGAGATAGTGTTACTGGTGGGGCCGTTGGTGGAGGTGATGGTGATCAGGCCACTGGTGGTGGTAGTGGTGAACAGGCCACTGGTGGTGGTAGTGGTGAGCAGGCCACTGGTGGTGGTAGTGGTGAGTAGCCACTGGTGGTGAGCAGGCCCCTGGTGGTGGTGATGTCGCATCTGGGGGGGTTGCTAAGTCAAGTGGGATCGCGGGTATTGAAGATCCTATTCTGAGAGGACAAAGGCATTGGCTCCAAGGCGGCCATTGTAGACAAGGGCAAGGAGTTGCTCTTGATAGTATTGATAAGGATGGGGATGCTCACCGTGGAGTTCTCCTTTGGTAAGGTTTATCCTGGGAACAATCTTTTGACATGGCCGCGCTATGGGGCTCGTCTCGGATTTCAATCCTTCCGTCCGTGATGACTGGGATGTTCTTAAAGGTAGCTGTGGAGGTGGGTCAGCACGCGGATTTGATGCTGAGGTTGTTGTGGTTCATCCCGAGGGTTTTGTTGGCACTTCCTCCGCTGCTAGTGGGGCTTTGGTTCAAAGTAATACTGGTGCTTCACTTGGCGGTAAGCCCTCGGATTCTTCCTCAAATGATTTCTCGCGGTCCTTGATCGCGGATGGCGATGATGCTATTTTTGGCTTGGCTTAAAAAGAAGGATTTGCTTGTCGTGTCGCATCCTGCCCCCCGTGATTGAAGGGGAAAAGAGTTCGGACTCTTTTACTCGCAGGCATATGGATCTAACCTCTGAGGAGGTGGTAAATGAAGAGTGGGACAAGAATCTTGTGGCCCGCGGGATTGATCTCGTGGTGGATCCTCCCTCTACTGTTGCTGGTATGATGGCTATTGCTGATGGGTACCAGTACAATTATCCCCAACAGCAGTTATTGGAGGTTAGTCCTGCCCTTTACGTCTTTATTTTACTTAGGTGTAACCATAATCTTTACCATAATCTTTATTTTACTTAGGTTAGTCCTCGCCCTTTTCTGTCTTTATTTTACTTAGGTGTAACCATAATCTTTCCCCTTTTTTGATCGATAGATGATGAGGAGTGAGTACTGTAACCATAATCTTTACCGGTTCTTCAAGGCTAAGTCTCTCAAGCTAGAAGGGAAACTCCGCCATCGTGAAGAGATGCTTTCGAGTGTTGAAGCTGCGGTCTCTGCTAAAGATGAGGAAATTGCGGAGCTGAAGGGTCTACTTAAGTGCAAGGAACAGCAGGACGTAGAGGAGGCAAAGCCGCATATCTTGAGCTAGCTTCGGTCAAGGGCGAGGTTAGAGGTGGCTGAGAAGAATTCTTCATCTATTTCAAATCTGCGTCTCCTCTTCTTTGATTATTAGATGTTCCTTATATGTTCTGAGTTATCTTCTTCTTCCTCCTCCCGTTGTACTATCTTCGTGGGTGGAATCCCCGAGTTGATGTGGCTTCCCGGGGTGAGAGAATTCGTCAAAAGGGTCGTATTAAAGTTAGTTGAAAAACTCAAGAGTGAATCGGGCGAAATGGAATGCTCAGCGCGGATGTCCATAATGCTATGGCCGAAGAATGGCGTAAGAAAAAGTTTTGCTTGGTAGATCTGCAAAATCAAAACAACCATGACCGTCATTTATTCAACGGGCGCTTTTATGGACGCGGGATAATCTTGAGAAAGCCCGCGGCCAGATTTCCACTCTAGAAGTTAAGCTTAATGTCATGGAAGAAGAACTGCGGCAAGCGCGTTCTTCTCATCCCTCAGATGTGCGGGCTTATATGCAACGTTTTGCTAAGGAAAGAGACGATGCTAGGGCGGAAGCTGGGGCTCTTAGTAGTGCCTTGTCCGCGTCTCGAGCTGATGTGGCCCGTCAAGTTGAGTATGAGAAACACTTAGAGGTGACTATGTACCGTCTTAACAAGGGGCTGGAGTCGAAGAATGATGAGGTTAACCGATATCGTCATTCGGACTCAATGCTACGAGATGACTTTAAGCTGAAGTCGGTATGCTCATAATCTTCTCGCGGGTAGATTATGATAGGTTATCATATGAATATGATTATCTGCGAAGCTCGGGACTCACGATTAACCATTGTGAAGGTATACGTCTTTGTCATCGAGTGTGCTTTGTGTTGTATTTGTTATAACTAACTGTCCTCTTCTAATACCCGCAGAGCTCAAGGACAACTTCAAGTCTGCGGATGGAGATTTTGCCGAAGCTCGAGCTAAGGTAGTTCAATTGGAGGGCCAAGTCGGCTACCATCGTGGTCTCGGTCTCGTCTCGGAGGAAATCTTCAAGCAAGCCAATCAAAAGGTGGACCAACTTTCCACTTCCCTAAAAGTGTAGTAATAGGCTTCGTGGATCGTAGCGGTTGGCGGAAAGAGATTAACGGGACTCTTGGTGAAATTGAGTCGGATCTCAAGAAGAACCATGGACTAACCAAGAACTATACTCGTCGTCCCGTGCCGCGCTCCCTTCGGGTTCTTCTCCGCCCTTCCTCTGGTGGTAGTGTTCCTTCACGTTGAAGGATAAACCCGCGGATAATGCTCCTTCTCAGTAGATCATAACGAGTATGCTAGGGATTGATCTAAGTTGCTTAGTCTTCTTGGCGTTTTTTGCTGCTTTTCTTGCTAGGCTCGTAATCAACTGCTGTGTACTAGATCAAACTTTAGCATTTAAATCTGAATTTGTATTTTGTTGAATTCGCGTCTATTGGCTTTATAAATTGAATTAATATAATGAGTTTTATGTTGTAATCCAAGGATGTTGATCTTTGGAATTTGAGAAAGTGTATTGTTCGTGCAATTCCGTAGGTTGATATCCTCGGAATCGTCTTGCGTGCAATTCCGTAGGTTGATATCCTCGGAATCGTCTTGCGTGCAATTCCGTAGGTAGATATCCTCGGAATCGTCTTGCGTGCAATTCCGTAGGTTGATATCCTCGGAATCGTCTTGCGACCTGTCACCCCGTCCATCTAATTCCTTGGCCGAGGATTTACGAACGGTGGGGAGTCCTACCGCGTTCAAGGAATATTTCCCGGGTATCTCGTTCTGTGGGAAGTCGCCCCCTGGTCATACATTTATAGACACTTGTGGGGGAGTTCCGAGAGATTGCATGTGTATGCTTTGTGAGGGATATTCCCCAGTATATTGCAGTGGGTAGGATCCACGCTTTGTGCGGGACATTCCCCTTATTAAAGTATAATGCAAGTTCTTAATAATAGTATCTGCAAAATGATTTACGTGGTTCATCCCTAAGGCCTAAATCCACTAGAGTAACGATAGTGTCGATATTTTATTAATATGTGGCATGGTTTTCAATGTACGAGATGGCATTTTTTTTTTTTCCTACGTACAAATGGGTATGTGAGTGGTATATACGTGTATCCCATATGGTGTTGAAGATGAGTGGAATAAGACACTTGAAGATGAAATCTTGGGTTGATTTGAAAAAGTTAAGGCGCGTTACTCCTTCATCGCAGATAGAAACATGTGGACTTGTAAGTCAATTTTCTTCTTGAAATGCCTACGCGAGTGATAGATTACGGGTAGTATAACTTGAGATATTTGGCATTCCACGGATGCATGAGGATTTCCCCTTTCAAGTTACGAGATAGTAAGAGCCATTTCCCCGCGATGTCGTGTATTACGTAGGGTCCTCCCCAAGTTGGTGCTAATTTTCCCCACTTCTTTTCTCGCCGGTGCGGGAATGGTCCTTAACACATCTTGCCCTTCTACAAAATTCCTAGGTTTCACTTTTTGTTATATTCTCTGCACTGGTCTGTATTTGGTAGTTTTCCATTCTTTGCGCATCGCTTCTCCTTTCTTCGAGATCGTCAAGCTTTTCCAACATCATGTCTGTGGTGAGGTTCTTCTCCCATGCTTCGTCTTTGTTGTTGGTAGTAGAATTTCCGTAGGGATTATCGTTTCGCCCGTACGTAAGTAAAAACGGAGACTCTCCGTGGCGATCTTCGAGTTGTCTGTCGCCCGCCGTAACGTTATGTAACTTGTTCACACCACCGCCCCTTGTACTCGTCTAGTTGTTTTTAAGGATAAGTGCCAAAGTTTTGTTTGTGGCTTCGCTTGTCCGTTGCTCGTGGGTATATCGGGGTGGATTTGTTTTTTCGAATTTTGAGGGTATCGAATGACAAGTCAATATTCTTTCCTTGCAACCGTTTACCGTTGTTTTTAAACTATCTCTCGAAGGGATGCCAAATCTGCAAATGATATTTTGAAAAATAAAAGTAAAGACGTCCTGAATCACGAATTCTTGCCAGCGCCTTGGCTTCTACCCACTTGCTGAAGTAATCCAAGTTGCCACTATTAGAAATCTTCTTTTCCTGGTCCCCGATATGAACGGGCCCACTATGTCGATACCCCATTTTGCAAAAGGCCATGGACCATCCACGAGTTCAATTTTGTGGCGGGGCGTGGATTCGTTTGCCAAACCTTTGACATTCCTCGCACCTTTGCGTCATTCTGGCCGCGTCTTGAATCATGGTTGGCCAGTAGTAGCCCTGCGTCTTTGCCTTATCTGCAAGGGACCTCATTCCGCTGTGATTCCCGCGTCTCCTCTATGGATGTCTTTCAAGATGGTATGTCCCTCGGATCGGGACAGGCAGCGACGAAGTGGCCCGAGGAATGATTTTCTGTATAGGGTTCCGCCTCTTAGTTCGTACATCCCTGCTCTGGATTGTACTTTCCTAGCCTGTTTGGTGTCCTGGGGGAGTTTCGTTTCTTCAAGGAAAGAATGGATTTCGATTCTCCAATCCTTTTCCTGACTGTAATCGTCGTCCTCATCTGCTTGTCGCATGATGTCATCGTTTTGGAAGTCGTCGAATATGTGTTCTCCGATATAATCGTCGAGATATCCTCCTCCCTAGACTTGCGTTGGTTAGCCGCACATATCTTGGGGCTTGATGGATGGTTCGTACACTCTTGTTATCTTGATTACTTTGACATCCTTGTTCTTGAGCATGGCTGATAAATATGCCAAGGCATCCGCGTGCTCGAGCTCCTTCTACGCGGATGTCGGAACTTGATTTTTGGTATTTGGGAGATCAATGTTTGCACCAGGGCCATGTATGCCATTAGTGTCTCGTCATACACATTGTATTCATAGCCTATCCGCCGTATGATTAGTTGTGAGTCACTTGTCAACCGTACTTCTTGTATCTCCATTTCAATTATCAAGCGAGAGCATGGACCACTCCTTCGTACTCTACGATGTTATTTGTATGGCCTTCAAATTCCAATCAATGCGTGCACGATCCTATCCTCGGGTATGGTGATGATGATGCCTATCCCCGCGCCCTCTCTATTTTTCGAGCCGTCGACAAAGACCTCCCATTGTCGTGGGTTTACTGGTTCAAGGATATTATTTGGCTCCTTCGCTTTTCTATTTCTCGGCGCCCGCGGCCCTCCATCCTTGTATGCGCACCTCTTCTTCGTTGTCCAAAGGTAGGTCTGCTAGGAAGTCTGCTAACACTTGCGATTTCTGAGAGTGTTGAAGCTCATAGTGGATGTTGAACTCCATTTTGCTATGAGTCTTACTTTTCCTGCCCCTTTGAGGATGGCCTCTAAGGGTGCTCGACATGGGATACGTATGTCATGCGTTAAGAAGTACGTCCTCAGCTTTAAGGTAGACCATACGATGGCTAAAATCAGCTGTTCAATTCTAGTGTAGTTTCTTTCCGCGGAATTCAAGGTCTTGCTGACATAGTAGATTGGTTGCTCCTCCTTTGTGTGGGTCCTGACCAGTACCGCGCTTACTGCGTCGTCCGTTGCTGCAATGTACAATGCCAAGACTTCAATCAGGGTCTGGTTTTTGAAAGATAGGGATCTCCGCTAGGGTCTTGTTTGATGCCTAGGAAGGCTTCTTAGCATTCGTCATCCACTCAAATTTCGTCCCCTTCTTTAGTATGTTGAAAAGAGTTTGCATCTATCCGAGGATCTCGAGATGAACCTTCCCAGACAGCTGCTAGGGATCCATTGAGCTTTTGTACTTCTTTTAGGTTCTTTGGAGATGACATGTCTACTATGGCTCGGATTTTTGCAGGATCTACTTCAATGCCCCTTTTTGTCACCAGGTACCTAAAGAATTTTCCGGATGTTACTCCGAAGGTGCACTTTTCCGGGTTTACCTTCATATTGTGTTCTCTCATGGCTCCAAAAATGTCCCTCAGGTCTTGGTGATGGCTCTTCCTCAATCTGCACTTACGAGCATATCATCAACGTAGACCTCCAAGGTCCCGCCAATCCATGGCTTGAAAATAGCATCGACCATCCTTTGGTATGTTGCTCCTGCGTTTCGTGAGTCCGAAAGGCATCCTCACGTAGCAATAAAGGCCGTGGGGTGTGTAAATGCCGTATGTTGCTGATCTTCTTCTGCTAAAAATAGTTGATTGTACCTGAGTATCCGTCCATGAATGATAGCTCTTCGTATCCTTCTACTGCGTCGACTAGTTGATCAATGCTGGGTAGTGGATAACCCGTCCTGGGGCACGCTTGTTCAAGTTGGTGAAGTCGATGCGCATTCTCGACCCACCATTCTTCTTTGGTACTATCACCATGTTAGAGATCCAAGTGGGATATTTGACTTCTTTTATGAAACCAGCCTTTCCAACAGCTTTCGTGACTGCTTTCTATCAAGCTTTGTGATACTCCCGTAGCCACCTTTCGTATCTTTTGTCTTACCGGGGGTGTGCTTGTGGTTTAACGCGCAGCTCATGTTGTACAGTCTTCGGGTCAATTCCGGGCATGTCAGATAGTTTCCACGCAAAGATGTCCGCGTATTCCTTTAGTAGTTTCACCAGTGAGGCTTCGCGTTCTTCGTCCATTAGAGTTCCTATCTTGATCGTTTTGGATTCTCCTTGGTTCCTATGTTGACTTCCTTCACCGCCTCCAAGGATGTGAATGTGGGTTTTGGTTCCCCAAGGTGAGGAACTTTCTTTAATTGCTATTTGGTAGGTTCGGGTTCTTTGTGCGCGAGAGCATCCTGGTTAGCAGTTGATGTCGATGCTTCCATGTTCCCTACGGAGTTCCCCTTGGACAAGCTTTTCCCGGAAATTCCTTCCAAGTATTCATCGATGGCTTTGTCTTTGGATATTGCCTTGTTCCGAGCCCTACGGGTTCTTCTTTTCTCATCTTCTTCATTGTTGAGTTGTATTTGCATTTCCTGGCATTCCTTTGCGGAAGCTTGGCCACCCTTGATCTCCATTACCCCTATTGGAGTAGGAAACCTGAGGTATTGATGGTAGGTGGATGCGACTCCTTTAATCTTGTGGACCCATCTTCGTCCAATAATGGCATCAGGGTGAAGGTGCGTCCACCACATTGAGGCGAGTGTCAACTTTCATGGGACTGCGTCCACCTCGCAAAATAATATCCCCGAGAGGCTTCGTAGCCGTACCATTGAACCCGTAGATGGTGTAGTGCGAGGTCAAGAGTTGCTCGTCATTAAGCTCCATACGTTTGAAGGTATCGTAAAACGGGACATTTCCTGAGCTCCCTCCATCGATGAGGATTTTCTTTATGTTGCATCCTGCGATTGGCAAGGTGAGGATCAAAGGATCATTGTGATCTTCCATGTCATCCTCAATGTCCTCGCCAAATGTTAGAGGTGCGTCCATCCATTCTTCGTGTTCTTCCACTTCTTTCCCGTCCAAATTGTAAAGCTCACAATAGTCTTCAAATTGCTTCCTCAATCTTTTCCTATTTGTGCAAATTAGGGTTGGTTCTTTTGTTTTCCGAGCAGATATAGTATTCGATGTGCAGCGATTATTCTCCATCGCAACTGACTTGTTTGCTGCGTTTGGCTCGCTTCTTCCGCTCACCTTCTCTACATATTTTTTGAGATCCCCGCATCTATCAGCCTTTTTGTACTACTATTTTGAGATTTTTGCACTTCTCTCGTTCGGGTGCCCGTAGAAGCGGTGGAAATCACAAGACTTTTGGATTCCTCCGAGGCCGGTGGTTTAACTTCCCCTTAGATCAGGGCCAGTCTAAGTTTTCGCTGGTCCTTGATCTCCTTTAAAGATGCGTGAGTAGCCGGTATTAAGCTTTGTGTAGACTCCTATCATCAAATTTTCTACCACTTTTTATGGTCGTCTTTCGATCCTTTTGGTGTCCGCCGGATCTGTCGGCTTGTTCCGCGGTTGGTTCTTGGAGGTCGCGAGCCTGTGCTCGGGTTCTCTCGTTGAATTTCTTCCAACCTCGCATGTTTTTCGATGATTATTCTCAAATCTCCCTCTGGTGGTTTGCAGGGTGGTATCGTGATTTCGACAAACGGTGGGCTCATCCTCGTCAAGTCCCCATTTGTAACGCTTAATACTCACTACGGGGTCCACATGTCCTATGGCTTGACATATCTGTGCCACCTATCCGTGTATTCTCGAATGGACTCCTTATATTTGATTGCAAGCGAGAAGAGCTTGTCCATCCCCGTGTTCACAACCTTGTTATACATGTAGGTGGCCAAGAACTTTTCTAGTGAGTTGATCATACAAATCAATGCATCCTGGCTTGAGGTTATCAAACCAAGATAACGCGGATCCTTTAAGGCTTGAAGGGAAGTATTCGCATAGTATGGCTTAGCCGCCATGGTCCCACTGCCATTGCCTCGTTGTAATATCGTAGGTGGGCAGCGGGATCCGCGGACCCGTCGTTACATTCAAAGGATGGGACTGGACACTTCTGCGGAATGGTAGCCGTAGCCAACTGTCGTGCTAGTGGGGTAGTGTTGGCCTCCTTCATAACCTGTTCTAGTCTTCCACCTCCTTGCTTGGTTTTGATTTGATTGATCTCTCGCTAGCATCTCGGCAAGACTCTCCATTGCCAAACAAGTGTTTTTCCCGAATGGAAGACCGCGTCTTCCTTGTGGGTTGTGACATTGTGGCCTCCTTTCATCATAGTATTATGAGGTTTCCGGATGGTAGTCCTGGCCGACCTTCTATTGTTCCGCGCGCCTCTTTGGGGTATACCTCTTTGATTGACTACTCAGGATGTTTTCGAGGATCATCCTCCTGGTCTCTATTCTGCACCGTAGTTAGCCTCGTCCCGTCGGGTCTCTAGCTCCGCGCTTTGGAGGATCTTCTCTCTTAATTGTTGGTTCTCTTGGGCTAGTAAGGTCACCGCGTCCGCGTATGTCTGCTGATTTCTTTTTAGCTCTTCTAGTTGCGCCAATATTTGTGCAGACTGGTTTGATTCTTGATTTGGTGTTCCTGCCTGTAACTGAGCTTGTCCCTCGATTTCGTTTTGTTCATTGGTCGGCGGCATCCCGTAAGGAAGGTTCTGGATTACTGATTCTGCTACCGCTTCGAGGCTCGGGGCCCGGTTGTAGCCGTCCACTTGGAGGCGACCACTGAGAAGTTCCTTCGTTAGGTGTAGCAGCTCTTGCTGCCGCGACCTTCTTTGCTTCCATTGCAATGATGCCCGCATCGTAGTAATGTGCTTTCCGCTCCATCTCCGCGTTTTGTCCGCGCCATGAGTCCTCGCGCCCTTCGTTTGCTCCCCGGTTACTCCGGCGTAGTCCTAGGCGCCTCTTTTGAAGGTACCTTTGTCTTCCCCGTATCTTTGTTCTTTTCCATTGTAATATTCTCCCGCGAGAGAGCATGAAGGTAAACGAGACAAAAAGTCCACGGTTAGTCGTTAGTTCAAACTCGATTTCTAGTGGCAAAGAGTGTAGTCAAGCTATTGGTTTAGTGAATAAAATGAAGAACATATACGGATGTGCGGAATTAATTAGAAGAAGGCCCCTGGGTAGTTGATCGCAAAAAACCCAGATCTATTGGTGGAAATTATGTGGAAAATACTAGTTAAAACATAGATTTGTTGGTTATAAAATACCATAAATATGTGTGAAAAATGAGTTTAAACACAGATCAGTCTATGTTGTAAGTGAAAGTTTTGAGGTAAAGGCTATAAAGTCACAGGAAAAGATAGATCTGTTTCTAGCGCCATATCGTGAACACGAAAATTACGTAAGCTTCTACGTGTTCGCAAACAATCTCAGTATGTGTTGAATAAACACCCTAAATTATGAATATAGCATATAATACATAGGTAGATGTCGATTCATTGATTCTAAGCCCCACGGGTTTGTCATGATCTCATCAACAACCGAAATGGTAACTCTAAGAAGTGAATATATAAGTATAAACGTATGAAAGCTAAACGTAAAGGAGATAATGATTTACGTGGTTCAGCACTAAGGCCTACATCCACGGGTCTGGGAATATTCTCTATGAAGTAATCGGTTACAAGAATAATTGTAAGACTGTGTTTATCAAACCCGTAGTTGATGCTCATACTTACATCTCACTGATTTCTCTTTCTTATTCCCTAGTTCTCTCCTAAAATCCCTCTCCTCCTCTTGTTTGGAAAACACATATATATATAGTTGATTTTGAATGGGTCCCCTGGAAGAGAGTTGTTGAAATCTTATCTTCTGGATTCGTGCATAGTCCGCTGACTTCCTTATCATTCCGCGCCTTCTATAATTCCTATGTTCATTACGCTCGGCTATCCTCCGCTCTCTTCGTTGGTCATCGGACACGTGCCCTCCGAGCAAGACTAAATACGAGTGGTTGGGACCCAGTGCACCGCCTCGCGCCCGGTGTCAGTCTCCCCTTGTCACGTCTGTGTCAGTTGTATTTTTCCCAGCCGTTGATTATACTTTATCTCGTGATGAGATAAAGTGTAGCAGAGTAGCTCTTTGGTGTTACGTGGGGATACCTTCCTTTGATGCTTCTTCATCTTCGACCGCCGAACTTGACAGATGGCACGCCATCTTGATCCTAGGGATGCCCCTACGTGTCATCCATATCGTGACGAGGCCTCCACGTGGGCTTTGCTAGTACACGTGGTGAGGGAGATAAATGAGTGTACTTACAAGTTTACCCAACTCTTTTACTATGTTGAGCTAAACTATGGAAGAACCGTTGTGTAGAACAATGGCTTACCTTCCTCGTATACTTGAGGTTGAGGGTTCCGGTCGAGTCCTGATCACTGTAAAAAACCACTTATATGTCGGCTTCCTATGGACACAGTGGAGGTAGCAGGATCAGTAAAAAACATTTAACACGGTCTCCCTATATGGACATAATTGAGCTAGGATCAATAATTTTTTTTTTTTTTGGTGCTAACGAGTTTCAAACTCAAGTCACTGGTTGGCTCCAACGTAGTGGAGTTAGGATCAGTTGTACACTTGTATGGGACTAGCGAAAGTCCATGTCTATACGAGGAAATACCATACATTAGTTCTTATGATTACAAACCAGACCTTCAACACAAAGGGAATAAACCAACATAGGTAAACACACTTGAAAATAATGGACTCTGCCATCACATGACACTTATTCAACATAAGTAAACGACAGCGCCAGAACTCTTTCATCATACGACAATTATTTAGAATAAACGAAACAAGTGCTTGAACGACGAGAATTTACTATTTGGATTTGGTAATTTGATCTCCAGGCATCCATGAAAGCATGTCTTTGCTTACTTATCCCCAACAGCTGCAGTTCCAGATTTCTTGTTGCAAAACTGAAAGCATGCATTGTTACAGCGCTCCGCTTCTTCTTTAAGTTCCTTTGCGTGGCCTATTTTCAAAAAATAAAATAAAATAGAGAAAATGGGTCATTTGTCCAAATATTTTTAAAACATGGTTCGATGGACGAGTAAAAATTAAGATTTGATATTGACACTAAAAATAGCAAGAATGAAACCGGATTCATCCTGGCTTAAACTTTAAAAAGAGTGAGATGAAACCGGATTCATCCCGATGTAAATTAAAAATAAGAAAAAGTATTTGAAAATGGGTAGGATGAAACTGTTTACCTCCTGACTATTTTTACATTCTCGTCCATTTGAACAATATCAAATTTTACATGTCTTTTTCACCCAAAAATTATTGATTTTGGTCTTTTTAACCAATTTTGTGAATAAAATAAACAACGAGCATTAAATTGAATGAAATAAATGAACAAAAATGAAACATGTACAGACAAACAAATTAATGAAATATAGTTGATATTCATAGTCTTACCAGCAGATGTGTGGAAATCGATTATCTTATTGCACATGGAGGATACACATCCCAACTTGCAGAAGTCATTGGTCGCGTATGTCTGTCCTATGTTGGTTTCAACACTAGCTGCTGCTGTTAATTAGTGTCAAAAAAATATGATTAAATGTATGGAATCAATCAGTTGTAATTATAAACATAAATATTAATGAGTTGTGCTACACCCGTGTTCAGAAAATTGCTTGTTTTAGGGTCATTTTACATACCGGATGGGTTACATCCGCACCCACTTGCACAAACAGCTACTGCGCCGAGTGTAGCACGCATGCACGTAATATAGCAAGCATTTTTAGAGCAGTTTTCAGCTTCAACTGGAGTCTGTGTTATAAACAGTCCCATTAGGAGTACACCGATCACCACAGCGCTGAGAGTAGCAGGGGATTTTCCTTCCATCTTTTTGTTGTTATATTTCTCTCCTTTGAGTGGTTTTGAATGTGTAAAGACACGATGATTGGAGGTGGAGATGGGGGGCACTATTTATAGTAGTGTTTCATCTATAATGAAGTTATAGAACTTGGTTCATATCCAGCCACGTCGTATTTCTTAAATCAGCTAGCAACTAAAATGTATATTGCTAGGGCCGTATGATTTGGGGAGTGGTTGGTGGTTGTACTTGTACACTCGCACTGATTGATTAAGAAATATATAATATTATTAATTTTAAGAAGGAGAAAAAATATTAAATAACTTCATATTTATCTAGAGGGAGGATCCATTGACACTTTTAGATGGACAAAATCGTACAAGATTGCGTTATTTTCTCCGAAAATTCAAACGACAAATGAATTTAAGTCTCAATATTTTAATGATATGTTCCTATTATAAGACTTTATATATTCATACCAAAAATGAATGCAATTTGAGATAACAAACCCGACCATCTACCGATCTTAATTTCAACCGTTAATTTTGAACGGCTGATATTCAAAGGGGTAGATGGTGGTTTTATGCATCTCGAATTGTGTTCATTTTTTTTGTAAGAATGTAGAGCCTTATAAGGCGAATATACCATCAAAATATTAGATTTAAATTCATTATCGTTGGGTTTTGCATGAGAAAATCATAAATCTTGTCCGACCTTGTCCATCTAAGAGTGTCCATGGATCCTCCTCTTTATCTAACTATTTTGTAATGTTATATTAATTTATACGGGAGGTGCGAGGAGGGTGTAACTCGGGTAGGGCTAGTCTTAATTAAGCTATTCTCTGGCATCTGGGGAAGAATAGATCTTTTAGTAGAGGCAAATACATTAGAGGAAGTCAGTTTGCTTGTTAAACAGTCTCTGGTGTTTTGGTTCTCTGTGGGGAGTGTGTTCAGAGGTTTGCTTTGTAAACCAAATTTCATTTTAGTTGGAAACAATTCTTCACTGTTAGAGCATATCCTATGGGTAGTCTTCACCGTGAGATACTAAAAACCAAACTAGACGAGGGACTTTCCCGTCAAAAAAAAAAAAAAAAGAAAACCTAAAAAAACTACTTAGATGGGGAACGGGGACCGTCCCCTGTCTAGTGTTTCACTACCAACCCGCATGAACGTGTTTGGGGGAAAAGTGGGGTAAAGACTACCCCTAGGAGCCTCTAATTGGTAGTGCACTCCTTCATTTGAAAGACCTCGACACTACCCATAGGATATTTATAATTGGATTCCTTTAATGTTACATTAATTGGTTTTCGAACTTTTATCCGATCCGAAATCATATGAAAAGAAAACAATGGGTCTGGAATATTTCATATATAATGGATTATATATATATATATATATATTAACCATGATCTTGTCAACTCGATAGACAGGACCTTGACCAAAGTTGATCAGATTTTGACTAAACCAATTCGACTCGAATTTAACCTTTTGGACTAGGAAGTACTTGATCATCATTAAAGGATATTTGATGTGGAGGTTTGAATGTACAACTACAATGCTTCCGTTATAAAAATCTTCTACCTATGACGAAGCATCATTCAAAGAGAAAGGCATACCTGCTACGTTTCCAAGGTGGCATATATACTTCAAAATGTGTAATGCTATGAAGGAAGTTTGACATATTTTATTTCGAAATGAGAAGTTATGTTGTACTTTTTTAGATTGATCGAGATTAGTTTTTCCCAAAAGGTTTTTGTTACTAGACTAGGTTTCCAGTGAGACAACTATAACTACACCAGGTGTTGTTAAATATTGAAGATTGAGGATCACATTGCTATTGTCGAACAATATCTAATTAAAGAAATGAAACACAATAGTTTGCTGATGACAAATCATTTAATCTAGAAGTTTAAAAGGTAATTCGCCGGCATTATTTTCTTTGTGAATTCCGGAACAAAATTTATTCGACCGCTTATAAATCTTAGATCCGTCCTGCAAGGAGGACCATCTAATTCAAATATAGTAGGCGATCACATATTTGGCCCGCGATGCTGGTAGGAAAAGGAAACAGAAGAAGAAGATGGAAATGAATGGAGAATCGCCCCATCGGCACACGTCTTTTTTCGCTTATCCTACTAGCTAATACGGCTATAGTTTCTTTTCCAAAGATGCTCAGCTAGCGTTAGTATCTAAAATGCCAAGACACATGTTACAAATGCATACTGGCAGGGGCGGGGCTAGAAATCTTACTAAAAGGAAGCAAAATATTGATAAGGGACGCGAGATAACAAAGCCAAAAAGTCTTTGAAATTTTAGCCTTAGGAGTTGCGAAACCGCACACCCTTGCTTTAAACTAGCTCGGCCCCTGTTGGTCTTGCCCGGCCATATGTTCTATTCCTGAGGACCCGTAAACCATAATACATGATTGTTCTCTCAACCACCTCTCTGTGCATACGTAGTAATGCGGGACCTGAAAGTAGTTCGAGCTAAATTAAATTTGCTAATAATAATCAAAATGTTATAATTAAATTGAATTTTGGTCAGTTTGTTTGAGCACTACATATTATTTAGAGATGCTTTGTAAAAAGTGAGATACCCTTACGTTTTTATTCTCACACTATCTCATGTTTTGGACGTTATTTTTGTAAATAAAAACTAAACGGTAATGAGTTTGAAGCTAAACTTTTTTGAATAAGTTCCACTTACAAAGCTTTAGGTTTCTCCCGAAAATGAGAGCATTCCGAAATGTGTAACATTGCCATCTACTGCTTTGAAAATGAGCCGGATTTTTAACTATTGAAATTAAGATTGTGAGGTTCAGTGTTTCTGAATGCTCTCATTTATGGTGGCTATGTAGAATTTTGTAAGATGGACCTATCCCGAAAATGTTTTTTTTTTTTTTGACACGATAATCCACAACATCCCAAAAAGCTATTCTCTGACATATATCTCCAAAATGTTAGTTTCACATTTAAAGTGTGAGAATTAAAGTGTGAGGGGATCTCACTCTTTTGTTAAATGGTAGTATTTCCTACTATTAATGTTGTTTACAAACAGGGTATTTGGAGAATGCAAATATTCATGGATTTTTAAAGAACGCGAAATTGGGGGATATAAAAAAGAATTGGGGGATATGCATTACTTTTCCCAACCAAATGGGTCTGTTAAGGGGTGTTCTTGGGGGCAAAAATACTAAAATACCCTTCCCTCAAAATAAAAATCAAAATGCTTAAAATCAAAAAAACAAAATCATATCCCCCATTTCCATCTTCACCTCTTATTAATCTCTTTTAGGGTTAGGGGCTTTGTTACTCCCCACTCCCTTAAAAATTCGAAATTTTCCCCACTCCCTTTCAAATTTTCTTCTTCTTCTTTGTCGGCTCCTCACTTTGAAAACAATTTTTTTTTCTTTTACATTCGGAAGTGATGAAGACCATATCGTATAGATGAAGACCATGTCGTATAGATGAAGACCATGCCGGAAGTGATGATGACCATGCCGGTAGTGATGAAGACCATGTCAGAAATAATTTTTTTTACATCGTCGGAAGTGATGAAGACCATGCCGGAATTCCATGCCGGAAAATGGTGCCGGCATGCTTGGTAACTAACATTCAATGACGTAACTAAGTGCCGGCATGCTCGATAGAAATCTATCAATGTCGGTAGTCAAGTGAAAAAAAATTGACGTTTCCTGGATACTTTTCATCACGTGTCGGCATAGAAATTTAAGAAACATATTATGCCGGCATAGGTACCGGCATGCTCGAGAATTAATCGATCAATGCGGCATAGGTACCGGCATGCTCGAGAATTAACTGATTGTGCCCCCGGATAGTGGCAAACATTTATCAAAATTTCCAACAAATGCCAGCATGGTTTTTTAGGTTGAATACAATGCCGACACCGTGTTTCAGCTGCAACAATGGTGGATTCAAAGAAAAAAAATCAAATTTTCAACCTCTTAGCAGCAATTCTCTCTTCACAATCATCCTCCACTTTCACCAAAAAAAGTTCCCTCTCAAAAAAAAATTTCATCTTTCTACTCTCATCTCATTCACCCAAATAGAAATACACACTAATCATTTAACAAATACTTAAGATTTTTACTAATTATTATTAAACACTAAACCTGATTAGTGAGTGGTAGATTAGGATTTAAAAAAATACTTAGATAAGGGGTGACCCCGAATTGATATCTGATCAGTTTTGTCCTTTTCTTATATCCCCCAATTCCTTTTTGTATCCCCCAATTTCACGTTCTTTTTAAACTTCTCTCTATACAAATACATTTTCCAATGTAAAAAAAACACTCTCTTATGTTTTATTTGTTTTTTCGATTTCCCATGCCAATGATTGACTCTTATTTTGCCTTCCTAAATTGGGGCCTATAGATACATGACAAAATAGGGTCACTAACAAGTAATTTCTAGAAACCCCTTAACCACTATTTTTGTTAATGCCTAATATCCCCTTATTAAATTAGTGATGATTAATTAAGTTAGTATTAGTTAAATTAATTAGTGTTTGAGTTTGATTATAGTGTTAGGATTAGAATAGAAATTCATTTCCTCTTTTAAGGTTTGGAGGGAAAGAAGAAGTAGAGGGAAAAAAGATAAAACTAGGGTTTGTGATTTTCTTAGCAAAAATGAAACTTTATAGTGATGATGAAGACTCTAGTAGTGATGAAGAAGTGGGTGCATCAGATTATCATGATTTCGATCTTACCGAATTGGATAATTTGTTGAAAGAAGAAGAGGATGTCAACCAAAGAATGCTTGAGGATATTATTCAAGCACAAGAACAAATTAAATCGGGAAGAAGAAGGTGATAATGCTTCTAATAAACAGGTATGAGTTGTAACGATCTATAAACATGTATTTGCACGTCTCGATCGCCCAAAAAGGAACAAAATTTCAAAATCGTTTTCCAGAATCGGTTTATTCGATAACAATACATAAACCGATTTTGGGTGAAATCCCCAAATTGGGTACAAAAATCGGTCTTTGTTCATCACCATATGAACCGATTGTAATAATTTTTTGGCGCGATGGGTACGTGACCAGAATCGGTTTTTGTTGGTGATGTTCATAACCCGATTTCTTCACTTGAATAATCACGTAAGTCGACAATCGGTTTATTTTCGTGTATATGTAATCCGATTCTTTAAGTTCCAGGAGAAATGTGAACAACAATCGGATTATATGACACGAGACGTGAACCGATTGTGGACTTTGAAATTTTTTAGACAAATCTTTAATCCGTCTTTATAGTAGCACATATAAACGGATTGTGGAAAATCGGTTTAATCGACTGTAACATATAAACCGATTTTGAATCATCAACTTGTTGATATTTGTTGTAGATTGTTGCAACGTTCGACGAAGATGAGCCCAAACCCGTAGGTGTTCATACCTCTGCCCACTATTACACCGATTTGGAATGGAAAGAAAGGAATGATGCAAAGCAATGGTTTATAGACAAGGGAATAGAGATCAAATGCTCCTTAGTTTTAGGCTGTCGGTTAAGTGAAGATCGTTTGGAAATTGTTTGTGAGAGAGGTGGAAAGCAAGAAAGTCATTGGGCAAAGGAAAGACTGTACGTGAAGAAGACGACAAGGGAATACATTACTAAATCAAAGAAGTATGGTTGCCCGTTTAAGATTATAGTTAATAGACCCAAGAGACCCGATGGTAGTAAGGTATACAAGTTCTCTAAAGTGATGAATGGTTGTCAAAATCATGATGATCCGAATCTCTTGTTGGACACGCGTCGTTTGTGGGTTGAAACCACATCAATTGGAAACGGTGAGGTCGATGAAAGCGTGTAAACCAAGTGACATCCTTAGGAAGAATAAGGAGGATGATAAGGATAACTTGTCCACTTTGAGGCAAATTTACATGGCAAGAGCAGCCTTTAAGAGGAGGTCATGGGATGGTAGAGCGGTTATGGAACAATCTCAATGGTTAGCCGATCAACAGGATACATAATGAGGAAGCAAGTATTGGAAGGCAAAGTGACTCGTATTTTCTTGGCGCATCCGGAGATGATCAAGTTGGCACAATGCTTCTATCAAGTTTTGTTAATAGATTGTACATACAAGACCAACAAGTACAATATGCCTTTGTTAAACATTGCTTGCCATATTTCCGACAAGCAAACTTTCACGGTAGCATGGGGCTTTATGGATCTGGAGAATGAAGTGAGTTTTACTTGGATGCTAGAGACCTTGAAGGAGATATACCGTGGCGATCAAACTCCGAGGATCATAGTAACGGATAAGGACCAAGCACTAATGAATGCCATTGGAGTGGTTTTTCCGGACGCTAAGCATTTTCTTTGCACATGGCACATACAATGCAATATTATAAGTAATTGTAGGGGTCATATACAAAGCCAAAGCCACAAAAAGGCCGAAGATGAGCGTCTTCAAAAACTAACTCCGGAATAAATAGAGGCGGACAAGAATAAAAGACAATCAGAGTATGAAGCGAATGGGTTAATATGGAAGGCTTTTCAACATCATTGGGATTTGATGGTACACCCAATGTCCGTGGCCGACTTCGAATCCTACTTGGAGAGTTTTATTGGGCAATGGAAGAAAGATTACGAGAAGTGTGTAGTTTATTGCTTGAAGGAATTGTTGGATCCGTACAAGGAAAAATTTGTGTATGCTTACACGTACCAACACATGCATTACAAGAATGAGGTGACAAGTATCGCGAAGAAGGATCTCATGGACGTTTGAAAAGCTTTCTCCGAGGGAGCCAAAACACCGTGGTTACATTACAAGAAGCCATCCATGAATACACCAAGGCTGATATCATCAAGATAACCGCTTAAATGTAAGAGAGTAGGATGAAAATCATCACAAGCTACAAGGAACACCATCGGTTGATTAAAAATTTAAATTATAGGGTGTCTCACTAGGCAATCATTTCTATGATGAAGGATTACAAATATTATGTGGATAAGGAGATGGGGAGAAGAAGAATTGAATGTAAATGTATGACGATGACGGCCTTCGGATTTCCGTGTCGTCACATGATCGCGAAGTACCAACAAGGAATTCCTTTTGAAATCATTGATCCGTTTTGGAAGCAACTTACTTTCAAACCACCCCCAACCGAAGAACCACTCGAATCCTTTGTGGACACGGATACTGGAAGGGAAATCATCGAGAAATTCGCAAAAAAGGATGGCTTGGGAAGAAACGTTTTGATGTACGACTTAAAACTAGCCGCGAACCCCCATATGGTACCGGTCGAGAACCAACGGTGCTACGCCGACGGAAGACCACCTACCAACATGGATTGAAAGGAAGAAAGGAAATAGTTTAAGGTTGAAAAGTACCGGAAAAAACCCGTTGTTGAGTCATAAAAGAATCCTTTGTAGACATGAGAATGAAGACGCTAAAAATGAAGAGGCGAAGGTTCCAAAGAAAAAGGGTCGACCAAAGAAGGGAGAAAGTGGGACAAATAGCGCATAATCCAATACAAATGTTTCAAACATTCCTTCGCAAATTGATAATGAAGAGGCACCGGCTAAGAGGAAAAGGGGTCGACCAAAGAAGGGAGAAAGTGGGACAAGTAGCGCTCCTTCGCAACATGTGGATCCAATCGACTATTCTCAAGAGAGTCAAGCGCCAAACAATCTATTCGTTCCTTCTCAAGAGAGTCAAGCGAGTATAACACGAGTATCAAGGTTACATGCATGGAAGGGAGAAGCAAGACAAAAGGGTTCTATGGTGACTCTAAGGGACGCTCTTGGCGATGGAAGCACTCCTAGGGATGAACGAGGTAGACCCCATCGAACTTGTTACATCATATTCGAGGAGTATTACTCGAAACTTCCTGAAATCATTAAGCTTTATATGTTATCCGCCGACGACGTGGATGCGGATGGGAATTATGGTTATCACGTTGCATCGGAACAAATAGGCCATATAAGTTTGGCGGACGATGAGAACCTAACCCAATGTCAATATTTTAGAAAGATGATGGCCTTGCACCTATAAGAAGACAAGGAATTTTACATATCGATGATGAAGGAAGGAAAAACAAGAGAAGACAAAGAAGTGATTTTTCAAGAAATGGTTGTTAGAGTACAAGGGACAAAGGGGAATGAACCAATTACCCGAGAGCATTGGATGCAAATGCCTCTATGTGGTCATCTCTTGGCGGAAACGTGGAGTTGCGTTGTTCATCTATTTGGTAAGGGATCATGTTATACATACGCACAAAAATACACCATTTAGGATGAATCGCTTAAGGATCGGAGAATTGTTTTATTCAACCATAACAACATACATTATATCGGTCTTAGAGTACGTGATGATTGTCCATTACCACCGCTAGATGGGTTCATGAGGTCTCGGAGGTCACCAAGGAGTGGATAAAAAAATAAGATCCCAACATGAGGCGATGGGAGGAATTGATAGGGCCAGATCAATTCGATGATCTCCATTTGTTGGAATGAGTATTTTCCTTATGTTAAAAACTTGATCTATCGGATGCTTATATTTTGTCGCTTTCTTATATTGTATTTTGCAAACTTGAACCAACCTTAATGAATGAAAGTGGTTTTCTTTTTTTGGGTTACTTGGGCCATTTATAGAAATTTGTAACAAAATCAGACTTTTTATTCATTTATAGAGTCCGATTCAGGAGTTAGTTTGTTGCAGCTTTTTCAGAATCGGTTTATATGGAGGATAATGTAATCCGATTATTGGAAGAAAAGGGTACAGAGATTTTGAACTAAACAATCGGGTTACATATGGTCCAAAATAATCCGAACAGGAATCCTGAATCAGTTTATATGTGTATTAATGTAACTCGATTATAGTTGATGTTCATCACATCAACCCAGAATCGGTTTATGTAGGTTCACATTAAAATCTGATTAAGATTACAATCGGATTACTATGTTGAACATATAAACCGATTCTGGGTGGATTTTCATAAACTTGATAAGTGAATTTTTAAGATTTAGAGGTAAATCATTGTAGAGTATCTCTTAGAAGGAATGGTTTAAAGGGATTTAACTCAATCACTTGAATTTTCTGTTTTTGGGTTTTCTTTTTACAAGCAACAAAAGAAGATTTTAATTGTTGTTTATAATTGATTAAGATTTAGTTTTGGTTTTGATGGAAATTGAAAAACAAATTGAGTTTTGATTAATGATTTTTGTATTTGTTAATTAAGTTATGATTTTGTATTTGTATTTGTGTTAGAATAATTAAGGTTTCTTTAAGGGTTAGTTTAGTATTTTTATAATATTTAGACACCCCTTGTCATTCTCTATTGGGTGGATGAAGAAATTCATAGGCCCCAATTTAGTCAGGTTATTTTGTGCATAGGTGCACATGATAACAAAACCCAAACAAATATATCCACATAAAAAGCATACATAGTTTTTGCAGAAGGGTCGGAAGTAGCTGCTTAAATAAGAGTATAACTACATCGTCAGCTAACACTCTAGCGGAAACTATAGATTATTATTACGCAAAAATGAAACAACTTAGGAGAAATATGTCCCTTAGGAGACATCTGGAACTGCTAGTGAGAACAATTCTAGTTCCGCGACACTTCTAGTTCCGTTATTTTTGAAATCTTAGAGTTTTCTTCCGCAATAAAAGCAACACACACATGGGTTATCAATGCTCATGTTCTTCACAAGGTGCTATTTTCTAACTGTTACATCAGCTGATATCGACCCCAGTACTGCAAACCATTACTAACCATGAGTAATGGGCTGGCGGTGGTGGTGGGTGTCCTACTTCAGAAAGGAATTTATTTTGGTGGTGGTGGTGACATAAATTCCCTCAAGTCATTTCAAAGTTGGTCCTTTGCCTTTGTGAAAGTTGGTTTACCCAACTCTTTTACCATATTAAGCTAAACTATGGAAAAGAAATTACTTAAATGTTTTATTTATTTTCCTGAATGTTTTACATAGCATCCATTCCACATTGATCATTATTTGACAATTTACTGGTAGTGGTGGCAGGTCAAGTTGACCTCGTCGTTAACTTCAGGTGCAGGTGGAGGGAAATTAGATCTTTGCAGAAGTTATAGAGCAGAGAGGGTGTGTGTCCTGTGAGATGACTGGATGTGCAGCTCACCTGGGTACCAGCATCATTAGCCAAAGTTGATTCCTTGAGCAAGTGGAAGCTCATTCCCGTAGTTGATTGTACTGTTAGAACCAGACGATATAATCAGAATGTATACATGTATGATCATTGCAGAACTAATGAACGAGGTCTGCAGAAGTGCATTAAGACCTATATAAGCAACGTGTAAAACGTAAAAATAATTTACCATGTTGAGCGCCGCATATATTGCTTCCAGGAGTCACTTCCCGCTTCACGGCCACCTCCAGTAGCCTTTTCTCCGCCAAAAGCACCACCAATTTCAGCACCATTTGTGGGAATATTGACATTCACAATACCACAATCACTTCCATGTGGCCTGCAGTTGGACACAAAATGCATGAGAAAAATATGCGAAAAACACTTAGCCGTAAACTTATACTCTAGCGGTGAAACACGGAGAATTATAATATGAAGTAACAGCCAAGAAACCATTTAGACAGAAAATTAACGTTTGTCTACTGAAAGACTGGACAGTAAGATAACAAATGACCGAGTCTGAATCTAATTTCAAAATACTAACCCGAGCCATTTGAAGATGATATTTGGTCTCTGTGTGAATATGGAACTACTCAATCCTTGTGGTACTGAGTTGTTTATCTCAATTGCTTCGGTGAGAGTCTGCAAAGGCAAAGATCAGATTCCCCACAAAAGGAATGCATTTATTAAGCGGAGAAAACGAAACAAGAGAAGAGTAACTATGTAACTGCAAACTACCATGCTACCTTAAATTTCATAACATAGAGGACTGGACCAAATAATTCTTCTTTTACTACAGGTGCACTTGAAGAAATCTCAACTATTGTGGGATGCACAAAGTTTCCTTCAGATTCAATGGTAGTTCCACCAACAAGAATCTTTCCTCCCTGCACAGAGAGTAGATAACAGAATTCAGTTTCTAAGACAACTGATGCTACAAAAGTTAGCTACGTCCAAAAGAATCGATGATTTTTGCAGCATTAATAACTGGAGAGAGAGGAATATGGATACCTGGGACTTGATGATTTCAATGCCCTTCTCAAAGTTCTTCTTTGAAGTATCAGTATGTAGTGGTCCTAGAAGAGTGCCCGTTTCTAAAGGGTCCCCGATTTTGACTTGCTGGTAAGCTCCAACTAGTTGATCCAGCACAGTTTGATATATACTCTCATGAATAAGCTATTTTCCAGGACAACAGATAACCAAATTAGATATCTCTGTGTAGTTTTTGAGTTTTTCAGAATTTTAACATGAACATGAAAAGAAACTTACCAGCCTACGACATGTAGTGCAGCGTTGGCCAGCTGTACCAACAGCAGCGAACAAAACAGAACGGACAGCTAGAGGAATGTCTGCATCATCCATGACTATAATAGCATTGTTGCCACTTAACTCAAGCAAGCATTTACCGAACCTCTGATTAACGGTCTGTTGAACCATTAGTCCCACCTGTAATTGAGAATGCATTAAATTTTGTAGTTCCAATGGAGCAATCTCTATGTAACCTGAAAGCATGTATGTTGAGTATCAACAGAAGAAGACCGACATTAATCTCGTACAAAATGACCTAAATTGAACATCTGCCGAATTTAGACATGGAAACATACGTATAATTCAGCAGCTGTTGCTGTGAACCCAAACCTGTAATTTTAAGATTATAAACACAAAGTAAAGGTACCTTAGTACTCCCAGTGAATGAAACCAGTGGGATGCGTGTATCTTTTGCTATGGCTTCACCAATTTCAGCACCTCCACAGAAAGCAGTAAAGATGGCACCTGGTAAGTTGTTTTTCTTCAGAACTCCGGATACAATTTCAGTCATAGCAATAGTAATCAATGGTGTTGTTGGGGCTCCTTTCCTGTAGAGCATGATATTTTATCAAGCAACAGAACTGATACATAAATCGAGAATAAAGAAAGAAAGAGACACACAATTACTTACCAAACAACACAATTGCCGCAGACTAATGCAATACAGGCATTCCATCCTAAAACACACGAACAAACAAAAGTTGTGAGATAAAAGAACAAGAGGCACGTTCATAGTTTAGAAACAGGTTTTGAAGGTACAAATCTACATGTAAAACTGCTAGATGTTCTCACAAGAAAACAAACTAACAAGTAAGTTTGTCCTGATCTATTTTTATGCAAACTGCCTTCATCAAGGAACCAAAGAAGCACACTCATGATGAATGGCGAGACTCACCAAGAACAGCACATGGGAAGTTGAAGGCAGTAATAACACCAACTATGCCAAGAGGATTCCACATCTGAAAAGTCCGAATAACAACCATATATGATGATTAGCAATGAGACTTTTATACGTTAGCGAAGTAATAACAGTTGATTCTCAAAATCCAAAAGCATATGAACATAGAGCACCTCCATCATCACATGATTTGGTCCTGTTAGACAGAAATAACATAGCAAAAGACGTAGTTAGAAACATTCAAAGGAATGTAGTTGAGAAGACAACTAATTCAGCTTCAGCCTGACAGATAATTCCATTACTCTCTCCAAAAAATTAAGACATTCATTAGAAAGTAAAAGGTAACAGAGTATGTGAGCTCACGTTCTGAAGGTACAACTGAACCATTTAATTGTCGACTTAACCCAACAGCATAGTCACACATGTCGATAATTTCCTGCAAAAGTCCAGTTTTCGCTTAAGTATACCATGTTTCGAAATTGCAACATTAAAAGAAACCAAAAAGGAAGTTCCTTATAAACGACGATCTTACTTGAACCTCCCCGATTCCTTCAGGGAGAATCTTTCCCATCTCGAGCGATACAAGCCTACCAAGAGGATCTAATTTGGCTCTCAGTGCATCTCCTATTTGTCTAACAATCTCACCTCTCTTTGGTGCAGGAAGCTGAGATTAATAGAAGTAAAGCAGAATCACAAAAAACAAATCAGTAGAATAACAGCAGTGTTACAATATTGGCAAAAACAACAGCCAAAAGCAGCATTCACTTGCACACAACAAAAAAACTTCAACTTTTCTTAGCACATGATATATGGACTCCAGAATACCACCACCAAGCAAACCACATGACATCTTAACGGCAGGCAAGTGGTGTTAAGAAGTCATGCACTTCATATTACAGCACATGATTTTTGAAAGCTCAATTCAATCTAAATCTCCACGCTACAACAAACAATAATCTAACCTGCATCCATATCTTTGCAGCTTCATTGCAAGCCTGCATGCCAGTCTCATAATCTTCAATCGACGCTTCTGCTACTTCCGCAATCACCTAACAATAAAGAAAGCATATCGGTCATCAAAAGATATGTCAAAATAAATTTATTTGACACTAAAGAGTCGTGCCAGGATGCACGCCACGACACGCCACACCCATTTAGACAGCTTAAATCCTCATGATGGTCTATCCTTTGCAGCATGCCACATCAAAATCCACTGGCCACTGCCCCATAACTAGTACTAGATCACTGTTAATCTGAATCTTAAAACACATATGCATCAACCTACTAAGATTTCTTCCATCTATAGGGGTAAAATGGGAATATTGAAAACTCCTATGATCCAAGAAATTTATCACAGTTTCAGTGATAACCCTTACTTAAATGAACTACTAATCAAACAAATTAAACACTAAGAAACTGAAATTCAACTAAAATAAAATCTGGGTTCATCTTCAATCCACAGTTTCATTAACTACAACCAATTTTACTGCAACGGAGACAAAAACCCAAAATTTAATCAAAAAATTTACAGAAATTCAATCAAGATGTTGAAGAAAAGAAGAATAACCTGATTAGTAGCAGGATTGACAGTAGTAATCACAGGACCATTTCCAGTCCAAGAACCATTAACGAAACAGCCTGGGTTAGTTGAATTTAGACCTAATTCTTTCAGAAACTCATACTCTTTCTTTGCAAAACCCATCTCTCTTTCTTTGCTCAGGGTTTGATGGAATTGAAATTTTTTGAATGATTCAGAATTGGGGCTTTAAGGAAGCAAAGATCAGGGCTTTTTTTACTTGCTTACTCCATTACTTGGAGACTATGTCTGTGTTTAAGTAAGGTTCAGTGAATACGAGTTAAACGTGATATCTCGTGCCAAGAGAAATAGTACAACTTAATAAAATAAAAATATAAACTTTTTTTTGTTTTTTTTTTTTTTTTTGACAACAATTTTATTGCAGGTCATGCCTTGTGTACATACTCCCTCCGGTTCTATTTTACTTGCTTTTTTAGGGTTTCTTTTGTGTTCCAAATTAGATGATAGTTTTAGTTTTTTTTCCCAATTTTCACTAATTTATCCCTGCTTTGGAATCACACCAGAGAATTAATTCTCATGGTAATCAACCAAAAACAATTACTTTATAATATTTAAATACACCCCATGGAGAATATATACCCAATCTTGTACATCCCAAGTACATTACTATGGGATTGATAATTTTCTCTATATTCTAAAACACAAAACTAGGTTATTTAACTCTTTATGTAGGAATTAATATGGGTATAATTGGAAAGATTTTACTCTCTCTCGATATTTCTTAATATCCGTGAAAAATCCTACAACGCGTAAATCGGAATCTTAGGAAGTATTATTTATAAGAGATCCTAAAAACATGAATAATATTTTATTAAAGAATGATTTATGGTATGGATAGGTGTTTTCTAGAAGACACCGATACAAATTGAGATCTTAAACATGTTTGTGTTTCTGTATATTATTTGTGTGAAAGTCAATGAAATTTTTACGGTAGGGTTACTATTATTTTGAAAAATAACTTATATACCAAGAGAGAATAGCAGTCATTGGTGCTGAATCAGGTAACTCCCGTGGAATTTAATAAAACCGTGCAGTAGCCTCGAGTATATCCATCTGTCCATGACACTTCAATTTCAATCATTCCATGGATCATGTTTATCTATCTAATCCAACTCACACTCAAACAATCATTGGCCACGTAACAATTCCTAATCTTCCATTTTTATACAAAGAGTACAATTATATGAGAATCGAGAAATTGATTAATACAAAGAGATAAAGAAATGAGAAATTGTTTAGTAATACCAAATGGAAAAAGACAATCCCCATAAGATCATCTTGATCTCACACGTAATGTTCATGTGGCATATTGGATGAAGTACATATTCTGTTCACGCAATCCCATATTCCCGTTCATGTCTATCTCAACTACTTAGTTGTTTTCTGGATGTATACACATGCATGAATTCATTCATGAAGTCGAATACTTATTATTTTGCAACCGTAAAATATCCAGGCTTGATTGGGTATACCCAAACTAATTGCGTATACCCAATGAGACTAAATAGGATCATTTTGAAGTAAAGCCAAGCCACCCCTTAACCTTGTTTTTTCTAAATGGCTAAAATGCCCTTGTTTAATTAACACTAAAAATTCGATTAGGTTAATTAATTGAGTTTAGATTAAAATTTTGAAATTATGAATTCGGTAGATTAAATCTTTTATCTCCCTTATGAGTTCGATTTCGATCAAAAATTTTGTTTTGAAAATATGAAAGGCTCAAGCGGTCCAGTGTTTGAATAAGGTGACTGTATAATATAGCCTAGGCATGGTATTTGTTTGAATAAAATGCCACCAATTTTAGCCTAAGCATGGTCCTTGGATGAATAAAACGCCGACCGTTTGTGGCCTAAGGGTCTTTGAATGAAGATTATGCCGAATTTCTTACGGTCGGCACGTAAATATCTTCTATAACGCTGCTATGATATAGTCGGCATGCATATAATTTATGACAAGTACTTAGACGTATGTGTAGCCCCATGTTAAGGATTTATAACCCCGCCGCCATTTACATATACCAAACGACAAATGAGAATATCGGAAGATCTAATTCACTTTATTCATGCAATTTTGGTTACTACATTGATTGAAACGGAGGGTTTACATAGAGGTCTACCCACAAAACCTATACAAAAAGTTCTAAAGCCATCAATCTTCCTCATCCGAAGACGATACGACATCCAAGTACTTCGGGTTATCCTCAGGGATTCTTTGTGCCAAGAAGTGATAGCTTGCATCGAACGCGAATGCTTCCCCTTTTTCCTCCAAGTAGCGCGCTTTCACGACTTCGTGCTGCAAAAACACAAAAACAAACTTACATTTGTTAGTGCTGTTTCATTGGAAGATAAAACAACATGGGTTGCGTAAAAAATAACCACAAAATTACTTACAAATTGTGCAATGGACAAGGTGAAGGGGCGAGTGTTAAAAATCCGAGGTTGGAGAGCCAAAAAAGCAAGTATCGCATTTTCGATGACTAGGTGCCTTTCATGGACTTGTTGAATACTTCTTCCATTAGGATTACCAAACTCGCCGCTAAATTTGTTGTGTACCCTAGCCCAAAAGGTTGTGGAATCCTCCCTTTCGGAGGATTGACGTCTAAGTCGATTTTCCGCATACCAAGCTTTGGTGATTTCCAAATCTTCATTTGAATCAAATGAAGTCATTTTTGTTTAGCTATTGGGTGAGTTTGATGGATTGTATGATGATATGAGCTTTGGATAGTATATGGAACTATTTGTATGTTGTTTTGTAGAGAGAAGTAGTGTATTTATAGGATTGTACCCAAATTTGGCCGTTATAGTGCCCAAGTACAAGTCAATCAATGAAATTGTACTTGTCAAAAATTTGAATTTTGAATTTGCCGACGAGATTTTTTTATCGGATGTCGACTACCTAGGGCCTATAGGGTGAGAAGTGTATAACTATGCTTAGGCGTTATGATGGTTTTGGCATCGAGAAATCATTTTCTTATGTCAAAACGCCGAATATATTTTGAAATTTTAATTTGCGGCTATGATATGGTCGGAAGGGTATAAATTTAAAACCATGCCGCGTTATGATGGTTTTAGGCATCATAAGAAGGTATTTTTCTCAAAAAATCGCGGCGTGTTCGAAAACATAATACACTTCGCCCATTTATCTTCGCCGGCTTGGTAATGATCTCGACTCACTTACCGACCCCGGTATGCAAGCATTTTACGCCGACAGGCCTGATCCCGACACTTCAAAACCTTGCTGGCCTCGGTATTGTCGGCATGGTGAATTAAAAATAACATGCCGAAAATTTGTCTTGAAACTTTACGTAGCTAAACAAACCTTTCATTCAACAATTAGAAATCAAACACTTGTTGTCCAAAATAAGAAAACATGTCCCATAAACCTTAAAAAACCATTTGTCCAACCATTAACCTTAACATTTGTCCAACCCAACATAAAGAAATAAATTAGGAAACGATTCATTCACCACGAGCACGAGCACGACCACGACCTCGGCCCCTTTTAGGAACACCAACACTACTACTACCTTCACCACCACGACCAATACAAGCCCTCTTTTTGTCGCATTCATCTTGGCTTGTGCTTCCTCCGGCCTTTTATTCCCTCTTTAATCCAAAGATCAGCTTGCTTGAACATTTCATAGGCATCCTCATTGTCAAGATTGCTATCATAGTGAATGTGCTTGGTTTGCTCTTCAATCGACAAAGGCTCTCCTCTTTCTCTCGCAACACAACAAACTTTCACAAAGGTCTTCAAATGCCCCTTCTATTTTCGGTTAAACAACAAAAATTAATAGAATTATTCGATAATGTAATCTTAAAACAAGAAGAGCTACTCCAAAATACTTACAAGGAAGTTAGGAATTGTTGTTGAGTCATTCGATGCCATCTTCCTCTTACGAGCCAATTGTTCACCGGTCGTTTCCTAATCATAAGTAGGACGAGCCCAACCCAAGTACCACGACATGTATCTCTCCTGAGCTTCATGACCTTCGGTCACCTCGTCCAAAAGACTCGTATCGACTTTATGGTCAAGTCTTCCGTTCCAATGTCCTAGAGCTGCGGGTGGAGCCTAAGCGACGATAATAGTTTTGGGATGTGCATGCGGTCCTCCCTTAACACTTTAAAGAAAGGCTCAAGATCGAAATGTGGTTCTTCTTGGACGTAACCCAATTGTCGCATTACCCGATGTGGATCGTACATTGAAAATCCATGGGAGAACAACAAGGGTCTGTAGTATAATGCAACATCATCTCTCCTTTGGATTAAACCTTGATTTCTAGCATCTCGGTAAGGATCAAATATTACCTCATCCAGTCAATTTGTCCAAGGCGATTCGCACGTTAATATGCAGTCGGCATATTCTTTCCCGAGCACCCTTAAAATCTTGTATCTTTGCGCTCTTGGCTTATCAATCGCAAGCTTTTCATTTACTTTGACATGGGAGTTGGTTTTTCACCAAAGTAGGGAAGTGCTCATATATCCAAACCTATGCAAACATAAAGTTTAGTAAGAATCAAACATTACAAGCATTTGGAAAATATAAATGATTTAGAAAATATAATTACCTAGAAGAGACATATGTTTCCGTTAACTTGCGCAGTGAGTGCCCTTGAAGCCTTTGTCAACTCATTGTTCAAGAAGGTGACCACCGCAGTACCACAAGAATACTCATGTATCTTATCTAAGGGATCCAAAAGTTGCAAAATAATCGGCGTCGACCAAGCTTCGGAACTGTCTGGGAAGATGCATCTACCCGTGACGTATAGCAAATAAGCCGACGCGGTAGCATTGATTCGCACGGGGTTCACCCTTCCTTCCACATCAAAGATTTTCTTGGTCCCGCATAATGTATCCCTCGGCCTTCTTCGATTAAACTTCTTGCTTAGATTACCATCCTTCATCGCAAGCATAGACTCCGTCTTAATCTGATCCCAACCGAACAAAGTGTTGGTCAATTTGAAGATTTCCTCCTAAGAAATGTTATTATCGAAGCCCTCACTGACTGCTTTTCCCTCAACCTCGAGGCCTAGAATTTGATGAGCATCATCGGGAGTTATCGCCATCTCACCGAATGGGAATAACATTGTATCGGTATCTCCGTAGAACCTCTCACAGAATGCAGATACGGTAACTCTATCATACTCAACATTCGAACTCTCCACCACAAGCAACAACCCGGAGTTCTTGACTATCACTTTCACCTCCTCACATTCATCCTCAAGATCCCAAGTCTTAGTCACTGAACATGAAGCTTGGCGCCTCATGAGACGGATAGCATGCTTGTGATCCTAAATACCAAAAACACAAAATGAAAAGAAATACAAACACTTGACGCAAATTTAAGATAGTTACACACTTAAATGAAAAACAAAGACGGATTGAGATTACTTACGATAGTATTTTGGATTTCACATGCCCACGAGTCTTTGTATCAAAAAAGAACTTGTCCACCATCTTCTAGGGTCCCCCGGGGAAGCTCGTTTGGTTTCAATTTAACCTTCAATTCAGAGGGAGGCATGTGGGAATTAGCTGGTTTAGTGATAACCCTTTTCTTCTTCCCCGATTTGCACTAGTACTTGTAGCTTGGGTTTGTTCCCCAACTTCTTCTTTTTCTTCTTGTTCCTCTGCCTCTTCAACAATTTCATCCTGAATATCCTTACCTTTATCTCCATTACCATCATCATCATCACCATCATCATTACCTCCTCCAACATTAGGCATGTCTTGATTACCATCATCATAATCATTGTTACCTCCTCCAAGAAATTTTCTTTCATCACCATCATCATCGTCATCGTCACCTCTTCTACCAGATGGAATTGATTGGTCTTCATCCGAGTCTTGTCTCGAATCACCGGGTTCCGATGGTGGTTGATAATCATCATTCGGTACACGGATCTTTGTCGTTCCCGCCACAACGTATGCCCCTCGATGTCTTGAAGTCAAGAGTTTTTCACCAACACGAGGAGGTCTTGAAGGAGGACTAAGAGCTTTCAGAGCTTTCTTGTTTGCCTTTTGCAACCTGAACAAGAAAAATTAAGAAAAAAATTACAAGTCGGCAGGGTCGACATATACAACCAATCCGGCGGACCAAGGTCAGAAGGGTGGATATCTAAATAACATGCCGGCTAAAGCATAGTCGGCAGTGGTTTTATTTCAATAACCCGCCGGCTTATAACAACTATGAACACAGGGTTTTCAACATCAATAGTCTAAGCAGCTTTATAATAAAAACAACACCAAGAACATAACGCCTTCTGTGGTATTATTTAGATACCATTCCTACCTTTATCATTCAAGGCATCAGAGACGCTAAAAACTGAAATCCGCGCGGCAAGTTAAAAGTTTATAACCAACCCGTTAAAAAAAAACGTCTGGCAAGATTATACGTTGAATAACATCCCGACCCCGTGAAAGCAGCTTACAAAAACTAAACCGCCGGAAGATATTGAAACAACGATCATCCTGGCGGAACCCTAACTATGAAATCCCTACAGGTCGTGAAACAAACACATTGCGCGGCGAAATAATCGCAAATTCAAAGATTCGATTTTTCTCGACCTAATTTGACATGCAAACATGAAATCGAAGTACTAGAGTGAGTTTAAGTAGGCCCTTACTTTCTTAATCGCACCATTTCTTCTTTTTGAGCTGTTCAATCTCTTTTTCTTCGACTCGTTTTTTTCTTCTCTTTGTTGAACTAATTTTGCAATTCCGTGGTTGTATTGATTGGGTTTCGATTGGCGCCTTTCATACGAGTTCCTTACGCCGTGGTGGTTCCATTGATGAAGATTACTCGGAGTTTTCGAATCGACGATGTTAACGAATTAATCGACGAGTTTTGGTGGTGGTGGTGGGGGAGGAGCCGGTGTGGTTATGGAAGAGAAGAAGAGAAGAAGGAAGATGAAAATAAAAAACTGATTATGGTAATAGAATTATAAAGGTCAAGGGTAGTATTGTAACTTCAACCAAATTTGACCTCCCCCGGTAAGGTCACATGTCCACTTAAAATTGGGTATACCCCAATTAGTTTGGGCATACCCCAATCAAGCCAGGTAAAATATTGGCAAATCAAGCTATTACAACCTAAGTAGAGCATATAGCCTACCAAAAGAAAAAAAACAAAAAAAAAAAAAAAAAAAAAAAAAAACAAGAAAAGGAAAGTTTTATGTAAAGCAAGAGAGCAATAACAAGAGAAGAAAAGATAATGGCGAAGGCACCGTTTTTGATAGAAGTATATGGTTTTCCAACTCAAAAACAAATGGCAATGAGTAGAATGATACCACACCTTATATTTAGGATCTAGATTTAGTTCTCCAATAATTTTCTCTACGAACCGTAAAATTTTAGGATCATTACTATTGTCGAAGAAAATATTTTAATTTGAAAACATCTAAATTTTTTTAGGATCAATACTAAATTTTTTAATTTTTCACCTAAACTCCTAAATTTTTTTTTTTAATTATTTTTAAAAAAAAATCAAACTAAAGATTGCTTAAATGAATTGTTCCCCTTAATTTTAAGAAAAAATTGTAATTATTTATAACTAGTGCCTCGCCTGTGCGCTGCACTGGCTGAAATATATATATATATATATTAGTAGGATAAAGTTGGGAGGCCAGATATAACAATGTGAGATGTGTTTACTGGTTAGCAACAGGTGAATTATGTTTGAAAGCTCTATTTGGATTTTTACATACCGTAGTTATTAGATTTTTTGGCATAAACATTGCACACCAGTATAGTTAAGATGTAGTTTAAAATCATTGAAGTGATATTTGAAAATTGATAATCATCTTAGTTAAATCAAATTACAAGTCATGTGCATAGGTTTGGATTATGGGCCAGGTTAGCCTATGTATGAGTACGTCCTAGCCCATACATAGGAGCAGTGTAGTCAATATCCGCCGTATCGGCCGAAATATCATCAATAGTATCGGTATCGGTACTTAAGTGATATGAAAACAATAATATCACAATACGAAATATTCCCGATAATATCGGCCAATATATATCAATACGTGTTAAAGGAAATTTTCGATATGAGGATATTTTAGGCATTTTTGGTGAAGAATGTGGTAGTTTAGTTGTTCCAGGGAAGGAGAATGGATAAATCCCTAAATCTCAGTCAAATTTTTGTTGTTGAAGTTACTCTTCTCTTTCCCGTTTGAACTTCGTATGGCGATTTTTGTGTTTTTAATAATTTAATGAATACTTGTTTATTTTCCCAAAATGATGGTATTTATTATACCTTGACATAAAATTTGTAAAAAATGTTTGTTACAAAATTATAAGTATAAAATTTAGAATTGATATTGCGTCGATATTTCAAGGATAATATCCCCGATACAAAGTTGTGCAAGGATTTATTTCCTAAGTCATCACATGTACACATTTCTGAATAGCAAATGACTTAATGAATTGTCATAAAACTCCCATGAACAGAATCATGAGAACACATCAATATCATGGGTGGATAAAAGGATATTATGTCAAAATATTTTACATCGGAATGTGAAGGTGTGTTGTGCTCTTTTTCTCTTCGATCGAGATTAATTTTTCCCACATAGTTTTTATTACTCGACAAGGTTTCTAGTGAGATAACATCAACTACCCCAGGTATATGCGGAGTGTTGAAGATCTTAATATCACATTGATGTTGATGGGCAATAACAAAATCAATGAAATAAAATATCATATTTTATCAAGTGAAAGCAATTCCAAAATCAACACAACAATTCAAGGATTTTTTCTAAACAATTTGATGCACATGTCATCCAATAGTAGTCAACTATAGCATATAAATACTAGGTTTTTATCAATCACACATGAAACTTGGAAAGGATACTACATATACTTATTCGGCAAAGTCATACTTCTGAAATTATCATGTTGTACTCTTTTTCCCTTTGCCAAGGATTTGTCCCACTGGGTTTTTCCTTGTCCAGGTTTTGAAGAGGAAACATATGTGATTCCAACTCAATTCTAAATTTTCTTAACATTGTATTTTTTCCTTAGTTTGAGTTATGTCCTTCTTGGTTTTAAAAATGGAGAGGTTTTAATCAGGGGCAAAACTATAGCCAGACTATGGTTGGCTTAAGCCACCTCTAAACATTTTTTGTTGTTGTTAAATTAGGCTTAAAATTTAGCCATTTTAGATTAAACCCAATCTATCACAATGTTAAAATCATTTTTAATTTTAGGATCTATTGGTCCATCTTTTCTTCACTGTTCTTACTTTATCGCCATTTTTTACACAGTCAGTTGATGGAAAAACGACTGTCACTGTGCAAAATGATATAGGTCCAAACATACCATTCATATTGCATTGTTGGTCAAGTGAAGATGATTTAGGTGTGCATAAACTATATTACACACAAAGTTTTAAATAGAGATTTAATATAGATATTTGGGATAAAACTACATTCGTAGGCGATTCAAGTTGGTATATATGATCCTGAAAGATGTGTTTCGTATAAACAACACTTTGCAGCTTTCAAGGTAAACAGAGACTGGACCCACCCTTGTATGGGAAATTATATGTGGAGCATTCGTCGAGATGGTGGCTACTTTGGGGATGATAGTCATAAATTTCCATTTCAAAAGATGTTTTCTTATAATTAATATTTCAATTTTCATTATGTATTTTTGCGTTTGTTAATATATTTGGTTCTTATGTGAATCAAATATTTACCGAATATTTAATAAAAAAATTATATTATATAAAAGCAAAGACTACGAGGTTTCAAAATGGCTATCAAGCAAGTGTTTTGGTCCTAAAGCGGAGAGAGAGAAAGTGTCATTCTCGGTGGCGATTTCTAATGCAATTTTTCTAGGCCGAGCCTTGTTTAGATTATCTTCATGGTGTCTTAATTTAGAACCACTTCTTCTAAATAATTTATAGAGGAATAAAGTGCAAAGATCCAAAATTGATGCAGAAATAAACTTATGTTCAGTTAATTTTGATTCCTTAGATGAATCTCATGGTGCTAATGGAGATAGTATGGTAAACTATAGAAATGGTTTACAAGTGAGTTATGATGGTGTTGCTATATAAAAGGATGAAAACAACTCGAAATACGCTAAAACTGGAATACACCCTATGTAGTATGATAGTTCGCACGAGTCAATGGAAAGAGTAAGCTAGCATATTAACGATAATTTTCATGTATAGTTGTTCGAGGAAATAGTGCACGATAAGATTGAACCACACTCCTTAATTTTGAACAACAAAGATCATACACAATCCAGGTAGAATCGGTTCTTTAACAAATATACATGTATTTGGCGTGGTAGTGCTAACCTGCCAAGCGCAAGGCTTATAGGACATACAATATATTTTTTTACAAATTTTATCGACAAGAATGGAGTCTTAAAGTATAAAGACTTGCCTTATTGTGTGAGGTTTCTCATTAAGCTTTGGAATTGTTTTCTCTCTTGCATGTTATAACGTTCTGCAACTTAGTTATCATTGTAGTTTCAAAAGGACTTTCTTAGTTATCATTGTAGTTTCAAAAGGACTTGAAATGAAGCATTTCTGTGTTGTTATCACATATCTCAGTTAGGAGATAAAGATATATACAAAAGTGTTGCCTTTTGCTTCCCAAATCAAATGAGTTTAAACCACGTAGTGTGTTTGCAATTGTACTTGGAATGCTTACTTATGGATTGTGATAATCGGGAGGATTTCTTATACTTTTCTAAGTAATTTTTTAACTGGGAAGAGATGAAGTGTCATGTGTACTCACAAAGAACTTTCCTGATTTTGAATTGTATTTATCTGTATCCACGATATAGATATGGTATGTACTGTCAATGAAATAAGAGATTTTACAAGTCGCTTGAAATTCAAATGAATATTTAGGGAAAGCTCCATGAATGCCGAGCTTGTGGTATATTATTCCATTAGTTCCATTTGTTTAAAGTTGTCAGGTAATATAATAAGGACATGTCTATATCGTGTCCATTTGTTTAAAATTTTATGTCCTTCTTGGTTTTAAAAATGGAGAGGTTTTAATCAGGGGAGAAACTTCACGCAAACTATGGATGACTTCAGCCACCCCTAAACAATTTTTTTTTTTATATTAGTCTTAAAATTTTGCCATTTTTAGATCAAACCCAGTAAAACTTGTGGTAAAGCCCCTCCTATTTAGTTAGTCTAGGTAAATATATCCAAGCATACATATAATTATTATTTTTTTGAAACCCCTCCAAGATTCATTTTCTAGTTCCGCCCCTGGTTTTAATAAAGCAATTGACTTGGATACAGTAGCCGTCAAGAAGTAGTATGTGTGGAAAACCACATATTAATAAACTACTATTGGACCTCACATGAGGGGCTAATGTAGGGTTTTGAGCCCATCTGTGTGCGGCTCATATATGTGACCAGGATTTACTTCTATAAACAAAGGCTTTATCCATATTTAATGTATACTACATTGATATCTAATGAATAAATTCTCATAATTATCTTTCCTATCATTGTTCTTGGTTTTCCCTATTTCCCATCCCCACTTTTCCTATTTCCAATCCATCTTAATTCCTATCCCTAATTATCCTAAGTACCACTCATTTAAATTTCATAAATCCTAAATACCATCTCTTTGACTTCTTATTTACACCCACCAATAAAATCATTCTACAACCAAATAAAATAAAAATACCATAGGAAGTAAATCACGTTTGCATCTCATCACCACCGACCACAACCTATTCCCATATCCCAGGGAAACTGAAAGATGCACAGTACGGGAACAAATAAGAGGAAAACTACCACGAGGATGAAATCGATTGGAGTCTTCATCAGCAATGAATATAAAAACAATGAATGATTAAACCTGCAGGACTGTTCATGGGGAAAGAGTAAAAAAAATCAACTTCGTTGAAAAATCAACACATTCTGAGAAGATGCAGAGATTAATTCGTCACCTTCAGAGGATACATCGAAAGAGAAAGTTTGGTGCACATGACGGCTAGAGATTAAAAATGGTGGGTAAGGTGGAGTTAGGCCATCATGTTATTTGAAATCAGTTGGAGCATATATTTGCGTCAATAATTTGCACAGTACTAGTTGGATCGTCCACTACCAGCTTGATCATTTGTTTCTATTTTTTATGGGAACTTCAAGTAAACCTACCGTATACTATTAACTATGTGATTTGATTAGCATATCTCTTGGTAGATACCTGATAATGGAATTAGGGTTGAGATGTCTTTCGAATCAAATAGTACCCAAGTGTTCAACAATAATGATTTACCAATTCATCACCAATTAGCGATTAACGAACAAAATAACAATAGGTGTGTTACAAAGATTTGATTTGAATCTAACATAGGGTTTCTAACTTCATTTATTTTTTTTTTTGTTTAATAAAAAAGAGGGATGAACCAAGAGGAAGACAAATAGAAATGGTAACAATCGTAGTCAAAATCGGTTTGACTTTTATGGATGGTATATAGGAAAAAGCTGAATTAATTTCTGAATTAATTTTAGAAATTGCAAAGGGGATGGGAAATAGGAAAAACTGGGATAGGAAATAGGGAAAACCTTGTTCTTTCATATTCTAATAAATACAAGGATATCAAAGCATATCTTGGATATATCCTTGGATATTAAAACAATATTTATATTTAATTGTCTTGTAGACCCATAAAAAATAACCTAAGAATTATTAAACCAATTTTCAAACAATATCTTTTGAATTAAATTGCGGTATACAATAAAACACCATCAAAAGAAAACAGTACTACCATTATACATAGTTTTCAAAACTTTTTATTACAATATTTATCACAATGTTAAAATCATTTTCAATTTTAGGATCTATTGGCTCCATCTTTTTCTTCACTCTTCTTAGTTTATCACCATTTTGTACACAAATCGGTTGATGGAAAACTACTCATCACCAGTGCAAAATGATATAGGTCCAAAAATACCATTTATATTGCATTGCTGGTCAAGTGAAGATGATTTAGGTGTGCATAAACTATATTACACAAAAGTTTCAAATGGAGATTTAATATAAATATTTGGGAAACAACTACCTTCGTATGCGATTCAAGTTGGTACGATCCAAAAGACATGTTTCATATAAACAACGCTTTCAGCTTTTCAAGACAAACAGAGACTTGACCCAACATTGTATTTATAATTGTATGTGGAGCATTCGTCGAGATGGTGGCTACTTTGGGGATGGTGGCCATGAATTTCCGTTTCAAAAGATTTTTCCTTATAATTAATTTTTTCAATTTTCATCATGTATTTTTGCGTTTTGTTAATATATTTGGTTCTTATGTGAATCAAATATTTACCAAATAATTAATATAAAATTTATATTATATAAGAGCAAAGACTACGAGGTTTCAAAATGGGTATCAAGTAAGTGTTTGGTCCTAAAGCGGATAGAGAGAAAGTGTGATGCACGGTGGCGATTTCAAATGCAATTTTTCTAGGTCGAGTCTTGTTTAGATTTCATTCATGGTGAATTCATTTATAACCACCTCTTCTGAATGATTTATAGAGGAATAAAGTGCAAAGATCCTAAATTCATGAACAAATAAACTTATGTTCAGTTAATTTTGATTCCTTATATGAATCTCATGGTGCTAATGGAGATAGTATGGTAAACCATAGAAATGGTTTACAAGTGAGTTATGATGGTGTTGTTATATAAAAGGATGAAAACAACTCGGAATACGCTAAAACTGGAATATACCCAATTATAGATTAATGGATTGTCTCTGATTACCCATATTTATCGATAACATATTTTATGGGTTTCGTTAGATTGTCTCTGATTACCCATCAATCAAAGTGGAATACGCTACAAATTTTAATGATTAAAGAGAAAAATGAAATCCCAATGTAGTATGATAGTTTGCACAAGTCAATGGAAAGAGTACGCTAGCATATTAACGATAATTATCATGTACACTTGTTCGAGGAAATAGTGAACGATAAGATTGAACCAAGCTCTTTATTTTGAACAACAAAGAGCATACACAGTCCATGTATAAATACTTGCCGTATGGTGTGACGTTTCTCATTAAGCTATGGAATTTTTCTCTCTCTTGTAATGCATATTATCACGTTCTGCAACTTAGTTATCTTGGTAATTTCAAAAGGAATTGAAATGAAGCATTTCCGTGTTGTTATCACATAAATATGTTAGGAGATAAAGATATTTACAAAAGTGCTGCCTTTTGTTCCCGAAATCAAATGACTTTAAACCACGTAGTGTGTTTGCAATTGTATTAGAACACTTACTTATTGATTGTGATAATTGAGAGGATTTGTTATACTTTTTATAAGTGATTGTTTGACTGGGAAGAGATGAAGAAGTAAGGTATTGTGCCATACATACTCACAAAGAACTGTCCTGATTTTGAATTGTATTTAATTGTATCCACGATATAGACATGGTATGTACTCTTAACGAAATAAGAGATTTTACAAGCTTTTTGAAATTCAAATAAAAATGAAATCTAGGGAAAACTCGATTGAATGCTGAGCTTGTGGTATATTTTTCCACTAGTTCCATTTGTATAAAATTGTAAGGTAATATAATAACGCATCCTGCTAGTAGTTGAGGTTCAAATGTGATAAATTGACCATTTCATCTATAGAAACATGATGAAGGTGTGTTGGCAGATGAAATTCACCTTAGTAATTTGTGTTCTTGAAGTAATATACTTGACCAACTATCTCATCCTAAGTACTTGTTAGAACTTAACTGCGTCACAACTTCATTAAACTAATACGATGAATGTAATCATATATTTTAAATATACCATTGATATGAGTTCGTTTTATCCATCCCTACAGAGACATAAAAAGGACTATTAATGGAAATGCAGTTCGAAAGTTATTGTTTTTGAAGGAACAATAATCTGTTATTCTGTTAAAGTAATCAAGGGAGATATTGTAGATTTATTTGCCAAGTCATCACCTATACACATTTCTGAATAGCAAATGACTTGAGGAATTGTCAGGAAACTCCCATGAACGGAATCACGGGAAGATATCAATACCATGGGTGGATAGAGGGATATTATATAAAAATATTTTACTTCTGAATGTGATAGTGTGTTGTGCTCTTTTTCTCTTCGATCGAGATTAATCTTTCCTACATAGTTTTTGTTACTCGACAAGGTTTCTAACGAGATAACATCAACTACCCTGTATATCTTTGAGTGTTAAAAATCAATATCACATCGATATTGATGAGCAATATCAAAATCAAAGAAATAAAATATCATATTTTATCAAGCGAAAGCAATTCCGAAATCAACACAACAATCCAAGAATTTTATCTCTACGAACTCATATCAACAAAAAGGTATGTGGAGACTGAAACTCATCTATCACTTGGAAAGTCTATTTCTACTCTATCTCCTATATTGAGACAAAAGTCGTATTACTATATAGTACTCGATTATGGACATTTGAGATTTCGAGCTGAGTTTAACTCGCTTACATATTTATCGAAATATGTGTTGGTAAGCTTTCACTTCAACCAAGTTTCATCTTATATTCTTGACGAGAGTCAAAAGATGATCATGTGAAAATTGCCGAGTAACATCTTACATGGTTTGTGTGATACAACCATTTGGTGTAGACTTGGAATGTTTCGTTATGATTATTTCAATAACTTGAAAATTGCTTTGATGCTAATAGTGTGTGAAAATGGCTATTACTATCCTCTAAGAAAGTTTCAATGATCGAAATAGAGTTTAGAACTATTGGATTATAAACATAGTGTGCATTCTTGCATGTATGTGATCCATGACTGGAACTAGAGTATGCATACCCGTATGCGTACTTGTAGTTGTGAAATTCTGTGTACCAAGTACACATATTTGTATGCATACTTGCGTAAGATATAGGTACGAGAATTTCTGCTGGGTTTTGGAAGTGTACTTAGGTATGCGTACATGTTCGCATACTGGCGAACCCAAACTCAGACCGGCTACTTAGGTATGCGTACTCGTATGCATACTTGAGTGGTTAAAGTTTTAAAATCGTTTTGCTCATGAACTCATACATTTACTCCCACTGTCCTTTTTTATCTGTCCTAATTTCTACTTTGGTCTGTCCCTTTTTATCTGTCCGCTCTGTTTATAGACATACTTTTCCCTTAAACTATCAAATATACCCTTTATTTTTAATAATCATAAAATCATTTGTAATATCAAAATCTTAAATAATATCACCATATATAAGGAAAAAAACTTACTCAATATCTTTGTATTAATTGTCATTCCTTTTTAAATAAAAACATTTATGGATAGGCCAAAATATTTCTTAAATTGTGGATTCCATAATAAAAGCAATATAAATTTGCTTTTGTTTTCCTAAAATATTTCCTAAAATAATTATACTATCAAATTTAAGCTGATAATCTAGTTTTGTTAATAATATAACATTAAATAGGCTAGTCATGATATGTTATAGGATTTCCTTAATATCTTTATGACAAAGTCAAAGCGGACTCTTAATTTAGGACGGAGGGAGTATATATTGCAAACCTTGGCTATAATGTTCATGAATTGATTCGAGTGAATCAAAACGATTTTGCTTCAATTGTGTTCTTGTATACTTCTATGAGAATATAGCAATTGAACAACTCTTTTACTAGTTTCATTTGAGTCATTTATACTAGTTATGGTTAAGATGAATAAGGTTGATATGAGAGTGTTCATATAGCTAATGCGAATGAACACTCAGGAAGAAGGGATAGTGGTCTAGAGAATATGATAGCGTCTCCATATATACACATGGAAGAAGGGATAGTGGCTGTGTACTGTAACATATTTATAGGATCAAGTAATTTGAAGCAAAGTTAGATCTAAAATCTAAAGTTTTTCACTGAAGAAAAAGATTACACCCATTGACACACTCATAACCTCAAAATGACATTACATTGCAGACTATAGCTAGGATATACAGCCAGGAGGAAAGTCAGCCGCGAGTCCCACAGTTTCGGGGTTTGGGAAATTATTGATCGCCTTTTCTTGCCGGTAGGAGGCTTATTTTATTTTATTTTTCATTGTTGACACCAGAACACCTTGATGAGTTTCATATACTTATCCCAGATATCAAGCTGGTCACCAGTAGAGATAAGATTAGGCAGGTACCTGCGTGATACAATTGTTAGATAATATGATCTTTTTACATCACTCACCTACAAATGTCTAGCTTTTATGCAATTGGATTCGCGGTTATTGAAATTCATACTATTCGATCATTCCATTTATGCGCTATAAATAATGATCCAGTTTCTTAGATTTAGGTTGACAAACTTTGCTTAAATAAATACTTACCAGCAACGATTTTGTTAAATTTACTCTGAGGAAAGCCTCCATTCTCAGAAATTCCTCCTACCACAGACAAAAAAAACAAATGTCAGCAGTGAATATTTCAAGGTTAAACCTGACAAGATATTTTAAACCATAAATGCGGTAGTACTAATAAATATTACCTTGGCAATGACCACCAGAACTCTTGGTAAGGTAAGGATTTCCTGTATAGCCCGGTTTACAAGTACATAGATAACCGTAACCATCGTTATTGGCTGGTGTACAGAAAGTATTAGGTCCACATTCTGTATTTATGCATGTCCGATCAAAACCAATATTCCAATCAAGCACCACCGGGACACTTCCAGTTCCATTATTTTTGAAATCTTGCAGATATGTCGAAGAAAATCTAAACGATTTTTCTTCAGCTATAAAAGCATAAACACATGCATTATCAAAGCTCACATTCTTCAAACTGTCCTGTCTTCTAATTGTCACATTGGATTCTGTTAGTCTATCTGGGATGGAGGTCTCACAACAACCCCTACCGTTGCAAGACCCATCAGATATGGCTACCTTTTTACTACAGTCTGAACACCCCTCACCAATATGTTGACCATATAGATCGAACTTACTTTTCATCTCCGCCGAGGTGTCGCAACCAATAGATATGAACTTATTTTTTGTAGGAGACACGGTGAGTGTTCCCAGCTCGAACGACATATCAGAATATGATTCATATATAGATCTCCCACGTTTTTCCAAACAACTTGTGGCTATTGGGGCTTCGATCGTCATCTCACCATCGAGTAACGATATGTTTGTAACATTTAATCTATCGTACTTTGGCTCACCGTTGAAGCAGGTTATTTTGAAATCCAATTGTTTGTAACAACCTACACCGATACCGAACGGGTAGGGTATTCTCACGTTCCCGCACAGAGACTGGCAACCAGGCTTTGCTATTCCTCCATAAGCAGTGCCCGTTATTTGTGCAGAAGCTAATACTTGTAGCCATATTACTAACAAGACAAGACACTGAAACCTGAGCAGAACATGTAATGAAGCCATGAATGATAAGTTTGGTTTTCTTAGTTTCTTGCTATGACTAAATTTTAAACATCTTCGTGTTATTTATCCCAATAAGTATGCCCAGCGCCAGGATCACATATCCTTGACATTTTCTTCTTTGATCAAGAAAACAAATATTTTCTTTCTGTTTCACTGATCGGAATCTTTTGGAAAGTCATAAAGAATGACAGCCTAGCTGAATCATTAAGTGTTTCAACTCTCAGATATTCTTCGATGCCAGGAACATTGTGCTAATCATTATCCACCTACCAATCATTTTCCACCAGCGAATTCATAATCCATATATTTTTTTAGTACAAAGTACAATTATACGAGTTAATCAAATAAAAGTCTTGGTTCAGAGTTCAGACTCCAGATCGAAACTGATATATTAATAGAGAAAAAGATAAGAGAAATTTGTTACTAAGATTTGACAGCTTTTAGTTTCCTAAGCAACCCAATATTCGCGTTCATGTCTATCTCAACGACTTAGAATATGTGTTCCATCAACGTTTAAAGTAGAAGAACAATGTGCATGTGCATGTCAAGAAAGTCATGGCTCATCTATGAGTGGTTTCCAATGAAAACTTGGAGAAAGGATTCTTGAACATTTTCACGTGATTCGGTAAGTTCCTACTTGAAAGTAACCGTACTTTTAGAAGCGACTGTGTTCCCATTCGACTGAGAGTTGGGTCTAATCACACACGAAGAACAGAAACTACTTAATACTTGCATGAAGTTCCGCTCAAGGAGTAGTGAACGTGTATATTTTTTGTACACGCATACGTAGGCTCTTAGGTGAATGCCCTAATCATCCTTGACAACTATACCTGTTTGGGTAAACGAAGGTTCGGTAAATGGAGGTTCCAAGAAAGTGAAGGGTCTATGGCAAGGTGTGCGCTTGGAACCTTGTTGCTAATCATTCGTCTTTTGCCACCTACCAAGCATTGACCACCGGCCAATTAATATTAGTCTATTTATTTTACAAGTACAAATTGAATACAATTATACGAGATTAAGATAAGGATAAGGAATAAAAGTCTTTGTTCAGAGTTCAAACTTCAGACAGAAATTGATTTATTAAAACTTAAAAGTGAAAAACAAATAAGGAATTTGTTAATAAGTTTTTGATGAGTTGGGAAAAGATTCTTGTGCAACTGGAAATTCATTGGCCATTGCTATTCGAAGATCTCCACCTTTCCTGATTCATAGATCCTTTCTTTGATAAATTTCCAGAGAGCAATAGGGAGTGGTCGATTCGTCTAGCTGATAAAATTGTTCTTTCTTACCGCACATATGGTTACTGCACCCCGTATCCAAATAACACTTGTTGAGTTCCGCCTCTTCATAAACACTTCAAGCTAACAACAGAGTTTCCCTTTCTTCTACACCATCTTGTACAATGTTAGCATGCTCAGAATCAAAATTTACATGTAGAAGTTTACACTCTTATTATAATGACCAAGTTTCTTGCAATGATAACATCTTATTTTAGATTTATCATACCTTCCTTTAGGCCTAGACACATTATCTTCCTTCTCTCCACTAGAACTGCATAGAAACCTTGCTTTGGAAAGCTTGTTCTATAGACCATGCAGCAGATCTCAAGTCCTTTCTATATTCATGAGCACATAACGAACTCATTAGACCATCAACTGTCATAGTTGCCAGGTCTTTTGCTTCCTCAATTGCAGCGACAACATAATCAAAACCGGCTGGTAGAGATCGCATAATCTTTTGAACAATACGCAAATCATCTAACACCTCACCGTTATCTCTCAATTGATCGACAATAGATTGAACTCTAGAAAAATAATCATAAATCTTTTCAGAATTATTCATATGGAGAGTCTCGAATTCACCTCGTGCGGTATGCAACCTCACATTCTTCACCTTGTCATCACCTTTGTAAGAAGTCTGCAACTTATCCCAGGCTTGCTTTGCCGTAGTTGCATGCTGGATCTTCTTCATTACCTCGTCGTCGACTGTAGCGCACAGGTAATATAGTGCTTTCTTGTCTTTCTTTCTGCAATCCTTCAAAGTGTCCTTATGTGCTTGAGTGAGTACTGCTCCTGTTACTGGTTCATCATAACCATTCTCCGCAATTTATGTTAACTCCAAAAACCTAAAAAAGGCTGTCATTTGGATGACCCTGAAAGTTCTTACCACAGAACTTTGGAAGTGGAAGACTTGAAGCCTTCATGATTACTACTTTCAAAAACTTTAAACAGACACAAATAACCTAGCTCTAAGATACCAAATGTTAGAAATCAGAGTACTTTTCTAAGGATCAAAAGATTGAATCAGAGTAGTGAACAACTATATACTACAACTTTTAAAGTTTTCACACGGACAAAATAACAAACACTTAAACTACAAAGAAACTGGAGACAAGAGATTTGGTTCTACTACAACTTGTAGAATTACTGAATTCGATTAATTAAGAAAAGAAACCATCCACCATTATATAAGTGAGGATCTGTACACATTACTACTACCCACTAACAGCATGAAACAATCAAATAACACGATTAAAACAACTAATCTTACTGACCCATTACTCATTCCTACTAACCAGGCTTAGTGGTTGATTGTAACACTACTAACAAACTAGCTAGACTTTAGGAAATAATGAAATACGTGAATGGAAGAATTCAATTCCTACTTACCAGGAAGTCCTGTTTAAACTTCTTCACAAACTTTGGACACATCTTGTTACTCATCATCCATCATTCTACTGAACGTATTTAACTCATCTCTTGAACCATCATCACTCGAGTGATGATTCTTCTTCTTCTCCAGGTAGTTGGGTTTTATTGTTAGTATTTAACTTTGGCATCTGCATTATTTTGAGTATAATAACGGTGATGAGACACTACCAATTGATAGTATCAGAAGGATGAATCTAACATTTCCATCTAATAATTACATTATTGGTTCTTTGAATGGATTGGTCTGTGTTTACGATTTAGACAATGATAGTTGTGATTTGAGAAAATATTGAAAACAAATGTTCTTCAAAAATAATGATAATGGCTTTTGCAATTACTGAAGGTAATTGTTTTGATTAAAAACCAAGAGATTGGATCATCTATTTATTACACAGTTCATAAGAAATAATCAGATAGAGAGCGTGTTATCCAATAACCAATCATAGGATGACAACAGGGACTAATGACAGTTATTGACATATCACTGGTACAGGCTGGCAGCGCACGTGATGAATGAACAGCCGGGCAAAAGACACGTTGGAGCGGTAAAGTGTAAATGTGGTGTTAATGAGACATAGTGCTATTACCCCCCTCAAGTTGTAGTGATCAATGTATAGAACCCGCAACTTGTCGCGAAGAAAACCAAATCTTGGAGCAAGAGAGGCCTTTGGTGAATATGTCTGCTAACTGATGGAGAGTGCAAATGTAAAATACCTGCAAGGACTTAGCTTGAACAAGCTCTCTGAAAAAGTCGTAGTCAACTGCCACATGTTTCATGCGGCTATGAAAAAATGGATTGGAAGAGTATGAGATGGCACTCTGATTATCACAATGAAGAGTAGGAGCCATGGGTATAAAAATATGAAGATCCTTAAGTAGTTTACACACCCAAACTAATTCAGCTGTAGAGTGAGCTAAACTTCTGTATTCAGCTTCAGTTGAAAACCTTGCAACTGTGGTTTGCTTTTTGCTAGACCAAGAAATAGGGTTAGAACCAAAAAATATACAATACCCCCATGTACTTCTTCTAGTATCAGGGTCTCCTGCCAAATCTGCATCACTGAATCCATGGACTGCTAAAAGACCTTTTGAGAAAAGAACACCAAAATCTAGAGTGCCCTTGACATACCCGAGAATTCTCTTAGCAGCAATAAAGTGCTCGAGAGTAGGTTGTTGCATATCTTTGGTGTTTATAGGTAAAAATCGTTTCGCCGATTTCAAGAAATTCGGTAGGTGAGTGAGAAACTCGGTTCAAACCCTAAACAAATGTGCCGCACGTGAGCACTTTATAGATTCGAGAGATCATCATACAAGTCCGGCCTAAACCAAGAAATGGCAAAGTTCCCAGGACTTGCTTTGGTCACAAAGTGGAGGAGAAGGGTTGATTTGGGGAGGGAAGCAAAGAAAAGGTGTTGAGACCGAGAATAGTTACGGGAGAGTAGTATCCCGACTTGTATCGTAAAGTGAAAGCTTAGGAAGCTTGCAAGAGATGAAAGCTTTTTTTGGAGAGCTTGCAAAGTTGCCTTTTTCCGAGAGTGTAGTATTTTTCTCCCGACCGAGACTTGTGTATGGTAGAAATAGGTAAGACCTATTTATACAAGTCGAGATTGAAACGTACTGGACTCATGAAGGAAGAGAGTAAAGGGTGAAATAATGGGAGGAGGTGGTAACCGCATGGTGTTAATGGGTGAAAACGTTTTCACCATTATTTCCTCTTTTATTTGACCGCTTTATTCCTTTTCACGCTTTCTTAATGTGAGCGTAGTGTACGTATGTCATCGCCAAACCAAAACCCTAGAAAGCATCCCCCAGTTTGTGTTGATATCTCGAGTGTTGGTTGCATCTTGAGTTCAAGTGGTGCTGCTAGGGGCGCATGTGGCATGTGCCAATGGCATGTGCGGAATGCCTTTGTTGCGAGCATGCACCTCGAGCGCAAGTGGCAATGCCGTAGCCGCAAGTGGCGCGTGTGGCATGTGCCAATGGCGTGTGTGGAATGCCTTGGTGGTAGGTTGGGCGGTTTGCAAGTTAGGCTACCAGGCGTGTGTGTTTGGCATGTGCCAACGGCATGTGCTGAATGCCTTGGTGGTAGGTTGCACGGTTTGCAAGTTAGGCTACCAAGTGTGTGTTTGGCATGTGCCAACGGTACATGAGGTTTGAAAATATGGCTTGCGATGCGTGTTGGCATGTGCCAATGGCACGTACGGCCATGTTGACCTAGTTGCAAGTCTTGCAAGCCTAGGCGCTATATTCCTAAGGTGTGCCAATGGCATAGCGGCTTGGAAATATGGCTTGTGGTACGTGTTGGCATGTGCCAATGGCACGACGGCCATGTTGACCTAGTTGCAAGTCTTGCAAGCCTAGGGCGTTATATTTGGCGTGTGCCAATGGCATAGCGGCTTGGAAATATGGCTTGTGGTACGTGTTGGCATGTGCCAATGGCACGTACGGCCATGTTGACCTAGTTGCAAGTCTTGCAAGCCTAGGGCGCTATATTTGGCGTGTGCCAATGGCATAGCGCTTGGAAATATGGCTTGTGGTACGTGTTGGCATGTGCCAATGGCACGTACGACCATGTTGACCTAGTTGCGAGTCTTGCAAGCCTAGGCGCTATATTTGGCGTGTGCCAATGGCATAGCGGCTTGAAATATGGCTTGCGGTACGTGTTGGCATGTGCCAATGGCACGTACGGCCATGTTGACCCTAGTTGCAAGTCTTGCAAGCCTAGGGCGCTATATTTGGCGTGTGCCAATGGCATAGCGGCTTGGAAATATGGCTTGTGGTACGTGTTGGCATGTGCCAATGGCACGTACGGCCATGTTGACCTAGTTGCAAGTCTTGCAAGCCTAGGGCGCTATATTTGGGCGTGTGCCAATGGCATAGCGGCTTGGAAATATGTCTTGCGGTACGTTTTGGCATGTGCCAATGGCACGTACGGACATGTTGACCTAGTTGCAAGTCTTGCAAGCCTAGGGCGCTATATTTGGCGTGTGCCAATGGCATAGCGGCTTGGAAATATGGCTTGCGGTACGTGTTGGCATGTGCCAATGGCACGTACGGCCATGTTGACCTAGTTGCAAGTCTTGCAAGCCTAGGGCGCTATATTTGGCGTGTGCCAATGGCATAGCGGCTTGGAAATATGGCTTGCGATACGTGTTGGCATGTGCCAATGGCACGTACGGTCATGTTGACTTAGTTGCAAGTCTTGCAAGCCTAGGGCGCTATATTTGGCGTGTGCCAATGGCATAGCGGCTTGGAAATATGGTTTGTGGTACGTGTTGGCATGTGCCAATGGCACGTACGTCCATGTTGACCTAGTTGCAAGTCTTGCAAGCCTAGGGCGCTATATTTGGCGTGTGCCAATGGCATAGCGGCTTAGTTTGGCATTGTTGCCATGGTGCGCAATATGCGGCTTGATTTGGCATTGTTGCCATGGTGCGCAGTATGCGGCTTGGTTTGGCATTCTTTGCCATGGTGCGCAAGTAGATGTGCGGCTTGGTTTGGCATTGTTGCCATGGTGCGCAAAGATATCGACTTAGTTCGCATTGTTGCCATGGTGCGCAGTGTGCGGCTTGGTTTGGCATTGCTGCCATGGTGCGCAAGCAAAGCGCTTGGTTCGGCATTGTTTCCATGGTGCGCAAGATGCGGCTTAGTTCGGCATTGTTGCCATGGTGCGCAGAGCAGCGGCTTGGTTTGGCATTGTTGCCATGGTGCGCAGATGCGGCTTGGTTTGGCATTGTTGCCATGGTGCGCGATGCGGCTTGGTTTGGCATTGTTGCCATGAAAGCGCAGTGTGCGGCTTGGTTTTGGAATTAGGGTTCAGTGTTGAAAAACCCTAACTGTATTTTGAAAAAATACCCCTATTAATTATTTACACCTGAGTTAAATGCTCTTAGTTAATGTGTTGCGGGTAACACTAGGTCATGGGGTTTTACGATTTTACCCCTTGTTTAAAAACCACCATCAACAGCTGGCAAACTTGGTTCACAGCATAACTGATTTTAAGGTCTGTTCCAGGTCAAGTATTGTAATGCACCTACAAGAGACCTATAAGAAGTTGGATCTTGCAAAATAGTACCTGAAGTGGAGGTGACAAGTATTGTAATGCACCTACAAGAGGCTTGCAGCTGACAGGTATAGTAGAAGAACAAGTTTTAGCTCCTGTCATGTCAAACTTTTCAAGCAAGTCTAGAGCATACTTTGTCTGAGACAAAAACAATCCATTGGAATTCCTTTTTACCTATAATCCAAGAAAGTAGTGAATAGAACCAAGATCTTTCACAGGAAAATGTTGACTGAGAGAAGAGATAAATGAGGAGCAGTAAGCTTTAGAATTCTCTGTGATGAGAATATCATCAACACACACTAAGATAATAGTGATCCTGGTGCCAATCTTCTGAAAAAATAAAGAGGAATCTGATGTTGAGGAGTGAAACCCATAAGACAAAAGAACATCAACTAGTTTTTGGTACCATGCTCTAGGAGCCTGCTTCAACCCATAAAGAGACTTGTGTAATTTACAAACATAGTCTGGTTTAGATTTATCAACAAACCCTGGAGGCTGAGTCATGTAAATATCTTCAGACAAATCTCCATGAAGAAATGCATTACTGATATCAACCTGAGAAACAAACCAATCAAAGTGCACAGCAAGTGCCAAAATAAGTCTTATGGTTGTTGGTTTAACAACAGGTCTAAAGGTTTAAGTGTAGTCTAGATCTTATTGTTGGTGATAACCCTTAGCTACAAGTCTTGACTTAAACCTAGAAATAGTTCCATCTGGGTTTTGTTTGATTGTGTACACCCATTTACAGCCAATTAAATTTTGAGAAGGATGAGGTGGAACAAGAGAGTATGTACCGCATCCCGAAGAGTAGTATGCTCTTCAACCATAGAATGTTGCCAAACCTGGGAACCATTCTCGCTTGAGTAAACTGGTTGGTGCGGAGGTGAAATAGTATTACTCATAGTAGCGTAAAGTGCATGTCCGGTAGAGTATACTTTTGGTTTTAAAATCCCATTTTTACCTCTCGGTTATCATGTTATGAGCATTAGCAGGTGGCAGAATTAGTGGTAATTGGAACATTAGAAACTGGTTGTGAAGGAACAAGAAACTAAACTATCAAAGTTGATCTTGTGTTGTAGTTGGAGAAGTAGCAGTTGTAGAAGAGCTGACATTAGGAAGAACAGATTCATGAACTGAAGTAGTAGGTGACAGATATGCAGGAACTGAAGTAGTCTTCAATGGAAAAACAGATTCATGAAACATAACATGCCTTGAAATGTAGACTCTACCTGAAGTAGCATCAAGACATCTATAACCTTTGTGTTGTTGACTGTAGACAATAAAGATGCAGGCTGTACTTCTAGGATCAAGTTTAGAAGTAGTGTATGTTCTCAGCCAAGGATAACATAAGCAACCAAAGGATTTAAGAAAACTATAATCTAGTTTGTGATGAAACAATACTTCATATGGTGTTTGATTCCTAATTGCTCTTTGTGGGGAGTCTATTGAAAATAAAATTTGATGTGTGAAAAGCTTCAACCCGTAAAGAACTTGACAAACCCGTATCAGTAATAGAGTTCTCCCAACATCAACTAAATGTTTATTTTTTGACTCGCTGCACCATTCCGCTTCCGGTGTATGAGGACAAGATATTTCATGAGCAATACCATTGGTACTAAGAAAAGTAGATAAATCTTTATGGGAAAATTCTCCACCTCCATAATTTCGATTGTGCCATATGAGTATTAAGAATATTCTCTACTTTAACTTTGAAATGAAGAAAAACTTGTCTAAATTCTGTTTTTTCATATAATGGGAAAATCCAACAATATTTAGAAAAGTCATCTATAATATTGACATAGTACCTAAATCCAGAATTGGATTTTACAGGTCTTGGACCCCAAAGATCCATATGTAAAAGCTCAAGTGGTCTTATTCTACTATGATGTGACTCAGTAAATGGAAATTTATGACTTCTCCCAAAACTACATTCATGACAGAAAATGGCTTTATTGATTACATTGGGTAAATATAGAGATCGACAAACAAGTTGTAATGTTTGAAAAGATGGATGGCCTAACTTTTGTGCCGATATCATCTACGAAGAAGATGTCACAATAGCTAAAGCTTTAGATGAAGACTCATGCAAGAATTGAAGTGGATATAGTCCATTAAGATGAGGGCCTTGCAAAAGTGTCTTTCCAGTTGTCAAATCCTTCACAGTGAAACCAGTTGCATCAAATGTTATGGAGCAGTTGTTATCAGAAGTAAACTTATGGAAAGATAACAAATTGTGGGACGCTTGTGGTACCAGAAGTACATTAGATAACCTAAAGGTGTGATGTGGTGTAGATTTGAATGAAAAACCGCTTTGAGTAACTTTCATACCTTCTCCATTGGTTGTGTGAATCTCAAATAGGGTACCATCATAAGTAGATGCAAATTGGAGTTCAGATCCATCAGCAGTGATGTGATTGTTGGCACCAATGTTAGCATACCAAGGATTTTCACCTAGAATGTATGCTGAAGCTAACATAACACTCATATTGTGTGGTGTGTTGATATTTTGATACACAAAATTGAGCCCGTGTCTACAAGATAGAGCAGTATGTCCTCCTTTGTTGCAAAGTTGACAGAAAATATTTTCCATGCTAGACATGAAAGGAGAAGTAGCTGATGTAGGATGTGTTGGTGGTGGTAGTGGTGGTGGTGCAGAAGATTGAGGCAAAAAGGATTTGAAGTAGATGTTGTAGCAGGTAAATGAAAGTTACTTCTGAGAGCAGGATTATAGACATTATGACCTCTACCACGACCTTTGTAGAATGTGGATCTTTGATGAGAATGTAGTGCTTGTTGAAATTGAAAAGCAGCAAAAGCTTTACTGTTTTCTTCAAAGAGTAAGTTTTTGGATCTCTCATTGACCACAAGTTCTTCACTGAGTAGCAGATTGTGAAGTTCATAAAAAGACACTGGAAGTACTGAATGCACTATAATCATTCCCAATTCCATTTAAAACAAGAACTACAAGTTCATCATCACTAACCACAGAACCAGCAGCAGAAAGTTGATCTGTAATTTTCTTGATATCTCCTAAAAACTGAGTAATCGTACCAGATCCAAGTCTTAATGATTGTAACTTAGCACGTAACTGAATTGAATGTGTAGTTGAAGTTCTTGCAAAGCGGGAATCAATATTTTGCCATAACTCTCTTGATGATGTAGCACCAACAACATAAGGAATGACAGAATCCGATATAGAAGATTGAATCCATAAAATCAAAGTTTTATCATCATCAATCCAAGCAGTATAGTTAGGGTTAATATTACCTGCATCGAGATCTGCCTGATTGAGAAATTTGGAGGACAAAGAATTGATCCATCAAGAAGACCTAGAACTTTGTATCCTTTCAGCAATGGAAGAAGTAGACTCTTCCAGGTGATGAAATTATCATCTTTGAGTTTGAAATTAGTGATACTGGTTATTTGATTCAATGAAATTGTTGAAATCCTAGTTTCATATTGATTTAATGCCATTGAAAATTAAATCTAAAGAAGAAGAAAATCAAGATTTGGTTGAGAAATTAACTGAGATATTGAGCGGAAGTGAGGATCTCTGGCCTCATGATACCATAGTTGTGATTTGACAAAATATTGAAAACAAATGTTCTTCAAGAACATTGATAATAGTGTTTTGCAATTACTGAAGGTAATTGTCTTGATTAAAAACCAAGAGATTGGATCATCTATTTATTACACTTTCATAGGAAATAATCAGACAGAGAGCGTGTTATCCAATAACCAATCAGAGGATGACAGCCGGGACTAATGACAGTTATTGACAGATCACTGGTACAGGCTGGCAGCGCACGTGATGAACAGAACAGGCTGGCAGCACACGTAGGAGCAGGTAAAGTGTAATTGAAGTGTTACTGAGACATAGTGCTATTAAATGAAACCACTTATATTTGTAATCCGATTATACCAGAGAATATGTTATGCTTCAAAAAATTAAGAAAGACTGTGATGGTGATTGTCGGTTTAGACATTATTCTAGCGGATTTGGTTACGATGTTTCGTGTAATGAGTATAAAGTTGTTGAAGAGTATTTTTTAGGGGAAAAATTTGATTTTATAGACATTGCTGTGTATACTGTTGCCAGTGGTAATGGGTGGAGAACTGTTGAGAAATTTGATACTAAGGAAATTAGTTCCAGATGTGGCGTCTTTGTGAATGGAGCTCTGCATTGGGTGGATGATGGTGCAAAACAAAAGGTTTTTTTTTTTTTGATTTGATTGATGAAAAGTTTGGCGAACATATTCCATCACCTCCTTTGCAACCAGACACTACAAGGAGTATTTTTTTTGTCGGGGTTTTGGATTATGCTAGCGGCCGTGAATGTCAATTTAACAAACCAATAATTTATGACATATGGCTATTGGAAGAGAAGAATGATATTACTGACATGAAAGAGCAGGTGGATAACCAATAAAGTGTTTAGTTTTCCCGGAAAAGATCCATTCGCCTTTACCAAGAGTGGTGGTGTTTTATGTTTCGATTCTAACTTTCTCAGTATATATGACCGAGTAGCTTCAACCTCGAAAGATCTTGTGGATTTTGGTGATTTTGAAATTGATAGAATAATTCCTCGCAAGAATACGTTAGTTTCGTTGAAAGAATTAGGAGAAGATGATGTAAACCCAATGGAGCTAGCTGAAATTGACGAAACAGAAACATAACTGTTTTATGCCTTTGTTTGACGTATTGAATGGGCATTAGACAACTACTGGATGTGGAGGAGTCCACGCTTAAGCTCTTTCAATACTTACTGCATTTCACAATGCTAGGCTGCTAGCGCTTCAATTGTTAGATGATTTTTTTTTGCTGTCCCTAAAATTTTCGTTGAAAGTTTAAAAGCCTTTTAGTAGAAGTTAATGCTTTTCTTAACCATTGATTTGATTTCTGTACCAACCGTATATATCCTGATCACGAACAATATCATCAAGCAACGGTAACTAGTTCAACCCTATTCTAACTTAAGCTACTATATTGTTATTGAAATTACATTCGTCGGTTGAGACAAACTGCCGAAAAGTGCAGAAGTTAATGCTTGCAATACCTTTTTCGAATGAGAGGTCTAATCAGAGCCGATTCCGAGTCTAAAAGGCTATTTACGAACTTTATACCCGGCTCAAGGAGTACACTTATATTGGTACACACATGTCCGCGCTCATGTGTGGATATCATAATAACCCTTGACCGAAACACATGTTGGTGTTAACGCGAATTGCTTGAAAAATGAAAGGGTCTACATACAAGCAAAATTGTCGGATCAAGTACTCCTCCGTTACTTTTTAATAGGTCGTTTCTATAAATAAATGTTACGAAAAAATAGGTTGGTTTCTAATGGGAAAGTCAAATGTTACTTTAGTTTTTAGGGACCACTTTTCTCTTAACTTCTTTTGGATGACAAGTGTCATGTACCATTTCACTTTACTACTTTTGGCCGATGTCATTGTCATGACTATTTCAATTCACTTTTTTATCGAGTGTCATGAGGACCACTTTCAATGATTAGTTTTTTCTTAATTTCCTTAATTTCTTCAAAAAAACCAAACCAGCCTATTAAAAAGTAACGGAGGGAGTATATATTACCCCTTTACCAAAACAAAACATAAAAAAAAAAAAACTCACTTCCAGTAAATATGTACTTGCACTAAGTTGTACGCTTAACATCAACATTACATTACGTTAACATCAACATCACATTACGTTACCGACTGTAGGCTTGCAGCAGCCAAGGAGGTAAAAGGGTAGCGACACAGAGATCCGCCTTTGGGAAATTGATCGCACTCTTCTTGTCTTCAGCAGGGATTAATTGTTCTCTTAGTGCTTTCGTTCATCGAGTAATCAATTTCAAAATCAAAACAACGTTTAATTCGCCTGATGAGTTTCAGTATGTACCTTTTTTCCTTCTTCTATATCCCCAGAATAAAACTGGTCACCAGTAGTAGAGATAAGCTTAGGAAGGCACCTGTGTCACGTAGAAGAATCCCCATAAACAAATTTAGATGATGTAAACTGCGCAGAAAAGAGCTAGGGGCAATATATAATGATCCGGTCTCATAGATAAAGGTCAGCACTTATAAAATTTGCTTAGATAGCTACTTACCAGCAACGATCTGGTTGAATTTACTCCGAGGAAAGCTTTCATTAATAATAATAGGAGGCGGAGCTAAGCAACCATCCCGAACCTTATAAGGATCGCATTTTGGGTCATATTTTTCTGAGAAAAGAGGTAAAAAGATAATGTCAGTTGTGACTTCAGGTTAAATCTGATAACGTCTATCTAATTAAAACATTCATCGGGATAGTATAGTAAATATTACTTTGGCAGCCTACACCACGAAGATCTCTCGCATAGCCTTCCCTACACAAACATGTAAAAATTGGTAGTTCACCAAATTTCAATTCATAACAGTCAGTATTAGGAACGTTTGTACAATTCGTAAACGTGATGCCGTCAGCAGTGCAGTTTGGAACCATATCGGGTGCAGCAGGTGGGGGACTGGGATGAACCGGCGAGTGTTTTGCAGAAGCCAATTGTAGCCACAGTAACAAGACAGAGCACTGAAACATCAACAGAGCACGTATTAAAGCCATGAATGATGATATAATTGGGTTTCTTTCTCTCTCTTTTTTTTTTTCCTGAGAATTTTCTGTCAGGAGAAAATCCATTTTAAAGTTTTAAATGACAGCCTAATAACTAAACTAAATTAACAAATGTTGCCAGTTGCTAAGACAATGTTGACGAGTTTTTCTTACCCTTTCTTAGATGGCAGCAAATTTTCTGTGAGGAGGAGGATTCATTCTTCGACAAGTTTAACAGAGATAACAGCCTAGCTAAACTAAATTAAGAGCATCTGTAACAGGACCGTTAGAATTTCATATTTTTAAGGTGACAGGAAAGTTTAAAGAGATGCCAGCCTAGCTAAATCAAAGCATATTTGATGGCCAACTAAAAATAGGCAATGACAAAGCATGCACGCCTGAATTTTGCAGGTTTAAGTACCATTATGGAAGTCCGATAAGTTTACGGAACTTTGTATAAGAAACAAACAAAAAAAAAATACTCCGTACAACCCTTGATAATGAATGTGAACCAGTAGGGGGAACATCACGGTCTTTAGGGGAGTACTACTCACTGTATATATAATCCGTTAACGTCCCTCAGTTTTTAAGTCCGAAATCTCCTTGCTGCTATCACTAATTGTTGTATAGCTATCCGTGTAAGATAAATTTTGTGCTGATTCAGACAATAGCATCCGTTCTTCATTGCTTGTAATCGGATATAAATCTTGAACATCATCCGATAGGACACCGCCCGAGTAACTAGAAGACATCATCATCAATCCGTGTAACGCCATTGCTACTTCTTTCATTCTAGGTCTATTCTCTCCCTTGATGCTTAAGCATTTTTGCGCTAGTTCAGCCGTTTGTTGGATCTGTTGGTGCCCATCTACACTACTGATCCATTCATTATCATGCCTCACCAAATTACCGTCGAGAATTACAAACAGCCTGTTGGTTTTCATCGTGGAAAGAAAATAATTTGCCAGATTTCTTTCCTCTTCAACCCTGCTTAGACAAAATACCGCTTTACCTGTTAGCAATTCCACTAGCAGTACACCGAAGCTGTAGACATCGCTTTTCTCTGTTAGCTTGTTAGACTGCATATATTCTGGGTCCAAGTACCCAAAAGTACCTTGAACTACTGTGCTTAGCTGAGCTTGATCCGTAGGATTTAGCCTTGAAGCACCGAAATCCGAAACTTTTGCTTTGTAATCATCATCTAGAAGTACATTACTTGACTTGACATCTCTGTGGATTATGGGTATGGAAGCTTCAGCGTGCAAGTAAGCTAATGCTCCTGCAACTTCCAATGCTATCCTCAAACGATTTTCCCATGAGAGAGTAGCGAAACCAGTTTGGTTCTCACGACCTTTGTGTAAATGTTGGTGAAGGGTTCCATTCGTAACAAACTCATAAACTAGCAAAGGAACTTCGCTTTCCAGACAACAACCCAAGAGCTGCACCACATTTTTGTGATTAATTTGTGATAGAACAGCGATTTCATTTATGAATTGCTCATTTTGGTTCATATCGACAATTTTTGTCTTCTTAATTGCAACCACGGTTCCGTTCGCTAGGACGCCTTTATACACCGTGCCAAACCCTCCTCGTCCAAGAATGTGACTTTCGTGATAGTTATTTGTTGCCTTGCTGAGCTCCTTCTCGGTGTATATTGTAGCAACTGACCGGTGTTTTTTTCCTCCCCTTCTTTTTCGAAACGCCTCAACATCCTCTTCCCGTTCGTCAAGGAGACGATTCAGAATCAACCCACCATTTTGCTTGAAGAATTCCTCCTTAACTTGCATGTGCTTTCTTTTCCTATATCCCCAGCACAACCAGAAGCTAGCCACAAGGCTCACCACTAGAAGAGCTAAGCCTAAGCACACACCTACAAACAACAAAAAATTAGAATTATTTTTAATTCTGCTTTTGGAATTCTCGGGTTTGCATACACAATTGAGAATATCGGGGATATGTCCCAAAATCGACTGTCATCATGGGAATATGCCCCAGGATTTCAATTTTGGGGAATATGCCCCAACCGTCCAAAATTCCATCAAAAATCGTTAAGTAGTCAATATTCGCTCACACTTGGGATCACATATGCGAATTAAAAGACAGATATATGATATATTAACACCTTTACAAGGTTCAGGAACATATTTAGACGAAAAAATCTCGAAAAAATTAGAGAGAAAGTTCAGACACATTTACGATAAATAGTTTATTTAACGGTTCTTTGACGGAAACCGTTACTTTGAGGCATATTCCCAAAAGCTGGAATCCTGGGGCATATCCCCAAGATGACAGTCGATTTTGGGGCATATTCCCCATTTTTCGTACACAATTTTGAAACTCAATAAAAGGAATGACTCATATTTTCATATGTTTGCAAAAAAAAACTTCTTAACTACTTACCAACAACAATCCTGTTGGAGTTACTCAGACGGGGAATGCAATCCGAGATGCCATCCTTTTCGTGTAGAGAACTGAATCCATGTTTGCAAGGACATATGTATCCCCCTTCCGTATTGATACAAATATTTCGTTCCATTGCACATCTTTTACTATATCGTTTCTCAAAGCATTCATCAATATCTATCCCACACAAAAAAAACAAGGAAAACAAAACAAAATCGATTTCAATGATATAATGTTTAGTTAAGTTCAAATCGATGGTACGTAATCACAAAATATTACCTTGGCATTCACCGCCGGTACTACTGTTGAGGTAAGGATTCCCTTCATATCCCTTTTTACAATTACAGCGATAACCCGAAGAAACATTACTCGATGTGCAGATAGTATTTGGTCCACATGCGTAGCTAGACAAATTTGTTTTAGCTATTTCACATGTTTCATTACCAATAGTCCAATCCACGACCACCGGAACCACTCCGTTCCCATTATTCAAGAAATTTTTGAGGTAAGATTTAGAAAACTGAAACGAGCTTTCTTCAATCAGAAATGCATAACTACATGGGTTGAAGCTCAAATTCCTCCGGGTTTCACCCACGCTTCGAACTGTGATGTTATAGGAACCTATTCCAGGTGGAATGGAGGCCGCACAACAACCGAAACCAGTGCATGAACCATCACTTATATCTTCCATCGTGTCACAGACTGACGTACATCCTAGGGCTGTATTATCTCGTTTATCTCCTAGTTGAAGAAAGGCGTAGGTGTCGCAACCCATGGCTATGAACTTGTTTTTTGTATTAGACAAGGTGAATGGTGAAAAATGGTTAAACGTTGTCCATCCTGGCATTTTCTCGTCGGAACAATCCATGGATACCCAGAGAAGCGCCGTTATGTGGCCGTCCGGTATTGATATCTTTGAGAAGTTGTAGTCCTCGTAAGTGGGTAGGGCGGAATCGAAGTAACTATCATCGCATGTTAACTCGAAGTAACCACCTAAAGAACAACCATCACCAATACCAAACGGGTAAGGTATGCTGACATTCCCGCAACGATCACGGCAACCAGGCTTGGTTATTGGCCGCAAAGCAATGGTTTGTATTTCTGCAGATCCTACTTGCAGCCATAGCCATAAGAAGGTGAAACACTGCAACTTCACTAGAAAATGTGAAGCCCCCATTGGGTATTTTGTAATTTTTTTACTACATATATCAAATGCATCTTAATGTTAGTAGTTATATCTATATTTACGCATCAACTAACGCGCTAGACAGTCATACTCATGGTCCAATCCAGAACTTATGTTCATTTATATACCAAGAGGACTTTCTTCATCGCATTGAATTGGCATGGGACGTGGAGGATTACTCTGCGCTAATTAAGTTCTTTATAGTTATCACATTTCACCATCATCTGCTGCCACCACTTCAATTATTTTGATGAATTCTTTTCTGCCACTCGATTATTGCCGTAAAGTCTCTGAATAGAAGTTAATGCTTACAACTACCTATTGATTATGTTTCTACACGTACCCACTGTAGGTACACAAAATACGCTCGCAACGTGGTCACACAGGAAGGCACGAAATAGGTCTAAGAGAATCTCACTCAAAGATCTCCGTCAATGATTTGTCAAATTAATTGTCAGAATTATCTCGCTACTAATTAATAGCGCAAAGCATGAAGAGAAGGCATCCTAAAACGAAGTAACTCGAATGAAGAATCTAAAACACGAAGGATCAATTAGAGTACCCGGAAAGATACCAATCACGAAGTAAAGATAGGCGAAATAAGGTTACTTGGCTGGAAAGATAACTTGCGAAGTTAGTAGATTATGGAACAAGAAAAGAGACAGCTTTCCCGACAAACACCCAAGGTTGTCAGCGAAAGAAAGGCGAAAACTTTACGGAAAATGATCTGCGCGAAGTATAAAGTACCTCCACGAGAATCTGACGAAGTAAAATGAGCTGTACACCATTAAGGTTGATTGGTCTATAAATAGGGGCCCTTGAGCAATGTATGATTGGCGGATTTCTGGGGAGAGAGGAGAGTTACGATATAGAGTGTGTGATTAGGGTTTCCTTGTATTCAAGAACTTGTATTTTCACTACTTTGTGGTTAATCAATAGAGAATTTCTTATCCAAAACACTTATTACGTCTTAGATCTGTTATGTTTCATACTTGGGTGTACTACTGGATTTCCAGTAGTTACATTTTGGCGTCCACAAACAGGGACCTTAGGTTGAGGATTTATCCTCATCTAAGAGCTGGGGAAAAGTTGAAGTCGTCTTAAAAGTTGCAAAGTAAGAGATCTAGGCGAATCATTCTTTTGAGGTTAGGGTTTTGTAGATTTTGACCGGTTTACCTATAACTAAAACCAGAGATTTTGGAGAAAATTGATCCTTGAGTGTTGCATCGAGAGGTTGGTTAAAGTTCAGAGGCAGAAGCTAGTTTGGAAACGTCGAACCAAGGATTAATCGATAGCCAGGACAACAAATCGGGCGGCACACTTGATAGCAACGAGAAGAAGCAATCGTTTGGAGGCGAAACGAGGGAGAAGAATGGAAAAGGGAGGAACATCGGCTGCAGGAGAGAGGCAAGGCGTGAATCAACGGCAGAATGAAGGGGCCAGTGGAGATGATTTCATGGAGCGTTCTGTACACACTTCTGATACGGACACCATTGCAGGAGAAGAACTGACCCATGAAGAGATGGAGGAGAATATCGGTGAACAAGATATGACATTGGAACAGCTAAGGGAGACACTTCTCCTTGAAAGGGAACGATACATGGATCTAGCAGAGCAACATGATCGACTGATGAGGCAAAACGCTAGGTTGGAGCTACAAAATTGCCAACTTAACGAGGAAGCAGCGGTTGACGCCATGGACGCGGAAGGAAATATGATATTGTCAGGGGAAGAAGAGCCACAACAGAGGAGATATGCCCGCGAGGTGACGGAGGAGAGCGACGAAAAAGACAGCAAAGGGAAAGCAGTGAAGAAATAGATCTGAGGAGAGCGTTGGAGGCAACAAGGTGGGAAGATCAAAGACGGAGGTATGAAGAAGAAAGGAGATACGAAGACGAAAGGAGGCAAGAAGAGGAGAGGCAACGTGATGTAAACCGGACACACGAGGAAGCAATCAGGCATGGAGAAGGAAGGCTTGGCGTGATGATAGGCTATCATTACGAAGAAAATGGAGGAAACCTGAACCAAGAAGTCTTAAACCAACTGCGAGATATGAGGACATTGATAAACAATTCTCGAAGAGGAGGCAGGGTGCAGCTGGCGGAGGCAACAGAGGAGGATGACAAATCTCCATTCACCTACGAGATAATTTATGCGAACATCCCTAAGAAATGTGTATTACCAACGCTCGTAGGCATATTCAGCGGTTCAGAAAGTGCTATGCAGCACTTAAAGCAGTACACTCTTTCGTTGATGCAATGGGGGCGAAATGACGCAGTACCGTGTATGTACTTTCCCGCGAGTGTTAACCGGGAAAGCATTGGCAAAAGATCGATTTCGTCGTTCAAAGACCTGCATTGGATATTTGTGATCACTTATATAAGTAACAACATGCTGAGGCCGGGGATTGAGACTCTGTTCAACCCGAGGAGGAGACCGACCGAAAGCCTACGAGGGTTGGTAACGAGATGGAGAAAAGTATGTAGCGAGCTAGCTAGCAGGGAGAGTTGATGAGAATTTTTTTATCTTAGCCTTTGTAAACGCGTTATTCCCAACCGATCTGTTGTACACCCAGATATCATTATCCGAAACTCCTTGACTATGAATGAATTAAAGGAGTATCAAGAAGAGTACATAGCGTTGGAGGAAAAGCAGAGGCAAGACATCGAAGTAGCACAAATTCCAGCGAAGGAAGGAAACTCGAGGCTACTACCGAGAACAGTGCACAACATGGAGGGTGATCCGAAATATGAAAAAGGGGAGCCTTCAGCTCCAGTCCCGAAGAAACTTGTGGCCGCGTCAAGTGGATATCAGGAATGGATGGATCAACAAAGATATGAGGAGTCAAGACAAATAAATTATGAGCCACGAAGTTATAACGCGGGATGTCAGCAAAGAGGCAATCAAGGACCTAGGTTTGGAGAGCGAAGACCGAATGCACCAGCTTTTGAGGATGTAAAGCTTCCTAGACTCAACACTCTGTGGAAAAGGTAAGGGAAGCCACAATATTAGCTGAAGAAATCCCACCCCCACCAAATTTGGGAGCAGAACCGCCATCGAGCATTAGGAATCATGAGTTCTGCAGGTATCATAGATTTCATGGACATCACACGAATGACTTCCGAAACATCCGGAGGATTATACTTTGTCTTGTGGAACAGGGGAAGCTCACCCATTTTCGGGAGGGTTATGCGCTACCTGATGAGCACAAAAGTGCGACGCATATTCACCCATAAATACATTAGATCGTACTCATTTTATCACTGATAAACTTGTTTGTAGATGTTTTTGTGAAATAAGCTCTTATGGAGAAAGTTGGTCGAAAAGTGGTTTTTGTACCCGGAGGACACATGTTATTCGGACTCTCAGTTTTGGATAAGGGGCACCCAATTACTAAGGGGCACCCTAATTGCTATTCGCACTCTCAGGATTGGATAAGGGGCAGTCATCTTCTTCGTTTGAAATTCCAAAATTTGGCAGGAAAAAGTTAACTTTCACGGACAGAATTAGGGTTGGAATTTTTGGAGTGTTTGAGTGAGACTAAATCGCTGGAATTCACGGGGAAGCTTTGATTCGTCAAGACAGAGATAACGTGAGCTTCAGAATCAGTTAACTTTGGCTGGAAAATACAAAACAAATTGTTGCAGTCAAGGAAAAAGTTAAGGTTCAATATTTGGAGTGTTAGAGGGAGACTCGATGGATCAAATTAATTGGGTTTGTTCTTAATGGCGAGACAGGGATGGTAATGGTCTCATATTCGGTTTGAATGGGTTGGATAATCATCAATTGAACAAATATCAGTCTCGGGTTTACTTGGATCCGGAAAGTTTGTTTGGATTTTTAATGGATTTGATGCGACTTAATCACTGGAACTGATTGGTTTGGCCCTGGTTGATCTAAACAAGACTGTTAAGTCCTTCGGATTCGAAAGAGTTAGGGTACATCGTTGGGAATTGCAGCACACAGGGAGAACAAATTACACGAGCTTGTCTGTGATTTCACATGGCTACAATGAAGATAACTCAATATCTGGTGTGTTGGCAGCGTGTATGGAACGTGTTTGAATGATCGTAGCTGACAGTTAACGCGTGCAGAAGAATGGAAGGAAAGAAAATTGCGTGAAGAATATAATAAAACTAGTAAAGAATATTGAATTGATGACGAGATAATTTGGAGATTTTGTGCATCTGTGAAGTATATAAGGGGTGCTTGAGTGCCAGAGAAGAGGTATCGAGTGATTGGGGAGGCTACATAGTCGAGATAATTGCTGCAGAGAAATCTGTAGCAGCAGCAGAAAAATAGTGAAGAACACGAAGAACAGACTTACAAAGACAATCGTAAAACATTGTCGTTTATGCTTAAGAGATAAGACTGTCACCCTGCGGCAGTTTACTGTTATTCTTTGTGACAGTGAGTTTGCAACGCTTATAAACGTTGCAAATTCCCGGTTTAATTTGATTTTCTTATAATTCTCTTCTTTGTAAACATCATTTGGGCAATAAAAATGAATTTTGAGCGTGTTTTCATCATGAGAAGCTAAACCCATCACTGGGGCGACGGAGGAAGCCGCATTTCATACATGGGTAAAATTATTTTATTCTCTATTTGACTTTTTCACTAATTAAAATAGAATTACGATTTGAATAAATTGGTTGTCATTCAATTATATAGTTTATGTTTTTTTTAGATAATCTATGCTTAGGGGATACAATTAATCTTTTGAGAATCTACCTTGGAAAGAATAAGAGTCGGTGTTATTTTGTTTATTGAGCTTTAATTGTTGAGAATAAATAAATTGAACCCTATGTTATGAATGCAACGAAATCCTAGTCCCAGTGACTCTCTCTTTTATTATTTTCGTTAAACCTTTAAATTTAATCTCAACAAGTCTTAGATTTCGAATCTTATTACTACAACGACAACTTATTAAAAATCTTATCACTACCGCCCCACCCCCACCTCGTGACAATCAACAAGTGTATCAAATCGAAATAGATCGGGAAACCAAAAAGCTGAACTTTAATTCGATAATACATTCAACCAAGAACATCCAAAATTTCCATGATAACATACTCAAGAGAGTGCATAAGAGGGACTTCGAAGGACGCGAGATATTCAACGTATCTAAGAAGGAGCCACTAGAAGAGTGGTAAAAGAAGGAGAAATCATTCTCAGCAAAGGACGCACCTGAGGGAGGAGCTTCACACATAGACCCTTTGGTCATAACCTTGAAATTTTGGAAATACTCAAAGTGGGATGAGGACGAAGTCAAGAAAGAAAGGATTTGGGCAATTGACAGGATCTTAGTAGATACCGGGAGTTCAGTCGACATACTCATTTATCATACGTTCAGAACTATAGGGTATAAGGATTCTGACCTTATGCCATCGACGTACAATATATATGGTTTTAACGGGGTTGCATCAAGGCCAAAAGGAGAACTAGTTGTAAAAATCTTCGTTGGTGAGTTGGAAACGAAAGTTACAGTCTACGTGATAGATATAGAATCGCCCTATAATGCTCTCATAGGACGGCCATGGATACATGGGATAAAAGGGGTTGCGTCTACATATCATCAGGCCATACGGTTTCCTATGCCAAGTTCGATAAAAGAAATCAAAGAAGACTTAAAGGATACGCGATATTGTGTCGAAAAGGATCTCTACAATTACGATGAAAGACTAGGAGAAAGATAGAACAAAAAAAGAAGATTCGCGAAGAAAAGAGAGTGTAGCAGCTGATGGTATTCACAATTAGGGTAAGCGAGGAGCAGACTACGACATAAAAGGGCATAAAAGAGCCAGACAAATTGATGGTTGCTAATGAAAGTGTTCGCGAGATAACTCCGAAGAAGGAAAGCCAAGTTGAGATAAAGCAAAGTGGAAAACCAAAGAAATGAAAAATAGCTGAAGGAAGCGAAGTAACGAGAAGTGAGAAAGAAACCCCCGTCACCAAGGAAAAACGAACCCCGCGAGGCGAAGCAAAGGCAAATATCTCCAAGCGCAAAAATACATCGATACAAGAGAAGGAGGAAAGTGTGGAATTGCACGATCCTTCTGCTAAGGAGAAAGAAGCATGTAAAGAAGACAAAGTGAGGGAACAGTTAATGGAGGGGCTCCATCAATAAAGGAGAAGGAAGGAAGAATTGTTAAGAGAACGAATAAGGCTAGAAATGCAAAACGAAAAACTTTTGGTCAAGAACAACCACTTAAAAAGAAAACAAGTGGAGCACAGCGCCCAAAGAGGAGAAAATGCATCTGGAAAGAAATTGGCGATTGAAGGGCATCATGAATATTGCCTAGCAATAAAGGGGCAAGGGGAACGAAATGAGTGAGAAGATTTAAAGAAATCCATAGAAAGTAGCAGGAGGGAGATCAGAGAGAAGGAATATCGGATGCAGCAATTGTGGGTAACCGGAAGAAAAGGGACAACGAGCAATGACCCAGCGGCAGGAAGAGAATCTGGAGTGCGGTAAAATATGCAGCTACAGGCTTATCAGTTTTCTGCTTCAGAATATGGAAATGTAATTACCACTAATTTAATACTATATTCTGCACCAAATGATTTAGGTTCTTTATTGAGTCAGTATAGGTTCTTCCAAGGAGTGACTTGCTTGATTCAAATTTCAACTAGAACAGAGGATTTTGTGGTAGATGAAACTTCGTGTTAGTGTTGGTTCATACCTAACTACAAAGACTCCTTTAAGAAGAATGTGGGTCTCTTATTTTATGAATAATGGTAAGTTTATATTACTCTTGAGAGGCTTTCACATTTAACCCGGTCATGCATGGGAATGTTTGGGATGCACTGGCTTTGACTAGATTTTCCCAATATATGTTTGTAATTTCATCCATATTGAGCAGATCTAGATTTTGCCATATATGTTTGCAATTTAGCCCATATTGAGCAGATCTTTCCTATGAACTTATGTACCTACCCCAATCAAACCTCTTTACTTCTATTATGAAGATTAAAAATATGTAAATATTTTTGTTATTTCGCAGGTCTTGCAGCTAGAGACGGAGACATTCCTGTTGGAGTTTACAATTCTTACAACCTTAAAAGCTCTAGGTACACTTATCACGAAGTGCGTAGATATGACTGAGGTAAGTTACATTGAAATTAAGTATGTCATGTGACTTGAAAGCTGGAAGTAAATTTTAATACCGTTTAAACGTTATAAATTTTGCTTCAACATCCGACGATGTAACTTTGTGCACCCCTTTAAAACCGGGTGCACATTCCGGCCGTGCTCATTGGATAATTTTGTTGGCTTGAAACCACTAACATTTTAGATATTGTTTTCAATAACAACACCCTCTTTTTACTCCAAAAAACGAGGTGAATTCTGTCTCCACTCTCTCTCCACTTTGAGAATGTTTCAACATCGTCTTCAACTAATTTTTTTGATCGGCATCTTCAGCTAATTTTTAGACACGATTTTTTTTTTATGATGAAGAAGCTTGTGATTAAACACGACTGACTAATATAAAGTTTTAATAATCTCTTGATCTTAAGCTCATTTGACTAATATACAAGCTTAATCACAGTACTATCAAGAAACAGTTTTATGCCCACATAAGGGCTTCGTCTAAAGAATGGTTGGAATTGTCTCTTCAACATACCCTTTAATCTTGTAAGTCAATCATGTATTTTGAAAAATATAACGAAGAAAGAAATGCTTATTGACCCAATGGAAGCTGTAGTGCCTTGTCTCTCCCGATAGTGCCATTTCTATCGTGGTGCCATTTTTGTGTATTTAGGATTGAGTTCAGGTGGGATTGAAAGTGATCATTCAGCACAAATTGAAGAACAGTAGAAGGTGGATTTGAAGGTTGATCACAGCGATAAAGGACGACAACGTTGATCGTCATCAATTGAATTATGATCTGTCTAAATGTGTATGAAATCACCGTTTTTATGTCTTGCAAGGTTTGAACCATCTTCGATCAGGATTGAAGGTATAAAAATGAAGAACGCGAAACAAATACTTAAAAGAACAGGAGAAAAAAAAGTAGGATTTATTTTACATGGAAACTTGTGTTTTATGGCCAGAATACTATTGTTGGAAACTGAGAGTAAAAACAAACACCGGTTTTCATTCCATAAAATTCTCCACTAAGGAGAGCCAGAATGTGCACCCCGGTTTTAAAGGGGTGCACAAAGTTACACTCACCATCCGATGATGCATTAAATGACATTATGTCGAAGATGAATGTTACCACGTTGGATACTAATAAATAAAATTGACCTTTAGTTCTCTACAGTTACGTTTTCCAACCACGCACTAAATATTTAGATGGAAAGAACAACACCCTTAGATGTAATACTGGAAATTTCGACACACCAGCAGTCGCATCCCCCATTCAAATAAAACGGACAATATCTTATTGGGAATTTTAGGAAAAATTTCTGTGTATTTCAAGCTTCAATTGGAAAGTTTTAATAGCAACCATTATTGCAGTGCAATGAGCATCAAATTCTACAAAAAAATATGCACAATAGCAGCTTATCATATAGCTAACGAAGATATACTTTTTTGTAGAATTTTCTTCAGCTTCAAATTCCTCACAATAATAATCATTGATTTCATAACTGCGCGTTTTCAATTTTAAGTCTACACTAACTTTGTCAACCCAATCAAAAACATTGTTCGCTGTGATGTCTCTTGCATTTTAGCTCCCGACTACGCTGCATAAAAAACAATAGGATTTTATTCAAAGGCTTCCAATGGGTTATGTGCTTATGACCTTGATTTTATAATTGGTCCTTGATCAAGTCTACCATGTATTTATTTAGTGTCTTTAAATGCAAACTATGAGATATTGGAACACTTAAACAACATATTCGGTGTGGCAACTGTTTGCGCAGCCATGAGCCCTTTTTATGGCATATAGAGGAAACTTGAAGATGGAAGTGCACTGTAGGTTAATCATGGGTGGAAATCATGTTGGGTAAGTAACACGGTTTGTGTTAAGGGGCCAGTTAAAGAGGTTAGAGAAGAAAAATTCATATATGCAAGTCTTTTTTTTTTTTTTTTCCTTGAAGTGATTAATGACTAGTACAACCGTTGCCACGGTGGGTGGGCCGACCGAAAAACTTGAAGAAATGACACCACTACGTGATTGCATAAATTCATATTTATAAAGGAAAAAAAATTGTGGCTTTCCATCATCTTCTCCCCAAAACAATGTGGTTTTTGAAAAAAAGATTTCCGTCCTTTTTTTTCCTCTAAACCAAAACGTATTAGAATAAATGCAATTGGTTTATGAAGGGGGACTTGGAATGCTTCCTATAATTTACAAATTCTTCAGTGATATTTTAGATTCAGTTGTGATTTTTTACGGGAGATGCACAGGTAGCTAAAGTGGATGCCCTTTGGGTAAAGTTCTTTGAGTTGTAATTTGGTCATTTCTAATATATAAAAATTGTTGAAAAAATAAATAGAGGGTGGTGGTACTGGTCGGCCTATTTCTCCACCACACGTGCACCATGATTCATGTTTAAGACTTCATTAAATCGGACCGAACGAAAACACACATGTAAGTAGACGGTAGTTAAGACCAGAACTCCTTCAGACATGGCACACCCTAACAACGTCTAATGGTTTTGAAAATTTTTTCAAATCAAAATTGAGGCACATTAACACTCAACTATGTATTGAGCTCTCATCAAATGTTCAACTGGCATGTCCTTGAAATTAATTTACTGGTCAAATTTTGAATTTGTAGCAATTATGTGATCATTATAGACTTAAATCATCAAGTCAAACAGGGCAAAACCAATTTGGTGACAAATGCTAGGTCCCAACTAATGTCGTTAATGTTGTGACTTCTGTAATGAGAGCATCTCAGTCTTAGATCAAATTATCTTTCCCACAACAGTGAGAACCAAATAGCGAACACCTTGACAATATCTACCCTTCTATAGACTAAAAAGTAAAAACAATGCAGGCATAAAAACAGTCAAGAGGGGACCGAGCGTTAAAGAAAAATAACAAACTAATATCTGCAAGTGTGCTGGTAAGCAGGATTTTTCAATGCGAATCGATGTGAGTGACGTAAGGATTATATACAGAAACAATAAAATAAAATAAACAAGACAGTGTGATGCATACTTTTGTTGAATAACAATAACTAACCAAGAAGGTCAAGTTTATCATGGAAATGGCTGAAATTAGCAAGTGAAATTGGACCACATTTATCAATGTTAATCAAGTACATCCATTTTTAGTTTTCTAAAGCAAGGAGTTCAAACAGAAACACAAAATGGACCTAAGCAACAACAGGAACCACGTAACAAGAAGGAAAAAGCTACTACATAGACACGTCAAGCAAGTAGGAACAATGAACCAAACAGTTTAATCTTGAATGGATCCAAAATCTTACATTACAAGCAAAGCCGTAAGAACTAAGAAGTATTTTCACGCCTCATCTTGTTTTGTCTACAGAAGTTGATAGTGATTATGTAAGACTGCATGATTTGAACTAAAGATTTCAAACAGACTTTTCAAATGGGAGAAGTAGAGTGTAACCTAATTAACTACATTCTTTGAGGAAATAAACTACTGACAATTAGACCGCTAATTCAGCACATAACTCTACTTCTACAGTTGCTTTGATCTTCCCAGCTCCAACTGAAGCTAAAAGTAGTTTAAGGAAGCCAACCATAAGCATATGAGGGAACATATATGGACATGCATACAAGCTCTACTGAAGAAAATGGCCTAGATTTACCCTTAATTCTGTTGTGAATTCAAACTTGTACAACAACTTAGCTCATCCTTCACGAAATCAGTAAGGATGAAAGGTGAGAAAAAGGGTAAAAAGGTTTATAAGATACCATACAGTGGTGTAACTACGAGTGGGGTGTTAAGGATCCACTGGTTGTTGCGAGTCAGACCATAACATCGCAGTTGCTAGAAGTGCCATTGTCGCAGTTTCAACCCGCAGACGGTGTGGACCAAGACCAACAGGGATAGCACCTTCTTCAGTCATCATCTTCGCCTCTTTTTCAGTGAAATCTGGGAGAAAAAAGATGCAATTGATAAGATTGAAAGAGAAGTTTAGTAATCTTTCCTGATAGAATGCTCATAAAGGAAATGCAGCCGATAAATATATCTAAAATGTGGAGACCTTAATGAACAAAAGAAAAACTAACATACCAAACACTGCAACTATTTCAACTCCATTTGCAGCTCACTAATACCCTGTAGCTTGTTGCAGTGACATCTTTATGGAAGCACCAACACATTCAAGACAATTGCAGTACCACCAACTCCATCCCCTTGATATTAAAATCAAAATATACCCTTTAGTTATCCATCTGAAATTCATTGACACTCATTCAATCCTACACATTCAACTAATCCATTCCAACTCAAATGCAACAACACCATCTTCTCTTCACCGCATATGATTACAACTACCACCCGCAAATTCTTCTTCTTGTTCAAAACTTGCATCGATGTTTCCTCATTGATTCTCAAGCTAACCCAAATACCACCATCTTTGATTCAACTCAAAAACCTTTAATTCTCGACCATCAGCTTCTTCTTGATTCAGTAGCAGAACCCAAAATCACCATGAGCTCAAACCAACTTCTCAAACTCTTGAACTCGAGAACTGACGATTACCTATTCCTCCATCGATAAATAACTTTCGATCTACTTTCTCATCCTCATCAATTTTATCTTCTCGATTCATCATCAACACCCATTTCTACATCTCAAATTCAGAAGCGAACATCAAAACCCTAACTTCAATTTCAATCAAATATCATCATCTCAAATTCACAGCGCCTTCATAACCCGTACATTGAATCCTTGTTGTTTTCAGCTTCTAATAACCTCTTCTGCAAACCCATATCTTCTTTAATTTCGGATGGAGCCACCTCTTCCTCTATTAATGGCAACTGCAGATGAATTCGAATTTTCATTATCTCCACAATTCCTTGACCTAAATTCCTCCACAATCCTCTTCCCTGTAAGATACAGACTCAATTCGAGCCAGTATTCACCACTGCTTCCATCATCTCCGATCAAAACTTCATGGATCTCTGACTTACTCTCTTGACAACGCCTCCGATCATAACTTCATGGTCGATTTGATTTTCCTGAGAAGAAATCGAAAGGAGGAAGAAGAAAGAAAGGAAAAAAAAAGAACAAAATTAAATTTTGGAGGTAGCCGGGATTCGATCCTGCAATCTTTAGGTCACTTTACCGTGGTTTTTACTAAACTGCCCCTCAACAATTAAACCATTTCCAACCTCCGTGTCCTTTTTCCTGTCCACGCAATTTACTCGATTGCCCTTCAATTTGTGTTGTATTTACGGTTTTTTTAATTAGAAATGAAAACCACAAGGGGCTCTTTTGACATTTCATTGTTGATTGAAATCTATTTGGGACACCAAAATCCAATCTTTTTGTGTCAATTGATGACTTACAATTTACAAAAAAGTGGCCATATAAAGGTCCTCCCTCGCTTCGCTCGGTCGGCCCAATAAGAATTTTGTTGATCGTTGTCTATTCTTTGCAACTTTTGTTTACCATTTTTAAACTTATCACAAGATTCGGTTTTGGTTTATTTCAGATGTACCTGAGGACCTGATATTTGGTTTTTTTTTATAGACAATACAAAATTATGAGAATAAGAGGGTGAATAATGAGAAAACAATTATTTTTGGTTCTATGATTTGTAGTACTACTCACGTAATCACAAGAGCTCCTCCACGAAATCACAAGAGTTCCTCCATGTTGTGATTGTATAATTTTGGTGGTGCCTTTAATTTATATGTAACTCCAAGCAATAATGAATTTATATGCTTACCTATTTTTGGTTACAAATTGATGCTTGACTCGAACATATTTATTGCTTATCTTATACTTCAAATTTTGAACCCTTGAAAATTTATTAGCACCAATATCAACTCAATGAAATATCTAGGCCCGTGCAGCGCACGGGCGTAACACCTAGTGTTATATTAAGATTAAGTGGGAATGTTATTATTATCCCTACTATCCATGGGCTTTGCACGAACACCCTCGAGGGGTAGAAACACAAATCCAAAACAAAATCACGAATGTTGACTTCCAGCTTTAACCTTTCCATTTCACTTCCGTTCTTCTTTATTTCTAATAACAAATCCAGAAGAAGCCTCCGTCGCCCCAACAACACCATCTACATCGCTCCATCACCATCACCACCACTATCTCCATCGCTCCATCACCATCACCACCACCATCTCCATCGCCTCCACCACTACCAGAACCACCACCTCCGTTATGTCCGCCATTATTATCAACAAACTTTATCTACTTTTCTGTGGTTTGAAAATCAGATTCATACAGATCGAGAGATCTGGTTTCTTTGTGTGGTGAACTGTGAAGAGATCGAGAAGATAAAGTTGATCTGAACTGAGATTGAAGAGGAGGAGGCTGCCGTCATTTGAAACAGAAAATATGTTTGTTTTGAATTTGTGCATTTGATCGAGAAGATCTCCGTCGAATCTTCATCAGATGCAGAAATTAAGTATTCTTCTTCTTCATTTAAACTTGTTTATCACTGATTTTTTCGATATTAGTTGAAGATTTAGGAGATAAATATGATTCTAGATTTCAATTTTAGGTTATTTTCGGTTTATATTTGGTGGTGATTGTGGTGTTGCAGTGGTGGTGATGATGGTGAACTGAAGAAATGTTAAAATTTGGGGATTGTTTCATTTTTTTGGAGTGATTGTTTCTGATTATTCAGGTAAACCACTTGTTTTAAAGATTCTACAACTAGTTCTGTAATTTTGTTGTACCATTTGAATGTGAAATTTGATTAGGGTAATAATACAAACACATTATTTCGTGTTATTTAAGATGGGTTCCGATGATTGAGTCTCGTTGTTGATGAAAGGGATCTGATATTGTGGCCGGGAATCGATAAAGATAAGAAATTAAGAATCTGTGATGGAAATGGAAACCAGGGTTTGAGATCATTGAAGAGATGGTTGTGGTTGCTGTCAGAAATGAATTTGAATTTAGGAATATGGGTTAACTTCTGATGCCGAGAACAGTTGAATTCTGATGCTGAGTAGAGAATTGAACTAAACAGTGGAAATTGGAATTGAGGTGCTGTTTCAGTGGATGTAATGGTGAAGCTAAAGGCTCAGAGAAGATGACAGTTGATTTTGACATTCGGTGTTGGTGAAACTGGGAAGTTGCAGGTTGTTGATCGAAGGAGGAATTGGTGTTTGTTGTTATATATGGCTAGGTGGCGGATCTGGTCATGTTTTGTATATCTTTATATGCTTTCATTTATAAATGGTACTTTAGTGCTTGTGCTGATAAAAATTGTTGTACCTTGATTATACTTATGAAGCTTTCTTGGTCATGTTTCATATATCTTTTGACAATCATGTATACTATATGTCAGGTGGCATCTAAGTTCTTACTGAGCTCTTATTTTCTAGAGAACGCTTGCATGAGTTGTTTGTTTTAAGAGGATTTTCTATATTCCTAAATTTGCTTAATTTCTATCTAAGTGGATGGATTTATGCTGTGCCCAGCCCCTGTTGCATGCCGAAAGAAGCTTATAGTGAAACGGATTGCACCTATTGACTTGAATTACGACTAAGAAACAGGTTAGTACTGTCTTGGTTTTATCCGCTATTTTCACTTGTTAAATATGTGATGAAGGTTTTAGTCATGATCTAAAAATAAATTGTTATGTGCATGATGTGCAGGGATGAACAATTTCTATATAACCTGGAATCTAATGGAGTGATTGAATGTCATGTGCTTTCAACCTCTTGGCATCTAATTACCGCCCATGTGAAGTTTATAATTAAGGATGCTGTCAGTATTGTAGATATACATAATCTTGCACACATCAGGTGAATTCTTTTACATTTTTCTTTAATTTGTCCCATACATGAGAAAGTTAGGGATTCATGGCTTTACGGTATAAAATTGAGAACTTGTTGGAATACTTTCATGGAGTAGTATTAATCTATAAGTATAGTTTCACTTATTTCCTAACAGTATTTTCACTTAATTACATTTTCTAACCAGTGTTCTCTTCTGTAGGTGCTTAGAGGCATTGCTAAGAATAAAATAGGCAGGATGTTCTCACCCGTGCAAGACTCAGATGATTCCAGTGTTACTTTCTGTACAGCTTTGGCAGGGCTCTTAACGTGTCTATTTATAATACCTAAGTGAAGGTTGTTTTAATGTTCAAGGGGCAGAACCACTACAAACGTCAGCCAATCCTTTTCTCAGATTTTAGATGGGAACTTTATTCATGGTCAATTAGTCTATCAATTAATTTTGTTGAATCAGCTCTATTAAGTATGTTTCTAAACTTTCTTTGTCGGTATTAGTTGATGAATGTGCATCTATACATATGAGCTATACATATTACTATCTACATACCAATATGTCTCAACATTTTCTTACATAAGAGACATGTTTGTCATTTTATTTGATATGCGTACGTACTAGAATATTTTATTTAGCTACTTCTATCTTATGATAGCATCTGGCGTCTTCTTTATCGTGTTTTGCTTTGGATAAGCAATCAACTTAATTATGATAGCAACATATCTTGAGAAAAATGTAGCACAGCATCAGTGAGTTGAAAACTCATAACCATAAAAGCTTGAGATTAGGATTATCGGTATGTGTTTAAAACCTAAACTTGAGATTCAATGCTTGGTTTTTCTTCAGGTTAGGTCTTTGATTCTTTAAGTGTGAAATTTATGTTGTTTTTTTTTTTTGTCAGAAAAATGGTTATGTTCAACTCACACTAAATTCACTCATTTTGTGCGTACTTTTTATTGGAGATAACTTGTGCTAGTTGTTTTCAGATTTGGAGAAAACTTGTGCTAGTTGTTTCCATATTTGGAGACAACTTGAACAAGTTGCTTCTAGATTTTGAGACAACTTGGGCTAGTTGGCTTCAGTTTTTTAGCTAATTGTACCTATATAGATTTTTGTTGTGGAAAACTTGTGCTAGTTGCCTCCATATTTGGAGACAACTTGGGATAGTTACTTCCGTATTTGGAGACAACTTGGGCTAGTTGCTTTCACTTTTGAAGACAACTTTGAGCTAGTTGCCTTAACTTTTGAAAGCAACTTGGGCTAGTTGCCTCAGATTTGGAGACAACTTGAGCTAGTTGGATCCATTTATGTTTTGCAACTTGTTCATGTACGCAATATTTATTGGAGACAACTTGAACTAGTTGCCTTCACTTTTGGAGACAACTTCAGCAAGTTGACTCCATATGTGGAAGGCAACTTTGTGCTAGTTGCCTTCACTATGACTTTTATTGGTGGTGGTTGTTGGCGGTGGTGGACAGTTATGGTGGTTGTGGGCAGCGGCCGTGGTCGGCGGCGGTGGTGTGGTGGGCGGCAACGGCGGTGGTAGACAGTGGTGGTGGTGGTCGGCGGCGGTGGTGGACAGTTATGGTGGTGGTGGGTGGCGGCGGTGGTGGTAGGTGGCGGCGGTGGTGGTGGATAGTGGTGGCGATTGGCGGTGGTCGTCGGTGGTGGTTGGCGGTGGTCGTCGGTGGTGGTTGGTGGTGGTGGTTGGCGGCGGTGGCGATGTGACGGTGGTGGTCGTCGATGGCGGTGGGCGGCGGTGGACAATGGTGGTGGTAGTTGGCGGTGGACAGTAGAGTTTTTTTTTTTTTTTTTTTTTTTTTTTTTTGTGAATAGTGGATAGTAGTTTTGTATATATACACTATACAAAAGAGGGTATTTTAGTAATGTATTATGTTTAGGGGTATTTGTAAAGTTCATAAGGGTATTTTTGCAAGGACATCCATAGTAGGGGTATATAGACAATATTCCCTTTGTAAAGTTCATAAGGGTATTTTTGCAAGGACATCCATAGTAGGGGTATATAGACAATATTCCCTAAAAAAAATCCTAAAACATCAAGTAAAATGTAACGGAGGGAGTAAGTTTTTTTCTTTTGCCAAAAAGGTTAACGTGATAATAAGAATTACTAAGTGAGAAGGATATTGTTCAAGGTCACCAAGTGAAAAGTGTCTTCAAATGAAAACTTTGTATAACTAAGGAGTTAACCTTTCGAACACAGTTTTTGTTTCGGAAAATGGGTTATTTGTCTAAAAAATTAACATGGTTCAAATGGACGAGTAAAAATTATTATGGGTGAAATGAACAAAAAAAAAATAACAAGGATGAAACTGGATTCATCCTGGCTTAAACTTAAAAAATTGCGAGGATGAAACTGGATGCATCCTGATGTAAATTAAAAATAAGAAAAAGAATTTGAAAATGGGTAGGATGAAACTTGTTACATCATGTCTATTTTTATATTTTTGTCCATTTAAACAATATCAAAATCTAAATGTCTTTTTCACCCAGAAATTATTAATTTTGGTCTTTTTAACCAATTTTGTGTTTTTGTTTTCCTTACTTTCGTGGAAGACGAAAAAGTAGTTCCGATCAAGTGTTGTATACGCCACGTCCTTTTCTTTGGGGAAACTGAGTTAGGAGATGCACTTTGGTGCGGACAAAATCCACTTGGTTCGCAATTTTGGACGTTCAAGCAACACCGTAAATTGGTCCATAGATGTAGACAATGACATACAAAGGTCTGTAAACAAGATTCAAGAAAGTTACCTTCCAAATCCAAAATAATCCTAACTTCTATTGACAAGACTTATAAATTCTTTAAGACTTTATTATTATCGAGTGATAGAAAAGTACTCGACGTGTGAACTCTTTCACGTCCAGAATAGTTGCCCAGTGACCACAACTTGATAAACAAGTTTATAATCTAACTAGCGGATTAATGCTATCTCAAACCAAAAGATAACTAAAAAGACGAAAAATTGAGCGTCCTTCAGCGTGCCTAGCCAGATCTAAATTATAACTTTCAATATACAAATTTCTCCTCCCTGAACCGATGTTCAGGCTCCGATAATTAGCCTACTAATGAATTAATTTGGTCTGCCTAAGAAAATATTCATGCGCGGATGGGCATAGTGCATTAATAGTGTAGTCTAATGCATCAAACTCATTATTTGACAAATCTTCGGCACCCGACTTTCTGGCTAATGTGTCCCAGATACTGCCATTGACCTTGTCGCGTGTCCAAGATACTGCCATTGACCTTGTCAATTTAGTTGTCAGTTCATTGTAGGATTTTTCGAATGATGATTAAACCATGCAAGAAAAAAATCCAGCGGAAGTGATTGTGAAGTTTGAGGTGGCCAAAGCATGGTAGTTGAGCATATATAGATATGGGAACATTAAGATGTGTTTGATATAGGTAGTCAGAAAATATCCAAATAATAAAAAACCATGAGGGCTTCATATGTTCTGGTGAAGTTTCAGTGTTTCATCTTATTATTACTTCGGTTGGTAGTAGCATCTGCAGAAACATCGACCAATGTCTACCGGCCAATAGCCAAACCTGGTTGTCAAGATCGTTGCGGGAATGTCAGCATACCTTACCCGTTTGGAATTGGTGAAGGTTGTTTCATAGGCGATTCCTTTGAATTAACATGCAGCAACAATGAGTTCTATTTCACCAAGCCCATGCTAGGTAAACTTAATGTCTCAAAGATATCAATACCAGACGGCCACATGACGACCAGTGTCTACATATCCACCTATTGTTCTGATGAAAAAACTAAGAAATGGCGAAAGACGGAGTCGAGTACGTTTATAGGAAAAAAGTTCACCTTCTCTAGTACCAAAAACAAGTTCATAGCCATGGGTTGCAACACCTACGCTGAACTAAAACTAGCAGATAATTTTCACGAAGAAATATATTACAGATCCCTAGCATGTACGTCATTTTGTAATGCCGTGGAAGATACCACTGATGGGTCATGCGCTGGTATTGGTTGTTGTGAGCTTTCCATTCCTCCTGGACTAGCTGTATACGATGCCAACGTTAGCAGCTTGTATGAACCCCGTACGCATTTGAGTTTCAACCCATGCAGTTATGCTTTTCTAATTGAAGAAAGTTCATTTAATTTTTCTTCATCATATCTCAAAGATTTCAATAATAATGGGTCCGGAATGGTTCCGGTGGTGATCGACTGGACTGTTGGTAATGTAGCATGTGAAGAAGCTAGAAGAAATCAGACCAGCTATGCATGTGGTCCTAACAGTTACTGTATAACTGGTCAAAATGCACCAGGCTATCGGTGTATGTGTAGAAAAGGATATGAAGGGAATCCTTACCTCAACGGTAGTAGCGGTGGTGAATGCCGAGGTATATGCTAATTACTTGATTTAATTAGTTCTCGGATTTGATCTTCTTTATATTTTATTATTTTTTTAATTTGTTTTTCTCAAGTTTGATCTTAATGCGCATATGCTAATTAATTGATTTTCTTTTATTTTTCGTGCAACATAGATGTAGATGAATGCGTTACAAAACAATACAATAAACAATGCGGAAGTGAAAGAAATATTTGCATAAATACGCCTGGGGGTTACCGTTGTCCCTGCCGAGTGGGATTCGATTCCCTTAACAAAGAAAATGCCATCTGGGATTGCTTTCCTCTTCAGAACCAGACGGGGATCCCTGATCAACGTAACGGTAACACCAGAAGGATTGTTCTTGGTAAGTACTTCCTCCATCCCAAATTAGATGAGCTAGTTGTAGTTTGTACAATTTTTAAGTGTTTTTTACAATTATATCCTTATGTTTAATAACTAGTAAAACTTAGAAATGATTTATCTCTTAAACTATACCACGGTTTTCCGTAAATTTTTTATCGTCGAAAAGCATTTTAAAACAACTACGTAACGAATATAAACGTGACTATCAAATTATACATATTTTCTTATAGTAACAATAATCAATTAAAATGATAGTTTCAGAAATACTCTTTTGATTAGTGAGATAGCTCATCTATTTTGGGACACAATTTAAAACCGACTAGCTCATCTAATTTTGGACGGGGAGTAGTTAGGAAAAAATTGTGTAAATATATGAAACTACGAGGGATTCATTTCATTGTGTTTCAAACTATCTGTGCAAAATCACCCGTTAGTGCTTAAGCAAGCAAGGAAACCAAAGAAAGATTTTTTGGTAGTTTAATTTTCTAATAACAGAAGAAGAATAACTATTTTAACATTTTATTGCATGCATGCTGCAGATGTGTGCATAGGCTTAATTTTTCTATTGGTGAGTCTTGTGGCTAGCTTTTGGTTGTATTGGGGATATAGGAAAAGAAAGCACATGAAAGTTAAGGAGGACTTTTTCAAGCAAAATGGTGGGTTGATTTTAAATCGGCTCCTTGACGAACGGGAAGAGGATATTGAGTCTAGTCGAAATGGAAGAGGCGGAAAAAAGCACCGATCAATTGCAACAATATACACAGAGAAGGAGCTAAGCAAGGCAACAAATAACTATCATGAAAGTAACATTCTTGGCCGAGGAGGGTTTGGCACGGTGTATAAAGGCGTCTTATCTAACGGAACCGTGGTTGCAATTAAGAAGACAAAAATTGTCGATAGGAACCAAAATGAGCAATTCATAAATGAAATTGCTGTTCTATCACAAATTAATCACAAAAATGTGGTGCAGCTCTTGGGTTGTTGCCTGGAGAGCGAAGTTCCTTTACTAGTGTACGAATTTGTCATCAATGGAACCCTTCATCGACATTTACATGAAGCCCGTGAGAACCAAACTGGTCCGGTCACTCTCTCATGGGAAAATCGTTTAAGGATAGCCTTGGAAGTTGCTGGAGCATTGGCTTACCTGCACGCTGAAGCTTCCATACCCATAATCCACAGAGACGTCAAGTCAAGTAATGTGCTTCTAGACGAGGATTACAAAGCAAAAGTTGCAGATTTCGGTGCTTCAAGGCTAAATCCTACGGATCAAGCGCAGCTAAGCACGGTAGTTCAAGGTACATTTGGGTATTTAGACCCAGAATACATGCTGTCAAACCAACTAACAGAGAAAAGCGATGTGTACAGCTTCGGTGTACTGCTAGTGGAATTGCTTACAGGTAAAGCTGTATTTTCTCCAGACAGAGCCGAAGAGGAAAGAAATTTGGCAAATTATTTTCTTTCCTCTATGAAAACCAACAGGTTGTTTGTGATTCTCGACAGTAATTTGGTGAGGTATGATAACGAACGTGTCAGTAGTGTAGATGGGCACCAACAGATCCAACAAATGGCTGAGCTCGCGCAAAAGTGCTTAAGAATGAAGGGAGAGAATAGACCTACGATGAAAGAAGTAGCCATGGTGTTACACGGATTGATGATGCTGTCTTCTAGTTACCCCGGCGTCTTGGATGATGAGTATATGTTTTCGAACACAAGCAAAGAACAACACATGCTATTATCAGAATCAGCAAAACTAATATACACAGATAGCATCTCAACTATTGGTGATAGCAGCAAGGGGATGCTTGCCTTAGAAACCGAGGGACGTTAATGGATCATCCTATTGCCCCTTGAGCTAGTAGTATTCTTTTTCCCGTTTAAGTTACTCATAGGTCTAGATTGGAATAACGTGTTGCGCTTTTTAAATATTAAACCTTCTCGGAGGTCATGGTTCATGTCCCCCTCCTCGTAATTTCCGTTCTAATAAATTTGCTCCCACAGCTGGAGCTTCTTTATAAGATCTATATTTATTTTACCAGCAAGGTAATTGATAAGCTCTAGTAAGCCAAAATGCACATTTGTCTTTTAGGTCAGAAGCATGTATGAGCCCTAGAGCATCATTAACAACAACCAAGCCTTTGTCCCCAACAAGTTGGGATAGGCTCCAAATGGGACCAAATCTTAAACCATACTCCCTAGATAGGTCATGGAAGATGGAACTTTTTCTCCATATTGATATCGGACTTGTCGTCTACCTATATTGTCCAATCATCATGGGACTAGTCACGCGTGACGATTATTATAAATAGGGGCACGAAGACTTGAACACAGGTTAGACACAAACTGTGTTTTCGTTTAGACCATAGGGCTCTCTTCATGTGAATTCAATGGGCTGTACCTTTCTATAATCTAGCTAGCGATACAATTATTAGCTGAACTAGTGTGGAACCCGTGCTACGCACCGGGTATGATGGGAATCTGTTCCCATTTGGTGAGGCGGGGCTTCGCCCCGCACCCGTTCCAGAAGGGGTTCCAATTAACAATTTGATATCATAGTCGACACTAAAGAAATGATATTAACTTAAAATAGCTAGATAGCTCTAAAAGTGCAAACCATATGAAGTGCTTCCCGTCGAAGATGATGTAATCAAGGATATGCACTGATATATGTTCCAATAGAAATCATGTGATTGTATTAAGAATCAATCAGCCAATTCAAAGCTCCTCCATGCTCCAACTCCCTGTAGTTAAATGAAAAATCACACTCATTATAGAATTGTATCAATATATGATATTCTTAAAAGAATTGTATCAATATATGATATTCTTAAAAAAATGATAATAATAAAATAAATTGTGAATTATTTATAATGCAAAGCATATGAAGTGCTTCCCGTCGAAGATGATGTAATTAAGGGAATGCACTGATATATCTTTTTTCAGAAATTATGTACTTACATTAAGATTCAAGCGGCCAACTTAACTGCTTTTCCAGACTCCAACTCCCTGTAATTAAATGAAAAATCCCACTCATTATAGTTGTATCAATACATGATAATAGAGACACTATAAAAAAAAACCACGATATTAATATAAAACAGATTGCCCGACTCTAAATACTACAAATCACATGAAGTGCTTCCCGTCAAAGAAGATGTAATCAAGGGAATGTACTGATATATTTCTCTTTAGATATCAAAGATGTTTTCTGACTACCAGTTTGAGGCCTTTCTTGAGTTCTTTGCTTCAAGAGACATCTTAAACAATGTATTAGAATAGACGAAAGGCAAAAAAAAATGCAAAAGCTTCATAAATATTCTATCAAGAACATGTATACTTGAGTACGGGTTACAAATCATTTGCTTCTGAAAATATATCTCAACGTTGTCCAAAATAAAATTCTATTTATTCTAATCATAAATGTCCAAAATTATAATATAGTATTTTATTAATGATATCTACTTTTGTTAAATATTTATCATTAATACTAAAAATTAATATAGCTATTTCTATATTTTTTTCCTTTTAAAAGATAAAAAAAAATATAAATCTTTTTTTATTCCGTAAATACGTCGATTTAATTTTTTATTCTAATCATAAATGTCCAAAATTATAATATAGTATATTTTTAATTCTCTGGAAACAAATATCTCAACACTGTCCAAAATAAAATTCTATTTATTCTAATCATAAATGTCGAAAATTATAATATAGTATTTTATTAATTATCTGGAAACAAATATCTCAACGCTGTCAAAAATAAAATTCTATAAATGTAACTATTTTATTTCTTAAATATGTTAATTTGATTTTTTTTATTTTAATCATAAATGTCCAAAATTAATATAGTAATTTTTTTATTTTTTGGATTTTCATAAAACTATAAAAGATTATTTTATTCCATAAATACGTTGATTTGATTTTTTTTTTATTTTAATCATAAATGTCCGAAACAAATATCTCAACGCTGTCCAAAATAAAATTCTATTTATTCTAATCATAAATGTCCAAAATTATAATATAGTATTTTATTAATGATATCTACTTTTGTTAAATATTTATCATTAATACTAAAAATTAATATAGCTATTTCTATATTTTTTTTCCTTTTAAAAGATAAAAAAAATATAAATCTTTTTTTATTCCGTAAATACGTCGATTTTATTTTTTATTCTAATCATAAATGTCCAAAATTATAATATAGTATTTTTTTAATTCTCTGGAAACAAATATCTCAACGTTGTCCAAAATAAAATTCTATTTATTCTAATCATAAATGTCGAAAATTATAATATAGTATTTTATTAATTATCTGGAAACAAATATCTCAACGCTGTTAAAATTCTATTTATTCTAATCATAAATGTCCAAAATTATAATATAGTATTTTATTAATTCTCTGGAAACAAATATCTTAACCTCTGTCCAAAATAAAATTCTATAAATATAACTATTTTATTTCTTAAATATGTTAATTTGATTTTTTTTTATTTTAATCATAAATGTCCAAAATTAATATAGTAATTTTTTTATTTTTTGGATTTTCATAAAACTATAAAAGATTATTTTATTCCATAAATACGTTGATTTGATTTGTTTTTTTATTTTAATCATAAATGTCCGAAATTAATATAGTAATTTTCTTTATTTTCTGGATTTTTAAAATAAATGCACGAAATTAATATAGCAATTTTTTTAAACAATGAGGGCCGTCCGTCGCGTGTGACCCACCAATCCATCCAATCTACACCGCACATTGTCAGATCAACGCACCATATATAACGAAATTCCATCCGACGAATACGAATGGTTTCTCAATTAGCCAATGAGAGCGCGAGGTTTCGGTCACCGGCCAATAGGAGGGAGGGTAAGCAGCACCAGTGCTACTTTTATTCTGGAGTGAGGGATGGTATTGAGTTTTTAGGTTGTTGATTATTTTGTGTCACTAGATAAGTCTCATAGGTCTTCTGATAGAAGTTGGTAGAGGTGTAAAACGTGCCGGCCCGGACAAATTCAAGACACTGAAGTCGCGTGCTTCACGTGCCATGTGCCGTGATGTGCTTTGTGCCAACGATTTAAACGTGTCAGGCCGTCTTTGTGCTTTACTAGTAAAAGCTAGGCACAGCACAGCCCACGGGCACAACACACGAATAAACGTGCCGTGCTGTGCCGTGCTGGCACACGTGCTATAACCCATTTGAAATTGGACATTATCATAAGAATTTAATTAGACAACATATCATTTGAAATTATTTCAAGTAAAATTAACAAGTTTATTCAATAAAAAGAAATAACCCATCAAATATAAAACTGGATTATTGTCATGTAAATTAATGTTCTAGTTAAATATAGATAACGACATTATAACAACGATATTGAAATATATTTTCCAAATATTAAGGTATTATATGTGTTGTTATAAATAAGCCAACATAAAATGTTAAAAACTAGCTAGAATAATGACTCTTTTGTGAAATATACAAAAAATGTGATGTATCATGCCTTGTTATATGGTGTATTTGTACATGTTATGACGTGCTCTCTTAACGTCTTTGTCTTTGGTCAAGCCACGTGCTTATCCGTGCTGCGTGATGTCTTGTGCTACTCGTGCCAATTAGTCAAACCCAAAGACGTCCCATTTAACTAACGTGTTGTGTCGTCTTTGGGCTAAGTCACGTCTTTGGGTCAGGTGTGCTCAAATTTTAGCGTCTTTGTCTTTGGTCTGTGCTCGTCTTTGGCACAGCCCAATTTACACCTCTAGAAGTTGGGATTGTTTTGGATTTCGAAAGCTAAATGTTCCAATATTGTTTTGGGAATCTTTGTTATGTCAAAATTTTGAATATTTTATTTTCATCGATGGACCAAATTCATAGTGTTTGCTTGAACGTCCGAATTCGCAAATCAAGTGGACTTTGTCCTCACCTTTGCGCACGTCCTAACTCAATTTCTCCGTAGAAATGGACATGGCGTAGCCAACACGGGACGGGAAACTACTTTTCGTCTTTCATCGGACTGAGACATAACGAGACAAGTCTGCTAAGAATTTTATGGACTAAAATTAATCGAGGCAATACGCCAATACCCTTAAAATAATTGATAGACAAAATGTCTGGGTAAGGGACCATCATAAGTAGTTCAGTATGATTACTAGTACAACCGTTGTCACGGTGGGAGGGATGACCGACGAACTCGACGAAACGACACCACTATGTGATTACACAGATTCAAATTTGTAAAAGTAAAAAAAATTGTAAAAAAGATGTTCAGACAAATTTTATCATAATTCTAATTTGTAAAACATAATTGTATTAAGTTGATAATGAAAAACAAAATATTCTATTCAAATCTTTAGAGAATCTTGAGTCGCCGGAACCATGCCAGGAAAGGCATAAGAAAATAACTCAGTACGGCTAACTCAACCCTGGTCACCGGTCAAATGAGTCATCTCGGTCAAAGTTAAACTGAGTCGAGATGAATCAACTCAGTGACATCATCGGGTGAGTCAGGGAATTGAGTCAGCTAATTCTAATTAGAAGCTAACTGATTCATCTGGGTGGAGAGAATTGCCAGGCCAACTGCCAATTTGCAAAGGACAAAGTCCGTGTTGCACCATCATGGTGCATCATTGCTTTACTTCCATCCGTAGTGGTTGTTCATCCTGCAACAACATCATCTTCATCACAGTACCACCTCAATTCATATCCTGCACTTCAACTGCAATATCAATCCACTTCTCGTTATTGTATACAATAGCAACACATGCCCATTTCATTGTTAATTCTTCTCGGTCTTCTTTCAATTGCTTCTACCAACTCAACTCTATATTGCAAAAGTATCACCGGGCGCACGGATCACTACTGCCATCTTGTGTCTTCAACTGCAATCCTCTCCTTATTGTCCTCACCAGCTCTTACTGTAACTCTAATTCAACAGCTGCGTCGCTGCATCCATTTCCTGCTTCAATTTCATCTGTCTTGCACCTGTAACTTTGTATCTGAAACCTAAGCATACATCTAAGCTCACCACCAACACCATCCTTGCATACATCTAAATACCAGCATCAAATATCCGTAGCTTCAAAATCATCTCAACTTCCCAGTCCTCCCTGTATAGCACATGACATCAGCTCCATCTTTCCACACAATTCAGCATCATCAATTCCACTTTCTGCAACACCAATAACACCAGCTCAGGCCAGTTAATTCCAGTACCTGCAACCATTCATACCCAAGCTTCTAATCCAACTTGAGCAACAAACCACCACATGCAACACGCCAACACCTCAAACTCCAGCCTGACTTCTGTTTACAACAACAACACTACTTCTCTTAATTCTTTCCCCGGCCTAAATCACCACCAGGATCCATTCACAGTATCACCATTTCCCATTTCAAATTCGGAACAAACCAAATTGACAGAAAACCCTAGTTTCTTCATCAATCTTCTTTGAATCGAACCAAATCTTCAAGAATTCTTCAAACCCTAGTTTCCTATCTGTTTTCGGCTTCATAATCTTCTCTGAATCCAATTACCTTGTTGTCTATGGGTAAAAATCGTTTCCGCCGATTTTGGTAAATTCGGTAGGTGAGTGAGAAACTGGTTTAAACCCTAAAAAAATGTGCTTAACGTGAGCACTTTCGAGATTCGAGAGATCAATCAGACAAGTCCGGCCTAAACCAAGAAATGGACGTTCTAGACTTGGTTCGGTCACAAAGTGGAGGAGAAGGGTTGATTTGGGGAGGGAATCAAAGAAAGGTGTTGAGACCAAAATAATTCTGGGAGAGTAGTGTCTCGACTTGTATCAGAAAGTGAAAGCTTCGGAAGCTTGCAAAAGATGAAAGCTTTTTTGGAGAGCTTGCAAAGTTTCCTTTTCTGAGAGTGTTGTGTTTTTCTCCTGACCGAGACTTGTTATCGGTGGAAATAGGTAAGACCTATTTATACAAGTCGAGATTGAAACGTACCCTGGCCTCATGAAGGAAGAGAGTAAAGGGTGAAATAATGGGAGGAGGTGGTAACCGCATGGTGTTTATGGGTGAAAACGTTTTCACCATTATTTCCTTATTTATTTGACCACTTTATTCCTATTCACGCTTTCTTAATGTGAGCATAGTGTACGCTGCATGCTGTGACCGCCAAACCAAGACCCTAGAAAGCATCCCCCAGTTTGTGTTGATGTCTCGAGTGTTGGTTGCACCTTGAGTGCAAGTGGCGCTTCTAGGGGCGCGTGTGGCATGTGCGGAATGTCTTTGTTGCGGGTTGCACCTCGAGTGCAAGTGGCAATGCCAGAGCTGCTAGTGGCGTGTGTGGCATGTGTGGAATGCCTTGGTGGTAGGTTGCACGTTGAGTGTAAGTGGCAATGCCAGAGCTGCTAGTGGCGTGTGTGGCATGTGCCAATGGCATGTGTGGAATGCCTTGGTGGTAGGTTGCACGTTGAGTGTAAGTGGAAATGCCACAGCTGCTAGTGGCATGTGTGGAATGTGCCAATGGCATGTGCGGAATGCCTTAGTGGTAGGTTGCACGGCTTGCAAGTTAGGCTACCAGCGTGCATGTTTGGCATGTGTCAATGGCACGCACGGCCATTAGGGCCACGACTAGGTAATGAAAGCTACCAGCGAGCGTGTTGGCATGTGCCGATGGCATTCTCGGCCATTAGGGTCGTGGCCTAGTAAGAAAATCTACCAGCGATGCGTGGCCATTAGGGTCACGACCTGGTATGAAAAGCTACCAACGATGCATGTTGGCATGTGCCAATGGCATGCGTGGCCAATTTGGGTCACGGCATGGTAAGAAAAGCTACTAGTGATGCATGTTGGCATGTGCCAATGGCATGCGTGGCCAATTTGGGTCACGGCCTGGTAACAAAAGCTACCAGCGATGCATGTTGGCATGTGCCAATGACATGCGTGGCCAATTTGGATCACAACCTGGTAAGGAAAGCTACCAGCAATGTGGGGGTTGGCATGTGCCAATGGCATGCGTGGCCATTAGGGTCACGACCTGGTAAGAAAAGCTACCAGCGATGCATGTTGGCATGTGCCAATGGCATGCGTGGCCAATTTGGGTCACGACCTGGTAAAAAAAGCTACCAGCGATGCATGTTGGCATGTGCCAATGGAATGCGTGGCCATTAGGGCCACGGCGTGGTAAGAAAAGCTACCAGCGAGCGTGTTGGCATGTGACAATGGCACGCTCGACCATTAGGGCCACGGCCTGGTAAGAAAAGCTACCCGCGATGCGTGTTGGCATGTGCCAATGGCATGCGTGGCCAATTTGGCCTAGGTTGCACGGTTTGCAAGCCTAGGCGCGGGCGCTACTTTGGCATAGCGCGGCTAGGGCCAAGGTAAGGGTGTTTGGCTTTTCGTTGTGTGACCAGCGTAGTTATGGCCAAGGCGTGCAGTCGCTTGTCATAGCGCGTCTAGCTTGGGCTAGGTGTGGCTGGCATGATTTGCCTTTCGCACGGAGGTGCGGCTAGCGTGGTTGGCATGCTTTGGCGCGTTTGGTGTGACTAGCGTAGCTAGGGCCAAGGCAGAGTGCGTTTGGCATGGCGCGGCTAGCTTGAGCTAGGTGTGGCTGACATGATTTGCCATTGGCACGGAGGTGCGGCTAGCATGGTTGGCATGCTTTTGCGTGTTTGGTGTGACTAGCATAGCTAGGGCCAAGGCAGAGTGTGTTTGGCATGGCGCAGCTAGCTTGGGCTAGGTGTGGCCGGCATGATTTGCCATTGGCACGGAGGTGCGGCTAGCATGGTTGGAATGCTTTGGCGCGTTTGGTGTGACTAAAAAGATTTATTATGATTTTTGATATGACTAAATCAGTGTGACTCTTTTTAGTTCGCAAGTCTCATAGTCCTTGGATTTGTTCAGCCTTTTATGTTAACAATGCTGCTGAGCAAGAAAGAAGGGTACCCAGACTTGTAATCAACTATAAGCCGTTAAACAAAGTTTTAAAATGGATTAGATATCCTATCCCGAATAAAAAAGATCTACTAAACCGCTTATATGAAGCAAAAATCATGTCAAAATTTGATATGAAATCTGGTTACTGGCAAATTCAAATTGCTGAATCAGATAGATACAAAACTTCATTCACAGTCCCTTTTGGCCATTATGAGTGGAATGTAATGCCTTTTGGACTGAAAAATGCTCCCTCTGAATATCAGAGAATAATGAATGAAATATTCAATCCTTATATGGATTTTATCATTGTCTATATAGATGATGGTTTGATTTATAGTAGAAATATTGAGCAACATTTTAAACATCTTCGGATATTTATTAATGTTGTAAAAAAGGCAGGCTTAGTTGTCTCTGCTAAGAAGGTTAAACTCTTCCAACAAGAAATTCGATTTCTTGGGCATAATATTGCCAACGGATCAATCATTCCTATAGATCGATCTATTACTTTTGGAGAAAAATTCCCTGATGAGATCAAGGATAAAAATCAATTACAACGATTTTTAGGATGCAGAATTATATTTGAGATTCTACGAGAAGGTTGCTTTAATAGCAAAACCTTTGTATGAAAGATTGAGAAAAAAACCTCCTTTGCTTGGACCGTTGAACATACTAGAGCAGTCCAGCAAATTAAAAAACAAATCAAAGAAATTCCTTGTCTTGCTTTATCCAACCCTAAAGCATTCAAAATAGTGGAAACTGATGCTTCGGATCTTGGATATGGTGGTATTTTGAAACAAAAAGTTAATAACAAAGAGTAATTAGTCAGGTTTACGTCCCATGCTTGGCATGGCCCTGAAATAAATTACTCTACGGTAAAAAAGGAAATTCTTGCTATTGTACTAACAGTACAAAAGTTCGAATCTGATTTAATAAATCAAAAATTTCTTATTAGAGTAGACTGTAAATCTGCTAAAGAAATTTTACTAAAAGATGTTAAAAATATAGCCTCTAAACAAGTCTTTGCAAGATGGCAAGTTATTATGTCTGTATTTGACTTTGATATTGAGTTTATCCCAGGAGAATCAAATTCTTTACCTGATTTTTTAACTCGTGAATTTTTGCAGGGAAAGAATGTCTAAAAGACCGCCTGACAAAGGAAAAGCTCCAAAAGAAGCTAAAGAGGTAAAACCTCAAAAAAGAGAGTTATCGACATCATATAAAACGATCGCTCTCTTAGACCCAAAAGTTGTTAAACAACAGAAAATAGAAGATACTCCTAAAGAGGAGAGACTTAGAAGTGATGCCTATATTTTGGCAGCTGAGTCTTCCTATCCATGTGAATATATCTACCCATATATTCCAACCTCCACTAAATGGATTATTCCAGTGGAAAATAAATATGCTAATTTGCAACCCAGCGAAGTAGTTACATTCTACTTCAAGAATAATGCTGATCCTTTTGTCTACCCTAAAGACTTTCAGTTTTATCAAGATATTCTTGTAGCAATGGGGTCAGTCGAATTCGATATAACTAATAGAAATGGTGCTGATATTGCCTATGGCAAAGCAACAATCCACAGGGTTATTAAGCAGGAACAGTGGACAGGAGAACTCTTTAAACCATATGAACTTAACAGGCCTTTGCGAGGTCGCAATACCACAGTAAAGTTCAATTACTTTGATTATATCAATGCATGGGAACATGCTTTCTATTATGAGAATAAACAAAGAAAATTCTCTTGGTTTATTCGATTTTCAAAAATTTTGTCCTTAATAAGGATAATGATATTCCAAACTGGTTTATCAAGTGGTTTTCTCAACTAGGATTATATCCTATTTGCTTACCGGATATAATAAGGACAGTCTATGATGATTTTGTGGATCTCAATCCTTCCCTAACAAATACCTCATTATGGTTTACGGTTCTCTACCAAGTACCTTGGATTCTCCGATGGGAACCTGTTATTAGTCTTCGAAGTTTTTCCCACTTAGGAGAAACTTTCAAACCAGTTCCTTATCTAGGAAAAAGAATTTTCATCAAATGGTGGCAAAAGTTTGAATTCTTTAAAAATTCAGTTTTTTCAGCCAAAGGTCTCACTACACCATATAAAGGATTCTGTTATGGTAGAAATCCATTACAGAAAATATTTGTTATCGATCATAATTGTCTTAAATATGGTGTTATATTTAGTGTCACAGTTTAGGTATGACGATTGCCATCCGTCACAGAAATAAATTAATATATAATTAATATGATAATTACAATCCATCACAATAACTTTGTTATGGTTTGATCATACATTAAGCTAGCCATTAACAAGGTGACACATGTCTTCTTAATGTGTCAGTTCTTTTACATAATTTTTCAGTTACAAATTACAAAATATTTTACCGGCAATAAAAAAAACATTTTCTGGCGCCCTGTAGCAGGCACGTAGTTTGTCATTTCAGGTCATCCTGGTTTCGTGAATATTCATTCTACCATTGCGATTCGACTCACATCAAACTGTACTTTTATTAATAACTTGAAGCCATTCATATTCGTTGTTTAGTACAGAATTCAATCACCCAAAAACAAAAAACTTAACTTGGAAAGAAAAATACAGTTTGAACTAAAATTCTACTGGGCTTCAGCAAAATTCTGACTGCAAGAAGCTACAACTAAACCACACCGGGAAATAACTTTGTTGCACCCGTGGACAGTACCTCTTTACTTGTGCTCCTAGAATAACCTTATTGCAAAACTCTGTAAGTGCCTGAAAAGAAAAGAACAAAAAAAAAGTAATTAAGAAACGCTTCTAAGAAGAGTGTAATAAGATAAGAAAAATTCAACCATTAAAAAATTACTCTGTAAGGACCTTGTGGAAAAGAAAGCATCTACCAAAGAAAGACATCACGTAAAGCCTGTATTTTTTATGCAACTCAATTACTTTATAACACCTGCAAACAGAGAATGGATTATATTTATATACTCATCATGCATTAAGTAAACCTAGCTAACAAGTAAATTTCGATATGAGTAACTTGCTGAAAGTCTAATTCTTAATCCAGTGGATTTTGGCCGGTAATTTTTAGAAAAGGAAGTAACCTGCTTATCGTTTAACCTCTTTGTGTATCTCTTTGACAATCTTTGAATGCCTGGAATAAATGTATAATAGACAATCTAAGTAACTGAACATATGCAAAAGCATATACAAAAATACGGCTGCGAATGAACGAGATTTACCTCCATTAGAAAATAGTTTAATTCTTTTCATCTCCTACTTGAAGGCAGGGAAGACATGAGTGTTGAATGGTCTACCCATGCATCTCTTGAAAATATTCCACAACTGATTTCATATCCATTTGCTCATCCACTAGGAACCTATCCAACCAAAATCAATTAAGATACACTTCAAAATCGATACCAAGCAAAAAAGGATTTTAAAGGGAGACAATTTGCATCATTATCGTATTGACATTTGGTATAAAATGGAACAATGGTGAGAGCCATGAGGAAACATCGCAACTATGGTAAATAAAAAACCAAGAACAAAAATAAAAATATTAGCGAAAAAGTGAGCATGCAGTTTCTAAATCAAATAAATTAAGTTAAAACCATTTATACCTTACACGAGTAGAGCTGTAAAGTTTCTCTGGAAATGTCTCTGCAGCTCGATTTCATCCATAGCCATCACAATGGATATTTCGTACCCAATTGCTCCAAATTTTTTATTTTACAAACCTGCATAGCTAAAATATTCTTTAATGTGTCTACTCAAACCTGCATATTAACATTACAGACGACAAGTATATATTAGTGAAACAACTTCTGATGATTAATAATATACTGGTTATATATACTGCAAGATTAGAGTAATCAAGGGAATGCCTGTGACCTCTGTTAGGATTCCTCTCGTTCCTGTTATTCTTGAACTGTAAGCAGTTGTGAAAGTTTCCCCAACATTGTAAGCAACTTCTCGAATTAGTCAATCAAATTCATCAATAAGGAGCAGCAAGAAGTGACTACGTGCAGGACAAGCAGAGAATGTAATACCACTGCTTTTAGGCGGTTGTGATGATAAGTTTCATAGGCTACGTTTCCCAACAATCTATGCAGTATGAATGTAAACTTCATCCCTAACACAGAGACAATGACGAATCAGTTGGGAACATAATATTTCTACTTACAAGGAAAAGAAACTTATAACTAACCTGGACTTCACAGAAGCAAACATCAACCGAGGTTACCACAACCATAATATTGATGATAAAAGCGGCAAACGATTACTCCGGTGATCCTAGGCTCAATGAGATTGCATAGGGCGGCAGACTCTCTCCAACAAATTCTAATTGGCAAGATATGAGCGCAAGACAGAAACAACTGGACAAAGTATGGTTAACAGTAGAGGTAGATCTTTTCAATGGAATGGACTACTTACACATGCCCTGAGATTTCAATTCCACTGAAACAAATAAATTAGAATCAACGTTCTTTAACCCCATGTAATCTCATGGTGTGTTCATCTCTCTCAAACCTAATTTCTTCTTAAGAAATTATCAACTACAAACAATCAATATTCAGAATAAAAGAGATACAAGAGAACCTTTTTTTAATGGGTTAAGCCCCGCTAATTTTTTCATACAACTGATTTTAGGTCGGAAGAAGAAAAAATCTTTCTCAAACATTAAAGAATAAACTATCATGAAAACTCAGTAATTAGTTCTAGTCTATAGAGGAAGACTAAAACCAAAAGCCCTTTTCGAAACAACAAACCCTAATATAAAACCAGAAACCCTAACATTAAAAATATCTAAAACAAATTAAGAGTTTGATAAAATTACCTTTAACATAAAAACCATTTCTCCCACAGACAATTAAAACCTTTGTGTTGATTGCCTGTTATATAAGCAGAATCTCTAAAAAGTATTGAGGGATTTTGAACCAGTTTTTGGTGAATATTTAGGAGCGAGAGATGAAAAAAGAGGGGGGATTGTGGAGCTCGATTTGTTGAATTTTCAGGAGAGAATTAAGACCTAATAATTTGGTGCGAGCGGGAGATGGAAAAAAGAGGGGGAATTTTTGGAGAAAAGAAAAATTGATTCAACTTTGAGAGCTAGATCCAAATGAATTTTCGGGAGAGAATATTTCAATTATACAGATTTTTAGGTGATAGAACGGAATCTTGGTGTGAATCAAAAATCAAATCCAGTTTCAACGCAGCCACGCGAACCATGGCTTAACCTAAAAGAAGTGTTCGGATGTCCCCTGGAATAGGGTGTTTGGGTGTACATATAGGGTACGAGGCTCCGAGCAAAGACATTTTGTCTTAACTTTTATAGTATTATTTTATCTTTCTTTTTTTAATTCTCAAAAAAACTTTAAGAAAATTCTGAAAGTGTAATTCATGAAAACATGTGAGAAAATAAAGCATAAAACGTTACAGTGTTGGGGTTTCATTTTCATGTTGATGATATATGGGTTGAATCAGTACTTTTGGATGTATGACACATAAAACTTAACTAATAAAAAGTGTCACACAATTATATAAAAAATATATTCCTAAATTTTGTGACACTCAAAAAATTCTATCACATTCATCAATGGTCATAAATCTTGTGACCTATAAATTATGTGATTTAAAAGAAAAGCATTACAAATCTGTATGTTATAAATTAGCTCATATGGTGTAGTGTCTTATTGACCTCGGTCCTCCACCACCTCCTAAAACAAATATTGATGACTTATTAAAGGAGTTCTCTACCAGAATATCTAAAGAAGAACTTTCTAGGTTCTTAATTCTTCTCCAAGATCAAGCTAATACTGCTTCTAGTTCAGCAACTAGATCTACAGAAGCTGAAAATGAAAATGAGGCCATTACTATGGAAGAGGATTATCCTGTAGATATTATGGATGAATATCTATCCAAAGAAGATGCTCAAGATCCTTACGCTAAGTAATTAGCAACTGTTGATGCGGTAAAAGAATCTTCTTTAAGGTAATAATAACTTTTCAAATCATACTTCTCTGAGTGGGAGACAAAAGTAAGATAATATTTTGTCTTCTTTTGGCGGCCATCCGCAAATTTGTAATCTTATCTTTTGCTAGCTTTTTAAGTTTGTCTGTTAGTGTCGGTCATCCTTTGTGTCTCGTTAGGTCCCCTATAGGGAACCTTTTCTTCTTATTTAAGTCGAAGTTTATTATTCAGTAGAGGCATCGAGAATTGAGAGCTCTAAAAATCCTTCTCTATTCTCTCTTGTAATATATTTCTCCTTTGTAAGGTATTTCAGTAATAAAAGCTTTCTTTTTCATCTTGTAGAAAACTTCATAAAAACTGTAAGCTTTAATGGTTAAAAGCTTACAGCCTTGATCATAATCGATCCTCTTCGCCTTTAATGGTTAAAAGCTTACAGCCTTGATCATAATTGATCCTCTTCGCCTATAAATCACTGTAGAAAATTCAAATTTTACTGTTCATAGGCCTTGAAATTGGTATCAGAGCCATCGGAAAGAAAGGGAAGCAGCTCTAATCCAAGGTATAATTCCTTTACTCATCTATTTTACTCTTTGATACGTTAGTCGCATTTAGTTCCTGACGGTAAGACCAGCTAAGAAGGCGGCACGAATACGTGAGCTTGTAAAAGTCGTTGACTGTAGATGAGAGTCTAGTAAATGAATGAATTAATTAGAACATTGGGAAGATCAAGTTCTTCTCAATCTTTCAATAGCTCTAAAAGAAATAAAGAATTAGTAATCAATGAAAATATAGATAATGATCTACATAATTGGAATTTGCCAAAATCTAAACATAATGAGATTTACAAATCCAATTTCATATTTAAATCGGATTATATCATCCAAACAATTGAAGAAGCTCTACCTATTTCCCCAGGTTACAGCTCTTTTCAATTACTATCAGACAAGTTAATCAAACTTCATAAATTAAAATATAAGTTTTTACATCTAGGAATGGTTCAAATAGCCTTGAAACCATCCACTAGATTAGGATTAAATACCTCAGCTTTAATTTGTCTTAGAGACAAAAGACATAAAAGATTTCATGATTCTCTTTTAGGAGTTATTGAATCTAGTTTATGTGATGGGCCGATATATTTTTCATCTTACCCAAACTACACATTGTCATTATCAGACCCACACATTAACCATGCCTTATCTCTAGACATAAAATCTGAAGGGTACGATATGATGCCCGGTTCTCAGAATGTAATTCTAATCTATAGAATATATTATAAAGTTATGAATTCAAGTGTTCCCAATATGCGTAAGATTCCAAATCTTAATGAAAAGGTAGAAACCACTTTATTCATAACTAATATGACGAAAAGTAATAAAATTATCCCTAAAACCATATCTTGGAATCAAATAAATTTACCACAACAGTGGATCTTAGAACAAGCTAATGAGCCTGTAAAAGTTGAAAACAAAACTTTAGAAGAAATTATTGAACATCCCGACGGTGATGTTGAATTAAGATTTTCTAAAGATAGAATTACAAGAATAAAAGATAATAATCTTGGAAGATTTTCTACATCTTCAATTCCTACTACTGCCTTTGAAAAAGAGTCAGTAATAGGAACAATATTTACAAAGGATGAAATTTGCCAGCCTGTTTATAAGGTTGAAAACACTTCATCCCCAACTCAATCGGATATGAGACTTTATGTTTTATCACAACAGGAAAAGGAATTTCCCTTTGATGGTATTGACGAAGAAGTCTTCTATTCCGAGGAAAATAGTCTAATTAGAAAATGGTGGTTAGCTAAAGCCCCAGATGAATATAAAACCTTTTATCACGGTAAATATAGAGAATATGTGATAAATATAGGCAAATACCATGACCCTTACAAATATGGTTTCTTTTACTTCCTTAAGAATACGCTAAAATTAAGAGGATTAAAATTCCTGATTTTACAGACAAGAATTATATTATTGGTCTCGAAAGTATGTATAAAACATACTTGACTAAGACAGGTAGGACGATTAGTGATGTTCACCCCCCTGCTATGAACTTAGTCGTTAAGGTAGATGGTGAGGACGTAATGGCAACACCTTATCGGAAAGGTAAAAGCATAGAAGTTGTTATAGAACAGAATAATTATACTAATTTAACCCTCCAATCCATGGGAGAACAGTTAAATCGAATAGAGAAGGCCAAGCTGCCTCAAAACCCTCATAACCCAGTTAACTCGGCCCCGTTCCAACCTTATAGTCTGGAACCTGGAGTAAAACTCGCTAGGACCATTTTGACCGATTCAGAACCAGATTCTGAAGTAATTCAAGAAATTTATAAAAGGCTTGAAGCTCTTACAATTGAAAAGAACAAGAAACCTAGTATTGTTGAATCACCTACAGTTCTTACAATTGTAGAAAAAAGCCCAACTAATGTGGCCCCTTTGTCCCTCGACTTAGAAAATAATGATACAGATAGAGAATCAACCACTGATGAATTAATAACTCAACTAGAGAATCTTAGAGTTGAAGAAAAAGAAATTCCGTCTCAACTTAATAGAATCTCAAGTAAAAGGTTTAATTATAAAACCTATGCCCCTTATTACCCTAGGCCATCACCTGTTGATCTACTCCACGAAGAGGATAGTAGACTTACTCAACAATATGATGGATCTTCAGTTTATGAATGGAATCTTGATGGACTTAGTGAATATCAAATTCACAAATTAATCCATCAAATGCTTATGTGCGCCACGGCTTATGCAGCCCGTGATAATAAAGAACCTGCAATTGCAAAGCTCCTTATTAATGGTTTTTCAGGTCAGTTAAAAGGATGGTATGACAATTATTTACCCATAGAAACAAAAAACGCCATCCAAAACGCTGTTAAACCAAATAGTAATACTCCTGATATAGTCAGTACACTTCTTTATACTATTCTTGTCCACTTTACAGGACAACACGATATGAATACAGAAAGGATTCAAGAACAATTAATAAGTTTAAAATGTCCAACTTTATCCCATTTTAAATGGTATAAAGATGTATTCTTTTCCAAAATATTTCAGAGAAATGATGGTCACCATGAATTTTGGAAAGAAAAGTTCTTATCAGGACTCCCTAACTTTTTTGCGGAACGAATCAAAAATCGTTTAAGAAATGCTAATAATGGGAAAATCCCCTATGATACCTACACATATGGAGACCTAGCGTCAGAAGTAGTTAAAGAAGGTACCTCTTTATGTAATGACATTAAGCTTCAAAAGCAAATCCAAAAGGAAAAGTTTTCAGGAAAACGAGCTGTAGGAGATTTCTGCGAGCAAATGGGTTTTAATCAAACTATTGATAATTTTCGAAAACAACGGAAATCTAAAAAACATTTTAGAGAAAATATTATAAAGAATCCTTTAAAAAAGATAAAGAAAAAGGTTTTCTAAAGAAAATTTCCTAAAAAATCTTCCAAAAGAAAAAACTTCCAAGTATGTTGGAAATGTAAACAAGTGGGTCACTACGCTAATAAGTGTACCACCCAACAAAAAATCAATAGCCTTAATATTGATGAAGTCCTTAAAATGTCCATTTTAAAAACAATTATGTCCGAATCGATCAAGAGAATGAAGACATGTTCATATCTGTTATCACAGACGACACCTCTTCGATGAAGAATATTATTCTTCAAATAGTAGTGAGCTTGTTGTGATGGACAATGCAACCATTACAAAGCACTATGTAAAATTAATGGTTTATGTGTCTTAACCAAAGAAGAAAGTTTTGTCTTCGAGGTCATTGACAAAATCGGTGATGCCGATGAAAAGGCAAGACTTCTTACGAATATCTAAAGCAGATAGAAATTCATAAACTGAAAGAAATATTCGGACTTACGAATACAAAAGATATTATGAATAGATTTAATAGCCCAATAATGACGGTTAAAACCATTGATACAACAATATCAGTTTAAAATACGAATTAAAAAGAAGTACAAGAAGAAATTAAGAATTTAAAATCACGAGTACTTTTATTAAAATCTAATCAAGTCACTCCTAATAAGGAATTTGATACTGGAACCTCTTTATCAAATAACCTTGAATTAGGTTCTCACAAAGAATTTCCACCTCTACAAAATACGAATATAAATCTTTTAAATAGGGTTATTACTCATAAATGGTATATTAAGGTTACTTTAGTTATCAAAAAAGAATTCATTCTTGATACCATTGCTATGATAGATTCGGTGCAGATTTAAATTGCATCGATGAGGGACTAGTTCCTTCAAAATATTTTTCTAAAACTAGCGAAATATTAAATACGAGATAATTCTAGTTTAAATATTAAATATAAATTAGAAGATGCGGTAATTTGCAATGAAAAAATGTGTTTTCAAATCCCCTTTATTATGGTTAAAAACTTATCTCATAAAATCATTCTAGGAAACCCTTTTCTACACATGCTTTATCCAATTATAAAAATTGATGAAAAGGAATCCTTAGTAAAATTTCTAATGCTGAAGTTTTATTTAAGTTTATAACTACTCCACAATATAAAGAACTTGATACTATTAAAGAATGATTAAAAAATAAAGAATCATTTATTAATTCTTTAACTGAAGAAATTTCTTTTAAAAGGATTTACTGAAACTTTAAAAAATCCTAAGCTTCAAGAAAAGATAAAACTTTTTCAAAAAGAAATCGAATCGAAATTTGTCTTGACATCCCAAACGCCTTTTGGGAAAGAAAGAAAGCATATTGTCTCTCTTCCATATGAGCCAGACTTTAAAGAATCACAGATTCCCACAAAAGCTAGGCCCATAGCCATGAGTCCAGAATATCTGGAATTATGTAAAAAAGAAATTCAAGACCTTCTAAATAAAGGCTTAATTCAAGTCTCATAGTCCTTGGAGTTTTTCAGCCTTTTATGTTAACAATCTTTCTTGAGCAAGAAGAAGGGGTACCCAGACTTGTAATCAACTATAAGCCGTTAAACAAAGTTTTAAAATGGATTAGATATCCTATCCCAGAATAAAAAGATCTACTAAACAACTTATATGAAGCAAAAATCATGTCAAAATTTGATATGAAATCAGTTCTTGGAAAATTCAAATTCTTTGAATCGATAGATACAAAACTGCATTCACAGTCCCTTTTGGCCATAAATCAGTGTAGAAAATTCAAATTTTACTGTTCATAGGCCTTGAAATTGGTATCAGAGCCATCGGAAAGAAAGGGAATCAGCTCTAATCCAAGGTATAATTCCTTTACTCATCTATTTTACTCTTTGATACGTTAGTCGCGTTTAGTTCCTGACGGTAAGACCAGCTAAGAAGGCGGCACGAATACGTGAGCTTGTAAAAGTCGTTGATTTGTAGATCGAGTCTAGTAAATGAATGAATTAATTAGAACCTTGGGAAGATCAAGTTCTTCTCAATCTTTCAATAGCTCTAAAAGAAATAAAGAATTAGTAATCAATGAAAATATAGATAATGATCTACATAATTGGAATTTGCCAAAATCTAAACATAATGAGATTTACAAATCCAATTTCATATTTAAATCGGATTATATCATCCAAACAATTGAAGAAGCTCTACCTATTTCCCCAGGTTACAGCTCTTTTCAATTACTATCAGACAAGTTAATCAAACACCATAAATTAAAATATAAGTTTTTACATCTAGGAATGGTTCAAATAGCCTTGAAACCATCCACTAGATTAGGAATAAATACCTCAGCTTTAATTTGTCTTAGAGACAAAAGACATAAAAGATTTCATGATTCTCTTTTAGGAGTTATTGAATCTAGTTTATGTGATGGGCCGATATATTTTTCATCTTACCCAAACTAAACATTGTCATTATCAGACCCACACATTAACCATGCCTTATCTCTAGACATAAAATCTGAAGGGTACGATATGATGCCCGGTTCTCAGAATGTAATTCTAATCTATAGAATATATTATAAAGTTATGAATTCAAGTGTTCCCAATATGCGTAAGATTCCAAATCTTAATGAAAAGGGAGAAACCACTTTATTCATAACTAATATGACGAAAAGTAATAAAATTATCCCTAAAACCATATCTTGGAATCAAATAAATTTACCACAACAGTGGATCTTAGAACAAGCTAATGAGCCTGTAAAAGTTGAAAACAAAACTTTAGAAGAAATTATTGAACATCCAGACGGTGATGTTGAATTAAGATTATCTAAAGATAGAATTACAAGAATAAAAGATAATAATCTTGGAAGATTTTCTACATCTTCAATTCCTACTACTGCTTTCGAAAAAGAGTCAGTAATAGGAACAAGATTTACAAAGGATGAAATTTTCCAGCCTGTTTATAAGGTTGAAAACACTTCATCCCCAACTCAATCGGATATGGGACTTTATGTTTTATCACAACAGGAAAAGGAATTTCCCTTTGATGGTATTGACGAAGAAGTCTTCTATTCCGAGGAAAATAGTCTAATTAGAAAATGGTGGTTAGCTAAAGCCCCAGATGAATATAAAACCTTTTATCACGGTAAATATAGAGAATATGTGATAAATATGGGAAAATACCATGACCCTTACAAATATGGTTTCTTTTACTTCCTTAAGAATACGCTAAAATTAAGAGGAGTAAAAATTCCTGATTTTACGAAAGTATGTATAAAACATACTTGACTAAGACAGGTAGGACGATTAGTGATGTTCACCCCCCTGCTATGAACTTAGTCGTTAAGGTAGATGGTAAGGACTTAATGGCAACACCTTATCGGAAAGGTAAAAGCATAGAAGTTGTTATAGAACAGAATAATTATACTAATTTAACCCTCCAATCCATGGGAGAACAGTTAAATCGAATAGAGAAGGCCAAGCTGCCTCAAAACCCTCATAACCCAGTTAACTCGGCCCCGTTCCAACCTTATAGTCCGGAACACAGGAGTAAAACTCGCTAGGACCGTTTTGACCGATTCAAAACCGTTTACAAGTAATTCAAGAAATTTATAAAAGGCTTGAAGCTCTTACAATTGAAAAGAACAAGAAACCTAGTATTGTTGAATCACCTACAGTTCTTACAATTGTAGAAAAAATCCCAACTAATGTGGCCCCTTTGTCCCTCGACTTAGAAAATAATGATACAGATAGAGAATCAACCACGATGAATTAATAACTCAACTAGAGAATCTTAGAGTTGAAGAAAAAGAAATTCCGTCTCAACTTAATAGAATCTCAAGTAAAAGGTTTAATTATAAAACCTATGCCCCTTATTACCCTAGGCCATCACTGTTGATCTACTCCACGAAGAGGATAGTAGACTTACTCAACAATATGATGGATCTTCGATTTATGAATGGAATCTTGATGGACTTAGTGAATATCAAATTCACAAATTAATCCATCAAATGCTTATGTGCGCCACGGCTTATGCAGCCCGTGATAATAAAGAACCTGCAATTGCAAAGCTCCTTATTAATGGATTTACAGGTCAGTTAAAAGGATGGTATGAAAATTATTTACCCATAGAAACAAAAAACGCCATCCAAAACGCTGTTAAACCAAATAGTAATACTCCTGATATAGTCAGTACACTTCTTTATACTATTCTTGTCCACTTTACAGGACAACACGATATGAATACAGAAAGGATTCAAGAACAATTAATAAGTTTAAAATGTCCAACTTTATCCCATTTTAAATGGTATAAAGATGTATTCTTTTCCAAAATATTTCAGAGAAATGATGGTCACCATGAATTTTGGAAAGAAAAGTTCTTATCAGGACTCCCTAACTTTTTTTGCCGAACTAATCAAAAATCGTTTAAGAAATGCTAATAATGGGAAAATCCCCTATGATACCTACACATATGGAGACCTAGCGTCAGAAGTAGTTAAAGAAGGTATCTCTTTATGTAATGACATTAAGCTTCAAATGGGTTTTAATCAAACTATTGATAATTTTCGAAAACAACGGAAATCTAAAAAACATTTTAGAGAAAAATATTATAAAGAATCCTTTAAAAAAGATAAAGAAAAAAGGTTTTCTAAAAGAAAATTTCCTAAAAAATCTTCCAAAAAGAAAAAACTTCCAGTATGTTGGAAATGTAAACAAGTGGGTCACTACGCTAATAAGTGTACCACCCAACAAAAAATCAATAGCCTTAATATTGATGAAGGCCTTAAAAGGTCCATTTTAAAAACAATTATGTCCGAGTCTAAGTCAAGAGAATGAAGACATGTTCATATCTCGTTATCACGGACGAGACCTCTTCGATGAAGAATATTATTCTTCAAATAGTAGTGACAGTTGTGATGGACAATGCAACCATTACAAAGCACTATGTAAAATTAATGGTTTATGTGTCTTAACCAAAAGAAGAAAGTTTTGTCTTGAGGTCATTGACAAAATCGGTGATGCGATGAAAAAGGCAAGACTTCTTACGGAATATCTAAAGCAGAGATAGAAATTCATAAACACGAAAGAAATATTCAGACTTACGAATACAAAGATATTATGAATAGATTTAATAGCCCAATAATGACGGTTAAAACCCGTGATACAACAATATCAGATTTAAAATCTGAATTAAAAGAAGTACAAGAAGAAATTAAGAATTTAAAATCACGAGTACTTTTATTAAAATCTAATCAAGTCACTCCTAATAAGGAATTTGATCTGGAACCTCTTTATCAAATAACCTTGAATTAGGTTCTCACAAAAATTTCCACCTCTACAAAATACGAATATAAATCTTTTAAATAGGGTTATTACTCATAAATGGTATATTAAGGTTACTTTAGTTATCAAAAAAGAATTCATTCTTGACACCATTGCTATGGTAGATTCAGGTGCAGATTTAAATTGCATCGATGAGGGACTAGTTCCTTCAAAATATTTTTCTAAAACTAGCGAAATATTAAATACTGCAGATAATTCTAGTTTAAATATTAAATATAAATTAGAAGATGCAGTAATTTGCAATGAAAAAATGTGTTTTCAAATCCCCTTTATTATGGTTAAAAACTTATCTCATAAAATCATTCTAGGAAACCCTTTTCTACACATGCTTTATCCAATTATAAAAATTGATGAAAAAGGAATCCTTAGTAAAATTTCTAATGCTGAAGTTTTATTTAAGTTTATAACTACTCCACAATATAAAGAAATTGATACTATTAAAGAACGATTAAAAAATAAAGAATCATTTATTAATTCTTTAACTGAAGAAATTTCTTTTAAAAGGATTTCTGAAACTTTAAAAAATCCTAAGCTTCAAGAAAAGATAAAACTTCTTCAAAAAGAATCGAATCAGAAATTTGTGCTGACATCCCAAACGCCTTTTGGGAAAGAAAGAAGCATATTGTCTCTCTTCCATATGAGCCAGACTTTAAAGAATCACAGATTCCCACAAAAGCTAGGCCCATAGCCATGAGTCCAGAATATCTGGAATTATGTAAAAAAGAAATTCAAGACCTTCTAAATAAAGGCTTAATTCGCAAGTCTCATAGTCCTTGGAGTTGTTCAGCCTTTTATGTTAACAATGCTGCTGAGCAAGAAAGAAGGGTACCCAGACTTGTAATCAACTATAAGCCGTTAAACAAAGTTTTAAAATGGATTAGATATCCTATCCCGAATAAAAAAGATCTACTAAACCGCTTATATGAAGCAAAAATCATGTCAAAATTTGATATGAAATCTGGTTACTGGAAAATTCAAATTGCTGAATCAGATAGATACAAAACTGCATTCACAGTCCCTTTTGGCCATTATGAGTGGAATGTAATGCCTTTTGGACTGAAAAATGCTCCTCCGAATATCGAGAGAATAATGAATGAAATATTCAATCCTTATATGGATTTTATCATTGTCTATATAGATGATGGTTTGATTTATAGTAGAAATATTGAGCAACATTTTAAACATCTTCGGATATTTATTAATGTTGTAAAAAAGGCAGACTTAGTTGTCTCTGCTAAGAAGGTTAAACTCTTCCAACAAGAAATTCGATTTCTTGGGCATAATATTGCCAACGGATCAATCATTCCTATAGATCGATCTATTACTTTTGGAGAAAAATTCCCCGATGAAATCAAGGATAAAAATCAATTACAACGATTTTTAGGATGCCTGAATTATATTTCAGAATTCTACGAGAAGGTTGCTTTAATAGCAAAACCTTTGTATGAAAGATTGAGAAAAAACCCTCCTGCTTGGACCGTTGAACATACTAGAGCAGTCGAAGAAATTAAAAAACAAATCAAAGAAATTCTTTGTCTTGCTTTATCCAACCCTAAAGCATTCAAAATAGTGGAAACCGATGCTTCGGATCTTGGATATGGTGGGATTTTTAAACAAAAAGTTAATAACAAAGAGCAATTAGTCGGGTTTACGTCCCATGCTTGGCATGGCCCTGAAATGAATTACTCTACGGTAAAAAGGAAATTCTTGCTATGGTACTAACAGGTACAAAAGTTCGAATCGATTTAATAAATCAAAAATTTCTTATTAGAGTAGATCTGTAAATCTGCTAAAGAAATTTTACTAAAAGATGTTAAAAATATAGCCTCTAAACAAGTCTTTGCAAGATGGCAAGTTATTATGTCGTATTTGACTTTGATATTGAGTTTATCCCAGGAGAATCAAATTCTTTACCTGATTTTCTAACTCGTGAATTTTTGCAGGGAAAGAATGTCTAAAAGACCGCCTGACAAAGGAAAAGCTCCAAAAGAAGCTAAAGAGGTAAAACCTCAAAAACGAGAGTTATCGACATCATATAAAACGATCGCTCTCTTAGACCCAAAAGTTGTTAAACAACAGAAAATAGAAGATACTCCTAAAGAGGAGAGACTTAGGTTATTTGATAAAGAGGTTCTTGTATCAAATTCCTTAGTAGGAGTGACTTGATTAGATTCTAATAAAAGTACTCGTGATTTTAAATTCTTAATTTCTTCTTGTACTTCTTTTAATTCGGATTTTAAATCTGATATTGTTGTATCACGAGTTTTAACCGTCATTATTGGGCTATTAAATCTATTCATAATATCTTTGTATTCATAAGTCTGAATATTTCTTTCAGGTTTATGAATTTCTATCTGTTTTAGATATTCTGTAAGAAGTCTTGCCTTTTCATCGGCATCACCGATTTTGTCAATGACCTCGAAGACAAAACTTTCTTCTTTGGTTAATACACATAAACCATTAATTTTACATAGTGCTTTGTAATGGTTGCATTGTCCATCACAACTGTCACTACTATTTGAAGAATAATATTCTTCATCAGAAGAGGTGTCGTCTGTGATAACAGATATGAACATGTCTTCATTCTCTTGATCAGACTCGGACATAATTGTTTTTAAAATGGACCTTTTAAGGCCTTCATCAATATTAAGGCTATTGATTTTTCGTTGGGTGGTACACTTATTAGCGTAGTGACCCACTTGTTTACATTTCCAACATACTGGAAGTTTTTTCTTTTTGGAAGATTTTTTAGGAAATTTTCTTTTAGAAAACCTTTTTTCTTTATCTTTTTTAAAGGATTCTTTATAATATTTTTCTCTAAAATGTTTTTTAGATTTCTTTTGTTTTCGAAAATTATCAATAGTTTGATTAAAACCCATTTGCTCGCAGAAATCTCCTAGAGCTCGTTTTCCTGAAAAACATTTCCTTTTGGATTTGCTTTTGAAGCTTAATGTCATTACATAAAGAGATACCTTATTTAACTACTTCTGACGCTAGGTCTCCATATGTGTAGGTATCATAGGGGATTTTCCCATTATTAGAATTTCTTAAACGATTTTTGATTCGTTCGGCAAAAAAGTTAGGGAGTCCTGATAAGAACTTTTCTTTCCAAAATTCATGGTGACCATCATTTCTCTGAAATATTTTGGAAAAGAATACATGTTTATACCATTGCTTCGGAAAGGAACAAGATTCCTTTTTAATCTTACGCATATTGAAAGCAAAATCTTGGTGTGACTAAAAAGATTTATATATCAAATTTCAGTGATATATTCGTATTTACATGGAATTGTTATAGAAATTTGATCATGAATAATCAGTGTAAGAACATATGTATGTTCAGTGATAAACCACCTTGTGTAGGCCTGAAACTGGAACCCAATCCTCGGATCCCAGGACGCCTCCGAAGTCCACAAAATTCTTTGGATTGAGTTAAAAAGAAGGCTCCCTCGTTGCAAAAGGGATTGAGTTACAAAGAAGGATCCCTAGTTGCAAATAACAAGAAGATAAAATCAGTCAACACAACAGCAAGAAAACCAAGCACGAGAAATAGCAATAAATGTTTCCAAAGGAAACAAATCACGTTAGCCAGGTGAGAGATGTTAGCTTTTAATGGTTTTGCAACAAGTCAGGTTTAGGTTAATAAAACAAATTAGGGCAAAACATACGTTCGTCTATCGCAGGGAAGTTCACTTCACAGAGTTCCCTTTGACTCCATATTAGATGTACTGGCTTTTATCCTCGGATTTTAGAGAGTTCCCTTAACCTATAAGACGAAAGTACTAAAACATTATTCAGATACAACAATTAGTCTATCAAAACAAGCACACAATTAGGACCTCAAATACTTACATTCGCGAATTCAATGCTACTTGGATCCTTCACGCCTTGGTCGCTAATTAAAAATCAACAACTGGTCCCAACTGGAAGATACATATGCGATTGAGATAATGACAATTAACACAACTGTCAGAGTTTTAAACGGCACTTATAATTCTTACTTAAACTTACTCATGAATAATCAGTGTAACAACTTACATATTAGCACCTTGTGTATCCACAAACTGGAATGGAATTCTTTGCATCCATTGACACCTCCTCTTAAGTCCAGTTCTAGCTTAATGAAAATGAAATATTACGCATCCTCATCAAAGAAAAGAATACTTATTAAGAAATTAAACTAAATAAGTGGCATTTAATGTTCCAATTTGGCATAGAAAGCATCACAGGCACTAAGATGATAAAATACCCTTGGAGGTTGTAATACGGGGCCTTTTAACTTGAGTGAACTCGGAACTAATTGTAACATCGGAGACACGTAATGTTGGTTCAGCACCATAGTTGTTGGCTTTCATTGCCTACCAAAAATAGAACAGCTTGTTATCAATCACGAGAACCGTACAGTGCCTAAGGTCACAAAAACATCTTGAAGAAGGGTACCTCACTCAAAGTTTTTCGTCCATTATTGAGATTGATCTTTGGTGAACGGGCAATGTTTTCGTATAGTGTCTCAAGGAAGCCAGAGTACAAATCTAAACACAAATACAAATAAACGTCATCATCATTGTATGCAAAGAAAACACAACCAGAGCATATCTTTTCATCTTGATTAAAATGTAAGGCTACGGCTCTGTTTTACCCCGCCTTAATGCATGGAAGAGACCGGAGTAAACTAACTCCATGTGGCAAGTATTTACAAAACAAATCGGTGATTGTCATTTCAAACATCCAGGCCTGCCATCTCCATTTGCATCTTTCCAATTCCTTTGCTTCATAGAGAATACACAAGATGAAAGAGGTCCAAGTGCTACAATAATTCAAGGTCCAAAACGAATCGGTTCCAAGACATACTCTCTATCGACGAGAAATACACGCGCGCTAAATTAAACATCGGTAGAAAAGAAAGCAAAGCTTACGTTTACTCATATTTGGTGAGTTCACCTAACCATGTTATCACATACTCCATATTACATGTGCATTATCATTCAAGGAGATGCATCTGCATCCGAGATGATGACAACAAAAACACTATAGTCAAAGAGTTTTTCGAGGTAACATGGAATTGTTATAGAAATTTGATCATGAATAATCGGTGTAAGAACCTATGTATGTTCAGGTGATAAACCACCTCGTGTAGGCCTGAGCTGGAACCCAATCCTCGGATCCAAGGACACCTCCTCTGAAGTCCATAAAATTCTTTGGATTGTCGTGGAAAAAGGATCGAGTTAAAAGAAGGCTCCCTCGTTGCAAAAAGCAAGGAGATAAAATCGATCAACACAACAGACAAGAAAACCAAGCACAAGATATAGCAATAAATGTTTCCAAAGGAAACAAATCATGTTAGCCCAGGTGAAAGATGTTAGATTTTATTGGTTTTGCAACAAATCAAGTTTAGGTTAATAAAACAAATTAGAGCAAAACTTACTTTCGTCTATCGCGTTAGCCAGGTGAGGGATGCTGGCCTTTATCCTCTGATTTTTGAGAGTTCGCTTAGCCTATATGATCAAAGTACCAAACCATTATTCGAGATACAACAATTAGTGTATCAAAACAAGCACACAATTAGAACTTCAAATGCTTACCTTTGCCAATTCAATGCTACTTGGGTCCTTCACACCTTGGTCACTAATTAAAAATCAACAACTGGTCCTAGCTGCAAGATACATCTGAAATTGAGATAATGACAAAATTAACACAATGGTCGGAGTTTTAAACGGCACTTATAATTCTTACTTAAACTTACTCATGAAAAATCAGTGTAACAACTTACATATATCCAGTGATAAACCACCTTGTGTATCCCTGAAACTGGAACATAATCCTTTGCATCCATGGGCACCTCCTCTTAAGTCAAGTTCTAGCTTACTGAAAATGAAATATTACGCCTCCTCATCAGCAAAATAATACTTATTAAGATATTAAACCAAATAAGCTGGAATTTGATGTTCGAATTTTGCATAGAAAGCATCACAGGCACTAAGATAATAAAATATACCCCTGGAGGTCGTAATACAGGGCCTTCAACTTGAGTAAACTCAGAACTATTTGTAACACCAGAGACACGTAATGTTGGTTCAGCACCATAGTTGTTGGTTTTCATCGCCTGCCAAAAATAGAACAGCTTGTTATCCATCCCGATAGCCGTAGAGTGCCTAAGGTCATAAAAACATCTTCAGCAAGGGGAGACCTACCTCACTCAAAGCTTTCATCCATTATTGAGATTGATCTTTGGTGAACGGGCGATGAATTCGTGTAGTGTTTCAAGGAAGCCAAAGTACAAATCTACACAAATACAAATAAACGTCACCATCATTGTACTGAAAGAAATCGCAACCAGAGCATATATTTTCCTCTTGATTAAAATGTAAGGTTGTCGCTCTGTTTTACCTACCTTAATGCATGGAAGAGACCCGGAGTAAACTAACTCCATGTGGCGAGTATTTACAAAACAAATCAGTGGTCATTTCAAACATCCAGGCCTGCCATCTCCATTTGCATCTTACCAATTCCATTGCTTCATAGAGAATATACGAGATGAAAGAGGTCCAAGTGCTACACAGAATTCAAGGTCCAAAACAGAATCAGTTATAAGACATACTCTCTATCGACAGAAAATACACGTGCGCTAAATTAATCATCAGTAGAAACAAAGCTTACGTTTATTCATTAGTTCACCTAACCATGTTATCTTATACACCGTATTACATGTGCATTATCATTGAAGGAGATACATCTGCATCCGAGATGATGACAACACTATAGTCGAAGGGTTTTTCGAGGTTACATGGAATTGTTATAGAAATTTGATCATGAATAATCAGTTGTAAATAATTGTCATACCATCCTTTTAACTGACCTGAAAAACCATTAATAAGGATCTTTGCAGTTGCAGGTTCTTTATTATCACGGGCTGCATAAGCCGTGGCGCACATAAGCATTTGATGGATTAATTTGTGAATTTGATGTTCACTAAGTCCATCAAGATTCCATTCATAAACTGAAGATCCATCATATTGTTGAGTAAGTCTACTATCCTCTTCGTGGAGTAGATCAACAGGTGATGGCCTAGGGTAATAAGGGGCATATGTTTTATAATTAAACCTTTTACTTGAGATTCTATTAAGTTGAGACGGAATTTCTTAATCTTCAACTCTAAGATTCTCTAGTTGAGTTATTAATTCATCAGTGGTTGATTCTCTATTTGTATCATTATTTTCTAAGTCGAGGGACAAAGGGGCCACATTAGTTGGGCTTTTTTCTACAATTGTAAGAACTGTAGGTGATTCAACAATACTAGGTTTCTTGTTCTTTTCAATTTTAAGAGCTTCAAGCCTTTTATAAATTTCTTGAATTACTTCAGAATCTGGTTCTGAATCGGTCAAAACGGTCCTAGCGAGTTTTACTCCAGGTTCCAGACTATAAGGTTGGAACGGGGCCGAGTTAACTGGGTTATGAGGGTTTTGAGGCAGCTTGGCCTTCTCTATTCGATTTAACTGTTCTCCCATGGATTGGAGGGTTAAATTAGTATAATTATTCTGTTCTATAACAGCTTCTATGCTTTTGCCTTTCCGATAAGGTGTTGTCATTACGTCCTCACCATCTACCTTAACGACTAAGTTCATAGCAGGGGGGTGAACATCACTAATCGTCCTACCTGTCTTAGTCAAGTATGTTTTATACATACTTTCGAGACCAAGAATATAATTCTTGTCTGTAAAATCAGGAATTTTTACTCCTCTTAATTTTAGCATATTTTTAAGGAAGTAAAAGAAACCATATTTGTAAGGGTCATGGTATTTGCCCATATTTATCACATATTCTCTATATTTACCGTGATAAAATGTTTTATATTCATCTGGGGCTTTATCTAACCACCATTTTCTAATTAGACTATTTTCCTCAGAATAGAAGACTTCTTCGTCAATACCATCAAAGGGAAATTCCTTTTCCTGTTGTGATAAAACATAAAGTCCCATATCCGATTGAGTTGGGGATGTAGTGTTCAACCTTATAAACAGGCTGGAAAATTTCATCCTTTGTAAATCTTGTTCCTATTACTGACTCTTTTTCAAAGGCAGTAGTAGGAATTGAAGATGTAGAAAATCTTCCAAGATTATTATCTTTTATTCTTGTAATTCTATCTTTAGAAAATCTTAATTCAACATCACCGTCGGGATGTTCAATAATTTCTTCTAAAGTTTTGTTTTCAACTTTTACAGGCTCATTAGCTTGTTCTAAGATCCACTGTTGTGTTAAATTTATTTGATTCCAAGATATGGTTTTAGGGATAATTTTATTACTTTTCGTCATATTAGTTATGAATAAAGTGGTTTCTCCCTTTTCATTAAGATTTGGAATCTTACGCATATTGGGAACACTTGAATTCATAATTACTTTATAATATATTCTATAGATTAGAATTACATTCTGAGAACCGGGCATCATATCGTACCCTTCAGATTTTATGTCTAGAGATAAGGCATGGTTAATGTGTGGGTCTGATAATGACAATGTTTAGTTTGGGTAAGATGAAAAATATATCGGCCCATCACATAAACTAGATTCAATAACTCCTAAAAGAGAATCATGAAATCTTTATGTCTTTTGTCTCTAAGACAAATTAAAGTGAAATATTTAATCCTAATCTAGTGGATGGTTTCAAGGCTATTTGAACCATTCCTAGATGTAAAAACTTATATTTTAATTTATGAAGTTTGATTAACTTGTCTAATAGTAATTGAAAAGAGCTGTAAAATGGGGAAATAGGTAGAGCTTCTTCAATTGTTTGGATGATATAATCCGATTTAAATATGAAATTGGATTTGTAAATCTCATTATGTTTAGATTTTGGCAAATTCCAATTATGTAGATCATCATCTATATTTTCATTGATTACTAATTCTTTATTTCTTTTAGAGCTATTGAAAGATTGAGAAGAACTTGATCTTCCCAAGGTTTTAATTAATTCATTCATTTACTAGACTGTCATCTACAGTCAACGACTTTTACAAGCTCACGTATTCGTGCCGCCTTCTTAGCTGGTCTTACCGTCAGGAACTAAACGCGACTAACGTATCTAAGAGTAAAATAGATGAGTAAAGGAATTATACCTTGGCATGGCGCGGCTAGCTTGAGCTAGGTGTGGCTGGCATGATTTGCCATTGGCACGGAGGTGCGGCTAGCATGGTTGGCATGCTTTGGCGCGTTTGGTGTGACTAGCATAGCTAGGGCCAAGGCGAGTGTGTTTGGCATGGCGCGATGCTTGGGCTAATTGTGGCTGACATGATTAGCCATCGGCACGGAGGTGCGGTTGGCATGCTTTGGCGTGTTTGGTGTGACTAGCATAGCTAGGGCCAAGGCGGGTGCGTTTGGCATGGCGCGGCTAGCTTGGGCTAGGTGTGGCTGGCATGATTTTCCATTGGCACGGAGGTGCGTCTAGCATGGTTGGCATGCTTTGGCACGTTTGGTGTGACTAGCATAGCTAGGGCCAAGGCAGAGTGCGTTTGGCATGGCGCGACTAGCTTGGGCTAGGTGTGGCTGGCATGATTTGTCATTGGCACGGAGGTGCGGCTATTATGGTTGGCATGCTTTGGCGCGTTTGTGTGACTAGCATAGCTAGGGCCAAGGCAGCGTGCGTTTGGCATGGCGCGGCTATCTTGGGCTAGGTGTGGCTGGCATGATTTGCCATTGGCACGGAGGTGCGGCTAGCATGGTTGGCATGCTATGCGCGTTTGGTGTGACTAGCATAGCTAGGGCCAAGGCGGGGTGCGTTTGGCATGGCGCGGCTAGCTTGGGCTAGGTGTGGCTGGCATGATTTGCCATTGGCACGGAGGTGCGGCTAGCATGGTTGGCATGCTTTGGCGCATTTGGTGTGACTAGCATAGCTAGGGCCAAGGCAGAAGTGCGTTTGGCATGGCGCGACTAGCTTGGGCTAGGTGTGGCTGACATGATTTGTCATTGGCACGGAGGTGCGGCTATCATGGTTGGCATTATTTGGCGCGTTTTGTGTGACTAGCATAGCTAGGGCCAAGGCAGGGTGCGTTTGGCATGGCGCGACTAGCTTGGGTTAGGTGTGGCTGACATGATTTGCCCTTGGCACGGAGGGGAATTAGGGTTTTGTTCGTTGTAACCCTAATTTGAAAAAAATACCCCCTGTTAATTACCCGGTTTAGGGCGCAAGTGGAGTTAGTGCTAGCCTACCCATTAACTCAAGTTGGAGTACGGTTCCAGGGTAGCATATGCCGTTTCACGGCGGTCCGTGAAGATCCTAACAGGTACCTGCCTAAGTTTATCTGTTCTACTAGTAACAAGTTTTGTATTGAGGATATAACAATCCCGGCCAACAAGAAGAGCTGATCAATTGCCCAAAAGCTAAAAGTATAGCTGATATGTTAAGTATAAATGTTTAATAACTTTCACTATCTGTCAATCAATTATTAGTTCCATTTTTTCTGTCACTCCACAAGTCCTTAAGAAATTCAAAGTCTTTTGGTAGAAGTTAGGATAGTTTTGGATTCGGAAAGTTACTTGTTTGACTTTTGTAACTCCATATGTAGCAGCCTTGCTTGACTTGGACTGTGACTAACAGTACCAGTAGTTGTGTGGTGCATGAATCATAACCCTATTGAATAAATTGAGTAGTGATGCCTTTGGACATGACAAATTGAGTAAAAATCATGCTTCTGCCATGGTTTTTTTATAATGTTACAAAATCAGAAGGGAAATTACAAGAAGTGGGGCGTCAACGATGACCTCCAAGAAGGATTAATACTAAAAGCGCATAAATTATTCCAATCAGGACAATAAAATTACTTTTAATTAATTGGAATGCTTAACAGGAATAATGATACTGCTCAATGTACAAGATAATCCATCAACGTCCCTCCATTATGCTCTCTGTGTAACAAAACGATTCAGCTGATTCTAACGAGATCACTGAGTTCGTAATTGTGTCCTCATCATCAATGATGCTTCCAGAGTAACTAGAAGACATTCCCATCAATCCATGTAACGCCATTGCTACGTCTTTCATTGTAGGTCTGTTTTCTCCCTTCATTCTTAAGCATTTTTGTGCGAGTTCAGCCATTTGTTGAATCTGCCGGCGCCCATCTTCACTACTCATTCGTTCATTATCATACCTCACCATATTACCGTCGAGAATAGTAAACAACCTGTTGGTTTTCATCACAGAGAGAAAAACATTTGCCAGATTTCTTTCCTCTTTAACTCTTTTTGGAGAAAATACTGCTTCACCTGTTAGCAATTCCACAAGCAAAACACCGAAGCTGTATACGTCGCTTTTCTCTGTTAGCTGGTTTGAAATCATGTATTCAGGGTCTAAGTACCCAAAAGTACCTTGAACTACTGTGCTCAGATGTGCTTGGTCCCCGGGAATTAACCTTGATGCACCAAAATCTGAAACCTTTGCTCTGTATTCATCGTCTAGAAGTACATTACTTGACTTGACGTCTCTGTGGATTATGGGTATGGAAGCTTCAGCGTGCAAGTAAGCTAATGCTCCTGCAACTTCCAAAGCTATCTCTCGGAAGATGAATAAACTTCCTTGAGGATTCCTTGACAGGATCCCCAATATATATTTCATAGGATCAAAGTCATTAACTACAGAGAATAATATCTTGACAGGAAATAAGGGAAATAATATCTATTACACCCTTAGTCTTAGCGGGAGAGGAGCAGACGCAGGACTAGAAACGAAACGAATAAAAAGTTGTCTAGGGAGACCCTTGGTGAAGATATCGGCATATTGATTTTCAGATGGAATGTGCAAGACACGAATGTCACCAATACGAACGCGCTCACGAACAAAATGTATGTCGATCTCCACATGTTTGGTGCGTTGATGTTGCACCGGATCCCCAGACATGTATATAGCACTCACATTATCACAATAAACCATGGTAGCACGCCGTAATGGTATATGTAGCTCAAGAAGAAGATTCCGAAGCCAGGTTGTTTCAGCAACAGCATTGGCAACCCCTCGATATTCTGCTTCAGCACTAGAGCGGGAAACAGTTGCCTGACGCTTGGAGGACCAAGAGACGAGGTTGTCTCCAAGAAAGATACAATAACCAGAAGTTGACCGACGTGAATCTGGACATCCCGCCCAATCAGCATCAGAGTATGCAGTTAGGCCAGAAATAGTGGAAACGGATAGAAACAAACCGTGATCAATGGTACCCTGAGGATATCGAAGTATGCGCTTGAGAGCATGCATGTGAGGCTCTCTAGGGTCATGCATGAATAAACAAACCTGCTGAACTGCATAAGATATATCCGGTCGGGTGAAAGTAAGGTACTGTAATGCTCGATGCTAAGCACGTATAAAGTAGGATCCGCAATCGATGGACGAGACGTGGCACCGAGCTTGGATTGAGTGTCGACCGGAGTAGCTATGCGAATGCGATCAGTCATGGATGCACGAGCAATGATGTCCTTCGTATATAATGACTGAGATAAAAACAGCCCTGAGGATGAACGAGTAGCAGTGATACCCAAAAATGATGCAACGGGCCAAGATCAGTCATAGCAAATTCACGTTTCATCATGTCAATGAAACGGTACAGAAGAGCATCAGTGGAAGCAGTGAGTACAATATCATCAACGTATAACAGTAAGTATGCGGTGTCCAATCCTGACTGATAAATAAAAAGTGAGGGATCACATACACTGCCATGAAAACCACAGCGAGTGATGAAGCTCGCAAATCTCTGGAACCACGCCCGAGGCGCCTGTTTGAGACCATAAAGGGATCTACGGAGGCGGCAAACATAGTCAGGGCGAGTTGGGTCAACAAATCCCGGAGGTTGATGCATATAGACTGTCTCGGTCAAATCCCCATGGAGAAAAGCATTCTTGACATCCAACTGGTGTATGGGCCAAGATCGCGAAGTAGCAATGGTGAGAACAGTGCGAATAGTGGCAGGCTTAACAACCGGACTAAAAGTCTCAAAACAATCAACCCCAACCTGCTGGGATTTACCATTTGCAACAAGTCGTGCCTTATATCGTTGCAGGGAACCATCAGCATGAAACTTGTGACGAAAAAGCCACATAGAACGAATAATATGAGCACCAAAAGGTCTCGGCACAAGTTCCCAAGTATTTGTTTTCAACATGGCAATGTACTCATCTTGCATGGCTCTATTCCAGTTTGGATCCCTAAGGGCATATAGGTGAGACCTAGGTAGACGGGATATATGTTGCTGAGTTTGAACATGGAGGTTTAGTTTGTGAGTTGGTCGGAAAATACCACGAGAAGCTCGTGTGACTGGACGAGAAGGAGGGGCAGTAGAAGTAGTTGGAATGGTGGAAGTAGGTGCCGTACAGGTAGGGACAGTAGGGAGGATAGAAGTTGAGGAGGGAATGACTGCCGGAGATTGAGAAGTGCAGTCAGGAGAGTCGTGAGTAGGCAAGGTAGGAGAACTGTTGTTAGATGTAAGAGGAGAGGATGCAGCGGAAGAGTTCGATGAAATACGGCGATGTGGTGGAGTGTATATTTGCTGTGCAGCGGGAGAATGAGGTTGAGAAGGTGTGGATGATGGGTAGGCCAGAGGGACCGGAAATAGAGGTGAAATAGGTGTCGAAGAGAGATCTGTAGTGGGAGGACTACTAAGGGAAGATTCACTGAATGGGAAAACGTTTTCATCAAACGTTACATGGCGAGATAAAATAATTTTGTTAGTGGCTAGGTCGAGACAACGATAGCCACGATGGTGAAGAGGAAAACCAAGGAATACACATCTAGATGAACGAGGAGCAAGTTTGTGTGGTGTGGTAGCGGAAAGATTGGGATAGCATAGACAACCAAGTTATTCATCTGTTTGATATACCAGGAGAATGGGAATTAGGGTTTTTATGTTATTGATAGTAAACGCCGGATGCAGGGTTTTTTTATCACCTGCCATGGAGTTTTTTAGAAGAGAAATAGGGTTTGAGAGAAGAAAGAGAGGATCGTTGTTTAGCTCTGATACCATCTCGGAAGATGAATAAACTTCCTTGAGGATTCCTTGACAGGATCCCCAATATATATTTCATAGGATCAAAGTCATTAACTACAGAGAATAATATCTTGACAGGAAATAAGGGAAATAATATCTATTACTATCCTTAAGCGATTTTCCCATGAGAGAGCAACACAACCAGTCTGGTTCGCATGGCCTTTGTGTAAGTGTTGGTGAAGCGTCCCATTAGTTACATATTCATAAACTAGCAAAGGAACTTCGCTCTCCAGACAACAACCCAAGAGCTGCACCACATTTTTGTGATTAATTTGTGATAGAACAGCGATTTCGTTTATGAACTGCTCATTTTGGTTCCTATCGACGATTTTCGTCTTCTTAATTGCAACCACTGTTCCGTCAGATAAGATGCCTTTATACACCGTGCCAAACCCTCCCCGTCCAAGAATGTGACTTTCGTCATAGTTATTAGTCGCCTTGCTTAGCTCCTTTTCGGTGTATATTGTAGCAATTGATCGATGCTTTTTTCCTCCTCTTCCATTTCTACTAGACTCGATATCTTCTTCTCGCTCATCTAGTAGCCGATTTAAAATCAAACCGCCATTTTGCTTGAAGAACACCTCCTTAACCTGCATGTGCTTTCTTTTGCTATATCCCCAGTACAACCAAAGCCCAACCACAAGACTCACAACTAGAAGAATTAATCCTAAGCTAACACCTGCATACATGCAATAAAGAGTTAATCTTACTTTCTCATGAGTTCAGGTAGGACTGGGTTTGATATCACAAAGACTTTTCTCAATTACTTACTTAAAACAATCTTTTTAGAGTTTCTTCGTCTGCAATCGGAGATCAAGATGTTGTCATTTTCTTGGTATATTTCAAAATCAGAATTTACCGTATCGTATCCCTGTTTGCAAGGACACTTGTACCCGCCTTCTGTATTTTTGCAAACATTTCCTGGTCTTGCACATCGACTGTCATATAGTTTCTCATCCTTGCATTCATCAATATCTATCATGCACAAAAAAACAAAACAAATTCAATTAATACTAATAATCGGTAAAAAAAATTGGGTACGTGATGATACTGTATGACCTGAGTTCGATATAGCATACCCTGGCAATGTCCACCACTGCTACTGTTAAGATAAGGATTTCCTGCATAGCCCCGTTTACAATTACAGAGATAACCTGCAGCAATATTATTGCCTGATTTACAGATAGCGTTAGTTCCACATGCATAGCTCGTCATATTTCCTTGTGCTACATCGCATGTCTCGTAACCAATAGCCCAATCAAGCACCACCGGGACAGTTCCAGATCCATTGTTTTTGAAATTTTTGAGATACGATGAGGAAAAGCTAAACGAACTTTCTTCAGCTAGAAAAGCATAACTACATGGATTAAAACTCATCAAATCCTTCGGAGTGCGTCTTTCAAGTGACACATTAGTATCCGTAAGTCCATGCGGGATTGAGGTTTCACAACATCCCATACCATTGCAAGACCCATCAGTGATATCTTCATTTCTTCTACATTCTGAACACTCCTGCAGACCAATAGATGGATAACCATATATATATGCCCTGCTGTTACAACCGATTGATATCAATTTGTTTTTTGTAGTAGACACAGTGAATTTTCCGGTACCAATCGATGTTTTTCCGCTGTGGATCGATGTATCAAACTCTTGAGTACACATGCTGGTCACAGGGTTATCGACTGTCATCTGACCATCGAGAACCGATATGTTTGAGATTCTAACAGAATTCCTCATCGGCACACTTTCGTTGCATGATGTAATTTCGAAGTATTCGTTTACGAAACAACCCTCACCGATACCGAATGGGTAAGGTATGCTGACGTTCCCACACCGATCTTGGCAACCAGGCTTTGCTATTACCCCGGAAGCAGTGATCGCTTTTTGTGCAGATGCTAATTGCAGCCATAGCAACAACACAGACCACTGCAAGTCTAGCAGAATATGTAATACAGCCATGAAAGACAAGTTTTGGGTTGGGTTTTTTTCTCGCCGTGGTAATACTTAAACATGTTGGTTTAGTTTAGTCTATACCAGCGCCACAAACTTCTTAATCACTTATCTTTGACTCACATAAGTTTTCTTCTCGTGGATAGAAAAACAAACAAAGGAATCCTTTGAATAGTCAGAGACAAATGACAGCAGTAACTGTTGTTGGTCATTTGTGAATTGATTAGTCTTTGAGTTGAATATAAGTTAGGATTATTTTGAGTTTGGAAATTGCTTGCTTATTGTTTGAATCTTATATGCTTGAATTTTGTGGTGGGATCTTTGTAGTGTTCAAATTTTGAAATTCATCCATGGACCAACTCATAGTGGTGGTTGAATGTCCAAATTATGATTGCAAATCAAGTGGACTTTATGTCTGCACCATATTGCACGTCTTAACTCAATTTTTCCGTGATAGACAAATTTTGAAATACCAATAGACTATAGTTGTGTGTTGCATGGGTCTAGTATCCCTATGAAGCAGATTCTTTTTTATCTACCAAATTTGATGAATTAATTCTATTGGTTCACATCATAATAGTGCTAAGATCGTATATAGATAGAAATTATAACGGCTCTTGAAAAACAAGTAATTTCTGCTAGCAGGGTCGTTCCTGAATTTCTTTTGCCCCGAATCCAACTTTAATTTCTTTTGCCCCTATATAGGGATGTCTATGATATCTTTTTGGGTAAAATTAGAATGCTACTAATATGCGATGCCGCCGAATGCCGCGGCAAATTTTTTGCACAAATGGCCTAGTTACTGGTTAGTGTGTAATTCTGATTTATGAATCAACAACCTAAAAACTCAATACCATCCCTCACTCCAGAATAAAAGTAGCACTGGTGCTGCTTACCCTCCCTCCTATTGGTGGTGAGCCGAAACCTCGCTCTCATTGGCTAATTGAGAAACCATTCGTATTCGTCGGATGAAATTTCGTTATATATGGTGCGTTGATCTGACAATGTGCGGTGTAGATTGGCTGGATTGGTGGGACAAACGCGACAGACGGCCCCCATTGTTTAGAAAAATTGCTATATTAATTTCGTGCATTTATTTTGAAAATCCAAAAAATAAAAATAACTACTATATTAATTCTGGACATTTATGATTAAAATAAAAAAAATCAATTCAACATATTTATGGAATAAAATAATCTTTTATAATTTTATAAAAATCCAAAAAATAAAAAAATTACTATATTAATTTTGGACATTTATGATTAAAATAAAAAAAAATCAAATTAACATATTTATGAAATAAAATAATTACATTTATAGCTTCATGTAATTATTGTAAAAGATCCAGAGAATTAACAAAATACTACATTATAATTTTGGACATTTATGATTAGAATAAAAATAAAATCGACGTATTTACGAATAAAAAAAGATTTATATTTTTTTAATCTTTTAAAAGGAAAAAATATAGAAATAGCTATATTAATTTTTAGTATTAATGATAAATATCTAACAAAGGAAAAACCAACAATATATAAAAAATAATACAATAATTGATATTTAAATTCCTATTTATATTTATGTTAACGATATCCATTAATATAAAAAAATCTAATCATTTACACGAACACAATCTAACAAGTTCCATTAATACTGATTAATTTACTAATAAAAACAAAGCCATTAGTTAATAAAGGATGGAAATCATTCTTCACCCTATTTTCTTTATAACAAACCATATAACTGGATTTAATTCCATAACGATTGTAAAAATTTTCTTTGGAACTAAGTTTCTAACATCTATATAAAGAATGCAAATCACTCTTTATTCCTACATAAACCACGTACTTTTTGTGAAAAAGGAGGTAGCGAATAAGAAGATATCAACTATGACTTTTGAAGAAAATCACAACAAAGGGAAGCAATGGTAGTTGATTCCGGTGGTATGTAAACTTATTCAAATGTCGCAATTTGGATTCATAAAATTTGCTGTTTTTTTTTTCTTATCAGTTTTTTCTTTATATTAATAGGTTGATGTTTTTTTTTTCTCTAATCAATTTTAAAATATATGATGTTTATATGTAGGTAAGAAACATTTGGGAACAGTTTATACCCCCTTCAAGCGTCTGGTTAGGAAACAGACACACAATAAAGCCGTGAGGGCTTTGGTTTTGAAAATGGAGATTTGAAAACGAGAAAAACGGGTCAATTATGGAGTTTGGACCTACATCTCATTGACCAATAGGTAAGTTAGTCGACCTCTGTTGCATATTTATGGTAAAGTTAATTGTTTTTTTAACCGATTAGAAATTAATTGTTGATTGGATATAATACAGGGGTACTCAAATGCATGCTAGGGTAGGCAAAGATTATATACGATTGTTCAAGAGAAATTCGAGGAGGGAAATGTGTATTCCATTCAGAGGTTTAGCATTGCCAAGCCATCAGCCGGTTATAGAATTGTGTCCTTTGAAAATGTAATGTGGTTGAACAGGTTTAGCAAGGTGGAACATCTGAAAGTTCACATCTCGACTTTTCCCAAGAGATATTTAGTTTCCTTTCTACGGAGAATATTGGGAATGAGAAAAAATGATACTACGTATTATACATGTGAACAGTCGGAAATAAGAAAAAAAACTAATTTTTTTGTTTGGTAAAAACAACAAACATTAACCTCTTCTTATATAATTCCTGCAGCTGTGATTGGAAGGCTAAATTCCGTGTCGAACGTTGTGACGAAATCAGTTGAAGAATTTGAGAAAGTAAGTGATGTGTTTATGAGGGAGATTATTCTTGAGAATGAGAGGTAAACTACACGGTATCTTATGGGTTTTTGATTCAATAATTTTTGTTGAGTGGATTATCCTAATGGATTTTTGTTCGTCTTTAGGTGAACTACAATGAAAGTAACCTTATAGGGTGATTTGGTTCATGCTATCAAGGATGGGATATTGGATGGTCGTCCAAATGTACTGTGGTGATGATTGTCACTGGTACATATGTGAAGGATCATTTGGGTGAGCAATTTTGAAGAAACCATTTGTAGACTAATACTTTTAAGTTATTTATGGAAGTCGCTACCATGCGGTATGCAATTGTTCATACATATTTATGACGTAATCTTTTCAACAGTTGTAATTATATATGGAAAGAAAATTTTAAATAAGTGTTTATAAAACTCAAAATATCTAAAAACCTTAGGGCAGAAAAATCTTTAGAGGTCTACTTATGGTAAAAGAATCCCAAACGGATAGCTTAAATATTTAGTATGTTAAAAAAAATCTTTTTCCTACCCCGTATTTTCGAATTAATTTAGGGAAGAAAATCTTTCCATTACTTTGTTATATTTTGTTGCCACGCAAAGAATTTTAATTCCATTTCATTTCTCATTTCTCATTGTTTTCTTTGCGGACATTTAGTCTCAAAGGCCTATATTAAGGACATTGACATGGATATTTGTAAAATGAATAATTCTCTTTGTCATCTTAGATATATTCTCTAAACATGTACAAGTCTTTTCGATGATGTAGTAATATATAATTATAAACCGGGATGATATTGGCCCGGTCCATCATTTTCAATTCTATGTGGGGAAAAAGGATAAATGTTAATATGAAATAGGGAAATAGGAATAAGGATGGATGTAAATCCCAAACAACATTGTTAAGTTATTGTCCTAAGAGCATTCTACTCTCTCTTGGCCTTCCTTTATAAATTTTTCTGATTTTTTTTATGGGGTTATGCCAAATTATTGAATTATAGTTTTTGTGAAACCTATTCTTATTATTCTTTTTCTTTCTTGAACATGATATACGCATGAAATTTTTTGTTTAATAGACCATGCTGTAACGACACTTCGTTATCTTGACCTACGGTTGATATGAGTTTTATGTTTTGTATCAAGCCACATACATAGTAAAATTAGCTATATGCATCACTAAAAATCCAGCAACTAAATTATTTAATTAACCAATACAATATAGATTCTCTTTGTGGGACAATCATTAATTAGTGGACAATCCTTACGGTTAAAGTAACAATCACGAATATTCAAACAGAGTCTTGGTGGGATGTTAGTTCATTGCTTGATTACAACTTCTTTGACGGGAAGCATTCATCTGTTTTGTACTATCTAGAATTGGAAAATTATTTTATGTTATATCGTGTATTCTTTTAATGTGTCTAATATCATATATTAATATTTGAGTGTGATTTTTCATTTAACTATAAGGAGTTGGTGCCTAGGTTGGGTTGGCCACTTGATTCTTAGCACAAGTTTTGAAGAAAGACATATCAATGCATTTTCTTGATTACATCATCTTCGACGAGAAACATTTTATATTCTTTTCACTATTTATGGTTGAAAATCTATTTTATATTAATATCGATTTTTAGTATCACTAATATCAGATATCCAAACAATTATACAATGAGTGTGATTTTTCATTTAACTACAGGGACTTGGATCCTGGAAGAGAACTTGAGTTGGTCAGTCGCTTGATTCCTAACGCAAGTATATGATTCATAAAAATATATATCAGTGAATTTCCTTGATTACATCATCTTCGACGGGAAGTAATTCATATATATGATTTGCAATATTTAGAGTTGAAAATCTATTTTATATTAACAATAAATACAATTCTGACCAGTAAGAGTCATAAATAGGAAAAGAAAAAAATGATAAGAATTCATAGCCAATATAATTCAGATTCCGTTTGCCAATTAAAAACTCCAATTATCAATAGGCGATCCTTACGGTTAAAGAAACAATCACGGATATTCAAAAGGGGTCATAGTGGGATATTAGTGCATTTTCTTGATTACAACTTCTTTGATAAGAAGCACTTCATCTGTTTTGCACTATTTAGAATTTACAAGCTATTTTTATGTTATATATCGTGTGTTCTTTTAATGTCTCTAATATGAGGTATTGATACAACCATATAATGAGTGTGATTTTTCATTTAACTATACGAACTTGGAGCCTGGAAGAGAACTTGATTTGGCTTCCTGATTCCTAACGCAAGCTTATGATTCTTAAGAAAGATATATCAGTGCATTTTCTTGATTGCTTCTTTGACGTGAAGCACTCTACATGCTTTGCGATATTTAGGGTTAGCAATTTATTTTATATTAAGATCGTGTTATTTTCAGTGTCTCTAATGTCAGATATCAGCACAACCATATAATATGTGTGATTTTTCATTCAACTACAAGAAGTTGGAGCCAGGAAAATTACCCGCTTGATTTTTTAGGCAAGCATACATTTTCTGAAGAAAAATATATATGTGTGTTTCCTTAATTACATTTTCTTTGACGTGAAGCACTTCATATGCGTTGCATTATTTAGAGCTGGCAATCTATTTTATATTAATATCATGATTTTTTTAATGTCACTAATATCACATATCGATGCCTATATAATGACTAATGACATTTCCTTGATTACTTCTTTGTGGAAGCACTTCATATGCTTTGCATTATTTAGAATGGCAACCTATTTTATATTAATATCCTGATTTTTTTAATGTCTCTAATATCACATATTGATGCCTATATAATGACTAATGACAATTCCTCGATTGCTTCTTTAACGGGAAGCACTTTATATGCTTTGGACTATTTAGGGTTGGCAATATGTTGTCTATTAATATCGTGTTATTTTTAGTGTCTTTAATGTAAGATATTAACACAACTACATAATATGTGTAATTTTTCATTCAACTACAAGAAGTTGGAGCCAAGAAAAACAGCTGAGTTAGCCGCTTTATTTTTAACGCAAGTATATGATTTCTGAAGAAAAATATATATGTACGTTTCATTATATTTTCTTTGACGAGAAACATATCATATGCTTTTCCCTATTTAGAGTTGACAATCTATTTTTTAGTGTCTCTAACTTCAGATATCAATGCCTATATAATGACTAATGAGTGTGGTTTTTCATTTAACTATAACAAGTTTGAGCCTGGAAGAGAAGTTAAGTTGGTCCCTTAATTCTTAACACAAATATATGATTTTCGAAGAAGCATATATCAATGCATTTCCTTGATAACATTTTCTTTGACGGGAAGCAATTCATATGTTATGCACCATTTAGAGTTTTCAATCAATTTTATATTAATATTGTGTTTTTTTAGTGTCTCCAATATCAGATATTGATATAACTGTATAGAAAGTATGATGTTTCAGTTAACTATCAATAGTACTGATACATGTAATGTAATGAACTACTGATTGATTTCAAAGGTCGGTATAATTTTTCAAAATTATTTTATTTAAGAGGATTTCTTAATCTCCAACCCTTTAAACAATATGTAATCGATGAATAATTTGGTTCTAATTGTTAGTTTACTAAATGATTGCTTCAAAAAATAAATAAATGATAATTGGTGTTTTCATGGTACAATGCGCTTGTTAATTGAGATCCTTTCTTGGACAAGTGCGGCTTCGCCCAACCGAGGATCGATTCATCTTTGCGGTTCGAAGTACGGGTTAAATACTAAAAAAATAATTAATTGTGTATTTATAGCTTAAAATATTTTAGTTTATTTGTAAAATTGATTATTATTTTATTATATTGCATGAAATTAGTTTTCAAAACCATATTAGATCCTCAAATCATAATAATATTATATATTTGATTATTATAAAGTTTTAACTGTTAATTGTCAATCTATTGGATAGTAATTCTAGAAGCCTATTAGAACTCTTATTAGGACGGGTGCGGGGCGAAGCCCCGCCTTAGTGAACATGAACTGACGATGTAAGAAATTCCATCACTCCCGGTGCGTAGCACGGGTTTCAAGCTAGTAGAATGCTAATACAATAAAAGACAATTAAAAGTTAGAATGAAAAAAATCAATGGCCAAAAATGATCATGGGAAAAAATATATAGTCCACGGAAGATGATGAAAAATAACTGAAATGGTAAGAAAGTATTGTTTCATACGTAAATAAAAACTACTTTAAATAACCAAAAAATTGTGTCATAAGTGGGCTAATAAGAATTTGAGTTTGAAATATGAACTACATAGGTTGGCTAAATGTATACGGTATTTATATGGGAGGAGACGAAATGGGGAAAGAACCCATAAATAACCTGGCTAAATCATTAATTGGGGCCTGTCGAATTTTCGTTTCCACCTTGTTTAAAAATTAGATGCGCTTACCAAATATCACTCACTTATTTCACTCACTTATTCATACCCGCCTCCTTTAAAAATACTAAAATCTAATTTCACTCACTTATTCATAACCGCCTCCTTCACAAAACTGGATGACCACCACCACCGATATCTCCATTCTTCACGGCCAACTCCATTATCGAATCACATCATAAATAGTTATAGAAAAAAAATCAAAAAAAACTCTTAAACTAGATTTAACGTCTAAAACCCAATCTCAAATTGGTTATTCCAAAATTACACTCGAACTAGCTAAAATTGGATACAAGATTGGGTAGAACTAACAACTGACCAACACAAAAACCAGAGTTGGGGGATATGTTGCATTACATATACCGATTCTGGATTTGGGTTTTAAAAATGAAGAATATAGAACCCATAAAAGGTAGATATATCGCAATGCAACTCCCGATTCTTATTTAATTTCTTCTGTCAATTATTCTACCAACAATCGGTTTATATTAATATGAAAAAATGCGATTTTAACAGTCTACCCACAATCGGTTTATATTGACATGAACAAACTCCGATTTTGACAAGAAAAAAAAAATTGCTTGAATTGGCTTATATGTACATCTATATATGCCGATGGATATCTATAAAATTCCAGCACCCCATTATCCAAATCCAAAGCAGCTCCACTTCCATCGTTGTAGTTAAACCATCAAAAAAATTCCAACATTCCATAATCCAAATTCAAAAATAAAAATAGCTTGAATTACTAGATTTCTATTGATTTCCAAATAACGACAGACAAATTCACAACAAACAATCATCAATACCTCTTCAATTTAACTTCACAACCAATAAATCAAGAGTTTACAATACAAATTACCCTCACCCAATTTTCGCAGCAGAAAATTGCATCCCGAATCTTCTCGAATTATTGCCACTGCTAGAAGAATTCCTATATGAATCCGTACTACTACTCGAAGTTTCCATTACCCTCAAAAATCCTAAAATATCGATGATAGGCGAATTTGATTAGGATTCAAAGAGATTGATCCAATCCACGTTTATTACCAAGCTGTGAAATAAAAAGGAGCAGAAGAAGAAGAAGCTGAAGATTTGTTGTTTCTGATAAAGAAATGCTTGGAATTTTTCTTTATCGGAGGCGTCTTTCTCAATATGTCTCCCTCAATATGTCTTCTGACCTATTCTTTTGTCTCTCTTGTTTTGTAAAGTGAATAAGAGAAAGATGCGAGTGCGACTAAAAGGCACAAAACTCCCAAAAAAATGCCACCAGCTGCTTAGACTTCGCCACGTCCTTGAGCAAAAGAAGAGATCTAAGGGAGATATAATGGAGACTTCGCCACGTCCTTGAGCATCACCCATATTATAAGTTAGATGTCATAGAGAGTTAGCCACGTGACGTTCACTCATCTTTTAAGCTCACCTAAATAACAAAGGAAATTCCTCATTTCCCTTATTTCAAAAATGCCGATACTTGTAACAATCGGTCTATACGGTGTAAATCAAAACCGATGCTCAGAATCGGTCTATGTGGTAAATAACATGTATCGATTTTAGGTGTTTTTGTGTTTGGAAATTTTAACCCAGAATCGGTATACAAGTTAGTGAACATATACCGATTTTGGGTAAATTTTTGTCAAATAAAAATCAAAATTTTTCAGTTTTTGATGATACACCAACATTAGTTGATTTTAGGATTAATTTGACTAAACATCTATTAATTATCCGGATCAACACTAATTAATCAGGGGTAAATTAGTCATTAAAAAAATAATTGGATAAGGGGCTTTTCATTTTACTTCTTAATGACCTATTTTGTCGTGTAGTTATAGGCCCCACTTAAGCGGCATAGGCCTCAATTCAGCCAGGATAAATAAGTTTCCATTAAAGTTAATCTATTTACATAACTCATTGTCAGCCCTTCAAGTTTGTATACATAATTTCAAAAACTTAACAGAAATAAAAGGGTGATGAAAAGAAAAATTATAGAATATTTACCTCCATTGTTAAATCTTTGCTAACTCTAATAATATCATATCACCAATGGCATCATGAAATTCCCGCAACATCATGTTGTTACCAGAGTATTTCAAAAGTGGAGGAGATTCTATAGAAAAAAATATCATAGACACCTAAAACAAGCATGCCAATGGAAGATTGGTGACTTTTCATTTTCGGTTGGAAGAGCAGAGAGAAAAGAAAGATACTAGAAGATTCAGTGTTTTAACTGAACACTAAAAATTAGTGCACAATCACCGTTTCCACCTATTTTAAAGTAATTTTAAAATGAAAAATTAAACAGCAAATCCGGAAACCAGATACAGAAAAGGAAATATTGGCCAACGTGTAGGCCGGAACGTGCACACCGGTATTTAGGGGTGCACAAATTTGCACTCTACTAAATGACTTTGGCAGCCCATTCTAAAACAAAAAAAATGTCAAACAAAATACAATTGGGCTTGTGTCAATGATAGACTGTTAACAAACCTCCATTAACTTAAGGTAGTCTATTTTTAAGTATGTTAAGTCGGATTAATTGTAATCCGTATTAAGTTTTGTTTATGGCATGTTTGGGGGGAAATCGTGCAATAAAGACCAGCTTAAGGTTAAAGACTTACCATGACAAGTTAACTAGCTTGGCATGTCTTATGAGGTGTCCAATGTGGTCACGAAGTGTCTTCCAACTCATGTTGGAAAGGTTGAAGTGACATGTGGCAAGACTCACTTCTGACCTAACTCATACTTTTTAAAAAAGGAGAATTATGTTCGCACTTATCATCATAATGTAATGCAAGGAAATAGAAATTGATAAAAAATCATAAAGGTTAAATATCGTGTGTTCTCTGTTTTTTTTGTTCTCAACCCGTTTAAGTATGAGCTATATGCATTTTTTATTGGTACGTATGTTGCCGATACAAGGTTCAAGATGTGGTTTTAGCATAAGATTGTTTTCTAACAGGTTTAAATCTTGATTATGTTTTTTAAGGAGCTGAAACTCCAACAATACGAACTACGAATCTAGTCTGAAATAAGTTAACGGATGATAAGTTTTACATAAATAAACGAACATTTGATAAAGGCATCCATATTTTAGAGCCAACCACAGTTGCAATACATACTACGGTAGTACTAAGTTAGATTCGACCAAAAAGATAAAATAGAGCTTATACGCACTACACTTGAATGTCGTTTGATAGTTAGGAAGAAGCATATACCTCTGTGCGTTGTATTTTTATTTATTTATTTTTAATTTTTTGATCGGTCAAATAGAAATTCAGTAAAAAAAAAAAGGTATTTCAGAGTGGTACCTTAACCTAATGATTACAACCGACGAAAAAAGGGGAACCGAAAGGGTATTCGGCTACCCAGGTAAAAAAAACCAAAAAGAAATTACGGAGACCGGTATAAAATCATTCATATCCGAAGATCATGATAAAATCATTCCTATTTGGTATAGGGTCATTCATATGGGAATGATGTTATTGAAATATCTTCTAATGTGCAATTTTGGTAACCTTGGATGCCAAATTATGGCAACGTCCAAAAATCATGATAAAGTTCATGCCATATGCGACGTCCCAGATTTGAATTGGCCACTTTTTGTTGGCCTCCTCATCAATGGTTGAGGCGCTTCTCTTTACTCATCTAACTACCTTTTCTAGTAGCACCAATTAAAAGGGCAAGGTCATGGACCTTGATTCACATGATAAGATCATAATTAAATGATAAAACCCAAGAACATAAGTAAGATACTAATAGGACTGTTTAGCGCAGTTTCGAATGGCAAGTTTATCATGGTTAGTTGTATTGATTTCATTTAAACTTACAAGATGGTTGGATCCAGGCCAGTGTTTAAAAAACTGCGCCTGGCCTCGGCCCCAGAGCACTTCTCAAGCTATTTAGTAAAAACTAACCCATTAATTGTGGACTAAACTGGAGCCGAGAGGAAGACCTCTTTTGAGAAAAAAAAAATATATGGGAAATCTTGACTTAGTTTGGTAATGCTACGGCTTTTGTAAAAGCGTTTTTCTGCTGTGCTGTGCAGTGTAAAAATCAATTAAGTGTTTGGTAAACGATACTTTAAATATAAAATTGATTAGAAAAATTATCAAATTCTGTTCGGTAAAATATAGATTCACTTCTCGTAGTTGTAACAAATGGAAATAATGACATAATCTTTTAATATAGTAATATCCTATTCTATGGGATTTAAAATAATTATATATTTAATAACTATTTTTTATTAAATTAGATTTAATTTGGGATACAAAAAATCATACTAAAACCAAATATTTATTTAATATTGGCTTTTCTTTATATTTTATAACTGAAATGGTGTATAAAATATAAGTTATACAAGAACAGTCAAAATATAATTTATAAAATATTTGATTACATCGAGTTTGTTGGTAACCTAGCGACCCGGTGGGCACCAAAGATTTGATATGGAGAATAATAAAATTAGTTATGAAAGATTTAAAGGCGGGTTTGGTCATTTATAGAATATAGTAAGGATATAATAGAAAAATCATGCATTAAAATTAGGTGGGACCAAAACTTATGTTTTTACAATTTTTAAAAGCTCCTTTACCCCAGCTTTTAAAAGTTGGGGAATTTTACAAAAAATATTTTACCAAACATTAATATGAAGAATAATTACTATATTGTTTTCTGTCTAAAAACTTTTATTATATTTGTATTTTGAAAATACTTTCTGAAAAAATAAACATTACCAAACCCATCCTTAGATTGCCCTGCTGTACATTGTTAGATATAGCTAGAAGGAAAGTATTAGCATGTCAAAGGAAAGTATTAGACTTTCTCTCACTCCTGGTGTATTTTTCGGTGACAATATATGCCGAGCAACAACTTGGGGTTTAGATGGCTTTCAATTCTCCTCTTAATGTATTTGGTTTTTTAATTGTGTGTTTGAACTTGACAGAAAGTAATAAAACTTGTCCAATTGATGTAAAGTAATAAAACTTGTCCAATTGATGAAAAGTAATAAAACTCGTTGGAGGAACACTATTTTTGTTCGATAACACTGTCAAGACAAGTAATAATCTGGTCACACCTTCGAGTCACCAACAACATAAATCTCGGAAAGTTGAACAAAACCAAACTAAGTCTAGTCTATAACCTTCTCCGAATACTATCTAGGATCTGAACTTATTTATGTTTACTAGTTTTGAATAATATAATCTCAACTCATTATAAATACAAGTTTCAATCTCCACACAACTTGTGGAAGATATTCACCAAAGATACAAATGTCGACTTGGTATTAGACTTCGATCCAAGCTCGTTTCCGCTACAAAACACCAACACAAAACCAGAAAAACCCAAACCCTAATCAACAATGGCAGATGCAACGAAACAATCTACGCCAAGTTCAGATCCATCACCTTGTCACTTTGAAGCACACTGAGACAAATCACCATTTATGGAAAGCACAATTTCGACCCATCCTCAAAGGGTACGATCTCACAGATTTGTTGATGGAACAAAATAAAACCAAAGACGAAATCTCCCGAAAGTGAAGCCATCAATCCAAATTTTCACTTTCTACTTAATCTCAAGATTCATTGATTGTTGGATGGTTAAATTCAACACTCACACCGTAGTACTAAGCACGCTTGAAACTCACCACCGCCATAGAAGTATGGGACAAGTTAAGCTGAATATGCACCAAAAACATTTGCTCACCGAGTTCTTTCTTAAGAAGCAAACATCGCATGAATAAAGGTAATAAGTCATTGAAAACTTATCTCAATGATGCTAAAAGTTTATTTGACCAACTTGCAAGATCTCAAGTTACACTGTCACGCCCGATGATAAGAAATAAGCAGATTAGTAATGGATTGAATCAAACCTATGATCCAATCATTCTTGCTCTAAGCACCTGCCGAAAACATGGATATCCGACTTTTACCTCTCATCTTCTTTCTTTGAGATGAGAGTTGAACAACGACTTGCTCAAGTTCGGGCACCAAAGCCAACTATGTTGCAAATCACGTTCCCCAGTGCTAACACCAAAGAATGAACCACGAAGGTTTAATAATCAACAACGAGGACCACCACCTCAAAACAACAAAACCGTCGACAACCATAGCAACAAAGGAGTGCTGCTCATGGGGATGTTTTCCGTCAGATCTCGTAAGAAGAGAAACCACACGGCTGATTGTTGTCTGGTTTCGTTATGAGAAAAGCAACAACTCTAACAAAGCTCCTGCCGCTATCTTGCTTTTCCCGGTGACTCGCCTGGTGCTCAATGGGTCACGATTCAGGCTACTCATCACTTGATCACATGTCAAGAATCAGGTATTCCTCATGAATATGATGGAACAGACACAATGATCGAGTTGGTAATGGCAATACTTTGCAGATAACACATATTGGTAACGTTGTTTTTACATCAAATAATCGCAAGTTTTGCTTAAATAATGTATACCATGTACCAAAGATCAAGACGAATCTTCTTTCTGTTTATCAGTTTTGTAAAGATAATCATGTTTACTTTGAGTTTCACTCAAACTTCTTTGTTGTGAAGGACAAAACCACGAGCAAAGTCTTTGCTAAAGGGGAGGAATGAGAATGGCCTCGTACGTATTTGATGGTGTAGGTGACATAAACCAGTCAATTTTTCCACAATCCTTTTTCTCTGCAAGTCTTCCCGTCTCGGCACCAGCGCTAGGTCATCCAATGCCGAGCACAGCTTTCTAAGATTATTAGCAATTTCTCACTTCCAGTATTAAATAAAACATTTGATTTCTGCCACTCCTGTCACATTAGCAAGAGTAGGCGTTTACCTTTTTTTCGTAGTGCCACTGTTTATGATGCACCATTAAGTCTTGTAGTTTCATACATATGGGTTTCTCCGGAAACTTCAAGAAGTGGTTTTCGTTATTACCTTTATTAATGGATGTTTTCTCTCATTATACTTTGGTTTTTCCTTTGATACGCCTGTTCGATGCATTGCATGTCTTTACACAGCTTCATAAGCAAGTTGAGAATTTAACAGTCAAAAAATTGAAACTTTCTAGTCTCGATAATGCTCTTGAATATAAAAATTTACTTCTTATCTTAAATAATCATGTATACAACATCGATTCTCTTGTCCTCATACCTCAGCTCAAAACGTCCTCATACCTCAGCTCAAAACGGACTAGCAGAACGTAGGATAAAACATGTTACTGAAAGTGGTCTTGCATTGTTGTTTCATGCACAACTTCCTAAAGAATTTTGGGCTTAAGCCTTCACTACTGCATGTTATCTCATAAACAGATACCCAAGTCTTCTACTCGAATCCAAAACTCCTCTTGAGCTTCTCTACAAAAAGACACCAGATTACTCTTTCCTACGTGTCTTTGGATGCTTGGCTTATCCATGTCTTTGTCCCTATAATTCCACCAAACTAGAACCTAGGTCTTTACCGTGTATATTCCTAGGATACAGCCTACCATAAGGGCTATGTCCTGTCTTCACTTACCCACAAATAGGCAAAAGATATATCGAGACATGTTAGGTTTGAGGAATCCACTTTTCCATACTCTCCTCCTCCACAGCAAGCTCCAGAGGTAAGTTCACCTGCTCACTATACTAGCACGGATATTTTGGGTTCATCTATTTTTCAGCCGGTCCATCCAGTGCCACTACAGCTTCAGCAAACTGCATCACAAGTGTTACAACCTCCTAACTCACCAGTTCCGGCTCGAGATGACACATCCCTGCAGTCTTCAGGAAGTTCAGCTATGATGCCATCGCCATCACAATCCTCATCAGCAGTCTCACCTGAAGTGCAGTCAACAGACCAAACGGTAGTGCCAGGGCATACAATGGTGACTAGAGCTAAAGCGGGTATTACAAAGCCAATCAAAAAACTGTGTCTCACCACTACGAAACATCCCCTGCATGATGAGGACTTCATGGAACCAACATGTTACTCAAAGGCATGTACAATACTGCAGTGGAGAGATGCAATGGATACTCAAATTAATGCTTTAATACGCAATGGTACGTATTCTCTAGTCAAATATGAGAATGGCATGAATATAGTTGGCTCCAAATGGGTTTATCGAATCAAAAGAAATCCTGATGGATCAATACAGCGCTACAAGGCCTCGCTCCGTGGCAAAAGGATTCAACCAACAAGAGGGTATATACTATGGTGAAACTTTCTCTCCCGTCATAAAAACCGCACGATTAGGTTGGTTCTTTCCTTTGATATCATGAATCAATGGTCACTTCACACCGGATGTGGAGAACGCGTTTTCTACATGGTATATTGGAGGAAGAGGTATATATGAAGCAGCCCATCTGGATATGTCGATCCGAACTACCCAGATCACGTGTGTAAGTTACATAAGTCCTTGTATGGGCTTAAAACAGGCACCACGTGCGTGGTTCTCTCGCCTCGGAACCATCTTCTCAAGCTCAGGTTTACTCGGCTTCCATTGCAAACTCCTCTTTATTTATCAAAAAGACCGGAAACTCAGTGACTTACGTGTTGATTTATGTCGACGACATAATTGTGACAGTTCGGACACCAACTTGGTTGATACACCGATTCTGATTTGGGTAATGAGTTCACAGTGAAGGACATGGGAACGTTATCCTATTTTCTAGGTGTTGAAGTGCTGACGCAAGGACAGTCTCTAGTTCTTTCGCAAAGGAAGTATATACAAGATTTGCTTTGAGAAGCACCAAGCTAGACGGCATCAAACCTGTATGTACTCCAATGGCAAAAATACCGACTACAAAAGCTCGGAACTGAGAAGTTTTCGACTCAACACTCTATAGAAGTGTCGTTGGTGCTTTGCAATATCTCGCATATTACACGTCCTGATATCTCTGTAGATTGGGAGTTGGTGAAACGAATTCTCAGATATTTGAAGCAAACAATAGACTATGGACTGTTTATAAGACCTAGAAAGGATTATACACTTAATGCATACTCTGATGCAGACTGGGCAGGTAGTCTTGATGATCGGAGATCAACCAGTGGGTATTGTATATACTTTTGAGGTAATCTCATCTCTTGGAATGCTAGGAAGCAGAGAACCGTCTCAAAATCAAGCACAGAAGCTGAATATCGTGGTGTTGCTATAGCCACTTCTGAGCTTATGTGGATCCAGTCCTTACTTGTTGAATTGGGTGTTGTTACTCCAACACCTTCCCTATGGTGTGACAATCTAGGTGCAACCTACCTTACTGCCAATCCCATTTTCCATGCACGCACCAAGCACATTGAAATTGATTATCACTTTGTCCGTGAAAGGGTGGCTCGTAAACAACTTCATGTCAAATTCATCAGCAGTAGGGATCAACTAGCTGATATCTTTACAAAAGGGTTGTCTTCACCAAGGTTCCAGTTCATAAGGGACAAGTTGAACATTCGTCAACTCCGGTTCAACTTGAGGGAGGGTGTCAGCACAAGTAATAATCTGGTCACACCTTCGAGTCAGTCAACAACATAAATCTCGGAAGCAGTTGAACAAAACCAAACTAAGTCTAGTCTATAACCTTCTCCGACTACTATCTAGGATCTGAACTTATTTCTGTTTACTAGTTTTTGAATAATGTAATCTCAACTCATTATAAATACAAGTTTCAATCTCCACACAACTTGTGGAAGATATTCACCAAAGATACAAATATCGACTTAATTGTCACGACCGCAAAAATTCAGGCTTCTATTGAGCTGGATTTGACCCAATGGATCAAGTCCAACCCAACTAGCAAGACCGGATTCTTGAGGCAGGACTATGGAACAGACTAAATTTTTTTTTTTGAAAGAATAATAATAAAAGAAAATAAAAGTACAAAATGAATAAAGACTGCATAATATAATTTCTTTCCAAATTGAAGTCCAATAAAAAGGGTTCCAAATAATAATTATTAAAGATGTTCCAAAAGTCATAGAATGAAATAATTGTTCGAAAACTAAACAATGTCTCTTAATAAAATAATAAAAAAAGAAACCATAAATGATAAAATGATAACCAACAAAAATACCCAATATCCTTGTGGTATCATATAGTAGTGTCTTGCGAGAATACTAACATCTGAGTACTATGCCGTAAGCTTCCAAGTGCGCTATCGCGCTAATCGCTCCTCAAACTCTGTGGGAGAGGAAAATGAATTTGGGGTGAGCAACCACAGCTCGGTAGGAATCTCAAAAAAATAATATAGTGCACCGAAAATTAAACCATGCAAATGATAAAAATAATTAAACCCATGCAAGTCAAAATCTTCAAATTACTTACACCTTTTACTCACATAAGTCAACCTATAATTGTAGGTCCTAATCTAGTGTCAGAGTTATTCCGGTAACAAACCATATTGTTCCCCAAACAGTCTTCCTAGGGTAGCCACCAGTGGTGGGATGCCATAAAGGCCTGACATTTCAGCAGCAGCAGAGTATCCAAAATTTATTTCTCACTTGTACGCTCAATTACATACAAAAAAAAAACTCAAAACACGTCCGACAAAATTCAGTCAATGCATTTATATATAATATAATATTTTATAGTGATAACGAAAATGTATTCATTTTTAATACCAGAAATCAATGCCCAAAAACAAACATTTGCCGCGTCTCCAAAACAAAATGTACCTATTGCTAACAAAAATTGTAAACAAAGTGCCATACGAAGAAATGTTGGCTCATTGCTTAATAGTGAAGTGGTTAACATGGACATCATATTTTTAAGAGAATGGACGGCCAATTGCTTAGCAAAGAAGTGGATGAGTAAAAACAGATCCCAAGAAGACGATAAAAACAAAAGGCAGGGCATGAGCTTGTTAGTGGTTGAGATATACATAAAAAGAAAATCAGATGCCTTTATAAAAAAAACATTGTTAAATCATTATTTATTTACTTTTATAAATGGGTGGTCTGGTTACTCTTGGTTTCAAAAGAAATTGGAGGGGGTCAAAACAGTTTAAATAATTGAGATGCTAAAGACAAGGGACTAAAAACAGAAAAGCTTCTCTGTTTTTTTCTTCTTCTTCTTTATTTAACTTCTGAAAGTGACATCTCATTAATGTGATGGTAACAAGTTAGGTATAGGACAGAAAAAAATAGGAGTAGGACATGATACACACAGGGGTATAGGGATCGTAAATATTTTTCTTTTCCAAACCGGGAGACATAGAGATCACTGTTTTGACTAATTTCAAGTACAAATATACTGACAGGGTAGCTAGAGTAAGTGAACTTAATCCAAACGTGTAAACCAGATGTTAGGAGATGGCGACTACATATATGGGGTGAAAAATCATTTAACAACTGCGTACAAAATTGACAAGGACATCTCACAAACAAAAATATCATACAGGATAGATCAGAGATGATTAAAGAAATCGATGATAACAGAAATCATGCAAAATAATTTAGTTTTTTTTTATTATTACGAGAAACCCCTACCTGATACGCAATCCAAGAGATGAAAAATCAGAAATCCAATCAATCCCAAGCACAACCAAATCCTTTTATTTTCTTTTGTGGTAAAGTAGCAGAGATGGAAAAAGTGAAGAAAAAAAAACAGTGAGTGCGGCTAGTTTCTTTTTTTTTTTTTGTCTAGGGTTCTAAGAAAATGACATTTCAATATATAACATCACCAACCCTAAAAGTAAATGCAAAAAGTGAAAGAAAGACTTATTCTCTTTCCCACACGTATTACCAAACATAAAAACCATGTACTCTACTAGGTAGTGACCCCATCATTCCATGTGCTAACTATTTTGCTAGCCACACCTTAATTGAGCTATTTACACCCCAAAAATTATAATAGTGAGCTAGGATTTGTACATCCACATATATACAAATCACTATGTCAACTCTTATGAGTTGAAACGGGCTTTAAGCCCGGGTTCAAAATGCCGGGTATTATACTTTAAGCCCGGGTTCAAAAACGATCAGCCATGTGGTTTCTCTTCTTACAGATCTGACAGAAAACATCCCCATGAGCAGCACTCCTTTGTTGCTATGGTTGTCGACGGTTGTTGTTGTTTGGAGGTGGTGGTCCTCGTTGTTGATTATTTAAACCTTCGTGGTTCATTGCTGGTGTTAGCACTTGAACTTGACGCAACATAGTTGGCCACTGGTGCCTGAACTTGAGCAAGCTGCTGTTCAACTCTCATCTCAAAAGAAAGAAGATGAGAGGTAAAAGTCTGGATATCCATGTTTTCAACAAGACTTAGAGCGTGAATGATTGGATCATAGGTTTGATTCAATCCATTACTAATACACTGTTTCTTCTCATCGGGTGTGACAGTGTAACCAGATGCTGCAAGTTGGTCGAATAAACTTTTACACTAGTGGAAAACAGAAGTTCCGCGACCGTCAGGACAAGTCATATATACGAGTTATACGACCATTTTTAACCGTCTCTGTTGGGGTCTCTATAAAGCGTAGCTATTTTGTACGACTCTTAGCCGTGTGTCTCAAAACAACAACTGATTTTAAGGGTAATGAGGTACAGACCCTAAGCCGTGAGTCTCAGATTTAAATTATAATATAAAAAAAAATTGATTCAGATTTGCTGAAATGCCTAAATGGCTAAATCTGAAATAATCGACCGCATCAACGTCAAGTCAAGTCAAATGGAAGTCAAGCCGAAGTCAAGTCAAATTCAAGTAAAGCCAAAGTCAAGTAAAATGGAACTCAAATTAAACTCAAATGAAACCCAAACTGAGATTCAAATTTAAACTTAAACTTGACAATTCCACATTCATTCATTCATTTTATCCATTGGGTTTAAAATCACAAAAAAAGATGAAATTCTGGTTCAAGAAAATACATGTGCAAGCTATAGCTAGCTAGTTCTACCAACAAGATGCTAAACTAATAGACAATAAGCTAAAAACAACATGTTAAACAACAAAACGATAAGCTCCTCCGATGACGATGGACCTAGCAAAATCTTTAGTATCTAGCATTGCTGACTTCAGTTCATTCACGTGTATCCCCATTTCTCGTGCCCTTGGAAAGATAACCAATTGTAGAAAATGAAAGTAAAAGAGCTAACATAACAAATATGGAATCTACTAGAAGAGACATGTAAGAAGAAATAGAATGAATCCTTACCTGAGCTTCTCCATTCCAAGACTAATCATCTCCAACAAGTTGTCATAATTGAGGGAGCTTCATTCACATTTGCAGTGAAGACAAATGGATCTTCCAAAGCATTCTTATTGACAGAAATCGGCTTTGTCTCTGTGAACCCTGCAAAACAAAATCCCTTGTATTCAACTGATAATCATAAATCATAAACAGTTCATTGATAACCACGGGAATAGGTTTAAACCTTAAATTGTGGCTGATTCTCTACTGGAGCACCACCCTTAACTCCTCCAAACTCTCCCGGCGCTCCACATCTTGGACCACCAAATCTTGCAAGTCTATTACCACCTTCATAATTATGCCTGAATACACAACAACAAAATCAACATCAAAATCCAAAAACACATAACATCAGAAATCAAATTTACAGAACCATTAAATATTATCTGTCAAGACTTGGGAGAACAGGAATTCCAAATAGTTGAAGATAAATTCTAAAGCATTTAACAAATCTAACCACAACAATAACTAACTTTCCCATCCACCGATCAACGAGAAATCACCAATTCTTAATGGTATATCTATAGCAATATAATAAACAATCAAATACCAAACTCATCGGACCTGGAAACTGAGCTTGAGGCTTAGAACAAAGCATTATGGGTTATAAAAAATAACATAAAAGACCAATTAGTCATTGCAGAGATGCGAGAGATGCTGGAAATAAACGATCAACATTTAGCTGGGTCACCCATTTGTTTTCGGATTGTATTATTAGCAAAGAAAAATTTTATTACCTTGAGAGCTAGGCATCTACAAATATATTCACCGAATATGTAACGACTGAAGATGGTTCACACTAAAGCTGGTTAAGAAACATGCCCAGAGCTGGTTCATACTAATTAATTCCCTTGAGCAACATGCCACGAGCCTTCTACTGCGGCAGGAAAAAATAACTCAACAGTAAGAAAACTCATTGAATTTCAAAATTTTCTGCAGCAACTTTGGAAATATATTTGGTTACAGTAATCATACGCCACAATGAATAGCTACTAAGGTTAATAAGTAAATATTACGAACCAACAAAATTGTACCTGAACTAGATTATTCCAATGAATGGGGTATTTCTCATAGTACGAGGAAATCCTAGTTTCGTTATCACATTGCAATCTAAACTATTTTCTTGTAGTAAGTACTCAACCAAGTTGAGAGCTTTCCTGATTTTCTCGAAATTCACTTGGGTTAGTTTTAAATTCAACACTTGGTTAAAGGGTCAATTAGCAGCTTAACCTTCACAATCATAGATATCAACAAAGGAAGACATGTTTAAAAGCCATCTAAATGTTAATATGGGACTTTCCAGTGTGCAAGCAGCAAAAAGAAATGAAATTAATCAAGTGTCGGAGAAAATTACCTTTGAAACCTAATATGGTCGAACCAAAGCATCCCTCAAAGCTCCATAACCATTTGCCATCCCGAATGTAGCAACTCTAGGCTTGTTATATCGAATCAAAGCTGAAAGACATCCATAATAAACACATAACAGGTCGGAAGTATTTCAAGTGACGCCAGTCATCAACCATCCTCAGTATAGATAACAAATCTACATATCCAAATCGATGAGATGAATACAGAATATAAAGTATACATTACATACATGATATTGCACCAAGAGCTTTGGTTCGAACAGCAGGGGTAAAAATTCCTTCGTAGAGAGAGTAAAAATTCCTTGGCGGACATCTGAAACTTCAAAGTCACCAGACTTTCCACAAACAAACAATACCACTTGAAGCACCAGTTGAAAGGGAAGGAAGTTCCAGTTGTAGGCTCAAGATCTACAAATATCCATAATTTCAAAATTGGAGGAACTCTTCTTAGATTCCTGCAATCAAATGAGGTTAGCACGATAAGCTTCAACAATAAATTTAACCATGGTTCTTTTGATCGGGCACCTAAGCCCCTGCTCATTCCATGATATGATACTAGGCTTTATTTGGAACATTTTTCCCTCTTGGCTAAGAAGCCAAAGTAGTAATGACACTTGTTGGAATAACTACTGGAATTCTCTGCAAGACAAAAACCAAAATAACACTAGCTTAATATAAATCTCTTTTACCATCTCTCCTGAGATTGTGATACTTTCAGGCTTCAATTGTTTGCTCGTAAACTCTTCCAGAAAAACAAAGGAGAATTAAAAGTTTAAATAAAATGCCAACATCTTTCTCTCATATAATTATGTTCATGCATCCACACTAACAAACAAATTAATATTAAAATAGCCACACTAACAAACAAGTTAGTAGTTTAATACATTCAAGTGGTAGTTTGTAACATGGATAAACCTATCATCGTTCATAATCACAATATATATAATGACAGAGTGAAAAGTAAATTAACTCAATCCAATCTTATTGAAAGAAAAAAATACAAACTGAAGTGACTATATTCAGAGTAATGCGGATGCTACAATATCATATACAAAAGGTAAGCCATGGAGTGGAATCTCCTAAAGTGACTATATTCAGATTAACAGACTAATTATGTATATGCATTACGACGAGCTTTGCATACATAAGATTCATACACCTTAATCTAATCACCATTTTATTCAGCCACTGACTCCTTCACATCTCCTCCACCAACCCATTCATACACTGGATAATCCGTCTTTTCAAGAAATATTTCATCAATGCTTAATTTACATGATATAATGTTGAAACTTAAAATCTGAAAATGAGAGAAAGAACGAGATCATACCTGTTGTTGGTGCTGTTGATAGTTACCATATCCATGACCGCCATATCCTTGGTTAGAATACATGTTAGGATCTTGAGCAATTTAAACATATCCATAGGTTTCATAACCTCCATAGTTTTTGTCCACTGTAAAACATAAAAGCTCACAGGTTACATCACCAACAATTCCAAACCAAGGCTTAATAGGATCAATTAAAAACCTAATTTTGGCATCAACCCCAGACCTGACTACTATAACTCAATTTGAGCAACAATCCTAAGATTTAACTACAATCCCATAATCTAAAACAACATAAAGTCACCCATCTTTAAACCCCACACTAAAATCCTGTTCAAACAATAACAATTATTTAATCAAAATCGAACCAAATTCTCTAATTCGGTCAAATCAGTACATCAAAAAATCAAGAAAACAAAAATCATAACAAGCAAAACCCCTCAAATCAACCTTAATCCACTAATCATACCAACATTGATAACTAAAACTCGAGAAAAAATCCCTATAAACATGAAAAAATAGCCCAGAATAAACAAAAATGGTGTAAATAGAGATATGATAGATAGAGTAGAAATATCCTCACCGGGATCGCACTGCGTGAAAAATTCTTCCACATGTACAACCCACACAAAAAAAACACAAAAAAAAATTAGAACCAACACCATAAACCCTAAAATTCGAAGAAAAAAAAACTCAAAATTAAATAAGAAATTGTAGATGAGGAGAAGAATTAAACTAAATAATAACCGAAGTAAGAGCTTTAATCATTCCAGCTCTTCTACCTTTAAAATCTCTATATACTTCTTCTATTGTTCTTAGATTATACCCTCCTCCATTTCCATCCATCTCTTAAATTCCGGAAAATCAATTATTTGATTTTCTGAGATGGAAAGAAATTACTTCCAACAACGATTACTTAATTTTGAGTTAATTGGATGGGAGATGAAATTGGTTTAGATCTAAGATAAAGATACTAAGATATGATTTAGTCATGATGGGAGATTTCTTCTTCGATTCATAATTACACCCCTTTGTTCTTGAGGAGAAACAGCTGAGTTTTTTTTTTTTTTTTTAGTTTCTGTAAAACTAAAGAGAATAGAAGACAGGTGAGAGGGAGAGGGAGATTGAGATATGTGAGGTAGACTCGAAGAGTACGAAGAGGATATGGTTTAGTGAATTGATAAAAACAAAGAGATAAGATATCTACATCTAGCCGCTCACTTCAGATTACTCAATCGTAGCCATACATTGTGTGGGCCCAAAAATTCGACACGGAACCACCTAATCTGAATCGACTTTTAAGGGTCCCTGAATTGGAGGGCGAGAATGGTAAATATATTTTCTTATTCGAGACTATATATATGCTCTCGGATTTTTCCCCTGTTTTACCATATCAGAGACGACTATATTTGGTCAACGGTCTAACTACGGTCAATGAGGGTCTCGGATGAGGGTTGTATAATACCCATTTTCCACTAGTGTTAGCATCATTGAGATAAGTTTTCAATGACTTATTACCTTTATTCATGCAGTGGAGCTGCTTTTTAAGAGAACTCTGGTGAGCAAATGTTTTTGGTGCATATTCAGCTTCTAACTTGTCCCATACTTCTTTGGCGGTGGTGAGTTAAAGCTGTGCTTAGTACTTCGGGGTGTGTGAGTGTTGAATTTAACCATCCAACAATCAATGAATCTTGAGATTCGTAAGCAGTGAAAGCTGGATTGATGGCTTCACTTTCAGGGAGATTTCGTGCTGGTTTTTCTTTTGTTCCATCAATAAATCCTGTGAGATCGTACCCTTTGAGGATGGGTCGAAATTGTGCTTTCCATAAATGATGATTTTTCTCAGTGTGCTTCAAAGTGACAAGGTGATGGATCTGAACTTGGCGTAGATTGTTTGTTGCATCTGCCATTGTTGATTAGGGTTTGTGTTTTTCTGGTTTTGTGTTGGTGTTTTGTAGCGGAAACGAGCTTGAATCGAAGTCTGATACCAAGTCGAGATTTGTATCTTTGGTGAATATCTTCCACAAGTTGTGTGGAGATTGAAACTTGTATTTATAATGAGTTGAGATTACATTATTCAAAAACTAGTAAACAGAAATAAGTTCAGATCCTAGATAGTAGTCGGAGAAGGTTATAGACTAGACTTAGTTTGGTTTTGTTCAACTGCTTCCGAGATTTATGTTGTTGACTGACTCGAAGGTGTGACCAGATTATTACTTGTGCTGACAGTGTTATCGAACAAAAATAGTGTTCATCCAACGAGTTTTATTACTTTCTGTCAATTGGACAAGTTTTATTACTTTCTGTCTGTTTTCGTTGGATGAACACTATTTTTGTTCGATAACACAGCTGAATGGATTTTTGAGTCATAGAATTTTTAAAGAGACTATGAATGTTTCCTGGCAAAATTGAGTCTTGGTAAAGAATAAGAAAATGCAACATCTGGATTTATTTTGAACATTTTTCTCAAAATTACGAATTTCGCTTTCAGTGGTTGTACAACGCTCTACTGTCAATTGTGGTTGTAATTGCAAATTGAGTGTTATCAGGGCTTTATGACGAACATGTTTCTTTACAAACACTTTGAATGATTCATATTTTACTATGCACGCAGTAGTCATTGGTTTTGTTACGCAAACGCTAGTATTATTTCTAAAATGACTTGGTTTTTGTGACTTGTAAACCTTGCTTGCTGCTATTCGAGTGCGTCTATGTGCACCTCCCTCTAACCGGGGGTGCACATTCCTCCCTTGATTATTGGCTCACTTTTAACCATGGTTATCTATTTTTCTCATATATTTTTTTTAAAATTTGGGTAACAAAAATTTACGTAAAAAGTCAAAAATCTTAATTATCCATTTATACCGCTCTCCCTCTCTCTCTGACTGTTTTTGATTTATCTTTTTTTCTTCTTTGAACAACTATTTTGAACAACATGATGTCTCGTACACGATTAACATGCCATCATCGTCTAATGATGAAACTGATTAATTTACGTTCCCCTCCATCGAATAATATTTTTTTCTATAGTTTCTGCGATTGTATCATATCACCACCACCAAAATAATCTCAAAAGTACTAAAACGGAGAGATGATGATTGATTGATTGTTATGAGTTCTGAAAGTGAATTTGATCGATTGTTATGAGTTTGGTAATACAGTATGTGGGTTTTACTTATTTGGACATAATTTTAGTTCCAATATCAAAAGTAAGATTGGATATTTGGATGGAATAATTCTTCACCTCTAAAGAAACATCATTCCTAGAAAACGAAATGATAAAAAAGAAAAGAAAACAAGGGAATCAGCAATAGAGAACAATACAGAAGTTTGATTTTCTTTTTCCATGAAATTTGAATGATAGAACGAGTTTGATTTAGGTGTTCACATGATTCAATTTCAATTGATAATTAATTATCTCGTGCTGACGTAGTGTATGTAATCATTTTTCTGTTCATCATGTTGTGTATGTGATAATTAAGATCACTAGAGTTAAAAGATCAATTAGAGTTTGTATTGATACTGTGAACTGTTTGTGAAAATGGGAAGAAGAAATTAATGATCGACTAGAGTTTGTCTTGATACTTTCTCAGAGATCATGGGAAAAATCTGAAGTACAAATATAGAAAAAAAAAATGCGACAAATATGGAGTTGTAAAGAACAATCGAAAGAAATGAAAACTGAATAACCAAGAAAAAGAAAGAATTTTTTTGCCTAGTTTTTTGTTACCGAATACGTAGACAACCATGGTTAAAAATGAACCTATAATCAAGGGAGGAATGTGCACCCCGGGTTAGAGGGAGGTGCACATAGACGCACTCCTGCTATTCCATCAGCACTAGCTTTTGCAAGAAATTTGCGTGGAGAAAAACATTTTACCGTAGTCATCATGTGTAACACAGATAGTCTCCCAATTAGGGACTTGTAAATTCAAGGGAGTAGCTAGAAACCAGGCAAGGGCGGACAAAGCAAAAAATCATAAGGGCATACCAAAAAATTTTAGGGCATATAAAATGATTACCCAAACTAGGGTGTGGTGATAAGGGGTATTTAAGGATAGGTAAATTACCTAGTTACCCTCGATGAATTTATTAATTTACTTATTTATTTTGTCATCTAGATTTTTTTGAAAAAAAAAATTATTAAATTTATTTTTTTTTCTTGAATAATATAATTTAGTAATTTTTTTCTTGTTTAGTTTTATTTATTTTTTGTTTGTTTTTAAATTAATTTTTTTTAAGTAAAAAAAAAATATTTTAAAAAATTAAAACTTTTTATTTTAAAAATATTTATTATTTTTTAAGCAAAATAGAATCTAAAAATTAATTCAAAAACATGAGAATTACACAAAGTTTTTTGTTGGCAGCCTAGCAACTAGCTGGGCTCTATGATGCACCGATACTGATACGGGGATACTGATACGGTGACACTGATACGGGGATTCGTCAACTTTCATAAAATGGGATACGGGATACAGTGGGATACATGTATTTATTAAAAAAATATAATATAATAATAATTCATTCTACTAAGAAATCGTAAAATAAAAAAAATCCGATCGATACTATTTTGAATATTAAAGTGAGCAAACATTAAATTTTTAGCATTTTGGGTTTCAGTCTTACTTATATATGTTAATTGAATGGATAAAATCATATGTACCCTGATTTCTCTCAAAACAACATGAAGAACTTGACTGCCCAATAAGCCTCCAAGCTAGATTTTTCTAACACCGTTTTTTTTTTTTTTTGTTGTTTTTTGTTTTTAAAGCACCATAAATAAGAAATACCAAGTCTTTTTTCTTTACAGACTACAAGTTATTAGGTTTAGATATAATTATTCGATATGTTCATGAGTACAAATATCTATAAATCTATAGATTTTATGAATAAATATATAAATATATAGATTTTGTATAAAAAAAATAAATGTTAGATTATAGGAAGTATCCCTCATACGATTATTCGAGAGGTATCCTGCAGTATCCCCTACCCTTTTTGTAATTAAAAAAAGTGACACTTTAAATGGAGTATCTGATACGTATCCCCAGGTATCCCCAAGTATCCGATACTGATACGGCGTCGATACGGATACGTCGCCAATTTTGAAGTATCCGTGCTTCATAGGCTGGGCTCCAACACATTCTTGAATAGCTATGCCTAATCTATGAAAAATAAAACTACCAAAACCACTACTTGCGTCATTACTAACCAAACAGTTCTTCAGACGCTTGAAAAAACATAAAGTCCTCACCAAGTTCCCCTAAAGTAGAGAAGGCAAGGACCCCAAAACCATATCCATGTGAAACACACTTGTCCATGTATTTAGTGTGTTTTCGAGAGACGGCAATAGTTATAGCTTTTCCTGAAAAAAAGATTTTAAGGAAAGATTTTAATTTAAAAAAAAACAACAGAAAAAAAAACTAAAAACGAAAAATAAATATTAAAAAAATTAAATTATATTTTTTAAAATATTTAATTTTAAAAATTAAATTCAAAATTTAAAATAAAATAAAAATAAAAACTATAAATAAGGGCCGTTGGCAAAACATATGGTTAAGGGGTTTTTTAAATTACTATCTAAAACAGGTTAAGGGGTTTTTTAAATATTTTGTTTTTAAGGTAGACAAAATATTTAGGTATGCCCTAAAACAGATTCAGTTATTAAGGTAGACAAAAGTGGAATAATGGGCTTAGAGTCCAAAATACAAAAAAAATATAAAAATGATTAGGAGCCTGCTTAGCATCGTAGGCATCTCCTTGTTGTGGGCTGGCTCCACCAGTATGAATTTTAATCTACCACTAGATTTTTTGCCGTGCTACGCACCGGCGGATCCGAAAACCATCTGCCATCATTTTTTTACTTTTTGGTTTAATTTGGTGCCCCACCCAAACCCATCCCCGTGGGGATCCGCCCCTATGGGTTAGGGTTTTATCCGTATAAACGGGGAACGGGCGGGTACGGGGAATCCCCGAAAGTAGTGATGCGGGGATGGGATGGGGTTGGGGTGGGATTCAAGGTCCCCACCCCATACCCGCCACATACCATAACCTATTATATCCGATTGAGGAACTTTTTGGAAGATAACGAAGAAGATCATGATGAGATGATTAACATGGAGGAATATAGTTAATAATGAGGAACTAAGAAGTAAAAGGAACCATAATACTTAGTTGTGGATCAGTTTTTCATTTATTTTTCAGTTTTGATTGGTTATTATAAACTTAAAATTTTAAAATGCACTTTGCTTAGGTTAGTATCATTGTTTGAACCATTATAATTATTTTAAAATTATTATTACCTACAAAATTTTAAATATTTATTGTAATGTTATGGTAACCCATGGGAAACCCATCCCCTACGGGGATTCTCCATACCCATCCCCACCCCATTCTTATGGGAATAGTTAGGGATATGTTTTGATTTTTGAACGGGATAGGGGATGGGATTCAAGGTCCCGCCCCATTGCCATCCCTATTGGTGCCACTTCGCCTTAGCCCATTGCGATGCATTTTTCATTTGGTGTGACTCGGCTTCGCCTCGTCCTATTGCGGTGCATTTTTAATTTAGTATGGCTCGGATTCGCCTCGCCCCCGTTCCGATGCATTTTTGATTTGGTGTGGTTCGGCTTCGCCTCGCCCGTATAATAGCAATAGGATTTTTATCGTACTCACTTCAAAGGGCTAAAAAATGATTTTATAAACTCTCCGTTAAGATCCAACCTTTTAATACAGTTTATAAACTCTCCCTTCAGATCCAACCTTTTAATACATGAGTTAAACTCTCCCAGATTTTATAACCTTTTAATACATGAGGAAAGTTATATTTTCACTCCCACAGCCACAATAAATATCCAATACGCCACCCTCTCATGTACTACGGAATCATTTTGGAAACAAATAAATGAACCTTATTTTGAGAACCAAAAACTATTCAACAAATCACAAAATTATTCACCCACTCTTGTTAACACCATGCATTGAAGAAGCACAAACTACAAACAAATGTGGTTTAAGAACTCGATGCACTCAACTGCAGTAACATCCAAAAAAAAAAAAAAAAAAAAAGAATAGAGAAACCCGGTGAACTCAAAATGGTTTCCACCCAAGCTAGTTTACAGGTAACGTTTCATACATGAATTATAGTTATTACCTATCAAATATGATCCAAAAGAATTTCAGGACATGGCGGCATCTACAAAACATTGAGTTTCTTTTCGGTTTTCAAAGCAAACAACTTACAACAATGTTGATGTCGTGATCAATACATTCTTATCTATAGTGAAATCCGCACCTCTCTTAGCCTTTCCAAAACAACTTCTGCAGCATTAACATCATCTGTAATTTGAGTTGAACCGTTACCACCATTTTTATCATCCATTTTCCCCACAATGGAGTTCTCTACTTACCACTATTCACAATGGCTTTGATGGATCATTGTTTTAGGTTATCATTGTTTTTAGTTAACAACTCCGTACTTTTTTACAATTAAGAGTGCTCTATCTGTAAACGGCAATCGATTGTTAAGAAAACACAAAACTAATTTCTAAGTGAAAAATCAAGATCTTAAACACATACCTTGTAGGGGGCAAAAACACCAATCTCAATACTTGAAATTGAAAACACCATATGAAGGAAAATGCATGTCAATGTAATAGCTTCTTAATTCTCAAAGTCCATATCAAATACTTGGATACCAAACTACGAGTGTACGCCCACGGACTGACCCCATTTACTTTTGCAAACTTTATAATCATGTAGTGAACATTAAGAAGCCAGAAATTGCTGTAAATTAAAATTTTAGAAAAGATAGGTCGGTTTGTGTGATTTTTTTAGTATTTATTGGATATTGGCATACATGGTGCATCATTGTCCATGGAAGGCCTTGCGCAATCGGTATACACTTTGCATCTCCTTTCTTTAAGCATTTCATGTAATTTCTTTATGAATACATCCTCTTTATACTTTTCTATTTGCTTTGAAATGACGGTTAGCAAATCCCATCGATAATTTGTACTCCATTGAAGCAAAAGACGCCATAAAAGCTAAACCTCCAAACCCTAGTTAACACTCAAGATCATTATATGTTGATGCATACCTCTGTTGTAAACTTGAATGCCTTTTTTAACTTTGTGATTTTCAGTTGTTATTTCTTCTTTTATCCCCTTACAGTAGATGCTCAAGAAGAATCAGAGCTGTGCAAGTATTCTAAAATAAACCGCAAATGAGTTAGTCATTTTCATAGTGCACATATATTTTCGTCTAAATTTTGTATTTATTTTAACGTCAGATCATGGGTTGTTTACTTTTGAAATTGAAAAGAAACATGACGAACCAACCTTTGAGAATCCTTATGATTGAACCAGTTCTCATAGTACTATGCACACATCTAACTGATTCCTGACCTCATTTGTATCAGCTAAATGACTAACTCATTTGTTTTTGAGTTGTTAAGGATTCGTAAGATACCTTTATTGCCTTCTTCTTCAAGAAATCTGCACATATATTAGAATCGTCATTAACAGACAACACACAACAGTTGAATCTCATATTTAACTCAAAGTAAGAATAGTATAACAATTGTTCTTAAATTTTAATATTGAGACAACTAAAGACCATCCTTACAGAAATTAATCCGTACAACAACATTTCCATCAGGTGATAATATGAAGATTCACGTAAAAATCATACGAACCCATACTTCAGAATTCAAAAAAAAAAAAGTAGTCCCTAATTAAATTCAATGTTCCAGGGGACCCTGCAACATGCACAGTGAACATCATCGGAGAATTTACCATGGAATGGTAGTCTCTTGGTACCCATCACAAGTAGATATGGCGAGAGATACCACTTTACGAGACAAAATGAACTTCACACTCATTCACATCATAGTAAGAAAGTGACATTATTAGCACATCATTGTCAAAGAAATATCCTTCAAAGCTAGTCGAGCCATCATTGACCTAGACTTTCCTACATGAGTTCAAGTGTTTAAAAAATCATATCCCAAAGAAGAATCATTATGGTAAATCCCTTCTTGAATTTTTGTATTGTAGTTTACTTATTGTGGTAATTGATTGTAAGCATACAAAAAGTTACTTCAAACTCAAATCAACATATATCAAAACCAAGAACACTCACCGAGACTTACTTCATACTCGGGGGAAAGGTAGCTGCTTGATTTATCCAATTCGACATAGAGGATATGCATCCCTTTCTCAGAATGCATGTCATCGACAATTTTAATAGTGTAAGTAAATTTGTATATGACCCATAGCAAATAAATCAATTTTGAGGGAACAAAAACACAAACAGAGACCTATATTCTAGTGGTGGTGGTGGTTTTTACAAAAGGAAAAAACCTTAAAAATAAAAATAAAAAAATACAAACCTTGAATCTTCGCAAGCTTGGTGGTGGTTCGATATAAACCTCAAACGTGTGTCAACTTGAATCGAACCCATGAATCAATGGTTCTTCCACCGATTTAAATCGAATCGAGAAATCCCCAATTACACCCAATACATCGAACCCAAAATTTCTAGAAGCGGTGGTGTTGCGGCACGGAGTTCTCTCGGATCCCGAGTCTCATTCCAAATATCTTTAGAAAGCTGCATCGGTATCTCCCAACGGGATCGTCGGAATTATTGTCTCGATAGGACCACTAAGAGTCCTCTCGAGATCCTAAATCTCATTCCAACTATCTTTAGAATGCTGATCATGGTCTTCAAAGCAGGCCAGTATGAATCAATCGCCAAACAACCACACTTTGCAAGTTCCCCAAACAGAAATTCCCAAATCTCATGAGTCAAAGATTAAATAGAATTTAAAAACTACGAATACATAAAACCACTTAATAAGAATATTTTATTGAGAACATTGTAATATCTCGAGGTGATGCTTAATTTTTTTTAATTTTAGGAGGAATATATATTGTACATCTAAACTACTATCAATCACTCACATCAAGATGCCGCTATTAATGCTTTGTACACTCACTACTTTCAATCTTCTCTCAACCCAGTATCATATATTGTATATCTAAACTACTATCAATCTTTAAGCTAATAATATCACTCATCCCTCTGATATCTCTCTCAGACACAAGCACTCTCTCAACATACAACTAAGATCTTGATGTTTAACATATGTTTTATTGCACAAACACGGTCACCTACACCGTTAAGTCAATTAAAAATATCAATCGATTTCATTTGCAACATAAGTTTAAGCTAATGACCTCGGTGTTACTAACCATCTAATCTACGTGCACAAACAAATTAAGTAGGCATACGTTTTCCCTTGGATCCTAAAGAACAGCTTCCTTCATGTATGTGAACTTTTCGATACATTCCCTTCCACGTTATCAATCCTACTTAACATTAGCTTTAATCCCGTTATCAACACCAAAGTAAGCAACAGAACCTTCAACCAAGAGCAAAATAAACTTCTTCAACAACAACATCAAAACTACAATCCACTTAACTAAACACCATCACCATCAACATCATCACAAACCAAAACACAATCAAAATGGCGAGTAAATAATTAGATTGAAAAGCATACCAACACACACATAATGATTTGACATTACGCATCAATCCCATTTTCATCTCCAAGTACTCATCATCAGCTTGCAACTTCCAGTCTTTCACTCCAAGTACTCATCATCGGTTGCAACATCCAATCTTTCAATGCTTTGCGAGTTGTCATCATCCTTATTGAAAGTGAAATTTTAATGAAAACGGTGGACACTTACATACGTATTCTATATGTATTCTATATGTAAGACATAGATTGTAATCAATAAAAATCATTCAACAACAATACTGAAGTTGTAAACTTAAAAACTAAATTGGTCATTCATTCAGACCTTTTTATAAACTCCTTGTGTGCAATATCTCCGAGTTGTTGTTCTATTTAATAGTTATTCTTCCTGCAATGCATCCAAATCTCATACAAACCAAACATTTATAAACTCAACCTCATAAGAACATCGGTTGTAGCGTTCACATAGGTGCTACATTGAACTTTAACAAATTATACTTGTCATGCTATTTGTGTTCAACTATATATTCGAAAGAAAAAAAAAAGGTATCTACAAATTCCATGACCCACTCCGTTTATCCCGAGAGATGAGCACATTAGACCCAAACAACTCCTCATCGTTTCACGTCCATAAACCGGAAGCTTAGGAGTATGCAAAAAAAAAAAAATGAAAATTCAATAGACAACAAAGAAATCTCCATGGGATTTTCACCTATCACTGAGCACTATGAATTCAAAGGTAAAATGGAACAAAAATAATGGGTCTCACCTCAATACCTCAAATCGAGCACGTAGAACCCTAAACTAAAGCGAAATTGGAATTACCTTTGAAACAAAAATAATGGGTCTCACCTCAATACCTCAAATCGAGACACGTAGAACCCTAAACTAAAACTCAAATTGGAATTACCTTTGAAACAAATATTATACCTTTGAAAACCCTAGGATTTCATGAATAGCCTCTAGCTTTGCAAAATACCTTGATCTTCACTCTCAAATAATGATTCCCAAAACAATCACGAATAGATACATCGGTAATACCTTCATCGAACAAAAAAAAAAAAGAAGTCGAAATACATAATACGGAATCGGAAAACCCCTAAAACAAGCGATAAAATAAAGCATGACATATTTTGGTGTTGATAGGGTTGGAGGATTTTACCATACGGGAAGAGAAGAAGAAAATATGAGAGAAAACCTATTAGGAAGAACCATGGCTTTGCGGTGACGGAAATATGGCAGGGATTTGTTGCAGAAGAAGAAGTAAGGTAGGGCAGGAGGAAATCCCTAATAAGTGAGATTTATTACGCGTGTGCAACTCTGTTAGAGTTTTCTTACGGGTGTGTACAACACTTAACGGATGTTAATAAAATACAGTTAAGTTTTTGGTGTAAACCAAGTGTAAGTTATTAATTAGGTGTAAATACTCACATAAGTTTTGTATACCTACCTTTGCCCTAACGGTGTCACTAACGGCCAATTAAATATAAAGTGTAAACAGAGTGTAATCCCGTTTTTAATGTCTCAACCAATAGAGTTCTGCCACTTGTCCTCTCCAGAATTGCTCTGTGTGAAAGCTTTTATCTAATTTAATTTGAGGGAGGTGTCATACTCACTGTGCGACGTGGGAGCTCATATGACTTAGTGTTTTAAAGGAGGGGAGATATTCAAATTAATTTTACCAAAAATAGATTGGGTGAATATCCAAAGGATATCAAAAGAATATATAAAATATATCTATGTAATTATGCATAATTTAAGTAGATAAAGGAATTTTAGTCTACCAGGTTCCTTTTTTTTTCATAAAAAGAGAGGAAGAAACCCTCTAACATTACATTTCATATGTGCTTACCATGATCGGAGTAGTATTCGACCAAGATATATTGTCACTAAAATACTGAGAGTTGAAAAAGTTTAGCAATCCTCCTAATTGTTCTCCTTTCCATCTGTTTTGGGTATTATAAATATTACAATAAACTGCTGTGTTTTAAAACTAAAAGAATATTCAAAAATTGAAAAGAATAGATTGGGTGAAATATTCAAAAGATATTCAAAAGATACTAAAAGAATATCTTTGATATTCTTGGGTTTTAAAACGGTATCTACTTTTAATTATCTTCTTTAACACATAAAAAGGTTTATAAAATCTGAACAAATCTTTTGAATTAAATCACCTTTACACTATAAAACACCATCAAAAGAATAGTATTACCATTATAATTTTTTTCTTTCAAAACTTGTTATTCCAATCGATCACAATGTCAAAAGTATTTTCAGGCTTCAAGTCAGTTGTTGCTGTCTTTTTCTTCACTTTTCTTACCTTATCATTATTCTGCGCACAGTCAGTTCATGGAAGAACAACTGTCACGATCCAAAATGATATAGGTTCAAACATAGGATTCACGTTCCGTTGCTGGTCAAGTGAAAATAATTTGGGTCCGCATAGGCTATTTTTGGCACAAAGTTTCAAATGGTCATTTATTGTTAATGTCTCGTACACAACAAAATTTGAATGCGATTCAAGTTGGTATGATCCTCAAAATGGTCAGTCACATGTACAACATTTTACAGCTTACTCCGCAAAGAGAGACTGGATCAATCATTGTAGAGATAATTGTATGTGGAGCATTCATCGAGATGGTGGCTACTATGGAGATGGTGCTGAGCATCCGTTTCAAAAGATGTTTTCTTATTAATATCTTAATTTGCATTATGTATTTTTGCGTTCTGTTGATATATTTGGTTCTTCTGTGAATCAAATATTTACTGAATAAATAATTAAAAATATCTTATCTTGTTAATAATGATGTTTAGTATACTGTCATGTTTAGCGGGATGTTTAGGATTAAACTCGTAAATACTAGATTTATGACGAAATGAAAAATTGACATCTTTTTGGGTTATTAAAGAAAATTGGCATCTTTTTGGATTATTAAAGAAAGGATGTTCTTCCTTAAGAACAAGGGTCCATCACAAGCATGGGTCTAGCGGAAGTCCATGTCTATCGAAGAAATACCATAATTATTATTCTTGTAATTACAATCAAATAGATTCATGATTTTTTTGGCTGCACTTAATTGCTACACATATAAGAATTAATATTATTAGAGAAAACAAAATGCGGTGTTTGAAGATCAGTCAGTCAGGATTGATCACGGAGGCCGATCCTGCAGTCCATATCTTCCGGATCTTGTTTTTTGGTTGGACAACTGTAAAATTTTGGGCAATGTTATAGTGGGTGTGGGTGAATGAAGTATAAGGGAGGGTGGCGTCAATTTGATTGATTGACCACCAGGCCCGTTGTATTTTAAATGTGCACATTATCAACAAAATGTTTTCTCCCACTGTGGTTTCAAAGTAAAAGTGAATCAAGTTAACGATCAATTTATAAAGGTTTTCCCTATTTCCCATCCCCATATTTCTTATTCCCATCCCTTCACAATTTTTAAAATCAATTTACTTTTCAATTCTGTTTTTTTTCCTATGTACTACCCATAAAAGTTAATTTGACTTTGACTGTGAATCTTACCATTTTTATTTGTCTTCTAATCCATCTTTAAACATTATAAAAAGGACATACTAATTAATCGGCGATTGATCGGTACATGGAAGATTCCATTATTGAAGAACTAACAAAATATATCTCAACCCGTAGTTCAATTGGGTTATGTTAATTCTATCGAAAACTATTATTATTATTTTAAACCGGTAATACAGTACCCATATGTTCCAATTAGTTTTAAGTGATTTGATATCCTTGTCTCTCTTGTCCACCATTTTTAATACCCAGCGTAAGTGCACACCAAACTTTTTGATATCTTTACTCAAAGTGGTGATGAATTATGGAGATGCAGCAGAAGAAAAAGATGATGGTCGGTGGTGGAGGTGGAGACCGAAACCTGATCTGTTCCTTAGGGGTGTTTTGTTGTTGTTTTGTTTATAGGGGTTTACTCAATAAATACGATTGTCTATTTGTAGAGATTTAAAAAGAGTCATGAAAATAAATAACTTTGCGAGAATTATACAGAATTGAGCAAAATTTTGCGGAGTTGTGCGAGTTGTCTAATGTCTTGCAGACATTTGTAGAGTCCTAAAGAGTTGTAAAAAGCAAATTTTATATAAAAATATACATGATGACATAAATACAAAATTTATTGTAGCTTATTTATTATAGTAACTTCAACTAAATTAAAATAAATTATTATTATTTTATATATATAACTTATTTCCTTTGTTCAATAAAATACAATAAAGCGTAACAATAATTTAAAATAATTATTATTGTACATTTGTACATAATAATTAAAATTAAAAAAATGTTTAATTATATCATATGATTTATACTCATCTATAATAGGAGTTTTATAGATTGTGTATCTATGAAATAAAATGAAAAAGAATAAAAAATATTTTTATAAAAAATTTTGAAGTCTTCCATAATCTTACATATTTTGCAAGACTTTTATCTAGGCAAGTATATACACAAAAGTCAGTCAAAGTCTTGAAAATAGGTAAGTACGCAAAGTCTTTGAATTTTCAAGTTTACAACGAGTAACACAAACATTAGAAGACCTTTTGACAATCTACAACGAGTAACATAAACTTTGAAAGAGATTTTAAAAGTATACAACCAATAACACAATACTTTGTAAATCCATCAAACTCTTTGAAAATCAATAAAAGTATTTATTGAGTAAACCCCTGTTAGTTTACGATAGATTTATTATTGGGTGTAAATAAAAGTCAAGAGATGGTAAATAAGCGATGGTATTTAGGACATATGAAATTTTATGTGGGTGGTACTTAGGATAATTGGGGATAGGAATTATGGGGGATGGGAAATAGGAAAAGTGGAGATGGCAAATAGGGAAAACCTTTATAAAATGCCAGCATATATATGACCCGCTGAATGATAAATGAGGTGATGTGATCAGGGGAGAACCAGATTTGTAGCAAGACGCAAATAAATCGGCTCATCATGCCACAACTCGAGTGGACTACAGAATGCGCTTGGGAGCTGCGAAGCAACGACATATCAATATTGGTTATGTGTCTGTGTGAGACGTGCACGAACAAGACACACTGTAGAAATCTATATACAAGTTTATTAGTTTGGTAATCTGGTGTGTTATGAAAATTAGTATACTAGTGAATTTTTCCACATATGGCTAACTTACCGTCATAAAATTGAGTATTTTTCATATATTTGCGTGATTAATGTGTACTTAATATACTATGATAAGTATTATTATCTTAGTATATATATACAGTAAAACCTCTCTGGAAGAATACTCCATATAGGAATAAACTCCATATAAGAATAAAATTTTCTGGTCCTGATTTAGGCCAGTTATATTTAAGAATAAACTCCATATTGGAATAACTCATAATTGACATTATAATATAAATACTATAGGTTTGTGGAATGTTTTGTTATTCTTCCAGGTGGATGTGGCCAAATGCAGAAATGCATTCAATTTGTAGGGATAGTCCTCTGGCATATCTGGAAATCTAGATGCCAACTAGTTTTTGAAAATATTTGTGTGCCTGTTTTAGCTCTGACTTTGCAGATTAAGAAATTTATTTCTGACCGGGAAAAAAGCTTAGCTACATTGTCAGTAAATGGGTATAATGTGCAGGGTAGAATTGATAAGAGCATTGGTTGGACTGTCCCTATAAATCCTTATGTGAAAATTAACTTTGATGCCAGTTTCAAAGATGATAGTAACAAATGTGGAGTTGGACTAATCATAAGGTCTTTTGCAAGTGAATGTGAAGGTGCAGCAAGCATTCCCCTAACTGCTTTTGATGAAGAACATGCTGAATCTCTAGGCGCTTTGCAGGAAATCATATGGGCCAAAGAACTTAACATTGAACATCGTCATTTGGAAGGGGATAACAGTAACGTGGTGGATGCATTCAATGGTTCATCTACAACTGTGAAGTGGACTACGAGCTCAGTTATTGGTGATAGTTTAGTTTTGCTTTCTTCATTTAGTTTTTGGAAATGTAGTTTTGTTCCAAGAGAAGCAAATAATACGACTCATGTATTAGACAAAGAAGCTTATAATTCTTCAAGTATTTTAATCAGATCAGTAACATATTCTGATTTTCCTACCTGGTTGAAATCCTCTTTAGAGGAAGACAGTGTTAATTAATCTTTAAAGTAATGAATTTTCTTTTCCTAGTAAAAAAAAAGTCTAATATGAAGAGATTCTTGTAACCATTTTAAAAAATCATTTATCTTCAAAGTAGATTTGTTGCTTTTTTTGTGCACAATTTAGTGCAAATATCTTTCACTCATATAATTTCATTGGACAATTTTCAGTACTATCTTTCACTCATATAGCTTCATTGGTTAATTATTGGTGTCAAGGTTGAGTTTATATTTTTCTAGATACATTTTTGTGTTTCCAGTGCATATATGTATATTTTCTCAAGTGCATGTATGAAAGTTTTTCTTTCGGTCTATTCAAGGTAGACCTTCATATAAGAATAACCCCCATATAAGAATATTCTTTGGTGATCCCTAGGATATTCTTATACAGAAGTTTTACTGTATATATATAAAATTATATATATATATATATACATATTTGTGTCCCGATGATCTTAAATGTTGCCGGTCCTTACGTCCTGTTCATATCGTGCACGTGTTTAAATCAAACTAGACATTTGGGTTTCAGTAGAATGATTTTTTGGGACTATGAAAATTTTAAAGGGAACAGATCTTTCATTTTTGATAAGTCATTATAAAATAAGATTTAACACCATTATGCACATATTTTAGTCAATGACCAAAATACCTTTATATTATTACTTTAATTATTATTTTTTGTATATTTTAATTCCTTTTTGAAAATAATGGAATTAATATAAAAGTAAATTATGAAATATAGATCATACAAACCTTTTGGATGGTAACCTAGCGACAAGTTGGGCCCCAACCCCTTTTTTTTAATAGCAATGCCTAATCTATAAAAAATAAAACTACCCAAGCCGCTACTAGCATCATTACTTACCAGGAGATTCTTCAGACGCTTGAATAAACCCAAAGTATCTTCACCGAGTTCCCCTAAAGTGGAGAAAGCTAGGACACCCAAACCTTAACCATGTGAAACACACTTGTCCAAATACTTAGTACGTTTTCGTGAAACCGCACTAAAAATAGCTTTTCCTGGGATAAAGGAGCGAATACCATCTCCAGTGAATGGCGAGACACCTGTGACATCCATAGAAACATCTTGTCCATTTTTCCAGTTGAGAACAAGGATATCGTCATGCTTCAAATCTCTGTCATCATCCGTTAGGAAACCAAGAGAAACTTCTTTTCGCGCAGGCACATCAGCTTTGTAAAAAATGTCAGCAATAACATCACGAACAAGATCATGTCGAAACTTATATCCAACATCCTTAGCACAATGAAGCGCGTGATCCCCAAAGATGTCTATAGATTTGTTACAATTTGAGCATAAACTATTCTCAACAAACAGTGGGATACCAAGACGAAAACAAAGAACATCTCTGAATTTTCTAGGCCCGAGGCATTGGTTAAGCCCACTGTTAGGTACAACTAATAAATAGTCTTGAGCATGCTTGACCCAAACAGTTTGCACTTTGCCACGAATGGAATCTCTTACGAGACATAGAAAATTGGTTGCGGGATTTGCTTCTTGACTGCATCAAAATAAGTGACTGCCAGGAAGTGCATGGAAGGGGGAAGTATCATCGACACAGTAAGTAGAAGGTAAACCACATACCTGGATAAAATTCTGAAAAGCCAACTGATAAGCAGGACCTTTGTCCGTTGAGAATAAATTACCAAGGATCACCTTTTGTACTGAAGCAGTCTGGCTATGAGAAGCAAGTAACGATGAAATACGGGTGTCAATCCATGGTATAAATTCCAAGTCCACCATCTTTGATAGGCAAGGTAGATAATCTTTGATGTAAAGGACCAAAGCCCGCACCATCACCAGTAATGAGGAGTCTCAAATACTTAAGCAACTGATCATCGAAGAGGTCAGTGGAAGGTTGTAGGGCTGCAGGATTGGTAGTACGCATTGCAAAATATAGTCTAGACACACCAGTGCAATTGCGAAGTAATAGCATCTCACTTTGAGGATCCTTGAGTTTCTTGATTGCATTCACAAGTTGAATGCAGTCTTGTGCACCCTTCTCAATATCATATCACTAATAAAATCCAAATCCAAACTCACAGGTCCACCCAAAAGTTTAGCACCATTAGAAGGTCTACCAATGTCCGGGGGAAAAACACCATCTGATGTGCTTCTGGGATCGACCGAAGGCCAAAAGACTTCGGTTTTCTTTATATTGAGATGTAAACCCCTACTTAGTCCTTCAGTTTCTATTATGCTCAAGGCCTTAGCTACCTCTAATGTATCGCCAACAATTGTACCATTATCAAGGTACCAGGCGTGCAAATCGAGTTTGCATCGAGAAGCAATAGACTTCACCAAAGGATGAAGTGTCAATGAAAACAACAATAGACCGAGAGGGTCACCTTGCTGGACGCCGAGTGCAGAAGACAAAATATATTGGTCATAGTAAAGTTTAGCGGGTCGCAAGTAACAAAATTTTTCCCAGCAAGAAATACCTGGACAATAAAGACGTACTTCCTTGATGAGCTGAGATCTTCTCACCATGTTGAACGCATTGGAAAAGTCAATGAGCAACATTGACATTTTATCTGAATGATCTTTCATCTCCAGTAAGCGATTTACAACATGTAAAATACTTTCTTTGCCCGGCGAGGCACATCAACCCCGAATTGGTAGTCACCTAAATAAGAATTTATATCCTTTAGAAATGGAAAGCATCTACTTTGGAAACCAATCTACGCCAAACTGTACCCACGGCAATAGGCCTAAGACCTCCCCCAGATTTGAGTAGCGAAGTCAAAGGCGCGCTAGCAATAAACTCGCCTAAACTCGAGGGGCATTTTCCAGCCAACCAAAGATTGAGAACCCCTCAAATCGATGAGAGTAATTCATCCGCAACTGCTGCTGCTGCCCCGCTCAAAACATCAACCAAATGCTGCGCGTAAGCCATCACGACCGCATGATGTACCTTTTGGGAAGCTCTTGATATCCCCCAAAATTGCCTTGGAATCCACCGTGACAGGGTCAGCTAAGATGTCATCAACGGGTACTTCGGGACAAGGTGCGGGAGGATGTTTATCCAACAGTTACGTATACGTCTTCTCACTGCATGATGCAACCCCGGACGATAATAAAACACGGATTGCAGTCGCAAAATGGCCACAACTCATCTTCCTACGATAAGGCATGTCAAGTTGACCGCTCCCCGTTTCTTCAAGTATGCCTTCTTAGACCTCATATGAACCGGCTGTTGTAGCAAATTATTCACCAGAACGTAACAACCATTGGGTTCCTTCCAAACTTAGAGGGCCTGATTGATTGCTACGACTTGTAAACGTTTCCTATTTCCAGATTTCTCTTCAGCTGCATTTCTCGGTTTAAATAAAGAAAGAGTACAGATTGGAAGAAGGATAAGCCGCAGCCAAGCTGACATATTATCAGGGCTGACTATAACTCTGTCGAGGCAGGTCTTCAAGGCCCTCGAGAAGGAAAGCCTGTACTGATGGGGTATGCAGGTAACTGTTGTAAATTGTCCTTGCAACACGAAACTCAGTAGATCAGTAGAAAGGACTACTGCAACTTCACTAGTAACCTCCGCAGACGCAACACAAATTGCTCCACTCATAGAATTCAAACAAACAACACCCACCTCGACTGGTTTAGCTAAACCATGAATGAGGAAACCTACCTCTGCTCCTGCTCCAATGGAAGGTCTAGCAACGACATCTCCATGCACAACTCCACCTCTACCCTTGCACGACTTTGTCCAAGCATGTAAATGCATGCATCTACAGCAAAGCCACGTCTGTAAACAACCCAGGGCTTTCTCCCAGGCAAGGTAAACGTTCATGTTGTCGGCAATCAAATCCCTGCAGACGGATTTGCTATCATCGGAGAACAGTGCACATCATAAAGATATTTCACAAACAATCCCCTGGCATACCCTCTGCCTTTAATCCCATCTTGGAAGCCATTCCTTTTATTTTTTATTTATTTGATATGCAAATACCTACAAATGTTAACTATTTTGTTTAGACAATTTACAGTTACAAACAACCGGTAGAGATCCTTGTCACCAGCTAGACAACAATACCCTTTTGTATGACAATACCTATTAGGATCTTTAATTTTTAATTTTTTTTTTATTAGGATTGGTTATGACACAATTTTTTTTTGATTACCCATGTTCGGTTAGTTTTTTCTTCCAATAGAATTTATTGGAAGTAATTTTAAAAAAGTTCATTTTAGGAAAAAAAATTGTGCCGTAATCAAATATATTGATAAGTAAAAAAAATTGCGACGTAATCCGACTTCGGTTTGGAGAAAATATTGCGAGTAACCGAACTCAATATATAGGTTTTCAGAAAAAAGTTTTTTAACGTAGACGAACTCAACACATGGGTTTTCAGAGAAAAGTTCTGTTATGACTAATTGCTACAAGCTAAGCACCAACCTCTAAATTAAATAAAAACATATAAAAGTAAAAATATAACATATAAAAATAAAATTAATAAAAAAAGAAATTTAATTAAGTGAAGGGATATCTAGCTAGTTATTTGCTCTTACAAGGACATCCCTTATCCTTGTACAATGGTTGCCCTAATAACTTGATGGTCCCAGAAAAATCACGGTTCCAAAATAATCATACTACCAGAATCAATATGGTTGTGTGTGTTGTACATCCATGCAGAGCCGATCCTGTGTCTAGAAGGGCCCTGTGCGAAATTTTTCGTAGGGCCTTTTACAATGTCTAATATTTTGTAACAATGATAAACAAAAAAAAATCAATAATTTTTATTTAATTTGTAAGATTATCGACGATACCAAAGAAGATTTTACAACTAAATAATGGTGTTAATGCCTATTTTATATAGAAAAAATGAAAGTATTAAATAAGAATTATTTTTTTCGATGTTAATAAGAATACGCAAGGATAACACAAATGATGGTACTCTTGGGAGGTAATGGTATTCGGTTAAATACGGTCAAATTTAATTTAAATCAACAACGAATTGATTGCTTAGTGGATAGATTGTTTAAATACTGCCCCATAGGCTGTGTGTTCAAGTTCGGTCACGGTAAAGATTTTTTTCGTTTTGTTAGTGTATGAATTTTGGGCTGGAAAAAAGGCCCTCGGCAGAGCTGGGCCCTGTGCGGTCGCACACCTTGCACACCCTCGGGCCCGGCTCTGATCCATGCTCTAAGTTGGCTCCACCCCTGGATGTGATGCATTTGTAGTTCGACGTGTATCTAACGATTGAGATCAATCTCTGAAAATATTTACCTCCCGTTAAACTGGTGGACCTCATACTCTAGAAAACGGTTAGCCTCTAAATCAAGCTTCCCGGAGTGGCTTGTTAGTTGCACACCTGCACTGTTTTAGCTTCACGCAAAGACGACTGCTCCGGACACCATGGTGTAATGGTAGTAGGATAGGAGGACAAAGCAAACGTCCTTGAATTTTTCTTATCTAAATGAAAGATAAGGACAAAAGTACATAAGTTAATGCAAAAAATATTCTGTTGGATTCTCATGGCCCCACCTTACCCCCTTGGCAATCAATATCTCACTGCCAAGCCTAGTTAGCAATTCGTGATACGGGCAGTAGTTTGGGACGACATACGTATGGAAACTATACGGATTCGGATAGGTCGGATTCGGTCAATAATCCGGTCAACGGTTCGTTATTCGGATAGTAGTTCGGAACGGCATACGTACGTGCATATTCGTTTTATAAATGTGAGTTCGACACTTAAAATTCGGCTTGCATATATGATTAATTGATAAGTATTATGACCTTATTACGAAACTAATTTTATTTGTATATGATTTAAAGATGGAAAAAAATATTTTAGCGTGGGTATCTAATAATAAGTAAACAATTTAATCGCATAAATGCGAGTTTATAGACTTTTAAACAAAAATCAACAAATATAAACACTGGTTAAACAACTACCAATAGAAAATTTTAAATGAATAATTGTATTTAAAAATAAAGTATATACAAAATCAAACAAAAACCAATCGACATAACTCTGGTCAGAGAGTTACCTACAGGAGAGTGAGGTTGGGCGTTCGAATCTAGTTCAGAAGTATCATTCGGATTCGGTTAGTTCGGATACGTTCGCGAATCATTCATGGGGTCCATATAATCCAGGAACTAGGTTCAAAGTTCAAATAGTTCGGAAGTATCATTCGGATTCGGTTAGTTCGGATACGTTCGCGAATCATTTGGGAATGATTCGGAGAATTACTAACTAGGCTACCACCTAAAATCTCAGCCGTCAGATCAAAAATAAATCCCTCAGCGCTGAACCATTCCGCGAAAAGGTATTTTTTCAAGCGCTTGAACCATTTAGCGTAACTATCTAGCATGCTACTTCACATGCTAGCAAGCTAGCTAGGAGAGAACTAGTGTTAACTTTTTTGCTACGCTTTTTTTTTGAAATGCAACACTTAAGTGCTAATCTAGCACCTCCAATCTAGCCCATAAGACTTAGTCTTAGCATTCAATCTAATTCTATATTGACCTACATTTCAACTGAAATTTTCACAAGAGAAATCGAATATTATTTTTGAAATTGAATTCCTAAGAGATAATGTTTGGTTGTGGTAATTCAAATATTATTGTTGGATAAATAAAACAAAAATTTGTAATTTTTGGAGGGAATTGGATTCCTATGAATCAAGAATTTTAATTAGGCAAAACATGCTTGGTCTAAAAAATTGTGCTTATTCTCGGAGAATCGGATTACCTTATCTTCAACTCCTTGAACCAAACATGTCGTTAATTTTTGGGTCGTTTGACCGTGAGTTTCACCAGTTAGACTACTACTACTACGTTTGTTCCATCCCTAGCCCCTAAACTTTTTCTCCAATATTCCATCGAAACCAATAATATTAATCCGGTTTTGATAACGTATTAATTAGCTGTTGATTCACAAGGGGTTTCTGGAATCCGGATTGTTATGGGTTTTTGGCTTAGGTGGGTGGTTCTGTTGGTTGCAGAGCGAATTCATAATTAAATTTTCAATTGATTCTCGTATACTGTCGCATCTTCCTTGAGTCGTTTCGAGATGTTGTTGGATTGGAGGTCGTCCATTTGTGTCTTGGGGGAAAGGCTTGCAGCAGTCAACTGCTCCTTCTCATAGTCAAGCGACCCTACATCAATGATAAATTCAAGACCCAAGCACTAAGCGTCACCATAATATAAGACCCACATATTAATTCACTCTTATTGATTATTCAGTATATATTTTGATTCACATGAGAATCAAAATACATTAAGAAACACAAATGCATAACGAAGTAACCAACGAAAATTGAAATATAAAGATTGCCAATCCAGACCTATTTGTGATAAGAAAACATCTTTTTGGGTGGATACTTAGCTTCGTATGCGTCTCCGTAATAACCACCATCTCGACGAATATTCCACCAACAATCATTTTCACAATTTACACTCCAATCTCTAGTTGATTGGAAAGCCGTAAACTTTTTTGTGTAAGCCATGCTCTCCCCTGGATCATGCCAACTTGAATCACATACAAATTTAGTTGTTCCCGACCAGTTAATTTTAAATCTCCATCTGAAATCTTGTCTGTAATATAATATATGTACACCAAAATCATCTTCACTTGACCAACAATGTAATGTTAATGGTATGTTTGGACCTATATTATTTTCCACGATGACAGTCTTTCTGTGGTCATCCCAGGACCCATCTACTGATTGTGCACGAAACAATAATAAAGTAAGATGAATGAAGAAGACAGCAGCAACAGATCCTGAAATTGAAAATGATGATTTTGTTGACATTATGATTGATTGGAACCAGATACAACCTTGAGAAAAAAACACCGGTAATTGGTACTGTTTTCCGATATCTTTGGTGGTGTTTTATAACATCAAGAAGATAAGACAAGGATTTGTTTAGATTCTATAATTAAATGCCAGAAGAGGTCTCCTATCCATATAACAACATTTATGCACCCTGATTGGAATTTATGAATTTCATTTATGTCAAATTGGCTGTCAAAAGATACTTTTTTCTATATTGGATTGGTTTTATCATCTGGAAAAATTACATAAATAAGGGAATATTGTTTTTATGATCATCATAAAAAATTACGTATTTGAGGGAATAAACGATTTATTAATTAAAATTACAAAAACATCATGAAAAAGTTACGTATATGTTGAGAATAAAATATTTATTAATTAAAACTACAAAAAAAATGTATATTTTCTTGAGTCATGCTGTCACGTGAACCCCCGCCCATATGACAGCAGAAATTATCTCGAATTCGTTGGCCGACGGATGCTATGTCATGGAGATATACATCAAAAAATTCCGATTATTTTGATTTCTTTGTTAGCATTTTTTTACTAGATTGGTGCCCGTGCTACGTACCGGCATATTTTTTGCTTTTAACTTGGTGTGCGCGGGGCTTCCCCTCTCCTCGTGGCAATGGGTTTTTGATTTGTTGTGTGCTGACTTCGCCCCTCCCCCCCGACGATGCATTTTTGATTTGGTGTGCGCGGGGCTTCGCTCGCCCCGTGGCGATGTATTTTTGATTTGGTGTAGCGGGAAAAATACATTAAATAGGTGGAGAATATGTGTAGAGTTTATTTATTTTTTCCTTTTAGCTTGGTGCGCGCGGGGCTTCGTCCCGCCCCGTGGTAACGCAAATTTGATTTGGTGTGCGGGGGGCTTCACCTCGTCATATACTAACTGATAGAATTAGCCACAGACCTATTGGGAATAATCTCCCCAAATGGTAATTTTCAGTATGGCTCCCCCGGAGACATTTCAAAATGTGTCAGTAGCTTCCATTTGACAAATGGAAGAACATTAACTCAATACTAATCTGGTTTAATACGAAAGTGAGAAAAAACAATCAAATAACAAGTACCAACACAACCTAAACAATCAAAGACAATATTTGAGAGGAGATAAGCCATGACTTGTTTATGTTGTTGTTAGTGTATCCTTGGGTTCTTTGTTGAACTTGGGCGTTGAGTTCATCCACTCTTCCTATACAAAAAAATTCAAATACCCAAATAGAAAACACATTAAAAATTAGTATGAAATACAGTAAGCATAATCAAACCCGCTTCATAAAAACCCTTATATTTGCACCAAAAGAAAGGTACTACTTGACTCAAACTCAATGATATCGGCACCAAAGAGTCGAAGACTCACATGAATCGTTAAGTGTGATCACTGCATGAACATCACCTAAGAGCATAAGCTTCAGAGTCTTAACAACACAACAGACTTATCAAATTATGACTCAGTACGTAATCACTCATCTGGTATCTAGCTTATATATGGGTCAAGCATAAATACATAAGTTTGAAAAACATAGAATATAAGTGACTAAAATGGGATGGACAGCTAAATGAGAATATGTGCATCAATCTAAAAACAGATAAAGAATAAGGGTATTGGTTTCAACCAAAGACGCATATCATTTGACAATACAGATTGGGTTATTGATTTAGAGAAATAAAACGCCAAAAAGCAGAACCAAAAAAGGAAAAGGCTTATGGTTAGGGTTACCAATTAGCAACAAAATCGCACCTGCAAAATAAACCCAACAAACAATAAGTAGAACATAAATCAACAATTAACACGATGAAGGAAGAAGCAATAGGGAGAAAAGGAAGAGAGAAGAGAAGAGAAGAGACGAAGAGGCCGAGGAAAAAAAGATAGGGTTTTCAGGAAAAGAAGTTATGTATCTGTTAATGGCACTCACAATCCGTGGAAGTAATCATCACCTTATATGTAACGTGAAAGGAAAATTGCCGAATACATTGGTAACCCTCAAATCCTATTGGTAGGGGGCCATGAGCTCTAGAATTCAAGCTTTTGGCCTAATTTTCAATGTGGCCAGCAATTTGTACTCAAATTATATATACAATTGTAGGTACAGTAATCCAACCAGTAACTAAATTTTGGGCAAGTAATAAAAACAAGTAGTAAATTGTTTGGCACAAGGCCTTTAGGAAAAGTGGGGATAGAAAATAAGTAAAACCTTAGGTATTTCAATTTTTGACATTCGATTCCCAACAATTAATGTTTGGTTGAGGTAATTTAATTACCATTGTTTCTATCCTGAAATCTAATTCCAGAGGAAACTGGATTCCTGTGGATACAAAATCTTAATTCGACCAAACATGCTTGGTTGGTTCGACAAAATTGTGCTTATTCTCGGAGAATCGGATTACTTAAGATTCAACTCCTTGAACCAAACATGCCATTAGTTTTTGGGTCGTCAATTTTTGGGTTGTCATTAGTTTCTGGATCATTGACCGTGAGTTTCACCAGTTAGACTACTGCTAAAGCTTGTTCCAGCCCTAGCCCCTAAACATTTTTTCCCACTATGTAACAAATTTTTCAGCAGCACCGGCCACCACCATGTACAAAATTCAGTTTCTCCGTCTTCCATCGATACAAATAATATTTATTCTGTTATTTCCAAAAGAGAAAAAAAATTCAATAAGATAAAGTGTTAATTGGTTGTTGATTGGATGTCTTCTTTGAGTTGCGTTGGATCTTATTTTGAGCTGTTGTTGGATTGGAGTCGTCCATTCAGTTTTAGGGTTATGTCTGGGGAGGAAATAGGCTTGTAGCAGTCAACTGCTCCTTCTCGCAGTCAAGCGACCCTACGTCAATCGATAATTTGAAGACCCAAACACTAGGCGTTACCATAATATATACTATATTATATGATCCAAATATTAATTATTCAGTAAATATTTTGATTCACATCAGAATCAAAATACAATAAGAAATACAAATGCATAACGAACGAAAATTGAAATATAAAGATTAAGGCCAAAATCATTCACTGTTAGATTTTTCACAAGATTATCCACTCTCCATCCAAAATCATTTGTGGTAAGAAAACATCTGTTTAGGTGGATACTCAACCGCATAAGCATCTCCGTAATAGCCACCATCTCGACGAATATCCCACCAACAATCATCATTACAATTTGTACTCCAATCTCTACTTGATTGGAAAGCTGTAAACTTTTCTGCGTAAGCCATGTTGTCCCCTAAATCATACCAACTTGAGTCGCATACAAATTTAGTCGTCCCCGACCAGTTAACTTTAAATCTCCAACTGAAATTTTTCTTATAATATAATATATGCCAGCCAAAATCATCTTCACTTGACCAGCAATGTAATGTTAATTGTATGTCTGGACCTATATTATTTTCTACGGTGACAGTCTTTTTGCGGTCATCCCAGGACCCATCAACTGATTGTGCACGAAATGATAATAAAGTAAAAAGAATGAAGAAGATGGCGACGACATATCGTGGAATTAGAAATGAAGTTTTTGTTGACATCGCGATTGATCGGAATAGAAATCAGCCTTGAAAGAAACTAATAGTAATTGGTACCGTTTTCTAGTATCTTTCGTGGTGTTTTATAGTATCAAGAACTTAGGACAAGAGATTTGTTTAGATTCTATGATTAAATGCCAGAACATATCTCTATGTATATGACGACATTTATCTACCTTGAATGGAATTTCATAATTTCATTTATCTCAAAGTGGTTGTAAAAATATACTTCTTACTATATTGGATTGGTTTTATTATCATCATGAAAACATTATGTATATAAGGGAAGATTGGTTTTATCTTCCTGAAAAAATAACGTATATAAGGGAATAAAATATTTGTCAATTAAAATATCCACTTTGTATTGATTAATTGATCATATATAGCCCAATGTATTATAATTAGTATATTTTTTTGAGTCCTGCTGTCACGTGAACGCGCGCACGACAGCAGAAATGACCTCCCGTTCCTCGGCCGTCGGATGTTATGTCATGGAGATCTCCATCTAAAAATTCGGATATTTTTGTGGTAGTTGTTAGGGGTGGGACTTGGGTCAGGTCAACCCACCCAACCCATGCCCAACCCGAACGTTGGGCGGGCATGGGCAATGTATTTTAAAAGTTTGGGCAAGCTCGAGTACAATTTTAATAAACCCGAGTTAAACTTGGGCAAGTATGGGCATAAATATTTCTAACCCGAGCAACCCACCCAACCCGAGGAACTATAATATAATTATATAAACTATTTTTATAGTTGGTAGTATTATCTATTAAAAGCAATGTTAGCCATTATCTTCAAACCTAATAATGAAAATATAAATCATATCTATCTCATTATTAATTTTATATTATTGTCAATAATCATAAGTTATTTGGAAATTTAAGCTAAATAAAATAATCAAATCTTATAATTACTAACTAAAAACTATGTAAAGTTTTTTTAAAAATAGAAAAAAAATCTAATAAATTTCAAAAAGGAGTTGGTGCTCAGCTTGTCGCTCGGCTACCAACTAAAAACTATGTAAAGTTTTTTTAAAAATAGAAAAAAAATCTAATAAATTTGTTATTATCACATTAATAAAAAATAAATTTAAGACTTAAATTAGATGAAATTGCGCCAGATGACAGTCTCTGTCATTGCCCTTTCAAGCATTTTCATGGATGTTTAGATGGGGTAAATGGCAGAGGGTATGTAAGGGGTTCCTTCTTGAAGCACGTATATGGCAAGCACTTATTCTCGGCTGATAATATGATCGCACACGGAAGGCGATTGCTTCCAACTTGCACATTTACTTGGCTTGGGAGAGAGTCTTGCGGTGTTTGAGAATGTGGTTATGTTGCAGATGTATGCACCTGCATGGTTGGAAGAAGGCTTGTAAAGGGAGAAATGGTACTGTACATGGGGATGTTATCGCTGGGCCTCTCATCGATGCAGAGGTTGAGTTCCTTATTCATGGTTTGGATAAACCATGTGAGGCTGTGACAGTTGCAGAGAATGGGGTTTTGGCTGTTATGGATGACTTTGACGCTGTAGAAGCTGTTGAAGTTGTATGTGCTGTCACAGATGGCTTTGATCTTTGTAGGTATTGTCACGAGGCGAGAGGTTGTACGGGATGAAGTTGTACATCTTTATCACGAATGACGTAGGAGCAATCACTTGATGGCTTTGACGTTGCGAGTCTTGTCCACAGATGGTCTTTGAAGTTGCACGCGCGATCCACGGATGGTGTTGATGTTATAGGTATTTCCTTGTCTGCGATCTCCTAAATGCCGTTCTCCAAAGACGAGTTCTGACTGTCACTTGTATCCCACACAAGTGCAGACTTGCCTTTGCTCGGACATTGAAGACTTGTTTAGACGAGTTATTACCAATCTGGTAGCTTGCGGCTTGGTTGCATCTCATCTTTCTCCCAATATGCACTCACGAACTTGTTCAAGCCAAGAACCTCGGCGGAGAAAAAGTCGGCAATAGAAAACGGATGCGGTGTCGCAGCCATCAATCATGCTCGGTTGTTTGGAAAGAGTCTAACGGCCGCTCCTTCTTTGTTGGAAAAACTCCTAAATCGCCCAATGGGCCCAAGAAGGCGGATGCAAAGAAGCGCACTACCTTGTTGGCGTGCGAGAAAAAAGTTAAGTTGCGGTCATTTTGCAGCTGCCATCCGCGTGTTGTCTTCCTCTCAGTGTGGCCCTTGTAATGAGGACACATACCTTGAATTACAAGACAAGCATCCGTCGGCGCCTCCTCCTTGTTTTTGGTGATGATGTTATAGTTGATCCAATCACAATGGACTCTCGGGCTGTTTTATGTGCTATCAAGAGCTTCCCTAAAGGCACATCGTGTGGTCGTGATGGTTTGCGTGCGCAAAGATTTAGTCGATGCGATAAGTGGGGCAGCAGCTGCTGTTGCGATGATTTACTTGTTTCGATCACGAGGAGTTGTCAATCTTTGGTTGGCGGGAAAATGCCCTGCCGTTTTTAGGAGAGTTTATCGCCAGTGCACCTTTAACTCCGCTTCTTAAGCCCGGGAGGTGGAATTAGGCCTATTGCGGTTGGTACGGTATGGCGTAGATTGGTCTCAAAGGTGGTTGCTTTCTGTTGGAAAAGATATGTCATCTTATTTGGGCGATTACCAATTCGGGGTTGGTATTCCCGCTGGTGGGGAAAGTATTCTTCATCTTTGTTAATCACTTATTGGAGATGAAAGGTCATTCGGACAAAATGTCAATGTTGCTTATTGACTTTTCCAATGCTTTCAACATGGTAAGTAGATCGCAACTCATCAAGGAAGTTCGCCTTCATTGTCCGGGTATTTCTCGTTGGGTAGAATTTTGTTACTTGAGACTGCTAAACTTTATTACGACCATTATATTTTGTCTTCGCACTTGAGTTCAGCAAGGTGACCCTCTCGGTCCCTTGTTATTTGCGTTGACACTTCACCCACTTTGGTGAAGATTATTGCTTCTCAATGCAAACTTGACCTCCATGCCTCGTACCTTGATGATGGCACAATTATTGGCGATACATTGGAGGTGGCAAAGGCTTTGAGCATTATCGAAACCGAAGGACCATGCGAGGGGTTTGCATCTTAACATAAAGAAGACGGAAGTCTTTTGGCCTTCTATAGACCCAAGGAGTACAGACGTTGGTGTTTTCCTGCCGATATTAGTAGACCGTCTAATGGTGTTAAACTTTTGGGTGGGCCGGTGAGTTTAGATCCGAACTTTATTAGCGATATGATGTTGAGCGGGGTGAATAAGACTGTTCAATTAATGTCTCGCAATCAAGAAACTCAAGGATCCTCAAAGTGAGATGCTTTTACTTCGAATCAGACTTGGAGTGTCTAGATTATATTTTGCTATGCGCACTACCAACCTGCAGCCCCCGCAATCAGCCACCGCCCTTTATGATGATCATTTACTTAAGTACTTGAGACTTCGATCACTGGTGATGGTGCGGGTTTTGGTCCTTTGACGAGCGATTAGCTACTTTGCCCATCAAAGATGGTGGACTTGGCATTTACACCATGGGCGATACCGGTGCCTATTACTACCTCGCTTCTCGAGTCGGACTACTTCGATGCAAAAGGTGATTCTTGGTAATTCATTCTCTATGAGACAAAGGCTCCGCTTATCACTTTGCACTTAAGAAATTTATTCGGCATGTGGTTTACCTTCTACATACTGCGTCGATGATCTTGCCCCTCCTTCCATGCATTCCTTGGCAGTCACTTATTTTGATGCAGTTAAGAAGAAAATCCCAGACCAATTGTAACGGACGGGAGAATTTCCTCCTAATGGGTTGGTGTCAGCCCATTAGCAAGGCCAAGCTCCGGTACGCCACTCATAGTACAGAACAGTACATTTAGTTTGAAAATGAAGTAATAATAGTATAATTTTCAAGATTAACAACAAAATTAAAGATGGGAAAGGAAAACTACTCCCAAAATCAAAAGGGTGCAAACATAGACACCTAGTGGGTACGAATAAAGTTTTATTTTAACAAGTAGAAGCTACAAAAGGAAGGGGGGAGTACACATTTATTCATTTAGTACACTTAATATCTCCCCCTAAGAAGTTAGCTTGAATAAGGTCCAAATTGAAAAAAACAAGATAGAAGGTGCGTATACAGCACACTCGGATACACAGTAGTTCAAGGTTCAGCTAAACAACAATTGTAAAAATATAGAGAGGACAAATTTAATTAAGTTCTTTAGAATAGAACACACAAAGCAAATGTGGTACCTAATGTACTCTGATAGCAGTTGAAGTTATAGACACATATACATATACCTATACTGAGTAATCAAAGTAAAGAAAGAAATGAAAATGATAACGAAGAAACGGGAGATACAAGAATACGGAAGTATGTCGTCCATCCAAGGTTAAACTGCGTATGAAGTAATTGACTAATTAAACTGATATATAAAGAGTCTTAATAGTATAGAGAGGATTATGCATTTTTCCCTCGAGTAAAACTAAGTCACCATAGTACATCACTTCAAAATGTCATTACTTCCCAAGCGACAGTTAAACACACCAAAATACAAAGTGGAAGTCTATACCGACAGAAACGGGTTTGCCCAGACCCAGGTACAGTAAACAGTGACCATACCGCAAAATAAAATCCTTAGCATATCCCTTATATACACATCAAAATAAGGAAAAACATGGGTCGAAAGCCGATACTAAACTACCCCAGAACCGTCCCCGTGATATACATATTTAACAAGACAAAATACTAACTTTCTGTGCTTTCAAGGCCTGCCGTAAGCTCTTCCTAGCTTACTGCTGCAAGCTCCTCTCGTACTCTGCGTAGGAAAACAAGAAGAAGGGTGAGCAATGCCCAGTAGGAATTCATAACGAGAAATGGCGCTTTTGGAAACGTAACTGACTACACAGGGAGCAACAATAAAAACATTTATAGAGGAATACAAGCCTTAAGTAATTTAGAATGATAACCACCACACAAAAAGTTGAAGTTCTGTGGCCAATTGCCATCTAATGAAGTTTTATAGCCAGTAGCCCAATCTAAGAATTTCATGGCGAGTTGCCATTTCTACTATTTCCATGGCCAGTTGCCACCTCCAATATTTCCATGGCCAGTTGCCACCTCCAATATTTCCATGGCCAGTTGCCACTCCTAAGATTTTCATGGCCAGTTGCCACCTCTACTATTTCCATGGCCAGTTGCCACCTCCAATATTTCCATGGCCAGTTGCCACCTCCAATATTTCCATGGCCAGTTGCCACTCCTAAGATTTTCATGGCCAGTTGCCACCTCTACTATTTCCATGGCCAGTTGTCACTCCTACTCGCTACCATGTTAAACGAAACCATGACGTTCAGAACATTTCAAAGTACATAAGCAATTTAATTATTGATTGAGCATAACAGAAACACCCATTGGAGTTAACTGTAAGGCAGTCTATTTATTAAGTCAAAATGATGAACAGGGGGCTTTGAAAACAAGGTTACTGGTGCCTTAAGACAAAAACGTTGCATGTAAAATCCCTTTGAATTTGTAGAGCTACGGGAAAAGTAATGGAAACTCAGTGAGTCCATTTTTCGCAAGCATTTAGATAAAACAAATGGTAAGAAATGAAGCCATAGTAAATCTGTAGGTTAATTCAAAATAAAAATCACTCGTGGGTCATTTTAGCAAGCATGTTACAGGCTAGATCAATATTCACTTCATTGCTTCATTTAAGATGGAAAACTAAGTCTGGAGACTGCAATCCATCTTCACAAAAATACTTATAAATCCAATTCGCACACAGTTAAACATGTAAGGAATGAGCACTGTGTAAAGGAAGTTTTCAAACAAATTTCATTGTTGTACAAAATCATCAAAAGAACAGGAGAGATTTGGGGTAAGCTTATGGACAAGGTTCGTCAATTTCACGGCGGTAAAAAAAACGTCCCAATTAACAAATTTTCAGATTTGTATAAATGGCTCTAATTGAAATTCGTCTTGGACAAGAACAGAAGATTGCAGATTGCATTTAATCGACATGAATTTAAAATCATGAGATAAAAAAGAATGGTAAAGAACCCCTACCTTTTTTTAGAAGACGAATTCAGCCGATAACCAAGACTGCATCCAACTCAAATTTGGAGTTTGAAACTAAATTTGTTTCCTTCTGGAAATTGATTTTGAGTAGAAAATGTGATCATAGGAAGTAGGAAAAACAAAAGAAAATGTTTTCTTTAAAACCCCAGATGGAAATAAAAAGAGAAAGGCAATCATGCCCCTTGCTGCTCACGTCAAACACATGTCAATCATGCTCAGAATTTCTAGTATCTTCCTTACATCTACTAATCATGCTCACTAATGCTGCTATGGGATGATTACTTAGCTAATCAACTATTCATATGGGTTGGGCTAAGGCTTAAGGCCCAAGCAAAAATACTTGTGTTGTCACACTATTACCTCCTAAAAAAATGAATTGCGTCCCGCAATTCAAAATTAAACTGAAGAGCTCTGGGGATTACCTTCAAGTAGCTCCGGGTACTTGTCTCTCACGTCGGACTCGAGCTCCCAAGTAGCTTCTTCGAGTGTATGATGCTGCCATACCACTTTCACCATCTTAATGGTTTTCGTCCGGAGAGCGTGCTCCCTTGTACCATCAATCCGCAATGGTTTTCAACGTAATCGATATCGTCGTTCGGTTGTAAGTCCCTCCACTCAATCACATGTGATGGGTCTGCATTGTATCTCCGTAGCATCGATACATGGAACACGTTATGTACATCACGCTAACTGCGGTGGCAAAGCCAAGCGATACGCGACTTCACCAATCCTTTCAAGAATCTCAAAAGGTCCAATGTAACGAGGAGATAACTTACTTTTCTTCTCGAATCTCTTGATGCCAGGTCTTGGACTGACTTTCAAGAAGACGTTTCCTCCAACTTGAAACTCTAACGGTCTTCTTTTTGAGTCAGCATAACTCTGTTCATTAGGTCCATGAATGCTGCTGGTGCGTTGGTCAATCCAAAAGGCATCACAAGAAACTCATAGTGTCCATAGTAGGTACCGAAAGCAGTCTTACTTATATCTTCTTCTCGGATTCTTAGTTGGTGGTAACCAGTTCGAAAATCCATCTTGGAGAAGTACATCGCTCCTTTCAACTGGTCGAAGAGATCATCAATCCTTGGCAGCGGGTACTTGTTTTTGATTGTGACTTTGTTTAACCGACGGTAATCGATACACATTCTCATTGTTCCATCCTTTTTAAGCACAAATAGCACTGGTGCCCTCCACGGTGATGTACTTGGCCTAATAAAACCCAACTCAGCCAATTCATCAAGTTGTTTGCGCAATTCCTTCATTTCTTTAGGTGCCATACGATAAGGTGGTATAGATATCGGTGATGTCCCTGGCTGCAGCTCAATCTCAAAATCAATCTCCCTCTTCGGTGGCAACCCCGGCAAAGAGTCTGGGAAGACATCAACAAACTCTCTAACTACTAAAACCTCTTCTTCTGTGTCCACGACTTCGTCACCTTCAGTAAAATGAGCGAGAAGAGCCATATGTTTTTCCGTTTCATCTCCCCTACTCATTCCTGGAATTGGTGGGTTCATCACTTTCCATTTCTCGCCTTGAACAGACACGCGAATTCCATCCCCCGTCACAAAAGAAACTCTCTTCTCAAAGACAACATAAAATAGCCTGATTCTGCGACATCCACCCATACCCACTATAACATCGTACTCTTGCATTCTCATTGGTATAAGATCGATACTCACTCTGTGGTTTCCCAGAGTCATCTCACAGTCCTTGCAAATCGTATTGAGACTTACTACATTCCCAAGTGGCGAAGATATGTTCAAAATGGATCCTAAGGGGTCATGCTTCAAACCTAAATATGCAGCTAGACGAAGAGACACAAACGAATGAGTAGCACCAGTATCGAATAGAATTTTTGCACGGGAACTAAAAATTTGAAAATTACCCTCAATTACGGCATTTTCTGGTTCTCCTTTAACCTCAGTAATACTATTCAGCTTCCCTTGAGTATTCTGTTGCCTTGGCTGGAACGGTGCATTGCTGCGATATTGATAAGGCTGTCTAGCGTAGAAATTTTGTTTCTGTCCATTTGGTTGTTGAGCTGGATTAGCATTTTGTGGCCTCATTGGTGCATCCGGTGCCGGAACTGGACAGTTTTTGATGAGATGATCTCCTCTACATCGGTAACAACTGATCTGTGGCTTCACTGATGCATCAGGTGCTGGAAAAGGACAGTTTTTGACGAGGTGATCTCCTTCACATCGGTAACAACTGATCTCTCCTTTGTTCTTATCGTCGGCCTGTCCAGTATGAAAAACACGAGAACGTTTTTGTGGAGGTGCTGAGTCGTTCTTGTTCTTCCTTTTAGGTTCACTTTCCTCCCTTTCCCTCTGTGCTTTAATCCAGTTGGCTTCAATCGCCAATGCGGTTTCCATAACCTTCTCATATGTTGGGAGTTGTAGTGGAACGAGTTGGGCTCGGATTGCTGGCTTCAATGAGTCTTCTAATTTGCGAGCCCTTAACTCCGTGGTTTGGGTGAGATGATCTCCATAGCGCTCAAGTTCGCAAAATTTCTTGTCCAATTGTGTAACTGTCATGTTACCTTGCTTCAGAGTAGCAAATTCGGCACATTTCAATGCTTTAGCTGTTCGCGGAAAGTACTTATTGAAGAATAGCTTTATGAATTGTTCCCAGCACATATTGTCCGCATCATGCACACGCTTCATAGTTCCCCACCAATGATCAGCATCTCCCTCAAACAAGTAAGTCGCAAGTCGAACCTTATTCTCGTCCTGAGTTCGCAATACGTCGAACACTTTCTCGATGCTCATCAACCACTTCTCTGCTTCAGTAGGCTCCTCCGTCCCACTAAATTTTCTGTTATCCCCCGCCACCTTTATGAATTCCATCAAGTCTGCAGCAGCGCTCGGCTTCTTTTTGTCCTTAACCGCATCAGCAATAGTTTCTACTAACCTTTCCAAGGTTTTTTGACTTAGATCCTTTTTCTTACGTACGGAGCTGGAGGCTACAGATTTCCCACAACGCGACATCTTCAAGACAAATAACACGTCAGATTCATATTTGGCTAGTAATATACATTACTAACCCACAAAATAATATGTATAACACGGTTCTGGTTAGTTTTCCCCTTATCCCCAGGACATAAAGACAAAACCCAACAACATATTCAAACAAGGAAATCAAACACAGCCCCGGTAAATCGGAACCTGGGCTCTGATACCAAACTGTAACGGACGGGAGAATTTCCTCCTAATGGGTTGGTGTCAGCCCATTAGCAAGGCCAAACGCCACTCATAGTACAGAACAGTACATTTAGTTTGAAAATGAAGTAATAATAGTATAATTTTCAAGATTAACAACAAAATTAAAGATGGGAAATGAAAACTACTCCCAAAATCAAAAGGGTGCAAACATAGACACCTAGTGGGTACGAATAAAGTTTTATTTTAACAAGTAGAAGCTACAAAAGGAAGGGGGGAGTACACATTTATTCATTTAGTACACTTAATATCTCCCCTAAGAAGTTAGCTTGAACAAGGTCCAAATTGAAAAAAACAAGATAGAAGGTGCGTATACAGCACACTTGGATACACAGTAGTTCAAGGTTCAGCTAAACAACAATTGTAAAAATATAGAGAGGACAAATTTAATTAAGTTCTTTAGAATAGAACACACAAAGCAAATGTGGTACCTAATGTACTCTGATAGCAGTTGAAGTTATAGACACATATACATATACCTATACTGAGTAATCAAAGTAAAGAAAGAAATGAAAATGATAACGAAGAAACGGGAGATACAAGAATACGGAAGTATGTCGTCCATCCAAGGTTAAACTGCGTATGAAGTAGTTGACTAATTAAACTGATATATAAAAGAGTCTTAATAGTATAGAGAGGATTATGCATTTTTCCCTCGAGTAAAACTAAGTCACCATAGTACATCACTTCAAAATGTCATTACTTCCCAAGCGACAGTTAAACACACCAAAATACAAAGTGGAAGTCTATACCGACAGAAACGTGTTTGCCCAGACCTAGGTACAGTAAACAGTGACCATACCTCAAAATAAAATCCTTAGCATATCCCTTATATACACATCAAATTAAGGAAAAACATGGGTCGAAAGCCGATACTAAACTACCCCAGAACCGTCCCCGTGATATACATATTTAACAAGACAAAATACTAACTTTCTGTGCTTTCAAGGCCTGCCGTAAGCTCTTCCTAGCTTACTGCTGCAAGCTCCTCTCGTACTCTGCGTAGGAAAACAAGAAGAAGGGGTGAGCAATGCCCAGTAGGAATTCATAACGAGAAATGGCGCTTTTGGAAACGTAACTGACTACACAGGGAGCAACAATAAAAACATTTATAGAGGAATACAAGCCTTAAGTAATTTAGAATGATAACCACCACACAAAAAGTTGAAGTTCTGTGGCCAATTGCCATCTAATGAAGTTTTATAGCCAGTAGCCCAATCTAAGAATTTCATGGCGAGTTGCCATTTCTACTATTTCCATGGCCAGTTGCCACCTCCAATATTTCCATGGCCATTGCCACCTCCAATATTTCCATGGCCGATTGCCACCTCTACTATTTCCATGGCCGTTGCCACCTCCAATATTTCCATGGCCGTTGCCACTCTAAGATTTTCATGGCCATTTGCCACCTCTACTATTTCCATGGCGATTTGCCACCTCCAATATTTCCATGGCCGGTGCCACCTCCAATATTTCCATGGCCGGTTGCCACTCCTAAGATTTTCATGGCGATTGCCACCTCTACTATTTCCATGGCCGGTTACCACTCCTACTCAGCTACCATGTTAAATCGAAACCATGACGTTCGAACATTTCAAAGTACATAAGCAATTTAATTATTGATTGAGCATAACAGAAACACCCATTGGAGTTAACTGTAAGGCAGTCTATTTATTAAGTCAAAATGATGAACAGGGGGGCTTTGAAAACAAGGTTACTGGTGCCTTAAGACAAAAACGTTGCATGTAAAATCCCTTTGAATTTGTAGAGCTACGGGAAAAGTAATGGAAACTCAGTGAGTCCATTTTTCGCAAGCATTTAGATAAAACAAATGGTAAGAAATGAAGCCATAGTAAATCTGTAGGTTAATTCAAAATAAAAATCACTCGTGGGTCATTTTAGCAAGCATGTTACAGGCTAGATCAATATTCACTTCATTGCTTCATTTAAGATGGAAAACTAAGTCTGGAGACTGCAATCCATCTTCACAAAAATACTTATAAATCCAATTCGCACACAGTTAAACATGCAAGGAATGAGCACTGTGTAAAGGAAGTTTTCAAACAAATTTCATTGTTGTACAAAATCATCAAAAGAACAGGAGAGATTTGGGTAAGCTTATGGACAAGGTTCGTCAATTTCACGGCGGTGAAAACGTCCCAAATAACAAATTTTTAGATTTGTATAAATGGCTCTAATTGAAATTTGTCTTGGACAAGAACAGAAGATTGAAGATTGCATTTAATCGACATGAATTTAAAATCATGAGATAAAAAAAAAGGAATGGTAAAGAACCCCTACCTTTTTTTAGAAGACGAATTCAGCCGATAACCAAGACTGCATCCAACTCAAATTTGGAGTTTGAAACTAAATTTGTTTCCTTCTGGAAATTGATTTTGAGTAGAAAATGTGATCATAGGAAGTAGTAAAAACAAAAGAAAAAAAATGTTTTCTTTAAAACCCCAGATGGAAATAAAAAGAGAAAGGCAATCATGCCCCTTGCTGCTCATGTCAAACACATGTCAATCATGCTCAGAATTTCTAGTATCTTCCTTACATCTACTAATCATGCTCACTAATGCTGCTATGGGATGATTACTTAGCTAATCAACTATTCATATGGGTTGGGCTAAGGCTTAAGGCCCAAGCAAAAATACTTGTGTTGTCACACCAATTTTCTATGTCAGCAAGAGATTCTGCCTTGTGGCAGTGCAATCGTGTCAAGCATGCGCAAGATTATTTATTGGCTATCCCCATTAGTGGGCTTAATCAGTGCCTTGGTCCGAGACATTTTAGAGCCGTGCTTTGCTATCGTCTCGGTATCCCATTGTTTGTTGAGAATAGCTTATGCCTAAGTTGTAACAAGCCAATGGACATCTTTGGGGATCATGCGCTTCATTGTGCTAAGGATATAGGCCCTAAGTTTCGACATGACCATGTTCGTGATGTAGTCGCTGACATTTGCTACAAAGCTGGGGTGCCTGCGCGTAAAGAAGTCTCTCTGGGTTTTCTGACGGGTGATGACAAAGATTTGAAACCTCATCGATATTCTTGTGCTCAATTGGGAAAATGGTAAAGATGTTTGTATGGATGTTCTTGTGTCTCTCCTTCACCGGGGAAGGAGTCCGCTCTTTCGTCCCCCAAAAGCTATATCTAATGCGGTCTCACGCAAACACACCAAAATATTTGGACAAGTGTGTTTCGCATGGTCATGGTTTGAATGTCCTAGCTTTCACTACTTTAGGAGAACGGGGGAGGATACTCTATGTTTTTCAAAAAAAAAAAAAAAAAAAAAGTGCGAAGAATTGTTTGGTTAGCAATGACGCTAGTAGTGGTTTTGGTAGTTTTATTTTTCATAGATTAGGCATTGCTATTCAGAAGGGTGTTGGAGCCCAGCTTGTTGCTAGGTTACCAACCAAGAGCTTTGTTTAATAATTTTATATATATATTTATTTTTGGTGAAAAAAAAAAAAAAAAAGAATAAAGTGAAAAATTAAAATTTCACCTGGAAAAAAAAAAAAAAAAAAAAAAAAAAAAAAATTAAGGTCATTAGGGTTTATATATAGGGTGTTCCTTTATATACCCCTAGGAAATACTAACGGTACCCCCATTAGTTAGTTATGTTAGGTATAATTTGATTAACATGAAAATTGTTGAATTATCAGAAATTTTTGATATCGATACCCCATTCAAAAATTCGTTATGTAACCATATATAAACGAAAAAAATATCCAAATACAAAATATAATTTTAATTGAGATTATATATTCTTCCTAATATAGAACATAATTTTAATCACGAAATTAATTGTGAGATATATAAGAATACATGTAAATCAACTATGGAATCCTTAGAATCCCATTCAGAAGATCTGGAGATTGAACCATAGCATGAAGATCTGGAAAAGGTTCACAGGTTATTATAGTGCATGGACCTGGATGAGCCATCAATAACCACATCGCTTCACGGTGGGCTTGTAACAATCACCCGGCGACAATGGTTGGTCGAGATTGCATCCGTTTTCATTCATTTGTTAGTTTTTAATGTCACTTAAATTTGTGATTCAAGATGCACATAATTTCAAAGAAAATCTTGAAAGGCATTTTAACAAACAGATAAGGTGCAATGTACAAAACTGTAAGTCTTTCAAATTAGGCTAGATAAACTATAACTTAGAATCAATATCAATATAAATTCCTTCCAATCTAAAGTGGAATGCAGTCGATATCTCTACTTTCCCTTGATCAATCGAACAATCACCACTAATACAAAAAAGCAAGAAATCAACCCCGGATGAAAAACTAAATTCCCAAATAAAAGAATTTAAAAACCAAAAGTAGGGTTTTTTACGAGCTAACATTAGCTTTATACATTCCACTATTTTTGTAATGAATCCCGAGAAGAAAATTTAAGGTTTGAGGATTTACTGAGATAGAGGAGGAAGAACGAGAGATAAAGATACATGGGTTTGTGTTTCTATTTCTGATTTGTTGTTTAGGGGTATGAAATTTTATAATTCTGATGGGGTAGGTAGATAAATGTTGGGGGTATGTAGATAAAGGGGTATCGTTAGTATTTCTGGGGGTATATACAAGAATACCATATATATATATATATATATAAGTCTACTAAATAACCCCGTTCTATGTCCACAATTTTTATGTTGTAAAGTATTAGCATGGGTCAACCCGAGGAATATAATTTGGGCGGGACTTGGGCAGCACCTCCACGGGTTTCACGGGTTCCATGGGCAATCTGGGCAAAAAAATTCTACCTCGGATCTGCCTCGACCAAGCCTTCCAACCCGACCAACCAACCCAAGTCCCACCCCTAGTAGTGGTAGTGAATTTGTGACAGTTGAACTTAAATTGGGAATGTATGGTAATTATCTAGCGAGATGGATATACTTCTGCAACGTCATTTGTGTCGAGTTGCAGACAAAAATTCTAAGCATCGTCGTTGATTGATATATGTACAAAGAATATATTCCACTACAAAATCACTTGATCTCCAATAGTTGTTTAGCTTTCGGTTTGTTGATTTTATGCATATAAGATATGCTGACAGATTGAAATTTTTTTTTTTTGAAGCATGAAATTTCTTATGCATATAAGATATGCTGACAGATTGAATTTGTTTAGCTAAGGACAAATCTTGAGGCAGAATAAACTAAATAAGAACATATTAAAAAATATTTTCGGATGCAAAAGATGAAGAAGTACTGGAGGGGTAATTTGCGTTACCTCCCCAGGCGAAGATCATAATTACAATTACCTCCCTTACAGAGATAAAATTAGTGAAACCGTCACTCGTTACATTTTCCGTCAGATGCTGGTTATCAGAGTCAGCAGCTTTCTACAGATGGACCATTTTTTACACGTGGGCTAGGACTTCCCAAAAATACCCTCCCATATAAAACCGACACGTGTTCTCCAACGAACAAAAAGTGCTTTCTCCAACACATGTCGGTTTTATATGGGAGGGTATTTTGGGGAAGTCGAAGTCCACGTGTAAAAAATGGTCCACCTGTACAAAGCTGTTGACTCGGATAACCAGCTTCTGACGGAAAATGTAACAAGGGGAAATTTCACTAATTTTATCTCTGTAGGGAGGTAACGCTAATTATGATCTTATCAGGGAAGGTAACGCAAATTACCCCAGGGGCGGAGCCATCCCATTGCAAGGGGGTGCTTGCACCCCCTGCCCAGCTGGCTCCAAAGCCCATTTCAAGTCCAACTAGAATTTTTTTTTCCATATTTAAGCCCATTTTTTCATTTTCGCACCCCCAAAAAAATTTGCACCCCATAGTAAATTTTTGTACCCCATCCTATAATTCTTGGCTCCGCCCCTGAATTACCCCAATATTGATTATTGGGATTTTTAGAGGGAAAAATATCGTTTGGTCCTTTTTTAGGTGGTCCCAAGTCAGTTTGGTCCTTTGGGAAAACGCCTTTACTGTTTGGTCCATAATTATTTAAAAATATTAAATGGACAAAAGTACCCTTCCGTGTTAATTCCTACTTATTTTTTTGTAGCAGTTCAATCTTGATGAACTCCTGTTAATTTCTACTTATTTTTTCAGAAATCACCTACATAAACCAGAGTTCATTCCAGAAATGAACTCCATATAAAAACCTAAAAAAACCAGAGTTCAATCCAGAAATGAACTCCATATAAAAAATCTAAAAAACCAGAGTTCATTCCAGAAATGAACTCCGTATAAAAACCTAAAAAAACCAGAGTTTATTCCAGAAATGAACTCCATATAAAAACCTAAAAAACCAGAGTTCATTCCAGAGATGAACTCCATATAAAAACCTAAAAAAACAGGGTTCATTCCAGAGATGAACTCCATATAAAAACCTAAAAAAACAAAGTTCATTCAAGAAATGAACTCCATAGAATCTCTATCGCTCGATGGAAACTTTGTCTCCTATGCCCATATGCCAGGAATAACATATTGGCATATGAGTTTCTTGATTTAAGCGTACCCATAATGGGTGCATATATGCCAAATATCAGTGTTTGGCATACCCATATGAAGAGGCGTAAGAGTTGCCCTAACGAAAATGACTAACTTCCCGCGGGTTACAGAGGGCGGTTTCTCCCGTGTGAGTAGGGGAGTGGGTCCAATTTCCCAATCCTAGCCCGCTATTAACCTAACCCAAGTGTTATAGAACGTGTTATAATCGCTCCCTCCTGGACAAACCGTGGGACCCAAGGAGGTAAAAGTTGATATTAAGCCCATAAAATATAAAAAAAACAGACACAATCTGAAATTGTGGTTGCAGATATTAACCTACTTGCCCACCAAAGATGATCCCCTGCTGACGTGTCTCGCTACTTGTTTATCCGTTGGGAACAACCAGCTTTCGCATCAAAAATCGTATCAAATGCACTGCTAGATGTTATGAAGGACCCATTTCCATAGTCCATAGTCCATACTCTATGACCTTCTCATAGATGCAAAAATAATATATAAAAAAATGATCAAGTAAGGCTATGCCACCATTGACATTGTGTGACTCACATTGATGGATAATGATTAATTAGCTTTCCATAGTACCTGATGAGATTGTAGAGCTAGAGGATATGAACTTCACAGTTTTGTCACTGATAAGAACTACCAGCGCCGTAAATTGAAGTAAAATTATTTCAAGTAAAATTAACTAGTTTGTTCAATAAAGCTAATCAAATTTAAAATTGGATCATTGTCATGTAAATTAATGTTCTAGTCAAATATATGTAACGAAATTATAACATCGATACTGAAATATATTTTCCAAATATGTAGGTATTATATGTGTTGTTATAAAAATAAGCTAGCATAAAATGTCAAAACTAGCTAGAATAGTGATTCTTTTGTGAAATATACACAAAATGTGATGTATTATGCCTTGTTATATGGTGAGCTTGTGCATGCTATGACGTGCTTTCTTAACGTGTTGTGCTGGGCTGGGCCACGTGCTTATCCGTGCCACGTGTTGTCTTTGTGCTTATTGTCTTGGATTAGGCTAACCCGGCCGCCAGCCACGAAACTAACGTGTTGGGCCGTCTTGGGCTAAATCACGTCTTTGGGCTGTGCTTTCTTTCGATTTTTAACGGGTAAATTTGGGCTGTGCTCGTGCTGGCACAACCCAATTTACACCTCTACTCTCTTGAGTGATACCAATAAGGCACTGCAAAAAGTCGGAATATATTAGTACATACAATTTTGTAACCGAGTCCTTCAATGGAGTAAGAGTTGTTGCTTTTGCACTCTTTGCAGCAAGATAGGACCATATATGAGCCTGGCGATAGCTAGATAGTTCCTTCTGGGGGATTTGTCAACTCCTATGTCATCTGAATTTCAAGGAATAGAAAGCCCACACATCCGGAAAAAATTAACGAGCGAAGCCTCCTCTAAATCAAGCTTAAGACTAAGTCTTATGGGGTGCTAGTCTAGCACCTAGATTAGCAGTCAGGACTACCTCCTAAGTCTTATGGGAGTACTAATCTAGCATGCTAGTCATTTGAGTAAAATAGCGGCTGGCGACTGAATAGTTCGACAAAAAGTTTTCTTACTTTTCGCGGAACCATACGCGCATGCATGACGAGTCAAAGTCATTCCATTCAAAAGTAATATAACTTAATTTAATATTGAGAATGAGGCACTAGCTCACGATTTTTAGTTCATTTTTGATTTTTTTAAGCTATACATGCAATATAATAGTCGTGTAATGGTACTTGAAGTGGGTGGTTTGATTGTCACGAGGGTCCACAACACCACGTGCTACACTTTGGTATCTGTTCCAAGGTGCATTCAAAGAGAAGTTCACGAATTTGGTAGCAGTAACATTTTATTTTTCTGATGGCGCTGTATCATTAAGCGCTGAGGTGCACCAGAATACTCAAAGAATATTCTTGTTGGCGGCATTTCATTCAGCGAAAAGGTGGTTTTTTCATTATTTGAATCATTCAACAGTAACTATCTAACATGCTTGAGTTCACATCTGTAATGGTAGGAGAGAGAACTAGTGTTAACTTTTTCTGCCTTTTTTTGAATTGCAACACTTAAGTGCTAATCTAGCACCTCCAATCTAGCCCATAAGACTTAGTGGCATGTTAGTTGCACTGTTTAAGCTTCATAAAGTGTGCATGTTATCTCTAATTAAGGACATGCAAAGACAACTGCTCCGAACGGCCCTGCACAACACACCAAGACAAACATCACATTTACTACTCATTTCCTTGGATTTTTCTTATCATGAAAGAGATATGACATAGGGTAATAATAGAAGGACAAAGGTACAGAAGTTATTGCTTACAAGTTGCAACCATCTAGTTGGATTTTTATGCAACTTATCCTCATCTCCATCAATATCAATAGTTCAATACCACCTAAAATCAAGCAGTAGTACATAGTTATTCATTCCAGTTCTAACTTGAGATGCAATCTTATTGAAATTTTCACAAGAGAAATTGAGTATTAGAACTACACCGTAGTACTAAACAGAAATCAAGAGTGTCTTCGATGATTCATAACCGTTACTTATTGGCCTTGACAGGCGTTGTATTATTTTCATTTCTACTTCAGACTTTTCTCATTCCAACTCGCCGATTGATTATCCGCAAGTCCTCGAATTACCTCCATCCAGTTTGTCTCATGCTGATGTGCCATGGAACAACCACTTGCAGGTAATAATTAATTAATCATCTTCAATTTTATTCTTTGGTAACACAAATTTAAGACACCGTACGTGAATTATTGTTTGAATTGGATAGAGATTGATGAAACTTGGCGAAGGATGCTTGAAACAACCTGAAGATATTGCTGTGGATAAAGAAGGTGTGGTATACACAGCTACAAGGGATGGTTGGATTAAAAAGATCCATACAAATGGAACTTGCGAGGATTGGAAATTCGTAGGCGGTGATACGTTACTAGGAATCACTCTGTCAATTACCAATCAAGGAGATATTTTTGTGTGCGATGTAGATAAGGTAATTAAATACTTGACTCTAATCTGCAGCCCGATTCTGTCATAGATTCAGTTCATCTTCAATATATGTTACAATATCTGAACGCAACAAGAATTTGTTAATCACTGCAGGGTTTGTTGAAAGTTAATGAAGAAGGTGTAACAGTTTTAGCGTCAGAAGTTAATGGTTCCAAAATAAGGTGATGCAACCTCTTTTGTTTTCTTTGTATACACGTACAATTCAAGTCTTCGCAAATATGATGGTATATGAATTTACTTATGAATGTAAAGAGCCATGTGATACAGTTTTGCAGATGATGTAATTGAAGCAACAGACGGTAGTATATACTTCAGTGACGCTAGCACGAAATTTGGACTCCACAATTGGTATCTTGACACACTCGAAGCGAAGCCCAACGGTCGGATTCTCAAGTACAATCCTTCCACTAGAAAAACGACGATACTTATCGACGGTCTGTGCTTCCCCAATGGTGTTGCTCTCTCCAGGGATCAGCATTTTCTTGTCTTCTGCGAATCATGGAGGTAAGCAGAATTTTAAGGATACCTCAAAAACATGTACCTATATATGTATATGTGTTAATATTAGGAAGGTTGCAATTTGATTACCAGGGTAAGGTTAGTTCGGTTCAACCTCCGGTAATGTACATTGGTCTTTTTGCTGTTATTTGTCAGATTCCGATGCCTTAAATACTGGCTCAAGGGGGAGAACAAAGGGAAGCTTGAAGTTTTCATAGACAACCTTCCTGGTGGACCTGATAACATCAATCTTGCACCGGATGGTTCTTTCTGGATCGCATTACTTCCGGTAATTGAGCAAACTACTCATATGGAACATACCCTTGAAAATGTGTGTCAAGATGTTATTAATGTGTTTCTTGTGTTGTTTGCAGTTGGCGCCCAAGGGGCTTGAGTTTATACACAAATGGCCGATTCTTAAATACATCGTTGCACAATTTCCAACGCTCCCCGATTCATTAAGAGTCGGTAAAAGATCAATGGTAGTTAATGTGGCAGCTGATGGCAAGAAAATCATTAGGAAGTTTGATGATGAAGGTGCGAAAGTGATATCATTTCTTACCTCTCCTGTGGAATTTGAAGATCATCTCTACTTGGGAAGTCTCGGTACCAACTTCGTTGGCAAGCTTAAGCTAAATCAATTAGAATGACATACTGCGACAAACAGATAAATGTATCGAATAATGTCATTATTGTCGGGTAAAATTTGAGCATAAATCTAAACAAATGATAGTGATCGCAAAAATAATGTATCTGAAAATCCTTCATGCTGCAAAAACCATGTTAGTGGCACCTAGGTAGCTTTGATGAGCCAACATTATTCGAAAAAAATGGTCAAATTATTGGATACTCGTCCTTAAGACGGTGCCCCACTCGGTGCTAATGGGTTCTTACTTGCGAAACGTCTCCCAGGATACAACGATCTTTCTTCCTCGAGTAGAAGCACTCCAAACTCAAGGAAACAGTGAACCAAATTTAGTGTTTATCTCACAATTCTATGGCAACAATGAATGAAAGTGAAATCAGATTTTGTGTGTGCTTTTCTTGTGTTTAGAATGAAACATGGGTGGGGTTTATATACTTGATTGGTGTCTCTTAGGAAAGGACATAGTGTCTCTTCGCGAAGAGTCACATCTCTTGTAAGATTCCTTTCATGGAGTCACACCTCTTGGATAGAATCCATTCATGGAGGGTCATATCTCTTGAAACAACCCTTCAATCATAACTAACATAATTTCTATTCAAAATTTCTAACAATCCCCACATTTGAATAGAACTTCTAAGAGTGCAAATGTTATGCAGACACTAAAGAGATAAAGTGAAAGTCATTGCATGGGGATAGGCATCTTTTGGCTTTGAACCTTCCTTAGTGAATAACTATCGGATTTACTCACTAACCAAAGTGATGAACGCGATGTCTTGAAGCTGTTTTAGTTTTAATGTAAACCAATACAATAGTTATCACAAATGCCTTTTCTCACTACTTTGGTTCTACGGTTGTGTTCATTTAGCGTCCCGAACAAATCCCGGATTCATGAGTGCTCTAGGAAATTAAGCCTTATAAAATTTCCATAGAATCGGCCACAATTCTACACTCACATAGGTGATGTCCCATTAAGAATACTGTAATATCCCACTTGTAAATACAAGATATAGGCATCATTAAAAGCATAGCTTATCCACAAAACACATTTTAGGGAAATACCTTTTGTCTCATCATAGGAATAGGATGGAGTTTTATCTCCACAGTGTTTACTCCAAGTTATACATAACTTAGTTGTCCCTTTTGAACCTAGATCTTGGGATCTCCAGGTCAACTAGGTTGGGTTACCATTATCTTCACTCATAATTAGTAGGCTTTAAATTAACCTATTCCCCTCGATGAACACATTATCTCTAGTCATCAAAAATATTTTCACGCGCGGTCCTCTAAGGCTATTTACTAGAGACTTGTCACCATTTTGTAGCACCATTACAAACTTTTGTAATTTCTCTTCCAATTTTACTTTCTACAAATTATTTCCAAAATCATGTCTTGTACAAATTTACGTCCATCCGTGCATGCACTAACGAACAAGATTTTGTAACTCTCCAATTCAGGATAGGTCTTCCGCCTTTTTATCCAATTTGTTACAAACTAATCACATATGTTCAATCACCGTTTACGTCTAAATTTGACCGGTTGACATGAATTATTTGATTTTAAAAACACTCTGTTTTCTAAGACAGTATATAGCATATGGTTTACCCCCACATTTCAAGGCATGCTATAATAAAGAAATTCATTTTCTTTAACGGATGCAATTTTTCAAACAGACACCATTGTGCTATTTCAGCCCAAAATGATTGGCACCAAACCAACGTCTAGATTTGATCCAAACTTCAGTCTTGTATACCATGAATCATCACTTTAGAAGATTTAGTTCAACAGACATACCGTTTACATTTGTCTCTTATACCAGCTACATTTTTCTAAGCACCCCCACATTACGAATTAACCATCACGAAGAGATTCATCATTTGCTTTTTATCAATTAATACCAATGGCTATTCTCTGCATATACCAGCGGAGTTCGAAACCTTCCTAGATTTCACCAAATCTCGTAACAATAGGAGGATACTTACTAACATTTGCCAAAAAGACTCTTATGTCATTAATAGTTCTGAAAGATAATCGGTGTATCATCCATATGATGATTCCAATTACACCAATTATCCATTGATGCCGTTTGACGAAGAAACACGCCTCTTCAAACATGTGCGACAATTTCCTAACTGTTTATCTTTCGTAACATGACTCCAAATGGAAATTAATATGTCAAATGTGTAATCAAGACAAAAATCCTGGTCAACAACTTTCATTTCTTACCACAAAATCAGAAGAGCAACCAAAAAATGTTGGAAAATCATTCTGGGCTAGAACTGATTTCTGCTCTTCTTAAATTCCAAACGACTTAACTTTCTGAAATTTGTAAAAATACTTCCACTACTCTAAAAATTCTGAAATTTGGTGTGAGTATCATCATAATGTCTTGTACACACGGTTAAAAGGATTTATCCAAATTCCTTTCCATTTGGGAGATCTATCAAAATCTCAACAACGTTGTCTAACACCAAATAAGGAGAATGGTTGTCCGTTGCTTCAAAGTTTACGTTCACTGCAACTTTTCTCACCATTTTTTGTTCCAATTATTTCTTTGATCCACTCCATGAGTGCTATTCTGTTGTTAAAATTAAGCCAAACCGCCAATTTCCCCTGTTGGAGTGAATCCCAAATTTTCCAATGAACAGAATTTCAAAAATTTAAAAAATTGGATTTAATCACGGTTGCATGATACATGTGTATCTTCCTTTCCATGGGAACTAGTGATCCTCAAGACGAATTGAGGATAGAATGCTACATTAGGAAGGATTCCTTGTTTAGGATAAATTCCTAGTTTAGGAAGGAATATTGTTTTGAGTATTCTTAGTTTAGGTAATATACCTAGAAAAGGAATTAGTCCTACAAAAGGAAATAGATTCCTAAGAGGTTTGGAAAACCAAACGAATCATATAAATAGGGATGTTTAGCTCATAACTAAACATATAGTTAGTGTGTTCTTGATATAGACACACACATATACTAGGCACAAAAACCTAGAGAAAGCTTACTACAATACTTGTGTAAGCAGCAAACAATTTAAGGTTAATCCTTTGTTTAGAGAAGATTGTGAGCGTAACAAAGAGACAATTGTAATCGTTTTCTTGTTCATAATCTAAGAGAAGATATTTTCTTCGAATTGTTACTTGTGTTCCGTTTTCTAAGTTTATCGTCTATTATTATCCCGAATTACGCCTTTATAGTAATAGTTACCAGGTATAGAGATCAATACGTATCAAGTTGGCATCACGAGCATGGTTAGTGTTTAGGGTAAATCCTCGTGGTTTATGGTTTTACTAGATATCTCTACATAAAGATTGGTGAGGTACTCGAGAAGCAAGAAGACGTTAGGAAAACAAGGAGATCAAGGATGACAAAGTCGGGTTGATGATCCTAAGGAAGGCGAACCACAAACTATGGAAGAAAAGGTGGCTATCTTTAAGACCCAGATATGAAGTCAATTCAAGTTACCCTTGGGGACCGAGTGAATGTATTCGTTCTCATACACTCAAGGCGAAGACAAAGAAAAAAGGTTACACCTTCATGCCGCTTCGTAAAAGATGATTCGAAGAAGACGATTGGAAGAAGAAGAAGAAGAAGAGGAAGAAGATGAGTATGAAGAAAAGGAGAAAGAGTTTCTTAAAAAGTCTATATCAACTAAACCTCATGGTAAGAATCTAAAATTGATTTTAAGTGTTGATATTCCACTTTACGATGGGAGTGTCGATGTAGAAAAATTAGATGATTGGATTGAACGTCTAGAGACGTATTTCTCTTTCTTTGAATATGGTTGAAGGAAAAGATAGCTTTCGGCATTGAATCTACAAAAAGCATGCTCTAACCCGGTGGAAAACTTATCAAAGACAAAACCTAGGTAAAAGAGTATTGTCGTGGAAAAGATTCAAGGCGATTGTAAGGAAACAGTTTTATCGGTTGGCTACCTTGAGGAGAGATGGTTCAAGTGGTACAACTTGAAGCGAGACTTACAACTAAATCTGTACAAGAATATACTTCAGAATTTGAGAATCAAGCTATGATTCTGGACTTAGACTTGGGGATTATGTTATCTACATGAAATATATTTCGGGTTCCATGAGTATATACGGAAGGAGTTGAAGATATTTTCGGTGGATACTATCTCAAAGCAAGCATAAAAGCTAATGCCATCAAAGGAAGCGTCAAGAAAACCGATGTCGAGGAAACGTTAGGGGAAAGTCTCGGAAGTTTCGTCGCTAAAAGGAGATGAAAGGAGCAAAAAGAAGGGAAGTCAGTGACAAAGTTGGTTTAGTTTGCACTCATTGCAAACAAACAGGGGCATGTTGTTGACAAGTGTTGGATAAAGTATCCTAATCTAAAACCAAAAGGGTTGTAGAAGAAAGAAGCCATGATGGAAACACTAGTCGCACAAGTTCCAAAAGAAGTCAAAGGACTAACGAGAACCTAATCAAAAGCTCTCTAATGGAAGGAGGCGTAGAAGAACTTATGGAAGACGATCCTAGGAAACGACTCTTCACGTTAAGATGCGAGGTTAAGACAACACTAATAGATGCTTTTATTGACCGGGAAGTTAAGAATTTACTTTCACATTCTTTTGGTACGGTTGGGTTTGAAGACTTTCAAACATCCGAAACCCTATCCTTTAGGTGGATTCAAAAGGAAGGTGGGCTACAAAGTTGCAAAAAAAGGCACGTTCAAGTTTGCTTTTGATGAGTCATACATTGACGAGGTTATATGCGACGTGGTTCCATTGGATGTTTGTCAAGTTGTACTTGGTAGTCCTTACTTGTGGGATCGAGATGCGGTTTTACATAGGAGGGAGCGAAGTATACCTTTACCAAAGATGGGAAAGCTTTTGTAATACGAGCTAATGATTCTCCTCTTGAGGGAGCAAGTTTGATTACGGACACTCGGGCCAAATTGGTGAATCTATTACAAAGTTCATTCTCCTTGTGATCCGCTCTCTTAACGAGGAAGACGAGTAGAGTTGGTTTGGAATACATTACCAAACAACAAGAAGAAGACCTAAGAAGGTTAAGTATGTTTGAACCACCATTACTAGAAGATGATGGAGATGACAAGATGATCTTGCCACATGTGGAAGACTTGTGGTTTGATAGAGAAGAATCAATCGAAGAAGATTGCATTATGGAGCGAAGAGCGACGAAGACACGCCGGGAAGAGAATGAGACTTTCCTAAGTAGATGTCAAGGTAAAGTTCCCGGCAAGGAGAGATGGTTTAGCAGGTGAAAGGAACTCACGAGTTCCATACCCTACAAATATAACTTTCACAGGAGTTCAAGTTCTTAAGGGGGGGGTGGGGGCATGATACATGTGTATCTTCCTTTCCATGGGAACTAGTGATCCTCGAGACGAATTGAGGATAGAATGCTACATTATGAAGGATTCCTTGTTTAGGATAAATTCCTAGTTTAGGAAGGAGTATTGTTTTGAGCAGTATTCTTAGTTTAGGTAATATACCTAGAAAATGAATTAGTCCTACAAAAGGAAATAGATTCCTAAGAGGTTTGGAAAACCAAAAGAATCCTATAAATAGGGATGTTTAGCTCATAACTAAACACATCTAGTTAGTGTGTTCTTGATATAGACACACACACATATACTAGGCACAGAAAACCTAGAGAAAGCTTACGACAATACTTGTGTAAGCTTAGAAAAATGATTTAAGGTTAATCCACTTTTTATAGAAGATTGTGAGCGTAACAAAGAGAGAGTTGTAATCGTTTTCTTGTTCATAATCTAAGAGAAGATATTTTCTTCGAATTATTACTTGTGTTCCGTTTTTCTAAGTTTCGTCTATTATTATTCTCGAATTCCGCCTTTATAGTAATAGTTACTATGGTATAGAGATCAATACGTATCGATCGTTCGTTTTGAGTCGTGATTTTTATATGTTTGGATCATTGACTAGTGAGTTTCCACCTTGGATTGCATGGTATGCTTGTTCTCTCCCTAGCCCCTGAACTTCTTTTCCCACTTTGTAACCGAAGTTTTCAGCAGCACCAGCCACCACCATGTTTTCGTCAACAAAATCTAATTTCCACATCTTCCATCGAAACCAATAATATTAATATTAATTCTTTTTTTTTTTTTTTTCAAAAGATGAAAAAAGATTCAATAAGATAACGTATTAATTGGTTGTTGATTCACAAGGGTTTCCAAATACACAAAATTGGTTAAAAAGAACAAAATCAATAATTCTTGGGTGAAAAAGACATTTAGATTTTGATACTGTTTAAATGGACAAAAATATAAAAATAGCCAGGATGTAAACGGTTTCATCCCTACCATTTTCAAATTCTTTTCTTATTTTTAATTTACATCGGGATGCATCCGGTTTCATCCTCGCTATTTTTAAGTTTAATCCAGGATGAATCCAGTTTCATCCTTGCTATTTTTTTTTTGTCCATTTCACCCATAATAATTTTTACTCGTCCATTTGAACCATGTTTTAAAATTTTTTGGACAAATAACCCATTTTCAGTTCCAAATATGGTGAAATTGTGTAGGATATTTATTTTGATGAGTCCTGGAATTTGGATTGTTATAGGTTTTGGAATGGATGTCTTGCTTCCTTTTTTGAAATCGATCTTGCTTAAATAACTGATAGTTTTTTTTTAATATATTTTTGATTATTTTTTGTAAATAGAACTTTTTATCATAATGACGAAGAATGTTGGATTTTAGTAGTGTCGGTAGCGGTCTTGGTGTTGATGGCGTAGGTTGTGGTTGTGTTTATTGGATTCGAGGTCGTCCATTCAATTTAATATATTTTTAACCGTTAAAGAAGAATTTAGTGCTGATGAGACTCGAACTCAGGTCGCTGGTATCATCAGCGCATTACCCAACTATTTTACCAATGTACTACAATAACACCGACACAACCCAAATATTAATATATTTTTATTAATTATTTAGTAAATATTTTGATTCACATAAGAATCGAAATGCATTAAGAAACACCAACAAAAATTGAAATATAAAGATTGATAAGGCCAAAACCATTTGCTATTAGATTTTACGAGATTATCAACTCTCAATCTAGCATCATTTGTGATAAGAAAACATCTTTTTAAGTGGATACTTAGCTGCATAAGCGTCTCCGTAATAGCCACCATCTCGACGAACACTCCACCAACAATCATTTTCACAATTTGCACTCCAATCTCTACTTGATTGGAAAGCTGTAAACTTTTCTCTGTAACCCATGCTGTCCCCTTGATCATTCCAACTTGATTCGCATACAAATTTAGTTGTCCCCTTCCAATTAACTTTAAATCTCCATCTGAAATTTTGTTTATAATATAATATATGCAAGCCAAAATCTAGAGGTGTAAAACGTGCCGGCCCGGCACAGCCCGGCACACGAAGTCACGTGTTTCACTTGTCATGTCGTCTTTGTGCTGCTCTGACGATTTAAACGTGTTGTGCCGTGCTGTGCTTTAATAGTCAAATGCTAGGCACAACACAACCCACGAACACAACACACGAATAAACGTGTTTTGCAGTGCTGTGCCGTGCTAGCACACGTGTTATAAACAATTTGAAGTCACTTAATGATATACATTAAGTCCGACATTATCACGAGAATCTAAATAGACAATATATCATTTGAAATTATTTCAAGTAAAATTAACAAGTTTATTCAATAAATAGAACTATCCCATCAAATATAAAATTGGATCATTGTCATGTAAACTAATATTCTAGTCTAATATAGGTAACGACATTATAACAACGATATTGAAATATATTTTCGAAATATTTAAGTATAATATACACAAAATGTCAAAAACTAGCTAGAATAATGACTCTTTTGTGAAATATACACAAAATGTGATGTATTATGTCTTGTTATTTGGTGTACTTGTGCATGCTATGATGTGCTTTCTTAACGTGTTGTGCTGGGCTGGGCCACGTGCTTATCCGTGCCGCGTGCTGTGCTGTGTTATTGTGCCGATTATGCTAACCCAGCACAACCCATGAAACTAACGTGATGGGTCGTGCTGGGTTATATCACGTGTTGGGCTGGGTTGGGCTCAGGTTTTAGCGTGTTGTGCTCGTGCTGGCACAACCCAATTTACACCTCTACCAAAATCATCTTCACTTGACCAACAATGCAATGTTAATGGTATGTTTGGACCTATATTATTTTCCACTATGACGTCTTTTTGTGATCAGCCCAGTTACCATCAAATATGTCTGTGCACAAAATAATAATAATAAAGTAAGAAGAGTGAAGAAGATGGCGGCAACAGATCCTGAAATTAAAATCGACGATTTTGTTGACATTGTGATTGATTAGAACCGGATGCAGCCTTATAAAAAACTAATAATAATTGGTAGTGTTTTCTAATATTTTTCTTGGTGTTTTATAGTATTGAGAAGTTAATAGAAGAGATTTATTTAGATTTTATAATTAAATGCCAGAAGAGATCTCATTATTTATACGACAACATTTATATACTTTTATTGGGATTTTAGAATTTCATTTATGTCAAATTGGTTGTCAAAAGATACTTCTTACCATATTGGATTGGTTTTATCATCATCAGGAATACGAGAAGATTGGCTTTATTTCAGAAATGAATATTTGTAATTTATATTTTCTTGAATAAGTGTCTCAGAGATTTATAACTGAAACAGCGGGGTCTAACAACCTCATCCAATATTTCGTTTCGGAAATCTGTATGGACAAACTCCAATATTCTTTTTAGGAGAATTAACTATACAGTCAGACTTAATCTTTAGAAAAGTATATCAAAGAGCTATATCTCTGTTTCTTAATGTAATCAGCAAACCAAACGAGATAGAAATCCATTGAGCACGATTAATATAAAAACAACTTGGACTGTATCAAAAACCAATATCTAAGTCTCAATCAATTCAATCAACAACCCAAAGACCGTATTAAAGAACTGATTGAACTTACGCGAAACCTGTGATATTTCAAATATATAGAAAATATAATACGAAAAAGAAATAACATAGACACGAGAATTTTGTTAATGAGGAAACCGCAAATGCGGAAAAACCAGAGACCTAGTCCGACTTTGAACACCACAACGTATTAAGCCGCTATAGACACAAGCCTACAAGTTAACTTTGAATTTGGAATGTAGTTGGTCCTAGCCAATCTCACGCGATCAAGAATCAGGTTGCGCTGCTTACGTCTACGAATCCCGGCGAAGAGCGGGAATCTACGCACTGATTTCCTTGGTTGATCTCACCCACATCTAAGAGTTTATTTACGACCCAAGTCGGAGACTTAATAAACAAATTTGTCGACACAGAAAAGTCTATTGAAATAGATATATCATGCTCCTACGAAAATACCCTACGAGTTTTGTTAAGATGCTTTGATAAATGAAGGTACACATGAACCAATTGACATCTGGACTTATATTCCCGAAGAACAACCTAGAAATATCAATCACCTCACAATAATCTTAATCGTATGGAAGCGAAACAAGATATTGTGGAATCACAAATGATGATACGAAGATTTTTGTGAATTCATTTTATCTTACCTATCGGAGATAAACCTCGAGAAAATCTTAGAGAAGATAGTACTCAATACGATAGTATACAGTACGATCGAACACCTGGCTAAAAGCTGTTGGGTATGACTTCACAATTCCAATGAAGTCTTGAGTCATTAACATATTAGGGTTTAGGAAAAACCTAGGTTAAGGAGAATCGACTCTAGTCGCAACTAGTATCACAGGATGTGTAGGGATTAGGTTTCCCAGTTGCTAGAATTTCTCCCTTATATAAGTCTTCAAATTAGGGTTTGATATCTTTGGAACAAATCAATCAATATTCACTTAGATGAACTCTAATTATATCCACGCTAATGTCTTTCGACCGTTAGATTGAACTTAGATTTTTATACACAAATGAAATGTACCTTCATTTAGATATGGGTAACCGTACCCTAAACGTGTACACTTAGTGGCTAAACAATAGTTAACAAAAGTTATACATATGAACACTTTCATATCAACCTTATTTATCTTTATCACAACCTTATTCCAATGAAACTAGTTATAGAGTTGTTCAATTGTTTATATTCTCATAGAAGTATACAAGACACAATTGAAGAAAAATCCGTTTTATTCACTCGAATCAATTCATGAACATTATAGCCACGGTTTGCAAGAAATTGCATTCCTTATTATATAAATGTATTAGTTCATGGCACAACCGATTCTAGAACATGTACGCATGTTGTCGTTTACATTCTAACTCAGTTGAATATGGTGCATGTACGAATTCAAATTTCTGGACTTCAAGCCAATTGGGCCGATGCGCATAACGGGTATGCATACTATAGCTCAGATTTAGCGATCAGCCGTCTTGGACAACAATATTATATGGTCTTGGCTTGAACATATGCATACACATCTTGTGCTTTTATCCAATAATTGTTAATCGTTCTAAACTCCCATTTCAATCAACAAAACTTTCTTAGAAGACGACAATAGCTGTCTCACACAAACTATTAGCTTCAAAGTAGTTTTCAAGTGATCGAATGATCAATACGAAATATTCCGACTTACCGTCAAATGACTATCTCACACAAATCATGTAAGATGTACCAGGAGATTTTCACATGATCATCTTTTGAATTTCGTGAAGAATATAAGATGAACTTGGTTAAAGCGAAAGCTTATGCACACATATTTCGAGAAATATGCAAGCGAGTTAAACTCATCCCGAAATATCAAATGTGTATAATTAAAGTTTAAATAGTTATACGACTTTTGTATCAAAAGGAGATAGAGTAGAAATAAACTTCTGAGAGATGATTTTCAGTCTCAACATACCTTTTGTTGATGATATTCCACAAGCTCCCCTTAGTAGTTCTTCGTCTTCATCGATGAACGCCGTGAAGTTTAAAACTCAACTACAGATTCTATCCTAGTCCGAGACACAGCTATAAGTAGACTTAAACTCAAGACTTATAGTTTTGATCACTGAACTTGACAAACAATCTTGAGATAGCAACGCTTGCGAGTTTGACCAAGCAGTGCTCTAACACAAATGCAAAAAAAAATCATCCAAACTCAATCTCTAACACAAACTCAACCTTGCGAGTTTTACCATTTCAAACTCTCCGATTAATTATCCGCATGTCCTCGAATTACCTCCATGCATTTTGTCATAGTTTAGCTCCCACATCACCCAGCTTCGAATAGTTCAGCTCCCAGGTGCAATTTATCATAAGAACACCAAACCATGTATGAGCCAATTGTGAAATCAACGGATGCGCAAGAAATATTTGATGGGGCTTACCATACGACCCTCTTCTAATGTCGTGTGTGTAGTTATAGTCGGTGGATAACTTTTCAAATGCTTGCATAAGAACGGGTCTTATGGCTTTTCCAAATCCATTCACAGACGACATTACGCGTCAGCTTATAAAGATCCTAGACCCAGCAATAATTCCCAATTTATACTGTGTACGGACAATGGTTATCCATTTATCTCATCTTACTTGTTCAAACACATCTTCTACTTCTCCATTCATTTTTTGATAATAAAACGCATAATGATCATTCGTTTCATAGAAACTGTTAAACGGATAACGGTCTGTTGGAGTATATGACTCGATAAAACTACATATGTATAGTTCGGGATAGTGATGGAATAAGAGGAGTACATGTGACGCTTAATAAGCTTGGAAATTTCCTTACATAGCATCGAGGCCTTTTCGATTAAAACCCCACACCCGGCAATAGGTGGTCAATTTGGGGACAATATCGGTCTAAGTAGGGTCCGTGGTACATGAAGATCCTAATTGGTATCATGTCCTACGGTTGGGGCTCTTTATGAATGGAGAAGTGGTTGTGGATGTCACCTTGTTTAGGATGCGGGTGGAGTCAAACTCAAGGTGGAACGAGCGGCGCAAGATAGGCTGGTGCTCAAGGTGGAGTTAGCACCCATTAATCGGGGTGGAGCGGGTATCTAGGTGGTCAAGGAAGTGCTCAAGGTGGAGTTACTGAACATTTCCTATTAAATCTAGGTGGAGTAGGTTTCCTAGGCGCGTAGTGACAATCATTTTCGATGGGTACGTAGCATATACTCATATGGTGGATTATGAATGGATCGGTGAGGTGGTTTAATCTCGCCAAGGTGAAGTATGTGGATCGATAAAACCACATATGTATAGCTAGGGATAGTCCCACATGGAATAAGAGGAGCATATGTGGAACTTAATAAGCTTGAGCATCTCCTTACATAGCACCGAGGCCTTTCCGATTAAAACCCCACACCTACCACAACATGTGGTTAAGTTGTGGACAATATCGGTGTTATGTGGTAGTGTCCGGAATAGGATCCTTCAGGCCGTGAAGATTCTAACACGGTCATCCATTTATCTCATCATTACTTTTCAAACATATCTAAGCACGATTAACAACTTTATGTATTGAAGCTTCCATTGTAATGAAACTGTGACCAGGTAATTTCTTCACAGCTTTACTCTTCATTGATTCTCTCACTTTTCCAACATCGTCATATCTTGTAAGAGCAACATAAGTGTTTGATAACTGGATTAAAACACCGTAACTATTTGAACAAAAATCTACTAATGTCGGGTATGCAGTTTAAGCTAATTCAACATCTCTGTAAGTTTTAATTGTAAAAAAGGTCAACCACTATCCGTTTTCATGGTGTAGAAAGCGGAATGGTTACCGGTTTTTCACTTTTTCAAAACGGCCAACCATTGCCCATCTAAAATGTTGAAATTTCTTCCGCATGATTCCCTCTCAATAGAGATTGTGAGTGGGAAGAAGGGGATTAAACCACGGTTTTTGGAGCTGGGAATGTGCTGGGAAGATCAATAAAACCCAGGTTAACCCCCTTTCTAAAACTTTCTTGTGCACTATAAATAATACTTAAATGTCCTTCGCATCCTTTGACTTGAAGTCGTTGAGGAATTTTCTCTCTTAACTTCATGCATGCTTTTGTCAAACTCTTTAATTTCTCCATTTCATAAGGTTTTATCTACGCAACTTCTATGGATTGAGTGGCCAACAAAAATATCCGGATCCTCGTGGTGGTGGCTGCCAAACCACGCTTTACATTTTCACTCACTATCTCTCAAATAGAATGTCAGCTCGGGTATCAGCCTTCCTCGTATTACTTTGTGTATCCCATTAGTGTTCTTTAGATATACATAATCCTTTCTCTTGTAGCTATTTTTATTCTGGTACGATCCACCACTATCGCAAATTAACCTTGTCAAACTGAATCTCTGATCCTTTAGTGTTCCTACTGGTACACATGTTCTTACAACCCGTTTCACAACCCAATTATTTGCCTCTTCTTTACTTTTAGTCCCTACATAAGGACAAACATATGATGTTATATGCAATTCCAAAATAAAGTTCAAAACAAGTAAAAATACCAAGTGGGAAAACTTTTCTATATCCTACCGAATGATTTGTATAGTTGGTCCCGATCCTACGGTTTTTGCATGTGTTGGCTCATTGTATAGTACAATCTAAGAAATGAAAAGAAAGGAAAATTATTTGGAGTACACTAACCGGCACAGTATAAACAAAGACACCAATGCCGGGGACCATTAGCTTCCGGCACTGCAGGTTATATTACAATTACGCCAGGATGACCAGATGGAATGCTCGATATTCCACCTAGCGGAATGAACTTAAAGACCAAATAAAAATATGTTCCGACATAAAAGTGTTCACTACAAAAAAAAATGTGGGCTGTAGGGCAGCAAATTGATTCGGTGAAGGGGAATTAAATGGGTTCTCTAAACAAAACCCCGTGAGCTTTTCAAGGATTAAATAAGTGAAGACAAATGTAGCGAACTCTAGCTTTTAATCACAAAGGTAATCTTTTAACGATAAATCTAGCAACCTATGCGTTTGGTAGTCCGAGTCTTTAACTTAGCATCGACTATCATCGAGATGTTTATAGGAGCTGTTGAATCTCTCTTTTGACGAGTTGAATCAATAGATGAACGCCGGCGAGATGGAATTTCCTTCTAGCTTCTACCAACATCGAAAGATGTTATTTGAGAACTTATTGAATCTTCCAACAACTCGCTTAGATGCCTTAAGCAAACAGCCTAGCTTAACGATTCTATCTTGACGACTTTACTCAAACGAAAGACAAGAACAGAGCGGACTTTCATCAAACTCAAAAAAAGGTTTTGCTAGGAAAACAAAGATAAGAAATCTCACACGCTACCACCAACACTTTTAACCAAAAGAGTTTCTCTCTTAGCTTCAACTAGCACGCAAGGTGACTTAGGAGCTTGGATTTTTTCTCTTTTGGTAGCAGTTTCAAGGTGTCACGGGTATGTTATACGTCCCTTAGTCGGCGCGAATGTAGATACGAAAATCCTACTACTACATCAAAAGATGTATGCTAAAGTAAATAAGTAAAGACGTAAAATAACACAAGATTCTACGTGGTTCGGTATGATTACCTACGTCCACGGGGGTTAAGGGATGATCTTATTACTTTACGCAAGATTACAAGGGATCAATACACCTGACTAATAGCACAAGCTCAATACTCCTCCCACTACTCTTTCTCATTCCAGAAAAACCTCCCCTCTACCTTCCTACATGATCTCTACTTATAGGCGCGGTGGTGATACATCAATATTACAGTGTTGAGCCTGGTATAGCTTCCTGGATGTTCTTCTCGGGCGACTTGCTGGTGCTTCGGTCGATCTCTACTTTTTCTCGAGTCGAATCATGTGGTAGAGTGGTGTCATCTTGGATGTCGTTCGTTTGGTGGAGGTGATCGGCGTCGCCCTTGATTCTTGGCGAGTCCAGCTTCGGTAATCTTCTCTTATCTCTTCACCAACCACAATCGGTGCATTAATTGTCCTCGAACTCGATGAGCATCACATCAAAGCTTTTTCTCCTTTATGTCGACTTCTCATTTGTCTCAGTTCCTCTTTCCTCGTGCCGGGCACGTGGGGTGATTCCAGTGCTCCTGTTTTCGTTTCACTTAGTGCGCCCTTAGCCGGGATGGTTCCACCTAGCTCACATGGATTATTTGCACCTCTGACACCAATGCCGGGAATAACTTCCGGCACTGCAGGTCTATTACAATTACGCCAGGATGACCAGATATGCTCGATATTCCACCTAGCGGAATGAACTTAAGACCAAATAAAAATATGTTCCGACATAAAATGTTCACTACAAAAAAATGTCGGCTGTAGGGCAGCAAAGATAGTATGTCATTTTGGTTTCTAGGGTTTTTTATATAACTTATATATCTCTTTATGAAACTTGGGTGTTAATTAAATTTATTTTCAAGTTCATAAATCCGAAGGATAGGTTCAATTAATGATGTTTCTTTCATAGTGTTTTTCGACACCGATGCTTATATCATGAGGCCATCCTGAAAGGTAACTGGTGAGTGGTGATCAATTTTGTATTCCTTAGGTTCATTATTTCTTCTGCAACTGTCAATTTTTTCTTATTCTTGAGCCAGTTACCGTAAATTTCTAAACCTCATAAATAGGCTCAATGGTGTATTCATCCTATTTATGTATTGCTTACCCCCTAAACACAGTGTCTATAATCAAAGAGAATATGGACTTATGGGGTAACAGACTAGTGTAGAGCTTAGTCTTAGTTTTCCGCGGAAGATCAAGTAATTTGGCCACTACATCGTCGTTGTTGTCCCTGGAACATATGTCAAAGGGACCATGTTTGTTAAAATGTTTCCTACATACAATAACACTTCAAAATGCATCTGCCAGTGTATATCCCAGTTTGGGCAAAGTAGACTTCTTTGATTTAACACAAACCCTCATACAAAGATATTTTTTTTTGTGGAAATATACGATAAACCAGCTTAAACTCTCTTTTATAAACCCATCATTAAGATGGTATATATTTGTAACCCAAAAACTAAGATCAACGGTTAAAAATTGTAGTTATAGATTAGATTTAAATCTTCACATTTTTAGCTAGACTAATTTAACCTTTTTCATTTTGTATTATTAATATTAAAACAAAAAAAATAATATATTTTCATTAGAAATCGTCATTAGCCATTTGCGTTATTTATGGGCGTTATTTGTGGGAGGCAGTTTCTTTCTTTCGTGGGCACCGTCTTTGCAATTTGTTACCACTATTCACGACCTTATTATTTTGTTCTTCTTCTCGGTCGCAGTAACATCCACATTTTCTCTCTCATGAGTTTTTTCATATTAGTAGGTATCGTAGTTTTAGATTACGATTTCTTGATAAGTGGGTTGATATAAGAACACAGTGATGGTTGAGTTATTGGGTTTTCTTTCTTCTATTTGAACGATCAGTCATTGGAGATTTGGAGTTTTACAACAAAGTAAGTGGAGAGTACATGTTAGAAGACCACCGATGTAAATAGTTGTATTAGTTGATATTGGGTGTCTCAATCGTGAGATGTTACTATATATATATATGAAGCTCTCAATTGATTTGGTAGTTTGATTTCATTTCTCCAATCACATGGTATTAATTTTGATGTGAAATAGCGCTACTTCCATCTTTTTATTATTAACTTTTTAGGGTCAGTTGGCTGTTTGTGTTCTTGCAATATCATTATCACTAATTGATTCAACTATCGCCTCTGTGCAAACTGGGATAAACAGTGACCGTAAATTGCATTACAGTTTGTGTATTTATTGCGACCAACATTAACTGTAAATTGAAATTACTGTTTTAGAGTGCAACTTTGTGCACCCCTCTAAAACCGGGGTGCACATTCCGGCTGCTGTTATTGGAAGATTTCTTCGATAGGAAAACCAGAAAACCAGTTTCATTATTTTATTTTCATATAAATCAATTAATATTTTCCATTTAAAGTTTCAAGCTACGAAAATGCTATAATAAAACAAAAAAATCTCTCTCTAAGTTCTTTCTCTGTAATCCGATAGAGTTCCTACTTATGATGTTTGAAATTTAAAAGTTTTCTTAGAATGAAGAAGACACGGAAGTGATTTATAAGAGAATAGAAGATGGAGATCGAGGTTTGGATCTAATTAAGAAACAAGTACAAGGAAGGAAGTGATCTTGCTACAATCGAATAATAAACTAGGCTGCAAGATACTAGACCAAACAGGACTGGGTAGCAATAATGATTTGGTGTTGGGTTATGGTATGATGTTTTGACAGTGGAATCAATTAATTTTTTTTTTTTTTTTTTTTTAAGAAAAGAGGGAAAGAAGGCCCTTAAGCGGCATACATTGTTTGAGAGCTGGGTCTTGGCTAGCGGTGCACCAGTTTGGAATCAATTGTTGATCATTCACTAATTTTTTGAGAATCCATGAAGTGTTCATGTGGAGTAGTAGCTAGTCGAATAGATTAAGACCCTTAAACAGATGTCTCTACAGTGGCTGTATTCTAATTTTGGAGGTTGTTATAAATGTAGTCCTTTGATAATCACCCATCTTGTAGATTCAAGTTTTTGAATAAATTTTGCGGATTGATTTTGATGGGTTATTGTTGCTAGTCAAGATGAGTTTGTCAGTGATTATTTCTCTATTTCTAACCTGATTGATCCCTGATATAAAACAATCAATTGATAAAGAAGGATGACATAACACATAATCATAAAATATCATGACCATGAAGCAAACTTCAAAACAAAATTTGATGGTGGGATTCAATCTGTTAGTTTTAGGAACAGCGGAAGAGAAGATGGAGAAAGAAAAGGTAAGAAATTTTAACGGAAATCGAAAATATGTCATGCCCTTAATTTTGCATATTTTCGAGTAAAATTTAAGAATAAAAAATTAAAGAGAAACCAAAAACTCAAACCAGTTGTTTTTATTTGGCCCAATAGGAGACGGATTACGAATGTGCACCCCGGTTTTAGAGGGGTGCACAAAGTTGGACTCTTTATGTGATAATGAAAGTCTTCATTATACTGTGAAAATCATAATTATCGTTTTGTGATAAGCACGATTATCATTCAAAGTGATAAGTGTGATTATCATTCAGAGTGATAATTGCAAATTATTATCAAATGTGATAAATTAGAAGAGTCTGGGCATTAGGCTTTACTGCCTCTTTAGACTAAATTTTGCAAGGATCTAAGATTCCTAACACCCAATGAAGTTCTTTTTTTCAAAAGCCTGCATTTTAAGTTGAGTAGAACAACAAAAATTTGTAAATTTTAATAAAATGCCATTTTTCTCTTAGTTTTTGTGAAAACTTATGTTTTCATCTATGTTTGAGTGTTTCAAATAACAATTTTTCACTTGTTTTTACGTGAAAAATTGTATTTTCATTCTATATTCAAGTGAAAAAGTTAAATTCTCTCATCTGTTTAAATTGAAAAATATTTTTTCCTTTGAATTTTGCCATTAAATTTGCGAGTTAAGTATCTAAAGTAGTTATGGAGAACATTGTTTTCAGTACTTTGGGTGAGTATTTTGCATAAATTCTATATTATCAAATCTTTTATCCTGGCTTGATTGGGTATACCCAAACTAATTGGGTATACCCAATAAGACAAAATCTGGTCATTATGAAGTAAACCAAGCCACCTTAACCTTGTTTTTTCTAAATGCCTAATATGCCCTTGGTTTAATTAACACTAAAATTGATTAGGTTAATTAATTGAGTTTAGATTAAAATTTTGAAATTATGAATTGATAGATTAACCTTTTGATCAGTCTTATGAGTTCGATTTGATCCAAAAATGTTGTTTTGAAAATATGAAAGGTCGGAAGGGTCGAGGTTTGAATAAAGTCACAGAAAATTTATAATATAGCTAGGCATGGTATTTGTTTGAATAAAATCTTGACCAATTTTAGCAACATGGTCCTTGGATGAATAAAACGTCGGATTTTGTGGGAAGGGTCTTTGAATGAAGATTATCAGACTTTTTATGGCAGTAATAGCGTATGTGTAGGCATGTTAAGTTTATAACCACTATGACATTTACATATACCAAACAGAAAATAGAATATCGGAAGATCTAATTCACTTTATTCATGCAATTTTGGTTACACTACATTGATTGAAACGGAGGGTTTACATAGAGTCTACCCACAAAACCTATACAAAAACTTCGCCCGTGATCTTCCTCATCCGAAGGCGATCGGCATCCAAGTATTCGGGTTATCCTTCGGGATTCTTCTGCAAGAGTGATAGCTTGCATCGAGCGAATGCTTCCCCCTTTTTCCTCCAAGTAGCGCGCTTTCACGACCCCGTCTTACAAAAACACAAAAACAAACTTACATTTGTTAGTGGTGTTTCATTGGAAGCTAAAACAACATGGGTTATGTAAAAAAACCACAAAACTACTTACAAATTGTGCAATGGACAAGGTGAAGGGCGGCGTTAAAAATTCGAGGTTGGAGAGCTAAAAAAGCAAGTATCGCATTTTCGATTACTAGGTGCCTAGCGTGGACTTATTGAATACTTCTTGCATTAGGATTCCAAACTCGTAGTAAAATTTGTTGTGTACCCTAGCCCAAAGGTTGTGGAATCCTCCCTTTCGGAAGATTGACGTCTAAGTCGATTTTCCGCATACCATGCTTTGGTGATTGCCAAATCTTTATTTGAATCAAATGAAGTCATTGTTGTTTAGCTATTGGGTGAGTTTGATGGATTGTATGATGATATGAGCTTTGGATAGTATATGGAAGTATTTGTATGTTGTTTTGTAGTGAGAAGTAGTGTATTTATATGATTGTACCCAAATTTGGCCGTTATAGTGCCCAAGTACAAGTCAATCAATGAAATTGTACTTGTCAAAAATTTGAATTTTTGAATTTCTTATGAGATTGTTTTTATCGATCTCTTAGGCTATGATATGGTCGGAAGGGTATAAATATAAAACAATGCACGGCGTTATGATGGTTTTGGCATCGGTAAATCATTTCTTAATAAATCGCAAATATATTTTGAAGTTTTCTATAGGCGCATGATATGGTCGGAGAGGAGGTATAAATTTAACACAATAACGTTATGATGGTTATGGCATCGGGAGAAGGTATTTTCTATAACAAAGTGCGGCGTGTTCGAAAACATAATATGCTTCTTGTTGTATCTTGACAAGCTTAGTAATGATACGACTCACTTACCCGACCCTGGTATGCAAACGATTTCAGCCGACGGGTGGCGGTCGACACTTAGAAACCTTGGATTACCTGGTATGGTCGGCATGGTGAATAAAAAAAAGAAGGCTATTTGTCTTGAAACTTTTATGTAGCTAAACAAAACTTTCATTCAACAATTAGAAATCAAACACTTGTTGTCCAAAATAAGAAAAACATGTCCCATAAACCTTAAAAAACCATTTGTCCAACCATTAACCTTGACATTTGTCCAACCCTACATAAAGAAATAAACTAGAGCGCATTCATTCACCACGAGCACGACCACGACCACGACCTCGGCCCCGTTTAGGAACACCGGCACCTCTACTACCTTCACCACCACGACCACTACGAGCCCTCTTTTTGTTGACATTCATCTTGGCTTGTGCTTCCCTCTGGCCTTTTCTTCCCTCTTTACTTGACATCGATTGCTTGAACATTTCATGGGCATCCTCATTGTCAAGATTGCTAGCATAGTGAATGTACTTGGTTTGCTCTTGATCGACAAGGCTCTCCTCTTTCTCTCGCGCAACACAACAACTTCACAAAGGTCTTCAAATACCCTTCTATTTTCGGTTAAACAACAAACAATTAATAAAATTATTCGATAATGTAATCTTAAAAGCTGTAAGAGCTATCCAAAATACCCCACAGGAAGTTAGGAATTGTTGGGAGTCATTCGATGCCATCTTCCTCTTAAAAAGCCAATTGTTCTGATCATTTCCCTAATCACGGTAGGACGATCCCAACCCCGGGTACCACGACATGTATCTCTCACGAGCTTCATGACCTTCGGTCGCCCTGTCCAGACTCGTATCGACTTTACGGTCAAGTCTTAGTTCCAATGTGCTAGAAGCGGCGGTGGAGCGTAGCGAAGTTAATAGTTTTGGGATGTCTTTGCAGTCCTCCTTAACACTTTAAAGAAAGGCTCCCCGACATCGAAAATGGGGTTCTTCTTGGACGTAAACCCAATTATCGCATTACCGTGTGGATCGTACATTGAAAATCCATGGGAGAACAACAAAGTGCCGTGAGCCATAATGCAACATCATCTCTCCTTTGGATTAAACCTTGATTTCTAGCATCTCGGTAAGGATCAAATATTACCTCATCCGCGTCAATTTGTCCAAGGCGATTCGCACGTTAATAGCGGTGCGGCATATCCTTTGAGCACCCTTAAAGCGCCCATCTTTGCGCTCTTGGATTATCAATTGCAATCTTTTTCATTCACTTTGACGTGGGAGTTGGTTTCACCAAAGTAGGGAAGTGCTCATATATCCAAACCTATGCAAACACAAAAAGTTAGTAAGAATCAAACATTACAAGCATTTGGCAAATATAAATGATTTAGACAAATACAATTACGGAAGAGACATATGTTTCAAGTTAACTTGTAGGTGAGTGCCCTTGAAGCCTTTGTGACTCATTGTTCAAAGAGACGACCCTTGCATGGTACCCAAAGAATACTCATGCATCTTGTCAGGGATCCAGTGGTGCAAATGGCGTCGACAACTCCGGAGCTGTCGGGAAGATACATCTTCCCGGGACGTGGAAACAAATAACCTGGCCAGCGGTAGCATTAGTTGTGCGGGGTTACTTGCCCCTTCCACATCAAAGATTTTCTTGGTCCCGGAGACAATGTAATCTCGGCTTAGTTAAACTTCTTGTAGATTACCGTCCTTCGCCATAAGCATAGACTCCATCTTAATCTGATCCCAACCGAACAAAGTGTTGGTCAATTTGAAGATATCCTCCCAAGAAATGTTATTATCGAAGCCCTCACTAACTGCTTTTCCCTCAACCTCGAGGCCTAGAATTTGATGAGCATCATCGGGAGTTATCGCCATCTCACCGAATGGGAATAACATTGTATCGGTCTCTCCGTAGAACCTCTCACATAATGCAGATACGGTAACTCTATCATACTCAACATTCGAACTCTCCACCGCAGGCAACAACCCGGAGTTCTTGACAATCACTTTCACCTCCTCACATTCATCCTCAAGATCCCAAGTCTTAGTCACTGAACATGAAGCTTGGCGCCTCATGAGACGGATAGCATGCTTGTGATCCTAAATACCAAAAACACAAAATGAAAAGAAATACAAACACTTGACGCAAATTTAAGATAGTTACACACTTAAATGAAAAACAAAGACGGATTGAGATTACTTACGATAGTATTTTGGATTTCACATGCCCACGAGTCTTTGTATCCAAAAAGAACATGTCCACCATCTTCTGGGGTCCCCAGGGAAGCTCGTTTGGTTTCAATTTAACCTTCAATTCAGAGGGAGGCATGTGGGAATTAGCTGGTTTAGTGATAACCCTTTTCTTCTTCCCAGTTGCACTAGTACTTGCAGCTTGGGTTTGTTCCCCAACTTCTTCTTCTTCTTCTTCTTGTTCCTCTCGCCTCTTCAACAATTTCATCCTCGAATATCCTTACCTTGATCTCCATTACCATTACCATCATCATCATCATCATTACCTCCTCCAACATTAGGCATGTCTTGATCACCATCATCATCATCATCATTGTTACCTCCTCCAGCAGCCGGATTTCTTTCATCACCATCATCATCATCACCTCTTCTACCAGATGGAATTGATTGGTCTTCATCTGGAGTCTCGTCTGAATCATCGGGTTCGATGGTGGTTGATAATCATCATTCAAGACACGGATCTTTGTCGTTCCCGCCACAACGTATGCCCCTCGATGTCTTGAAGTCAAGAGTTTGTCACCAACACGAGGAGGTCTTGAAGGAGGACTAAGAGCTTTCAGAGCTTTCTTGTTTGCCTTTTGCAACCTGAACAAGAACAATTAAGAAAAAACTATAAATCGGAAGGCTCAACACATATAACCATTCCAGCGGAATAATGTCTGGAAGGGTCGATATCTAATCAACAAGCCGGCTAAACAAGGGCCTGGAGGGTTTTATTCCAATAACCTGCCGGTTTTTAACAACTATGACTGGGTTTTCAACTACAAACGCCGGCAACGTCCATAATAAAAACAACACCGGCTAACATAACGCCGGCGTGGTATTATTTAGATACCATTCCGACCTTTATCATTCAAGGCATCAGGAGACGCTAAAAAGCGAAATCCCGCACGACAAGTTAAAAGTTTATAACCGACCCGACTTAAAAAAAAATAAAATTTGCGCCAGCAAGATTATAGAGTTGAATAACTTTCCAAACCTTTGTGAAACGATTACAAAAAACTAAACCATGGCATGATATTCAACCAAAAAGCATCCGACGGATTACTAAATATGAAATCCAGCAAGTGAGTGAAACAAACAACATCTTGCTAAATCATGTAAATCAAAAAGATTTTTAACCTAATTTACATCAAACAAAAATTCAAATACTAGTGAGTTTAAGTTGGCCTGCATTCATTAATCGCACCGTTTCTTCGTTTTGAGCGGGTTCAATCTCTTCTTCTTCAGTTTTCTTCTTTTGTTGAACTAATTTTGATTCCGGTTGTAATGATTGGGTATTGATTAGCGCCTTTCATACCGAAGTTCCTTGTTGTGATGGTTTCATTGATGAAAGGTGCACAAGGTTTGAATGTTGATGTTATTAACGGTGATAAAGCGAGTTTATGGTGGTGGTGGGAGGGCGATTAATGATTTATGAGAAGAGGAAGAGGAGATGAAAATAAAAAAAGCCAGTTATGGTAATGGAATTATAAGGTGAGGGTGATATTATTAACTTCAACCAAAATTTGACCTCCCCTTAGTAAGGTCACATGTCCACTTAAAATTGGGTATACCCCAATCAAACGGAGTTTTTATGTGAAAATTATACTTTCATTAGAGTTTTTTCTTTTTGACATAGTGAAGTATTAGTGAAAAGTAACAGTGAGAGATAAATATAGTTTTCACGAGTGAAGATAGAGGAGAGAATAAATCAACGCCTGAGAGAAAAGAGGAGAGATAGTGGACAGTGAGAATTCTACAATATAAAAACGAGTTTTCGACGACGTGGTTAATCAAGATACAGTTGTTCTGGCCCCACCATTTATCTATTTTTGTTAATTTTATAAAATTTTTTTGAAAAAATATCTAAGAAAATATTATTTTGTACCACAATATCTTTCTAGACAATCACAATAAAATTTTTACCAAAAAAACAACTAATTCGAATTGAATCCTAACATTAACATACATATAATATAAATAAATAAAAATGAATTATAATACATCATGATTTAATTATCATAGGGTTAAAACAACCATGAAATAAAAATAATAATAATAAGGAAAGTCCAATGTCCAAAGTTCTCATCACAATTCTTAAAATCACATAATTATAATTGCAACTCCATGTTGTTGCTAACTAAATTAATCATAATTGCAATCTTACAATTTTAATCCAGATAAAATTAAAATTACAATTACAACTTCGATCGCGATAAATTAAGATTAATAAAATTTATACCAATATTTGAAATTTAAAAGTAAAAATACCTGGAATTAGGGACCTTTGATCACCCTTGATCCGAATACACTATTTTTCTCCGTAGAAAGAATCGGTTAACAAAACTTTGAACATGAATCCTATAAAAAAAAAAAAAAAAAGACACAAAAAATCATGAGAAGAACAGCAAAAAAAAAAAACAAAAAAAAAACATTTTTTCTTTTGCATTATACGTTCTATTAGAAGAAAAAAAATAAGAAAAAAAAATCACTCCATAAATAAAGACATATAATTAACCAAAAACAATAATATTTTAGATATTTTCCATGAATATCAAAAAGCTTTAATATAGTAGTTAACCAAAAACAATACCTCATTGTTTTATATATTTTCCTAAAATAAACCGGTAGATAAAACAAAACTATCTTGCTAGAATTTTTTTTGGTAATTTTAAAATTTCATTTCCTAAACTTTTTTAGTAAATATTAAATTTCATCTCAAATTAGAGAAGGATTTTTTTTTTGCCGTTTTCTTGATAAATATAAGGCATAAATCCATAAATAATAATATTTCACTTGTATACAAATGCTTGGGGAAAAGCGAAAGCTCTTTTTTTTACTTGTGCCTCGTTCTTAGGGTTTGTTCTTCTACTTGCTTACGGATTTTTTTTTGCCCGATCTCGTGGTTGTCGCTTATGTTTGCAGTGTCATAAAATAATACGATACACAACGAATGACTACTTCTCTCATTGAAATCGGCTTAGGTGATTTGCTCGGTCCTTAATTGTATTGTAAATAATATTTTGAAAAGGTTACGGTCAGTAGTAGAACATCAAGCTCCCAATGAATGATTCAAGTTTCTATCCAATTTTTGTTTCCATTATTTTCCAAGGTATAAACTCCTTGATTCTTGCAGAGATATCCAGTATCAAACATTGTTTTTTTTGGTGTTGGTACCCTCGATCATGCACATATCATAAAGGCTGATTTTTCTTGATCATGCACAGAATCGTAGCAGGGGAATATGTCAAGAAATTTCAAGAGTATAAACTCATAGATTCTTGCAAATATCGGTATCAAACACCGAGTTGTTTTCTTGCGGGTCTTATTGGTGCATCAAGAAGCGAGTTTTCTGACTCTTTGTGTGTTTATGTTATTCGCCCTCCCCAAATAAGGAAATAAAGGTTCGTCAGGTAGATTTTATTTTTGTATTATTTTCTCTTTTTTATGTTTTTATGGTTGGTCAAGGCTAAGATCTAGGTAACAAGGTGTTTTTTTATTTTTTCTTCACGGGGTGGATAAACTTGATGTGATTAAAATGTGTTTGCTAATGTGTGCGATCTGTTGAATTGGTATTGTAATTTCTTAGCCGGAAGCCTTGAAATGGGTTGAAGAAGATCAGGCTAATGAAAAAATTGTTATGCTGGGTGATCTCAAAAGGCCCATAGAATTGGTGTGTTATCTTGGTTGTATTTTTCTACTTTAGGTTTTGTTCCATTGTACTGAAGGTTTCATTCCATTGTATTGAAGTAATGCTATCCTTCGTATTTTTGATTTATGTCGAATTATTGTGTTAGGGTATAATGTGTTGTTTCACGGTTGTTGATCGTTTCATCAGCATGAGCTCACATTTCTAGACAACTGAAAATTGGTTCTTCATCTTCTAGCATTTGTATTCCCTCCTTATGTTGTGTGAGTTTTTTGTCCCATGTTTTTCTTTAAGGTTTAAATATTTGGGAACTAATACAAAGGAATATGAAAGCTTCGATTCTATCTCTTTTTCATCAACACACGTCAATTTACAAATTAACAAATACATCGTGCTTTTGTTGAATTTTTGTAGGTGCTTTTGTTGTTGATTTTTGTAAGCGGATTGTGTCGACTAACTCTTTTTGTAAGTTAAAAGGATAATCATTCATTTTTATTTTAAGAGCAAAGGTGTTTGTTTCTTTATTCAAACTACGCTCATTATATTCAAAATATTTGTAGTAGTGACTAAGTCACTTGAAAAATGGTTCTTGAGCAAGGTTCTTGTGTGCTAGAGGTTGAGGTTTTTATTAATAGTTTTTCACTTTTTCAAGTACTATGTCTATCTTAATCTCCTTTGCCATTGTTGTCTTATCTAACTTGATAGAGATTATTGTATCAATGAAGTAATTCTTATGTTATATATATGTTGGTGTCTTGCATGCCATGTTGAAATGGTTTAGCCAATGGTTAAACAGAGGCGTCCGAACATATATTGCGATCTCAGGAACCGGATATTGTTGAAATGGTTCAACCAAGAAGATGTGCGACCAGCCTTACTTGCAATAAACGTGTGCCGTTAAAAAATTTGTAATTAATTAGTTTGTTGATTTGTGATTACTACACTCGAACTAGATATGGAGGAATGTAATTAATCTACACCGAAAGTCAATTTCCAATAAAAAAATTCTTTGTAATGCACATGAACAGGTGCTCGGTCATAGTGTTTAGACTGGATTCTACTTAAGTTTTCGATAAGAACGAAAATCTAATGTCCATTGGACATTTTAAATGCAGACTTATGGACCATCAAAAAACAAGGCCCAAAAAAAACTTATGCAGCTTTTAAATAAATAAATGTCATCAAGAAGAATGATTTATCGAATGGATATACCAAAATACTTTTAAGGCCAACACCTTCCTCAAAATTCAAGATCTATATAGACCATATTCTCCCAAAGACTAACCTATCGACATGAGAATGGTTAGTAGAATTTTACATTGTTGGTTTCAATTTTTTTGCAGTTGGGATACTTAGAAATTTTCGTTTATTCTTGCTCTTATTTTTTAGGAATTAAATTTGTTTGATTTTGTAGGTATTCTTTTGATAGATTTTTTAGAAGTCACAGATTTATTAGTTCCAACTTCCATCATTGTTACTGTTTTACTTTAATCAAAAGTGACCAACAAATATCTCTTGGATGATCTATATAGTCACATAAATGACCAAAAACACCTGGATGTCGATAAGCTACAAAGAGAAAAAGATTCTTTATAGACAAAAATAGTTTGATCATAGTGTAATCACCCTTCGTCCCTTCACATCATCCTTTAGGACCTTTGACTTCCTAAATGCATTGATATAAGGTTCTGCATCACTCTCTTATGTTTCAAAATACCATGAATCGATTATTTTTCGATGGGTCTACCAGTTTTTAATTTGTTTTCGCTTGGGAACATTAGTAGAAGAAATTTGAAACTCCGAAATATATGAGTCTCAAATAATAGCAAAGGAAAGAAAGAAATGCAGGAAAAGGAAAATCTGGAGTATTCTACCGTTCGCCATCTGGTGGTGTGTTTGGAAAGAAAGAAATGCGAGAGTCTATAATAATAGCAACAAGTATTTGAACCAAATGATAGCGGATATCATATGTTTAATGTTTAATTGGGGCAAGAAAATTGATTTGTTCTCTGGTTTTGATTTGTCTACTTTGTTATGTAATTGGAATGCAGTAATGAGTTCATCCATGTAACTTTTGTTTACTTGGTGTCACTAATTTGGTGTGTACTAAGTTCTCTTTTATAAAATTTGCCATTTTTCAGTCACAAAAAAAAAAAAAAAAAAAAAGACATGAGTCTGAAAGCACCATAAGAAAATTTAAAAAATAATCTGTTTCATTTGAGAATGGTAAAATATGTTGGTTATATAGTTCGAAGCTTTTACTTAAATTACCCAGAAAGTAAAAAGCAAGTGGGGGAGGCCTTGCGCACAATCACTCTTCTCATCATCAGTCGTTTGTCAGCTCCTCCTGCAATGGAATAAGAGGATAGACAATTAGACATGAGACATGAGTCATGAGTATAATATAGCGTTCATGCCAGCATCCCTATTGCAATAAATGGTGACGCTGTATCCCAGCACCATTTCCAAATGCACATATCATGTATTCCAAAAACGAAAACATGTATCACTTATCAATTAAGATTTTATTTTGCTAAATCTTCCAAACTAATACCGTAAATCTTAGAAAATATTTTTACTAAATCCTTCTGTTTTTATTCCCATACGAAAGCTGCCATAAATTTTAATTATAGTTGTTCAATTTTAAAATAGATTCTTTCCATGTAAATAGGCGACACACTTAATATCTTTGTTGTCAGCAAATGCAAATTAGGGTTGTTCAATTTTAGTCCAAATTTGACACCTCATTGGATGTATTTAAGCCTGAAAATATCAAGTTATTTTTTAAATAGTTTGGGTTTGGGCATTAATTATTTCGAACACGATGACATATGTAACATGAAAATTGTACGCAAGGATAATTGGTCATACTGTGTTAGATGCAATAATGCAATGCCTAGGTGTCATGAACAAAGCCATTTTACGTATGAAAAAATACGGAAAATGGGTCATTTGTCCAAAAAAATTTAAAACATGGTTCAAATGGACGAGTAAAAATTATTATGGGTGAAATGGACAAAAAAAAATATAGAAAGGATGAAACTGGATTCATCCAGGCTTAAACTTAAAAAATAGCAAGGATGAAACTGGATGCATCCTGATGTAAATTAAAAATAAGAAAAAGTATTTGAAAATGGGAAGGATGAAACTCGGTTACATCCTCGACTATTTTTATATTTTTGTCCATTTAAACAAGATATCAAAATCTAAATATCTTTTTCACCCAGGAATTATTGATTTTGATCTTTTTAACCAATTTTGTGGAAAAAATATGCTTAACATAAGAAAATAATGCGAGGTGCAAACGATCAAGTTTAGTGTTGCATGTGGGTATAAAATTCATCTCAGAGTAATGGATCATATTTCTGATGCGTTTTTTATTCTTATGGAAAGACCAGTAGAAGAATTCATGGGCCGTAGCATGGAGGAGCTCTGTAAAAAGGTATTGAAAATCAATTATTCGAATAAGTACTACCTTCATCGCTTATGTATCATATTTACCAAAGAAATGATACAATTGCATAATAATGTTAAGGGGAACAATCTCGAAGATGCTTCTAGCACCGTTTGATGCAATATGAAGACTGGATGGCAAGACGTATTTTTGATGCACGCTTTGGCATTATTTGACACGATTTTTTTTTTTTGATACGTTGTTTTCATGATTTAATATGTATCAAACATGTTCATGGTCAATGGCGTGAGGCGTAAAAAACCATGAAGAGGGGCTAAAAAAGTTTATACAAATGTTGGGGGACTAAATGCTAATATTTTGTCGACTAAGCGCTAAGAGACGGGAAAAATGAATGATATTTGTATAGTTTTGAAGATCTTTAGGGGCTTATGAACATGGTTAGTCAACCCCTGTCTTCGCCACTGTCCATGGTCTCTAAGACCAATCATTATAATACTCTTTACAAAGATAACGAGGAAATGGAATGTTTTACCTCCATGACGACGATCTTTCTTTACCAGAAAAGAGAAGAATGATTTATGGACATGACAAAGAGGATGCGGAAGAATGTTAACAAGAAGTTCTTTTTAATTGTGTTGTCTCCCTCACAACGACGGAAGCAGTATTGAGAACCTAGATGGGCTAAATATCAAATTTCTAAGAGGGGGAAAAAATCCCAAAAATTTGCCTTTGAAAAATTGAATTTTGTATTTTATTTTATTTTATTTTAATTCTTTTTGGTTCATTTTATTTTCTTACATACCAACTCAGATATTACTAACTGATTTGTTAATCATTTATATTATAACAAGTGTC